>OX382260.1:15839269-17178954 GCA_947507595.1 Pyralis farinalis
CATGACTAGGCTGACCAATGCCTTTATTGACTCCTGTGTGTAACACTAGACGACCGCCAGCCGAACGGCTCCATATTTTCGATGTGATATCCCTCATTGTCGCTTTTCTGAGATGGAACTTTGCCTTCTACTTACGATTACTGCATTGTCTGCATTAATTTATTCGCGGTGGCAACTAACTTCTCCGTATCCCTGGTCTCAATTAGATATATATAGATAAAGAATAGATCCAGATCCATCCACGTATACTTCCCTGGGGAGGAATAGATCCAGATCCATCCACGTATACTTCCCTGCGTTGCCTCTTACTCTACTCGTATACGAGTAGAGTAAGAGGCAACGCAGGAAAGTTAGTGATATTTGTGACGTACGAAAGAGTGATATTTGCAACGCAGGAAAGAGGCAAGGCTCGTATATGAGGCAATGCGAGAGGAAACTGCGAAACCAATATAAACATACACTTATCATACCAATAAGTTTCAGCCTCCTACAGAGTATGGATACTGATAGGTACCTATTGAATATCTTCACCAAGTCAGAAAAATACAAGAAAAATAAATAATATAGAAGGCCGTTCCGTCGAGGTAAAAGATAAAAAATCCTTACTTGTCATTGGGCCCTCGCGAGCACATAGGCATTTTTTACATTTTTAATATATGTAATCTTATTGTATGTTATTCCATCATCCTTACGTATTATTTTATCTCTATTTTTAATCTGCCAGTATTTCGGAAATGACGATTGGCGAAGGAGAAATAATATATAATAAATTCATGTCAGTATATTGGTAAACTAATTTATACCGTGATATTAATACGAGCTCTATTAATTTTCGATTATTTGAGTACTGTTTTTCAAGTGACATTTGTAAAATGTATCGTGCGATTTTAGTTCAAGAAAATGATCGTAAATATCAACATATTTTATACAGAACATCACCGGACGAACGATCCGGATGACGTACGTTACTTCAGTTAGCTAAGGACGAAGGCGAACGTTTCCCTTCGGCCGCTGAAGTTCTGCGTCGAGGCGTTTACATGGACGATATCTTGTGGTCGTGTGAAATGTTTTCACAAGCTTGCACGTTGCAAGATGAACTCGTAGAGTTATTAAAATGTGATGGTTTTATATTAAAGATGTGGTTGAGTAACTGCGAACACTTATTATCGCGTGTGCCAGTTGAGCATCGCGAGAACAAGATTTCGTCCAATAAAGATAAAAATGATATGTCTATCAAATTATTGGGGTTGCAATGGGATCCGGTAAACGATGCTTTTAACTTCTCAGTAACCAAACGTGATACTGCAACTACTAAGAGATCGGTTTTGCAAATTCGCGGCCCACCGCTACTTCAGTTTGCTTATCCTGTAGGCTATGTCGGTTAGCTTGTTCTACTAAGTTACTAAGTAAACATATTCGTCAACAACTTCGGGTTTAGTGCTTCCAACCGTTACCGACATAGATGTAACATGGACATTGGGCGTGATCTTCTGATGAGTCTTGTCAATGTTCATCTTGAGAACTACCTGGCTGGAAATACTATTGAGGTCATTTCCAGTCCAAGGCCTTCCAACAACGGTGAAAAGTTTCGACTTCGCCCTGTCTTAAACTTTATTGCCCTTCGATCTTTTGTACGCTGGTCCTGTACTCGAATACACATTGTAGCCTTACTGTACAAGCACTTCAATGTTTCGATGTACGGATAGTAAATTCGGCATCGTTGGAGAGACTGTAGCACCGCCCATGTCTCAATGGAATCAAAGGCCTTTTCGTAGTCCACATACGCCTAAATATAGGGGCAGTTTATACTCCCTCAGTCTTCTGTATAATCTGGCGGAGGATATATATGTGATCCACGGTGCTGCAGTCTCCCGAAAAAGCCTTTTCGAAATCCGGCTTGTCCGAGAGACTGGAATTCAGCAAGTCTGCGTGCGAGATGATTTGTGATGACTCTCAAAAACAGTACATAAAAGCGGCTCAGAAGTGATATTGGCCTATAGGTCTTCAAAAGGGCCTTAACATACTTTTTGAAGAACAAAATGACTCTGCTCCACGCTTCCAGTGTTTCACCGGAGTGTATATTGAATTAAATATTTAATAAATTCGGGCGTTATTTTGCGAAAGTCAAATTAACATGGATATTGATCTAACCTGCTTTGTGTGCTTCCGCCACCAATTAGTTCTTATCATAATTTTCAAACACGATTTCACGAACACGTATCGGCGTATAAAAACAATCGCCCAGAAAGGTCGCATTTCGCCGGTGAGAATGAAACGCTTGATGCCGTTTTGAATAAAAGTATGAAGGCAATGCTTCAGAGGTTGAGACTTGTCTGGCTTCCAAGTAACTAAGCTGGCTAGATCTTGACTATGTGAGCGCTGAGTGTAACTGACGACTGGTACCGATCTAGTGTGGGTCATCTCACAACCTCCTCACGGTGGCTGGGGAGTCAGTTCCGAGATATGTATCTCTCTACTGAGGTATCTATCGCAGTATGTGAATACGTACCGGGCGTTGTGTTGGCCGTATAGGCCGAGATGCGCTCTATGTTTCTAGTTCACTGGAATCATCGCGGCTTATGTTGATGTTCGCGAGTAACTCACGAGCGTAAGGGCGTCCATCCGGCGGCCGAGTATGTAGAGGCGCCAGATTGCGTATATGACGCAAATCCGACGCGTCCGCACGCTCGAATAGGCTTACAGTGAGTCGGCATATAAATGCGTCCGTGCTCTCCATACGTAGGTCCCTCTGTATAGTGGCGTTCTTTATAAAGCGCAGGGCGCCTCTAACCTGCCTGAGGGAGACGTTCTGTTGCTGTTGAATTCTCTCAGCGTTTCCTTTGCTCAGTAGGGCGTACCAAGCCGGCGCTGCATATGTTAAACATGGCCGTAGGTAAGTCTTGTATATACTGAGTTTTATGTTCAGCGGAAGCTTCGAGGAGAGCACCGGTCGCAGTAAAGCGCGTGATGTACGGGTCCTAGCGATGACTTTGTTCGCGTGTTTTCTCATAGTGAGATCGATTTCGACGCCTAGGTAGATCGCCGATTCGCGCCAAGGTAGCTGCTCACCATGGAGATACAGGGTGGAGGGCTTCTTTTTGGCAAGAGCCACTAGCATTGCTTATGTTTTTCGCACGTTCACCGAGAGCCTCCATTTGTCAAGCCACTCGGGAAGCAGGTTTAGCACGCGTTGCATTCTCAACACTGCGTATCTCACATTTTTGTTGTATGTTAGATACGCTGCGTCGTCGGCGTACAGTGCTAACGTGGATTCGTCTGACTTCGGAATGTCATCGGTGTAACGTACGTATAATGCTGGGGAGAGGCAACTCCCTTGCGGTACGCCGGCTAAGATTCTCCTTGTCGTCGAGGACTCTCTCTCTACTGATACGTGAAAACTTCTATCACTCAGGAAGGAGGCTATTATTCGGACTAGACGTTGGGAAGCGCTGGACGTCGCTAGTTTGTACAGCAGACCGTCGTGCCAAACTCTGTCGAACGCTTTCTCCATATCAAGAAATACTGCGACTGTTGTTCCCTTCTGGTTCATGCCCTGGGTCATCATGTGCAGTACTCTCAATAATTGAAGTGTCGTCGAATGTTCCGCTCTGAAACCATACTGCTCGTCGCGGGGGATGATGTGCGGGGCGAGGTGTTTCAGTAGGAGGCGTTCGTACACTTTTGATTGTGTAGATAGCAGCGTGATGGGCCGATAACTCTCCGGTTTCAACACGTTCTTACCGGGTTTAGGCAGCAATATAACGCGTCCGTCTCTGTAAATAGACGGGAAGTGTCTGGTGCGATTTATACCATTGTACAGTCGAGTTAGCGCCGCGACGGCGCGCGGCGGTAACCGACGTAGGGCTTCGTTGGATATTTTATCTGCACCGGGCGCCTTTCGCAATTTCGCGCGTTGTATTGCACGCTGCACTGCGCCCGGGGTGAAAACAATTGGATCGTCATCGGCCGCTATCGGTGTAGAAAAGTAGCCTCGTAGGTACTGTTGCACCATTTCGACGTGAGCTGTATTTTCTGTTTCGTTAGGGCGGAATTGGCGTTCTGGCGTGATAACGCAAAGTACCATCGTCTGCCAGTAGTGGTCGTACTGGAGGTGGAGTTCTCGTCAGCTGCCTGCACAGTCTGTGGATGTTATTCCAGTCATCACTGACATCCTCTACGTGCCAACTCTCCTCTCGATGGGTTTCTAGCGCGTCCTTTACTATGGTCGTAAGGCGATGAAGTTCGGCCTTTAACACAGGACACCGCGTCCTCTGCCACAACTTGCGTAGTCGACGTTTGTCTGTTATCTTACGCTTGATGGCGTCGGGGAGTGGCGAGTATTGTTGTCGCTTCTTAGTCTCGGTGGAGGACTCATTGAAGGCCGTTTGGATAGTCTCCGTAATATGCACCGCTAGCCGCTCCACATCATCCGGAGTTGAGATGGGAAACGACGCCGCGAGCTTGGAGTCTACTTTTTCGGTGTACTGGGCCCAGTTGATAAGACGCTTGGGGATTGATGGGAAGACCGAAAGTGGAGTCTCTGGAATCGTTAAGAGTACCGGTAGATGGTCCGAGAACATGCTCTCCAGTAGAACCTCTTGCGTAGGTTGGCAGTGTAAGTTCTTGTGAACTATAATATCCAGGACATCGGGTACCGCCGCATCACTATACGGATAATGCGTCGGGACCTCGGGGCCCTGCACAGTATAGCCCCAGCGCTCCGCATCGTCAAACAACCGACGTGCGCTTGGGCAAATGTGCGTGGCGCACCATGCTGTGTGTTTGCAATTGAAATCGCCAGCCAGAAGGACAGGTGTATTAGTCTCCGTATCGACTAGGCGGGTTATCTCCGCCGGGTCCAGCTTCCCAATCGGGGGTCTATAGGCTGCGTACAGGTGCATGGATTGCCTACCCGCGTGGATGTCAACTCCTAAAGCATAAAGCTTGGCCCTCTTGTGGACAGACTCGGTCTCGATTATCTTAATCGGTTGATGGACTAAGCGGCGTCTGACTAGCACTGCCAACCCACGGTAAGCTATTCCATGGGGAGAAAGTTCGTCTTTCCGATAGATGTGGTAGTTCGGGATTCTCAGCGTAATGGACTCCTTCAGGTGCGTCTCAGACACCAAACAGACGTCAATATCCTGCTCCTTGAGTAGCGCTTTCAGCAGAGCAACCTTTTTGTATAGGCCGTCTGCATTCCAGTGCAAAACTCTAAGAGCCCCCATGTTGCAGTCTCAATTGGATGAGCTGAGCCATTCCTTCTAGTAACACTGACGGGTGTTCTGTCCTGTCCGTACGGCCTTCAATACGTCCTCCATGATCATAAGAGCGACGTCTAAAACAGCAATAGCGTTGTTGTCGATCGCTCCAGCGATGGGTGCCGGTATATGCGATGTAACAACCGCCGTTTGCCTCGCCTGACGACCTACTTGTTGTGTAGGGACGCCCGCTTTCTTCAAATCACTTTTTCGGAGTGCTGAAGTGGTTGCGGTCTGGGTCCTTTCGGCCGGTTTTTGCGCCTGTACGGCTTGCGCAGCCTTCCGGGACTTCTTCCTACGCCTCTTCTTCTTAAGAGAGGCGCCTCTCTCGGTGGGAGCGTTTGCCTGTGCCATTAAAGAAGTCGTTTCTGTCTGTTTCTCGACTGTAACGGCCTTCTTTGTCTGTTTTTAGGCACCGGCGGTGATTGCAACTGTCCCTGCTTTCTTGTTTCGCAATTCGCGACGAAACACTGCGCATCTGGGATTGTTGGCCGTGTGCGCCTCTCCACAGTTGGCACACGTCGGCGGCTCCTCTCTGGGGCGCGGACAGTCACTAGATGCATGCTCTTCTCCGCAGAGCACACACGCTTGCTTGCGGTGGCACATATGCGATGAATGTCTGAAACGCTGACAGCGGTGGCACTGGGCTGGCCCCTGCCTGCCTCGCCACGCCTCTATCTTAACTCCAGGCATGCACAACAGCTCGGTGACGTCGTATATCCGTGGGATGGTGTCGGTGGTCTTCTTAAGTTGTGCGAAGAAGATGCATCCGGGTCTGTCTTGTCGCGCGCGGATGAGTCGCACGTACTCAGGTACGAAATTCAGTTCCGCTAGGGCTTCTGAGATCTCGTTCGGATCTGTGTCAGACCTCCCTCAGCCCTCGTATCGCTACCTTTGCGCTGGTTTCAGCCGGCAACGAATACGAGAACCAGCTGAGCTTCTGAGTCTTCTCGAGATCGTAGAGGTACCTTTGTACGGCACGGTACTCTTCTTCAGTCTTCGGTGTGAACCACACTCCTCTGCCAAAGGGTCTCGCGTTCGGGCTATGGCCCAGCTTAGACTTCAAGGCTTTGAAGTGCGTCGTCCAATCCGGTAGGGTCTCATCAATAAGCGGTGGGTAGCACGGGTTTGCTTTCGGCGGCGCCGCAGGCTTGCTACTCACCGACGCCGGCGGTACTTGTGACGCACCGGACGTTGATGTCGACGCCTGCACTCGCACCGTGTCAGCAAATGACACTGTCGGTACTACGTCGCTCCTTGTCCGCGGGGGAGGAGAAGGAGGAGGGGGGGGGGGCGCTTCGTCACTTGACGGCGGGGGGGGAGGAGGAGGAGGCACTACGTCGCGCCGTCGACAGATGCGCGGGTCGCGTTGCTCTCTCGGAGTTGGTATCGCGGGGGGAGGTACCTCCATCGGTACAATTAGAGAGGCCGGAGGACTGGCGAGTGCAATGCGTATACGCTTTTGCATTTCGGCCTCTCTAAATAACTTTTGAAATCAATAATTGAATGTGTCATTAAATCATTGTATTGACGAGTAGAATACGTTTATAATATTATTTTTCCAAAATGAAATAGTAGATTTTCGAGTGTCGTTAATTCCACTAAGATATAATTTCAGTCCAACATGCGCCTGTGCGAAGTCTCATTACTTCAGGGTCGCAAATCTCCATCTCGACCTTGAACTACCTTCTATCATCAGTTTCATGAAGGAAGCGTCTAGGCGCTACTTCGAAACAGCCTCCCGACACCCCAACCCATTGGTAGCCCGGGCTGCCAATTACACCCCGCGGATCGACGCCCGGGGGTTCCGGCGCAGACCGCGAAATTCACTCTTTGATTCCGGTGACGTAGTCACGGCCCACAGGGGCCAAGGGGAGTCGTCGTGCTGTGAAGTGTGTGAAAGAAGTAGTACAGGGACTACGACGAAGCTCTGCTAATTTGAGCTGGGATTACCGGACCGTTCGAACTATGTAAATATCATAATTTATTAACTGAAAGCTGAATAAATGAACCGTTTTATAACATGTTGGGTTTAATTCTAACAATCATCAGAAATGAGTGATTGCCGTGAGGATGACAGCAGCAATGTTTGCGCGTACTGAAAAGTCCACGCAGGTCGTTCCTTCGACATATATTTATTCAATGTATATATCAATTTGATTAATGTGAAAAAACTTGATCCGTACATCCTCTGCTGCTCCGAAATCCACCCTTTGCTTCCAAAAGCATTCCATCGGATTTCACCCTCATTCTCCTTTCAATGATTTTTCTATATACTTTAGCTACTAAGCTGATCAAACTGATGGCCCTATAGTTGGCGCAGTCCATATGTGAGCCCTTGCTTTTATACTAGAGCACGATGACTGCGCATCTCCAATCACTCGAGACTCTTCGTGAAGACAACATGGCGGAAATAGGCTCCCGTGGAACTACACCAACTCAGTTGTTGGCTTTAGAATCTCGGTGGCTAGAAGGCCCCGAGTGGTTATGTTTGGATAGGGAAAATTGGCCTATCACAACGGTTTTCCACAGAAACGAAACTAATATTCCGGAATTAAAATCGAATGCTAACACTTTTGGTCTTCTTGCACCACTGAATGACATACCGGAAACTTTTTTAATCAATTTTCATCCTTTTCTAAATTACAGAGAACTGTAGCTCGAATATGAAAACGTTTTAGCCGTGCTAAAACTGATGTTTCGGGGGAAATATATGCGAATTTAACAACCACTGAGTTAAACCGAGCTCAGGATTGTCTGATCAGGTTAGTACAGAGTGTTTACTTTACTCAGGAACTCAAGACCTTGTCGAAAGGAGAACACTATGTTCCTTCACTAAGGAAATTATCTCCATTTCTTGACACACGGGGCTTCCTCAGGGTGGGGGGTCGTATCTCCAATGCTGACCTACCGTATAATGCTAAGCATCCTATATTGTTACCTAAGAAGTGTAGGTTAACAATCCTATTAATTGAATATTTACATAAATTATATCTACATACTGGGCCTCGTACGTTACAAAATATTATTACCAAAACTACTGTATATTATCTGCTCGTAGCGTTATCCGGTCAGTACTTTCGAAGTGTAAAGCTTGCTTCAAATGCAACTCTCCACTGCTCCAGCCTAAAATGGGGGAACTTCCATCGCCTCGTTTAATGTCTAACAAAGTTTTCGAAAATGTAGGTGTACCTGGGTGACCTGGGTGGCCCTTTTTTCTTTTGGCCCGTTGAGGCCCGCGTAGCTGAAATCCGCCACGTATTATCCGCCATGTATCCGCCGTTACGGCGCCAAGTATATAACGGGCCCCAAGGTGTCAAAGAAAGTTTGTGTCGTAACGCAAAGGTAAATAAAGCATATTTGGCTTTATTTGTTTGCTTTTCGACCAAGGCCGTAGCGGCAGATTATTTTCTGGCTACCCTTTACAGGTTCGTAGCTCGTACGCCTATGCGCGTGCCTCTATTCGGATCTAAGTACTAATTTTGTTGCTGCTAGTAAGCACCTAGACGAGGTACAAAGGTTTTTCTCTGACCAGCACAATCGGAATGATATTTTGGACGGCTGTGCTCAGCGCCAAATTAACTGGGCCTTTAACCCTCCTGGCACGCCCCATATGGGAGGCCTCTGGGAGGTAGGTATAAAGTCCGCCAAATACCATTTGGTACGTTCGGTCGGCCAAAAGGCTTTAACTTTCGAAGAACTCGCGACGGTGTTCTGTAAAATAAAAGCTATAATGAATTCGCGGCCATTAGGTGCGTTACCTGCTAGCCACGACCCTAACGAGTTTAAAGTTTTAACCGCGGGACATTTTCTCGTGGGTAAATGTCTGACAGCTGTACCAGTCGTTCCCCTCCCGCTTCCTCGCGAGTCGGGTGCGATTATTTTCTCCGTGTATTTGTTTGCTTATATTTTACTTCATTGTTATTGTACAGTGTGTGTGATATTTCGTTAAATTTGGTTTATAGTAATATAAATCTCTAAATTCCGCGTCGATTTTCGTTTAAATTAAGGTTTAATTTGTAATATTTCATCGCAGTGATTAATAAATCAAGAAACTAGTAGGTAGTACGTACGCACGGGCCGTCTCGTCGTCCGCGGCTTTGTAAAAACAGGTTTGCCCCGTTGAAAAGTAAGTAATTATTCGATATTTTGTTTTCTATTTTATTGAGAAGCAATATTTAAGAATAATTAGTAGCATTAATAATATTAAAAGCGTATGCAAATTGTTATCTACTGGTGTTGTCGGTTAATAAATTTACCCGGAATCGGGGTAATATTTTGTATTGATACGTATTAGCTTTATTTAAATTTATTCTATTTTTTTTTGTTACTAAGTTCGTTGTTATTGTAAAATGCCGAACAGCCCCGATGATCCAAAAAATAATACGCCGGTTTTTGGCTGCAGTAACTTGACCCCACGCTCGCCGCCCGCAACAACAAGTAATGTCAAAAGACCGCTAGGCGATATATCACCTAATAATTTGTCACCTAAAAAAACGACTACAGCGGTCATCTAGCTTTGAAAATATGGCCAATTTAAGTCGTAATAGCTCGCTTGAAGTTGTAGACTCGAACATTGACAATATCGAGTTCGATCGCGAATCATCACAATTTGGCAAAAATTAACGAAATTATTAACGGACTGACCTCTCGCATTGGTGACGCTCATAGATCGGCAATAACGGGACAGGTCCACCACTTATACCCACCACTGTGTCTCCTGTGTAGCCAGAATTAACAGCGGCGACCACAAAAAAGGCAATGAACAGTGAAGTCCATTGCCGTCCCGGGGGTTAAACTACAGCTGCCTTGGAACTCACAAACGAATTTAAGCAGAAGAAATTTGTAGGAGTAGGAAGTTTTAGAATTGACTTCCCCTCTTGGCAAAGTGAGAGACAGCAATATGACAAATAAGGCATTTAAAACCTCAAAGAGATGGCTAGTCAAGTGAAGCTCAACTGCCGTGCACCACGGATAATCAAATATCTAACACTATTGGGACCTAACCTGTGAGTTGTTACCTAACACATCGATTCCAATAATATAGATTGCAGAACCGCCTAAACGCCTGGTAGTTCTCCCTTGTTGCCACCAAATCAGAATAGTATACTACCCCGGATGTGACACGCAAGGAATTTAACATATCGTCCCGCTCCCGTTGCCAGAGATCGCACTCCCAGAGAACATAATGTGCTGTTTGCTCGAATTCATGATTTGTCGTAGAACACTCACATAAAGGCGATGACACAAGTCTAAACGAAAAGAGCTTTGCCCTAAAGTTTCCATGCCCTGTTAAAAATTGCGCAACAGGATGATCGACTTCTAACCACTCTTTACTTAATCTGTCTCGCACTGATTGAAAGAACAGATACAAGTGGCGTCCTTTAGTAGAAGTTTCCCATCTTTCTTGCCATTCAGACAGTAAAGTTTCAAATACCTCGTCAATTGGTTTGAACAATCTAAGAATTTTGTCAATATCGCGGCGTTTTAGAAAGTCAGGGTGTATGTTTTTAGAGGTGTAGTACATTGAAGCCCGGCGTTGAATTTCTAAGTCAACTGGTAATACGCCTGCCAGCACTGGTAGTGCCTCGGTACTCACAGTTCTATACGATTTACATAAGAATATTAAAGCGAGCCGCTGACTTTGCAGCAACTTGCGACGCGCAGCACCTATGGTAGCCCTATCAGCCCATGCAGGTGAACCGTACGTAATTTATCCTACATATGTGGCTGTGTAAATAATTTTTAACGTTTTAAAAGTTAAGCCCCACGTCGAGGTGGAAATTCGAGTTAACGCATAAAAGTTCTTTTTGGCTTTTTCTCCAACCTGCTTTATGTGTTCAATGTAATTAAACCCTTTGTCTAACAGTAATCCCAAGTAACAAACCGAGTTTTTATTTGCAACTGATACTCCATTGAAGTGGAATCGCGGTGGAACCTGCAAATTTCCCTTAAGCAAGAGCTGATATGTTTTGTGAGGTGCGAAATCGAGACGGTTACGATAACCCCAGTCTGAAATGAGGCCAAGGCAAGTAATGGCTAGTTTTTCTATACTTGATCTGGAATTAGCTTTTATTAATAAGAGGCCGTCATCGGCGTAGCCAGTTAACGAACACCCTTCCGGTAAGGGTAGGCTAAGAAAGTCATCAAAACCGATATTCCAAAGATACGGCCCTAACACCGAACCCTGAGGACAGCCCTGCGTAAGCACCTTCGAAGCAGCATAATGCCCAAATGTTAATTTAGTTGTACCATTAAAAAAGTACGATCGAATAAGGGAGTATATGTTGCTATGGCAACCTCTCGTGTGTTTTGAGCTCGGAGGAGAGTATGTTGAAAAATAAACTCAAAATCGTGTGGTTTCATTAAGTATGTTAGGCTAAGAACTTTTCAAATGACGAAATGCGAGTATCCAGTCTTGTTGATTACTTACAAACTTTTACGGCGCTTTCCGCTGCTCCGTTAGAAGATGGATGATAAGGCGCCGAAAATATCTGTTCAATGCTATTATCTTTCAAAAATATAGCAAATTCTTCTTAAGAGAAAAGTGGACCGTTATCACTGACAACTTGTTTTGGTAGCCCGAAACGAGTACACATTTCTCTTAGCTTAGCAATGACACTTTTCGACGTCGTTGAACCCATTTTAATTATTTCAATCCACTTCGAGCGTGCGTCTACTATCACCAAAAATGTAGCTCCAGCGATAGGGCCAAGAAAGTCTAAGTGCAGACGAGACCAGGCCCGATCAGGCCAGTGCCAGCTTCTTGGCACGTGTGTGGGAGGTCTATCCGCTGTCTGGCCACACACATCACAAGATCGGCATTTCCTTTCGATCTCTTCGTCTATGCCCGGCCACCAAATATAACTTCGAGCGATAGCTTTTGTTTTTATGATACCCATGTGAGAATCATGTAATTCACGTAGGCTTTATCTCTGCAGGCAGGTGGTATTACAACCCGATGGTCACACATAAGACAGCCGAGTTCGGTGTATAGTTCCGATCTCCTGTTAAAATACGGTTGCAGTTCTCTTATTTCCACCTCCTTTGGCCACCCATCCCTGATGTAACCTATTACTCGACTAAGCAATGGATCCCGGTTAGTTTCCTTTTTTCAAAGGCGGTTATCTAATAAAAATGCTTCCGAGGAAAAATGTAAAAACGTTTGTTCAAGTAAATAGTTTAGCTCGTTTTCTCTCTCCTCTCTGTAAGCTGAAATCATCCGCGACAAGGCGTCGGCCGTGTTGCAATCTGTACGAACAAACTCGATACTAAATTTATATGCTGATAAAATCAGTGCCCACCGTTGCAGGCGGCTCGCCGTCATACTAGGTATAGCTGCTTCCGGACTAAAAATACTAAGTAAGGGTTTATGATCAGTTCTCAAGTGAAACTCACGACCAAACAAATACTGATGAAATTTTTTCACCGCAAACACTATCGACAATGCCTCCTTGTGTATCTGACTGTAGTTAAGTTCTGCGGCAGAAAGGGCCCGCGAGGCGTATGCTATGGGTAGTTCGTGACCTGTGGAGGCGTCCCGCTGGGCTAAGACCGCACCTAGACCTCTCCCACTCGCGTCACACGTCAGTATCAATGGCCGAGACTGGTCGTAGTGTGCTAAAACAGGATTCCCTGTTAGTAAAGTTTTGATACGCTCGAAAGCAACCTTTTGCTCGCTTCGCCAGCACCATTCCTTATCTTTTTTAAAGGTTCATTTAAAGGCACTAAATGACTACTTAAATTCTTAACAAATCTACCATATAAATTCACCATTCCCATAAAAGATCTTAATTCTGATACATTCTTGGGACTGGCCAAATTTAATATCGGTTTTATTTTCTCCCGGTCAGCACTAATACCATTCATATCAATAACGTAGCCTAAATAATTAACCTTTTCCTCAAAAAAACTACATTTGTCTTTTCTTATTTTTAATCCGTATTTTTTCTAACCTCTCTAGTACGTTATTTAACGCCTTAGCGTGACTTATCAACGTGCCCCCAAATATTAAAATATCATCCAGAAATACAACCACATTCTGAATATCACTAAATAAATTACTCATTATTCTCTGAAAAATACCGGGGCTCGAGGCGAGTCCGTAAACTAGTCTGTTATACATAAAAAGGCCTCGATGTGTATTTATTACCGTAAATTTCTTTGTCGCATCGAGTTCTATTTGGTTATAGGCTTGCGTCAAGTCTAATTTACTAAAATATTTACTTCCGTTTAATTTCGTAAGCAAATCCTCTATTCTAGGCATTGGGTATCTATCGATTTCTAATACTCGATTCAATGTAACCTAGAAATCAGCACATACGCGAATACCTCCGTCCGGCTTGGTCGCAATAACCAAGGGCGTTGCCCAGTCCGAGCAATCAACGGGCTCGATGACGCCGGCGCGCAGCATGGCATCGAGCTCAGCATCGACGCGGTCGCGCAGTGCGTAGGGCAGCGGGCGGGAGCGGCAGAACACCGGCTGAACCTCGGGGTGCACGCGCAGCGTAGCCTTCCCGCCGGTGAATCGCCCCAAGCCGCCGTCAAACAATGTTTTATACCTACAATAAATATCATTTTTATGTTTAGTTACTGTTTTCACTGTTACAACATCTAGTTTAGGCGTTTGCTGTAAATCCTTAATATCGTACACTTCAAAACTTGGTATTTCTGTTTTTATTTTTTTTTAATTTTACGTAAAACACATAAAAACCCATTAATAATTATTTATTATAAAATCTTCCAAAAAACACTAAACCATATTCATTTCGTATATTAACAAAACAGCATAATTTTTGCTGTCACTCACATATTGAACGAATTTTAAGACGACATGACCAATGGCAACTTAAATAAAATTCCCACCTTCAACGTCCCCTCTGAATTTTATATTACTCTACTTCTCATTCTTCTGTACATAGAAACCCCATATAATAATCCCTACCTACTCTACAGTACTAAAGAAACTTAAATAAAATTCCCAACCCCCTTAATAATAAATTTTAAATCCAAAAAAGAACTTAATACGAGTAACTAATAGTTTACAACAATTTCAAATTTTCTCCATTTGAGCTTCCCCTCTCAAAGTTGCAATTATCTTCAGGTAAAATCACACATGTTCTTTCTATGTTGTATTTTTGTAAAAAGCCTCTGGCCACTAATCTAGCCTTGTATCTTCCACCTGGTTTTAATGTAAAAATCCATTTATCATTTTTTCTGTTTCCCGCTTCTTTTTATCTACAGTTTCCCAGGATTTATTTTTTCTCTAAAAAGTGTTTTATCTCTTTTCGGCAAAGTACGTTTACAAATTCCTTCATTAGCCATATCAATAGCATCTTCAAATTCCTCGTCTCTTATTGCTACTCTATCGTTTAAATCTTCAACCACTCTGTTCCTCAAGTCGTTTCTTTCTAAACTATAGTCGATTACTCTTGAAACCTCTCTTTCATTATACTCTGTTTCTCAAGTCGTTTCTTTCTAAACTATAGTCGATTACTCTTGAAATCTCTCTTTCATTATTATCCTCTTCTAAAATATTATCGTCTTCTATACTGTCTTCAAAAATCTCTTCATCAAAATTGTCACTATCCTCACTGTCCGTTGGTATTTCCACTTCAGAATCTGAAGATGCAACATCAACCCATTCATCGCTATCAGCAAGACCAAAGACAACTTAAATAAAATTCCCACCTTCAACGGATATCCTTATTTTTAACTCGGCTAGCCACTGTCGACCTAACAAGGTAGTGTGCCGTTATCTATTACATATAAGTCTAAAATTTTTGACACGTTATTATAATCAACTTGAACTTCGATGTACCCTAATGGTTTAACCTTACTACCATCGTAAAAAGAAATAGTTAAATCTGAAGGAAGTAACTTGCAACTATTACAGAACTCTCGTTCATACAACTGTCTGCTAATACAAGAAAGCGCTGACCCTGTATCGATCTCCATGTACAACTGCTTTTTATTGACTGTAATCCCTACACTAACCGGTTTATACTTCTTTAGTGACATCTGCATTATTGGTTCACAGTCGTCCTCTGTACTCGGGTCGCTGTGTGGTCGGTGAACCTCGGTTTACTCCTGCACATAATAGGCTCGCGCAGCCTGGCCTGGGCGCTGTGCGAACTGCCGCGCCGCGCGACGCGCTGCTGGGCCGGCCGCGGGCGAACGGCGGCGTGGCGACGGTGGCGGCCCGGCGGCGGCCGGGCGGCCCACAGCTCCCGACGCATTGACGGGTTGTAGCTGAACATTACTTGTCTTGCGTCCCGGATTACCGTTTAATTCGGGACACACTCGCTTCAAATGGCCGCGCCTCGTGCAATAATCACATACGTAGTCTCTAAAACGGCATTCGCTCCACCGATGCAGTCAGTCACCGCAGGCGTAAGAGCCGATGTATATTTTGTGCTTAGTTTCTTCAATACGATTGACATCTTCCACACTAGATCTCTGTAGCCGACGGGTACTTGCCCCCGCATGCGCGTCGCTGTAACCATAACTCGCGCTTACGCCGACCTCGCACTGCGCGTTGCGTTCCGCTGACTCAAGATTTTTCGCTAAAATTACCGCCTTATCAAATGTTATTTTATCATTCTCCATAATGAGATGTTGTCGCATGCTTTCTTTGCAGATACCGTATATGAACTGATCGCGCATGTTTTCATTTAATGCGACCCCGAAGTCACAAAATCTGGCCATTTTGGCCAAAAAGGGATAATATCCAAAACATTTCTTATATATAGAAACCTTAAAAAAACTGCACTTTTTCAAGAAGCAATGCATAGTAATGTCTTATTTACTTGTAGTCACTGCAACATATATTTTTAGGTATATAAGTTAAAATGTATGAAAACGTCATTAGTTAATGGTCTGGTCTGCGAGTAGCCCAGTTATACAAAGTGAGTATTACATGGTATATCGATGTATTAGTAGTATATCAAGGTCTAAATAATCGAGTTGGTTCGTGATATTGGTATCCTTATTACGATTGAAATATCGTTCTGCGTTTATCTTTTGGCTCTTAGTACCATATAGATCATATTATGGTGAGGTATCTCGTTAAAAGTAAATAATAAAAACAAAGACAAACACCGAAGCAGTTCGACTGATGTATTTCTTAGGTAGTGGTAGGGTGTTTATACACTTTCGGAAGACAATAACGTAAATTAGAGTTGCAGTATCCTTACCATCAAAAACGGATGCAGTCAGCACATTTTTTTTAAACAACATCGGGGGCATACCAGCATGCGTCTCACCTTATATAAAGTAGTTACTGTAGCTTATGAACGCTTGTAATACATTAAGTAACTGTTATATATGTAATATGTAGGTAGGTGTGCGTGTTGTATCTCCACACCACCGTCGTTACTTGTGTCTCAATAAATACTCAGTGCGCTGTTAGCCGTTGTTTGATTGACACCTGCACTACGTCTCTTGTTCTCATACATAACAGTGGCGACGAGGGAACTACAAGACGCGTGCATTAAGATGGCGTCAGCTGGGAATCAAAGTTTTTTTGGAATACTTTCGACATTTGACCATAATTCCCAAAGTTGGGAAACATATAGATGTCGGCTGGAACAGTGGTTTTTAGCAAATGGTATCGAACAAGATAAAGCGGGTATCAAACGCCGGGCTATTTTGCTCAGTGCACTCAGCGAAGGAGCTTACCATCTGGCGAGAGATTTGTCGTTGCCGAATAAATTGGAAGAGTGGAGCTACGAGGGAATCGTCAAGCTACTCGACGACCATTTTATTCCGAAACGGTGTGGATTTGCTGAGCGGGCAAAATTTTTTTCGGCAACTCAGATGGCAGGTGAAGGTCATTCGCAGTGGGCGGCGAGGTTAAGAGGCCTGGCAGCGCATTGCAGCTTTAGTAACCTCGAAGAAGCTTTGTTGAATCAGTTCGTGATGGGCCTGGCGGCGAGTCCAGAGCGCGAGAAGCTGTTCGGGCAAGATGTTAACGGACTGACGTTGTCCAAAGCGGTGGAGCTAGCCGAGAGTGTGCGGTGCGCGCGCATGGGCGCTGCCGCAGCCGTGGACGCCACGGGCGCTGGCGCAGCTGCCGTGCTTAAGGTGCAACAGAAGCCCAACGTACCCGGTGTAAAGTGTACAGTGTGTGGTTTTAAAAATCATAAAGCGGCACAATGCCGGTACGCCTCCTATAAGTGTAACAAGTGCGGTATTAAAGGCCACTTACGAAGGATGTGTCGCGGTAAAGCGGTCAACTACGTGGAGGGAAGTGCCGAGGAGGAGGACGACGGTATGAATAATTTTTTTAATATTCGTTGTGACGGTACGAAACCGATGTTAGAGCGTGTTAAGGTAAATGGTATAATTTTAGAATTCGAAGTCGATAGTGGTTCGGCAGTAACGGTTATGTCCAGTTACACGTTCAAAAAATATTTTCCTAACGTGCCATTATCGTCGTCGAACAAACGCTTGACAAACTATACTGGTGATAACATACCTACAGTCGGCTGTGCGCGCCTGGAGGTGTCGTATGAAGGTCATACGCGGTCGCTTAATTTCTTTATAGTGCACGGTGGTGGGCCACCGTTGTTAGGCCGGGATTTTATTAGTTCATTTAATTTGGAAATGTCACCTATTAAATATTGTACACACTCCGTCAGTATCCAATCATTAAGTGAAGAGTTTTCCGCTGTATTTGCGGAGTCCTTAGGCTGTTTTAATAAATATAAAATTAAATTAACGTTAAAACCCGATTATAAACCAGTTTTTTGCAAAGCCCGGCCCGTCGCATTCGCGCTGAAGAATAAAATAGATAAGGAGTTAGATCGTCTATTGAAATTGGGTATAATCGAACCAGTCGACTATTCGGATTTTGCCTCTCCGATTGTGCCGGTACTAAAAAAAAATGGGGAGGTGCGTATTTGTGCCGATTATTCGGCAACGATAAATAAACAATTAATTGTTGATAAATACCCATTGCCCACTATAGACGATTTATTTACTAAGCTACACGGAGGCGAACATTTTTCAAAATTGGATCTCTCCATGGCATATAACCAGTTTTGTTTGTCAGACGAGGATAATAGCCAGCTGTTAACATGTATAAATACACACAGAGGTCTTTTCAAATTTAAAAGGTTAATTTTCGGTCTCTGTAGTTCGCCGGCAATTTTCCAAAAAGCCATGCAGGGAATCGTAGCTGACATAGAGGGAGTTTTATGCTTCCTAGACGATATTTTAATTACAGGGTCGGATAGGAAGCAGCACATGGAAAGACTAAAATTAGTATTGAAACGATTAGAACAAGCTGGGCTAACCTTAAGACGAGATAAATGTGCGTTTTTTCAAAATCAAGTTGAGTACTTAGGTTATGTGATTTCTAAAAATGGCTTTAGAAAATCACAGGAAAAAGCTGAGGCTATTATGAAAGCCCCTGTTCCAAACAATGTTAAACAATTGCAATCATTTCTGGGCCTAACTAACTACTATCGTAGCTTTGTGCCAAATGCTTCTTCAGTCTTGCATCCATTGTATAAATTATTAAATAAAAAGGAAACATGGTTGTGGACGGCTGAGCAACAAAAAGCCTTCGTAGAAATAAAGAAGTGTTTAGCTTCCGATAGGCTTCTCGTCCACTTCGATAGTAATTCAAAAACCGTGCTGACTGTCGATGCCTCTCCCTATGGGCTCGGCAGTATATTATCACAAATAGATTGCAATGGCATAGAGAGGCCGGTCTCATTCGCTTCTTGCTCGTTAACGGTAGCTGAAAGGAAATATTCTCAAATTCAAAAGGAAGCAACTGCAATAATTTTCGGGGTGAGGAAATTTCATCAATATTTGTATGGAAGGGCGGAACCTTTTATACCACGCACAGACCACAAGCCTTTGCAAACTATTTTTGGTTCCCCCAAGGGTATTCCTGAAGTGTCAGCGAATAGATTGCAGCGGTACGCCATATTCCTAGCAGGTTATAATTACACCTTTTACACAATTGAATACATTAAAAGTACTCATAACAGTGCAGACTTTCTATCTCGTGCTACATTGCCGGCGCGCGAGCTGGGCGTGCACGCGGACTCAACGGCGGGAGAGGACCGCGCGGCTTACGTCCATTTTGTTTTAGACGGAAGCTTACCGGTAACCCACATGGAGTTACGCAACGCTTCCGAAACCAATCCAATTTTAAAACAGGTTAAAGATTATACTTTCATGGGGTGGCCGCGCCAGATTTCGGATGTGAGGTTCTATTTATGTAGAAATCAAATTTCTGTTGAAAACGGCATTATCATGAGGGGCCATAAAATTGTCGTACCAGCAAACCTTCGCCAGAGACTGTTAGAAGAACTTCATACGACTCATCTAGGGATAGTTAAAATGAAAGCGGAGGCCCGCGCTTGGTTTTGGTTTCCGGGAATCGACGCAGCTATCAAACAGACAACAGCCGCGTGCTCCGTCTGCGCACAGCTGCGGCAGTCGCCCGCGCGATCTCCACTATGTGCATGGCCTCACCCGCTCACCGTGTTCAGCCGGATACACATTGATTTTTTAGGGCCGGTTAATAATAAAAGTTATTTAATTGTCGTGGACGCATTTTCTAAATGGGTTGAGTGCTTTCCGATGAAATCTAATACGTCATCGGAAGCAGTGATAGACAAATTAACGGAATTAATATCTAGAATGGGCATTCCACAAACCATCGTCAGCGATAATGGCACGTCATTCACTTCGGAGAAATTTTCAAATTTCTGTAAGTCAAATGGTATTAAACAAATATTTTCTCCTGTGTATCATCCTTCTAGTAACGGTCAAGCCGAAAGTGCAGTTAAAATAGTAAAAAATGCCATCCGAAGTATATTATTGTCGAACCAGACGGATAAAAAAATTGATAATGAAATAAATAGATTTCTTTTCAATTATAGAAATTCCAAGCACGGTGCAACGGAACAATCACCCGCTTATCTAGTGTACGGGCGCGCACTCAGGTGCCGCCTAGACTTGCTCTCAGCGGAGCGTGAGTCTTCGCCGCGGCCGTGCGCGTCGAACTTCTCTCGGCACATTTCTCATGTGGTGGCGCGCAAACAGTGCTCGCAGGCTAAATACTACGGTGGAAGGAAGAGGTCGGACTTTGAAATTGGAGAAACCATTTTATACAAAAGATTTAAACAAAACAAAAAGTTCACATGGTCTATTGGAAAAATCATAGAAAAAAAAAGGGCGTGTACTTTACGCCATTTTTATTCCGGAGCTAGGGTGTACTATACAAAGACACAAGAATCAAATCAAAAAATACACCGAGGCCGAGAAGCGCGCCGATCACTTCGATATGTCGGACATAAATAGCAACGAAATGCCATCTAGCCTTTTGAACCAGGCTAGGAATCATCTCAAATGCCATCGGGAGCATTTGAGATGATTCCTAGCCCATCAAGACTTGAATCAACGGCGGAGGGAAGGGGCAAAGAGACCTTATGTGTGACACCATTACAAGCAGCCGATGAGGGGAATGATGATGTTATATCGATGTCGATGCAGCCTCCCTGAGGCGGCACCGACAACGCCGCCGCCGCAGCAACGTAGTCGACGCCCTCGGCGCGTTGTCACTTATTATAAATAGTAGTGCTAGATAAGGATTTAAAGGGGGAGGAATATTATATATGTAATATGTAGGTAGGTGTGCGTGTTGTATCTCCACACCACCGTCGTTACTTGTGTCTCAATAAATACTCAGTGCGCTGTTAGCCGTTGTTTGATTGACACCTGCACTACGTCTCTTGTTCTCATACATAACAGTAACACTCGCACGGCACCACCTCTGCTGTTAACCCAACTCCTTAGGAGATTACTGGTAACCTGACTCACGCGCAGGAATACATAAACCCTCTACGAACTTGATATTTGGCTACGGTGTTCTATGAGAAGCAGGTACTTTCCTCGACGATTTTGAGCAAATGATTTTGCTCTACTGATTATTTCATTACAAATACAAATTACGTTACGAATGCAAATTTACCAGAGGGAGACGACTTTTGTACACAAGTCGTCGGCGTGGGTACCTCTGTCTCATCTATTTCTACCACCAAGCAGCTATATTTATATAGCTGTGTTCCGGTTTGAAGGGTGAGATATGGCAGAGAAATACTGGGTACTGTGACGAAACATCCTTGGGTCACAAGATAGGCAGCGCGCGAGTAACATGCTCGTGGTGTTGCGAGCATCAACAGGCTGCGTTGAGCGCTTACCATCTAATGCGGGTCGCTTGCTTGTTTGTTAATCTAATTTCATACAAGAAAAATGAGGATTTTTGCGGTTATTTTTTTCTTAAACTGCGTGTTTTAAAAATCTGCAGTCAGTTAGCGATATTTTCATTTTACAATAAAATTAGAAGATTTCTAAAACTTAAAGGACTTAACACTTTATGGCACTAGACGGAAATTATGGCGCTTGCGCATTGTTAAGCGCGGTAACATTCCAATGTAATATTCAAATTCTTCAATTAAATCGAGTGGTTATGTTTTATCTATATTATATTTATTTATGAAAGAAGTGTATCAGGCAAGATTGAATGGAGATTTCAGAAGGGGCTGCCCTAGACGCACGCATAAAAGTGGTGATGTGTTGAAAAAGGGCCAAATTAAAAGCACCCTAACCGAAGAGCATAAATGAAGAGGTTGATGAGTGTAGAAGAAGCGAGAGGGGTATGTTCGGATCGGTGTACCTGGCGTTTCTTAGTCTCTGCCATTCCAATAGGAGACACGCGTTATGATATATATGTTTATAATTATTGTTAACTATTGCTGCTCCCTACTTCAAAATTTTTATCAATATCTGCTTAGTGGTTTTTGTCAGATGCTTGTTGCAGACTAAAACTAAGAAAACATCTGTTGTGGTGTTTATATACGATACTGCTTATAATTTTTTTAATTGATTTCAGGTATCTATTCTAAAATTGACTATCTATTTTGTTACAACTAAAACGTTGTTTTTATTTTCAGTTTCAAATGGCGTTCGGATTTGTCCTTCTGGTTTTGCCTCAATTAGTGTTGGCCAAAATACACGTTTATGTTACCGGAGAAATTAAACAACAAAAACCAAATCTAACCATATACTTCACTGGCATTGATGACGGTGTCGTATCCGACATTGACAGAAGTACCTTCAATATGAGCGACATTAACGTAATAAATGCAGCCGAATTGTTGTTCGGTTCAAGTCCTATTGAAATTCTCTTTCACAGCCCAGCTTATTTTCAAGATTTTTACCAGTTACAAGGTTGGAAACAAGTTACGAGGACTATAAAGCCAATAAGTGGCAAACTCTTGGATATTTCTATCAAACAGGCTACAATCAATCAGCAATTCTTCGAAAACCATAGTACCAAACCAATAAGATACTACAGTGGTATTAAGCAAAACGTACAGAACAAGATATCTTCTTACTGGAGCACAGATGGGGAATTATCCGTCGACAAAAATATTACCCACTCTATTAATATCTCGTATTTGAAATTTGTTTCGCCTTATGAGTCTTGGAGATATGGTATAGATGGCAACTTTACTTATAGGTCATCCTTTAGTGAGAATTCAAAAGAATATTTTACCGCGAAAGCTGGAGCACCACCCCTGGCATTAAGTCTCGTACCCGGAGAATCTATGATCACTCAACTTCTTACTACTATTTGTAGTATTCAAGTCGAGATTACGTACGAATATTTTTTGTCTGGAGATATATGTTTATTCTACCCAGACATGCAGTCCAATTATAAGATTCTTAATGTCAGTCAATTCATGAGGTACTATGGGTTTGAGGACCATATAGTAACACGGGAAATCCTCGACATCGAATACTTCGTTGATATGAAAATGATCGCTTTTTGAATAAATGCATTTGTAACAAAATTCAAGGAAGGCACCTTCAACATTGATATCTATTGTTACCTATATCTTCCATCATATTTTTATATTTTTCAACATGAAAAGGAGAAAGTTGTTTGTTATTTAAACACAATATATAAAACATATATAGAAATTCCTTAATCTCCCGTAAAAAGCCTCGACAGATTTATAAGAATAACTATGAATGTTGTATTTTTAACACTAAATTTGGGGGTCATCATCATGACAGAAGCGTGCTCGTTCGTTACCCCTGCCAATCAATCGATTGCATTGGTCGTGTTCTATATGAAGGTGATGTCAGGAGCCCTAGAAATCGGTGAGCCTGCATGAGAAGAGCAATGAATGTTAAAGAAGTGAGTGAGATATGTAAGGATCGAGTCACGTGGCGCTCGGTTCTCTCTGGCTACCCCGCAAGGGATTTGGCGTGAAGTTATAGATAGATATTTTAAACGCTTTTTTTTAATGTAGCTTGCCAAAATGTCTTTATTACGCCTGATGGAAAGCGGCAATGAGAACCAGATGAGAGAATAGCCATCACAGTGATTAACGCTGTGCTGGCAAGTTCCCCCCCCCCCCCCCCCCTGACGGCCCGCTAAGGTACCACACCTCGTCTGAACTACCCGGGATTATAGGACGTGGGGACAACACATGCGTCTAATGCGAATTCCGCATTATGACCATCCGACAGAAAAATGTGTCGGCTTCTTACCTAGCTACCCTATGTGGACTTAATCTCAGTCCAGAGCGAGTGCTCCGGAAGAGGAAGGGAGAAGGAGGGACAAGGGCGATCTTAGCTCATAATCCAGGTGGTAGACCATATTCTGTAGGCTTAGAGAGAAGCGCGCAATGCCAACCCCGATCAAAGCCTTGGCAATATCTAGGCTGATTACCAAAGATTCACCGTGCTTGTTCATAGCTTCACCCCACAGAGTTACGTACTGTTAGTCGGGGTCCCTTTGAAGTGTTTTTAGAAAAAGAGAAACTTAGAACAAGGATAAGGATTTAATATATTTAAAGTTTAAGGACCCGTTAGCAACCTTTTCGGTTCGTACCTCGTCGCAGACTGACTCTAGTTGAGTATGATCAATGCCATTTCTCCAGGGCAGCTTGCGTTTGAAGGATGATATGGTGATGACCATAACTGCTTAATTTTGAGAAACTCACAATTTCATTTGAAAAGATCAGCTGTTAAGTTAGTGCCTTGTTCGGTGAGGATAATTTTGGGAATACCGAATATAGAAATGAAATATATCAGACATTCACTGGTGTCCTCGGCTGTAGTACTACGAATGGGGTATGCAGAGGAGAATTTGGTTAGGTCATCTTGGATAGTAACTATGTACTTAAACCTTGCAGAACCAGCTTCAGGAAGTGGCCCGACTATGTCTAACTCGACCCGTTGACAGGGCGCGGTGGATATACTCCAAATTTGTATAGGTGCGCGATTTACCAATCTGAGCGCCTTATTTTCTTGACAGGCTTTACATTGCTTGACATAAGATTCTATGTCGGATCGCATACCTTTCCAATAATAGATTTCTTTAATCCTTCTGTACATGCGGGATATACCCAAGTGACCGGCAATAGGAATGTCATGATTGTCGTACAAAATCTTTTTGATTTCAGTGATAGTTGGATAAATAATATTGTTATGTTATATGTTCACCTTGATGCGAGTATTATGGAACAGGTAGGTCAACATGTTGTAAATTTTAGCGAAGTAATGTCTTTGAAATGGATCCCGAAAATCTGAAATACCAATTTCGGTAATTCCTTCAAGACTCACTAATTTATCACGAACCAGATTTAACATGTTAAATATTTCGGAATATAATGTTTCGTCGAAATGATATACTTTGGTAAAAAGGAAAATATATGTTTTATTGGGTGTATCAACCTTAAGGAAAAAGTGCAACTGGCTTTCTTTGTCGAAGAATTTTTCGCGGTTTGCCACATTACCCAGAATTTCTTCTACGTAAGGGGTTGACTCGTCGAGGTCGATTGAATAAGATACAAGTTTAGAGCCCCATCGAGAAACGCGATCCATCACCTGGTTAGGCTCAACGACAAGTGCACGTTTTTTCTCCTCTATTACGGCCTGGCCTGCCGCAGGTCGTCCAACATATCGCGCATGAACTGTACTGTCATCTGCATAGCATTGTATGTTACCAAGTGATAACATATCATTGATATGCAGCAAAAACAGGGTGGGCGACATGACTGATCCCTGCGGTACTCCGGCGTTCACACGCAGAAACTGCGATGACTGGCCGTTGCAAAGGACTCGTATGCTGCGTCCCTGGAGAAAGGCAGCAATGGATATGTTTCGAAGTGCACTTCAAGAGGCTTCCATTGTATTCTTCAATGGTCGTGTTAAATTATATATCTTCATGCGGAATAGACTTTAAGAATGTGGGGTAGTCCCCTAAGTTCAACTCTAACATTGAATGGAGTTCTTGAGGTAAACATGTCTCCTAAGCATTGGAATTCAATTCTGCTACTGCAATTCGATCCACGGTTAGGTTTTCTAAAGGGTCATGAGGGCTCAACGGAAGGTCCGCTAGCCCATTGCCTTCAAGAATCCCTAATCATTTCTTAAATCCAGCGGTATATCGAGATCTTCTAATGTTAATGGACTAAAATCACTGGATCGGATAGAATGCTCATTAAGAATGTTTCGGCACTGGATACTCGATGAGTCTTCCTGAATTACAATCGTAGACAATTTAAATGCTTTTTGCAATTCAGGAATTAAGTTCTTACAAGAACAAATACATAAAAATGTATAATATAAAAATGGCTGGCTTTGTATAAAATTTACTTCGATAATTTGAATCCTAAGCCCAATGTTTTTAGTAGATTGTATTTTTATTACAACCTATACCTGTCTTTTTTTTTTAATGTAGCCTATCAAAATGTCCCTATCGCGCCTGATGGAAAGCGTCAATAAGATGAATCAGATGCGAGAACAGCCATCACAGTGATTAGCGCTGTGCTGGCTGTCCCCCCCCCCCCCCCCCCCCCTTGACGGCCCGCTAAGGTGCCTCTTCACGCCACGTCTAAACGACCTGGGGTTATAGGAAGTGGGGAACATATGTGCCGGAAGCGAATTCCACATTTTGATAGTCCGACAAAGAAATGAGTCGCCGAACTTCTTAGTACGGGAGTTAAGCAACCCAACTCTATGTGGATGTGATTTCAGTCCAGCGCAAGTATTCCGGAGGAGAAAAGGAGAAGGAGGGACGAGGTCAAAAAGCTCCTCAGAACATTCCCCATGATAGATACGGTAGAGAAGACTCAAGCTATCTATATCCCTACGCAGCTGAAGAGGTTCAAGGGAGTTAGCGACCTCAGTGCTATATATAATTTGACAAGCTCGGTGGCGCAGTGGTGGAACACGCTGTTACGCTACTTTGACACCAATGCTCGTGGGTTCGATTCCCACACAGTACAAACATTTGTGTGCATGAACATGTCTGTTTGTCTTGGTCTGGGTATTTTCTATGTATAATAAGAAAAAAAAAATTATTTACGTATGTTTATCAGTTGTCTAGTACCCATAACACAAGCTTCGCTTACATTGAGGCTGGATGGCGCTGTGTAATTTGTCCGACAATATTTATATTTATTTATAATGCGTATAGCGCGGCGCTGCATTCTATCGAGAGCGTCAAGTAGATATTTGGCAGACCCGTCCCAGAGGTGAGAACAGTACTCCACGCATGGGCGAACTTGCGCTTTGTATAGAAGGCAGCGCTGCTCAGGATGAAGAACCGTCTCACTTTGTTCAGGATTCCGAGTTTTTTAGAGGCCACGGAAATAACACTCTCGATATAGTCTTTGGGGTTAAGGTCGCCTCTAATGTTGATACCGAGGATGGTAAGGATATCTTGTATCTGCAAAGGGGTCCGTTCGGATTGTACTTTCAACATCGACTGGTGCGGCTATCGCCGTACGCATGTATGGTAAAATGGACGGAATTTACAGAACAGTTCGAGATGTATGTATGTATATCTTCACGCCAAGTCCCTTGCGGGGTAGGCAGAGAGAACCGAGCGCCATAAGACGCGGTCCTTTTATACTTCACTCGCTTCTGTGACATTCATAGCTCTTTTCATGCACGCTCGCCGGTTCCTGGGGCTTCTGACATCACCTTCTGATAAAACACGACCAATTTGGTCATGGTAGGTTAGTCTCGGCCTTCCTCGGCTCCTAGATCCTTCCACTTTTGCATTGTATATCTGTTTCGTCATTCTTTCGTTCCGCATTCTTTCTACATGTCCGAACCAACGGAGCATGCCCTTTCTTATCTTAACACCGACACTCTCTTTTAGACCAACACTTTCTCTCACGTCTTCATTACGAACGCGGTCAGCAAGCGTTATGCCACAAATTTTGCGCAATGCTCGCATCTCGACCGCATTTATTCTACTTTCATGCTCTCTCTGCCATACCCAGCTCTCACTTCCATAAGTTAGCGTTGGAATTAGCACCGCGTTGTGTACAGCGAGCTGTGCCTTCTGGCTTAGATTTCGGCTGCCTAGAAGTTTACCCAACGCTCCATTCACCCTATTCCCGGCACTCACTCGTCTCTCCACATCAGCGGTGTACCTTCCATTGCTGCTAAAAGCACTTCCAAGATATACAATCTCATTCACTTGCTCCAACACTACATCATCAACCATAATCCTAGTGTTCGTTCTGGTTGTCTCTCTTTCAAATACCATTATCTTGGTTTTCTTCGCATTCAATTGTAAGCCTTTCTTCATACAATCATCTTTCATTATTGTAACTAGTGTTTGCAGTTCGGATGGTGATTCTGCTATTAATGCCGCATCGTCTGCATAAAGCAGGCAGTTGACCACTGAGTCACCCATTCGCATTCCCACATTCATATTTCTTATTCTCTGAAGACAACTGTCCAGATACAGGATGAACAGCCGAGCCGACAGCATGCATCCCTGTCTGACACTAATGTTGACATCAAACTTGATCCGTACATCCTCTGCCGCTTCGAAATCCACCCTGTGCTTCCCAAAGCATTCCATTGGATTTCACCCTCATTCTCCTTACAATGATTTTTCCATACACTTTAGCTGCTAAGCTGATCAAACTGATGGCCCTATAGTTGACGCAGTCCATACGTGAGCCCTTGCCTTTATACAAGAGCACGATGACTGCGCGTCAAATAGATAATTTATTTAGGGTGGCGGCCCCCACCGCCGCATGCCCTAGATTTCGCACCGACGGGGGCGGATCGGTGCGCGTCGCCTCCGGGGGACGCTCTAATCCGCGCGTCTGTGCGGTTTGAGTCCAGAATTGCAGTCCACAGTGTTGGACTGGCAGGGTCGCGGCGTGCACGCTTCTGGTACCGACCCCTGCACGCTTCTGGCACCGACCCCTAATATATAATTTTATATTCATGTTTTTAATTATACAAAATTTAAAATTAATTACAAGCACTTTAAAACCCACAATCGTTAAAACTACTTATTGTTTGCAATTTATATATAAGCAATATAGTCGTCGGAAAAAATTCGCGAGCCTACAAGATCTCGAGAATATATCAACTCAAAATGGAAAATACGTATTTTTCTTCACCTTGTTTCACGTCTTGTCGATTCCAATGTGAATTCCGTGTCAATGTGAATAGTTGGCTAGTGGTAGTGTGATATGTGGCTAGTGCCTGTTTTTTTATTTATTTAACACTATAATTAGAAAGACGCTAATCGATATATCCTATGTACTGTTTACATAATGTCTTATTTATTTGTAATCACTGTAACATATATATTTTTAGGTATTTAAGATAAAATGTATGAAACGGTAATTAGTTAATCACTGGTCTGCGAGTAGCCCAGTAATACAAAATGAGCATTACATGATATATCGGTGTATTAGTAGTCTAACAAGGTCTAAATAATCGAGTTGGTTTGGAATGCAAAATAACGAGCTGTATTTCCTTTTTCCATAGTCAAAGATAGGAATGAGCAAGGACTGTACGAGCGAAATTTTGTAATTTGTAATATTATAAATATTTGTAAAATAAGAATAGTATAGAATAGTGCATACTTAACTACAACAATAAGATTCATCGGTGACCGGGCAAGTACGTTCGAAGACATATATTAGGATATAAGTGAGTACAATGCAATAACTCTCTACGAAGTTTTTATTTGGCTACGGTGGTCTGTGAGGAGGATGTACTTTCCTAGACGATTTTGAGCAAATGATTTTGCTCTACTGACTATTTCATTACAAATTCAAATGACGTTACGAATGCAAATTTTCCAGAGGGAGACTTTGTACAAAGTCATCTGCGTGGGTACCTCTATCTCACCTATTTCTACCGCCAAGCAGCTATATTTATATAGCTGTGTTCTGGTTTGAAAGGTGAGATATGGCAGAGAAATACAGGGTACTGTGACGAAACATCCTTTGGTCACAATATTGGCAGCGCCCGAGTAACATGCCCGTGGTGTTGCGAGCATCAATAGGCTGCGTTGACCGCTTCCATCTAATGCGGGCCGCATGCTTGTTTGCCAATCTACTTTCATAAAAGAAAAATGAGGTTTGTTGCGGTTATTATTTCTTTTGCGTGTTTGAAAATCTGCAGTCAGTTAAAGATATTTTCATTTTACAATAAAGTTAGAAAAGTTCTGAGATCGATACATTATTTACTTCAATGGGAAAATTATAAAAACTTAAAGGAATTAACACTTAATGCCACCAGACGGAATTTATGGCGCTTGCATTGTTAAGCGCAGTAACAAATCAATGTAATATTCGAAGCGAATTCAATTCTTCAATTAAATCGAGAGGTTATGTTTTATCCACTCGATGGGATGGGATGGGATGGCATGGGAGAGATCCCAGGATACTATTGGGGTCTTCTGTGATCTCTCCAAAGCTTTTGATTGTGTCGACAATCTGACATTATTGCTCAAACTGTGCCATTATGGAGTTAGAGGTAAAGCCTATAATTTGATTGCAACTTATTTATGTAACATAATACAGACTGTTGATATAAATGCGGTCAAATCGAAAGGCAGCAATGTTAATATTGGGGTGCCCCAGGGCTCTATATTGGGCCCCTTTTTATTTTTAGTATATGTGAATGATCTGCCCTACATGGTGCAGAAAATGGTATCCGCCATATACTGTTATTATATTAGTGTTTGCTGATGATACTTCTTTAATGTTTAATGTTAATCGCCGGTGCGAAAATATTGACAATGTAAATAGTGTTCTATCTGCCATTCTAAATTGGTTCACAAGTAATAATCTTTTAAATAGTTAATAGATTCAGGCGTTATTTTGCGAAAGTCAAATTTCCATGCAATTTGATCTAACCTGCTTTGGGTGCTTCCGCCACCAATTAGTTCATGCGGCCTAGCGCCGGCCGGCAACCGCCCACTACTGTTAGTAAGTGCAACATGCCGACGCTGCCATGGCTGCTCCGGTAGTATCTGCCTCGGCTGCTGCAGTCATCCGCCATGATCCGCATGCCCCCACCACCACCGTCGCTGCCACGACTGGCCTGGTCGTCGCTGCGACACGTGTTTCGCCTCTCCACGAGGCATCATCAGGCGTTGTAGACGTTAATCGTAAGAATAACATGCTACAAGTGACAAATCCATCGCAGTGCCGTCCCATATATTGAATTGAGGGTGGGGGTGGATGGTGTGAGCAAAAAGGTATTTAATAGTGGGAAATGGTTTACGTCAGTCTGTTTGTTCATGAAAGTAATTTTAGAATTTTTATGTTTATTAATTTCTAATTGTTCCCTAATATTTAGTTTTAAACCTTTGTCTATGGTGTGTACAATTTGATATGTATTAGTGGGGGATAAGTTATGTCCTTTGTCTATGAGATGCTCGGCGAAGTGTGACCTTTCTGAGCGATTGTTTTTATACGCCGATACGTGTTCGTGAAATCGTGTTATAAAATTACGACCAGTCCGACCAATATAAACTCTGACTGACGTAAACCATTCCCCACTAATAAATATCTTTTCGCTCGCACCATCCACCCCCACCCTCAATTCAATATAATATGTAATTGAAAAGTAAAAATAATGTAATTCATAGCATTATGTCGTATGGTATACTATTGTGGGGAAAAGCGGCTGACATTGAAACTATTTATATATTACAAAAGAGAGCCATCCGCTCCTTTTGTAATATATAAATAGTTTCAATGTCAATATCCTGGGCGCCAGGGAATCTCTTAGAGAACTATTTAAAAAAAAAAATATCCTCACGGTTACCTCTCAGTATATTTATGAGAACTGTAGGCTCGTAAAAATATAGAGTCATTTTCTAAATTTAGTGAAAATCTTAGAAGTAAGAATAGATTTCGTATGCCTGGACATCGACTTGCTAAGACTAGAAGATCTTTTATTGTAAATTGTATTCGATTCTATAATAAATTACCTGAAACAGTTCCGTCCTTGCCTGAGAATATGTTCAAAAGGTACATCAAAAATACTCTGGGCAAGAAGGGTTATTATAGAATCGATGAATATGTAACTAATAGAGATGTTTGAAAATGATTCAGCACATGTATTAATACATCTTTAATTGTACCACTTAATTTCACTATATCTACACTCCCATATATTTATTGTAATATATTTTAACGATGAAAAAAAGACCCATATTGGCAAGTTTCTATTGGCATTTCTTCTTCGCAAATGGTCATTTTCGAAATGCTGGTAGATTAAAAAAGAGAGACTAAAAGTAAAAAAAAAACTGGAAAATTATTAAGATACAATATGATTTAATTTAAAGAATGTAAGACGTGTCTAAGTGCCCGTAAGGATCTAATGGCAAATAAATGATTTTTATCTTTGTCTTATCTAGCCGACCGCTCATGTTTGTGATCTTGTACGAGTAACCACAGGAGCCTAAAGCTAGCGTAGCTAATTGCCTCAACACGAAACTAATAAACTAGTTAATCTTCTGTCTTATTTCTCAGTAGTACAAGTCTGTATTCATAATCGCTCAAAAGTCACGGAATAACCTCTAATTGTATGCCATCAAAACTAGATAGTGTAGGTACAGCATATCTTTGATGGCTATTGTTATATTACATGCCAATTACTTTACTTTTTGTTGACATTACATGGATGCGTACTATTGTTACAATATATATTATAGATTTATCTAATATTCTCTGCTTCTGATATTCAGAAGCGTCTGATATAAAATACCTTAAAATAATAATTATTAAGGTTAGGCCAATGATCTGGTTCTCCTAACATCTTCGTCGGAAGAACTATAACAAAATGGTTACCTACTGTAATTTAATGAGGACTTTAAAAGGAAAGGTATGAAAATAAATGTAACGAAGACGAAAGCGATGGCCTTTGAAAAGAATGAAAGATTGCCGGATTATCAGAGATAAAAAAAAATAGCATGATACGAGAACTTTGTGATATGAAAGATGATGTAGTTACAAAAATTGAAAAGGGCATGCTGAGATGGTTTGATCATTTAGAAAGTATGAATGACAAAAGAGTTACGAAAGAAGTGTATCAAGCAAGAGGGAATGGAGATTTCAGGGGGGGTGTGCACCCTAGATGCACACATGTAGATAAAAGTGGTGCTGTGTTGAAAAAGGGCCAAATTAAAAACACCGAAGATCATGAATGAAGAGGTTGATGAGTGTAGAAGAAGTGAGAGGGGTATATTTGGATCGGTGCACCTGGCGTTCCTTAGTATCTGCCTACCCCATTAAGAGACAGGCGTGATGATAAATTATTGTTAACTATTACTGCTCCCTACTTCTAAATTTTTATCAACCAACAAATGGACTAAAACTAAGAAAACCACTGTTATGGTGTTTATATACGATACTGCTTACAATGTTTTGTATTGATTTCAGATATCTATTCTAACCTGTCTATTTTGTTACAACTAACACGTTGTGTTTTTTTTTTCAGATTCAAATGGCGTACGGGTTTGTCCTTCTGGTTTTGCCTCAATTAGTGTTGGCCAAAATACACGTTTATGTTATCGGAGAAATTAAACAACAAAAACCAAATCTAACTGTATACTTTACTGGCACTGACGATGGTGTCGTATCCGACATTGACAGAAGTACCTTCAATATGAGCGACATTAAGGTAATAAATGCAGCCGAATTGTTGTTCAGTTCAAGTCCTCTTGAAATTGTCTTTCACAACCCAGCTCATTTTCAAGATTTTTACCAGTTACAAGGTTGGAAACAAGTTACGAGGACTATAAAGCCAATAAGTGGCAAACTCTTGGATATTTCTATCAAACAGGCTACAATCAATCAGCATCGAAATTCATCGAAAACCATAGTACCAAACCAATAAGATACTACAGTGGTATTAAGCAAAATGTACAGAACAAAATATCTTCTTACTGGAGCACAGATGGGGAATTATCCGTCGATGAAAATATTATGCACTCTATTAATATCTCGTATATGAAATGTGTGAACCTTATAAGTTTTGGAGATATGGTATAGATGGCATCTTTTCTTATAGGCCATCCTTTAGTGAGAATTCAAAAGAATATTTTACCCCGAAAGCTGAAGCACCACCCCTGGCATTAAGTCTTGTACCCGGAGAATCTATGATCACTCAACTTCTTACTACTATTTGTAGTATTCAAATCGAGATTACGTACGAATATTTCTTGTCTGGAGATATATGTTTATTTTACCCAGACATGCAGTTCAATTATAGGATTCTTAATGTCAGTCAATTCATGAGATACTATGGGTTTGAGAACCATATAGTAACACGGGAAATCCTCGACATCGAATACTTCGTTGATATGAAGATGATCGCTTTTTAAATAAATGCATTTGTAACAAAATTCAAGGAAGGCATCTTCAACATTGATATTTACTGTTACCTATATATTTCATCATATTTTTATAATTTACAACATGAAAAGTAGAATTCAAACCTTATTCAAAATTAAAACATTTATGCAAATTCCTTAATCTTCCGTAGATAGCCTCGACAGATTTATAAGAATAAGTAAGAATGTTGTATTTATAACATTTTTTTAATGTAACCTGCCAAAATGTCTTTATTCACACCTCGTCTGAAATACCCACCTCAACACACATGGGGGAACACATGCGCGCTGGAAGCCAATTCCACATTTTGACTATCCGACAGAGAAATGAGTCTCCTTCTTACTACGGAAGATCAGCAACTCAACAATATGTTGACTTGATCTCAGTCCAGCGCGAGTGTTCCAGAGGAGAAAGTGAGAAGGAGGGACGAGGTCAAAAAGCTCCTCAGAATATTCCCCATGGTATATAAATATTGTAGAGAATACTCAAGCCGCCAATATTCCTATGCAGCTGAGGAGGTTCATCTATGATGCGTATAGCGCACCGCTGCATTCTATCGAGAGTATCAAGTAGATATTTGGTGAGATTCCACGCATGGGCGAACTTGCGCCTTGTGTAAAAGGTAGAATAGAATAGAATTGAATAAGATTTATTGCAGTAAATGTGGTTGATTACAGGTGATGGATATATATATTTTGACTCACACATTTAGTCTTAGTAGACATGCAACAGACATATAAAGTCACAACCTCATAAAATCAGAGTGTAAATTAAATTATGAACATTAATTGATATTGTGCTATTCTGTAGGTACATACAATCATTAATATACCAAACATGTATTACAATTAAATTTAATTAAATAAAAAAGTAATTAATTTTAATTTAATGTTATCACATAATTATTTATAAATTATACACACTACATTCACAAAAGTGCTATGAAAATGTATGTATAAATGGATTTAGTTAATTTAATGATATTCCGATTATAATTAATTTACGAGTATGTTTGATAAAATATGGATGACGTCGATTTAATTTAGTGTATGTATGTTGGCATTGTAGGTTGATTTCAGTTTTATTCGAATTTAATACTAAACTTGTTTGATTTCATTTCACTTTCCTGAAATATCATTCTCAAATATATATATATATTTCTTTTTGCTTGACGTCATTTATAATTATTAAATGTCACAGTTAACGTAAAATTGGATTACTTATAGTGATTTCATTCATTTTCTCTTGTTTCATAATTGTTAAGTAATGTATGTTTAATTAAGACTATAGCTAATAGTCTATTCGGAAGGAGCCTGACATCCATAACACAGGGAAACCTACCGTGGGTGTCAGCGCAACAAAATTTTTTGTAACATTTACTTACAAATAAATAAATTTCATTTCATTTCAAATTTCATTTCATTTCAATAAAAGAAAATAATAATGTATAAAATAATATATAAATTGATATGTCATTTGTTATAATTTTATAGAAACTAAATGCATGCATTTCACCTATTAAAAAGCTTATTGTAATCAATAACATTATCAATATCAAGTCAAACAAAGCCTATCTTTTAGTTGCAAATATTCGTGTACACTATAAAAGCATTTGCTAACTAACCATTTCTGTAATTTAATCTTGAATTGATTATTAAGTAACAATTTAAACTCAGCTGGTAAATTATTAAATATTCTTAATGCCATCGGATAACAACTTGAACTAAATAATGATGTCTTCATCACAGGGAATAGCAGTCTATTTGGATATCTTCTGCTATACTTAGATGGAACGTCTCCACTGGCTCTAAAAAGACTAGGATACGCTTTTACAATTTGGGAAATTTCGTATATATATATGCAGGGTAATGTTAACAATTTGAGCTCTTTGAACAATGGTTTGTGCTGTGGCTAGCTTGTGGTAGCTTGTGGTTGGTTCAACATCGAGAATTGCACGAATACATTGCTTTTGAGAAATAAAGGCCCTATTTATTACACAGTTTCCCCATGAAGCAATACCATATCTAAGTCTAGAGGAGACGTATCCATGATACGCTTGAATAGCAATTTTTCCCCCTGCTACCTTTGTTAGTCTCTTAAGAGCATAAGAAAACCTATTATTCTCTAGTATTTGTCTGCTGACTGACGTGAATAGTATGGTTAATTGTCTAAATTATTATATTTTGTATTTATTTGATCTCCATGCTCCTGTGAGGTCTGTATTGGTCGGTGCTCGTCCAACTCCCTGGATTACTAGTAATGTAAAACTCATGAGTTCACTGAGAAATGCTGCGCATAAGAAATTCCGTCGAACAAAACTGGAAGGCGACAAAAAATACTATAAGGAACTAAAATATCTTACATCAACAGCGATTCATAATGAAAAGAAAGCTTACTTCTCTCAATACATAAATAAAAATATAAAAGATCCTAAAACTCTTTGGCGGAATCTGAAAACAAATATACTGCCCCCTAAAACTGAACATGACCTTCCAGCCTATTTTAACGACCCTGAAACAATTAATGAATCTTTTTTAAGACTGAAGAAGGACATAGTAATGTTAATATTTCTCTTCAGACTTTTTTTTGAATTTAATAGGTAATAACTCTTCTAACCATTTTCGTCTTAAACCAGTAGATCAAGCTATTGTTCTTAAAACTATTAACGGGTTGAAGTCGAATGCCGAAGGTATTGATGGTATTACACTTGAAATGCTAAAGCTCACACTTCCTCATTCCTTAGACAGCATCACTGTTGTCATCAAAACCTCCATCGTTACAGGTAAATTTCCGGATTGGTGGCTTTTGAGCACTGTGCGCCCCTTACCCAAGAAACCTAACCCACAGGATATTAGCGATTTACGCCCTATTAGTATACTTCCATGCTTGTCTAAAGTTCTAGAGAGGATAGTATATTTGCAAGTTGCAGAATACCTCGAGGCTAATAACATCTTGCCAGAACTTCAGTCAGACTTTAGAGAGGGCCGAGGTACGAACACTGCTCTGTCTGAAGTGGTTAATAATTTACTGGTAGCACGTGATCGGGGCGAAGGCTCGATCTTACGTTATTGGACTTCTCTTGGGCTTTTAATTGTATTAATGTCAAGCTTATGTTATCTAAGCTCAGTTATTATGGTTTTAATGCCGATGCTGTTCGCTGGTTCAGTAGCTATCTCGCTAATAGGTCCCAAATGGTTCTGTTGAATAGGCATGGTTCTTTGACCTCAAGTGTAAAGGCTGTGGAGAGAGGGGTTCCTCAGGGTTCAATCTTGGGTCCTTTATTGTTCATTCTTTACACTGCAGATATAACTAAATGTATTCGTCATTGCAAATTTCATATATATGCAGACGACCTACAGGTTTATATTTGATTTGATCCATACAATACGGAAGCTGCGGTGGAAAGATTGAATGAAGACCTTGGCAGGATCGCCGCATGGTCTGACGACAACTCATTGGTCTTGAACCCTGCAAAGTGTATGTTTATGGTAATGGGCTCAAAGAAACAAATTAACAAGGTGGTATCAGCTAATCCCAATGTCAATATAATGGGTAAAGCGATTGAACGAGTAATGGAGGCGAGAAATCTTCGCTTAATTATGGATCCCGAGCTTCATTTCGATGGGGTCATTCGTAATATGGGATTATTTTGTATCGAATGCGTAAGTATATTAGTACTAAATAGCGTATACAAGTGACCAGTCAGAACCCGTTATATACGTTTTCCCATACATTTCGCCGGGTTTCGAAGGGTTAATAGATTCATTGGTATTATCAAAGTTGAACTACGCAGACACCGTCTACGGCCCTTGTTTGCTTTCTAGAACGAAGCGCCTAATTCAGCGCATTCAAAATGCATGTGCTCGGTTTTGCTTTGATATACCACCTCGAGAACATGTTACCCCCTTTCTCAATGAACACGATATCTTGAAGATGGAAGCAAGACGCAGACTTCACTTTGCAACATTGTTGTTTGGGGTTATTAAAAGATGCAACCAGTGTATTTGTATGAAAACCTCTCGTGGAAAAGTGACTGCACAGCATTCAATCTTCATTGTTCCGTGATCCCACTGAATGTCCCGTGCCATAGAACGAGCGCTTTTCGGGGTAGCTTCAAATACGCTGCCACTCTCTGCTGGAATAATATTCCGCCGCCCCTGAGAGATCTAAATTCAACGCTTACTTTCAAAACAAGATTAAAATATCTCCTGCTAATGCAACACAGGGATGGACACCATTGAAGTTTATTCGTATTTTTTTGTATATTTTAGTTGTGAACAGATAAACTTGGAAGATGCATGTTCTACATATATTACTATATTTGTTATTTATAACTTTTATGCCATTATTGTTTAATATATATTTATATATATATCATTTATATCCCTCTGTAAACTTAAGCAGAATGCATAATTTATTTGAAAACTATATTATATACATAATATTTATTGAATTTGTATTACATACACTATCTATGTGATATAACAATTATTGTCCAAAACAATTCCCAAAAACGTAACAAAATTTGTTTCTTCAATATTCTGCCCACCGTAACATATTTTAAGATCATTTTTGTTAGTGTTACGCTTATTATGAAATTGAATATATTTAGTTTTGTTTATATTAACAGTCAGATTATTACATTCTAGCCAATGTATTATGTCATGTACCGTGTTATTGATGTATTTATTGTATTCTACTGTGTCGTTAGCTAAGTCAGAGATAATTATCGATATATCATCAGCGAAAAGTGTACAAAAATGTCTAGTAATGTCGGGTAAGTTATTAATATAGATTATGAATAGCAATGTTCCCAGAATATTTCCCTGTGGAACTCCTACTTTATTTAGTTTAGATCGAGATTTATATGTTCGCTCTTGTGTCTTTATTTTGTCGAAACTCTTGATCTCAATGTATTGTGTACGACCAGCCAAATAACTTTCTAGACAATTTAAAGCTTGCCCCCTTATACCATACTTTTCACATTTTGACAGCAATATTTTATGAGAAATAAAATCGAAGGCTTTACACATATCGAAAAATATTGCAGTTGTCGGGATTTTATTATCTATATAATCCATTATTTTGGATATTATTTTATAATATTGTGTTTGGTTAAGAATGATACAATTCTGACATACATTGCCTTTTCGAACACCTTAGAGAAAATCGGTACGAGTGAAATCAGTCGATAGTTTTTAATTAATAAACTATTTTCCTATTTTTCTATTTCCCTTTTTATAAGACGATTTCACAACTGACACTCTCAAATCATCGGGGAATATACCTTGGACAAATGAGATATTTATCAGATGTCTTAACATAGGTGATAGAATTTTAGATGAAGCTTTAATTACTTTGGTCGGAATTTCATCGTATCCGACTGAATTTGTGTTATTATTATTTGGAAAAAAAAAATATTACTATCATTCGATTTTATTTTGTTTTGTGGTTTCATAATTGTATGCAAATTTGTCTCTATAGAATCATTGGTCAATTTTATAAAATACTAAAAAAAAAAAGGCGTAAGTAGCCACGACTGCCCGTAGGATGGGAAACTCCAGACCAAAATCCGTTGCGCATCCGCTCTTATGTAAGCCTCTACCTCTACATTCTTTGGTGGCTTAGTTATAGGTCGCTTTGAGGGAATCCACGTGAGAGTCGTGACAATTCCAAGCCCTAATCCAAGCGCAATACGCCGCTTGTTTCTATTCGACAACTTCAATGCATTCAAGATTGAAACAGGGCCGGTATCTACTTCCACTGGTGACATTCGTATTAGGTATGTAATAGTCCATACCCAACTGAATCCAACCAACTAAGGCCGACGCTCCCTCCGAAATGGGTTTTCCCTCAAAACAACGCTGCCTCCATGGAACAGATGCGAAATAATCTCGCATCCCATCCCAATCTGCCGAATAATGCCAGAACCGTCTCTTCATCTCGGCTGACGGCATTAGAGTTGCTGGAGGAATTAAACAATAATCGGATGATCCTAGTAGGCTGGTTGTTTCCAGTTGCGTCAGGTCATGCATGAGAGCGAAAGCATACGTGGCTCGCCCTGCGTGGTTAGTTCTGAAGGAATTGAGCCAGGTCTCATGGTGGGCATTAAAGTCTCCCAGAAGTACAATTTCGGCATAAGGGAACCGCTCCTGAGCTTCGTCAACTACTGCACTCAGGTGTTCAAAGAGTCGAGTATCTCCAGAATGCGAACGATAAAGGCGAAAGATAATATACTCCAGAAATGGTTGCCGGATCCCACCATTTTTTTTTTTTTTATTTTTTTTTTTTTTTTTTTGTGACGCGGGGAAAAATGCGTTACGCACACCACCGGTGCCTGGGTGGCCTCCGGTGGTAGTGTACCCACTAAACAACCCCGCGAAATGCCATCGGCCGCGTTGGTGTGGTGCCCCGGATCTGTCAGCAACAGGGCACCACTACGACTGGCCAGCCCCTCAAAAGGGGCCGGACTTCTTCTCTCTAGGGGCCATCCCGGCAAATTGGGACAGCCCCTCCGGCGGCGGGACCATTATGGGGCCAGGTTCCCATCCTGACCCCTAGTCCCACAGGTTAGGGTGGCGGCAGTAGGTGCGCATAGCGCCTACGCCGCACTCCCGTCCGCCGTCTCCGGAGCGGGACAGCCTCCGGATCGTCCTCCCTGTCCCGCTCCGAGGCCTCCTTCTGGGACATGACCGTCTCACAGAAGGAGGCCATCGCCTGCCAGGCTCTGTCACTCCCGAGCATGGAGCGGACCACGCTCGGGAGCGAGAGGTCCGCGCTTCCTAGCGCGGACACCAGATCGCGGCGATGCCGAGACCACTTGGGACACCGCTCCAGAGTGTGCTGAGCGGTGTCCTCGGCCGCGCCACAATCGTGGCAGCCCGGCGTCACCTCCCGCCTCGCGACCCGGTGCAGGTACTCACCGAAGCACCCATGTCCAGTGAGCACCTGCACCATGCGGAAAGTGAGGGGTTTGCGCCGGCGGCGCATCCACGCCTCCAGGACCGGGCGCAGCGCATCCGCAACGCGGACTCCGTACCGCGGCTGCGCCAGGTCCTCCCCCCACCTCCGCATCATCTCCACTTGCCCTCGCTGGCGATACCGCCCCACCTCCACCGACGTGGGGCGCTCGCCGAGACTCCTCCTATCAGCAACGAAGCCGTATACCTCGGCGAGCACCTCCGCCACCATGCCGGATCCCACCATAACCGGGCACTATCTGGCACGACGAACCACTCCGGGATTATGTGTGACCTGGTAGGGCCTCTTGAGTTAGACCCAATTGGGTCCTTATGCTATGCCACGGGCGGCCAGCACCACTACCATTTCTACGGATCTCCCTGGCCGACGGGTCAGTCCTTGCGGCCAGAACATACCTCCGTTTGAACAATAACATGGTCCCACATTTGTTGCGTCGGTGAACCTCTCGGACCAGTTAGTGCAGTGCTAACTGCGGAACACGATCGAACGGGGATGAGAACGAGTCACTATGGCGGGATTTTTACATCGGCATGGTGGTAACTGTTAGTGGTATGGTCCTTCTACAACGGAATCTACTATCAGAAAAGTTATATCTATCTATAACTTCACGCCAAATCCTTTGCGGGGTAGACAGAGAGAACCAAGCGTCAGAAAAGTTGCTACTCGATTAGCACCACGCTGAGGTCACGTGCAGGGAAACTAGGGTGAAGCCTGCGGACGTGAATACCATCTACCCCTAAAATTAAGATGCTTGGCGTCGAGATCTCCAGTGATGTGCAATATCGAAATCACCTGGAGGAGAAGGTCAAGCTGGCGTCGAATAAACTTGGTGTGCTCAACAGGGCTAAGCAGTACTTCAGTGCGGGGCAAATACTTATATTATATAAGTCTCAAGTCAGACCGCACTTGGAGTACTGCAGTCACCTTTGGGCGGGAGCACCTGGATACCAGCTTGGACCGTGTGATTCGATTCAGAGACGAGCTGTGAGAATTGTCGACAATCCTAAGCTTACACACGGTATTGAACTCTTAAGTTTAAGGAGAGACTTTGCCTCCCTTTGTGTGTTCTACCGATTGTACAACGGGTTGTGTTCTGAAGAGTTGTTCGAAATGATGCCGACAGCTACTTTTTATAACCGCACCACTCGCCGACGGCGGGGAGTTCACCCTCATACGCTTGAACCGCAATGGTCGCGTACGGTGCGGTTCCAGAGAAGTTTTCTTCCGAGAACACTCAAGCTGTGGAATGAGCTCCCAGCCGAGGTTTTTCCAAGGGACTACAGCATGGAGTTCTTCAAGAAATGCTTGAAGAGGTTTTTAGAGGGTCGGCAACGCATGAGTGACGCCCCTGGTGTTGCAAATGTCCATAGGCTACGGTGACTGTTTAACATCAGGCAGTCCGTATGCTTGATTGCCACCTTAGTGGTATAAAAAAAATATAAAGAAGAGCTTTTTAAGATATTTAAAAATAAATCCTGGTTATAAATCAACTTTGTTTAACCTTTAAATGACATGCTTTTATGTAAATGCTGATGGTTGACCAAATACAAATAAGTAAATAAATGTTATGTTTCCAATCCCAATAACTTTAATCGAATCATTAGAATTGACCTTTAATGACAGCCTTTCCATTAAAGATATTGTGAGGAAGGTGGATTGACTTCCACAGTCTAAAAGCGCACGTACACGTTCAGTTTTGTAAATGTTGGGGTTGGACACTATAATTATAACAGTAGATATGAGTACCTGATTAGTATTATGTTTCACGAGGTTTTATTGCAAATAACGCATGTATAATTATTAATCTTGTTATTGTTTTTGTAAAGCTAAACTGAGACTGGTAAATGATTTTGTGTAATGATTGGTATGTTTACAATGGCGGTTCGTAATTGAGGGTAAATTTATTGATAGTCGATGTTACTTTATCGAATTGTCGTATCTGTTACAATTGCTTCTTCGTCTTCCTTGACGACGTCTTGCTTGATCATTATTGATAAGTCTTTTGTTGCCGTATGGCTCACACAAAATGTTCTAAGCTGCAGAATAATTGTCAGAAGAAACTTCCAAGGTACTTAATGTACGAACAGCATCACCTTCTACGTAGAAAAATAAAATAAATAGTGAAATTTATGAATTGGTGAGATGCTTTGTTTATTATGTATGAGAAATAAGAACGAGTCGCGAAACTTCAGCCAATGGAACGTATCTACGCCATACTTGTTAATCTGAAGGAACGGTAACTTAAAGTTACTTTGCTGATGATCGTGACAGTACTGAATATTTAGTGTGAGTGATTCTCGTTTGCTTTCATTGTGAATGTTATTATGACGATTAATGAATTTCTTATCAGTCACAATACCAATTACAAACTCCCGCTCAATGCTCTCTCGTTCATCAAGTTCCGTGTCCATGTTCGAGGAATTACGAACCAAGATTTCACTCTGGATCTCATCAAATTTAGCAGGCATACTTTGAAGTTACCTAGCTTAAGGGTTAGCTCGACTACTTCGACATCTGTTAAAATACTTTGTTGACTTATATTATCCAAGTAATTAGTAATTTGACCCTAGATAGAACTTCACTTTACATTTAATACTTTAAGGAATTTAGCATTAGACTTATCTTTAGCCATAGTAAAAGAATAATAATATTAATTTATAGAAAACAAGCGACAGTAGCTAACTGCACTACTAGCGACACTCACGCTTAAATTTTAAAAAGAAATGTTTATCTCGAGTTAATTTAATCCCCACTATCGGCGAGACTATGGCACGAGAGAAGTTAGAAATGGTTTGATCAGCTGAAACGTGTACCTGAAGGTAGGTACAAAATTCAATGCGAAATTATTAATCCTTTAACATTATACATATATTCGTTTTCACACTAGAAGTATATTTTAATGACCGTGTATATGTATTAAGTGCACTAATTAGTGCTAATATCGTATTAAAATTGGATCAGCAATGAACGCGTCATGCCACTGATATTGCAAGCATACACAGATTGCGGTAACCGCTTACTATCAGGCAGGATCGTACGCCAGTATTCCACCTTAGTAGTATAAGACTATAGTGTACTTCTATCAATTTCTGTAGAACAATGTATAGCTGCTGGAGAACTGGAGAATAAATAATATATGTAGATAGTTTCGTTCGTTGAACGAAGAAAAGTTATTTATGAGAAACAAGCTGAACCGGCAAAAGTTGTTCAACCATATGTGCGCAGGTAAGGTATCATGGTGCAAAGTCCATGAATTTTCTTTCAATATTTCCGGCAGTTTTTTTTTTTTTTTTAATATGCTAAAATTACCATGAGCCAAACGATATGTTAAGATCAGCTATCATCATCAACTACTTCTCTAATCGTGACTCGACGATATTTCAACACAATTTCTTTCACTGAATATTTTCGTCGGTTTTTAACGTTCTGGGGCGTTCGGAACGAGGTATATCGTTAACATTTTCTCGACCCTCTTGGAATAACTTATACCACTTATAAACATTTCTTTTTCGCTCAGACTTGATTCACCGTACGCCACTGTCAACATTTCAAGAGTTTTAGAGTACTTTATACCATTTTTAGCACAAAAATCAACACAAACTCTCTGCTCCATTATTTTCAACAGCAAAAAATCGCCGAGCACGCAAACATGCCTCTCACATTAAAATAATACATGCTATATTATCAAAACTGTAAACATATTGTCGTTACCAGTGTAGCAACACAACAACAAACAGAGCGCGCGAAATTCAAAATGTCACCTTACTTTTTGATCACACCTCGTATATTTTTTTCTCAATGTGTGCAACGATAGAAGATTATTTTAAAACCACTTAACTATTTCAGGCATTCCCGTTTCAGCACTAACTTAAATACTGTTCCAACACGTTTAATAAAAATATTTATGTAAAAAAATAGTGTGGGGCCTACTACAGTACCCTAAGGGACACCGTCATCACAAACCCTTTAACCCTATATTTACTATTTAAAAGTTATTTCTTAAAAAGCTTCTGGGGAATATATTCTGATTTTCTTCAGGTTTTTTGCAACAATGGCGGTATCAAAATTATATATTAACTTTTTAGACTCGCAAGAATTAGGACTTTTTGTTCTTAAACAGTTACACTACTTACTTACATACCTATATACCTTTTGTGACTTGAGTATTATATTATTAGTAGCGCATCGCCATATAAACAACTGCCTTTTTTGCTAATTTAATAATAGTAACTCTTAATAAAATCTTTTCTCCAGAATATTATTATCTATATATCCATCTATGCCTTTGCCCTAAGTCCCTTGCGGGTCTTGTAATTACTATTGAGGTTAGCACTGCGTTGTGTATAACGAGCTATGGCTTCTGGCTTAGGTTCATAATGCCAGTTTACGCCATTCCCTGTACTCACTCGCTTCTCCACATCAGCAATCTACTTTCCATCCCTGCTAAAAGTGCATTCAAAATGTATAATCTCATTCACTTGTTTCCACACCATATCATCGTCTTATGGTACTTGCATTCATTCTGGTTTCCTGTTTTATAGATACGATTTTCTTTGTTTTTATTGCATTCAGTTGTAAGCCTTTGTCCGTTCAATTATTGTCAACGCATTATACAATGTAGCATGAACTACCTCTTGTCTGTGTGCCACTTATTATATAAGGTACTCTAATTTTCTTGAATTTCTTTATTTTAGTCAATGACAGGAGTATCTTTACGTAAATTTACGTTATAATAAGCTACAATTCGCTATTTAGACTATTCAAACGTAGTCACAAAAATATGAGTTAGATAAATCAAGACAATGTGTTTCAAATCATCGCATTAATGATAACAAACAAAAAGCAAACTTTATAAATTAAACTTTATTATTTCACATGTAAGCAGCAAAATTATTAACGTAACTATTAGTTACGCAAGTTGGTTGGCAAAATATTTAAGTTATGTTAGAATATTTTTTTTATCACCAATACCTGGATTGTAAGTAAACCACAAGGTCGACGACTTGACGCGACATTTTTTGGGTGCTAAGGCCAACAGAATTCATACAGTAATTGACGTCAAGAGATCTGTAATTGGATATCGCGTTAGGGTAATAGAGAGCTGTATCTCCAACTAAAGAAGCTTCGTACTCAACCTCAAATTTAATGCTACATCTAGTACTAAGAAGTTGAGCCATAGTGGATTCTCCAGGCTTGAGAACGAGTTTCATTGGTGAGGCTGAAGCGACCATACCATAAGAGATTTCATTATTGTCGCCCCAGGAAGAGCTGAACTTGATGTAGGGCTGTTGACTATTATCATTAAATTTGGGAGCAAACCGGTATGTGATGTTATCGCGGAGGGAGAGTTCCCCTTCCGTGTTCCAAGTTGATGAGTGTTTGTTATATATTTCGTTATAAAGTTCAAGTTGAAAGGTCATTGGTCTTGAGCTGTTGTTTTCAAAGTACTTCCGAAAAATTACGGTACGATTTAAAGAAACGTCCAAGATATTTGCCCGTACTACCTTTACGGTCTTGTATACCTGATAAAGGCTATGTCGCTGGAAAAAATCTCGAAAGGCAGCCGAGTTGCGGAGGTAGACTTCATGAGGGCGTTTACCCAATATCAATTCAGCTGCATTTTTCAGGTTAGTTTCGCTTAAGTTGAAGGTTTTTCTATCAATGTCGGTTATAATACCATCATCTATGCCTTCATAATATACTTTCAGATTATTCGACTTGTTTTTGTGAATTTCTCCATATAAGTATACGTTTATTTGGGCTAATACTAATGTTGGAAAAAGAAGATGTACAAATCTGATAGCCATTATGGATCTGAAAATAAACGTAAGTAGTTATAATAGTATTGCAAACAAACAATTAGAACACCCCTTTTGAGGAGCTCGGTGGCGCAGTCGTGAATGACGCGACTTTAACACCAACGCTCGTGGATTCGATTCTCATACAGAACATTTGTATGTATGAACATGTCTGTTTGTCTTAGTCTGGATGTTTTTAAGAGAGGTAGGGCATAAAGCAGCCCGTCGGGAGAAGTACCTACACCTCACAGAAAACCGCAGCCAAATAACAACTCCCTAGAGGGTTGTTGTGATCCTGCGTGTAAGTGAGGTCACCAGTCACCTCTTAAGGAGTTGTTGTGTTAGCAGCTGAGTAGACATCGCGCGAGTGATACTTAATGTATTACAAGCTTTCATAGGCTATAGTAACCGCTTTACATGAGGTGGACCGTATGCCTGTATGCCTTCCGACGTTGAATAATAATTAATAATAAAAGTATTTGATTATTTATATAAATTATATATATATATATATTGAAGTTACTCCACTTCCCAGGAGAATATATTGTACATGAAAGTAGGTTACATGGTTTACAAATGTTTATATATCAGATTCACAACAACAGATAATGTTTAACTTTACAAGGTGATTGCTTTTTTTTTTATCTGCTATTTGATACAGGTATTTTTATAAAGATACATGGAATTAAGTATTAATTAATGTTTAGATATTTACAAAAGTTAATGTACATATTATGTAATTATTTATTTAAAACAATGTAATTGTTTTAAAAGTTGATAGTGATGAGTCTCACATGAAGTTAAATCTAATTTACATTATATATATATATATATACAAGTTAACTTACAGCTATATTGCATATTATCCTATTAAGTTACATTTACTTTTTTAAGATTATTAACTATATAATTTATATGTTGTACATAATACAGACTGTTCTTTGCATATTATTTCCATGAGATTATATGGGTCAATTCCAAGATTGTTGCATGTCATTTCATGGGTGTGTCTGTGATTCATGAATATGGGGCACTTAACAGGCACTGGACGGGCAGCGCTTAACAACTATATGCTATGTGTATGAACCCTTCATAAAGAAATAATAAAATAATTTTACTTTCTCTGCTCTGACAACAGGTAGATGAGTCAATAAAAAAATATACACTTAATACCTGGTATACTTATACTGTCGTTGCGACTAAATTCAATTTCAACACACCAATAAATCAGTATACAGAGCGCGCAAGATTCAAAATGTCACCTTACTTTTTGATCACACCTCGTATACTTTTTTCTTAAATGTGTGCAACGTAAGAAGATTATTTTATAACCACTTAACTATTTCAGCCATTCCCGTTTCAGCACTAACTTAAAGAAAATGTGTAAGTTTCACTGGATGCATACTTCCGCAGTGACATTTTAATAGACCGCGAGATTTTAAGCAATGCAATTCGTGTAATCATGACAGCTACTAATTTTACCCTGTTACCATACGTCAATGCCTGTTACAAGACAAAGTTGTCAATACGTGTACTTCGAGCAAGATTAGTGTATCTGTGAATAATTTCGACTTGATTGATACTGATATTTCTTCTGACTAAAAATCTGAGCTAGTTGATATCAACAGCAGTACCTACTCAGATAATTTTACACCCCATCAAACCGGCCGATGGCAATTCGCGGGGTTGTTTAGTGGGTATACCGTCGGACAGCCGACGGAGAGTCCCACACTACCACCAGCGGCCACCCAGGCACCGGTGGTATGCGTAACGCATTTTTCCCCGCGTCACAAAAAAAAGGTTAGGTTAGGTTAATCGATTTCCGACTACATGTGTTAATACTGGCGAGTTAGAAATTAGAATAACAGGCCCCTGTCAAATTGCACAACACCGCCCATATAGATTATCTCTCGACGAACGTTAGGTTGCGCGTGACGATAATTTAACGTTATCTTAATTGTGTCAGATTCAATTGATCAAGGTTTAGAAACGTTACACGAAGTACTAGAAATTTTAAAAAGCTGGTTTTTAACTTAACCTGAAGAAATGTTTCTTCCTTAAAATCTACGCAGAGTTCCTTGGTTACGAGGTACAGGCAGGAGAGATTAAACCAAATAAATGAAAGGTGGAGGCTCATTCATCATTACCTGAGCCAGACTAAATTACACACGTAAGCAATTTATTGGTTTGGCCTCATTCTTCCGCCAGTTGTATGTACCGAAGATTTCACGTTTAATGGTTCCTCTCTATAAGCTGACTTTGGGTAAGTTCCCAATAAAATGCACGGTCAGCTGTGAAGTGGTACGTAAAAAGGTAATCGAGGTTTTAACTAATAAACCTGTGCTTAATGATCTACGATCGGTAGCACACGGTGAATCGCCATACTGATACCAGTGCTGAAGGCTACTGCGCAATTATGTGTCTGGTCGTGGATGGTAAGCTAAGACCTGTCGCTTATTATAGTATACGATAGTGATAAAATCGTTGATTAACAAGCGTACTTACAAATACGCTCACGGTCGTATACTCGTAATAAAGATGCCTGAGGGCCAAGTACCTATTGAAGTAGTAGACGATAAAGTAACTGATGATGAAATTATATCTGTTTAAACCGTGTCTCAGTGTACAGGTTCTTGGTTCGTTGGTTTCGAAACTGTACCAGTGTTATCGTATCCGTAGCCTGTTATAAATCGGTGTCTGCTCTGAATAGTCCGTGGGTACGCGGTAAGCGGTAGTTCTGGATGGTACAGTCGGTTCTTGCTTTGTAGCGAAGACCATAGAATCATGAATATGATTCGGCGTTCGGAAATGAATGGAATGGAAAAAAAATGCAATGCAAGTATGCAGCAACAGTGTTTTGCTAATAACATGCTACAAGTGACAAATCCATCGCAGTGCCGTCCCTTATATTGAATTGAGGGTGGGGGTGGATGGTGTGAGCGAAAAGATATTAGTGGGGAATGGTTTACGTCAGTCTGTTTGTTTTGTTACTTGTAGCATGTTGTTCTTACGATTAACGTCTACAACGCCTGATGATGCCTCGTGGAGAGGCGAAACACGTGTCGCAGCGACGACCAGGCCAGTCGTGGCAGCGACGGTGGTGGTGGGGGTATGCGGATTCTGTTCCAGATGGCGGACGACTGCAGCAGCTGAGGTAGAGACTACCGGAGCAGCCATGGCAGCGTCGGCATGTTGCACTTGCTAACAGTAGTGGGTGGGTGCCGGCCGGCGCTAGGCCGCATGAACTAATTGGTGGCGGAAGCACACAAAGCAGGTTAGATCAAATTGCATGTAAATTTGACTTTCGCTAAATAACGCCTGAATCTATTAACTGTTTGTTTTTAATTGTACAGTTTAGAGCGCTTCACGCTTCACAGTTGCAGCATAAAAATGGTACGAAGGTCAAAGTGACGACGTTGAGGTGCACTTGGCCATAGTAAAATCAAATAAGTAGGTTATCTTCATAGATACGCCCCGCGTTCGGTTTATATGTGTGCGCGCCCGTACCATCCCGTACGTATGCGTCGTCGCACACATCACTGGCAGAATTTATCGCTGCTAAAGGTACGCAAGTCGTAGCTACGCCGTGCTTAATATCGCACGCGCCCACGCACGCACCGCCGCCGCTGCTCTCCCGCTCGTAATAATTTGTACGTGTACCTACCTACTTTAACTACAAATTTGTAAAGATGGCTAAAAAGTAAAAAGATTTTTTTTTTGTATCAAATGTGTAATTTTAAACTAAAAAGCAAACAATGTCAATAAGTCTTTGAAATATATTTCGGTTTTGATCGACTTTCGCGTTATGCCTATCAATATCGATTTGAATTTGAGAATTTAAACGCGTCTCAATACGATTTTTTCCAAAGGTGAGATATTTAAGAGTAGCTTCTAACTTAGAAGCTTTTTCCGATTGCTTGTGTTTTTCTGCTGCCGTGCTGAAATTATAAATATCGATGTAAACCGCGTCATTCCATACGGTTTTATTGTTTGAAAACAGTAGGCAGGGAAAACAGAACAAGCGGCTGCTGTGTACGCAACCCGTGAGCCAATAATGTGAATCACATTGTTTTGCATTAAACTTACGATTAACTTTGCCTTTAGTTTGTATTAATTTCAAATCCGGTGTACAGCGGCCTTTCTCAATCACTTGTTTTTTTTCACCGAAAGATAGTTTTGAAAACGTATTTTTTTTTATTTTCCCTACTCACACACCACCTGAAGAACTTTCGCAGTGAATATTATCCATTTTTATCAACTTTAAAACTTTAAAATCTTATTTTGTCGCTATCACAAGTCAATCAAAACGATTCAAAACAAACAATGGCGGCGAAGTTTAAAAACAAAATAAAATTTAACATCAATTTTATACGAAAAAAAGAAATGGCACTTTCTTTCACTCTAATTATATGGAGCAAACTACTCTTTAAAATAGTTACGTAGCAATGTTCGCGACACTTCGGTAATTTACGTCATGGTTCGGCTGAAAAGACACTGTCTATCCTATGCGATTGTGTGCGTTATTTGTGTCATTGTAGGCAACGTATTTACAGGAATGCACACTACACTATCCGTATTACCAACGCGGCACACATACGTAAATTTAGACAGAAATAGTTTGTGTCTCTGCCGTTAAGCTCCCATTGCGGCGCTAGTGTAGCACATCGATGTAGCGGGTACTAATAAATCTATTTTAATAACTTGCACCGATACCGATAGATGAAGCTGTTTTTAATATTTTGTTTTTGATACGATATATTAGTTAAAAACTATGTTTAAGAATTAAGAAACATCGGATGGTATTTATCAAATTGATAGGGTAGGCAATGTCTTTTTGCCTATATGGAGTGCACGCAACTGTCATATAGGTAAATATATTTAAAGGTAGGTAAAATAACGAAAGAGATAAAATGAAGAATAACAAAAATTTTAATAGGTACAAGAAATTTTCCCTGGAAGCCTGTAAAATATTACAAATCGGATTGGGTACTGTTAGCTGTAATACAATAGGTTCACACCTAGCTCAGCTACAAAAGCTAGTAATCCAGAAACATAAATTTTATCTACATAGCTTTATATTCCGTGCTAAAACTCTGTAAACTATTATAAGTGTCTAAGATTGGGAAATTAAAAAAAAAGGTTTTTTTTTAAATTTCCCAATCTTAAAACATCTGGTCCTAAAATAGAGCGCATTCTTAACGGTAGTTTTAAAAGGCAATTGTTAAAACAAAATATTATGTATAAAATTAGGGACAGTCCCTAATGTGAATCGATATCACAAAAATATTATGTCAGCATAGCGGTACAAGAGTAATAATATTAAAGAATAAAACTCAAGATATATCGATGCCTGAATGATTTCCTGGCATTTTTTGTCTGTTAGATAAAACATTAAATATTGTTTGACAAATTACACAGCGCCACCTAGCCCAAAAATAAGCGAAGCTTGTGTTTAATACATATTTATGATACATAGAAAATACCACCAATACAAACATGTCCATAGACACAAATGTTTGTCATGTGCGGGAATTGAACCCAAGAACATAGGTGTCAAAGTAGCGTTAGTAATCACTGTGCCACCGATCTCGTCAAGATATTCAGTAAATCCTTCGCATTTTTTCACTACTATATATCACTCACTTTAAAATGCTAGATGAGACTATCGATTGACTACTAATGGTCTTCAAATATACCTTAAAGATTATAGCATAGGAAAAATGTTATGTTGCGGCGAGTACGGATAATTAGGACATTTTAAATTTAGAATTTTAGAAAGAGAGAATTTATTAAAATGATGTGTGCAAATTTTGTACTTACTTAATATTCATTAGCTAGATAAATATAATATTTAATAATGTTTATTAACAAGAAAGCACATTAAGCTCCAAAATTTCAAAACACGTGTTACTACTGCAAAGAGCATTGGCATTTAATGAAAATAAATATTATGATAGCTATGGTTCATCTGTTTTACATGTATACTATATTAAATGTAGTAAAATTCTTGGACTTCGAAATCAGTTTTATACCATAGAGACGTGGAAGACAGTATTGGTAATTAAATAATACTTTGCTAGACTAGACTTTACTAGCTTAGATAGCTAATATCTCCTTTTGTTCGATTTTTATGTTATATATTCAACATAATTTGAATTATGTGACTATATTATCTGGTTTAATAATAATAATGATGTATTATTGTTTTGTTCAAGATAATTTAATGCGATTTCCAGTTAAGAAAATTAATCTTCTTCTTCACTCAACGCTTCCCATGCACGCTCGCCGGTTTCTCAGGCTCCTAACATTACCTTATGATGAATCAAAATCAATTTGGTCTTGGCAGATAAGTCATGGCCTTCCTCGGCTCCTACATCCTTATTTGTATTATTTTCTTGTATTCTTTTTACATGTCCGAACCAACAAAGCGTACCTCCTCTTATTTTAAAACCAATGCTCTCTTTCAGACCAACTCTGTTTCAAACATCATCATTGCAGACACGATCTACAAGCGTTACGCCACAAATGTTGCGCAACGCTTGTATTTTGACCGCGTTTATCCTACTTTCATGTTCTCTCGATCACACCCAACCCTCGCTTCCATAAGTTAGCGTTGGGGCAAACACTGCATTGTATACAGCGCGCTGTGCCTTCTGGCTCAAACTTTTACTTCTAAGAAATTTTCTCAACGCTCCATTGACACTTTTCCCAGCATTTACTCCTCTTTCCACATCAGCGGTGTACCTTCCATACCTTCTCAAAGCGCATCCAAGATATACAATCTTATCCACTTGTTTCATCACTTCATAACCAACCGTAATACTTAGATTGGATCTAGTTGCTTTTGTTTCAAAAAGCATTATCTATATTTTCTTCGAATTCATAAGTAAGCTCTCTTCATACAAACCGTCTTTCATTATCGTGAAAAGTGTTTGCAGTTCAGATACCGACGATACGTAATCAGTGTGGTACACCGGACCCAACACCGCACCACAGCGCCATATCCCGTCCACCATCTCACACCGCAGATCGTCATACCTAGGAGAGGACCTCCTGGCTTTCCCCGCATGCACATATGCTCGATTCATACCTTCCCAGTTCATACAATCTCTTGCGAAAAATGCCGTGACCCAAGAGCATCTGGGAGGTTTACATCAGGTGGGCTACATGCTTGTAGCCTCCTGACGTAGTATAAAAAAAAACAACTGACTGATGAATGTGGCGACGCTGAGCGTCTTTACACACCTTAATGCAAAGATTTCTTAAACGATGTTTTTTTTTATACCACTAAAGTGGATAGCTAACATACGGCCTGCCTCTAAGCAGTTACTTATGGACATTTGCAACACCAGGGGTGTCACTCTTGCATTGCCGACCCTGTAAGAACCTCTTCACGCCCTTCTTCAAGAACCCCATACTGTACAACCTCAGCAGGGTGCTCATTCCACAACTTAATAGTTCTCGGTACAAAACTTCTCCGGAACCGAACAGTACGCGAGGATAATTATCTCGCTTGATTTTGTTCGTAGAATCTGCTTTAGAGCGTGCTTTTGCACGGTTCTTCATACGGCACGTATGCTAATATGCCTCCCGACGTAGTATAAAAAAACTACTACCCAAATTTCGTGTTTCCGTAGGCTCAACTCCCCATCAACCGCGGACCTACGTGCACCATCCAGTTGTCCAGTACGAATTACCTCCAGATTTGCGGGAAGGACTCCAACGAGAAGGGGCAGGGCAGCCGTACTGATGGATCTGTAGGCCTTAGTCAAGAGAATCAGCTCGCCGCAGTGCCGTACAGGCGTTTCTGACTCCTCAGTACGGCACTGCGGCAAGCATACGTTTCTAATCGGTGGCACCAGATCGCTGCAGCATGTTTTTTTTTGTACAACGTCGGGAGGTATACAAGCATATAGCCTGATGTAAAGCGGTTACCGTAGCCTATTATGCTTTTAATATATTAAGTATCACTCGCACGATGCCTCCTTTGCTGCTTACACAGCAACTCCTTAGGAGTTTACTGGTGACCTCACTTATACACAGGAACACAACAACCCTCTAGGGAGTTGTTACTTGGTTGTGGTTTCTTCCCCAAAAGGGCTGCATTGTTGCGCCCTACCTCTCTTAAAAAATCCAGACCAAGACAAACAGATATGTTCATGCACACAAATGTTTATTTGTGTGGGAATCGAACCCACGAGCGTTGGTGTCAAAGTCGCGTCATTCTCGACTGAGCCACCGAGCCCGTCAAAATGTTGGGCGGGCAACCTCCACTTTTAATCTTTTAGCATTACCATCGGCCAGTATGCGTTATCGAAGGCACCCGAGATGGACAAGAAGATTAGCTGAACATACTTACATAGAAATTTTACCTATGCTCAAGACCTCTTCCGTGCCGTGACTGTCGATTTTCCTGGTGAGAATCCGTGCCGATGCTCTGAAGGGGGGGGGGGGGGGGGGGGGTGAGATCCCTGCATAAATCTCCGGGACGTACTTGAGCACTCTACTCGTTCGAGGATTTTCCCCATGATGGGGAGAAGCGAGATCGGACGGTACGCCTTCGGGTTACTGAGAGGCTTACCATTTCCTTTCGGAAGAACCAGCAACCGACTGCCTTTGCAGCAGTTTGAAAATACCACTTCCGTCACACTACGGGTGACAACGAGGTGAAACTCGGCAGGTACGGCCTGCTAGACGTGTTTGAGGATCGTCGAGCTAATGCCGACCAGTCCCACGACAGTATTAGGCAAGGCCATGATTATTCCACCCAGATCCTCCCGCGTCGGGAAGGGCGAGGCTTGGCCCGAGGGCTAAAGGACGCCGCGAGATATGATAGACTGTATCCTTGAACTCATCATCATCCGGACACAGGCCACGCAATAACCCGCCCATGGCATCCTCCAGGCACCCCGATTAGCTAGCTACAAATTTAGCTCCGTTGATGGCATTAGCAGGAGGTCTGACCCTACCGCATGCGACCCTATATGCCTGGCCTCAACGATCCTTATTGCCAGAATCGGCCATCTATCAAAAAATGCACTGCATGGGGCAGGCCAACCATTCATTCTCACCACTGTGTTTCCTGTGTAGCCAGAATTAACACGCCGCTGTTAATTCAAACGTAAACCACCAAAAAGGCAATGAACAGTGAAGATCATTGCTGTATATGGGGTATGACAAATAAGGCATTCAAAAACCTCAAAAAGATGGCTAGTCAAGCGAAGCTCAACTGCCGTGCACCACGGTTTATCAAATATACACTACACTATTGGAACCTAAACTGTGAGTTGTTACCTAACACATCGATTCCAATTATATAGATTGCAGAACCGCCTACACGCCTGGTAATTCTCCCACGTTGCCACCAAATCAGAATAGTATACTACCCCGGATGTGACACGCAAGGAATTTAACATATCATCCCGCTCTCGACGCCAGAGATCGCAATCCCAGAGAACATGATGTGCCGTTTCCTCGAAATTCATGATTTGTAGAACACTCGCATAAAGGCGATGACACAAGTCTAAACGAGAAGAGCTTCGCCCTAAGGTTTCCATGCCCTGTCAAAACTTGCGCAACAGGATGACCCACTTCTAACCACTCTTTACTTAATCTGTCTCGCACTGACTGAAAGAACAGATACAAGTGGCGTCCTTTAGTAGAAGTTTCCCATCTTTCTTGCCATTAAGACAGCAAAATTTCAAGTACCTCGTCAATTGGTTTGAACAGTAAGTATTTTATTATGATCACGGTGTTTTAGAAAATCAGGGTGCATGTTTTTAGAGGTGTACATTGAAGTGCGTCGTTGTATTTCCAAGTCAGCTGGTAACACGCCTGCCAGCACTGGTAATACCTCGGTGCTCACAGTTCCATACGATTTACATAAAAATATTAAAGCGAGACGCTGGCTTTGCAGTAACTTACGAAGCGCAGCACCTATGGTACCCCTATCAGCCCATGCAGTACGTACGTAATACATCCTAAATATGTGGCTGCGTAAATAATTTTTAACGTTTTAAAAATGCTTGTCCACGATATTGTGAAGTGAGAAAACTTGATCCGTACGTCCCTTTCCATTTCGGAATCCTCCCAGTATCTCCCACAGCATTCTATCGGATTTCACCCTCATTTTCATTTAAATTATCTTTCCACATACTTTTGCTGCTAAGCCGATCAAACTGATCGTCCTACAATTGGCACAGTCCACACATGACCTCTTGACTATATACATATGTACGATGATTGCGCGACTCCAGTTCATTGAAATCCTTTCAATTCTCCAGCACATGTAGCTTAAGTACCAGAAGGCGTTCCCGACGTAAGTGCTACCTAGTTTGATTATCTCAACTGTAATAATATCAATTGCATTACAGTTATTAATGCCATAGTCAGGGGGTGAGGAGCTGGTGTCCTGTAGCACAGGTTACAACCTATTTCAAGCGCCAGTCTTCATATTTAGATAGTTATAGAAAACGCATGTATGACAATGTATAATTCGTGTGAAGAAAATAAAGAATTTTAAATTTGAATCGTATCAATTCCTGCTGACATTTAATTTCTCAAGCTTTGTATCGGCCACTGGAGGATGTTGAAGAGGAATGGATATAATTCATCCATCCGTCTCATATATCCTCATTGTACTTTCAAATTTGACTGCAGGTTTTACTGCGTTAGATTAACTTCTGCAGATCTGCAACCGGCTGTCATGGAAGTTTGACTGGACGTGGCAGGGCAGGATTTTTGCGCGCCAGATGGACAGAGGTGTAGTTCATCGGATGTATTCGGACGATGACTTGAGCCATGTTTTTGGTCCTGATGTTGTTAGCTGTAACTGTAAAATTATCATTAATAGGCAACTTTCGAACATTTCGCCTACCACTGTAAATAGCACTTCATGCGGAATGTGACTTGATAATTGTTCACATGGAATCTATAAAGTGTCTTTATCTCGTGGCATCAGTAGCAACAGCACTAGCGGTTTAGTTGTCTCGGTAAATTACTTAATGATCACACTACTTTTTGCTGTTGTAATTCAATCATACTCACATTGTATTGTGTCACTGATTCTATTCAATCACAAACATTCCCCTATTTAATCACTTTCAATTATTGTATAAAATGCATATATTATTGTGTGAATTCATTTTATTATACAAATATACTTTTCTTATATTCAATTAATAATTAAAAAATGAAATACAAAATATCACACTATAAATATATAATTAATATTATTAATCACATAAGTCAATCACAATCTACATTCCTACTATACCTTAACTACAAAAATGATTAAAAGCAAATCGGACACCGGTTGCACATTGGCCTCTCTCCAAGCTTCCGGAACACAACCGGTCGAGTACGAGAGACAAAAGAGGCGCGTCAACACCGGGGATACCTCCACTGCACACTTTTTCAGAACAATCGCTGGGATACGTTCAGGACCACTGGCTTTACGAATATCGTGTGACTGTAGCTCAAACGAACATCATGCTGCCTGATGTGAATATCTGGTATAACGGGACCACAGGAGGGTATCGATGGTGGTTGCGTGACACAGTCATCGAATCGGGGAGTTAGCCGCAAAGAGACTGGCCATAAGATCGGCTTTCTCCGGCGGCTGATGCGCCAGTGAGCCAGCGAGGGCTGGTAGAAGTTGTCTGCACGGCTTTGGCTAGTCGCCAGTAATTACGCGACCCAGTAGGGTGCGCCACTAGTTCCGTAATAATAATGTTACAGAAGCACGCAACCTTGGCCTAATTATGGACAAACACCTGCACTTCGAAAAGCATGTCCTGCGGGCCGTTTTTATAGACTCAAGGTAATGTACAAGATTTGTCCATATCTTAGCGTTGACCTAAGAATTAGATTGTGTGTCACATTGATTCTATCAAAACTTAATTACGTGGATACTGTATGTGGCCTTTGCCTCCTAGCCAGAACAGAGAAGCTTATACAGCGTATTCAAAATGCCTGTGCTCGTTTCTGCTTCACAGTCCCACCGAGACACCACATTACACCATTTTTAAACAACATATTGAAATTGAAATTGAAAAGCAATATATTGAAAATTGTGTCACGCAGAAGTCTACATTTAGTCAGCCATATTTGGTGTGATTAACAAAGGTCAGCCTACTTACCTATATACCAAGCTGACGTGGATGCATAACACCCGCAGTTACTCGACACGATCAACTTTTTACCGTTTGTCCACACCTCAACACAGATGAGCTTCATTTCGGGGTAGTTTTAGATTTGCAGCTACACATTGCTGGAAAGATATCCCACCGCCAATACGAGCCCTAAAAATAAGAAATATTTTATAAATGTACTTAAAAGTTAAAAATTTACAAAATTCTCATAAAACTTATAATGTGGCCGACAGGCAGGCCGCATCATTGGTAAACCCTGCTGTTTAAACCTATGTGTGATGAACTGTCATAATGACCGATTACAGTTTACACAGTACAAGTAACAGTGATGTCAAGACTGTCAACTGTCAAGTCAACTTGTCAATGTCATTTATGTTTTTTCTTTTCATTTTTTATAAATGTTTTTACGTGTATATTTGTAGTGAATTAATTAATTAATCATATTAAAATATGCTTGTTCGTCTGTGGTGTAACAAATGGTCTCGACTGAAAATCAGTACCGAGTCTGCATAGGCATCGGCAATTTACTGAGGCGGGGCTAATTTGTGACATTGCACAAAAGTGTTTTCTCTATGCTATATGTATGAGTTTATATTATGTTGTTACCTATTTTTAGTTGATTACTTTTTGTTGACGTGTAATTGTAATAGTGTTTTGTTATGTACAAATAAAGGTCTTTCTTTCTTTCGTCTTACTTTATATTTATCTGGACACCCTTTTTTATCTATTAAAATGTTCTTCACATAGTTTAGTGGCTAATTTTATTAAGCGTCCCGATCTAGTAGACATTATTCTTATTATTTGTAACAAAAATTAGTAAATAAAAACTATCCATGTAACATTGTCCATACCGGCACAGCCGCAAGCGCTGTCGCTCAGCATGCCGCGTTCATATTGTCGCGAGTTACGTTCCATCATTACTATCTGGCGGCAACGATATATCCTATAATATTAACGTAGCTATTTTAAAAACAACCCTTTTTAGTACACTTACTGAAAGAAGTGTCTTTTAAGGGCGATTAATGAAATTAAAAATCGGCCAAGTGCGAGTCGGACTCGCACACGAAGGGTTCCGTACCATTATCTATAAAAACGGCAAAAAAAAATCACGTTTGTTGTATGGGAGCCCCCTTAAATATTTGTTTTATTTTAATTTAATTATTAATTCTTAAAGTGACTATATAACTAAATATTCTGTGAATATTTCAAGCGTCTACCTGTTGCCATTATCAATATCGAGCAAAAACGAGCAAAAAATCATGTTTGTTGTATGGGAGCCCCCTTAAATATTTATTTTATTCCATTTTTTAGTATTTGTTGTTATAGCGGCAACAGAAATACATCATCTGTGAAAATTTCAACTGTTTACTAGCATGGTTCATGAGATACAGCTTGGTGACAGACGGACGGACGGACAGCGGAGTCTCAGTAATAGGGTCCGTTTTACCCTTTGGGTACTGAACCCTAAAAAATGGCCAAAATGGATTTCGAGCAACTATATACGTTGTCTATATATTGACAATGAATATATTGACAATATTCAAAACGTCAGTGTTGGTGTGGAACACAATCATTGGAGTTAGGTTTTTCGTGTTAATCAAATTGTGACAACAGAAATATTTTCTAATCTTTCAGTTATCCTCCTCCCATATCGTTAATTATTAGTATATTATTATCATTGATATTTTGTAGAAAACAATTACATTAATATATAACAAAGATGATACTGTTAAGAATGCGAATAGATCAATAAATTAGTAACATTTTATTTACATTTAGATTTATGGAAAATGTCTTGTTTACTATCAAAGGATGCAACATTCTCATATTTAGGTACTTAAGTTCTAACGAATGTTTCAACTTCATTAGTAGTCACTTATCAAGCTCCGTGATTACACATTCAGTTATCAAGTGCCAAAAGGTGAATTCAGACAAAATTTATAACAACGGACTGCAGTCCTGGAACAATAGGCACATATAACGAGGAACATAATTGATTTCTCGATTTAAGGATGTACCTTATTAATTTAGTGGCAAATGGCCAGGTTGAGTGTTCTTTTAATCGGTCAGTTCCATTTTCGACAGGTCGCGTCGCCGGTGCGACGAACGAGCGGTGCTGTTGTAAAAAGTAGCTGTCTGCATCATATCAAACAATTCCAAAGAATACAACCGGTTGTACAATCGGTAGACCACACAAAGAGACGAAAAATCTCTCCTTAAACTTAATGGTTCAATACCGTGTGTAAGCTTAAGAACGTCGACAATTCTCACAGCTCGGCTTTGGATCGAATCACATGGTACAAGATGGTATCCTGGTGCTCCCGCCCAAAGATGGCTGCAGTACTCCAAGTGCGGTATGACTTGAGACTTATATAACATAAGTCTTTGCTGAAGTACTGCTTTGCTCTGTTAGGCACACAAAGTTTTTGGACGTCAGCCTTGTCCTCTAGGTGACTTCGATATTACACTTCACTGGAAATCTCGGAGTCGATGCTCGATTCTAATGTTGGTGACGATAAAAAGTTTGTTCTGGAAATTAGCAAACACAAGGAACAAAAGGGGTCATTCTTAGCGGTGAACACACAAATTTTTATCTTCGTGGTGTAAAATCTGACCAAGTTACGCCGCCCCTAGTCAGATATTTTAGCTAAAGTACCCTCCATTTCAAACACAAGTTTATCGCGGCTATATTTCACAAACAAACGAGGAATGTTTGCACGGCCTATAACAAGTGTCCCCGGTGCTGTCGTCCGCAAACCAATGAATGCTATCAATTAACAACGTATCATAGATATGCAGCAGAAACAGCGTCAGAGACAGTACAAAGCCCAGAGGGAGCCTGCATTTGTATCCATACAATGGGAGCATCCACCGTCAACCATAGCTTTAAATGCATCTTGACTCAACTTAAAAAGCTGGCAAGCTATTTGCACAACCCTTCGGGCAGTCCGTATGATGGTAACTTCGGTATAAGACCCCGATGCTAGACATGATCGAACGCCGTCGCCATATCAAGGCTGACTGCCAATGCCACATCTTGACTCGCAATCGCGGTGTATAGTTCAAAAACAGTTCTGTCCTTGCCTGAGAATATGTTCAAAAGGTACATCAAAAATACTCTGTGCAAGAAGGGTTATTATAGAATCGATGAATATCTAACTGATAGAGATGTTTGGAAATGATTCAGCACATGTATTAATATATCTTTAATTGTATGACTTGATTTCATTATATGTACACTCACATATATTTATATTGTAATATATTTTAACGATGGAAAAAAAGACCCATATTGGCAAGTTTCTTTTGGCATTTCTTCTTCGCCAATGATCATTTCCGAAATGCTGGTAGATTAAAAAAGAGATTAAAAGTAAAAAAAAAAAAGACGAAAACGAAGATTATTAAGTTACAATATGATTTTATTTAAAGAATGTAAGACGTGTCTAAGTGCCCGTAAGGGTCTAATGGCAAATAAATGATTTTTATCTTTATCTTTATCTATAATATACACTAGAAGATCACCAGTCAAGCGACCATGACGAAAACCGTATTGACGGTCGCTGATTAAGTCGTGATCCTCTAGGTTTGCCAGAAGTCGTGTGTTTATCACTCGCTTCATCGCCTTCCAGAGAAGGGAGGTTATAGCAATTATATGAATTCGATGTGTCTGATCTATCGCCCTTTTTGGGCACCGGGTGCACTTTGGCGGTGTATGTATGCGGATGAAGTAGGATATCACTAAACAGTACGTTAGCACAGATCACAATTCAGGAGCATACAGCATCAGCACAACTGCTTGTATACAGTCTGGCCTACTCGACGTATGAATGTCGAGAGAGAATAATGACCGCCGGACATCTCGCTGGGTAATTGAGATTTCAGGCATTGAGCTACAGCACCACGGGATGGTGGGTGGCACAGCTCCCCCGTCATTCATATTCCGAGTTAGAGCTGAAGAGTTTCTCGAGTAAATCGACTTTCTCTTTGGTGCTATGGGCCAAACTGCCATCCGGTTTTCGTAGTGGTGGTTTGGATGATTGACAAAAATTTCCCTCGGCAGCTTTAGCGAGCGACCAGAAAGCACCGCTCCCATAGGGAAGGCTCGTAAACCGTTCGCCAACTCTGTCAACGAAATCGAACTTTGCTCTAGCAAACACCCTTTTATTGGACCTCGAGGCAACATTCAGTTTGCGCTTCAAAACAGAAATCAGGGTCCCCATTAGCACGAGTTGTGTTTCAAACCTTGTAAGCAGCCTTATTAAGAAGAATGGCTTCTCTACAATGCTTATTAAACCACGGTCGCTTTTTGACTCCCGCAATAGCCACTAGGCGATTGGGAATATAGGATTCCATACCATCCAATATCACCGCAGCCACTGAGTTTGCACAAGAATCAATGTCATCTGAATCAGCAGCCTCCACGGGTGCAATGCATCGAACTTCGAATCCATCTCAATCTCCCGAGCTATAGTGCCATACGCGACGACATCCGGCAGGCCGAGGTGGGTCACGTCTGGCGCAGGGCACTCGGATGCGGATGAGGCAGAGATCCGTCGAGCCAAGCGGCGCATCCACTGAGATATTACACTCATCCGGACGTGTGGTCAGCAGAAGGATCAGTGGAGAACTTGCATGGTCCTCTACATCTAGTATTTAAGTTAAGAGAGGTAGGGCGCATCAAAGCAGCCGTGTCTGGGGAAGTACCTCTACCTCACAGAAAACCGCAGCCAAATAACAACTCCCTAGAGGGTTGTTGTGTTCCTGTATGTGAGTGAGGTCACCAATATGCTCCCAAGGAAGGTTGTTATTTGGCGGCGGTCTTCTGTAACGTAGAGGTGCTTTGCAAGATGGATATTTGGAGCAAGAAGTCATGCTATGCCTCATCCCAACAAAAAAGAGGGAGTAGGGCACATTCTACTTCTCGCTGGATCCTACCTACTGTTAGACTTATATTGTCCTTCGACAAATTTTCTTGTACTTTGTGCTGTAGTCCGGTGGTTCCCAAACAGTCCCCGGATTATAAATGGTTCGCAAAAGCAAAAATGTGTTCCACAAAAGATTTAAACCTTAAACTATCACACGTATCAAATAATTTTTGTTTAAAATTTTACATTCTTTTATCCAAATAGAATTTATTTTCCTTCTAAGAATGTTGCAGTTGAGATTATAAGATTAAAGTTACGTAAGTAAGTTTGGTTTTACAACCACGTATTCTATGAATATCATACACTTTACATTTAAAGTGAAGGAGTGCCACTAAAAAAAAAGTGATCCCTGGTCAATAAAAGGTTGAGAATTACTGTTGTAGGCTATAATATATTACTAGCAACATATGCTCATACGATCTATTTCTGCTTGAATTATTACATTACAACTAACTTAGTTTTCTTACAGATACAAAAATGGCCATCAGGTTTGTTTTGCTAATTTTTCCTGTATTCATATTCGCGGAAATACGTGTATCCCTTACTGGAGAAATTCAAGGAGAATTATCGATTCTACATATGAACTTTGAAGGAGAGGACGTGGGTATTATAACTGACACAGACAGGAATACCTTCAAGCTATCTGACGATAACTTGAAAAATGCAATCGAGTCGCATTTTGGGAAACGCCCTCATGACGCTTACCTCCGCGGCCCGACTCCCGGGGAAGATCTCTACAAGTTACATGACGGAAAACAAGTTACCAGGAAATTGATACCAAAGAGAGGCAGGATATTGGATGTTTCTTACAAAACTAAAGATATTGTTCGGCAGTTCATACATAACAACAGCACACAACCATTAACCATTGACCTTGGTATTTCTCAGGAAGTACATGACACGTTGTCCTCATATCGGAGCGCTGGAAAAGAAATCTCCATGAATCAAAATACCAGCTATCGTATTAATCTCCAAGTTCTGGATGTTGGGAAAGAGATCTCCTTCTATTACAATTCATCCTTGGGCGATAACACTAAACTATCACATTCCGTGACAGTTGGAGCTGCATCACCTATGATCGTTGTTCTTGAACCTGGACAGTTTGCAGTCGTTTATCTTAAGACAATAAGATGTAGCATTAAATTCGAGATAGTGTATGAAGCATCTTTAAGTGGAAACACAGCTGTGTACTACGCTAATACGTACAAGGGCAGTAAAGTCTGGATTCTTGATGTCTTACGATGCATGAATAGTTCTGGCCTTAGCAATCATAAAATGTCAAAAGAAGTCATTGACGTTCAATTCTATACAGATTCTAATGTTATCTTTTTTGTTAACCCATAATATGAACTTCTAAACATTACTATGTAATAATTATTCATATCGATTTATTCAATAATATTTTTATGACACTGGTGAATATATGAATGTTTGAATAAATCTTATTAATATTGTAAAACTAAAATGGTGAAATGCATTATTACGCCACATAGTCCACATAATCCTTCACATTTCACTATTACATGCGGAGTGAATATGAAATAAATTTTAAGTGTAACATAAACTGTAAGTGGAATCACAGCTGTGTACTATACTGATACGTACAAGGTCAGTAAAGTCTCTTGATATCTTACAATGCATGAATAGCACTGGCCTTAGCAATCGTAAATGGTCAAAAGAACTTATTGACGTTCAATTCTACACAGACTCCAATATTATGTTTTTTATTTACCATAACTTCTAAGAATTACTTTCAGAGGTAATAAATTTCATGTCGACTTGTTTAAAAATATTTTTGTGAAACATATAAACTTATGAACGCTTTAATAAATTTTATCAATGTTGTTGATTCTTTTTTAAAGTAAACTACAACATGTGGGGCGAATATAAAATAATATTTGAAAACACTTAAACCTGTTGAACACTTAAACCTAAGGATGACTGATAGGTTAAAACACACGAAGTACGTACTTAAACTTGCTAGGGCTGAAATAGTGGTCTAGGTATTTTTAATAGAGGTCTTAGAACGGATGGCCTCGAAGATCGAGGCCCCGCAGAACTAGATAGCTTGGAGTTCGGCAGCCTGGTGGACGAGGAACAATGCAGGGCACTCTCCAACTTTGCCCTGCGAATGTTTACGGACGGCAGCAAGATTGGGGGCCGGGTTGGCGCCGCTGCGTCCATATGGAACGGTGACGCCGAAACCAAGGCCGTCAAGCTTGCTTTGTCGTCCTACTGTACCGTCTACCAGGCGGAACTCCTGGCTATCTGCACGGCGGCCGAGTACGCATTGAGCTGCGATGGACCCAGTATTGGCATCTTCAGCGACTCCATGGCGGCGCTCAGGCGGTGGCGAACGTCGAGTCCCCCCATCCCCTGGCGGTGCAAACACGGGCAGCTCTTAAACGGTGCAATAGCCAGGGTAAGAGCGTCTCGTTGTTTTGGATTAGGGCACACGCGGGGTTGGAAGGGAACGAACGTGCCGATGAACTCGCCAGGAGCGCCGCACTGGGGTTGCAGAGGCGGCCAGATTACGCTGTCTCATTCGTCAAAGGTATGATCCGCAAGGGGACCATTGACGAATGGGACAGGAGGTACCAATCGGGAACAACAGCTTCGACAACGAAGATGTTCTTCTCGAGTGCGGCGGCGGCTTACAGTATCGTGGGCAAAATGATGCCGTCAAGCATCGGTACGCAGATCCTCTCGGGGCATGGTGGGTTCTTCGCGTATTTGCACAGATTCAAGTGCGCGGAGGACCCATCGTGCTTCTGCGAGCCCGGCTTGGACTAGACAGTGCAGCACATATTGTTTCGGTGTCCCGCATTCTCCAAACAGAGGTTTGATTTGGAGCAGGAGTTGGGAATGCGGGTCACCGAAACCACTGTCTGGGAGCAATAGGTCAAAATTTTTAAAATACTGCGTCAGTCTAGCTATGGTTGTCATAGACAAGAACAAGCAGAGCAGCTCCACATAGGACTAATGCTGTATACCTCGGCTATACTCTGTATAGTCGATGGAATTGCGGTGGCTAGGTGGAGCTGTGAAGCTCGCTTTCGCCCGTGACTGGACTGACGCAGTATAGGGAGGGAAATTTGGAAATAGATATAATCGCTTCACCGGCGTTCTAAAATGGGCCAAGTTAAATTTTTGTTTTTCGAAAATATAACTGAAAGATGATGAATGGAAGATGAATTGCGGAATGAAAGAGAGAGTGATGTATGAATGTGTTTATTTATATGTGAAATGTTTTTAAAATCCGTATACAAATATGAATGAAATAAAATAGCCTTGCCCACGGCAGGGGTGCTACTCGTAGTATAAAAAAATAAAAATAGCGGTCTTAGAGCAACCCGAGTGGAGATGTACGTAAACTGTAGCCCAATTACAACTCCAAATAATAATGTAGGATTAGAAGTCGGGTTACAAATCATCGAATTAGAGGAGTTGGAATTTAACTAATCATATAAGGCGTTCACGTGAAAACGGGAAAGCGCGTCGGAATTAGTGTTCAACTTGCTTTGTTTGTAGATTTTTTGGCAGTCTATGTAAAATTTGTAAACATTTTTATCGGTGCATTAATATAAAAAAAAGCAAATGGTTTCAAAATCAATTTTGACGAGCTCGGTGGCGCAGTGGTGAAACGCGCTGTCACGCTACTTTGACACCAACGCTCGTGGGTTCGATTCCCACACAGAACAAACATTTGTGTGCATGAACATGTCTGTTTGTCTTAGTCTGGGTATTTACTATGTATAATAAGTATGTATTTACAAAAAAAAAATGTATTTACGTATGTTTATCAGTTGTCCCATAACACAAACTTCGCTTACTTTGGGGCTAGGTGGCGCTGTGTAATTTGTCCGAGAATATTTATTTATTTTATTTATTTATTTATTTGGTTTGACAGATAGATTCCGGCTTGGCAGCGGCCACGTTTCTTTATGGCAGCCTTCTTAATTTTGTGAAAGATGTAAAAATCAATTTCTTGGGGCGTAGTGGACCTGGCCATTCAATATGGCTTTTGTATTAATAAGTTAACACATTATTCTAATCCCGAAGGTCTAAAGGATGAAATTAGCTTTGACCTTTCAAATCTCAATACCGGGTAAGTCTGAATAGTTTGCATTTTGTGAAGCGGAAGATATTTTCATTCCCGGTAATTTGATGTCAAGAATCTAATAGTTATTTTCTTTGTTAGTTGCAGACTATAAGGTTCGGTCCAATGAATCCCGTAGCCCGCAGTTGATGGTCGTCCACATGTATAATATACAGAACACAGAATATGAGAGGCGCAACTCCTGGTTTCTTCTTGTCATAACACACGAAGCCCCGTTTACTATCAGGTGGCCGTTCTAATGTTTCGGATTTTCTATAAAGTGTTAACTCTTTTTCTTAAGATAACTTTTTTTCTCTTATCTATAGTCTTTGAAACAGACTAGATTATTAACCTCCTGGTTCTTGGCCTGTAAAACACCCCTTTTGCTCTGCCGACATATCAGTTTATACAAATAAGATTTATACATACACACTGGTTATTTTTAGCAAATAAAATTTGGTTAACCTTTGTTATGAGTCAATTTCAAAATACTACATGATATCAATATGTACTGTTAATCATTTGCTTTGCATATAATTTTGCCTAGATACTCATAAGCTGCTCTGCTTATGCCGCTAAGTATTACACCTCTAAGTCGTTGCATATTCAAACATAAACAGAAAATAGAATTAACAGACGCACTATATAGAATACTTCGTGTTGGGACGACAAAAAATCATGATTCGTATGCACTACGTTTTGTCGCCTACGAACGTATCTATGTACTAATAACTTTCATACTATTCTTTCAAAACGACCGCAGATACCCCATGTTGGATTACTTAGCGTATCTTACCTCGTGTCTGTTAAAGCGAGCGCACATACCCCAAGTCGGATAGAAGAGCGTATCCTACCTCGTGTCTGTCAAAACGAGCGCAGATACCCCATGTCAGATAGCTGAGCGTATCCTACCTTGTGTCTCTCAAAACAAGCGTAGATACCCCATGCCGGATAGCTGAGCGTATCCTACTTTGTGTCTCTCAAAACGAGTGCAGATACCCCATATCAGATAGATGAGCGTATCCTACCTCGTGTCTCTCAAAACGAGCGCAGATGCCCCATGTCGGATAGATGAGCATATCATACCTCATGTCTCTCACACAGGCATGGGAAACCTCGTATACTGAAGACGAGCGCTTCCTGCCTCGTGCCTTATGAGCATATTTCTAATCTGACATGCAGCATCTTTCGAAAATGTCAACTGCTTAGGTCTATACTAACATTTCAATGCAATAACATATAAGTGTCTCCAGTGGCACACTGGGAAAACTCTGCTTAACGCTACATAATTCTACCATGAAGATTTCGCTTATACTAAGTCGGAGATAGTTCACCAATGTCCCGTCTATACATTTTCGCGGTTACTCTATACACGTTTAAATTCACTATACTTTTTCACAGTTTCACTTTTGTTTTACTGATATCTTCCATTTGACTCGTGCCCGGTAACTGACGGCGGCGATATGTTAACTAAAGATGAGCCCGTTTACTCGTGGTAGCACGCTTGCTGTTTTCGCGGCGCTGCTTTAGCAAGGACCGAAGACCGATCTATGTTGCCCACACAGACTCTCATTGAGTCACGCTGTGCCTGATAACTCGTAGTTGCTCCTCACTTCACAAGAGCAAGGTGGCGCCACTTGTCATGTAAACATTTCCTACGTAAAGAATAAACTAAATAAAATATAAATAGTAACCGAATCATATTAAAGTGCTACGTAATATACTCTTTTAAATTTGCTTTCTTTGTGATAGTGTTCGTGACAATTTATTTATCAGTATAGTGACTAAAAATCGTTTTAAAATTTTAGCAATACAACCGCAAGAATCAGTGCAACTTCCAAAATAAACTCTCAATCTTTGGGGAATATAAAGGTGTTAAATAAATAGAACAGTGCAGAAAAAACACTACCTAAATATTGAGTGATATTTTTAGTTTATCGTAAAAAATAAGTGATAAGTGCATATTTTTATTTTTTTCACTTTACCTACAACAACTTACAATACGTACACTCTCAGCTGTTGATTAAAGTTGACCTTTGAACCTGTGTGGTAGTTGACATACAAATGAAAAATTTCGTCCTTATTAAGTAGAAAGGAATTGGTGTATTGGTTACGTTCAATATACATGCACCAAATGACACGGTTCGATACCTGACGGTTACCAAAATTTTTTTGTGATCGAAATAATTTGGAATTTTGTTGTCAATAACTCTGGCGCTACGAAGAGGTCAGGACACGGTACGTACAAGCCATATAATAGCTACTCTAAATACTAAAGTTACGTGTGTATAGAAATTCTATAGTTAAGTTAATAGAAATAGCACATAACGTAATAATCGCAGATAAAATGGAAAATATAATTAATTGCTTTAAATGTAAAAATTCTATCAACCAAAAACACTATCTACATTGTACTATATGTTCAAAAATTTTTGACTTCGACTGCGGTGGTATCTCAGAAAAATTATATTACATAATGAAATATGAATCTAAAAAGAATTGGAAATGCAAAGATTGTTCACAAGCGTCGACGTCGAAAACACAAATAAGCAATTTGAGCGATACAAACATAACATTTAGAAAGAAATCACCTATATTATCATCAGTAGCAAAAGATGATCTCGATATGAGCAATCAAATAGCTTCTACCGGCTCATATGACTACCATGTTTTAGATGAAAATGAACTATCGGATACTCAACTAGACTCTCCAACACCGTCACTTAACAGATTATCTATGAGTATGGAACGTTTAACTTTTGATGAAGATAATGTTCAAGAGATGAAGGATAAAATATTTAAATTAACTTCTGAACTAACAAGTACTCAAAACGAATTAGAAAATATAAATATCGACCTCAATAAACAGCTAGAACAAGTAACTAGACAAAATGAAGTATTAAAAAACTTGACGAAAACTAACTACAGAGGTGAATATACAGCTAATAGTTTCAAGAACAGAAGAAAGTCTATGTTCGAAACAAAAATAAAGTGTCTGACACCACAAGAGACTCTTCAACAAGGAGTGAACATGTTCAAAATTACAACAAAGAGAAAGAGGAGTCGCTCATACTACAGATTCTACAAGAACAAATAAAAAACTATGAAGCACAACTACAAGAGGCAAAAGAAGAGATCAAGCAGCTCAATATTTGGGGAATTCAACTAATATCCTAAATGGAAAACAAATTAATAATAGCATAAACAGGAAAAATGGAACAAGGAGAATAGGCATAATAAGTGCAAATAAAACAAATAACATCTTGGATATTGCAAGAGAAACTTTCGACAATCAGTTCGAGATATGCCATTATCTTTACCCTAACAGGTCTATAAAGCAAATGCTACAAAATATAGACAAAATTATGCAAAATTATACTAAAGACGACTATTGCGTACTTATGTTAGGTGAAGAGGATTTCCATTCTACATGCAATTATAAAGATTTGATAAATGATATACGTAATAATTTGTCCACAATTAACAACACTAATATTTTAACTAGTTTACCAACTTTTAAATGTGCGCCAAATAAACAAATGTATAATTGGAGGGTAGAAAATTTCAACAAACTTTTGTATTTAGATAATTTATCTAATACATATACATACTTAGTAGATTCTAACTTAAATTTAAAATATGACAGGACAATGTTTAGAACAAAAACTGGAAAACTAAACAACACTGGGATGAAAACAATATTTAATGATATTTATGAACTTATTTCTAATAATATGAATAGTGAAAATTCGGAAGAATTCAGAAGTAATGCTGATCTTAATGTTGAGAGCAACCCTATTTTTTTCGATAAGAAATTAAATATAATGCATCAAAATATGGCGGGTCTTATAAATAAGTCGGATGAATTGATGGTGTGGTTGGATAATTTAGCAAAAAAAACAAATTGGTGTCGACATTATTTGCGTGACGGAGCATTTTATTATGAACGGAGATGAACAGCTTGTTCAAATATCTAATTATGAAATGGCAACTTGTTACAGTAGAAAAGATATTAGAAGGGGGGGATCATGTATATTGGTAAAAAAGGGGCATAAATGGATATCAATACCAGAAGCTCATAAACTGTCGATATCCGGCATAGTTGAATGTTCTGCGATAGAATTGTCAGACTACAATATTATAATTGCATGTGTTTACAGGATACCAGATAATAAAAGTCATAAATTAGCCATATTTTTTGAAAGATTGGAATTACTTTTAGGTGTTATGAGTAAAAAATGTAAGTATAGAAATGATTTAATGATTATGGGGGACACTAATATTGGCAAAAAATAATACTGCATCTAAATATAAATGCCTACTTTTAAATTATAATCTGAAACAAATGATAAAGGAGCCAACGAGATTAAAAAGTAAAACTTGCCTAGATCATATTATACATAATATACGCAAGAAATGTAAGGTGATGGTAATGAACTTGGCTCTGTCAGATCACACAGCACAGATTATCAGTGTTCCGATTAGACAAATGTGTACTTTAGATTATTGGAAAATTAAGCGACGTGATTTCAGTAAACAAAACATAATAAAATTTAAATACTGTCTCAAAACTTACTCTTTCTCAGACATATATGAAACTGATGATCCTAATAAGGCGTATTCAAGCTTTATTACTAACTTTCAATTATTTTATAACCTCTGTTTCCCTGTAAAATTAGTAAAAGTTAAAGTTAACAAATCATCACGTTGGATCTCTAAAGACATTAGAATCTGCAGTAAAAAGAAAAGAGACTTATTATGGAACTATAGACGTTGTCCTAACGAAGACAATAAAAATAAATTAACAAAATATACACAACAGCTTAAGAGAATAATAAAACTAACACAAAGAGCACAAAATATATACAAAATTAAAAACTCTGTAAATAAAACGAAAACGACGTGGGATATCATCAACAAAACTAAATTAAACTTACCGAAAATGAATATATCTAAAATAAAAGTTAATAGTAAAACTGTAACAAACCCGAGTGAAATAGCTAATTGTTTCAATAATTATTTCATTGACAAAATTTTGTTAACAAATGATTCAACGGCTAACCAAGGCACTAAAAATATAACGGTACGTAATAATTCGATGTTCATGTGTCCGAGCACACCTGAAGATATAGTAAAAATAATAAAGTCTCTAAAAATACAAATAGTATTGGCTATGATGATATCTCAACCAATATCATTAAAGCTGTGGCAGAGAATATTTCTGGACATTTAAGTTATATTCTTAATCTTAGCATACTTAAGGGTATTTACCCGGAATTACTGAAACCAACAATAATTAAACCGATGTTAAAAAAAGATAATGGTGAATTATTAGTCTTTTAGACCTATTGCCCTTTTGCCTATTATTTCGAAGATATTAGAAAAGTATATATCGGAGCAACTGTCTGTATACCTAGAAAGATTTAATCTGTTAGCATCAGAGCAAAACGGCTTCAGAAAATCTAAAACTATAATAATGGCTATATATAATTTAATGGAAATAGTTATAAGTAGTCTTGATGAACGTATCTGCTCAATATATTGTGATATGACGCAGGCGTTTGATCATGTTGACCATAACTTACTGCTCAAAAAGTTGGAGGCATACGGAATCAGAGGTAATATAGCCAAACTTCTTGAATCGTACTTAACAAACAGAGAGCAATACACACAAATAACTCGTATTAATGTAAATAATAAAATACAAGAATCATTTCTCTCAAACAAAAGGAAAATATGTTTCGGAGTTCCCCAAGGCAGTGTACTGGGACCATTATTATTTATAATTTATATAAATGATCTACCTCAAGCCACAAAAGAATCGATTACACTATTTGCCGATGATAGTACAATAACTATTCAATGTAAAAATGAAAATAACTATAAGAATGACATAAATACAGCCCTAAGCGATGTAATTAATTGGTTAAATATAAATAATCTACAAATTAATTTAAAGAAAACAAAATTTATATCTTATAAACAGCGTGCAAACGCGACATCAAATTTAATATTACGTAATAAAAATGAAACCCTCAGTGAAACCGAATCAACGAAATTTCTCGGTCTACATGTAGACAGTAAACTAAATTGGAATATACATACTGAAGTTCTATGTAAAAAACTCAGTTCGTCAGCTTATGCTCTATATAAACTTGCACCTACATTAAATACTGAAGCTTTGCTATCGACTTATTACGGCTTAGTGGTCACATTTGAGGTATGGGGTAATTCTACAAACAGAGAGTTGGTATTTAAAGCGCAAAAACGGTGCGTAAGATCAATTTTTAAACTACGATCCACTGACATCTGTATGCCTTATTTTTTAAAATACAATATTCTAACTTGTCCGTCACTTTATATCTTAGAATGTGCACTATTTGTTAAAACAAACCCAGGTCTATTTCCAAAACTTTACGCAACTCATAAGAACCGCAGAGACAATGAACTAGTTTGTATTCCTAGAGCTAGGACAGTACTAAAAAGTAAAAGCGTACTCTGCATGGCACCCACTATATACAATAATTTACCTCAACAATTAAGAAAAATGAAAATGGATTTATTTAAGAAAACATTAAAGAGAATATTAGTTGAAAAATGCTATTATACTGTATCTGATTATTTAAAAGAAAAAAATATTATGTGACATTACTATAATCTGACATTACAATGACATTAATTAATTCGAACTACTTGTATTATTGTATTTATTTTTTGACTATTGCATGTTATGTACAACTGTTTATTATTGATTCATACGCCAGCTATTGGATGGCAGAATATGTTGGAACCTCTAAGCGTTGTAAATAACACCATCTTGTGCTTACACATGTTCATGAATAAATGATTTGATTTGATTCACTATCGACCAACACAGTTCACAAAAATAGTCCGGGGTCACCAATGTAAGGTTTCTATGATTTTACGCTGTGTTCGGTGTCAACTGGTTGGGAAAGGTCTATGAGGATAGAAATCACAGGATAGAAGATATTAGGAATTTTGTTTGAACCGACTATTATCTTTGGAAATATCAGCTGTATTTAAATAGAATCTATTCAAAAACTTGAAGTTTTAATTCTGGAAATGACTGATGCTACTTTTTACTGAATTTAATAAATAGTTTTTTTATGATTTCTTTCTAAAACCAATAATTTTAAACCGTTCTCCTATTAAGTTCAAAAAATGTCGCTTAAAATAAGTAGCCTTTCAACCCTCGATATGAAGTTATGCCATTAAATTGAAAATAAGAGAGGTGATAAGACACTACCTAGTGCGATACCCACTTTGAGTTCGCACCAATCAGATCTGTAATCGTCTATTTTTACTGTTTGAAGCCGGTTAGATTGAAACCAAGAAAGATAGAACACACGATAGAATCGTTTGTCGAAGAACTGCTAATAAAATTTCGTGATCAACCATATTGAAGGCATTGGAAAAGTCAAGTAAGACTAGAAGAGTAAGAAGTTTATTATCTATATTGTTCCGAATGTCGTCAGTAATATTAATAAGTGCTAAAACAGCGCTGTGGCCGGCGCGAAAACCAGACTAATACTGACTTGGGAGATTATTCAGACGAAAGTATCTCGTAAGGCGATAATGCACAAAGTGCTCCAAAACCTTTGAGAGAATGGGAAGGATAGCGATGAGCCGAAAATCGGCGAAAGAGGAAGGATTTAATTTTTTTTTTGGAAGAGAAATGATATGGCCACTTTTCCATAAAGCAGGAAAAATTCCAGAGGATAAGGAGCAGTTAATTAAGTCAGCTAATAACGAAGTGTTGATATTGTAAGGTACAAACAAAATCCTTTCGATTTTAAACTGCCACCTATGCCCTTTTGTACTTAACTTTACTTAACTATAATATAATATTTAATTGCAGACAGAGATGCTGCCTGCTCCTGTGTCTACTACAAAGTTTAGTTCTGTATTGCCTACACTATGATTTATCCAAATAATATTTTCACAAGCCCATATGTTGGTGGATGGAATCGATGTGTTAGGTAACAACTCACAGGTTAGGTCCCAATAGTGTTAGATATTTGATTATCCGTGGTGCACGGCAGTTGAGCTTCACTTGACTAGCCATCTCTTTGAGGTTTTAAATGCCTTATTTGTCATATTGCTGTCTCTCACTTTGCCAAGAGGGGAAGTCAATTCTAAAACTTCCTACTCCTACAAATTTCTTCTGATTAAATTCGTTTGTGAGTTCCAAGGCAGCTGTAGTTTAACCCCCGGGACGGCAATGGACTTCACTGTTCATTGCCTTTTTTGTGGTCGCCGCTGTTAATTCTGGCTACACAGGAGACACAGTGGTGGGTATGAGTGGTGGGCCTGTCCCGTAAAAAAGCCAATATGCTTTGTGTTTGACTTTCTGTCGATTCAGGGTCTATCGAGAAATGACCTTCTATTGTTTACGAAATTATTACGCTAATGACCTTGGAATTGCTTGTTCGTATTATTTGCTCTACTTCGAACTTCCGATAACGTCACCTGGTGTTGTGACGAGTGTGGTGATGAATGTGTCGCGTATTTATTTGCATTATGATAATTACCGTGGTCTCTAAATCCTACGGGTAGGTATTAGTTTTATAGGTTCTATTAACCTTCGCAGGAACTCTACCTCTACTCGGAAAACATAGTTAGATCTACGAAAAACATTCTATCTCGTTGTCAAATTATTTTATTGTACTATCCCCTTGTCTACTGTTTTGTAGTTGCGATTGTAATGCTGTATCCTATCTACGTGTGAGTAAGTGTGTACGCATGCCTTTAAGTAACACAGAAATGCTTGAGTAAGAGGGATTTAAACGCATTCTGGCATCATTTTCAACTCTACTCTTAAGAATAAAGTTAATAAAGCAATTTAATTAAGAAATTAATAATAAATGTTGATTAGAGATATTACTTGATAACGAGTGAATAATGGTTGAAGCGATTCATTTAAGATTTTGGCTCCGAAAAAGTCAGCCCGTTTGAGGAAAACCTCGACCTCACAGAAAACCGCAGCCAAATAACAACTGCCTAGAGAGTTGTTGTGTTCCTGCGTGTGAGTGGGGTCACCAGTAAGCTCCTAAGGAGGTGCTGTGTAAGCAGCAGAAGAGGCATCGCGCGAGTGATACTTAATATATTACATGCGTTAATAAGCTACGTTAACTGCTTTACATCCGGTGGACCGTATGCTTGTATGCCTCCCGACGTAATATAAAAAAAAATCAACTGACTGATGAATGTCGCGTCGTTGAGCGTCCTTACACACCTTATTGCAAAGATTTCTTATACGATGATAATTCTCTCGCTTGATTGTGTTCGTAGAATCTGCTTTAGAGCGTGCTTTTGTATGGTTCTCCCTCTCACGGAGTATTTTGATGATATCCGTCAACCATGGAGCAGGAATATATTTGAGATTTACCGATCGAATAGGTGCATGCACATTGTAGATCTGATTGAGCAAAGAATTAAATGTGTCTATTTAAGCATCCATTGTGTCTGCATTATTAATGAGCACCAGTTTATTTGCTTCGCGTCGTTACGTAAAAGTTATCATAACGTACGTAGTCGTAACGTAGACAATTATTGGTAAAATAATATAATACATCTGTAAATATATATCATAAAGTTTAATATGTATAGGTTTTAAGAGAGGTAGGGCGCATCAAAGCAGCTCGTCTGGGGAAGTACCTCCACCTCACAGAAAATCGCAGCCAAATAACAACTCCCTAAAGAGCTGTTGTGTACCTGCGTGTCAGTGAGGTCACCAGTAAGCTCCCAAGGAGTTGCTGTGTAAGCAGCAGAGGAGGCATCGCGCGAGTGATACTTAATATATTACTCGTGTTACAGTATAGGCTTACAGTACCCGCTTTACATCAGGTGAGCCGTATGATTGCATACCTCCCAACGTAGTATAAAAAAACCGGGTGAAAATTTCCATATGGAGTAGGGCTAGGATAATAGGAGTTATCAGGATTTGTCTCAGTAGCTCTTATAATACCAACGTTGTTTTCAATGAAATGTAATGTCATGTTCGATGCATTGCATGGTATGCATTTATATCTTCCAACAAAAATGCACGTTTATTGATAATATTAATTCTGGCAATATCAGAATGACTAATCGGAACGCCTTTTGTATGCAGAAAAAAATCGAAGTAAGTGAATCTTAGAAGCAAGTGCATATACTACGCATTAAATAAAATTCGAACATCATTAGCTACACAAGAACGCAAGACAAGATGCAAATTATTATAAAAAAGTAATTTGCAACAGCTACTATTAGCTGCTGAACATCACCAGGGCGTATGCTTGATTGTTCCACATTTTTCTTTTTACATTTATATTTGTATAAACCCCTTATTTTATTCCTCGTGCATTTTCTAGTTACAGGTTATTTATCATCACGTTACCGTATAGTAACATTGTTTCAATAAAATCAGGTATACTCCTTTGTTTATAAGGTGAGATTTTTATGAAACCTTCTATTTCCTCAGTGTACTTCATGATTTCGCGTTAATCAAATTATGACAACAAAAAATATTTTCGAAACTTTCAGTTTCTCACTTCCCATGTATATCATTTAATGGTAGTATACCATTTGTTTGCGCCAAAATGACTGAGGGTAGATATTCTAATTTCCCACCACCCGCACATTCCTTTTCTGTACATCCCTTCCTATTGCGAGACAAAGAACCAGACGCAATCTAACCTCGGTACCGACCGCGCGCGCGCACTCATACCTATATCGCAAAACCACATGTGAAAATTCAAGATACTAGAAAAAGAAGTTCTCACTGCTAAAGAAGATACTCCGCATCACTCGCAGCATTACAAACGAGGAATTTAAGGTTAGTCTCGCATTCCTTTATTTTCCATAATTTCACATTCCCGCAGGTCCTTCAGCCATACGCATTATTTTGAAAGATTTATTTTAATCCAAAACCGCAATCCGCAGCTACAACATTTTTGGTCCCATCCGTTCCGGATTAATAGCCAGTCACCCATGTTTTAAACAGTCAGCGCATTATAATTCCGCATCCGCCATTTTGTTACCCCAATAAGTATTTCCATACCTCAGTAGTTACAAGAAAGTTGTTAAAACTATATATTCGCATTCCGCTATATTTAAACTTACATTTTATAGCATAGTAAGTGCAATTTATTATTCCAGAATTTGTCGAGTTGTTAGTTTACGCCGCAGTAGGAATTATTTAATTGTTAAGTGCATACCTACCTACATACTTATTCAAAATGACGGAAAGTTCGATTAAAGTGGATTTAAATACTAAAATTGAACTAAATAATTTGTTGTCGAGACGCGAGGCGTATTTCGAGCGAGTTCAAGATATATATAGGTTGTCGCAAAGTATACAAGACGAAGTTTCAACAGAATTATTTTTATCTAAAATTAAAACTTTAGATGCTATAAGGGATAGTTATTTGGAGACAATAGAATCGATAAATACATTAGAATCGATGTTGAATCCTAAGTACAAACCAACCCACAAAGCATGGTTAGCCTTTGAAGATTTATACTGTCTTATCAAATCAAAGGTAGATAAAATAAATATACCACGCGAATGCAAGTCTTATGACACTAACATAAGGAGTTCAAAGTTGAAATTACCCCCTTTAGAAATTCAAGATTTTCAGGGCACCCCTGAAACATGGCCTTTGTTCTATACAAGTTTTAAGTCCGTTATTCATGAAAATAGTTCACTCACTGATGCTGAAAAATTACATTACCTTCTATCTAAACTTAAGGGTTCAGCCAAACTTATTTGTGCGGGGCTTACCCCGGTAGCATCTAATTACAATATTATATATAACACATTGGTGAACAAATACGAGGACTTGAGATTTCAGGCTACCACATACTTAGATAACATTTTTAACCTCAAACCTTTAACTAATGTTACCGCAGAAAGTTTAGAATGTTTTGTAGACAAGCTAGCGTCGTCAGTCGCCGCCTTAAAAGGGTTAAAAATTGATGAATTAGCAGATTTCGTATTTTTATATTTAGCTTTAAAACGTTTGGACCCAGACATTACACGCGCATTCGAAATGGACTCACGCAGTACAGACATACCTACATTCGATAGCTTATTATCATTTTTAAGAGGGCAAGTTAAGATATTACACAGAACACCCGTGTTAAGATCGCAGCAAAATAGATATACAAGAAGTAATGAAAGGTCAACTAAGCAGACTTCAGTATTTTGCAATATAACACAGTCGACACCGATTGATAAGCCGCTCTCATGTAGCCTATGTAACTTGACACATGATAGTCTATATAGATGTACCGCATTTCGCAATCTGTCCACGCAGGATAGGTATAATTTTGTTAAGTTACATAATTACTGTTTCAATTGTTTGAGCACTAAGCATAAAATAAAGAATTGTAATTCTAAGTCTTATTGCAAAAAGTGTAATGGTAGACATAATACTATGATACACCACAACAAAGAAATGTCGCAACCTATTGCCGCCTACCATCAGGCGAACGAACTACCACAAGTAAATTCTGTCGTTGCCGGCCGCATAGGGCCGACCGCAGTTCCCACCGCGTCGGTTTCTCTCTCACCGGCCGCGCCGCCATTACACGAGCCGATCCCCGGCGAAGGCAGCCGAGCCTACACGACGCCCGCGCAGGCATCACGCGTTCGCGAGACGACGCATCAGCGCCATCAGCCAGTACGAGACACATTGCAGTGTGGTTCGTCGGTAGCACTGACGTCTAGTGATGCTCCGCTATCTAATACGCATAGCACGATTTTACTAGGTACAGCGCTCGTAATTGTTTACGATTCACAGGGTAACGAACATTATTTACGTTGTTTGTTAGATAGTGGTTCACAAAGTAATTTTATAACTAGTAAAGCTTGCACACAATTAGGTTTGGACAACAAACAGAGAGCCGCAAATATAGTCGTCAAAGGAATAAGTGGAAATAAGGCTATCTCCACACTGTTAAATATAAGGTTGCATTCACGCCTCGATAGAAATATCTCGTATAATTTAGACACATTGGTAGTTGACAAAATAACAGATAAGCTGCCAAATGTCACAGTTGATAGATCAATGCTGTCAAATATTGACTGCTTACCATTAGCCGATGACACATATAGTCTACCGGGAGATATAGATATTTTAATTGGCGCATCGTTATTTCCACATTTATGGTTACCACATAAGGTAGTAAATTGCATGGGCTCACCGCACGCATTTCAGAGCACCTTAGGCTATGTAATAATGGGTTCAGCGCCCGCCGCATTTGTCGATACCTATACCACCGCAGTTTCATGTTGCTGCGTGGTTACGCAGCGCCACACACAGGACACCCTTGATAGCTTGATGAAACGTTTTTGGGAATTAGAGGAGGTAGATGTTTTAATTCCTAGAAATTACGCAGATGAAGAGTGTGAGAAACATTATCGTAGTACTGTAACTCGCAACCCGCAAGGTGGCAGATATTCAGTCTCTCTACCATTCTCTAGGGATCCGTCCCTACTAGGCGAGTCTTATGAAACGGCAAAACGTAGACTCTTGTGTTTGGAGCGTAAATTTGTCGCTTCGCCTGCTTTTAGGTTAGCATATAACAAGATTATTTTAGAATATTTAGAAAAGGGATACATCTCACCCGCACCCACAGATACAAACAGTAATTTACCATCTTACGTAATACCACATCACGGTGTTTTTCGTGAAGACAAAACAAGTACTCCTTTAAGATTGGTACTAGATGCCAGTATGAAAACGACAGCGTCTATCTCATTGAACGACATTTTGCACGCTGGAGAAAATTTACAGGGAAATTTATTTACAATAATAATAAATTTTCGGTTATTCGCAATCGCGCTTTCAGCCGACATAAGGCAAATGTTTTTATGCATTGAAATGTGTGAAAACGATCGTAGATATCAAAATTTTTTATATCGTTTTAATGAAACGGAGCCTATCGTAACTTATCAATTCAACCGTGTATGCTTCGGCATCAAATCTAGTCCGTTTCACGCACTTCGTACCCTCAAGCAGCTCGCTGAAGATGAGGGCACCAAGTTTCCGCACGCAAAGAAAGTACTGGAAGTGGGGCTGTACATGGATGACGTAGTTCACACTGTCAGTTCCACAGAAGAAGGTATATCGATTTCAAATGAATTAATATCATTTTTTAAATCGGGTCAATTTGATCTTATAAAATGGACAAGCAATTCACAAGAAGTACTAGATTCTATCCCAAATTCGCACCGTCTCTCATCAGTCAAACAGTTTGACGAATCCCAAACACTTAAAGTTTTAGGTTTGAGTTGGTCTCCTGAAACAGATTTGTTTCATATAAGAGTAGATCCACCAAACGAGCTGTGTACAAAACGCGCTATACTCTCATGTGTTGCTAGACTCTGGGATTTGATGGGATTTTTAGGACCTATAACTCTATACGCAAAGTTACTTATCAAAGAGTTATGGTTATCTCATTGTGATTGGGATGAGTCACCACCACAATACATAATTAAACGTTGGAATCAATTCCGCACAGAATTATCCTTGCTCAATAAGATTACTTTGCCACGTCATGTGAACATAACAAAGAATAGTGTTATTACAATAGTAGGGTTTTCGGATGCTTCAGAAGGAGCATATGGAGCTCTAGTTTACCTCCACGTCAACAATGACGGAGTAAACAGCATCCATTTAATTTGTTCAAAGTCGAGAGTTTCACCCGCGAAAGTAGTTTCTTTGGCTAGGCTTGAACTGTGCGCCGCATTATTATTAGCTAAACTTATACGCATTGTGTATGACACGTGCAGTAACCGCATTGTAATTAAAGATATCTTCGCATTCTCGGACTCAACAGTGGCACTGTCATGGATTCATTCGTCTCCTCACCGCTGGGGAACATTTGTAGCTAACCGCATAACGCAACTGCAAGAGCAATTATCACCGGAACATTTCTACCACGTAGCTGGAACAGACAACCCCGCGGATTGTTTGTCACGTGGTCTAACTGCAGCTCAAATTGTTGACCACCCGCTATGGTTCCGTGGCCCATCTTGGCTCTCGGTAAATCCCGCAGAATGGCCAATCAAGCCTTTCGATCCTACTTGTGTATCCAATCCGCCGGAAGAAAAGACACACGTTTTAGTACTATCCGAAAAACCGGTTAGATCTACAGTGTTGCAGTTGGCAGATAGATTTTCATCGTGGTCTAAACTGTTGAGATGTGTAGTTTATATTTACCGCTTTTTTAGAACCCTTCCGCATCGTTCATACATTTCGGCGTCTGATTTACGATTCGCTGAATGCAAAATAATTAAAGAATTGCAGATTTTTTATTTCTGTAGTGAAATTAAATCCTTACAAAAAGGCTCACTTCGCAACCGCGCGTTTCTGAAATTGAAACCATTCATGTTAGATGGAATTTTACGTGTTGGTGGTCGTCTACAAAATTCTGAATTAACCTATCAACAACAGCATCCAGTAGTACTGCCAAGAAAGGACCACGTAGTAACCCTGCTTGTCGATTACTATCACAAGATTTACTGTCACGCCGGTCCTGATTTATTGATGTCTCTGCTTAGAGAAAACTATTGGATATTTTCAGCTCGCAATATTATTCGTAGCACAATACATAAGTGCAATAGGTGTTTTAGATTACGTCCACGACAGACTTTTCCTGAAATGTCAAGCCATTCTGCTTGTCGTGTTAAGCAGACCACAAAAGCATTCATCCACGTCGGTTTAGACTACCTAGGTCCATTAAAGGTCACACCACGACGAGGCCGTGGTATACACGCAATCAAAGCCTATGCTTGTCTGTTCGTGTGCCTGACCACTAGGGCAGTACACATTGAACTGGCGTCAGACTTAAGCTGCGCTTGTTTTTTGCTAGCTTTCAAGCGTTTTTTATCGCGCCGTGGTCCTGTATCACACTTATATTCCGACAACGCAACTAATTTTGTAGCTGCTAAAAATTATTTGAATGATTTGCGTAAATTTTTAAAGTCAGAACGATTTAATTCGGAATTTGTTCATTTAGTAGCTGAAAACCGCATAGAGTGGCATTTAAACCCACCTGCTGCACCGCACTTCGGGGGAAATTGGGAGTCGAATGTCAAGAGTATCAAGCATCATTTGTATAGGATTATAGGAACGCAAATTCTCACCTTTGAGGAGTTGTCCACCGTTCTTACTCAGATAGAGGCGGTATTGAATAGTCGACCCTTGTGTCGCACTTTATCGTCAGATAGTAGTGAACCGCTCGCTTTAACGCCGTCTCATTTCCTAACATTAACGCCGTTGAAGTACTTGCCAGCGCCCGTCATTGATGAGAGTGAGGTAGACTTAAACCAACGACATTCGTTGGTGACTAGATTAGTTCAAACATTTTGGTCGCGGTGGAGACATTCGTATTTGCATACTCTGACAACTCGACAAAAATGGAATACGCCTAGCAATCCCGTTACAGCAGGCAATGTTGTGATCATCATCACAGACAATGCACCCCCGCTTCATTGGCCTTTGGGTATAATTGAGGAAGTTTACCCTGCCAAAGATGGCATTATTAGAGTCGCACGCGTTAGAACTTCAACTGGTTCGTATCTTCGTCCAGTTGTCCGCTTGTGTCCACTGCCCAGTCAGTGACTTGCAACGAAATGCAAGTATATCTTAGGTTAGTTTAGTTAGATTTCAAATATATTCATGTTTAGTTTATTATAAGTTTTCATCCCGCATATTTATCTCACATTTTGTCTAATTTAATGGTATTTTTAACCTCGCATGTCTCGTTAGGGTTCCGCATACAAGCTTCTTATTTTGAAGGGGTTCCTTCAAGTGGAGGGGGATGTTTGCGCCAAAATGACTGAGGGTAGATATTCTAATTTCCCACCACCCGCACATTCCTTTTCTGTACATCCCTTCCTATTGCGAGACAAAGAACCAGACGCAATCTAACCTCGGTACCGACCGCGCGCGCGCACTCATACCTATATCGCAAAACCACATGTGAAAATTCAAGATACTAGAAAAAGAAGTTCTCACTGCTAAAGAAGATACTCCGCATCACTCGCAGCATTACAAACGAGGAATTTAAGGTTAGTCTCGCATTCCTTTATTTTCCATAATTTCACATTCCCGCAGGTCCTTCAGCCATACGCATTATTTTGAAAGATTTATTTTAATCCAAAACCGCAATCCGCAGCTACAACACCATTAATTATATTTTGTACAAAATTAACTTAATTTAATTTTGATAAATGTCTTAATTTTAAGAGAGGTACGTCGCATCAAAGCAGCCCGTCCGGGGAAGTACCTCCACCTCTCATTGAAACTATGTTTATATTACAAAAGAGAGCCATCCGCTCTATTCATAACATGGGTGCCAGGGAATCTCTTAGAGAACTATTTAAAGAAATAAATATCCTCACAGTTACCTCTCAGTATATTTATGAGAATATAATGTATGCTCGTAAAAATATAGATTCATTTCCTAAATTCAGTGAAAATCTTAGAAGCAAGAATAGATTGCGTATGCCTGTACATCGGCTTGCTAAGACTAGTAGATCTTTTATTGTAAATTGTATTCGATTCTATAATAAATTACCTGAAACAGTTCTGTCCTTGCCTGAGAATATGTTCAAAAGGTACATCAAAAATAATAACAGAGATGTTTGGAAATGATTCAGCACATGTATTAATATATCTTTAATTGTACCACTTGATTTCACTATATGTACATTCACATCTATTGTAATATATATTAACGATGAAAAATGACCCATGTGGCAAGTTTCTTTTGGCATTTCTTCTTCGCCAATGGTCATTTCCGAAATGCTGGTAGATTAAAAAAGAAAGATTAAAAGTAAAAAAAAACTGGAAAATTATTAAGATACAATATGATTTAATTTAAAGAATGTAAGACGTGTCTAAGTGCCCGTAAGGGCCTAATGGCAAATAAATGATTTTTATCTTTATCTTATCTTTATCTCAGAAAACCGCAGCCAAAATAACAACTCTCCAGTGGGTTGTTGTGTTCCAGCGTGTGAGTGAGGTCACCAGTAAGCACATAAGGAGTTTCTGTGTTAGCAGCAGAGGTGGTATCACGCGAGTGATATTTAATGTATTGCAAGCATTCATAGGCATTCATTCATAACCACTTTGCTTCAGGTAGGTGGGCCGCATGCTTCAGGTAGGTGGGCACATACTTGAATGCCTACCGGCATTGTATTAAAATAAAAGTCTCAGTATTTGAAAAATATTATTTATTTATTGATAATAAATCAATAAAATCAGTCGTTCGCTCAGAGCGATACCGTTCGGACGCAATCACAGTGCTCGCACGCCACACGAAACTTGCTACCACCAACATATAAAAAAAAAAAAAATAAGTAAAATGGTGAAGTGTACGAAATGCTCAAAATTGATAAATAAAAAAACTCCAGGACTTCAATGCAGCAAGTGTAATAAATGGCTTCATGCCACCTGCGCCGCGATCTCAGTAGAACAGTTGACAGCACTGTCCTCCACGGATGCGATTGACTGGAGATGCAGAACCTGCGTAGGGAACACCAAACCTAAACGACTGTCAACCATTGTGCCTGATGAGGAGGAAGCAGAGGAGAACACTGATACGGAAATACACCAAATATACGGGAATTCCCAAACAGTACACCACACATTGAATGAAATGCGTCAAGAAATCAAAAATATTATCAGAGAGGAGCTACAACGATCGTTGAAATTTTACTCAGAGAAAATCGATGATTTCGACGTAAGGCTAAATGACTATGAAAAAAATATAAAAACGCTAGAAAATCAGTGTACTGATTTACGGAGTAACCTCAAAAACATGACTTTAAAATGTGAAGTGTTAGAAACTAGATTGAACCAGCTGGAACAAAACCACCAAAGCAATCAACTAGAAATATGTGGAATTGTTGAGTCAGAGCAAGAGAATACACAACAGATAGTAAAATCTGTCGCCGGAGTCTTACAGCAGAATCCAGATGATGTATTGATGGTTTATAGAAAAAAGATATCGACGAAAGCAACACAGAGGAAAACCGTCCCTGTAATTGCAGTCACCCTGCGTGAGGGAGCACGGGACCAGTGGCTGGAGGCGGCTAGATCTACTACCATAACACCAGGTGATATTCAAAAAGAAGCCAGAGGCAAGGTGTACATACGGGAGTCGCTGACGCCGGCAAATGCATTCCTCTTATGGAAGACGAAGAGTGAGTTGAAGGAACAATTCTCGTTTATCTGGTGTAAACACGGTTCTATCCTAGTGCGTAAAAATGATAAGGACATGAGGGTTTATGTTATTCGTACAGTATATGACATTGCAAAATTGAAAGATAGCGGTGTAGACAATAAATCGAAAGTTAAGCAAGGTATGTAAACATAGGTGAGTAATGTTGGTTTTGTTTTTATTTTCTTCATTTTTAACTGTCATTATAATATATTTACTGTTTAACTCTAATTATGAATGATGAAAACATAACAGAAATAAAATGCATTCACTGGAATGATTTCACTAATAAACTACCGATGCACAATAAGTCACTGTTATTATTTCATGTAAATATACGCTCAATGAATAAAAACTTCGCTTGCTTGGAAGAAATTGTCACGAATTCTACTCACACAATTCATATTATAATTATAACAGAGGCCAATATTAAACAACATACCTCTAAATTATTCGAGTTGAGAGAATATAATCTTTACACTGAATTAAGGTCGGATAGAAAAGGGGGAGGCATATTATTGTACACACATAATAGCATAATCTTCTTACGAAATAGAGTAATAACAAACGAGATGGAATGTATACTGGGCGAAATCAGCATGCCTAACAGTTGTAAATACAGTATATGCGCCATTTACAGGCCACCCGACTCAAATAAAAATAGATTCATACAGGAACTAGCGAATGTCGTGAAGCTATACTCAGGTAAACAAACATTTATTACGATGGGGGACACGAACCTCGATATTAAAAAATCTAATCCGATTATAAATAATTACTTAAACACCACATCCAGTCTAGGCCTCGCATGTGGAATTACCAGCTACACTCGCATAGAAAAGTATGGGGACAACGTAAGTATGTCCTGCATAGACCATGTATTATTACGCAACACAACAGATCGGGACGTATACACTGCAGTAGTAAGCTCGGCTCCGGCCGACCACTGCATAACCGGTTGTGCTATCGTTGACGCGCTATACAATAAAAATGACTCAATGCTACTATTGCCAACCGTCACAAAAATAAATAATAGTATGTTACGTAATGAATTATTACAACTAGACTGGGAAACTTGTCTTAATCTTACTAACCCGAATGACATAGTAAATCATATTTATAATCAATTTAATAGTGCCTATATGAAATGTAGTTATGAAACCCCAATTATAAAGAGTAAAAGAAAATCATGTGAATGGATTAACACGAGGTTTATAAATATGTGTCAAAAACGCGACGAACTTTATAACATATGGCAAGTAGACAAAACGAACGCAAACAAAAGATTACTATATAACAAATACAGAAACAGAACAAACAAATACGCGCTAAAATTAAAAAATACCTACACAATGCGAAATATTAGTTGCAACTTTAAAAACCCGCGAAAGATATGGCAACTTATTAATAAATTAACGGGAAACATTGTGAAACGATTAGATGATATTCTACTTAAAACCTTCAATTTAGACGCGCTATCCTTAGCTAATAATTTTGCAACTGAATTCAACAGTAATATCAAAAATGTAACTAAATCTAATTTCTGTAATAGACAACTCTTAAATCCAATTTCATATGAATTAATCCCTGATCGAACTATAAGGATACCCCAAGCACAAAAACATAAAATTGATAAAATAATTAAAAACATAAATCATAAAAAAAGCCCTGGCTACGATGGTATTCGAGCCTGTGATGTAGCGTATATTTCTGATAAAATGGTAATCATATCAACACATTTATTAAATTGTTGCATAAAAACCTGCATTTACCCGGAATTACTAAAAGTAGGTGTAATTAGACCATTACACAAAAAAGGTGATCAACGAGACTATAACAACTATCGCCCAATAACGATTTTGTCGTGCTTAGATAAAATAATGGAAAGATATTTAGGTGATCACATAAACGAATTTTTGGCAAAAAATAACATAATAAACACTAAACAATACGGGTTTCAAAAAAAACGAAGTGCGACAGAACTCCTACGGAATTTCACGAATGAAGTCAATAGTAAACTCAACGATAAATTACATGTTCTAGTCGTATTTATAGACTTCAGTAAAGCATTCGATGTTTTGAGGTATGACATGCTATACAATAAACTTGCTAGATGTGGTATACAGGGACCGACATTGGAACTCTTAAAAAGTTACCATAATAACCGCTCCACCACTGTTAAAATAAAAAATCAACATAGTTCTCTCATCCCCACAGAAACTGGTACAGCCCAAGGCTCGATTATTGGTCCTACTGAATACTTGGTCTATGTTAATGACATGTGTAATGTCATAAATAAAGCATCAGTATATCAGTTTGCAGATGACACTTGTCTACTGGTTGCTCATAAAAATATAAATGAAGCAAAACATATTATGCAAACTAACTTTGATTTATTGTGTAAATGGGCGCACGATGTCGGGCTAGTGATCAACAGCAATAAAACAAAACTTCTTCACATTCATTCATCTCACAATGAAACTGACATCATCCCCCATATCGTGTCTCATACCCACCTATGTCTACATACATCCAATAATAATTGTACTTGTCAGTCAATTGAAAATGTAAAAACTCACATGTATGTTGGACTTGTGATTGACGACAGACTCAACTGGAGACCCCACATACAACATATCTGTGCTAAATTGAGATCTATATTAAACAGACTTGCAATATTAAAATATAAACTTCCATATAGAGCACTTAGACTGTTGTACCTGTCACTAGCTGACTCTATCGTCAACTACGGCCTGTGTAGTTATGGATTGACATACAAAACATACATAGACGATATTTACAGGTTGCAGCGTAGAATTCTAAAAACAATAATTCCGAAACACGTTATAAAACAATATAAAGATGACCAGGCTATATTCCAGTACTGTAAAGTAATCAATATATTTGATAAAATTAAATTTAATATACTTACTCAAGTAAATGATCCGGCATATTTAGATGAAATAAGAAGAACAGCCAACTTGAGACAACTAAGGCATACCCCTAAATATCGTCTACCCAAAACTAAAAATGCATATGGCACTAGAATATTAAAATATGTCATACCAAACTTAATCAATGAACTGCCAGCGGAACTTCAAAAATTATACATCGAGAAACACAAATATAAAGGTCGATACAAACATTATTATTTACAAAATGTACACCTGCGAAATGTGTGAGTGTTGTGGAACTGCACGCGAACATTATATTGTAGTCACTGCATGTTGATGTAGCACTTGAACGACGCACCTACACAGATAAACCTTTATAGGTTTTCGTGTAAGTAATTATCAATTATGAGATGTAATATTTAAGGATATTGATCAATAAAAATAAAAAAAAAAAAAATAATAATAAATGCATTTATATTTACATTTAGATTTTTTTCCAAAATGTCTCGTTTAATATCAAAGAACGTAACATTGTCATATTTAAGTACTTACGTACTAACGAGTGTTTTCACTTCACTAGTAGTTACTCATCGGAGTCCGTGATTTCGTATTCAGCGTTAAGAAGTGAGTGCCACAAGGTTTTCTGAATTCAGACAAAATTTATATTAACGAACTGCAGCCCTGAAACAACAGGCACATATTACGAGAAATATAAGTCTCGTTTAAAGCGGAGTAATTATGATGTACCTTTACCTCATAAAATAATGGCAAATACCCAGGTTGTGTCGTTTCGATCGGTGAGTACCAGAAGGTATTGTCCCAATGGTCACATAGTTGTGAGTGTTATGTTATTTAGAGTCATTTGACTGATTGTATTTATTAATTGTTATTATTTTATAAAAGTTCATTATAAGGGACCCGGAACTTACTCCGATACATTGCTCCACTGATTTAGAGGAATTACTTTTTCCCATCAAACAGTGACAAGGCCAGTTAGAGTTATGTTGTCCTTCGACGGTTTTTCTTGTACTTTATACTTTAGCCCAGTAGTTCTTAACAAGTTCGCATTCCAATAATGGTCTGCAAAAGCAAAAGTGTAGTCCGCGAAAGATTTAAACTTTGAACTATACTACGTTTTAAATATTCTTCATTACAAATTCTACATTTTACACATTCTATTATCGTTGGATAATTTCCGAATTTTCCTTCCTTCTCCAAATATAATGTGCGAGATATATAAGAATAAAGTTACATTAAAATTTTACAATCACGAACTCTTAAAAAAATCGAATCGTTTACTTTTAAGTTGAAGGAGTTAAATTTCTTATAATTTGTGGTCGGGACTAACAAAAAAAAAATTAAATTGGTCTGGTCAATAAAAGATCGAAAATAATGATTGAGAACAACTACTGCCTATAATATAATAGTGATATTACATAGCAATGTGTACATGTGATATTAAAGATTGATATAATATAAAAGTTAACGCCTACATAAAATAAAATTAGTATGACCTCACAATATAATATTTGTATGTTTTGTTTGTAGACCAAAAATGTGATTATCATCATTATTCAGCCAGTATTCGTCCACTGCTGAACATAAGCCTCCCCTCTAGAAAACCATTCATCCCCATCCTGCGCCACATACATCCATCAACTCCCCACAAACCTCTTTAGCTTGCCGTTCCATCTAGTCTAGACCACCCTGCAATTACGGGAGACTGCAAGTGCAGTACGGGGACGCCGTTCAAGAACCTTTATTTCCCAACTATGCGACCAGTCCACTACCAGTTTGGTTATCTTTTGGGCTACGTCGAATACCTTAATTCTGCTACGGATGTCGTCATTTCTGATTCTGTAAGACGAGAGAAATTCAAAGCATACTCGTAGTTCTTTTCATAGCACGCTAAGAGACATTGAGATTCCCGCATCAAGCCTTATATTGCAAGTAATTGCTTGCTTCTTCTGCGAGCAAAATTGTGTCTATTACTCGTCATATGGATTTATTTCTACTAGAACTAGTAACCTTTCTTAGTTTACTTACAGATACAAAATGGCCTTCGGAGTTATGTTGCTAATATTTCCGGCATTAGTGTTCGCGAAAATAAGTGTATCCCTTACTGGAAAAATTCAAGGAGATTTATCGAGGCTGCATATAAAATTTAGTGGAGAGGACGTCGGTATTATAACTGACATAGAGAGGAATACCTTTAAGCTGACTGACGATAACTTGAAAAATGCGATCGAGTCGCATTTTGGGAAACGCCCTCATGACGCTTACCTCCGCAGCCCGACTCCCGGGGAAGATCTTTACAAGTTACATGACGGAAAACAAGTTACCAGGAAATTGATACCAAAGAGAGGCAGGATATTGGATGTTTCTTCCAAATTAAAAAATGTTGTTCGGCAGTTCATCCGTAACAATAGCTCGAAACCAATAACCTTTAACCTTGGTATTTCTCAGGAAGTACAGAACACGCTGTCCTCATATTGGAGCACTACAACACAAATCTCTATGAACCAAAATACCAGCTATCACATTAATATTGATGTTCTGGATGTTGGTAAAGACATCTCCTTCTTTTATAATTCATCCTCGGGCGATAATTCCAAGCATTCACATTCCGTGACAGTTGGAGCTGCATCACCTATGATTGTTGTTCTTGAACCTGGAAATTCTGCAGTTGCTAATCTTTATGCTACTATGTGTAGCATTCAATTTGAGATAGTGTATGAAGCATCATTAAGCGGAAACACAGCTGTGTACTACGCTGATACGTACAAGGGCAGTAAAGTCTGGATTCTTGATATCTTACAATGCATGAATAGTTCTGGCCTTAGCAATCATAAAATGTCAAAAGAAATCTTCGACGTTCAATTCTATACAGACTCTAATGTTATCTTTTTTGTTTACCCATAATACGAACTTCTAAAAATTACCATGTAATAATTATTTATGTCGATTTATTCAACAAAATTTTTATGACACTTGTGAATATATGAATGTTTAAATAAATCTTATTCATATTGTTAAACCAAATTAAATCAAACCATTTTATTTGCAAAGAATAGGATTACAAGATCCTAGATGTCAGATATGGATGGATACACTATTCTGCTAACATATATTAACATGCAAATTTTGAGTCAAGAAATTCTTGGACGCTGTAGAAATATTAATTTATTAACAATTGTCTAAGTTTGTTTGACATAAGCCTCGTAGGATCCATCTTGTAAGTTTCTGGTATTTTGTTATAAATTCTAAGGCACATATTGTAACAACCATTACTAAATAATGATGTTTTAGGACAAAATTCAAGTGCCAGTCTATTAGGACCTCTGGTATTCTGGAATATACTTCACTGGCCTTTTAAAAAGATGAAGGTGTTGTTTTACAAATTTTCAAGAATGTACATTCCAGGCACAATTAGTATTCAATTAGTTTGCGGAATAGAGGCTTACATGTATCATATGGTCCTTTACAACATATAGCTCTTACACATTTTTTCTGGGCTATTAAAACTCTTCTAACCTCTGTGCTATTGCCATATAAGAGTAGGGGCCATATAGGGTATTTGAGGCAATATAACCATGATAAACGCTTAATGTAACATTTAGTGAGGTTATTTTGTTAGCTGTCGTAGGACATAAACAAATCTATTTATTTTATTACATACTTTACTGACATGAGTAGTGAAATTTAAATTTTCATTTAAAAATATACCCTGAATATATACCATATATTATTGCAACTATCTATAGTTGTTCCATTATGTAGTATATTGAATTTAAGTTGTTTACGTCGCTTTATATTAAATTGTACATATTTAGTCTTAGCGTTCAGTTTATAACAATTATTATTTTTAAGCCAGTTAATAACCTGTTGAATACTATTGTTAATGTTATTTTCATAAATAGTAAAATTATCAGAATTACATTTAATTACGAGTATAATAGATATGTCATATGCAAACATGAGGTTTGGTTATATTTGGCAAATCATTAATGTAGAGCCAGAATAGTATTTTAATAATAGAGGACCCAATACACTTCCTTGTCGGACACCAAATTTGTTTAATTTATAAAAGGACCGTATCATTTAAGCGGCCTATTTCGACACACTGTTGTCTATTTTCCAAATATGTCCTACCATGAGAGCGCGTTTCCTCGTATACCGTATCTTTCTAATTTGTCTTGTAAAACATCGTGAACTACAAAATCGAACGCCTTTGACATGTCGAAGAAAAGTACAACAGTTTGTTGCCCTGTATCAAGGCCCCGAATAACTTCGTGAACTAGATTGAAACATGCCAGGGTAGTGGACTTTCCTTTTTGGAACCTATTTTGCTCTGGTTTTATTATAATCGAACTTCAGACAAAAGTTCATTAGTCTCTTATGGATGCCTTTTTCTAGTATTTTTAATAGGATTGGTATCAATGTTATCGGGCGATAGTTGTCAGGACTTTCTTTATCTCCTTTTTTATGTGTAGGTTTAACTATTAGTAATTTCAGAGTACGGGGAAAGTGTCCAGTCTCGAAGGATAGATTTGTCAAGTAAGCTAAGATAGGGACCAGTTCATAACTGCAATATTTCAAAATCCTCGTCGAAATATCGTCATATCCACAAGCATTTGAATTATTTAACAATTGTATTATGTTCATCATCTCGGTTACACTTACAGGTTCGAGAAAAAATGAGTTCGAGATAGGATTTATTTGAGACAATACTGCGGATTTCTTGTAGTGGTCATAGATGAATTCGTTATTAGTCAAATTTATAAAATAAGTATTAAAATTGAGAGCTATTTTATTTGCGTCAGACACTGTGTTACCGTCGAATTGTATTTGAGCAATGTGATAATTTTGTGTGTAATTTTCTGTTTCTCCCTTTATGATCTTCCATGAGTCTTTACCGATGTTTTGGCTGCATTGCATTATTGTTATGATGTTTTTGGGCAACGTACAAGCATTTCCTGAAAGTTTTTGAATATTTGGAATAAACAAGTCAGTTGTAGTCACTTTTGTTTTTATAGTATATTTTTTATACTACGTCGGAAGACATACAAGCATACGGCCCACCTGATGCAAAGCGGGTACCGTAGCCTATTAACGCTTGCGATATATTAAGTATCACTCGCGCGATGCCTCCTCTGTTGATTACACCGCAACTCTTTGGGAGCTTACTGGTGACCTCACTCACACGCAGGAACACAACAACCCTCTAGGGAGTTGTTATTTGACTGCGGTTTTCTGTGAGGTGGAGGTACTTCCCCAGACGGGCTGCTTTGATGCGCCCTACCTCTCTTAAAATTGGAAGCGAAGTGCCCTCTTTACCCTGCTAGACATTTTTAAACCTTTCGTAATCCATTTATGCTTTTTAAACTTATTAGAGAGTTTTGCTTTTATTTTTGAATAACATAATTCGTAAAGTAAACAAAGCCATTCGTGAAACCGATCAAATGCTATATTTACATTTCGTTTTTGGTAGACATCGACAAAAGACAGATTTTAGGTGATCGCGAAATTTAAATAGATTTTCCGAGCATAAGTCTCTTTTAAATGTAAAACAATATTTTATGTTTGGTTTGTTTTGGAATGGGAATGATAATAGTTCTACTGGTCGAGCTCCAATTCAAGTTAATAAAATAATAATTGTAATTAAAATGCAAAATATAATTTGACTAATAGGGTAAAATTGAATTCCTCGAATTTTTTATTAAATGTAAAGGTATAATCTCATTGTAAATGAAATGCTTATTCAAGCTCTAATTTGATCTTTCTAGAAAGACTTTCTAGTACCTCTACTTTGTTACGACTTATTTCAACTTATTTATGAAAGTGACAGGCAATATATATATACTTTAATTTTAAATCATTTTAATTTAGAATCATGATCTGAAAGGTTTCGACTTTGGTTTCGGTTTTGACTTTGACTTGACTTTGATTTTGAAAAGGTGTAGAGTTAATGTAAACTAAAATGTATCTTATGCGAACTACGAGTAGAATGTTGAAATGCATTTTACTTCACACATTATACGCCACATGGACATAATCCTTTATATTTCACTATTACATATTAAATAAATTTTAAAAACTATTGTGAGTTTTTTAATTACTTTACCCTTGGGGTGCCTGGTAAAAGCAACGCCTTTTTTAGCAGCAGTATCATGTTTTATGAGTAGTAGTTTTGAGGGTTTACCTACATGAGTTATTTTTTTAGATTCCCTTCAGATTTAACATCCCTTTCAACAAAAGTCATGTAGTCATTTATATCATAATCTATTTTTAAAATTTACTATTTAGAGCACTAATTAGATATTTAATTGCTGTTCAGTATGTTAAGATTCTTGGACTCATAATTCCCGTATTTGACGAGCTGGGTGGTGCAGTGGTGAAACACGCTGTTACGTTACTTTGATACCAAAGGTCGCCGAATCGATTTCTATACAGGACAAACATTTGTGTGCATCAACATGTCTGTTTGTCTTGGTCTGCTTATTTTTAAGAGTGGTAGGCTGCGTCAATCAAAGGGTAGCAGCCCGTCTGGGAAAGTACCTCCACCTCACAGAAAACCGCGGCCAAATAACAACTCTCAGTGGGTTGCTGTGTTACTGCGTGTAAGTGAGGTTACCAGTAAGCTCCTAAGGAGTTGCAGTGTTAGCAGCAGGAGTAATATCGCGCGAGTGATACTCAATATAATTATTACAAGCGTTCATAGGCTTCGGTAACCACTTTATATAAGGTGGGCCGTAAGCATGTATACCGCGACGTTGTATAAAAAAAATATAGCTTGAGTTGTTTTTGGCTTTGGACTACGCTCTCCATGTATGCGGTGGATAGTATTTTGATACGGGCACTCGGGTCCTTGTATAAGGATTGAAGTACCTGTGAAGTTTATCCTCATACCCTAGAGTCGTAATGGTCACGTACTGTGCGGTTCCAGAGAAGTTTTCTACCGTTAACTCTAAAGTTGTGGAATGAGCTCCTTTCCGAGGTTTTTCCTAGAGACTACAGCATGGGGTTCTTCAAGAAAGGAGTAAGGAGGTTTTACAGGTTTGGCATCGCAAGATGGTGACACCCATGGTGTTGCAAATGCCCATAAGCTACGGTAATTGCTTACCATCAGGGAGGCCGTATGCTTGTTTACTACCTTAGTGGTATAATAAAATCAACACCTGCCGTCTAAAAGCCGTAGACTAGTTTTGTACATTTCTCATTATTTCAACACATTGTATGCCAGGGGATGTGATATAGGAATGTGGCATGGCATGGCATTATATTCGTAGAAGGATGCGTTAAAATACATTTAATCTTCGGATTCATTCGCCTGAAATCGATCTGACATGACATGTCCTGCGTGTTGTTCTTCGTATCTTCATGACCAGTGTAGTCCTTGGCATCATGTCTGTTATCACATACATCAATATTCGACCAAAAGCAAACTATCTGAAGTCAGACAGGTTTAACATCGCCATCGCCATCCACGCCCGCATTTTCGGGGATTATATTACTTGGGAATGGTACGCTTCTGGAGACATCCAAAATGTCTCCAGGTCAGGTTCGAGATCCACACGCACCCATGGGTACATTGAACCACTGACTGACTGACTTACAAACGGTTCATGGCCAATGACTGTATATTTTAACCGACTTGAGTGTGAGAATTTGATGAGTTCTCACCATTCTCAGGAGCCTCAAATTTTCTCTAAAGGAATCTTGTTGAATCTTTTGGATCTTTGATGTAGAAGTTTGTAGATTGAAATAAGAAAATAATTGCACTTTTTCATATATGTGATAAAATCTATAAGGTAGGTAATGCACTTATACCTAAGAAAGTAACTCCATAAGTTAGTAATCTTACATCTTATCGAGAACAACGATCTTGGCGTTATCATAGAATTCGATGTTGATGACTTCCCGTGATAGTTTGCTGTTGCTAAGGCCAAATCTGTTCATGAAGTCACCGATATCAATAATCCAGAAATTATGACAACTGTCATTGTAGCTCAGAACTGCGTTTCCAGATAAAACTGCTTCATACTTCATATCAAATTGAATGCTACGTATAGTAACGTGATGTTGTGCGATAACAGTCTGGCCAGGTTTAAGGTTAAGTTCTAATGTGGATGTGATCACATTAGTCACATTCTGCAAGTGTGTAGTATTCTTGACCCAGGATGAGATGTAAGAGAAGGATATTTTTTCACCATTCGCTTTGAGGTTAATAATGTAATGTGTAATAACTGATAGTCGGCCAATGGCGAGTTTCGTTCGGGATGACGAAACTGTGTTGGGTACTATTTGGGAAAATTCAATATGATTAGTTTGCGACTTTGTAGTGTTATTTTCGTAAACCTGCTGATGCATAATATGACGTTTGAAAGAAACATTCAAGACATTTCCCTTTGCCGGCTTTAAAGTCCTGGTAACTTGAGGCAAGTCGTATTCCTGGTAAAAATCTCCACATGGAGTCGGACTACGAAGATACGTGTTTACAGGACGTTTCGTGTCCGATAATTCGACGGCACTTTTTAGATTACTGTTGCTAAGATTAAAGGTATTTATTTCAGTATCTGTTATGATACCAACGTCGTCCCCATAGAATTGTAATGTCAGGTTTGATGTATTTTCTTTAATTGTCCCAAAAAAATGTACGTCCATTATTGCTAATATCAATTCTGGCAATATCAGAATGACAAATCGGTACGCCATTTTGGATGTAACAAAAATAAGTCAATCATCGAAGACATTAGACACCAGACATTAAATCGAACATCAATTGTTACACAAGAACGGTAAAAAATGTAAGTTGTTTGAGAAATGTAAGTATGATTTAGAAAAGACAAGTAGCTGATGAAAAATATCTACCTACAATGTTTTTATACGGTGCCAGTTAGCGAGAATAATACCATTATTCTGATTATAAGAAAGCGAGTATGCGTATCTAAATGCACTACAATACACTTTATTAAGAAACGTAAACTAAATGCGAATAAACATTAAAACCAAAAATTATTACATTTAATAACAAATACTTATAAGTATTTAATATACCACGAAGTTCTGTCATTGTCGGAATATGAATCACAAGGCTACCATGCAAATAATTAACGCATAATTCATTGTTGTTATAAGCAGGTAAATATCTTTAGTTTGGTAACATCAAAAAGCAATTTAATTCATGTGTTACAGATGAATTAAATTGCTTAGGCCGAATAAAGTTATTTATAACTAAGTAGATAGATGGGTACCTGTTTCTCAGGTACATAAATTGCAACGTAATAAACAGCAGAAACACTAAGTGCATCTTATCTAATCTTAGGATACAAGTCTTGTGTTACTCTTTATAACTTATTGCCTTCTCTAAGTATATGAGATTATTAATTAATTAACACTGATATCGATGTGGCTCTGGATTTTGTAATTATAATCGATTGACTTGCTTTGAAACATAGGTACTGGTTCATTGAAAATTCGCGCGATTCCAGTCGCGAAAATATGAAAAAAAAAATGAATTCATGCGCATTCTTACTTTTAATTATATTTATAACACAACTGACCCTAACAAAGTATTTTTATTTTTTCTTTATATGTTGCCTTAAAGTAAAAATCTAAATATTTTAACAAAAAGAAAATGCAAATGGATAACAAGCGGTATCAGAAAATGTTCATCTCAAAATGGCATGATATGGTAGAAATTTCGAAAAAGTCATAGAGGGATGTATATAAATCTATCTATCTATAACTTCTCGCCAAATCCCTTACGGGGTAGGCAGAAGGAACCGAGCGCCACGTGACTCGATCCTTACATACCTCACTCGCTTCTTTAACATTCATTGCTCTTTTCATGCACACTCGCCGGTTTCTAGGGCTCCTGACATCACCTTCTGATAGAACACGACCAATTTGATCATGGTAGGTAAGCCTTGGCCTTCCTGGGCTCCTACATTTGCCTTCTTTACCTTCTACTTTTGCATTGTATATCTGTTTCGTCATTCTTTCATCCTGCATTCCTTCTACATATCCGAACCAACGGAGCAGGCGTCTTCTTATTTTAACACCGACGCTCTCTTTCAGACCAACTCTGCTATATAATGTATATAAATTTGTTTAATATATACTTACCAGATTAAAAATCTTAATATTAATGGAACAATAATTAATGCTCAATATACAATTTATGGGAGCTCTGCACGGCGCAGGAAGCGACGCCTCACTGAAGCTCCGCATACAGTGCACCGCTTCATATTTATCACCTCTGCACGAGACATCCGATCGTACTGTACTCTTCTCCTGCCGGCCGACGAGTAGTGGGGGAGCTCCGCACGGCGCGAAATACATCGCTTCACTGAAGACTCCATACGGCGCGCGGACATATATTTATCACCTCCGTGCGAGACGTCCGCTCGTGCCGTCCCTTTCTTACTTCGACTTAAGGGTATAAATATCGGAAGGTCGCTTAATAAATTTAGTATACAATCAGATTCCGAGTTTTACTCATCTAACAACGAAAAGAACCCACTACAATTGGTGACCCCGACCGACGTCTGAAAGAAGACTCAAGGGAACATTAAACAAAATGCTGACTGCAGAGCAAGAGGAGAAAACTACTACTATACGAGAAAATTGCTACGATTTAGCAGCTATCTCCGTGCAGTCAAGACTGTTACCATTCTGGCGCGACATTCCACGGGCGTGGTTCGTACAATTCGAGGCTGTGGTCGATCCACTGAAAACATCAGACGACCAGAAGTTCCGCTACGTATTGCAGCAACTACAACCGACAGATCTACAGCATGTCACCGATATTCTGTACAAGACGCCGGACACCGATAAATATGCCACACTGAAGAACCGATTACTCACCGTATATGAAAAGTCCGACGTGCAAAACTTCCAAAAACTAATCAGCGGTTTAGAACTCGGCGATCAGAAACCCACACAGTTGCTCCGGAAGATGCGCGAGCTCGGCAGCGGTATGATCACTGACCAAGGCCTGAAAATCGAATGGTTAAATCAACTACCATCGTACATTCGCTGCGTTCTCTCCGTCAACAACGAGTCTTCACTTGACACGCTCGCTGCAATGGCCGACAAGATGATGGAGTACTCCGGGAACAGCAGCGGCACCACCATAGCGGCAGTATCAGCACCGGCACCAGCTCTTGCCATGTCGACACAACTGGAATTGATATCGAAACAACTCGAAAAGGTTACATTGGAAGTTGCCGAACTACGCGAGCGCTCCAGCCGACGCAGCTATCGCCGCCCCATGCACAATCGCTACGCTCGCTCGCGCTCAAATTCTACGCAGCGCCAGCCGCAACTGAAGCCCGGCGACGCGACCTAGGAATGCAAGTACCACTTCAAATTTGGCGATAAGGCTAGAAGATGCGAATCTCCGTGCTGTCGAAGGAAGAAGATGTCGGAAAACTAAGTCAGACACCGACCGTAGCGGACGTCGATGTCAACAACGTCAGTAATCGCCTTTGTGTTCACGACCGTAACAGTCACGAACGTTTCCTCGTGGACACGGGCGCAGATATCTCCGTGTTAGCCGCTACAAATAGAACAAAATCGAACAGTTCAAGCGTCTACAAACTTTTCGCCGCAAACAACACTCCGATCAACACTTACGGCGAAAAAAGGATCAAGCTGGACTTCGGACTACGACGATGCTTGTCATGGACATTTGTGGTCGCCGATGTGAAGACTTCCATCCTGGGCGCTGACTTCCTACGTCACTACAAACTGCTGGTAGATCTCCATAAGAAGAAGTTAATTGACAAGACCACTGAACTTACCATTGACGCCGTAGAGATATCGACCTCCATCGAATCAATTCGCATCGTGAGCTCCGATCAGGCATACCTCGACATGTTGAAGCAGTACCCAAATGTCCTTCGCCCGATGTCACTGAAACAACCTGCAAAACACGAAGTCGTCCACCACATAGAAACGACGGGCCCTCCACTGCACGCACGCGCACGACCGCTGACCCCAGACAAGTATCAAGCCGCCAAAGCTGAATTTGAACGAATGCTGGAGTTGGGTATCTGCGAGCCGTCCAAGAGCCCATGGGCAAGCCCACTACACGTAGTGAAGAAGAAAGATGGAGGCCTACGTGTGTGCGGTGATTACAGAAGATTAAACGCGGTCACGCAACCCGATCGCTACCCTATACCTCGCCTTCAAGACTTCACATACGCGCTACATAACATGAAGATATTTTCGAAGCTCGATCTCAAGATGGCATATTACTGGATTCCACTGGCTAGCCAGGAAGACGCACAGAAGACGGCCATAATCACGCCGTTCGGCTTATATCAGTTCACCTGCATGACATTTGGATTGCGCAACGCCAGCCAAACATTCCAGAGATTCATGCATCAAACATTGAGGGGTATCGAGGGCTGCTTCTGTTACGTCGACGACATTCTCCTGTACTCGGAAGATGAAAATTAACACAAGAAACTACTGCACAGAGTTCTGCAACGGCTCGATGCATACGGCGTAACACTTAACGTCGAGAAATGCGAGTTCGGCGTAGAGAAAATTAACTTCCTCGGCTATGAAGTTTCGCAGAGCGGTATCAAGCCTACAAAAGAGCGAATCGAGACAATATCTACTTACCCGAAGCCAAAAACAGTCGTGGAACTACGCCGCTTCCTAGGCTTAATTAACTTCTACCGCGACTGCCTGCCACATCAAGCTGAAATGCAACATGAATTAAACAAACACATACACGACAGAAAGAAAAACGACAAGACGCCGATCCAATGGACATCAGCAGCGGACGAAGCCTTTGAGAAATGCCGCCAAAGCATCACGGAGGCAGCCACACTCAGCTATCCAATCCAAGGTTCTACCCTAGCCATCATGACCGACGCTTCAGATCACAGCCTTGGCGCTGTCGTGAATCAGAAGGTAGAAGGCGTATGGAGACCTCTAGCATTCTTCTCCAAGGCAATGAGCGCTACTCAACGCCGCTACAGTGTGTATGATCGCGAATTATTGGCGATGTATGCAGCCGTGAAACACTTTCGTCGACTCATAGAGGGCTGTGAAGTCGCTATCTACACCGACCACAAACCTCTCACTTACGCACTAACAAGATCACCAAGCAGCAGCGACACCCCGCGGCGGGAACGTCAACTACACTTCATAAGCCAATTTTGTTCGAGCATCGAGTACACAAAAGGTGAAGACAACGTAGTCGCCGACGCCCTATCACGTATCGAAGAAATTCAATGCCCGACGGAAATAGACTACGAGCAACTAGCAATAGATCAAAGCAATGATGAAGAGCTCAAACAATTGAAGACGAGGCAAACGCTGAAATTTGGCGAAGTAGCACTACCCGGACTCGAGCGACCAATCACGTGCGAGCTCTCAACTACATCGCCCCGACCATTTCTACCCCAGGCCTACCGTTTTGCTGCATTCAAAGCTCAACACGGTTTATGTCACACGGGGATCCGAACAACACGGAAGCAGATGAGAACTAAATTCTTCTGGCCGGCAATGAACAAAGATGTGTCAACCTGGGCGAGAGCATGCATCAGCTGTCAACAAGCTAAAATCCAACGTCACGTCGTCACACCGCTAGCAAAGTTTCCGGCGTCGCAACGCTTCGAACACATACACATAGACATCGTTGGCCCGCTACGCATATCACGGGACTACCGATACTGCGTGACAATAATAGACCGAACTACAAAATGGCCCGAAGCGATTCCGGTACAGGAGATCACCGCCGAAACAGTTGCCAAAGCACTATACGAGAATTGGATAGTACGCTTCGGCTGCCCGCTTCGCATCTCAACCGACCAAGGCCGACAATTCGAGTCTTCATTATTCAACGCACTCATGAAGAAATTCGGCGTGTCAAGAATCCGCACCACACCGTATCACCCGCAAGCAAACGGACAAATCGAGAGATGGCATCGCACAATGAAAGCCGCGCTAATGGCCCGCGGCGCCACCACGCAATGGACCGACGAATTGCCGACTGTACTGTTGGGGCTACGCACCGCACTACGGGAGGACAACAATCTAAGCCCCGCATTAATGACTTACGGCGTTACTCTACGCATTCCATCCGATTTCTTCGTTCCTACGCAACCGCAAATCGACGATGCAGATTTCGTGCGACGTCTCACTCAAACGATGACGTCACTAACACCGACGCAGCGCTCTCACTCTCAACAGTCAACATTCATCTACAAAGACCTTTCGACTTGCACCCATGTATTCGTCCGCAATGATACAGTCCGTGCTCCATTGACTCCACCCTACGACGGTCCCTACAAAGTATTGAAGCGCCACGACAAGTTTTTCGAGATATAGCTGCCGCTTCGAACAAGCGTGATATCACTCGACAGACTCAAGCCTGCATATATTTTGAACCAAGATGGAGATTACAGCGACAGCAGTATGAAACCAAAAACAACAACACAACCATCACCACCTGCGGATAACAATGCGACGCACGACGCAGTCAGTCTGCCCTACATTACGAGATATGGCCGCACTGTAAAGAAACACGTACGCTTCGCTTGACGGGGAGTGATATGGGAGCTCTGCACGGCGCAGGAAGCGACGCCTCACTGAAGCTCCGCATACAGTGCACCGCTTCATATTTATCACCTCTGCACGAGACATCCGATCGTGCTGTACTCTTCTCCTGCCGGCCGACGAGTAGTGGGGGAGCTCCGCACGGCGCGAAATACATCGCTTCACTGAAGACTCCATACGGCGCGCGGACATATATTTATCACCTCCGTGCGAGACGTCCGCTCGTGCCGTCCCTTTCTTACTTCGACTTAAGGGTATAAATATCGGAAGGTCGCTTAATAAATTTTTTTGCGTCGTCCCGTTCCCTTGGGGCGATCGCATCAGATGGAGCCTTTGAGGTCTTCCCGGCCAGAGGCGGTCCCAGGGGGTGTTTTAGTCAGTAGGAATCTGACATAACTAGGTTCGTTCGCACGAAACAGTATCTTATGTAAGATTTCACCTCCTCCCTCCCGTTTTCCGGAGGGTGCCCCTCACGGAGGAATGACCAATGCACATCCGGATGTGGGTTGGTCCTTCCTTTGTGGGTCTTCAATTTTCTTGGGCGAAAATCAAAAAAAAAAAAAAAAAAAAAAAAAAATTTCAGTTCCGATTCGGTTGTCGCGCGCGCTAGTCGTGTGCGCTCCGTCTCAATTTTTTATTCGCGTCGCGAGTGTTTTTTCTCTGGTTTGTATTGTACTACGACTGTTTTGTCGAGTACGTCGCTGCATTACACATTGTTTTGGAGTCCAACGGTCGTATAGCTTCGGCTGTATAGCTTTTGGGTTTCACAGCAATTGTAATAGCTCGGTTTTTACCGGTGGATACCTACAGGTGCGATACGAAGCCGGTAAGCGTCCCCCCGGTACGTTGCTGGGTTCCTTCTGAACCCAGTGAAACCGGAAGACCCGAACCCAGTGCACTTGGCTCTCCAAGGGAGACGGTCCTTCTGAACGGCTATCCAAATTAGCGATACTCGTCTAACGTCACTCCCCCCGCCCCCCTGCCGCAAGGCAGGGAGGCTTTTTCGCCACTATGGCATTATGGTTCCATGTGAACGATACCAAGCAGCTTACCTGCGAAGTCCAAGACTTCATTTCGATGTGCACCGAGTCCATCACCTTAGCTAGGGCCTGTCCCGCAGCTTCCTGCGAGTCCATGTATAAAGATATGGCTAAATTAGTCATTGACAAATACCTCGATGAACGCAAAAAAGGCGTTGACAGGGCTGACGTTGTGTCAGTTGCCTCCATTTTGTCCAAGAGGACCGCTTCCCAGCGGGACTCCGACTCCTCCGGCGACTCTCCAGAGTCGACGGACACACTTGTTGAGTCTAGTGGTTCAACCGACCCAAAAGTCCCGTCCAAATCCACTAGAAAGCGGATACGGCGCCTTCAGCGCCGTCAAAAGGACGCACATAGCGTAAACACAGACGTGTCCGGTGCCAACTCGTCTCACGATGAGGAGGTGCCTCTCCCGCCCTCTCCTGCTCCGGTAGAGATGGAGGTAATTCCCTCGTCGTTCGACAGGGACTCCCCGCCACCCCCCACACCCCCTCCCGCTCCTAAAGCGGCCCCTGCCTCTCAGCAGGCCGCCAGCAAGCCCGCCCCGCGCGGCACCCCCGCTCCGACCCGAGCCAACGGCCCGCCGCCTGTTTTCCTTCGTGAAAAAGACAAGTGGGTCGAAGTCTCGATACTTTGCGCCGAACAAAAGGTGCGTTACACTCGTGCTACTAATACGGGTGTTTCAATCAAAATAGACGTACCGTCTATTGATGACTTCAAAAGTCTTACTAGACTTTTATCCCACCAAAATATTCCGTTCCATACATACGCGCTTCCCAGTGAGCGCAAAGTACGTGCGGTCATACGCGGAGTGCCGTCTGAGGTCTCCTGCGATTCTGTTAAGGACGACCTGCTGGCTCAGGGCTTCCCTGTCGAGGCCGTGCACAGGATGCACGGTCGCAATGGGAAGGTTTACCCGCTAGCATTGGTCGTACTAGCGAACGTCTCGACTGCCAAAGACATTTTTAAGAGAGAGCTCACGGTGTGCGGCCTCTCTAATGTCAAGGCCGAGCCTCCACGTTCACGTGGCATTCCGGGGCAGTGCCATCGTTGCCAGCTGTATGGTCATGCAGCTGCCAACTGTTCGGCCAAGCCCAGGTGCGTCAAGTGTCTACTTGACCACCATACTAGGGATTGCACTCGCGACCCTAGCACTCCTCCCGGCTGTGTGCTGTGCGGCCAAGTCGGCCACACAGCCAATTACAGAGGGTGCCCTCGTGCACCCCAGCCCTCTGGCAAGCCCTCCAAGGGACATACAGAGGGTCCCAAGCCGAGGCGCGCGGCCCCGCCGCCCATATCATCCTCCAAACATTTCCCCGATTTTTCAAAATCGGGCCCGGCACCGACCGGGCGGGCCCCGGCATGGGGCCCGCGAAATGCAAACCCGCCAAAGGCGACCCCACTTCCGCCCCAACAGGGCATTAAAACCCCGTCACTAGGAGACGACCTGAAGACGGTTATTACCGCCATTCAGGGAGTCAACTTGAAGGAGGTTTCAGTCCTTGCGGGCAAGCTTAGAGCTGCCCGCAGCCCACAGGAGCGACTTTTAGCGCTCTGTGAGCACGAACAACTTCTAAGCTCTTTGTAGCTTATCACTAGCCCCGGTTGCGAGTCGTTAGCGGCTCGCGCCGAGTAGAGCGCAGTCCGCTCGTAGGTACCTACCTAGTCCTACCTACATTCAATCCACTTCCTAGTTCCTTCCTTCCGGTCTGTGTTTACTGAACCCTTTTAAAATTAAAAGCACCCTTCTGGTCGCTTAAGTCGCGTAGCTAGGTACTAGTGTCGACCTCCTCAGGAGGAGAGTTGGCACTTTTCTAAGCGTATGCTCTTATTAGAGTGACGCTTGCGTCACCCCGTTCCCCTGGGGTGATCGCTTCAGATGGAGCCTTTGAGGTCTTCCCGGCCAGAGGCGGTCCCAGGGGGTGTTTTAGTCAGTAGGAATCTGACATAACTAGGTTCGTTCGCACGAAACAGTATCTTATGTAAGATTTCACCTCCTCCCTCCCGTTTTCCGGAGGGTGCCCCTCACGGAGGAATGACCAATGCACATCCGGATGTGGGTTGGTCCTTCCTTTGTGGGTCTTCAAATTTCTTGGGCGAAAATCAAAAAAAAAAAAAAAAAAATTAATAAATTTAGTATACAATCAGATTCCGAGTTTTACTCATCTAACAACGAAAAGAACCCACTACAATTTTTATCAAAACAGCTAAAACTAAACCCAAAGCAACATAGAAAGTTGTCAATGACAGTAAATGCAAATTATCTAAAGCACATGTTGAACAACAGACCAGTTCTTTCATAGGTTAGGCCACACGTCTTTCGAAATATAATTTCATGGGCGTGTGGGTTTCCTTACAATATTTTCCTTCACCGTTGAGCAAATGATAAATAATAAGTCATAATACGATAAATAATAGTACATAAATCCGAAAATACGAATTTTAGTGGTACATACCCCGGCCAGGATTCGAACCGGAGAACGTCCTATTGATGAACTGGACCCCGGGTCAATATCCCTGTTTAGTCACAATGCATATGATATACTTAATATAACTAGAAGACTACTATGCTCTGTGAACGTCCATTATTTTTACATAAATTAATAACAATGGTTAATTAAATGTAACTGTCAGGTTCTACATTATATAGGTAAATTATTTAATATTAAATAGTACTGCCAACTTCTCACGTGCCCTTTTAGAAGCTTCACTATTCACAACTTATCTACAGGCAAAGTGCTGGTGGAACTAGCTGCTTCCCTGTTACTGTTCGGCTCTTGGTCACCATATTCCTTTCCTCCTAAACGGACAGGAGGCGGTAACGTACTTCCAGCAGATTTTGTGAACGCATATCATAGTGTTGTTTGCTTGACATCCGATTTGGAACAATATTATCATAACATGACGTGCTGTTATATCAAGCAGGACGTGGCTTTGCTACGTGCAGTGGTAATCTATAACTTAATCTGCGACCTATTAACAATTGAAACGGAGAACTTCCTCCACGTCTCGGAGTATTTCTAAAATTTAATAAACCTGAATAAAAATCGGTCCCTGTTACAACTTACCATCAGGCAAGCGGAACGTTTGTTTGCCCCTTAATGGTTTTAATTAACAATTTGCATTTTATATTTACATTTAGATTTTCTACAACCTGTCTCATTTACTAAAACTGAATGCAACATTCTCATTATTAATGTATTTATGCTCCAACATATGTTTTAACATCATTAGTAGCTAATCATCGATCTCCGCGACTCTGAATTCAGCCTTAACAAGTGAGTGCCACAAGATCAGAAAGAAAGAAGAAAGAGAGAATTTAGAACAGCAGTCAGCAACATCTCATACAAGGCCTATTAACATGCGGTAGAACATTTCTCATTTCAAGGAGAACAATTTGTCTTAGAACGCTGGTTGCATGTCCTTTCCGTCGATCAGTGCGAACAGGATTTACCCTTATACGTAGGTCACACTATAAGTTTTGCATTACTAAAAAAAAACAACATGTTATAACCAAAATATTATGTTTATTGCTTTTCAAAATATTCTCTTTTACATTTTAAACATTTTTTCATGCGATCGAACCATTTTTTAAAACAGGAGGACCACAGATCTGAAGGCATGTTTTCTACGTGCTGATTGAACGCTATCACTGCCTCTTCGGAGTTGGTAAAAGTGAAACCTCTCATCAAATCTTTGATTTTGGAGAAAATACAGAAATCACAGGGTGCTAGGTCGGGGCTATGCGCAGGATGGGTAACGAGTTGTACTTTTTCGGAAGTTAAAAATGACTTTGTATTGTTGGCCGTGTGTGAAAAAGCATTGTCATGATGTAGGAGAACGCGGCTTTTTGGTCGCCTTTCGCGAACTATTTCTAACACCCTGGGTAAACAAATGGTAGAATACCACTCGGCATTAACACTCTTTTGATCTTCAAGTGGAATTGTGCAGATGGGACCCGTAGCTGAGAAAAAAAACGCGATCATTTTTTTACCAACGTTTCTCGCCTGCCTCACTTTTGTTGGCCTGTTCTCATTTTCAAACACCCATTCACAAGATTGCTGCTTTTTTTCGGGTTCAAAACAATAAATCCACGTTTCGTCTCCTGTGACAATGTTATAAACAGCATTAGAATGTCCGTGGTCGTACTTCAGTAGCATCTGTGAGCACCATTCCACGCGAGCCCGCTTCTGCTCCGCTGTCAGTTCATGAGGGATCCAACGACAACAAAGTTTCCGAACTTTCAATTCTTCGTGTAAAATTTTCTGAATTTGTCTCATACCAATCCCCAATAGTTCTCGAATTGTCTCATAGGTAATCCGCGGGTTTTCTTCAATTAGCCGCTTAACAGTAGCCACATTATTTACGTTGACGGCAGTTGAAGGCCGCCCTTCACGAAATTCGTCATGTAAAGAAACTCGACCTCTCTCAAATTCAGCAAACCATCGCCTCACGGTGCTCAAAGAAGGTGCTTCTCTCCCAAAAGCATTTTGAAAACGAGCAGCATAGTCTTGCGGAGAGAGAGAACTTTTAAAATCATAAAAAATCATCGCTCTAAAATCTTTTCGACTCAATTCCATTGTCGTTGCGTACGTAGAACTTTGATGTGACATAAAAAACAATTGACAAATGATTTCCCGCCAATTGTTTTTTTTTATTACTAAGTAGATTGCAACATTTCAAAAAATATAACATTCGAAATTCAAATAGTTCCGATTAGCTAGAAGTGCAAAACTTTTAGTGTGCCCCTAGTAGCATTTAGGTTTATTAAAAATAACGTTTCAATAAATACAATCATGGAAGATGACTGTTGATATTTCTGGACCCGTATATTTCATCGATACTAAACTAACTTTTTTTTTAAAGATTGGCAACAAGCATGCGGCCCGCATCAGATAGTAAGCAGTCACCGCAGCAGTATTGACGCTCGAAACACCACGGGGATGTTACTCGCGTGCTGCCAATCTTGTGACCTAGGGATGTTTCATCACAGTACCCAGTAATATCTCTATCATAGTTAACCCTTCAAACCGGAACACAGGTGCGACAAAATGTACCCATGCAGACGACTTATGTGCAAAGTCTCCCTCTGGTAAAAACTCCAACACTTTTTTCCAATGAGTAAGATTGAGTACTTTTAGTAAATTCCAGCGGTTATAAGCCCAGTTCTCTGTTATCTGTTATTGTCTATTGATAGAATTTTTTGTACTCTATGCTGTAACTCACAATATACATAATTGTGATATTACATAACAATTAAATATCTATCTACCTATCTATAACTTCACGCCAAATCTCTAGCGGTCTAGGCAGAGAGAGACGAGCGCCACATGCCTCGATCCTTAAATAATTAAATATTAATATAACAAACAATACTAAAAATAAAACGTAGTGAAATCTGACATATGTAAACACACTGATTTGACCGGAAGCATAATATAAGTAACTACGTACGTGTGATTTAGTATCTTTTAATATCTTTGTACTATGCTCGCAAAACAAAAAGTAGTGGTCAAAATATTATTAGCAATATAGATGTACTACTATGTTGAATACTTAACTTGGTTTTATTTCAGATGCGAAATGGTCTTCAGATTTGTCCTACTGATTTTTCCAACATTAGTATTAACTGAAATAAATGTTTTATTTAGTGGCCTAATTCAAGGAGATAAATGGAAAATGCAAGGACAATTTGCTGGTGAGGACGTTGGTATCATAACTGACATAGACAGGAAAGCCTTTAAAATGTCTGACAAAAAGTTGAAAAAAGCTATCGAGGCATACTTTGGGAAACGCCCTCATGACGCATACCTCCGCAAGCCGACTCCCCTGGAAGATCTCTATCAGTTATATCACGCACAACAAGTTACCAGGCACATGACGCCGCAGAGTGCCAGAGTCTTGAATGTTTCATTCATAACTAAAGCTATTTTTTGGCAGTCATTTCAAAACAACAGCTCACGACCATTTAACTTTAACATTAAAATTTCTCAGGAAGTACAGAACACGGTATCGTCATCATGGAGCACTAGAGAAAAAATCTCCGTCAGCCAAAATACCAGCTATGGTATTGATATTAAACTTCTGGACGTTGGTAGGCAGATCTCTTTCTTTTATAATTCATATTGGGGCGATAATGCTAAACAGTCCCAATCCGTGATAGTTGGACGTACCTCACCCATGAATGTTGTTCTTGAACCCGGACAGTCTGCAGTCGCTCATCTTTATGCTACTAGATCTAGCTTTAAATTCGAAGTAGTGTATGAAGCATCTTTAAGTGGAGACACAGTTGTGTACTATGCTGAAAGGTACAAAGGCAGTGAAATCTGGATTCTTGATATTATACGCTGCATGAACAGTTCTGGTATTAGCAACCGTAAAGTGTCACGGGAAGTCATCGACTTACGAATCTACATAGACTCCGAAGTCGTCATTTATGTGACGTAAAGTCATTTTTATAAGTTCGTGTTATGTGGCTCATTAGCTTATTGAGCTTATTAACTTTGAAAGTGATTTTTGTCGTGCTGTTTAAAAATCATGTGTATCATCGTGTTGTATATTTCTTTTGACGATACATAGACAAAATTCTTAAAGTTTCACAACGCGATGGAAATTAGAAATTAATTTTAAAGACATTATACACATTATAAAGTCATCAACAAATACTTATCCCTTGATCGGTCACTTTATTTCTTTATTTAGTACAATTGCTTACTACACTTACAGTATAAAACCAAAGCGTGTACTAAGCTACAATACAAATACAATTGAATACATAAACATATTAAATAATAACATAAAAATTATAATAAACATATAAAATTTCGTCACGTCGACTTCACACTATCCACTCACGTGCACCTTGGGACTCTAGTCCCAAAAAATTCTCGCTGTAAAGTGCACCTTGGGACTGTAGTCCCAAAGTAGTGTCGCCAACCGATTGCCTATAAAAACGATCTGATTCTTTCAACTTAATTGCAATAGAATTAAGGTACATATTTCTGAACGCTCTATGTTATGTATCGATATTTCCATGGTTGGCAGCATTTCAAAGATGGATGACGGAAAAAAAAGTGGACTAGTGCGATAGTACTGTTGTGTTTTACAGATGAAAATAATTAAAACACGTCGAAAGTTTTACTTTTGCTGTATTGATTTCCTTAGTAGAACATCTATCTTAATCTGATTCTCTCTCGAACTCGAACTCGAACTCGGATTGTTCCTAACAAATTTACAAAGTTCTAGTATATATATATTTGGCAATGTCAATACTTTAAGATTAGAAAAGTGCTGCTTACAGCTCTGCTCTCTCACTGTCTGATGTTGGTCAGTATTCGAATGCATTTCTTCTGCAGCACTAGCAGATCGTAGGCTTCCGTGCTATCGCCCCACATAATATATATATAATATATAATAGGCGTAATATGCAATAACAGTCTTAGTATTCGTTGATTTTTTTAGTCCTCGTAACGCGTATTTTTTGTGTGTGATCTTTCCAATTCATATGCGTATCCAGAACAACGCCAAGCAGTGAGAAAGCGGGAACACTTTCTAGTAAAATATTAGGTATTATATTCGAATTTAACATTGAGTTCCGATTTCTGGTAAGGCCCGAAATACAATGTATGATTTAAGTTTTTGAAAAATTAATATCTAATTATGATCATTCATCAAATTGATAATTTCGTATACTATTAATGTAATTTTTTTGTTAATATTTCTATAGTCATTACATGATAATATTAGGAAAAAGTCATCCGCGTACATGACGCAAGATTCGTTGATATTTTTTGGAAAATCGTTATGTAGATAATGAATAATAAACACCCTTCGATAATACTAAATCAGAACCGAAAACCTTTAACTTTGATATTTCGAAAGAAGAATACAATCTCTTCATTATGAAAGACGGAAGGGAGAACTGTCTATCGTAACGCCGTCATATCGTAACACCTGTATAAGGCGAAACGCTTAATGAGACGACTTCCATACCGACGTTCGAGCGTTTAATTCTCACACAGGACAAACCTTTGTTTGCGTGAACATGTCTGTTTGTCTTGGTCTGGGTAATTTAAAAGTGAGTGCATCAAAGCAGTCCGTCTGTGGAAGTAGCAATGCAATGGACTCCTGGCTTACGTATGAAAAACGAAAGCATAACGTGATTTAATTTTTCCAGTAAGGCCATCTAGTAATAATATTAATAACTAGGGTTTTTGCCCTCGCCACTCTGCAGTAAAATATCCAATCACTCAAAGGTTGGCTGGTAGAGATCTCTTATAGAGATAAGCCCGCCTTTGTACATTTATAATTCTATATTTTTATGTTTATTGTATTGTTATTTGCTATGAGTGTACAATAAAGAAATTACAAACAAACAAACAACTAATGAGACTAATATATTTCTAATTAAACTTAATATATTTTCTTTATGTACATTTAGTCTCGAAAATAAAAATATCCTTACAGCTACGTAACTTGGTAGTGTGGACGAATTTTATAAACACATCGTCGTAGATATCTTGATTGATGATGCTACGGTGCGGATAGAGATGCAGTCAAAATGTCTAATCCACTAGTATTGGTTGCAACATGAAAATTTTCTTCGGTATATAAGCTCAAATGTATGTTAGAAAAAAATTAGTAAGAAATTATAAATCTCCGTGATATCAAATTTAGCTTTACCACGTGAGTACAATCTGAATAATAATAATAATAGATACGTTGAGGTATGCTATGTTAAGCTGATAAAGATGCCAAACTACAGTATTGTACCTCAAAAGAAAATGTATCATAAAACAGACACTTGAACAGTCATATATAAATAGTATAGTGATATTTTTTCGAAAAGTTTTTTTAAAAGGGTGAAGTTAGCCATATCAATGTTGCGTTGTACTCTGCGGTAACAAGCTTGTTATAATTCAAGGTGTATTAACATCAGCATTGGTGTACGGCAGTGAAACATGGGTATGGCAGAAGAAATATGAAAGTAGAGTGAACGGCGTAGTTAATGAAAGCGCTGAGGAGTATGTGTGGAGTGAGAACCATTGATAAAGTAAATAATATAGTATGATACGAGAACTACTATATGATGTACTGACAAAAATCCGAAGAGCTTGCATGAAGAGGTTTAATTAAATTGGTGACTGCAATCAATTTAATTTAAAAAAAGCACAACAAAATCATTACGGAAATTAACAGACACAGTGAAGTAACCTGGAAATCATTCAATAAAAACCAGTTGCGTCAAAAACGCTCGACGTTAGTGATCAGTAATAAAATAAACCAAACTCATGTATATGCTTATCCCAAAACAAATAGCGCATATGTCTGCACAAATTGTCAGTACATTGTTAAGGGTTGGTACGTGGGTAGGTACACATCAGCTTTATAATTGATTACAGATTCAATGAAGCCCGCATACGCCGCCGTAAAGTACTCGTAGTACACTTGTGTTATTAACAAATTTATGGTGCTTAATTGTAAATTGCCATGTTTACAGGAAGGAAATTTACCAAGTGACATTTACGAAAATATGTTGAGATGTTAAAGTTTCTTAATCTATTTGTAATAGTTAAAAACACTTATTTAGTTACAAATTTTCATTTTCAAAATAAATCATTTTCTCTTCTCTGAGAACCTAAGTCATATCGTAAACTAGAGCCGTGCGCACGCCTACTCTACGCGAGCTGAACATACCTACGTACATACACGCAATATTTATGTTGATTTGGAACTAACTGAAAGATGTAGGTAAACAACTATACCCTTTGATTTTTTTTATACAACATTGGGAGGCATGCAAGCATACGGTCCATTTGATGTAAAATGGTTACCATAGTCTATGAGCGCTGGTAATACACTGGTAAAGCGCTGGTAATCACTCGCATGATACCACCTAGTTGTTGTTACTTGGCTGCGGTTTTCTATAAAGTGAACGTGCTTCCCCAGTCGGGCTGCTTTAATGCATACCTCTCTTAAAAACACCCAGATCAATACAAACAGGCATGTCCCTGCACGCAAATAATATTTGCATTGTGTGGGATTCGAACCCACGAGCTTGGTGTCAAGTCGCGTTATTAACTGCGGCGCCTCCGAGCTCGTCAAAACCCTTTATCAACCAGACAATGCACGAAATACTACGCATTATTCAACTGCAGATAAAATAATGTAGAAGTACAGCTAAGAGCAGATCACACTTAACATTCAAAGTTACCTAATTTTAAACAGATGTTCAAATATTCCTCTAGTTTGGCGTAAAAATGAGCCGCGGATGGCGTATTTGCCTCCACAATTACATAAACTTTCACATTACGCTATTATCATTACACTGTTGCCACTTTAAAATTTACGATTAGGTAGAGTTATTTCAGAACTACTCGTAATATAAAAATATGTGCTGGAAGCGGCCGGCGCAGACTTTCGATCTGTCGGCCGCGCGAATCACCTAAGTTGCGCACCGTATCGAGGTGCTATTTTCACGATCGGCCTGCGCCACGGCATCGCCAGCGTATTTTAATCCTTAATTTTTATTCCTCTATTCGGTAATAAAATACTTAAACTCTATGTAAATGAACTAATAATGATATAATAATACGATATTGGTTATTTTGGAGTTATTAGTGAGGTTTTGATACTACGAAAAGAATTATCTCTTTTGAGGGCGGCTTGTACCACATCACTAAATAATACTTAAGTAATTTAAATCCATGTTTTCATTGCACCAGGCTAAATAGGTTGCTAAACGTTTAGTTTATTTTGAGATTTTATATTTGTTTGTATGACTTGGTGTACCTATTATTTTGAATTTGTTATAATAATGGATATTTGGGGGTTTTAATTGGATGACGATGAAAAAATAATAAGAGATTGTAAATGTACCTGATATAGTTAAGGGAATTAATACAAGAATTAATTTATCCGAGACCCTGAGTGACAAAAAAATGTATAAGATGTTTCCGACTAAAGAAAAAACTGTACAATGCTGCTGCAGCAAATCGATATTCAGTTGAAATTCAACACCAACAAGTAAGTACATTTAACACAAGCACGCATAGTGCCCGAAAATGGGTAACACTTTGTTCCATCACACACCACAACACGACAAAATCAACAAACAAGCAAATAAAATGTAGGTTATGTACGCACGTATATCACTTTGTATCAAAAATTGACAGGCTGGTTCCTATTTACGCATATTGAGTCGTGGAAAAGAAATATTTTCTTCAAAAATAGATGCATAAAATATTTTCAAACAAATTATTTATTTTCACGACGAATCGCGGTACTTACGTATCGTGAAATGTAGGAGAACTGTTACACGGATACAATAATCATGTTTAGTAAAATGATCTTCAAAACAGCGTCGTGCAAACGATTACTAAACGCAATCATGTTAAACACAATTGACGGTTTAAACCCATTTAGTTAAATTTATTTAGAATATAAATGAAAAATTAATTTAGTACAAGCCACCCTAAGTTAGGTAGTAGGTATTAAACTATAGTATTATTTAATTGCGGAAAATTGAGCGAGAAACCACTGCCCGAAGCGGTCATTGACGCACTTCGTATGCACAATTGGCGCTCGACGCGTAAACAGCTGATTTTGAGTTGCGTTAAAACCTTTTTTATGAAAAACTTTTATAAGCATCAACTTGAAAATGGCTAATAATAAAAATGTAAGGCAAAACGTTTTATTACATATGCACAATCTGACTTTTTTCGCTGTATCGCTCGTAGCTTTCCACTGCGTATAAAATGCTCGAGCCTATATCAACATCATATTATAACATTGCAATAACGGTGATATTTAAACGGCTTTGTATAACTTGATCTGTCGCCATATGTACGGATTAAGTAGCAACGGTTAAACATACAAAACCTGCGGAAAAAATATTTATATATTATATATTTATAAATTAATATATTTTCCTTCTACGTCGAACGAGTGATAATTACAAATAAGTAAAAGAGTCAGAAAATATGAACTTGGTGACATATCCTCATAATTAGAATCTTGGAATCAGAGACCGGGTGGTTTATTATTTGATGGGAAGGAACACAACCATGTTGCTTACGTAAAAAAATATGCTAATGTAAAAGAAACATTATCTTATGAATTCTTACAATGTAGGAAGTATCGATGGCGTGTTGTCACTGCTATCTTACTAGTAACTACACTCATATACAACAATTCTTTTCCATTGTTGTTGTTTTGACTGCGCTCTATTATTAGGTGGAGATACATTTATAAACATACATAGACTAATGGACACGAGACAAAGATGATTTACTTCTATCTAAAAGACTGTTAAAAATATGTACTAATCTGTACGTTATTTAACATCTTTGAAATATATTTCTGCTCTCTTTGAAGATCAAGAAGTGATAGGAGATAGGTATTGATTAGAATATTTATTTAATGTTCGAGTAAATCAGTTTATTCCAAATATTTGAGTGGTTCATCGTCTTTCTTTCCAGATTCAAAATGATGCTTGAAATTGTCCTTTCGGTTTTGCCAGCAACAGTACTAGCCAAAATTGATGTAAACTTGTCTATAGAATTTAATTTAGAGAACTCAAATTTTACAATATATTTTGGTGGTTATGACATTGGAATCATAACCGACACTGAGAGGAATACATTTAATCTGAGCGGCAATAACTTAAAAAATGCGTTTAGTTTTCTGTACAATAAAACCCCAGACGAGGCCTTCCTTCGCAGCCCGACACCCTGGGGGGATCTTTACCAGTTACAGGGTTGGCAACAAGTTACCAGAACCTTGAAGCCATATGGCAAAAATATAAATATTACCACTAAATCTCCCGTTGTCCTACAGCAGATCTTCGAAAACTCCAAATCGGAGCCAAAAACCGTATACTTTAATATTTCCAAAGAACTAATGAATACAATTTCATCATCTTGGAGCACGGAAGGAGAACTCTCCATTGGTCAAAATATCAGCTACAATATTAAACTCAATGTTCTTGGCGTTGGTGATGAGACATCGTTTTCTTATACGTCACCATGGGGTAAGAATTCTAAACGGTCACAGACAGTGATAGTCGGCCCCACATCATCTATGGCAATTATTCTTCAACCGGGCCAATCCATCATGGCTACACTTCTAGTTACTAGACGTATCATTCAACTTGAGATGGAGTACGTAGCTAGTTTAGCTGGCCGCACAGTTGTAAACTACGTTGACCCGGATAATATTAATAATTTCCGTGCTCCTGAAATCAGTTACTGCATGAAGAGCGCTGGCATTATAAACAAAAAAATGTCACGGGAAGTAATGAAAATCACTTTCAACGAAGACGCGAGGGTCGTCGTTCAAGATTTATCATATGATAAGTAACAAAAGTAAGGTGGATTCTAGAATACTAAACTTTAGTTCTTTCTTAATAATGTAATATATTTATTCATATTTATTTATTTCATAACAAATAAATAACATCGTGTCGAAAATTTCCCTTAAAACTAACATATCAATTTAAATTACGTAATTATATTGTCAAGTATATAGTCGTTAGTAGCAATAATCAAAAACGATAATCGAATCATGTTGTGTCGTTATACTATGTCCAAAAATGTTAAATTGTTACGATACAAATGCCTGACTTAAATATTCATCTACAGAATTGAAACACTTTTTCAATAAATAGTCCTTCTGTCTGCTGTTGAAACGCCTACAATACAAGATATTTTTTAAATATATCGGTAACTTATTCATTAATATTATTGACTGATCACGCTATGTTCCACAATTTTTAGTTATTAATCTTTTATTCTAGTATTATTTCTAATTTTCCTATTATCTTCCGTTTCGTATCCGTGAATGTTTCTACAGATATGTTAGCGCAAGATATACACGGTACAGTCATAATACCCCAAGACACAAAATATTCGCGACAGAACTCTTGTTGGTAGAATCGAGCTATAATTGTTATAGTCCTTTTTTACAGGATAAAAGCTTTCCCTATATTGTAGTTGTAGCTCCTTCCCTAGAATATAATGCTGTATGTAATCTTTGAATCTACTAAAGCATACTATACCATTTTGAGATGATTCTCATCTATTTGGTTCCATGGATCTTAGTACATATCATGCTGTACTGATTTTATTTCAACATCATTAAGCTCTTCTTTTTAGTTCAATAAGCTGTGTAGCTGTGCGGGATTCACCCCTAGAAATTTAATGGCGTTTACCAAAGAGATATTTTGACCGTCTAATGTATTATCCAATCTATCGCTATTTTTGCGTTTGTTTTGATAAGCATTTAACTTGTTTCGGAGCCATTAACTACGAGTTCATTCGCACTAAACCAGTTTTTGTATAATTTAAGAGCTTCATCAATAACGACCTTTAAGTCTGCAATATTATCTGATAGTGCAATGGCATTGGTATATCCGCATATATATTACCAGTTTCACAGCTCCTTTAAAATAACCGCCATTGAAATTAATCATGTTATTTATAAATATGGTGAAGAAGACTGGACCGGACTGATATTTCCTTATTTTTTTATTATCCTTAGATTAACTCCTATTTTCATATTTATTAACTTGGATGTGTGTATTTTTTCACACGTATCATCCCCTAGACTTTTAATTTGTACAAAAGATTTTCTATTTTCTAAATAAGATTTTAATAGTTGCAATTCTATTCGTCTTACACTACAGTAACTCAATTTATTTAAAAGCAGATCATGTCTCACTATATCGAACGCATAACTCAAGTCCAAGAAAATTCCGCTGCTCTTTTCTTATTGTTTATATTCTCAGTAAAGTCATGTATCTTTTGTATATTTGTATATATATTTTGCCTATATAGAATATGTGCAAAATAGAGATGGGTCGGTACATTTTCGGATCTGTCTTCGATCCTTTTTTATGCGTTAGCACAATTTTAGCCAACTTAAGCTGGTCTGGAAAGATGTATCTCTTTAAACACATGTTGCAGAAGTCAGTTTAGGGCTTCGCTAATCTATCTATGGTCTATCATCATAGAGAGAAGATTTTTTATTTCCCAATGTGCTGACAATATTAGTAACATCCCTTGGAGTGGTCAAATTTAGTTCCATATCTTGTTCTACTCGTTTTGCAGATTTTTTTAGATAATCGTTAGATTTATTTATGTTTATGGTAGTCATCTTTCACCTACTTATATTTTTGGCAATAAAGATACGGAAAAAAAACACAAATTATAATTAATATTTTATTAACTAAACTTTAATTACATTGATATTAATGCTAGCCTAATATGTATATGTGGCCGGCCCGATGTGTAGGAGCAAAGTGCGGTCGCGCAAGAAGCTGCATCAGCAGTTTACCTGGATTGCGCAAATCGGTCATGTTATTACCAAGCAATAGTGCCGTGTGCAATGAGGTGCGTGATTGTCTTAAAAAATGTTGCTGGATGGCCGCTTACTTTAGCCTCATCTATTTCTTCGTATCTCTGTTTCGTATCGTCGGTTATAGGCTGCTCTTTTCTTGAGTTATTGCGAAATTTTCATTAGTCTGAACCCGATGAGTACAACCAAACTCAGCAATATGATGTAAAGTGGTATAGTTGTATGATACAGCGAGTAAGGGATGGCGCTCGTTTTGATCGGAGGCTGCAAAAGTACATTCTCGTGAATATACAATTTATACACGTTCAAAGCAAGACTTAGATGGCAGATATGCTGCCTTAACAAATTTTTTTGTTTTGTTAGGTTGATCTACAATTTTTTTGACAATTTCCTGCGGCAACTCATTTATTATTTGCGGTAGCAAATAGTCGCCAATTCGTTTCCCGTATGTGTTCTTATAGGCGGGTAGTGCATACTTAGGGTGGCTGTGTAGTATTCGCAAATTAGGAGGTCTCATCTTGACATTTAAATTAACCATATTACCTATTTCGTCATACAATATTGACCTTATTAAATACATGAATAATGTTGCAATATTTGAGTATTCAATATTTTATTATTGAATATTTTTATTATTTCCTCATTCTCTCTGTGTGCTTTCTTTACGGAAGTAGGTACTTTTGCTTTTAGTAATCTCAACTGCAGCCTATAGATGTTGTCGAGATTAGTTTTAGATGTTCGACCGTAGCTACTCAAGCAGTAATTAATCACAGAGTCAGCCAAAGATAAGTATAGCATTCTACAGGTACTGTAATGTAGTTTGTATTTTAATAATGATAATTGAGATAGAATGGACCTTAGTTTAGCGCAAACATAGTCAATGTGGGGTCCCCAATTTAGGTGATTATCTATAATGAGGCCAAAATAGGTATGTTGTTTGACCTGTTGTAGCGGTTCACATATACATAAATTTGTATTGCCGGTATTATGTAGGCAGCGGTGATTATGAGCAACAATTTTTGGGTTTATGTACGATTTTATGTGTGGTGAATGTATATGCATGACTTTTGTTTTTTGTTGGTTTATTACTAGTCCTAAATCATGTGCCCATTTACAGAGTAGATCAAAGTTCTGTTGGATACGCTGTTGGGCCTGTTCAATATTTTTGTGTGCAGCTATTAAACATGTGTCGTCTGCGAACTAGTAAACAGAACCCTCAGTTCATATCATTTACGTACAACAAATACTCTGTTGGACCGATTATGGAGCCCTGAGCTATTCCCATGTCCATGGGCACCATATCACTAAGTATATTATCAATTTTTACTGCTTAGTAACGGTTTAAGTGGTAATCTTTGAAGAAATCTAGGAGGGGCCCCTGTATACCATTATCTGATTATTTTTAATATAGTGTGTTTTTCCTGAGCGTATCAAATGCGCGGCTAAAATCTATAAATACAGCTAGTACATGTTTTTTATCGTTAAGGTGGTTATTAACTTCATTAGTGAATTTACATAATAGTTGACTAGTGCTTTTGTTTTTTTTGAAATCCATATTGACTATTATTTATTATATTATTGGAAGTCATATATTTACCTATTATATCGCCAAAGTATCTTTCAATTATTGTATCTATACAGGATAGAATTGTAATTGGTCTATAATTATTTGCATCGCTATAGCTACCTTTTTATGTATAGGTCTAATTATACCGATTTTTAATTTATCGGGGTATAAGGATGCTCTAATACATGCATTAATGAGATGTGTTATTAGCGGGGTAATTTCGTCATTAACGTATTTTATATCAGATACATACCATCTATGCCAGGACTATTTTTCTCATTTTAGTAGTTGTAAAATAAAATGGTATTATTTGCATATTTAGTAGAAAGGGTCTGAGATTTTAAATCGATTTTCGCCTCCCATTTCTGGAGTAAATCAAGACCTATAAGACCATCGAAATAACTATGAAAATTGTAGATATATAATTTTATATTATTACTGTCGCTGAGTTCCGGGAAACACGGTAATGTAATAGAATAGTCAGCGCTTGTGGATGCACTTTATGAAAACAGCGGATGTAAAATAATTACCATATCTCATGAGGTCTTACAATGCAAGAAGTATCACTGACGTGTTGCCACCCCTGTGCTGCAGAAACTCCCCAGGAGCTCAATCACTTGCAGAACATAACAATTATCTTCTGCAAAGAAATTGGTTGTTGTACAATATCTATTGTCTGTAATTTTAGTTTCCACGAAATATACGAATGGTTCATTGTCTTTTCTTCCAGATGTTTAAAATTATCCTACTGTTTTTGCCAGCAACAGTGCTAGCCAAAATAGATGTCAATTTATCAATCGAATTTAATGGAGTGGATTCAAACTTTTCAATTTATTTCGGTGGTTACGACGTTGGAATTATAACCGACACTGAGAGGAATACATTCAATTTGAGCGATAGAAATTTAAAAAATGCGGTCAGGTTGCTATACAAGAAACCTCCTGACGAGGCCTACCTTTGCAGTCCGACACCCTGGGGGGATCTTTACCAGTTACAGGGATGGCAACAAGTTACCAGAACCTTGAGGCCACAAAACAAAATTATGAACATCAACACTAAAACTCCCATTATTCTTCAGCAGGTCTTCGAAAATAGTAAATCGGAACCAAAAACCTTTAACTTTGATATTTCCCAGCAACTACTGAATACAATCTCATCATCTTGGAGCACGGAAGGAGAACTGTCTATTGGTCAAAATATCAGCTACAATATTAAACTGAATGTTCGTGGGGTTGGTGAAGAGACCTCTTTTTCTTACACCTCACCTTGGGGTAAAAATTCTAAATTATCACAGATAGTAACTGTTGGCGCCACATCATCTATGGAAATTATTCTCCAACCTGGACAATCCATCATAGCTATACTTCTAGCTACCATACGCATCATTCAACTTGAGTTGGAATACGTAGCTAGTTTATCTGGACGCACAATTGCGAACTACATTGATTCGGATAATAACAATAATTTCTGTACTCCTGAAATCAGTTACTGCATGAAGAGCGCTGGCCTTATTAACAAAAAAGTATCACGGGAAGTTCTCAACATCGTTTTCAACGAAGACACCAAGGTGATCGTTCAAGATTTGTCATATGACAAGTAACATACGTAAGATGACTTTTACGGTACAACACTTTTATTTTTACTAAATAAATGAATTACTCATTTACGCTTTGTCAATTGATAGTTTTGATTTAAAATTTTCTACTAATTCACCAAAGATAATCATATATTTATTTGCGAATACCTACAGGTAGTATAACAAAACAGATGAAATAATAAAACAATATTTGTGTTACCATATTCTACCTTACGGCATGCAAATTTATATAATTATTACTATATATGGAACGCAACAGAAATAAATATCAGTATTTGGAAATCAATTAATATCATAGTCAACAATTAGTATATGTCAATCAAATATGACAAGCAAATCGTAATTTATCTTCCAAGTACTCTTGTACTATAGCAGCATGCATTTTCTATTAGTAGCTTATAAAATCTTTGGTTATAAAATATGAAACTAGCATTATCTATAATACATTTAAGCAATTCATTACGAGTATATGTTAAAAGATCCACACGAGGATGCTTTAACGAAAAAGTGTCGTCTTGCCTGACATGTTGGACAATTTTTTTTTGTTGTTTTTATACAACGGCGAAAGGTATACAAGCATACGGCCCACATGATGTAAAGCGGTTACCGTAGCCTATGAACGCTTGCAATACATTCAGTATCTGCTGCTAACACAGCAACTCCTTAAGAGCTTACTGGTGACCTCACTCACACGCAGGCACCCAACAACCCCATAGGGAGTTGTTATTTGGGTGTCGTTTTCTGCGAGGTACCTCCCCAGACAAGCTGCTTTGATGCGCCCTACCTCTGTTAAAACATCAAGACCAAGACAAACAGAAATGTTCATGCACACAAATGTTTGCGCTGTGTGGGAATCTTTTTATATTTTTATAGAACTTCATAAATAATTTTCATAAATAATGTCGTCTCAACGACATATAAACATGGTAGTATTAGTATTAGAAATTCAAAGTATGGCCTCCAATTTTCGATTGAAGATATTTTACAAATAGCCCACACGCATTTTATTTGAGTTCTAAACTTTTATTCCCGATCCACAGAATTTTCTCAAAAAAATATTCCGTACCGAATTATAGATTGGACACACGAATGGTAGGCCCTGCTTGCCATGATGTATTTTTAATTAAGGAGTACGATACAACGCCTAGTTCAATATGAAGTATCTGGTGCAGCATTGACTAGTAGCTAGCATTCCAATTATATGGTTAATAGATTTATATATTATAGGGGTTACTTTTATTTGCGAAAGTCCAATTTACAGGCAATTTGATCTAAAGTTCTTTGTGTGCTTCGCTCCCGTTCCGTTCCGCTCCCGATTAGTTCTTGTGAAATACTGCCGGCCGGCACCCACCCACTACCGTTAGTATCGAATGCCATTTTCTTTCAAATGTATTCAATATTCGACTGTATTACATGTCAAATGCGATACTTTCCTTTTCTCACACACCACACTGGAAAACAAGATTTGATAATGCAGAGTAATGTAATTTTAATAATGTTAAGGTTTTCTACACAGGATTATTAGGGAAAACAACAATCCTGGATGATTGTTGTGTTCTTATGCAATTTGATTTAACCTACTTTGTGTGCTTCCGCCACCAAGTAGTTCATGCGTACTAGCGCCTGCGGTCACCCACCCACTATCGTAAGTGGCCGTCGCTGTCATGGCAGCTCCGGTAGTCTCCGCCTCGACTGCTGCGGTCGCCTCAGTTATTACCCGCAATCTGGAATAGAAATTGCATGCAACAGCCACCGTTGCTGTCATGAATGTCCTGGTCGACGCTGCGACACGTGTTTCGCCGCTCCACGAGGCATCCACTGGTACTGTAGATCTTAGTCGTTAATAATACACAGCGAGCAGTAATGGAAGCAGCGGCGGCGGGTGTTGTGTGTTCGTGAGTTACACAAACTCTTGCTGCTTCCCACGTTACATAAAAAATATATCTTAAATAAACCCTCACAGATTTCAACTGTAAAACAAATAACAACGTTCAAGAGTTTCTAAAAATACATATTTATTAACGTTGGCCTAACGAACGTACAGTGCACAATATCATAATCAAATGTCTGTCGTGTGTTTGACATTTTGACAGATTTTTCAACTGTTTTTTTTTATACGACGTCGGGAGGTATACTAACATACGGTCCACAGCCAAGGCAGTGCAACGCAATAAAGAGGTAATTGTAGCAATTTAGTAAATGTTTTGTTCATATATAGGCGACTGCAAGAATGCAACGTCCGAGTTGTTCGTGGTGGTGGTTTGGGTGCAAGGGCGAGAAAGTTATTTTTGTTGCCGAAAACAGAATATAATAAAGGCTTCTTTTATTTTAATGTATTTACAAATATCAAAGCTCTAATTTGTTATAAAAGTTAAAAGAACGATTGCAATTTTAACTCGTTCAGACTGACAACCAATATGACCGTCCCACTTTCATCAATACGAAGCTTCGCTAGATTGATACGTATCGTTTCTAGAATAAGCTCATACGTAACCATGTCTGAGAAGCCACGAAACAAGTAAAGGGCATGGGTCTCACGCGATCACTGTTCCTCACTATTACGAAACATGGACTGTTAGTAGAGGCGTATAGACATAGGTATCAAATACTGCGAAACAAGTGGTGATGGCAGGAGAGTGTTGACTGGAGGTAATGGCGATCATCGTACTCGTAAAGTAACATTTTGGTCGGAGTTGGACTTAAAGCAATTCATTGTGTGAAGGCCACTGTTGCCTGCTTAGCACGTGTTACAAGAAACATCAAAGTCAACAGTTGGACGTCGCAGTCGTTCCAAGCTTTGAATTAGGCGGGTACGAAGGGTATACCGTACCCACCTATTTGGAGATGCACCCTAAATCATATATTATAGCCTGGAAACTCCTACCATATGTACTTGCCTGCCTAGATCCTCTAACTCTAAATCTAGACTCCTTTGCTCATTATCTGATATCCATCCTTCCTATTCTCTCCAAGATTCTTGAACATCATGACCATCAAAGTCTTACACGTTGTGTCTATGAACATAATATTTCATAATTATGTCATTTTTTTAGTTCTTTTTTATATAACGTCGGAAGGGTGTGGCTGGGTATGTATGTAAATATACGGCCCACCTGATGTTAAAAGGTTATCGTAGCCTATTAATGCTTGCGATATATCAATTATCACTCGCGCGATGCCTCCTCTGCTGCTTGCACTGCAACTCAAATGTATGCCCTGTGTGGGAATCTAACCCACGAGCGTTGGTGTCATAATCGCGTCATTCTCGACTGAGACAGCGAGCTCGTCATATCACGTCACCGGCCCTTGTCAAAATTTCTGACGATGTCTGGCTCAACATTTATCATAAAAATGTAACTCGTCTTGTACTACACAAGGATTTCATTAGCGCTTTGAATGGTCTCAATTTTGATTGAAGTCCTACAATCTCTCAATATATTGGTTCCTTTATTCCTATGGGCTATTAGTATAAATAGGAGCTCGCCGATCTGACTGTTGTAATTGCTGGCGTCCTACAAGACAGTGTATTATCACCCATTCTCGCTGTTTAATAATACCATTGTTTCTTCTCTTTCGTCTTCTCACCATCAGCTGCCCAATTACTTGTTTTATTTTTAGTATTTGTTTAGCAGTTAACGCCGCCAATGACAATCTTGCTAATTCAGACACGGACACAACCATGCCCGCACTGGCATAATCGTCACAATTCACCCAAACCATAGGATCATCACTTACATTCACTTAGTCTCTGGTACACACAAAGCATCTAAGCATCTATCATTTATAACGTTCATCAGCTTGTTGATTTTATCATACAATTCACCTCTTACTTTCCACGTAACTATACGGCACTCAGTTCACCTCGCTGCATTTTGTTGCATGTCGTTTGTATAAAACAAAGCATCTCTCAGTTATAACGTTCATCAACTCGTTGATTTTATTTTTCAATCTACAATCGAAAAAATTTGCAATCAGATGCCAGCGCACGAATTTTCGGAAACGTCACGCATCTGCGAGTTTCGCTTAGCCCTATCTATCTGTATCTATCTATCTATCTGTAACTTTACGCCAAATCCCTTGCAGAGTAGGCAGAGACAACCGAGCGCCACCTGACTCGATCCTTACACACCTCATTCACTTCTTTGACATTTATTACTCATGCACGCTCGCTGGTTTCTAAGGTTCCGGACATCACCTTCTGATAGAACACGACCAGTTCGGTCATAGTTGGTAAGTCTTGGCCTCCTACATCATTCCACTTCTGCGTTGTATATCTGCTTCGTCATTCTTAAATCCTGCATTCTTTCCACCTGCCCGAACTAACGGAGCATGTCTCTTCTTATTTTAACACCGACGCTCTCTTTCAAACCAACTCTGTTTCTAACATCATCATTCACGCCACAAATTTTGCTATTATAGCTATATCAAAATAAAAAAATACCTACGAATACATTATAATTGTATATTATACAGTATTTGTATGCATTTTATTAGAATTTGACTATTGACTCAAATTATAATAATTGAACCCAAAGTGCAAAACAAAAATGACAAACTCCACAGTACGGGTTTTTTCCCGGTCAAGTACCCTACTTGTCAAGAATTACAATATTTATATTCATCCTCAAATTACGAATAATAACGATTATTTTCGTATATGACAATTCCAGAAATAACCAATAACATCTTAGTTAACAAAGTGATTTAGGCGATCTCTCTCGAAATATAAACATCACTAGTGACTCATCTGTCAATACTTAAAATTAATTTTGACACTTGAGACGCTATGAGTATATACAGGTTGTTTATAAACAGAACCAGTAATAATGTTATTGCCATTTGGTCCTTTAGGCTAATAAGAACCTTGTTTTAACACTAATAAGCTTTTAAATCGGATCACTCTCACAGGGAATACACAGGGTATAAACACATAATATTACAGCTTTATTATATAAATGGATAATAAAATTTTCTAGCTTAATCCATGGGGCTTCTTTAGCTTGTGGAAATTATATAGTTTTATTATCATTATCATCGTAAATTTGAACGTTAGTGTCTTCATAGTATACGATTTCGATGACTTCCCGTGAGACTTTTTGTGTGCTGATACCAATGCCATTCATGCAACAGTAGATCTCATAGGCACAAAAATAGCTGTACTTATCCGCATTCAAATAGTTTGCAATTACTTGTCCTGATAAACTAGCTACATACTCGATCTCAATTTTAATGATACGTTTAATAATAGACAATACAGCTTTTAGGGACTGGAAAGGCTCGACAACGATTTCTGGAAATAAAGTGTCCCCAATTATCACAGTCTGTGACTGATAGCTATTTTCACCCCAAGGCGAGGTGTAAGAAAAAGAGGTTTCTCTAGCAACCCCAGCAACTTTTAGTTTTAATTCGTAGCTAATATTATGGTTGATAGAGAGATCTCCTTCTATACTCCAAGATGACGAAATTGTATTCTCTAGGATATGTGAAGAACCAAGTAAATAAGTAATTGGCCTTTGTTCGTAATTTGATAACCGATTATACTCGAAAGGGGTAGATATTACAGAAATGTTTAACACTTTGGCAACTTGTGGTTTTAATATCCTATTTACTTGTTGCCAACCGTATTTATTATAAAGATGCCCCCATGGAGTCGGATTGCGAAGGTAGGCATCATCGGGGCGATTTCCGTATTGCGCTTTGATCCCAGCTCTTAGGTTATTGTCACTCAGACTGAATGTATTTTTCTCAACGTTGGTTATAATATTAACTTCATCTCCAGTTAAGTGTATTGTCAGGTTCGATGCATCAGGTTTTATCGAGGGATGAAACTCGACGTTCATATGTACATCTATCTTAGCCAATACTAATGTTGGCAAAATTACAAGGCTTAATCTGAACGCCATTCTAAGCCTGAAAGAAAATATACATATAATTAACACCAAAGAGTATGTTTGTAGAATTAATACATACATTCACTCGGATCTTGTGACGCGGTTACCTTATACACTATGGATATTGTGAATTCTTCGGTGATTAAATGATGATATGATGAATAATGATATACAAAAATTATGGATCTAGGGAAATGAAACCACCAGTAAGAAACGAAGAGCTACTCAACACATGCGTATAAAAGATACGTGTCATGTACAAAACAGAATATGGTACCAACACACATATTTCGGTTTTTTGAGCATATTTATTGTTGTTTTTGTCCCTGAAGAGTTAAGATTTTTGTTCCCATTTTCATTCTACAAGTGCTACGAAAATAATAAGAAATAATAAAACAGATCAGACATTTTATAATTGGTATTTTTTTATTTATTCCGTGAATACTCAAAATTCTCGTATAAATGTATGGAGAAATAGCTCAAATAATAAAGGTTAGAAGACTGGTGAGACTATTATTGGTCCCATTAAAAAAAAACAAATTTTAGCTGTAAAACTATCTGTAAACTATCAATCCCATTACCATCTTACTATGAAATTTAATTTATTTTTAGTTAAGTTTCGCTGATAAGTCGAAAAAATTGTTTCAGTCCTGGCCCCTCACCGGACTGAAAGGGTTAAACCACACCGAAATATCCTTAATAACTTTCAAATATATCAATAGATTCAAGTCAAGTATACATCGACACAAATACAAAAAAAACATATAAAAAAACACCAACGTAGTAGTGGCATTTTGTGACAAAAATCGATGATCAGTTCACTTTAGTGAAAATGACGTTTTTTCGCTAAATAAACTCACTATAAGTAGCTGAAGAATATTTCGTTTTATTATTAAACCAAAAAAGGCATAAAAGGAAACCTCGAGCGATTATGAATGAGAAACAGCTATAACCATGTCCTCAAAAGTACCATGAACAGATTATGAATATAAACACTCGTTAAGACGTTTGAATATATTTAATATTCAAACGTTTTATTGAGCTTTATGTCCATCATCACCATGGTCATCGTTATATCGTATCCTAACCCATAACGATGTGCGGGGTCTGTCACCTAAGCCTAACGATTTGGCCATGATTTCGAATTTGAACTAATTTTGACATGGAGCAACTGCCGTCAACCTTGTCCACTCAGGGAGAAAACCAAACATTCCTCAGGTTAGTTCACACGTGTTTCATAACATAATTTCTTGAAGGTGCGGGTTTCGTCATTGTTTTCCAGCTGATTCACCACGAACTAGTCTATTACTAGGGCATCGCTTGTTAACGGGCAGGGTGCACGACATGTTGGTTTGCTATTCAAAGATAATGGTGAGCAACTTACTTCTAATAATAATGAAAATACCAGTTCAATAAATATGGGTTCACAACTCATATGATATATGGGAATATTCTTAACTTGTATATTGACAGGATAACTTTAAAAAACTCAAAGGTCAAGAAATATATAGCCGCAACAGCTGTTTACATTTTTTTCCTTCTTTCCACTGGTTATGAAGATCACTGCTACTATGATTTATGGTATGGTCTTCTGTAAGATATAGGTGTTGGCAAACCTCAATGACAACTGGAGCTAAAGTTGTTGCGCAAAATTTGAACCTGTTGAATGTAGGAAGCCACGTGTTATGTACTAACTTGGTAATGAGGAACTGACACGGAAACCGATGCCTAACTACTAATGATGTATAACATATATGACAAATTTAAAACTTGTATACCAAAACTTATTGCGTTGCAGTTAGTATAATGGGCATAATAAAAACATCGTATTAAAAAGTATATATAAATATTTATATAGTGTCGGTGTTAAGATAAGAAAGGGCATGCTCCGTTGGTTCGGACATATAGATAGAATGCGGGACGAAAGAATGACGAAACAGATATACAATGCAAAAGTGAAAGGATGTAGGAGCCGAGGAAGGCCTAGACTAATCTACCATGACCAAATTGGTCGTGTTTTATCAGAAGGTGACGTCAGGAGTCCCAGGAACCGGCGAGCGCGCATGAAAAGAGCTATGAATGTCACAAAAGCGAGTGAAGTATGTAAGGACTGCGTCTTATGGCGCTCGGTACTTTCTGCCTACCCTGCAAGGGACTTGGCGTGAAGATATATATACATATACATAAATAAATATTTCACTAATTATATTTATTAGATTAATAACACTTATTTCATCATTTCCTTTTATACTAGTTCTACCTTTGTCTGTATACTGATTCGTTAAGATTAAAGTTACCTTGCAAATATTGTTTTTAGCAATAAGGCCGCCTTGTTGCATAATATGTTTCTCTAATTGTGAGAATATTTTCTAATGTATGTCCTATAATCTGTAATATGCAAATAAAGCGTATTCTGTCTTTTTATCTATTGTATATATACATTGATGCGTAATTTACCATTACATTCTTATTAGTAAGCTTTGCTTTTTTGCTTACGGTTATCGTAAAGGATCCACTTTTCGTCACATGTCATATAAACAGGTACCCAAAAAAAGAGATTATTGCCTTTATATTTGACTGCATTTATGTCAACAGTTAGTATTTTGTTGTTTAAATAAGATGCGTTCGAATTGTAGACTTTACCTCTAACGCCATAATATTTACACAACTTTAGCAATTATGTCCGACGGTCGACACAATCAAAAACTTTAAAGAGACCAAAGAAGATCCATCAATAGCATCGTTGGATCTCTGCGCTAAGAACATCCTTTACTAATGGTACTCCTGCATCTACAGTTGATTTACCTACTGTATAAATGTATAATGAAAAATTTTATTAGTCTTAAAATAGACTTGCAATTGATCACGTAATATCTCTTCGATTATTTTACTCAATACTAGTAAAACAAGATATGGGGCTTTAATTCCCCAGTTTTTTCTTTGCACCTGATTTGAATAATGGAATCTAGGAACACACCTATATCTATGCAATCGGTTATAGATAAGGGCCGAGTATAAAACTATTGTCTCAGTAATACGATAAAATACTTTAATTATAAATATTGGTAAAATATTCATGAAATAGATTTGCTACTTGTTTAACAACTGGACCATTAGTCTGCTCCTCAATGTCATATAATAAAGCAATTTGAGTGATGGATATAATATTAAGTCTTTCAATTTTTGAATCATATTCTTACCGAGCTTTCCAACCACCATATTGAATATCGCCGTATCGTTCGACTTTTATGGGTGCATCATCGAATCAAAATGTGCAAACTAGAGCCTGAGCATCTTCGTACAAAACGTCGGTATCCTCTTGGCTACGCTAATGGTGGCTAATTCTCGGTCACCCGCCATATGCGTATCGTTGCAGACTGACGCATGACAGATTTTGCTTGAATTCGCTGCTTCCATGTTGAACGTACGTTATCACTCAGTAAAGCACTATCGTATGTCGTGGGTCACCAATGTAAACGGATGTAAAACGAATGTTCGTATAATACATGAGTTCATTAAATAGTCTATGGAGTACTTGTATAATGCACTTTGCACTAAAGTTCTTATGTAGGCAGAAATAATATTACGTGTTTCGTACCAGACATCTGTTACAATGTACATAACTCAGGAGTGACTGAGGTGTGGTCATCACAGCGTTTCTATCTAGCTGTCACTATGGAACGTTAGCTAAAACACAGAGTTCCTACACACATGGAAACATAAAGCTTTTCTCTGTTAAAAAATATTAGATATTCAGACAGAAAACCTGAAACGAAAAGTAGTAGAAAACGAGCCAATAACTTTACCAAGTAGAGATTTTTATCAAAATTTGATATGTTGTTAGTCGCACTTAATTATTGCACGTCAAATATCAAATAAATTCTTCGTTTTTCACAATAACATTCAGTATATTTGACCTAACAGACTAACATATATCCTCCAAAGTTATATCCAATATATCTTGATTTCCTCACTGGCACGACTCATCTTTTAAAAAGTTATTAAAGAAAGAAAGAAAATTATTTATTCGGTGACATAAATAGTTACAGATTGAAAAAAAGAAGGAAACAGACTAGCTCTTAACACTATGACACCGAATTGGCATCCACTCAGCATGTGTCGCCACGTCCTCGTGAGACGGTACGACGCTGGTCTTCCGTAGATACCTGATGGGAATAAGGACACTACCGCTCATCACGGTGCACACTTCTGTACAACATGACTCAATGTGAAATACAGTTAGGAAGTATAATTGGGCATAGGGTAATTTAACAAATCAGTTACTTATGTACTAATGTTAAAATGCATATAGATACAAACACGTATATATACATACATACACATACTGACACATTCATAGATATATATACACATATTCACAATTCGAATGATAAATAATTTCTTACACATACAATGCATTGATTATATGGCGATAGTACATGCAATGCACAACAGCACACCGGATATCGTAGATGACAATGCAATAATCAAATATGTCTCTGCAAATCTAGGAGATGTAGTTTATAATTATATCGAAAAGATGCAATATTACGGCAATTTCGTATGGGTGGTGGTATATTGTTCCTGCATTTCGTTGCACAGTAACGAAAACTGCCACGAAACAATGCAGTTTTATGCGAAGGCCAGATCAGACGAGCAGCAGATGTACTTTTTTTCGATAAATATAAATTATATTTAGAAAACTACCGCACATACTCTTTGGTTAAAATCATGGAACTATATACAAAAACAAAAAATATATATACAAATATATATATATATATATACGTAAAACACCAGTTTAGTGGATGCCAGGATTTGAACCGGGAACCAGTTGGTCAATTAGCCGGATCCTTAGCCACTGAATGAATTATTCAATTAATATGAATGCGTACACGGACGCGAATGCGATTGTGAATATGAATATATTATATGAGTTATAGTTGTACAACAAGTTTAACGTCGACCATTGTTGTTATTAGGTAGGTTTCCACTATATGAAATAACACTACTGATGCTCTTTTTTGCATTCATTATTTTCAAATGATCTTCACTCCACAAAAATTGCAACACAAATTACGATAACTGTAATTCACCGCCATTGAATTATTATGTACTAGTATACTAGAACCGACACCGCGAACCATGCTATGCCAACTTATTGCTGAGCAACGTTGAACGAAACGCGTAAGCGCCATGAAAATCACGGCGCTTTTGACCTTTTGGTCGCAAGAAAAATACCCCTTAGACGCGATTTAATGCTGTATATTCGAATTTTTTGGATAGACATGTAAATTATTTCAGCGCTGCAGCGGACATTAGTTTTAATTATTACCAACATGGAGCAAGACTTTTACTAAGGATAGCTCTTCTAGTATATAATAACTCAATGTGAACCGCCTCGTAAGTGCGCATACGCCTCGCATACGTCGCGGCGGTCACCGACGTCGGTATGCGCCCTCCACTACTCGCTAATGCACTACGTTGTCCATTTACGGCTTTGTCTTCACACAACTCGTTGCAGATACATCTTTACCTGTGTTGTGTCTTCCCGATACATCACTCACGTATCCTTTTCGATTCGATATCCAGCACGAAATATTCCTTAAGTACACTTCGAGCTCGATGCCGAATTCGCAAACTGAAGACAATCTATGCAACCTGGCCGCATACTCCATCGTGGATTCATAGGTTTGCTTGTTTGCTGAATAAAATAAATAAAAGGTTTTGCTCCTGCTCGGCATAAACACCGTTTCTGATGCACCAAATTGAGCCGCACAGACCAATGAGCATCTAACTTTCCAACAATAGAGGAGTAACAAGTCTTTTTGTTCCTTTTGCATCCGACGCATTGATATATAATAAGATTTAAAAAAATAACTCAGCTACGCTTTATGCACGGTCCGCTTGAAATCGAACGCCGGTACATTTTCAGAAATAGACAGTTTTTCACTTTTTTATGTGTAACGTGTATTTTGCACTGTAGTTAATGACTAATGCAATTAGTTCTGTGTCGCTACTGTAATGTACTAGATTTTAGGGACCATGGAAATGAAACAATGAAATAGTGTGCATGCATTTATTCAAAACTGCTTGACTGTAGGTATGAAACACATACATATTAAACCACCGACCGACAAAATACAAACATGTTACATTATTTATCAGGCAAGCCGTACGCTAGATTAATTGCTGTCAGGTAAAAAAAAAAAAATACGGCTCTATATACATAGCAATACAACTTCATTAAAGAAGGATATAATAAAGTTTATTAGCCTAATTAGGGGACTTTTTATATAAGAAAACATTACTGCAATTCCTTGTAATCGTAAATTTGAACTTTGGTATTTTCATAGAATTCTATATCGATGACTTCCCGTGACAATCTTCGCATACTAAGACCAATTTTCTGCATGCAACAATGGATTTCGAGAGCACAGAAATGACTGTCTAATTTGGGATTGTTATAGTTTACAACAGCCTGTCCAGATAAACTAGCTACGTACGTGAACTCAATTTTAATGATACGCTTAATTACAGAAAACACAGCTTTTACGGTTTGGCGTGGCTCGACAACGATTGCTGAATATAAATAATCCCCGACTTTCACAGTCCGCCCTTGATGACTGTTCTTACCCCAAGGTGAGGTGTAAGAGAAAGAGGTCTCTCTAGCAATCCCCGTAACTTTGAGATTAATTTCGTACTTTATATTGTCTTCAATAGTGAGATCTCCATCTGTGCTCCAAGATGATGAAACCGTATTCTGTAATTCATGGGCGGAACCAAAATTATAGGTTTTCGGTTTTGATTCGTAATTTGAAAAGCGTTTATAAAAGAGGTCATAAGAAGCGAGAGAAACGTCTAACACTCTGGCACGTAGTGGTTTTAATGTCCTAGTAACTTCTCGCCAGCCGTATTTGTCGTAAAGGTCTCCCCAGGGAGTCGGGTTCCGAAGATAGGCATCGTCGGGACGAGTTCCGTATTGTGATTTGACCCCAGCTTTTAAGTATAAATCATTCAGATCGAAGGTATTTCTCTCAGTGCTGGTTATAACACCAGTGTCGTTACCAGTGAAGTGTATCGTCAGGTTCGATGCGTCAGGTTTCATCCAAGGGTTAAATTCTCCAGTAATTTCTATGTCTATTTTGGCTAATACTAAAGCTGGCAAAACCACAAGCACAAATCTTGACGTCATTCTGGATCTGAAATAAAACGTATGCATGAATCGAATCGAACAGTATATTTGTACGAGTATATTAGATATAACAAACAGATTTTTACTTATTGACATTACTTTCTAATCTACAAATAAAGCAGATAAATGTCAAATTGTAATAACTTAACTCACATACTACATTTTTTAGCCAACTGCAAAAAAGGACAAGTTCTAGGAAGAAAATTTATTTGCTTCAAATATTGGTACATTGACGTTGTGCAAAACTCTTTAGTAAGCACATTCTTTTTATACTTTTTTACTTTTGAATATACTCGTACGTCTTGTTTTTATAAACGTCACTATTAATAAAATATTGTAATGGACACATCGTATCGAACTACTTTTTCTTTTCCCCTTTTAGTTTGATCGCGTTCAGACGTTGTTAATAAATACTAGATTCACTATATTTCGGCCAAATCAGACATGCAAATTTATTTAAACCTATCAAATTAAATTACTATATTTCATTTAATTATTTTACTTTCACAATCAGTATATCAATAATAATAATAATAATTATTATTTTTTTAATAATATTTTTTTATATTTTTAAATGTATTTTTTTTTGTAATGATATATTTAAAAATATATTTAATAAGATTAAAATTTAATAAAGGCGATAATAATAATAATTTATTTCCATAGTATTTTTACATCCATTTAAATACAGTTGTGTTGTGTATACATAAACGATTTCTATAATAATATGTATAATATTGTCTGGTGGCTTCCACACTAGAGCCACTCGAGCCTGTCTCGTGGAAGCCCGAGGAATATTACTAAAATAGTATTCCAAAGTCCGATCGATTTAAAACTTTTTATCTTTACAAAAAGGATCTATAATAGCATTAATAACTATAGCAAATACAATAATAAATAATATACATATATAGCATTTGTACTATTATAATTATATTGATTGATTGATTGAAATGTGAACGATACTTAAATTACAGGCTCATAGTAAAATATACAATTTACATTCATACAAACTACAACTAGCTTACATAATATTAGTTAAGAAATTATAATGATAATATTTTCTGTGTTTGAGTAAGACAAGGTTAGTAAAAACTTCTGGATTTCTTTTTTTGCTTGCTTTGTTGAGAGTGTTTTAAAGTTACAAGTGTTAACTATTTTGTTGTAAATGAAAGGTGCCATGAATGCCTGCATACGTTGAGCAAAACGCGTGGTTACTTTGGGTGCATGTAGTCTAAATATACGTCGCTTAAGTAAAAGTGAGTAGTCGTTTGATTTTAGAACCGTTGCATGTTGTTTGATTGCAATTTTAAGTATATACAATTGCCGTACATTTAAAACCGCTGCTTCGTCATATAGCCTAACAGTAGGGTATCGAAAAGGTTTTTTTAGCATGACCTTCAGCACAGAACGCTGCGCTCTTTCTATTGTCTCCAAGTTACTGATTCCAACACCACCCCATACAGGTATACAATAGCTTAACACAGACTCGCAGAGCGCCACATATACAATATGCAGATTTTTTTCATTTGCAATATTTCGTAATGCTTTCATAATAAAGATAAGCTTTCTGATTCGTTTCGCAAGCTGGGAAATGTGAGCCCTAAAGAGATTTCAGTTTAGCCAGTGAACTATGTGTCTCAATTCGCGCTCTGCTATATCGAATACATCCTCCCAAGACTTTCCATGAAAGAGAACCACGGTGTCGTCTGCGTAGCAAATAATCTTCGACATCTTCATGGGTACTTGATGAATGTCATATAATGAAAAGGGTCGGGCCGAGAACACTGCCCTGGGGTACACCAAATTCGACAGCCAATCGATCACCGGTGCAATCCCCAACCCTAACTCGTTGTGTTCTGTTAGTTAGATAGCTCTGGAACCATTTCAGAGGAAGTTCTCTAATACCTAAAAATTCAAGCTTTTTTAACAGTAAGGGTACCGCGACAGTGTCGAATGCTCTTGCGAGATCCAGGAAAACACCAAAGCATTTCTGACCACTGTCTAAGTTTGAAGTGACATGATTAGTGAGCAGATTCACGGCATCTTCTGTGGACTTTCCAGGTCTAAATCCAAATTGGTTTTCAGAGATTAAGTTTGCGCTTCTAGAAAAGAAGAGAGCCGCCAGTTAACGATTTTTTCCAATATTTTGGAAAACACTGTCAACAGAGATATAGGTCTGTAATTTGCTGGATAGTCCTTCGCTCCGCTTTTGTGTATGGGCACCACAAGGCTTCCTTCCAGGACTCAGGAAATACTCCTGTGCTTAAACTGAGATTTAAGATATGTGTAAGCGGCTCCAGAATTACTGTTTTAATATGTTTGAAGAGCCTACTCCCAATGCCATGCCGTCCAGGAGCAGTATCGGATCTAAGCTTTTGAATCAACTTGTCGACTTCAAAGATATCGGTCGGCTGCACAAATATTCGTTGCAGCTGTTGATAGAATCTTGTCTATTACCTTTAATATTAAGTAAGTCCGAGGGCTCACGACATTTGTTAGGTTGCTCAGTAATATCTTTGATTGCTTTCCACAGACTTTTAGTATTATTCTTATTTTCTTCAAGCTGTTTGCATTGGTAGTCGTGTTTTAATTTGTGGATCAGGTTAGTGAGGAAATTTCTGTATCTTGTGTAAATTATTTTCTTAGTTTTATCATCAGCATGCTTCCTTACATCTACGTGTAGCTTGTCTCGATGATTCATGCATCTAATAAGCCCAGGAGTTATCCATGGCTTATGTATATGTTTTGATCGGCTAGTTTTCCTTTCTTAAGTGTGTTTTTTAATAGTAGCAGTGATTACTAATTCAAATAATTATAATTTATCATTTAAAAATTCTGATACACTATACTACCACTTGTTTACAAGTAGTTTTCTCACTTGTGATTTAAAGACTGACAAGGGTAAGTCTATATGTTCTTTGGTAATTTGTTAAATATTTGAAAGGCCATCGGATTAGTTGTTATTCGATGCCTTTTAAATATTTAACAAATTATTAAACTATAGTATAATGTTGTAGACATATTAGGCAATATTAGTTTATTTGGGTATCTCGCACGGTAGTTGCATACTTTTTTTTTATCGAAAAGATGGATGTCTTTAGAAATTGACACATTTCATAAATATATATGCACGGAAATGGCAGCAGATGTAACTTTTTAAAATATGGTTTACAACTTGTTTTAGGAGATGTGCTATAATAGTATGGAGCAATTCATCAGATAAGGATAGATTTATGTGATGAATTTCCCCATACAATTATACCATATCGAAGATTTGAAGCTACGTAAACATGGTATGCTAGCAAAGCTGTTTTTTTGGTCTGTTATATTGGCTAGTCGCCATGACGCATACGAGAAACTTTTTTGCAGACTTTCGCTACATGTGACTTCTACGTGCTATACTTAACAAGTACAATTCCCAAAAATGACACATTAGTACGAGTACATTCATCAATAATGTGATTATCATGTTGTATTCTAATATTAGCTCTCTGATTATATCGTTAGTTCTAAAATTGTATATATAGTTTTACTTACATTCATTTTTAAATTATTATTATTTAACCAATTTGTAATGTCAAGAATAGTTTTGCTTATGTTGTTATTATAATCATTCTTTGAGTTAAACAACTTTGGAATGACTATGGACACAGCAAATATTGTGCAAAATCGGTTGGTAGCTTCAGTTAGATCATTTACGTACAAAAAGTATAATAATATAAATATATAAATCTATTTACATCTAATATTATTCACCGTTACATCGAAATGCAGTCGAGAGCTTGGCGAAAAGTAGCGTAACGCTTGCTGATCGCGTTTGTATTAGCGTTGTTAAGAAAAAAAGACATGCTCGGTTTCCAGCATGTAGAAAATAGAAAAATGTAGTAGAAGTGATGTGGTAGAGGAAACCTAATTTATGCACGGAGAACCGGAAGTGTTCCGACCCATTGAAGACGTACAGCCATCGTACACTTGTATGAAGACATGGGAATACGTATGGACTGTGGCAACTATAGCGCCATCAGTTTGAGCAGCTAAGCTAAGCTAAGCTAAGAAAAAAATATTTAACGGTGATTGAGGATGAAATGGAATGCTTTGGGAAGCACTAGGGGGATTATAAAACTGCAGAGGATGTACGGATCAAGATTTATCACTCCTTAACATCGTGGAGAAGCATTTGGCTTTGGACCAGAAGTTTTCTGCGGTTTTGTGGATTTTGAGAAAGCATTTAACAGAGTCGTGTGAAAGGATCTCTAAAATATTTTTCCCAGATTACGGGTCGACAATGACCTGCTCTATTCACTTATGAGGATTTACAGCATGGGTGCGGATAGACGGCAGCTTGTCAACCTGCTTTTTTTTATTTCAACTCAGCATAGTCTCCGCTTCGCCTGATAGTAAACGAGAAGAAGAGCCCAAATCGCAGCGGCAACTGACAAAAGACTACAGTGCTTCTTCACGCTTACTTGAAGGATCCTATATTGTAGGATGCCGGCAAGACGTTTCACTTTTTAATAGTCCGACAGAGATAAGAGTTGTCGAACTATTTTGTACGCGACAAGATGTTCTTGACAAGTGAAACAACAGAGCGAATGGAGCGCTGGGTAAACTTCTAGGCGGTCGAAATCTAATCCAGAAGGCACAGCTCGCTGTACAAAATGCGGTGCTAATCCCAATGCTAACATTTGAAATTGAAATCTGGGTATGGTAGAGTGATCATGAAAGTAAAATAAATGCGGTCGAGATGTGAGCATTACGCTAAATTTGTGGCATATCGCTTGCTTACCGCGTTCATAATGATGACCTAAGAAAGAGAGTTGGTCTGAAAAAGAGTCGGTGTTAAGATAAGGAAAGGCATGGTTTATTGGTTTGAACATGCAGAAAAAATGCAGGACGAAAGAATGACGAAACAGATATACAATGTGAAAGTGAAAGAATGTAGGAGCCGAGGAAAACCTCGTCTTGGGTGTTCCTCGGTTTCCATGACGAAACTGGTCGTGTTTTATCAAGAGTCATAGGAACCGGCAAGCGTGAATAAAAAGAGCTATAAACGTTAAAGAAGCAAGTGAGGTTTGTAAGGACCGCGTCTTTGTCGCTAGGTTTTCCCTGCCTACCCCGCAAGGGACTTAGCGTGAAGATATGCAATTCTGTAAATGCTGCTGTGTAAATTCTGATGCTGCTGAATGTCGAATATCACGTATACTCACTTGGAAATAATGAGACTGATACATATACCAATGCCTGACTACTAACGATGCCCAGCATAAATTTAAGCTTATATACAAAGAAATGATTATGTTACAGTAAAAACGATATAGTAAAAAGATTGTGTCTGTCCGGCAATAATAACAATATCTGACTCATAAATATCAATATATATATATAGATCCTGTGTTACAGTTATGCTCGATATTACGAGTCAGAAAAATTCGTACATGCAGTTTCTCTCTGCAAAATCCATTAGTCTTTGTAATGTACTTCTTCTAGATTGGCTCTCTCCATAGATTCCTTCAAACTCCAAATTAGTTTGTTTTTTAAATGGTGATTTGTGAGAATTATATATGTACGCATATCTTCACGCAAGGTACCTTAATAAATAAATAAATATTGTCGGACAAATTACACAGCGCCACCTAGCCCCAAAGTAAGCGAAGCTTGTGTTATGGGTACTAGACAACTGATAAACATACGTAAATACATTTTTTTTTTGTAATTACATACTTATTATACATAGAAAATACTCAGACCAACAAACAGTCATGTTCATGCGCACAAATGTTTGTACTGTGTGGGAATCGAACCCACGAGCGTTGGTGTCAAAGTAGCGTAACAGCGCGTTTCACCACTGCGCCACCGAGCTCGTCTTGCCTTACCTTGCGTGGTAGGCAGAGAAAACAGAGTGCCATAAAACTCCTCACATGCTTATTTAATACTCATAACTCTATTCGCGCACGCTAGCTGGATCCTAAGGCTCCTGACATCACCTTCTGATAAAAAGCGACCAAATTTCATGGTTGGTGAGTCTTAGTCATACTCGGCTCCAGGCCCCATAGAAAGTATTGCGAAAAATAGTTTTTATGTATGAGAGACTGGCCAGTTATAATCTCTTTTGAAAATATGATAAGTAAAAATAGGTACGATGCAATTTCAAAATTTCCCCTCACATTTTTTGTGTGCTATGTTAAATAATCGTGTCTTATGGAAAAATGGATATGCCGGGAACATTTTCGCGCTATGATGATTTTTACGATTTCAAGTGTAGTCTGAAATCGGACGAATCGTGTGATAGACATCAAATGGCATTCATGGATGAAGGCACTTCCAAGGCAACCGTTCCAAGGCAAAGGTGTATCGATGGTATAACGAATTCGAGCGCGGTCGACTAACTTTGGGGGATGAAGAAAGAAGTGGTCGCCCTTTGATGGCTGTTAGAAATGCCGAAAGAAACTTGCCAATACAGGTTTCTTTTAAAATTGTCAATTAGATATTACAAAAAAAAAATACATAAGCATATTGGTACAATAATAATATCAAACGGTAAAATTAAAGATTATTAAGGACAGATAGACTGTGCTGAATTATTTCCAGACATCTTTGTCAGTTACATATTCATTAATTCTATAATAAGCCCTTCTACAGAGAGTATTTTTAATGTGTTTTTTGAATACATTGTCAGGAAAGGACAGAATTGTTTCAGGCAATTTATTATAAAATCGAATACAATTTACAAGAAAAGATCTATCAGTTCTAGCAAGCCGATGTACCGGTATACACAACTTATTTCTACTTCTAAGTTTTTCACTAAAGTTTGAAAACGACTTTAAATTTTTACGAGCATACATTATGTTTTCATAAATATATTGAGAAGTAACAGTGAGGATATTTATTTCATTGAACAGTTCCCTGAGGGATTCTCTGGAGCCCATGTTATAAATAGAGCGAATGGCTCTTTTTTGTAAGATAAAAATTGTCTCAATGTCCACCGCCGTTCCCCACAACAGTATACCATACGACATAATGCTGTGAAAGTAACTGAAATAAACTAAGCGCGCAGTAGCCACATCCGTCAATTGGCTAATTCTCCTAAATGCATATGCAGCAGAGCTGAGCTTACCGGAAAAATTATTTATGTGGGGGCCCCATTGTAATTTGGAGTCTACTGTAATTCCAAGAAACACAGTATTCTTAACAAATTCTAATTTATTATTCCCAATGAGAACTTCTGTATTGGCAGAACTCACATTTAAAAGACTAAATTTAATGCATTTGGTTTTAGCTAAGTTTAGCAACAGATTATTACATGTGAACCAGTTTAAAACAGTGAAGAGCCGGTATGTACTAATACTGTTGGTATGGTTAAATATACAAAAGATCAATGGATGCTGTTTTGTCCTATGTGTACCTACCGTAAGCGGTAACAAGGAAATTAACATCGATTTCAGAGGCGAAACTGTAAGAAATACCAATTAGTTTTATGCTGATATACACAGCAGTAGACACATACCCAATTTGTAGAAATGGGGTATAATACAATCACGAGCACTGGCTGGCTGAGACCAGGGTGTGCGGAAGATGTGGAGGTAGTGGCCATGGTGCTGGTGACTGCAGTTCGGAATCGCAGGCCTGCGCTACATGCAAGCGGTTTGGACGCCCGGCCGACCACAAAACGGCATCAGCTGATTGTCCGGCCAGGAAGTACGCAGAAGCTCGGTTCATATCAACGGTCAATTATGGATAGGACGACAGCGCTGAATCCAGAACAGCATCGCGGGAGGGGGGCCCTCAGGGTTGGGCAAATCAACCTTGGGGGCTCAGCGCTTGCGACTGCCGAGCTTCTGGCGACCGCGGGGGATCTGCACCTGGATATTGTCTTGGTGCAGGAGTTCTACCAGCATCCGACGGAGTGCAGCATCGTCTCAATGGGACCGGGATCGAAGGCGGGCCTACTAGTGATGAACCGGAGACTACCCGTCACCGTGTTGCACAACATCAGCACGAGCCACTGTATAGTGGCGTGCGTAGAAGAGGACACATACGTAATATCGCCGCGCATTTCCAATATGCAGATGATATTGAGACCCACTTATATAATTTGGAAAGGGCCCTCAACGCATTGCAAGGTGAAGCGGTGATCATCGGCGTCGACTCCAATACCCCCTCTCCGCTGTGGCACAGTGATGTGAGGCACTTCACTGGCAGAGGTCCAATGCCTGAGCACAGACGGCAGCAGATGGAAGGTCTCATAAATGCAAGGCGTCTCAAGGTAGCCAACATAGAAGGACAACCTCAGACCTTTAGCGGGCCGGCTGGTGAAAGCAACATCGACCTCACATTCACGGCGGGGAACATCAGGGTTACAAATTGGACCGTACATTCTTCAGCGAGTTGCTCGGATCATCGGCTGATAACATTCACGGTGACGGGGAGTAGAGTTGTGGCCGGACCCGATGGCGGTTACAGCCAATTCGGGATCCGCCGCGTTACCGGGATCGGGAGGTCAGCTGGCCCCGCTTTGAAACGTTAATCCACTAGAGAATGGGAAGCCTGAATGTTAGCAAGCCAGCGGGAGCAATGTGTGAGGACTTTCTGAATGTAGTGGTGCGAACGTGTGAGGAATGCTTAGGGCTGAAAGGCCAAAGGTCTGAAAAAGGGTATGCATGGTGGAATGAGGAACTACGGTGCCTCCGTAGAGAACACAATAGATTGCGACATGCGTGGCAGAGAAGAAGGAAGAAAGGCGATAGATCCGAAGATGAGGCGAAGAATGAATTTCGAGCTGCTCGAGCAAAGTACCGAAAGGCTATGGAGCGGATACAGCTGGACTACTTTCGCAATTTGGCCGAGTCTGGCAACAGGGATCCCTGGGGCCAGGCTTACAGAGCCGCTACTGGCAGGGCTAGACCTCCCTCTAATGTAACGAACGGCACCAAGTTTGCCGAAAGCCATACGGGTTGCCTGGAGGGGGCCATGCTCGTCCTCCTGTGGGGCTTGTGTCCTGACGACGATACGTCTAGGGACACGGCCTACCACGGACAGGTGCGCCTCTTGGCCTCCTTCATGCCCTCGGGCCCGGCCTCGTCCGCTCCGACCCTTGAGGAGATCGAGGTGATGGTGAAGGCGTTGCCTAACACGGCGGCGGGAATCGATGGAGTGAGTGCGAAGATCTGGAAGCATGTGTGGGCCGCCGCTCCGAGGGAGTTCCACTCGGTGTTGGCGGCTTGTGTGATAGAGGGGGTATTCCCCAATGTACTGAAAGATGGAAGACTGATTGTGCTGCCCAAAGGCAATGGCAAACCGCTTAGTGACCCGAAGGCGTATCGCCCGATCACGCTCCTCCCGATATTCGGGAAGCTCTTAGAGCGAGTAATTTTGAGATGTACTCCGCGGATTGCCAGGGGAATCTCCGAGCACCAGCACGGGTTTACTCCGGGCAGATCTACGGTGACGGCGCTGCAGGAGATACTGGGTACAGCAAGCACATCTGTATGCAAGTATGTACAACTTATATTCTTGGACATCTCGGGCGCATTTGACAATGCCTGGTGGCCGATGATCTTGCTGAAGGCGAAGAGGGGGGGCTGCCCGCCAAACATCTATTAGATGTTGGTGGACTACTTCACCGGACGCCGTGTGGGCTTGATCGTCGGGGACCGGGTGTTGTGAAAAGCTTCTACCATGGGATGCCCACAGGGCTCTGTACTCGGGCCGACGCTGTGGAATGTCTTAATAGACGATCTGCTGCGTCTGCCAATCCCTAATGGGGCAAAAATGGTGGGGTATGCGGACGATGTTACGGTTGTGATAGACGCTAACTCTAGGGCGGCTATTGAACGAATGGCAAACGAGGCTCTGAATCTGGTCAGTGCCTGGGGAGACCGGAATAGGCTGGGATTCTCCTCATCGAAATCGGTGGGAAATTCCAGAGTCCCCCAGTGATTAAGATGGAACAGGCCTCTATCAGGAGCGTTATGTCCGCGACACTCCTCGGGGTGGAGTTGGACTCCTCCCTGCACTTTGCACAGCACGCCACCCGAACGAGCCGCAGCGTGCTTTGGCAAGATGTCCCGAGTATCGGCAACTTCCTGGGGAATTAGGTTCCCTGCCCTGAGGATTCTCTACATAGGAACGTACGTAGCCACACTAACGTATGCTGCGGCGATATGGTGCCATCGAGTATGTACGTATGTTTGTCGGAGCGTCGTCTTGAGAAGCCAAATACAGACACTCATTTTACTTACTAAGGCGCCTGCCCCGGCCAGCCACGGCTGCCCTACCGGTACTGGCGGGAGTTCTCCCGGCGGACCTGGAGGTCACCCGTGCTGGGCAATTGGAAGGAGCACGTAGGACTGCGACTGATCGAGAGTTGAGCAGGCGAAAGCGTGAAATTTGGGAGAAGACAGTGAGTGAGTGGCAGGCTCGCTGGGAAGCGGAGTCTAAGGGTACGGAACACTATCGGTTTTTCCCTGATGTGGCGGTGAGACTCAGGTCACACTGGGTCGAGCCGGATCATCCTACCTCGCAGCTTCTTGGGGTCATTGATGTTTTAGGAAGCGACTGAGTGATATGAAATGTTGCGAGAGCAGCATGTGTGCGTGTGGAGAGAGTGAGGAGGACAGAGATCACGTTTTGTGGTCCTGTCCTCAGTATGCGGATCTACGTGAAAGAATAATGGATGGGATCCAGCGTAGCAAAGAAGAAACGGGGCCGGTGTACTTTGCGAATCTTGTATCGTCGGCGGTGAACTTTGCGGCCTTCCGCGGGTTCGCCCACGCATGGTTCGCCCGCAGGAGTGCGGAGGAGACAGGGATAGCCAGAAGAGCACTAGAGCGAGAGGGGGAAGAGCGCAACGAATAGGAAATATCTTCGAGTACCCACGAGCGCCTTCGGACAGCAGCGAAGGCGTCTTTGTGTGCGTTGCCGCCCCAGAAGGGGGAGAAAGGCTAAACTGAGACATTGTGGATAAAGAATAAACAACTTGTAGGGTGCCAAGCGTTGCCCACGGCACAAAAACAGCCTCAGAGTAGCAAGTGCCGTGCGCAACTCCCGCGATTTGGCTCATATGACCGAGAGGTCGGTGGAGCCATAGGAAGGTGGTGGGACAATCACGAGCACTAGTATTAATAGTTAGCACTTAGTGATAACTGTTTCGGCTACAATATATGTAGAATATTAATTATTTATTAGAACAGCCACTATTCTAGCCAGGAATTGACTATATCCATGCCAGAAATGAACGATATAGGGCCGGTTTTACGGTCCGACTGAATGAGTGAACTAGTGACCGGTAAGTGAACCATAGAACATTCGAGAACAAGTTTCAAGAAAAAAGGCGCCAACCGTAATTCCAAAATGTTCGAAGATGCAAAATCTGTTTAAAGAATTATTTTAAAATTGAATGTTAGAATTGTATATTTGTTTAGGTAATTTGATAAAATTAGATTTGCAAAATTAATAGGTTTCATTTGCGAAAGTACCATACGAGGTGTTTTACACCCGCTAGATTGCGCCAGTTGTGGCATTTCGAGAAGAGTTTTAATACAGTTATGTTTACATTGCCAATATTGTAAAAATAGTTAGGTTGTAACGAGTAAACTGTTACATACGGTGGCAGAGATCGCGCAAGTGATACTTAATGAATGAACGAGTATCTTTGTATTAAGTGTTGTTGTTCTCATAATAAGTGAATTTCGTAATTATTTTTTGAGAATAAATGGATAAATAAATTAATGTATCGCGAGCGTTCGTATGCTACTGTGACCGCTTTCTGTCAGGTGAGCCGTATGTATATAAAAAATAATTAGAACCTCGTATCGTATATCGTTTTCTCTCTCTCACTCTCTCAGCGTATCTCAATTTACAGAAATCGTAAACAACAGCAGTTAAAATATTTAATTCTGAGTATATTTCAATTGTTTTCGTTTTATTAATTATTGTTACAAATCTTGCCTCGACTTGTAAAGCTATTATTACATAGGACAAAAATCGCAAATATTCTATTAAATTAAATGATCAATTCTTATATACGCATATTACCTAGTCCGGCCATAAGTTCTGTTACAAATGAATATGCATTTATTTTTTATGAAAATCTAATTAAAAAAAATATATGCACATATTATATATGGATGTATCAGCAAAAAATAAAAAAATATATTCTATTCGAAATGGCCACGTTTGGCTTTGATACAGGCCTTTGATCTGCCCGACCACAAATCTAAAGATTTACGCAGTTTACATGGGAAATTTAGCCACTGCTTGCTCCAGAGATTTCTTAATAGACACAATGTCAGCGTGTCGTTTCGAGCAGGCCATGTCCTCTAAAACTGACCATGTAGCAAGGGGTATAAAGTCTGGAACGTTGGTTTCGAGTCAGGCTTGGGTAGTTCGTGCCTAGTGATCAGGTGTAGAATCCTGCTGGAAAGTCCACGGTACATTTTTAAGAAGTGTATTGCTGAGAAGTTTCACAACACGATCTAAGACAGTCTCTTGATATATTTTGTATGAAGCCTTCACTCCTTTTTTCACAAAAATCTAGCTTTGTGGCTCCTTGACAAGACCCCCCAGCAAACCATTACAGATGCAGGATTATGACCACGTTGTACCTTTTCGACCACTTGAGCGGCTTCTTTAGAACTGTGTGCGTACTTGTCATTGTCATTTTGTTTGTTGCAGTACTTTTCAATCGTGATTTTTTTTTATCAGTAAAGAGAATATGTCTGTGCCTTTCACCTGCGTATCGGGACAGAAGGCGTTTTGATCGATCTACTCTCTGCAGGGATTGATTAAGGGCATGTCCTGTGTATCGACGATAAGCGTCGAGCTTTAGGTCTTGTTTTATTATACGCGACAGAGTCCTAGCGGGAATCTTCATTTCTCGCGATAAGATAGTTAGTTTCCTAATTGCCAGCCTTTCTATTTCTAACAGCACGCGGTCACCCCGATCTTTTATGGTCTTCAACAGAGGAAGCGTTGCTATATCTCTCGATAGTACGATATACGAGCAAACGGCTGATACCAAGCTTATCAAGTGTCTCGAATATGACCGACGGCTCCATACTCACTTTGTGCAAGGCAATCACTGCAATCCTATTTTCTTTAACACCCCTTTCCATATTGTAATTTGATAAAAAACATGAACTAAATAAGTAAAATGGTGGAAAATCGAAAGAAGTTTTTAACATAATAAACGCGTTCAAAATTCTGCTAGTTGAAAAAAAGAATAGTTTCTATGTAACAGTATTTATGGCCAGACTTGTTATATATAATATATATATAAATATTTTGTGTATCTCGGAAACTACTTGCATCGAATTTATATTTAGACAAGGTTTTAATTTTAATTGTAGTAAGTGTTATCTAAAAAAACGTACAATTTATAAAAGAAAACGCCACGCGTAGTTCGGTCGCTCAGGTACTGAAGAATATAATTATTCAATTTCGTCAAAGAGAAATAGCCAGTTTTATCAAACCATTGTTTTTTTTAGGGATTCGTACTGCACTAAATGGTACCGGTAAATAAACGGTAAGCTTATAGGAGGATTTCCTTGAACGTCGGTCTATCTGATGTCCTTCAACCTTTGGTCTCGGGAATACGTGGAGGTAAATTGAAATTATTATGAAATACTTGTTTCTGCATCTCTTAAAGCTGCAAAATAAAAAATAAGCATCTCAGTCAACGTAATAAAAAATACGGTAAAAATATTATATTATGTTTATTAACTTATGTTTTAACATTCGCAAGTAACTTAAAATCTACAGGGGAAATGAACTCTGTTTTTAACATCATCATTGCGAATACGATCAACAAGGGTTACGCCACAAATTTTGCGCAACGCTCGCATTTCGACCGCGTTTATCCTACTTTCATACTCTCTCCGCCACTCAGCTCTCGCTTCCCTAAGTATGCGTTGGGACCAGCACTGCATTGTGTATAGCGAGTTGTGCCTTCTGGCTAAACTTTTTACTGCCAAGAAGTTTTCCCAACGCTCCATTCACACTATTCCCAGCACTCACTCGTCTTTCCACATCAGCGATGTACCTTCCATCCCTGCTGAAAGCGTATCCAAGATATACAATCTCATCCACTTGTTTGTCATGTTTGCCCTAAATTTTTAATTTTCCTCCTCCAATTTATTATACTCCTTAAAAATTATGATTCTGACTAATTTCTCGAGTAAAACGGTGTACCAGTATTGTAGCATACTTATCGATTCCCAAATATTTCTAAATTCACTTATTTGCTCGTTATCGCTGCAACATGATATGTTTAGTATATAAGTTCAACTTTATTTAAATGTCATTAGTAGCCAATCTTGGGTGTCGGTGCCATTCTAAAATTAGCAGGTGAGTAATAATACATGGCCTTATAGGTTGAGAAGGGTTTGTATTTATTTTGTTTGTCTGTATAATTACCGCACCGCTCGCCGACGGCGGGAAGTTCACCCTCACATGCTGGAATCACAAAGGTCCCGTACTTTTAGGTTCCGGAGAAGTTTTCTTCCAAGAACTCGCAATAAATGAGCTTTCAGCCGAGGTTTTCCCAAGGGACTACAGCATGGGGCTCTTCAAGAAAGGCGCGAAGAGGTTTTTAGAGGGTCGGCAATGCATGAGTGATAAACCTGGTGTTGCAAATGTCAATAGGCTACGGTTATTGTTTACCATCAGGCAAGCCGTATTGACACCTTGGTGGTATAAAAAAATACAATTACTTTAGCACTTGTTACCGTAGAGGCACTTGTGTGTTTAGTAAAAGGTAGCGCGTAATAAGATATATCTCACTCTGATTTAGGAAGCAGGGATCGAAATTTGCTGTAGTAAGTCCAAATTGTTTTAACCCTTCGGGTGCCTGGTGGCTCTGATAGACCCGTCACTTCAAAAAATCAACAATATTTTTCAAATTCTTAACTAGCCCACTACTAAGTAGCTTCGCGATATAATCTAGTGGTAATTTTCCTGCCTTTCCTGAAATCCGCAAAATACTCACGTTGGAGTGACATGCCTAGAATATGCGAATTATATATGCTTAAATCTACGTATGACTACTGACTAGTTAGTAATATCCTTTTTTTTATTCGAAGATCTATAAGTTGATTCATCCATACCTTAAGGCTTAAATCAACGTGAAGTCCAATTTTTGTTTTGTTAAATGGAAATGTTTAATATTTATAAACCAAGATAATGTTATTTGAAAGAGAGACAACCAGAACGAACACTAGGATTATGGTTGATGATGTAGTGTTGGAGCAAGTGAATGAGATATCTTGGAAGTGCTTTTAGCAGCAATGGCAAGTACACCGCTGATGTGGAGAGACGAGTGAGTGCCGGGAATAGGGTGAATGGAGCGTTGGGTAAACTTCTAGGCAGCCGAAATCCTAGCCAGTAGGCACAGCTCGCTGTACACAACGCGGTGCTAATTCCAACGCCAACTTATGAAAGTGAGAGCTGGGTATGGCAGAGAGAGCATGAAAGTAGAATAAATGCGGTCGAGATGAGAGCATTGCGCAAAATTTGTGGCATAACGCTTGCTGACCGCGTTCGTAATGAAGACGTGAGAGAAAGAGTTGGTCTAAAAGAGAGTGTCGGTGTTAAGATAAGAAAGGGCATGCTCCGTTGGTTCGAACATATAGAAAGAATGCGGGACCAAAGAATGACAAAACAGATATACAATGCAAAAGTGGAAGGATGTAGGAGCCGAGGAAGGCAGAGACTAACCTACCATGACCAAATTGGTCGTGTTTTATCAGAAGGTGATGTCAGAAGCCCCAGGAACCGGCGAGCGTGCATGAAAAGAGCTATGAATGTCACAGAAGCAAGTGAAGTATGCAAGGACCGCGTCTTATGGCGCTCGGTTCTCTCTGCCTGCCCCGCAAGGGACATGGCGTGAAGATATACATTTAATATTTATTATTTTAAACATCGAGAGAGTTCGATGGCGTCGTTGCGTGTGTCATTCTAACCGAACACCAGCAGCCTGTCTATGGATGGGTTTATCTATTTCGAGTTTCTCCGTGCGTAGGAGGGCATGTTAAGCCATCGGTTTCGGCTGCTATCGATAGATGACAGTCGTTAAGCTAATTCAGTGGCCCTCGGGCGGTTTGAAAACACTGACCTCCGCCAATTCGCATTTGAGCAGCGTGGTGGAGTATGCTGTAAACCCCTTATTTTTATACTAGGTCGGAAGGCATACAAGCATACGGCCCACCTGAAAGCGGGTACCATAGCCTATTAATGCTTGCGATATATTCAGTACCACTCGCGCGATACCTCCTCTGCTGTTTACACAGAAACTCCTTGGGAGCTTACTGGTGACTTCACTAACACGCAGGAACACAACAACCCTCTAGGGAGTGTTAATTGGCTGCAGTTTTCTGTGAGGTGGACGTACTTCCCCAGACGGGCTGCTTTGATGCGCTCTACCTACTTCAGTTGAAGGGAGACCCATATCCCTTCAGTGGGATGAGTAAGGGTTGATGTGGTGGATTTGATGCGGTGACAAATTAATCAGAATTTTAGTTTAAAAAATAGTTAAAGCCGGTAGTAAAATTAGTAAGTTGGCAGCTACAGCGAATTATAATTTTATGTAGAAAGTAACAGCTTGATGCTCGGCTATAAGCTTTGTTTTAAATTAAACTGGCATCGAGTTTTTGTTTTGGTAACTGATTTTATTGTTAAGTGAACACTTGACGACGGATTAAAGGTAGCAAATGGGCATTCTTAAATTATATAATGACATGCAAAAAAAAAACATTGGGCGTCCATAGTTTTGGGTTATTATCATATTTTTTTATACTTTTGGACGCTTGTTCCACTTGCAAAAAAAATAATACAATGACTTTGCCTCTACGGTAACAAGTGCTAAAGTCATATACATTTGTTTCAGTTAGACCTTTAGTCGTATGTGTTTCATGCTTCTATGTACCTTAAATTATGTTTGTGGTTGTGGGAGAACCAGTCTAGCCCTTTTAGCCAAGGCTAAAAAAAACCATTAACCCGAAACAAGTTTCGGGTTAATGATTTTTTTAACTGTTATTAGGAGTTCCGCAGCCTATGTTTATCTCTGTAGATGTATGTGGCAGTCAGCTAGGGTTGTCAAAATTTGTTTCAGGGTTGTCACTCAACATCATTGTTAGGTAGTCTTAGCATAGAATATTTTTTTGTTTGTTTTAAACCTCTTCTAGGGTTGAACCAACTATATCTATGGTTGTCAATTCAAAAAAAAATTTTTGTCACTCACAAGTATGTATTGTTACGGTGCGGATCTGCACTTGCATATTGATGCGAATTTCGGTTTCATTCAGTCTAGCACTCTAGTCGCTTCTAATTGATTTGATTCTTTGCTTTTCATTAGTTTGATTTTTCTTGTTGTTTTCCATAAATATCCATTATTGTGGAGGATTGTAGTACGGAATTTTGAGAAGAGTTTAAGAAGAAGATTGATTCATCAAAATGGCAACACGTAGCCGTCAACTAATAGATTTGGTTTGACAGATAGATTCCGCTTTTTTTGGCCGTAGACTTCGATATAGGAAGCATGTAAAGTTCTCTTTGAAAATAATTGTCTGAATTTTTTTTGAGTCGTAATAAACTCAAAAAGTTAACACATGGATATAATCTTTAAGATTAAATATAATGAATCAGATTTCAATCAAGAAACATGGCGTCATCGCGTCACCTACAGAATTCATTTTTTACTTTGAACTCGCTATACCGAACTAAGGTTCGATCGCAGTTCGCAGCCGCATGCTAATTCGCAGGATACAATCTTGTATTCGCAGACCGCAAATCGTAGTGCGTAGTTCCTGGTCGTCGGATTGTTCGCTGTAGATCCATGGCTTGTGTCTCTGCGCCCTGTCTTAGATAAGAGGTGCAACGCTGGTTCTTGTCATCATACCCGAAGCCGGCCGATGTTTCGGAATTTTCTATAAAGGTAACTAGATCTGTACAAATGTACACCTGTTTTATAAAGTGTGCGATTTCATGCATTTACATAGGCCTAATGCAGTAGGTAAATTTGGGTGTATGTGTGATCTAGCTTATCTAAACTAGATATATACATAAATGTATGTTGTCCAAATTAAAGGAAATTTATTTCTTCGTTAATTACATTTAAATATGCCATGTACGATATAGACATATGAAATTTAATTTATGTTCCATATTAATTATGTCTGAAAGCGATTGTAATAAGATATATGCTATATATGATATATAATTGCTCCGCAATTATGCTGAGCCAATATAAAGAAAAATGCCTGTTGGTAAGCGAAAAGTGGAGCCCAAATTGCAGAGGCAACTGACAAAGGACTACAGCATCCTGTCAGTTGATGCTACCATGCTGGCCCGCAAGATGCTTCTTTACGCTTCGTTTTAAGGATCCCATGTTATAGGAAGGAGGAAACACGTGTGCAGGCAAGGCGTTCCACTTTTTAATAGTTCGACAGAGATAAGAGTTGCCGAACTTTTCAGTACGAGAAAAAATGTCCTCAACAGTGAAATGATGACATCGCATGCCTGCACGTGTGGTTCTATGACGGAAGGGAGAGGGTGGGATAAGGGAAAATAGTCCTTCAGAGCACTCACCATGGTACTCCGATTTCTGCACGACCAGTACTAGGCCGCTCGAAATATCACCCATGGACCGTACTGTCATCTGCATAGCAATGAATATAACCAAGTGGCAGCATGCTATTGATATGAAGAAGAAAGAGGGTGGGCGACAGGATGGAGCCCTGTGGGACACCGGTATCCATTGACATTAAAGGTTAATCTGTGTTTATGTCACAAAAAGCGTGGGATTGGATGCAATCGCAAACGCTTTAAAGTATGTAGCCGATACGGTATCTATACATTTAAGCCAAATTTTAAACGTTTGTACAAGTAGTGACATATTTTCACACAAATCTATAATCATTATACCCCTACACAAAAGAGATGACAGATTGAATATTGCTAATTACAGTCCAAGATTGACATCTGTCTATTTTGAAGGTTTTGAAAAGATTATATATGACGCTCTCTGTTATATTTAGTTAAAAAATATAACATCGTATGTACAGAACAAAAAATTCGAATAATAAAATGATTTGGTATTTTATGATGTAAACGATGTGGTAATGAAGCAAGTTAATAACAAGATTTCAGGGTGTGCTTTTTTCACGGATATGATTAAAGCATTTGTGTTGACCACAAAAATATAGATACAGATATTAAATGAATATTATTAATATTTTTAAAATAAATGTAAGTAATAGAAAATAATACGTTTAAATATGTACAAAATTTTGTACAGAACATAAATTCATATCCATTCGTATGCTAATTGAATACGGTGTACCACAGGGCAGTGTTCTGGGGCTATTATTGTTCCATCTCTATATTAACGATCTTTCAAGTTCTATAAAACACCATATGATGCTATTTGCTGATGATAGCACAGCTACATCACCGTAAAACTACCTATAATAACATTTTTTTTTATCTGAATAAATAGCACATTACGAGATATAATTAAATGACTCGATATAAATAATTTAGTGATTCATTTATCTAAAACGAACGTAATGTTAATGTTTATCAAAGATTGCAAGCATAGAACCTTCACATAAACTACAGAGGAAAAAAAATTTATTACAAATCACAAAATTTCTTGATTTATTGGTCAGTAGTCAATTAATATGGAAACCTCATGCAGGGCGAATGCCTGCAAACACATGATCTATTACAGTGTTACAAAGTATTACAAACTATTACAGTGACTATCATGCAACTGTCGTTTAAGTCTTGCGATACGATAACATCATCTGCGGTAACTCGTGCGAAAAATAAAACTATTTTTATAGCCCAAAAAAATGCTTTAATTCAATGACCGGCCTTAAAATCACTAACAGAGATGCGTACCAATATTTAAGTCATTTAAATCATTAGTCCTACCGTCAATATATAATATAAAATATTCATTTTTGTAAAAACAAGTTCACGCCTAATTATTAAAGTAGCACAGACTAGGAGAAACTCAATCTCCGTACGTACCCAATATAGAGATAAATAAATAAATAAATATTGTCGGACAAATTACACAGCGCCATCTAGCCCCAAAGTAATCGAAGCTTGTGTTATGGGTACTAGACAACTGATAAACATACGTAAATACATTTTTTTTTTGTAAATACATACTTATCATACATAGAAAATACCCAGACCAAGACAAACAGACATGTTCATGCACACAAATGTTTGTACAGTGTTGGAATCGAACCCACGAGCGTTGGTGTCAAAGTAGTGTAACAACGCGTTTCACCACTGCGCCACCGAGCTCGTCGAGTCAATACCATGCTCATGCATTTGTTTACGGTGGTGTCATTGTGTTAATGCTTATTTATTCTGCGACCACGGACGCTGCAAAGCGTTCGAAACGTCAGGTTCAACAAAATAAATAAAATACGCGATACTTCCGTTAAAAATTGTTTAATTCAAAGATTAATTACTCTACAAAAATATTTATGCAATGACTATATAGGGAGTTCACGCTGGAACCGCAATGGTTGCGTATTGTGCGGTTCCAGAGAAGTTTTCTTCCGAGTACTCTAAAGCTGTGGAATGAGCTCCCAGCCGAGGATTTTCCAAGGGACTACAGCATGGAATTCTTCAAGAAATGCGTGAAGAGGTTTTTAGAGGGCCGGCAACGCATGCGTGACACCCCTGGTGTTGCAAATGTCCATAGGCCACGGTGACTGTTTACCATCAGACAGGCCCAGACGCAGACTCTGTAAAACACAGAGTTCCTACACACATGGAAACATAAAGCTTTTCTCTGTTAAAAAATATTAGATATTCAGACTGAAAACCTGAAACGAAAAGTAGTAGAAAACGAGCCAATAACTTTACCAAGTAGAGATTTTTATCAAAATTTGATATGGTGTTAGTCGCACTTAATTATTGCACGTCAAATAATAAATAAATTCTTCGTTTTTCACAATAACATTCAGTATATTTGACCTAACAGACTAACATATATCCTCCAAAGTTATATCCAATATATCTTAATTTCCTCACTGGCACGACTCATCTTTTAAAAAGTTATTAAAGACAAATGTACTTTTTTTCGATAAATATAAATTATATTTAGAAAACTACCGCACATACTCTTTGGTTAAAATCATGGAATTATATACAAAACCAAAAAATATATATACAAATATGTATATATACATATATACGTAAAACACCAGTTTAGTAGATGCCAGGATTTGAACCGGGAACCAGTTGGTCAATTAGCCGGATCCTTACCCTCTGAATGAATTATTCAATTAATATAAATGCGTACACGGACGCGAATGCGATTGTGAATATGAATATATTATATGAGTTATAGTTGTACAACAAGTTTAACGTCGACCATTGTTGTTATTAAGGTTTTTTCTATATGAAGTAACACTAATGATGCTCTTTTTTGCATTCATTATTTTCAATTGATCTTCACTCCACAAAAATTGCAACACAAATTACGATAACTGTAATTCACCGCCATTTAATTATTATGTACTAGTGGACTAGAACCGACTCCGCGAACCATGCTATGCCAACTTATTACTGAGCAACGTTGAACGAAACGCGTAAGCGCCATGAAAATCACGGCGCTTTTGACCTTTTGGTCGTGAGAAAAATACCCCTCAGACGCGATTTAATGCTGTATATTCGAATCTTTTGAATAGACATGTAAATTATTTCAGCGCTGCAGCGGACATTAGTTTTAATTATTACCAACATGGAGCAAGACTTTTACTAAGGATAGCTCTTCTAGTATATAATAACTCAATGTGAACCGCCTCGTAAGTGCGCATACGCCTCGCATACGTCGCGGCGGTCACCGACGTCGGTATGCGCCTTCCACTACTCGCTAATGCACTACGTTGTCCATGTACGGCTCTGTTTTCACACAACTCGTTGCAGATACATCTTTACCTGTGTTGTGTCTTCCCGATACATCACTCACGTATCCTTTTCGATTCGATATCCAGCACGAAATATTACTTAAGCACACTTCGAGCTAGATGCCGAATTCGCAAACTGAAGACAGTCTATGCAACCTGGCTGCATACTCCATCGTGGATTCATAGGTTTGCTTGTTTGGTGAATAAAATAAATAAAAGGTTTTGCTCCTGCTCAGCATAATCACCGTTTCTGATGCACCAAACTGAGCCGCACTGACCAATGAGCATCTAACTTTCCGACAATAGAGGAATAACAATATCGCAAGTCTTTTTGTTCCTTTTGCATCCGACGCATTGATTATATAATATTTATTATTTTTTTTTTTTTATATATATTTTTTATATATTTTTATATATTTAGCTTATATAGCTTTAAAAAATAACTCAGCTGCGCTTTATGCACGGTCCGCTTGAAATCGAACACCGGTACATATTCAGAAATAGACAGTTTTTCACTTTTTTATGTGTAACGTGTATTTTGCACTGTAGTAATGACTAATGTAATTAGTTCTGTGTCGCTACTGTAATGTACTAGATTTTAGGGACCATGGAAATGAAATAATGAAAATGTGTGCATGCATTTATTCATAACTGCTTGACTGTAGGTATGAAACACATACATATTAAACCACCGACCGACAAAATACAAACATGTTACATTATTTATCAGTCCAGCCGTACGCTAGATTAATTGCCGTCAGGTGAAAAAAATATATAATACGGCTCTATACACATAGCAATACAACTTCATTAAATAAGTATATAATAAAGTTTACTAGCCTAATTAGGGGACTTTTAATATAAGAAAACATTACTGCAATTCCTTGTAATCGTAAATTTGAACTTTGGTATTTTCATAGAATTCGATATCGATGACTTCCCGTGACACTCTTCGCATACTAAAACCAATTCTCTGCATGCAACAATGGATTTCGAGAGCACAGAAATGACTGTCTAATTTGGGATTGTTATAGTTTACAACAGCCTGTCCAGATAAACTAGCTACGTACGTGAACTCAATTTTAATGATACGCTTAATTACAAAAATCACAGCTTTTACGGTTTGGCGTGGCTCGACAACGATTTCTGGATATAAATAATCCCCGACTATCACAGTCCGCCCTTGATGACTGTTCTTACCCCAAGGTGAGGTGTAAGAGAAAGAGGTCTCTCTAGCAATCCCCGTAACTTTGAGATTAATTTCGTAATTTATATTGTCTTCAATAGTGAGATCGCCATCAGAGCTCCAAGATGACGAAACTGTATTCTGTAATTCATGGACGGAACCAAAATTATAGGTTTTTGGTTTTGATTCGTAATTAGGAAAGCGTTGATAATAGAGGTCATAAGATGTGAGAGAAACGTCTAACACTCTGGCACGTAGTGGTTTTAATGTCCTAGTAACTTCTCGCCAGCCGTATTTGTCGTAAAGGTCTCCCCAGGGAGTCGGGTTCCTAAGATAGGCATCGTCGGGACGAGTTCCGTATTGTGATTTGACCCCAGCTTTTAAGTAATAATCACTCAGACCGAAGGTATTTCTCTCAGTGCTGGTTATAACACCAGTGTCGTTACCAGTGAAGTGTATCGTCAGGTTCGATGCGTCAGGTTTCATCCAAGGGTTAAATTCTCCAATAATCTCTATGTCTATTTTGGCTAATACTAAAGCTGGCAAAACCACAAGTACAAATCTTGACGTCATTCTGGATCTGAAATAAAACGTATGCATGAATCGAATCGAACAGTATATTTGTATGTTAGGTATAACAAACAGGTTTTTACTTATTGACATTACTTTCTAATCTACAAATAAAGCAGATAAATGTCAAATTGTAATAACTTAACTCACATACTACATTTTTTAACCAACTGCAAAAAAGGACAGGTTCTAGGAAGAAATTTTATTTGCTTCAAATATTGGTACATTGACGTTGTTAATAAATACTAGATTCACTATATTTCGGCCAAATCAGACATGCAAATTTATTTAAACCTATCAAAATAAATTACTATATTTCATTTAATTATTTTACTTTCACAATCAGTATATCAATAATTATAATTTATCGTTTAAAAATTCTGATACACTATAGTACCACTTGTTTACAAGTAGTTTTCTCACTTGTGATTTAAGAACTGACAAGGGTAAGTCTACTATGTTCTTTGGTAATTTGTTAAATATTTGAAAGGCCATCGGATTAGTTGTTATTCGATGCCTTTTAAATATTTAACAAATTATTAAACTATAGTATAATGTTGTAGACATATTAGGCAATATTAGTTTAAATCAAATCAAAATCAAATCAAATAATTTATTTGCAAGCAAACACGGTAAATAGGTATACAATATAACGGTAGGTACAAGCGTGTCGCACCAATAATTGGCATGCAAAGTGAAAGAATAAGTTGTAATTTAATTTTAGTTTACGTAATATGTCAAAGCAATGTCATATCTATCAAATGAATATTTAATAATTATTGATAACATCGATTTATGTCTAAGATATAATAATAAATATGAAATGTCATAAATTAAATAATAATAATAATCAAAGTATAAGGAGCCACCAATGCAGCCTCGAGCTTTACTTAATACTATATCTTATTCTTTTAAATTCCTCAATGTTATATACACAGCTGTCACAAAGTACACTGAACAAGCGAGACCTAAAAGTTTTCATAGGCAAGTCTTTAATATCGTCAGGTAATAAATTATATAATACTATAGACATATTATAACTATTTTTGGCGAAGCAGGTGGTACTATGAGAGGGTCCAGCCAGACGATTAGGATATCTTGCAGAAAAGTTTACTACTTCATGTCTTTTATTTGGGTATCTCGCTCGGTAGTTGCATACTTTTTTTTATCGAAAAGATGGATGTCTTTACAAATTGACACATTTCATAAATATATATGCACGGAAATGGCAGCAGATGTAACTTTTTAAAATATGGTTTACAACTTGTTTTAGGAGATGTGCAATAGTATGGAGCAATTCATCAGATAAGGATAGATTTATCTGATGAATTTCCCCATACAATTATACCATATCGAAGATTTGAAGCTACGTAAACATAGTATGCTAGCAAAGCTGTTTTTTTGTCTGTTATATTGGCTAGTCGCCATGACGCATACGAGAAACTTTTTTGCAGACTTTCGCTACATGTGGCTTCCACGTGCAATACTTATCAAGTACAATTCCCAAAAATGACACATTAGTACATTCATCAATAATGTGATTAAAGTTTAATGACTTTTTATTCTCATAAAGACTTACATGAGAACATAAATATAAAAAGAAATAATTACATACATTCGTTGTCATACTAATTATTCAGAAGAAACAAGTTTAACAATTCAAAATTACGTGATTGGCTAGTCGCTTTTTGAATAATATGAACGAGTCAATATTTTTGATGACCGAGGGTAACTTGTTAAAAAGGCGCGCACCTTCGTATGTAAAGTGCAAATGTTATAAATGTATAATTGTTTAATAGTCCTTAAATTACTTTCGCGATAAATTTTTATAGTTGCTGTTCGATAGTTATAATTGAATAGTATTTTTATTATCTTATTCTGTAGTATTTGTAATTTGTCTACTTTTGTTTTGGCGGCACTTCCCCAGATTTCAATAAGGTATGACAGGTGTGGTTTTATTAGAGCATTATAAATTGTGAAACGTAATTTACGTGGTATGTATCGAACATTTATCCGGAGGGAGGCAAGGAGTGACACTAATCTGGTTATTAACTTTTAATGTGACTATTCCATGTTAAATTGGTATCCATGAGAAGACCAAGATATTTTTGATTATCATGTTGTATTCTAATATTAGCTCTCTGATTATATCGTTGGTTCTAAAATTGTATATATAGTTTTACTTACATTCATTTTTAAATTATTATTATTTAACCAATTTGTAATGTCAAAAATAGTTTTGCTTATGTTGTTATTATAATCATTCTTTGAGTTATACAACTTTGGAATGACTATGGACACATAGTCAGCAAATGATATGCAAAATCGGTTGGTAGCTTCAGTTAGATCATTTACGTACAAAAAGATAATAATATAAATATATGAATCTATTTACATCTAATATTATTCACCGTTACATCGAAATGCAGTCGAGAACTTGGCAAAAATTTGTAGGTAGTGTAACGCTTGCTGATCGCATTTGTATTAGCGTTGTTAAGAAAAAAAGACATGCTCGGTTTCCAGCATGTAGAAAATAGAAAAATGTAGTAGAAGTGATGTGGTAGAGGAAACCTACTTTATGCACGCCTTCTGGTTTTTAGCAAATTATACACGGAGAACCGGAAGTGTCCCGACCCATTGAAGACGTGCAGCGATCGTACACTTGTATGAAGACATGGGAACACGTATGGACTGTGGCAACTATAGCGCCATCAGTTTGAGCAGCTAAGCTAAGCTAAGAAAAAAATATTTAACGGTGATTGAGGGTGAAATGGAATGCTTTGGAAAGCACAAGGGGGATTTTAAAACTGCAGAGGATGTACGGATCAAGATTTATCACTCCTTAACATCGTGGACAAGCATCTGGCTTTGGATCAGAAGTTTTCTGCGGTTTTGTGGATTTTGAGAAAGCATTTAACAGAGTCGTGTGAAACGATCTCTAAAATATTTTTCCCAAATTAGGGGTCGACAATGACCTGCTCTATCCACTTATGAGGATTTACAGCATGGGTGCGGATGGACGGCAGCTTGTCGCCCTGCTTTTTTTTATTTCAACTCAGCATAGTGGCTCCGCTTCGCCTAATAATAATAATAATAAAGCCCGCAGGGCAGCTTGTGGCGAGCTGTTGGTGCGTAACGACACCACGGGTACCCGAGTGCTCCAGAGAGTCGATCAGGGCCTTCGTCTCCGGCGTGTCTTCGTCGGTCGGAGTGGAAAGTCAAGAAGGCCCGCAGGACTCTCAGCTCTGGCTTGCCTTCATTGGCCGTCCAGAGAGGAGTCGATAGAGTATATTGCTCTAGCAGGTGATATACTCCAGGGGTGGAAGTGTTAAAGGGCATAACGCCGCGAGTAACTTCGGAGAAAGCGCAGCACACCTCTCAACACCCCTGAGTCACTCACACCGGTGTTGCCCCCGGCCGACTTTCTCTGGCATTTCGGGGGTCCATCTAGTGAGTGGCGAGCCACCGCCTGCCAAAGTAACATCAGATAGGATAGTTATGGCAGGTGTCCGTCTCTCTTCTGTAATAGCCCAGTACTAATAATCCCTCCAGATATCATTTTAATAGCCTAATATTTTCCAACACATTTGCAATAGTCCCAATATCTGCCGTGACCTGGTTCATGGGTATATTATCACATTGATATCCCCTGGAGAAGGTCACGGCAGCTATACAACATTACATCAACATTTCTCAAAAGGGCCTCTACGCGTTGGTTCCAATCCCCGCGCACGCCTATAAAATGACCGGGATATACCCGTGATATGGGATCTATAATAATAATAATAATAATAATAATAATAATAAGCCCGCAGGGCAGCTTGTGGCGAGCTGTTGGTGCGTAACGACACCACGGGTACCCGAGTGCTCCAGAGAGTCGATCAGGGCCTTCGTCTCCGGCGTGTCTTCGTCGGTCGGAGTGGAAAGTCAAGAAGGCCCGCAGGACTCTCAGCTCTGGCTTGCCTTCATTGGCCGTCCAGAGAGGAGTCGATAGAGTATATTGCTCTAGCAGGTGATATACTCCAGGGGTGGAAGTGTTAAAGGGCATAACGCCGCGAGTAACTTCGGAGAAAGCGCAGCACACCTCTCAACACCCCTGAGTCACTCACACCGGTGTTGCCCCCGGCCGACTTTCTCTGGCATTTCGGGGGTCCATCTAGTGAGTGGCGAGCCACCGCCTGCCAAAGTAACATCAGATAGGATAGTTATGGCAGGTGTCCGTCTCTCTTCTGTAATAGCCCAGTACTAATAATCCCTCCAGATATCATTTTAATAGCCTAATATTTTCCAACACATTTGCAATAGTCCCAATATCTGCCGTGACCTGGTTCATGGGTATATTATCACATTGATATCCCCTGGAGAAGGTCACGGCAGCTATACAACATTACATCAAACTTCTCAAAAGGGCCTCTACGCGTTGGTTCCAATCCCCGCGCACGCCTATAAAATGACCGGGATATACCCGTAATATGGGATCTATAATAATAATAATTTTATTTCAAGGTAAGAGAACATAATAAATACAATTAAAGTGTGCATTGCTAAATAGTACAATATTTGCAAACATCTGTGTCCGAACTAGGTTACAATAAACCTGTATTTCGAACGACAGTGCTCTTCCTTAATTTTATACAAACAATAGCAAAATGTAAGATACTTTTAGGGTATTCTAGGTAATACATACAATTTGTATTAATCTAAAATCAGATACAAAAATAAAACAAAGGCAAAAATACATAAAATACAAAAAAGGCAAAATAAATGAAGAAATTGTAGTAGTGTATCGTGTTCTCCTCTCCTTGTGTAATGTATGAGTGTATTTATGAGTGTGGCGACTGAGTGCGTGTGAGAGGGTGTGTGAAGAGTTTAGCCACTAATTGACCCACATACATACTAATAATCATATGGTTATAAAAGTACATTAATGATGAAGTAAAAGTTCCGTATTATCGTAATTTAATGTTTTTAAATAATTCAGTATTTTATCTTTACATTCTTTATTATTTCTTTGATAAATATTTAGTAATTTATTAATTTTATTATACAAATATGGACCTAAGTAGCAAAAAAATCTATTTGCGTATTTATGCTTAAATATACTAGTCTCTACACAAACTTTGTAATTGCGGCGTTTTCTATTATGAATTGAATTTTTGTTGTAAACTGTTCTAGAATGTTGTTTTAGTATTGTTTTTAGAATAAAAATTTGCCGGACTGTCAATACATCGCAAGACTGGTATAACATATGAGTAGGGAATAGGATTGGTCTGAACGTACTTACCTTAAGAATTACTCTTTGAGCTATTTCTAAGGGTTTTAAACTTGTTTTTGGGACCCCACCCCATATAGTAATACAATATTCTAGTATTGACTGTACTAATGCAAAATATACTTGTTTTACTAGTTTGTAATCAGCCACATGTCGTAGATTTTTAAAAACAAATATTAATTTTCTGAGTCTGGAAGTCATTAGTTTAATATGTTCTTTGAAGGAAAGATGTTTGTCAATGATAACACCGAGGTATTTAAGATGGCTGGATTTTTTTAATATAGGACAGGAACAAGCTAGTTGGCTAGAGCAGTTGTGTCCTATAATATTTAAATTAGATGTTGAATTAAGGCAGTTTTTCATAGAAAAAGTAATATATTGGGTTTTCTCAGTGTTCAACGACAAATCATTACTCGCCAACCAATGCTTAATCCTGTCCAAACCCGCCTGAGCAGCCGCAAATGCATCAGGCCACTTGTCAGCCGAAAACAGAAGCACTGTGTCGTCTGCATAAGATATAATTTTACCATGCGATAAGTTCATTCGACACAGGTCATTTAGGTAGACTAAGAATAAGCTAGGACCTAAAATGCTACCCTGCGGGACACCGTAGGAGATAGGTAGGGTCCGGCTCTCATATTCATTAATTTTAACACTTTGCACCCTGTTAGAGAGATAGTCCTGGAACAATTTAAGTTGCAGGCCCCTCACTCCAAGTCTCTCCAGTTTTTTGAGAAGAAGCGGAATAGAGACCGTATCAAAGGCTTTAGCAAGATCCAAAAATATACCTATAGTCTTTTTACCCCCATCAATGTTTGTCACCACATAATCCACAAGCTCATGGACTGCATCACTAGTAGATTTCTTGGCTCTAAAGCCAAATTGATTATGTGATAGCAGTTGATTTTTTTCGAGATAGTTAATTAATCTTGTGTTTATGATACGTTCAAGAAGTTTGGAAATAGATGGAAGTATTGAAATAGGCCTGTAGTTATTGATACAGTCTCTATTTCCCGACTTATAAATAGGATGAACTACGGACCTCTTTAGTACTTTAGGAAAAACACCTTCACTTAGGCAGATATTAAATATATGCGTGAGGGGTGGGGTTAAAATGTCCTTATATTTCTTTAATAGTGAGTTAGGTATCCCATCCCATCCCACAGCACAAACATCTTTTAAGGTCAGAATCATCTGTTCCACCTCATTTTCATCGATACTACTCATAACTAATGATTTTAATGATGTTTGATCGCAAATTTGATCTTTCCTACGATATTTGTGACTAGAACTAATGTTAGCAGCTATTTTAGGGCCAATATTGACAAAAAAGTCATTGACTTTATCAATAGATACTTGTGGACAAGTAAGATTAATCAAATCAAAATTATTAATTTTATTATTTTTTCTATTCGTTATAACATTTATTGCATCCCATATTTTTTTATTATTTTTACCCGCTAATTGTATTTGAGATTTTTCATATGCCCTTTTCAGTTTTTTTAAAAGCTTAGTACAAAAATTTCTATATCGCTTATATGTCGTTTTCAGTGTCTCATTTTCCGGAGAGCGATTTGAGTTCATATGCAATTTATCTCTGGTTTTCATACAGCGTATTAAGCCAGGCGTAATCCAGGGTTGAATAATTCTATTTCGTTTTGGTATTATTGTTTCCTCTGTATTTGCCTCGATACAAGATTTAATAGAAGCAACTAAATAGGTCATACTTTGGTCAGCGTCATTGTTGGTAAATATTGGCTGTAGATCTAGAGCTTTCATATCCCTCTCCAGTCTCTCTGTATTAACTTTACGTATTGTACTAAACGCAAAGATCCTGTTCTGTTTAAGTTTGAGAGCTAATAACACTGTGTCATGATCAGTGACAGAAGTTTTCACGACTAGTGTAGTTGCTTGATTCTTTGTTTTTAAAAACACGTGATCAATACAAGTTTTATTATTACGCGTAGCTAGAGTGTGTGCAGGGAGTAGCCCGTGAAACGAACATAGATTCAAATAGTCCTGTGCTTTTGTATCAATTGAATTATTACAAATATTAATATTGATATCTCCCATGACACAAATGTTTTGAAAGGACGATAAGCTCGTTAGTATATTATTTAGAGAGGTCAGGAAAACATCAATACTTTTATTCGAAGGAGACCTATAAATTGCGACTATCGCAGTTTCTGAACCAATTTTTATGACAAGGCAGTTACATTCTGTACAGACGGGTTCCTCGACAAGTGCACGCAGATCACTTCTAGTGAAAACAGTTACACCGTCATTTTGGTTACAGACATTCACAGTGGCATAGCGTTTGTACCCATCCAGTTGTGGAAGTACAGGCGTACAAGACAACCAACATTCAGTCAAAATCAATATGTCACATTTTACTTTAAGTCTATCCAATAATATTATGAAACTATCGAAATTATGAGAGATGCTTCGAATATTTTGTGTCAATAGGGTAAGACCTTTAGAGGAGTCAGGTAGCAATTTTACGCATTCTTCAATGTCACAGGATTTGGAATCTGATACAGAAACCATATCTATTTCGTTTCCCAAGTCATCCATTTATATAGGTTAAAGAAAAATAAGTATCAGTGAATGTAAAAAATAAATACAATTGGGAACGTCTTAATTCTATAGATGAGGCCATGTGATTTAAATGAGTTAGAACAAAGCAAAGACAGCTGTATCTGAAAATGTATAGACAAAATCTATGAATATTATCCGATGTCGCGCTTTGTCCAAGCTTCATGATTTTAATTTGTATGAAGAAATATATTTTTAAAGAGTATGTGTGGCCGTATAGTAGATTAAGTTTTGTCTGTATAGAGTGTATAAAGTGTGTAAAAATATTTGGCACCATTTTATAATGTATAGGATTAAACAAACGTAATACAATACAACGCAATATGCATGCGCAGTAAAATACTGAAGGTGCAACTTGGATGAAAAGGATAAAACTGTACATAATTTGGAAGATTTTGAATGTAGTATAATATAGTCATGTGCTGTTTCCCTCTTTTAGTTTAATCAAATCAGATTCTTCATCAATACTTATCCGCTGTGAACCTTCCTTTTTACGTATAAAGACTTTGTTTAGCGATGTCCAACAAAATTCATAATTAAAAGTCTTAGCAAAGTCGCGAGCTAGGAAGAATAAACGTTTGCTTTTCGACGTAAGAGTCTCCGATATAAATATTGGTTTTATTTTGTGCTGATGTAAATGATCTGTTGCAGAATCACTTATTTTGCCCTTTTGCTTAAAGAGACCCGTATTTAATTTTTCGATCCTTGAGCTGGCATTAAGACTTCTAATCTTCCTTAATATATTCTCCTTCATCATTACAGTTGTGAATTCAACATTAATAGGTTGGGTCATACCGGGCTTAGCAAACGTGCGGTACACATCCTTAATATCTGCCTTTTTGATTGGTAGTTCAAGAGCCCTACCAATAGTTGCAATAGTTTCACACAGAACATCTTTTGTCTCTGAGTCATATTTAGGTACGTCTCTGATCGTGATTTTTGGAAAACAATTTTGACGCTCATATAATTCTATTTTATTTTCTAGAGATTTTATGTAAGAAGTTTGCTCTTTACGTTCTTTCCGTATAGTGTCTAACTCTCTATGTACTTCATCATATTTCTGTGACAAAGTATCTATAAACAAATGTATTTCATCATTCTGTGTTTTAATTTGTACCAAAGATGTCTCCAGGTCTTGCAATCTATTATTTTGCTCCTCAGTAAAACTTGTCAACAGAGTCCGGACCTCCGTCATAAATGATTCTAGTTCACATTCGCGTTTACGTTTAATACGCATTTTATTTACATTTTGTAAGGAATCTTGGATCTTCTGTGAGCTACCGTCACCCGAACGAACGCTAGATAGTTCAGGATCGGAAGCATATGATTTCGGAGGGGTGCGTTTAAGAGGCATATTTATGTTTAATAATTATGAAGGAGTAATTATATCAAAAATTTGAATTCGTCCCTGTTGAAAATTCCGGTAATAAAACGTATATCCAAGTACGGCCCTGGCAGTGTAAAATGGCGTCTTGAGCCCTGAGCAATAGGGAGTTGCGCCGGCGCACGACGTAACAAATTGGGGTGTGGCGAGGGTGGAGTCCAGCAATCAGAAATGTGACGCAGCGGTCCCTGATTGAGAATCAACAAGTGTGGCGCACCTGGTGGGCGTAGACTGCAGTCTCGAACTTGGTAGATTACCTCCTCGCTCTATTGCACTCCTAGTACTTCACTTAATATTTATGGCAAATATTTTAAAGTATTATTTAATAAAATAAAGGTGTAACAAAATTGACACAGATTTTAGACGTGTGCACTGTACAGTGGTCCGGGGGGAAGAGCGATAGTAGTAGATAGTAAGCGAGAAGAAGAGCCCAAATCGCAGCGGCAACTGACAAAAGACTACAGTGCTTCTTCACGCTTACTTGAAGGATCCTATATTGTAGGATGCCGGCAAGACGTTCCACTTTTTAATAGTCCGACAGAGATAAGAGTTGTCGATCTATTTTGTACGCGACAAGATGTTCTTGACAAGTGAAAAATGACATTGCAAGCCTGCACGCGTTATTCTATGACCGAATGGAGAGGGGAAAACAGTTCATTAGAGCACTCACCATGGTAAAGGTGGTAAAACACGCTTAGCGAGCTAATTTCTTGGTTTGACACCAACATTGGTGTCAGACTGGGATGCGTGCTCGGCTATTCATCGTGTATTTGGATAGTGGTCTTCAGAGAATGAGAAAAATTTATGTGAGAATGCGAATAGGTGATTCAGTGGTTAACTGCCTGCTTTATGCAAACGATGCGGTATTAATAGCAGAATCATCATCCGGACCGCAAACACTAGTTACAAATTGAATTAAACAATTTTTAACGGAAGTATCGCGTATTTTATTTATTTTGTTGAACCTGACGTTTCGAACGCTTTGCAGCGTCTGTGGTCGCAGGAAGACTGTTTAATTCAATGTGTAACAATCGCGAAAACCTAAGACAACACTAGTTACAACAATGAAAGATGATTGTATGAAGAAAGGTTTATAATTGAATGTGAAGAAAACCAAGATTATATTTGAAAGAAAGAGAACCAGAACGAACACGACGATTACAGTTTATGATATAGTGTTGGAGCAAGTAGATGAGATTGTATATCTTGTTAGCACTTTTAACAGGGATGGAAGGTACACCATTGATGTGGAGAGACTAGTGAATGCAGGCAACAGAGTGAATGGAGCGCTGGGTAAACTTCTAGGCGGTCAAAATCTAATCCAGAAGGCACAGCTCGCTGTACAAAATGCGGTGCTAATCCCAATGCTAACATTTGAAATTGAAATCTGGGTATGGTAGAGTGAGCAAAGTAAAATAAATGCGGTCGAGATGTGAGCATCACGCAAAATTTGTGGCATATCGCTTGCTTACCGCGTTCGTAATGATGACCTAAGAAAGAGAGTTGGTCTGAAAAAGAGTCGGTGTTAAGATAAGGAAAGGCATGGTTTATTGGTTTGAATATGCAGAAAAAATGCGGGACGAAAGAATGACGAAACAGATATACAATGTGAAAGTGAAAGAATGTAGGAGCCGAGGAAAACCTCGTCTTGGGTGTTCCTCGGTTTTCATGACGAAACTGGTCGTGTTTTATCTAGAGTCATAGGAACCGGCAAGCGTGAATGAAAAGAGCTATAAATGTTAAAGAAGCAAGTGAGGTTTGTAAGGACCGCGTCTTTGTCGCTAGGTTTTCCCTGCCTACCCCGCAAGGGACCTAGCGTGAAGATATGCAATTCTGTAAATGCTGCAGTGTAAATTCTGATGCTGCTGAATGTCGAATATCACGTATACTCACTTGGCAATAATGAGACTGATACATATACCAATGCCTGACTACTAATGATGCCCAGCATAAATTTAAGCTTATATACAAAGAAATGATTATGTTACAGTAAAAACGGTATAGTAAAAAGATTGTGTCTATCCGGCAATAATAACAATATCTGACTCATAAATATCAATATATATATATATAGTTCCTGTGTTACAGTTATGCTCGATATTACGAGTCAGAAAAAAAATTCGTACATGCAGTTTCTTTCTGCAAAATCCATTAGTCTTTGTAATGCACTTCCTCTAGAATTGCTCTCTCCATAGATTCCTTCAAACTCCAAATCAGTTTGTTTTTTAAATGGTGATTTGTGTGAATTATATATGTACGCATATCTTCACGCAAGGTACCTTGCGGAGTAGGCAGAGAAAACAGAGTGCCATTAAACTCCTCACATGCTTATTTAATACTCATAACTCTATTCGTGCACGCTAGCTGGATCCTAAGGCTCCTGACATCACCTTCTGATAAAAAGCGACCAAATTTCATGGTAGGTGAGTATTAGTCATACTCGACTCCAGGCCCCACAGAAAGTATTGCGAAAAATAGTTTTTATGTATGAGAGACTGGCCAGTTATAATCTCTTTTGATAATATGATTATTTATACCACACCACATTTAGCACATTTCCACATTTAGCTACAATTTTCAATTGTTGTGTGGCATCTGGTGTATTTCCTGACTTGATGAAACATAGTAAAATCATTCCATTATTTAAATCTGGTGATAGTTCGGACCCTTCGAATTTTCGACCTGTTTCCATACTGCCCATTCTCAGTAAAATTTTTGAAAAACTAATGCTTAGCCAGTTGCTCAGACATTTCAAAACACATAATTTGCTTCATAGGAAACAGTTCGGATTTACGAGAGGTTGTTCAACTATAGACGCAGGGATTCATTTGCTTAAAAGTATATTCGCGGCATGGGAGGGTTCGCAAGATGCCTTGGGAATTTTCTGTGATCTGTCTAAAGCGTTTGTCTGCGTGCACCACGACACTCTTGTCAGAAAATTACACCACTACGGTATCAGGAACAAGGCTCTCGAACTTCTGTCTTCTTATCTGGGCAATAGGATACAGAAGGTCGATGTTAATGGTAAAATATCTTCGGGGTCCCCTGTAGTTATGGGAGTCCCACAGGGGTCAATTCTAGGTCCATTCTTATTTTTAGTATATATAAATGACTTACCTTATTATGTAAGGGATAAACATGAGATTGTATTGTTTGCGGATGATACCTCTTTGACATTCAAAATTAATAGACGGTTAGGTAATTATGACGAAGTTAACGATGCTCTCTCTAAAGTTATTCATGGGTTTAGTGTTAATAATCTGGTTTTAAATGATAAAAAGACTAAAGTAATTAAGTTCTCAACACCTAATGTAAGACAGGTGGCTACCAATGTACATGTTAATGGAACTAATTTAGCCCCTGTGGAGACAACTGTGTTCTTGGGTATAACAATTGACTCCAAACTACAATGGGGCCCACAAATTGAAAAATTATCAGGAAAACTAAGTTCAGCAGCCTATGCAGTGAAAACTATTAGACGGTTCACTGATGTTGATACGGCTAGAATAGTTTATTTCAGCTACTTTCATAGTATTATGTCATATGAAATTCTTCTTTGGGGTAACTCCGCGGACATTAACACCATCTTTTTATTGCAAAAGAGAGCCATAAGAGCTATCTACAAACTTGGTCCCCGGGAGAGCCTTAGAGAAAAATTCAAAGAAATAAATATTTTAACAGTCGCATCGCAATATATCTATGAAAATATTTTGTATGTCTATAAAAATATAGACTCATTTTGTAAAAAGAGTGATACTCATAGCATAAATACTAGATATAAGCATAATCTTGTGTTACATGCAAGCCGTCTCCACAAAATAAGTAATTCTTTTATGGGGCAATGTATACGGTTCTTTAACAAACTTCCCAGCAATATAAGAGAATTGTCAATAAACAAATTTAAAACTACTGTTAAAGCCAAATTGTGTAGCAGGGCATATTATAAAGTATCTGACTATATTAATGATAAAAATGCCTGGGAGTGAGTCGATCCAATTATAATGTAATTAATAAAATATGTAAATTTGTTTGGATACCAAAAGAGGGATGCCTGAGTTCTTTGGCAGTATTTTTATCAGTGCTCACCTAGTCATGAACTGCACGGTAGGGAAAAAAATTGTGACGATTCCAAACAAATGTAGCCATTTTTACGGAATAAAAAAAAATTGACTTTGACTTTGACATGACTATAAGTAAAAATAGATACGTTGCAATTTCAATATTTCCCCCCCAAATTTTTTGTGTGCTATGTTAAATAATCGTGCCTTATTGAAAAATGGATATGCGCCGGGAACATTTTCGCGCTGATTTTTGACGATTTCAAGTGTAGTCTGAAATCGGACGAATCGCGTGATATACTTCAAATAACGATATAACGAATTCGAGCGCGGTCGACTAACTTTGGGGGATGAAGAAAGAAGTGGTCGCCCTTTGATGTCTGTTACGGAAGAAAACGTGCTAGCAGTGAAAAATTTAATCCAAGCCAATAAGCGAGTTACGTATCAGGAGATTCAGCACATACTGCAGATTGGAATGGGAAACCTTTACGAGATTCTACACTTGCATCTTCACGTGAGGAAGATAGTTTCACGCTGGATGCCGCACAACCTCATCCTTGCTCAGTAGCAGGTCCGGGTGGAATGGTGCCGTGATATGATAAAAAATTTGAGGCAAGCTTGTCTCGGCATGTTTACGGTATCATTACAGGTGATATCCTGGATTTATCGATACGATCCAGAAACGAAGCACCAGTCAACGGTTTGGGTGTTTCAAAACGAAGGCTACTGCTCCACCACAACGTGCCTGCGCACGCTGCGCGCAAAACGAGGGACTTCCTGGACAGCACGCCGGTCGAACTCCTGGGTCATCCTCCTTTCAACCCTGACCTAGCACGGTGTGACTTCTTTTTACTCGCGAAAATAAAAAATCAGCTCAGAGGGGTCAGCGTTCGAGCAGGCTGTAAATGAGGTGTCTGCGGCGAACTAGAAAAAGTGTTTCGAAAACTGGTTCAGACGCATGAGACTTTGTATAGAGGCTGGTGGAGATTACTTTGAAAAGATTTAATAAAAAAAAGTATTTACCTATAGAACACTTTTATTTCGCAAAACTTTCTGTGTGTACCACGTATATCCTTCTACTTTCGTCCACCAACTGGTCAATTTTCGGGTATATATATATATCTGTAATTGCCACTTGCTCGCCGGTGAAGAACAGCATCGTGGGAAAGCCCGCACGTCCAAGAAATTATATTTCGAAAGACTCAAGAAAGGTCTGCGTTGTGAAGGCCTGACAGCATTCGCTGCATGTAGAAGTCGCTATCTTCGCTAAATATTTAGGGTTAGCTAGCGGACCTAGACAATCATTTTTTTTATATATATTTTTTTTATTTTATTTATTTATCTACCAACAACTTATACAATCTAAATAATACAACATAACATGCATAAAAAATGTGTGTAAATGTACAAGTTAATTATAGGTAGATATCACATGCTTGTATATAAATATATTCTTACGCAACTAAGTTTTAAAGTTATATAAGTATACTTTTTGTACACAAATACGTTAAACATGTGTACATGAAAGGTATCTTAAAATATTGTGCTATAAGCTAGCCACTGAGTCAGCGTGTATATTTATTACGGTGCTGCATTTATTTATTATTTTACACATACGAGGATAATAGATTAGGAAACAGGATAACGTTAGGAAGAAGATATAGTTAATCGGGTGTTATTTTACGAATGTCAAGTAATATTTGGTATGCTAGGGATAGTAATCAGGGCAGAAACGGTAGCTGAAGAATTTGGTTCATATTAAAGATAGCGTACAATCGCAGCAGTCGAGACTGATACGACCGGAGCAGCCATGGCAACGACGGGATGCATCTACTAAAGGTAGTGTGTGAATGCCAATCATATTGCCTGTAAATGAATACGTTAAGTACTCTGGTAATATTAATTTTCTTACTTTTAAATATATTTTGGTACTCATTTGATACTAAAGCATGAAACAATTTTGTGTAAAGCAGTTTAGGATCGTCTACAGAATAATCCAATTATAATTTAAAAAAATAATGAGTACTTATTATTTTTTGACGGACTAATTTCTCAGCGCTGTCTAGCCCGAAAGTAAGCGAAGCTTATGTTATGGATAGTCAACTGATAAACATACGTAAATACATTTTTTAATACATACATATGATACGTAGAAAATATCCACACCAAGACAAACAGACATGTTCATGCGCAAGTACAAGATTGTAGAATGTACAACAATGAACAATATTTGTACAAGAGACCAGTTTTTAAATCTGAAATTTATGAAAAAAGGTTTACTACCAATTGACTGCAAAGCTGCAGATCTATATTATAAAAGACTGATAATCTGAAGTCTGATCCAAAGCGGGTCATTATGCAGTTTGATAGTGATCGGAATAGTCGTGTAAGATCACCAGTTCGAAGGTGGTGCTGGTAGCTAATTATTACCTACATATTGTTTTTTTTTTATATGATCATCAGACGATATTATCTGGTTCGTTATGTTCACCATTAGAAAAGTTATATTCTGTGCTGGTATTTACGGGAGAAGTAGAAAATACAAGATATAAACACCGACAATGGTTTATTATAAGAAAGAGTACAGCTCAAAGGTCGTGACTAAGGCCGTGGTTTCCGCTACAATTGTCTGTGACACTTAGCTTTTTCCCAAAGTTGCAGCAAGCACGCCGTAGGTGGAGGTAGGCGACGAGTAGCGGATGCTAGGCGCGATGATGCAGCGTGGCGGAGTAGCAGCTCCGGCGCATCAGTCATGTGTAGTCTGGCAGCACTGGCAGGCGTAGTCATCCGTACGGGGCAACCTTAGAACGCACACGTCCAGGGTGTTATTAGCGCGTACGGCCTTGACTCCCGGTTGCCATCAAGTCTCCAATGCCAGCCGCAGGGGCGACAGCTCAGTGTCAGTGGACTAGCTAACATTTGAAACGGCAACCGGAATAAGGTACAAGAAAAGAAGGGCTTAAAGCAAGTTAAATTAGTCGCTTGAAGAGCTTAACTACATGTTGAATTATTTAATTAAAGAAATACAGAACTTCCTTGGTGAAGCCAGAAGCAAGTCCGTTAGCTTACAAAATTACCCACATGATTTGATAATAAATCAGTTTGAAGATAAAAGATAAAAAATATTTATTTGCCATTCTGCCCTCGCGGACACTTAGACACGTCTTACATTTTTTGAAATGTAATCTTATTGTATTTTATTTAATTATCTTATTTTATGTTTTCCTTTTTTAATCTACTAGTATTTCGGAAATGACTATTGGCGAAGAAGAAATGCCGAAAGAAACTTGCCAATACAGGTCTCTTTTAAAATTGTCAATTAGATATTACAAAAAAAAATACATAAGCATATTGGTACAATAATAATATCAAATGGTAAAATTAAAGATTATTAAGGACAGATAGACTGTGCTGAATTATTTCCAGACATCTTTGTCAGTTACATATTCATTAATTCTATAATAAGCCCTTCTACAGAGAGTATTTTTAATGTGTTTTTTGAATACATTGTTAGGTAAGGACAGAACTGTTTCAGGCAATTTATTATAAAATCGAATACAATTTACAAGAAAAGATCTATCAGTTCTAGCAAGCCGATGTACCGGTATACACAACTTATTTCTACTTCTAAGCTTTTCACTAAAGTTTGAAAACGACTTTAAATTTTTACGAGCATACATTATGTTTTCATAAATATATTGAGAAGTAAGTGAGGATATTTATTTCTTTGAACAGTTCCCTGAGGGATTCTCTGGAGCCCATGTTATAAATAGAGCGAATGGCTCTTTTTTGTAAGATAAAAATTGTCTCAATGTCCACCGCCGTTCCCCACAACAGTATACCATACGACATAATGCTTTGAAAGTAACTGAAATAAACTAAGCGCGCAGTAGCCACATCCGTCAATTGGCTGGTTCTCGTAACTGCATATACAGCAGAGCTGAGCTTAACGGAAAAATTATTTATGTGGGGGCCCATTGTAATTTGGAGTCTACTGCAATTCCAAGAAACACAGTATTATTAACAAATTCTAATTTATTATTCCCAATGAGAACTTCTGTATTGGAAGAACTCACATTTAGAAGACAAAATTTGATGCATTTGGTTTTAGCTGAGTTTAGCAACAGATTATTACATGTGAACCAGTTTAAAACAGTGAAGAACCGGTATGTATTAATACAGTTGGTATAGTTAAATATACAAAAGATCAATGGATGCTTTCCTATAAGTACCTACCGAAAGCGGTAACAGGGAAATTAACATCGATTTCAGAGGCGAAGCTGTAAGAAATACCAATTAGTTTTATGCTGATAAACACAGCAGTAGAGACATACCCAATTTGTAGAAATGGGGTTACAATACAATCACGAGCACTGGTATTAATAGTTAGCATTTAGTGATAACTGTTTCGGCTACAATATATGTAAAATATTATTTATTTATTAGAACAGACACTAATCTAGCCCGGAATTGGATATATCCATGCAAGAAATGAACGATATAGGGCCGGTTTTACGGTCCGAGTGAATGAGTGAACTAGTGACCGGTAAGTGAACCATAGAACATTCGAGAACAAGTTTCAAGAAAAAAGGCGCCAACCGTAATTCCAAAATGTTCGAAGATGCAAAATCTGTTTAAAGAATTATTTTAAAATTGAATGTTAGAATTATAAGTATATTTGTTTAGGTAGTTTGATAAAATTAGATTTGCAAAATTAATAGGTTTCATATGCAATAGTACCATACGAGGTGTTTTACAATCGCCAGATTGCGCCAGTTGTAGCATTTCGAGACGAGTTATAATACAGTTATGTTTACATTGCCAATATTGTAAAAATAGTTAGGTTGTAACGTGTAAACTGTTACATACGGCGGCAGAGATCGCGCAAGTGATACTTAATGAATGAACGAGTATCTTTGTATTAAGTGTTGTTGTATGTATGTATGTATATCTTCACGCCAAGTCCCTTGCGGGGTAGGCAGAGAGAACCGAGCGCCATAAGACACGGTCCTTGCATACTTCACTCGCTTCTGTGACATTCATAGCTCTTTTCATGCACGCTCGCCGGTTCCTGGGGCTTCTGACATCACCTTCTGATAAAACACGACCAATTTGGTCATGGTAGGTTAGTCTCGGCCTTCCTCGGCTCCTACATCCTTCCACTTTTGCATTGTATATCTGTTTCGTCATTCTTTCGTCCCGCATTCTTTCTACATGTCCGAACCAACGGAGCATGCCCTTTCTTATCTTCACACCGACACTCTCTTTTAGACCAACTCTTTCTCTCACGTCTTCATTACGAACGCGGTCAGCAAGCGTTATGCCACAAATTTTGCGCAATGCTCGCATCTCGACCGCATTTATTCTACTTTCATGCTCTCTCTGCCATACCCAGCTCTCACTTCCATAAGTTAGCGTTGGAATTAGCACCGTAAAATAATAATAAGTGTTGTTGTTCTCATAATAAGTGAATTTTGTAATTCTTCTTTGATAATAAATGGATAAATAAATTAATGTATCGCGAGCGTTCGTAGGCTACTGTGACCGCTTTCTGTCAGGTGGGCCGTATGCGTATATAAAAAAAAAATAGAACCTCGTATCGTATATCGTATTCTCTCTCACACTCTCAGCGTATCTCAATTTACAGAAATTGTAAACAACAGCAGTTAAAATATTGAATTCTGAGTATATTTCAATTGTTTTCGTTTTATTAATTATTGTTACAAATCTTGCCTCGACTTGTAAAGCTATTATTACATAGGACAAAAATCGCAAATATTCTATTAATTTAAATAATCAATTCTTGTGTACGTATATTACTCGTACCTAGTCCGGCCATAAGTTCTGTTACAAATGAATATGCATTTATTTTTTATGAAAATCTAATTAAAAAAAAATATATGCACATATTATGTATGGATGTCTCAGCAAAAAATAAAAAATATATATTCTATTCGAAATGGCCACGTTTGGCTTTGATACAGGCCTTTAATCTGTCTGGCCACAAATCTAAGGATTTACGCAGTTTCCATGGGAAATTTAGCCACCGCTTGCTCCAGAGATTTCTTAAGTCAGCGTGTCGTTTCGAGCAGGCCATGTCCTCTAAAACTGACCATGTAGCAAGGGGTATAAATCTGGACTAGACGAGGGAAAGTCTTCTACTCTTATAAAGTCTGGAACGTTGATTTCGAGCCAGGCTTGGGTAGTCCGTGCCTAGTGATCAGGTGTAGAATCCTGCTGGAAAGTCCACGGTACATTTTTAAGAAGTGTATTGCTGAGAGGTTTCCCAACACGTACCAAGACAGTCTCTTGATTTACTTTGGATAAAGCCTTCACTCCTTTTTCACAAAAATGAAGCTTGGTGGCTCCTTGACAAGACACCCCCCACCAAACCATTACAGACGCAGGATTATGACCACTTGAGCGGCTTGTTTAGAACTGTGTGCGTACTTGTCATTTTGTTTGTTGCAGTACTTTTCAATCGTGATTTTCTTTTATCAGTAAAGAGAAAAAGTGCCTTTCACCTGCGTATCGGGGCAGAAGGCGTTTTGATCGATCTACTCTCTGCAGGAATTGATTTAGGGCATATCCTGTGTATGGACGATAAGCGTCGAGCTTCAGGCCTTGTTTTATTATACGCGACAGAGTTCTAGCAGGAATCTTCATTTCTCGCGATAAGATAGTTTGTTTCCTAATGATGTTTCGGCGAGTTCTGGCTTAAACAACATTTCCAGCCTTTGTATTTCTAACAGCACGCGGTCGCCCCCATCTTTTATGGTCTTCAACATAGGAAGCGTTGGTATATCTCTCGATAGTACGATATACGAACATACGGCTGATACCAAGCTTATCAAGTGTCTCGAATATGACCGACGGCTCCATACTCACTTTGTGCAAGGCAATCACTGCAATCCTATTTTCTTTAACACCCCTTTCCATATTGTAATTTGATAATAAAGACGAACAAAATAAGTAAAATGGTGGAAAATCGAAAGAAGTTTTTAACATAATAAACGCGTTCAAAATTCTACGAGTTAAAAGAAAGAATAGTTTCTATGTTACAGTATTTATGCCCAGACTTGTTATATATGATATATATATGATATATATATGTATAGGTATATAAATATTTTGTATATCTCGAAAACTACTTGGATCGAATTTGTATTTAGGGTGTTATCTGAAAAAAACGTACAATTTATAAAAGAAAACGCCGCGCGAAGTTCGATCGCTCAGGTACTGAAGAATATAATTAGTCAATTTCGTCAAAGAGAAATAGCCAGTTTTATCAAACCATTGTTTTTTTTTAGTGATCCGTACTGCACTAAATGGTACCTGTAAATAAACGGTAAGCTTATAGGAGGATTTCCTTGAACGTCGGTCTATCTGATGTCCTTCAACCTTTGGTCTCGGAAATACGTGGAGGTAAATTGAAATTATTCTGCAATCTCTTAAAGCTGCAAAATATAAACTGAGCATCTCAGTCAACGTAATAAAAAATATGGTAAAAATATTATATTATGTTTATTAACTTATGATTTAACATCACAAGTAACTTGTAACGTAAGTCGCAAGTAACTTGAAATCTACAGGGGATTTTTCATACGCATTTTTTTTAAACAACGTCGGAAGACATACAACTCTATTTTAGACATCATCATTGCGAATACGATCAATAAGCGTTACGCCACAAATTTTGCTCAACGCTCGCATTTCGACCGCGTTTATCCTACTTTCATACTCTCTCCGCCATTCAGCTCTCGCTTCCCTAAGTATGCGTTGGGACCAGCACTGCATTGTGTATTGCGAGTTGTGCTTCTGGCTAAACTTTTTACTGCCAAGCAGTTTTCCCAACACTCCTTTCACACTATTCCCAGCACTCACTCGTCTTTCCACATCAGCGATGTACCTTCCATCCCTGCTGAAAGCGCATCCAAGATAAACAATCTCATCCACTTGTTTGTCATGTTTGCCCTAAATTTTTAATTTTCCTTCTCCAATTTATTATACTCCTTAAAAATTATGATTCTGACTAATTTCTCGAGTAAAACGGTGTACCAGCATTGTAGCATACTTATCGATTCTTAAATATTTCTAAATTCACTTATTTGCTCGTTATCGCTGCAACATGATATGTTTAGTATATAAGTTCAACTTTATTTAAATGTCATTAGTAGCCAATCTTGGGTCTCGGTGCCATTCTAAAATTAGCAGGTGAGTATACATGGCCTTATAGGTTGATATGGGTTTGTATTTATTTTGTTTGTCTGTATTATAACCGCACCGCTCGCCGACGGCGGGAAGTTCACCCTCACATGTTGGAACCACAAAGGTCCCGTACTGTTAGGTTCCAGAGAAGTTTTCTTCCAAGAACTCGCAATGAATGAGCTTCCAGCCGAGGTTTTCCCAAGGGACTACAGCATGGGGCTCTTCAAGAAAGGCGCGAAGAGGTTTTTAGAGGGTCGGCAACGCATGAGTGATACTCCTGGTATTGCAAATGTCCATAGGCTACGGTTACTGTTTACCATCAGGCAGGCCGTATTGACACCTTGGTGGTACAAAAAAAAATACAATGACTTTAGCACTTGTTACCGTAGAGGCACTTGTGTGTTTAGTAAAAGGTAGCGCGTAGTAAGATATATCTCACAGAAGCAGGGATGTAGAAATCGAAATTTGCTGTGGTAAGTCCAAGAATTGTCTCAACCCTTCGGGTGCCTGGTCGCTCTGATAGACCCGTCACTTCAAAAAATCAAAAATATTTATCAAGTTCTTAACTAGCCCGCTACTAAGTAGCTTCGCGATATAATCTAGTGGTAATTTTCCTGCCTTTCCTGAAATCCGCAAAATACTCACGTTGGAGTGACATACCTAGAATATGCGAATTATATATGCTTAAATCTACGTATGACTACTGACTAGTTAGTAATATCCTTTTTTTTATTCGAAGATCTATAAGTTGATTCATCCATACCTTAAATTAAAGTGAAGTCTAATTTTTGTTTTGTTAAATGGAAATGTTTAATATTTAAAACATCGAGAGAGTTCGATGGCGTCGTTGCGTGTGCGTATCCTTCTAACCGAACACCAGTAGCCTGTCTATGGATGAGTTTATCTATTTCGAGTTTCTCCGTGCGTAGGAGGGCACGTTAAGCAATCGGTTTCGGCTGCTGTCGATAGATGACAGTCGTTAAGCTAAGTCAGTGGCCCTCGGGTGGTTTGAAAACACTGACCTCCGCCAATTTGCATTTGAGCAGCGTGGTGGAGTATGCTGTAAACCCCTTATTTTTATACTAGGTCGGGAGGCATACAATCATACGGCCCACCTGACGAAAAGCGGATACCGTAGTCTATTAACGCTTGCGATATATTAAAGTATCACTCGCGCGATGCCTCCTCTGCTGCTTACACAGCAACTCCTTGGGAGCTTACTGGTGACCTTACTCACTCGCAGGAACGCAACAAACCTTTTAAAGGCTGCGGTAACTGCTGTGGCTTTGGCTGTGGTTTTCTGTGAGATGGAGATACTTCCCCAGACGGGCTGCTTTGATGCGCTCTACCTACTTCAGTTGAAGGGAGACCCGTATCCCTTCAGTGGGATGAGTAAGGGTTGATGTGGTGGATTTGATGCGGTGACAAATTAATCAGAATTTTGGTTTAAAAAATAGTTAAAGCCGGTAGTAAAATTCGTAAGTTGGCAGCTATAGCGAATTATAATTTTATGTAGAAATAACAGCTTGATGCTCAGCTGTAAGCTTTGTTTTAAATTAAACTGGCATCGAGTTTTTGTTTTGGTAACTGAATTTATTGTTAAGTGAACACTTGACTAAAAGTAAAAAATGAGCATTCTTAAATTATATAATGACATGCAAAAAAAAACATCGTGCGTCTATATACAATGCAGAAAGAAAAACTATAGTTTTGGTTTATCATATTATTTTTATACTTTTGGACGCTTGTTCCACTTGCATTTACATGTCTTCATATTTTATACATTTGTTCAAGTTAGACCTATAGTCGTATGTGTTTCATGCTTCTATGTACCTTAAATTATGTTTGTGGTTGTGGGAGAACCAGTCTTGCCCTTTTAGCCAAGCCTAAAAAAAATTATTAACCCGAAACTTGTTTGTGTATGTGATAGTCAGCTAGGGTTGTCAAAATTTGTTTCAGGGTTGTCACTCAACATCATTGTTAGGCAGTCTTAGTATAGAATATTTTTTTGTTTGTGTTGAACCTCTTCTAAGGTTGAACCAACAATATCTAGGTTGTCAATTCGAAAAAAAAAATTAACTCTCACACGTATGTATTGTCACGATGCGAATCTACACTTGCATATTGATGCGAATTTGGGTGCTACCAGCGTCATCTGTTAACCTGTAAATACATTAAGTCGATCGCATTCAGTCTAGCTAGGTGCCACCCTCTAGTCGCTTCTAATTGATGTGATTCTTTGCTTTTCATTAGTTCGATTATTCTTGTCGTTACAGCACTTCTAAAATTCTGCGTTTTTAATGTTTATTTATTTTCTGGAGGATTCTAGAACGGAATTTTGAGAAGAGTTTAAGAAGAAGATTGATTCATCAAAATGGCAGCACGTAGCCGTCAACTAATAGATTTGGTTTGACAGACAGATTCCGCTTTTTTTGGCCGTAGACTTTGATATAGAAAGCATGTAAAGTTCTTTTTGAAAATAACTGTCTGAATTTTTTTTGAGTCGTAATAAAATCAAAATGTTAACACATGGTTATAATCTTAAAGATTAAATATAATGAATCAGATTTCAATCAAGAAACATGGCGTCATAGCGTCTCCTACAGAATTAATTTTGTACTTTGAACTCGCTACACCGAACTAAGATTCGGTCGCAATTCGCAGCCGCATGCTAATTCGCAGGCTGCAATCCTGTATTCGCAGACCGCAACCCATAGTGCGTAGTTCCTGGTCGTCGGATTGTTCGCTGTAGATCCATGGCTTGTGTCTCTGCGCCCTGTCTTGGATAAGAGGTGCAACGCTGGTTCTTGTCATCATACATCGAATCCCGATGTTTCCGAATTTTCTATAAAGGTAACTGGATCTGTACAAATGTACACCTGTTTCATAAAATGTGCGATTTCATGCATTTACATCGGCCTAATGCAGTTGGTAAATTTGGGTGTATGTGTGATCTAGCTTATCTAAACTATATATATATATATAAATGTATGTTGTCCAAATGAAAGGAAATGTATTTCTTCGTTAATTTCATTTAAATATGCCATGTACTATATAGACATATGAAATTTAATTTATGTTCCATATTAATTATGTTTTTGCGACTGCAAAGAATAATTACATGAATACATTTTTCTTTATATTGGTTCAGCATAGTTACTCCGTTTCGCCTGTTGGTAAGCGAAAAGACGAGCCCAAATTGCAGCGGCACATGACAAAGGACTACAGCATCCTGTCAGTTAGTAAAAATATAACATCTTATGTACAGAACAAAAGATTCGAATAATAAAATGATTTGGTATTTTATGATGTAAACGATGTGGTAATGAAGCAAGTTAATAACAAGATTTCAGGGTGAGCTTTTTTCACGGATATGATTAAAGCATTTGTGTTGACCACAAAAATATAGATACAGATATTAAAGGAATATTATTGATATTTTAAAAATAAATGTAAGTAATAGAAAATAATACGTTTAAATATGTACAAAATCTAGTACAGAATATAAATTCATATCCATTCGTATGCTAATTGAATGCGGTGTACCACAGGGCAGTTTTCTGGGGCTATTATTGTTCCATCTATATATTAACGATATTTCAAGTTCTATAAAACACCATATGGTGCTATTTGCTGATGATATCACAGCTACATCACCATAAACCTACCTATAATAACATTTTTTTATCTGACTAAATAGCACATTACGACATATAATTAAATGACTCGATATGAAAAATTTTGTGATTCATTTATCTAAAACGAACGTAATATTAATATTTATCAAAGATTGCAAGCATAGAACCTTCACATAAACTACAGAGGAAAAAAAATTAATTACAAATCACAAAATTTCTTGATTTATTGATCAGTAGTCAATTAATATGGAAACTTCATGCAGGGCGAATGATCGAATCTACATATGTACTAACATTACTTTTAAAAAGTTTGCGTGTAATCTATTACAGTGACTATCATGCAACTGTCGTTTAAGTATTGCGATACGATAACATCATCTACGGTAACTCGTAAATATAAATAAAACTATTTTTATAGTCCAAAAAAATGCTTTAATTCAATGACCGGCCTTAAAATCACTAACAGAGATGCGTACCAATATTTAAGTCATTTAAATCATTAGTCCTACCGGCAATATATAACATAAAATATACATTTTTGTAAAAAACAAGTTCACGCCTATTTACGAGTATTAAAGTAGCACAGACTAGGAGAAACTCAAGCTCCGTACGTACCCAATATAGGGATCTACTTAGACTTGACAGATTTCATACGGCACCTCTACAGAACAGAGTTTTTGTCGAGGAAACGATTATTTATAATATTGTGATGGCATTTCAGAATGTTAGAATTTGAAATGTAATATTGTGATGGCATTTCAGAATTTCTGAATTTGAAATGATAATATCTATATTTGCCAGATAGTAATTGTATTTTGTAAATTGCCAAACTAAATATTCACAACTAATGTAACGTATAATAATAATAATCGGAGAAAAGCAAATATTTTTTGTTTTATTATAAAATAATATTAATTAAGTTGATTCTAGTGTTCATCGAGTATCATTTATTGGTAAAATTCAAATTCAAATTTCTAAAAATGATTTATTCTTTACATCATAATTAGCTTACCGGCAAAAGTATAGTGAAAAATATTTGAGAATGAGGGTGAAATCCTTAGGAATGCTGTGGAAGGCTCAGTAAGGATGATTAAACATGGAGAAGTATTTGATACTTGATCAGAAGCGCAGACTTGAAAGAAAAATATATCGGTTATTGTTTTCATTTTTTATTAAAACATCTAATGATGTTAGTTCTTAGCACCAGTCTTACAGGTTCTCCACAAATGTGACTTCGAGATGAAAATCTTCACGTTTTTAATGATGTACGTAACATTACTAAAAAGAAAAGACTCTAAGAGACCATAATTCTCGTCGAATACGGAAGGATGTTGCAACATTTTGGTACCCGCCTCCAATAGCCTATGTGTGATACATTGTTAGGCAGCTTTTTATGAGTTTTAAAATCGGTCTAGCCGTTAGGCTACAGGAGGTCACATTGGAACGGATATACTGACCCACATTCATACATGCGCGTGAAAAACAATACCTTCCTTATAGGACAATTGGGTAAAAAGAGACAAGAGGAACCTGTAATAGAAGCTGTAACAATGAAAGTCGGAAAACAGAAGTTTGTTAAGTTACTAGTACCTTCAATACTTACTTAAATCAGAATATCTATTTTTTTTTCTGAAGTCTGTTATTTACTTTTGCTTGACGGTAGTAAGTTTATAATAATTTTGTATATCGATTACGGTATACTAAATTACTATTAATATTATGGTGTAGAACATGTAGAAACATGGATATGATTTAATTCCTATCTGTGACTATTGATATATTATGCATAAACTTGATGAAATTCTGATTTAACTGAATAAATTATATTTTATTTTCTTACAGATCCGAAATGGCGACTAGATTTGTTCTACTGGTTTTGCCAGCATTAGTATTAGCCAAAATAAACATACTATATTCTGGTAAAACTGTAGGAAACAAATGGCACTTAAAAGTAATCGCTTCTGGCAATGACATTGGTAATGTAACAGATACTGAGAGAAATACCTTCAATGTAAACGATGATAACCTAAAAACCGCAATAAATTCTATGTTCGGAAAACGTCCCGATCATGTATTCCTCCGCAGCCCGCCTTCCTGGGGAGATGTTTATAAGTTATACGGCTGGCAGCCAGTTACGAGGTCTGTAAAGTTATTACGAGGCGGGTTCTTGAATATTTCTTCCCAACCTGCCATTATACTAGATGACTTCTATGAAAACAATAGCTCAAAACCAGTAACTTTGAACATCGATACTTGTATGGAAGTACAAAATACAGTTTCGACATCTTGGAGCATTGGGGGTGAATTATCCGTAAGCGAGAAGATCGGCTATAAATTTGAAATCGACGTTGTTGACATTGGAGATGAGTTTTCATTCTCTTACAACTCATCCTGGGGTGCTAATACTAAACAGTCACAGACCAAGATAATTGGAGACACATCATCTATGGAAATCGTTCTCGATCCTGGCCAGTCCGTCGTCGTTCAACGTCATGCTGATATATGGAGCATTAAATTCGAATTAGAATATATAGCTTTTTTATCAGGACAAGTAACTGTGAGCTACGTTGAAGCATACAAAGATTCTTATTTCTGGAAATCAGAAATCGAACGCTGTATGAGAGAGGGGAATCTTAGCAATGAAATAATGTCACGGGAAGTCATGGATATCAAATTCTACGCAAACTCTAAAATCACGGTTCTCGACAATATAAGATAGCTTACGGAAACTGCATCACAGCTTAACAAACTTTATTGCCTATTATTTAATAAACAGTAATATAAATAAATATAAATAATACTTTAGGCACCACTTTATTATTTTTTCCATTGCTACATGATTTTTTTTATGTTCGTGCACACAACTACGAAACAATATCTGCAGCGGTATTGTAGTGCTGTTTCAAATTCTTCAAAAAATACCAAAGAGGTTTTTATATTCCTTCTATCTTCTCCTTCGCAGCTCTTTCATCCTCGACTACTAAAAAAAACAGTATGCAAAAGTTTTAAAGGCGCTTATTCCTACTACCTGGATATTACCAAAATCTATCAAATAAGCTCTTCGGTAATATCCAGGTAGTAGGAATAAGCGCCTTTAAAACTTTTGCACATTGTTTTTTTTTATACTACGTCTGGAGGCATACAAGCATGCGGCCCACCAGATGTAAAGCAGATACCGTAGTCTATTAACGCTTGGGATATATTAAAGTATCACTCGCGCGATGCCTCCTCTGCTGCTTACACAGCAACTCCTTGGGAGCTTACTGGTGACCTTACTCACTCGCAGGAACGCAACAAACCTTTTAAAGGCTGCGGTAACTGCTTACCATCAGGAAAGCCGTATGCTTGTTTGCCACCTTAGTGGTATAAAAAAAAACCCTCTATGGAGTTGTTATTTGGCTGTGGTTTTCTGTGAGATGGAGATACTTCCCCAGACGGGCTGCTTTCATGCGCCCTACCTCTCTTAAAATATCCAGACTAAGACAAACAGACGATGAGCCACCGAGGTCACCTATTTGATCTTCGTTAATATGGCCATATTTCTGAGCTCCGTATCCCTCATATGGTAAGATTTCGTGGCATCCTGCATAGCCTTTCCCGTCTGTACTCTATTCTCTCTGAGCCTGCCATTCCAACATAATATTTAAAGGCTTTCACAGCGATTCGCAGAGTCGTACGTTGCGCACTCTTATTCTGTCTTAAACGTCATACCACTCCACTGATTTCTATATTAATTAATTCTCGGTTAAGGCTGTACACCTATGGAATACTTTACCATTCGGTATTCTACTCGATCATTTCGTACCTTCAAATATCTTGTCAAACTTCTCTATATTTCTCTTAACATTACACAATCAGCTTCATTTTCTTGCTTTTCCCCCTCAGTTTCATAAGTGGTATTTACGGTATATATACATACATACAATCACATTGATATGTACATGGACTATATATACACCTATATAGTTTATGTATATGTATTTATGACTTGTTTCTTTACTTCTCTGCCCTAAGGTTTTCTGCAAGAGATTACGTCGCTATAAAACTGCCGCTGTACTGGTACATTCTCATTTTGTTGTATTTTTATTTTAAAGTGCATTTTATTGTGTATTCAATCAATCAATCAAGTTTATTTGCATGAATACAGGACAAATAGTTGATTAACGTGTAAAAAGATCTACTCCGTATTCTACCATTAAGGCGTGCAAATGCATACAATGACGTAAGTAGTCTATTGTTACAGTAATAGATACATATTTAAAATTACAATATTAATTGTTACATTATTATTTGTCAATATTATTAATACATAATTAATAACAATTCACAACATATTAAAGTCACGTGATTTAATGACTAATTAATCGCAGTTAAATATCAAATTTATCATTTAAATAGTCTTTAACTTAAGAGTTGCCTACTAGTATGTCTTTAGCTTTACGCTTAAAGGTCAGAGAATCATCAATGTCAAGTATATTTTTTGGTACTTTGTTGTATAATTTAGGTGCCATGATAAATACACTAGTATTGTACATGGCAGTTCTTGAAGGTGGAATACAAAACTTATGACAGTTGCGATTGCTTTTTAAATTTGTAAACAAATAAGCATTATTTTTAACGAATAATATACAACTAAATATGTACAAACAAGGAACAGTTAGTATTTTCAATTTAGCGAAATAAGGTTTGCAACTGTCTTGGCGACTAAGATGGCGCATTGATCTCACACATTTCTTTTGGGCTTTAAATATCCTATCTCTGTCACTTGAATTGCCCCAAAAGATTATACCATATTTCAAAGTTGAATAATAATAATAATAATAATAATAAATATTGTCGGACAAATTACACAGCGCCACCTAGCCCCAAAGTAAGCGAAGCTTGTGTTATGGGTGCTAAACAACTGATAAACATACGTAAATACATTTTTTTTTTGTAAATACATACTTATTATACATAGTAAATACCCAGACCAAGACAAACAGACATGTTCATGCACACAAATGTTTGTTCTGTGTGGGAATCGAACCCACGAGCGTTGGTGTCAAAGTAGCGTAACAGCGCGTTTCACCACTGCGCCACCGAGCTCGTCAAAGTCAAATGTCAAATGTCAAATGAACATAGGGTTGAATGAACATACAGACATTCTCGACATGTATGTGCCTTCCAATTAATATTGCAATCTATATGTAAACCGAGAAATTTAGTTACTTTAATCTCCTGATTTTTTTTATCTTTATAGTGAATATTCAAAGAACATGTTCGATTAATAATTCTATTTGTAACTGTCATAATTTTTGTTTTGTCAATGTTAAGTGTGAGGTTATTCGATTTCATCCAGTCAATAATGTCAATAAGAGTATTATTTATGTCAGTTTCAAGTTTATTTAGGTCATTTGCAACAAATGTGACTGTACTGTCATCAGCAAACAATGTCGTAGAGTGATTTATTGAATTTGGAAAATCGTTTATATATATAATAAACAATAATATAATACCAAAAATACTACCCTGGGGAACTCTGTATAAAACTGTTCTACATTTTGATGTGTAATTTGTTTCTGTTTGTGTTTTAGAATTGATTCCGGTTATGATTGTGTATTGCTGCCTGTTACTTAAATATGATTTTACTAATTTTAAGATATTACCCCTTACACCATAACCTTTCAATTTATTAATTAAGATATCATGGTCAACACAATCGAATGCTCTCGATAGATCCATGTACAAAGATCCCATAACTAACTTCTTATCTACGTTGATTAATACTTTTTGCAAAAAAGCATAAATGGCTTTATCTACACTTTTATTCTTTCTGTAACCCTGCTGTTCATCTACTAGAATATTATTTACTTCGAGATAATTATATAGCGCTTCTTGAATTATCTTTTCGATTACTTTTGAGAAAATCGGAATGAGAGCTATTGGTCTGTAATTTTTCAAATATTGCCTTATTATATATGCCCTCTCTTCTTTTTTAAATATCGGTTTAATAATAGTTCTTTGATTTCTAAATTAAGATTAAAGCTAGAGAGTAACTGTTCAAAACTGTTAGCTATACGAATGAATACGGAGTTTTTTTTTTCAATCTGGCAATATTAAAATCTCCGCAAATTACAATTTTTCTTTTTTGTAACAAAATTTATCCAAGATTTCCTCTAAACGAGAAAAGAAGGTTTCGCGTGATATTCGGTCAGCTTTAGGAGGTCTATATATACATAGAACATTAATACTTTGGTCGATTAATTCTATTCCACTGCATTCTATTATATTGGGAATATTTAATTTTTCAACTTCATCTATTACTCTAAACTTATGATTATTTTGTACCAAAATGCAGGAGCCGCCATGCCTATTTCCGCGTGAATATGTAGATGCTAATGTATAATTAGGAATGTACAAAAAGGCCAAGTCATTATTCGTCATGTTGCGTTCTGTTATACATAGAAAATCGATTGGATTGTCCTCAGATACTAATCTTTCGATACCTAACACTAGTAAGTCAGATTTTGAAAGCAGACCGTTTATGTTTTGGTGAAGTACGTTTATGTGCTTACGTACGAAAAAAATTGAATTTTTCTTCACAATTCTTATTTTGTTTCCGAGAAGAGATTTCATCATTGATTTCGAAATTACGATTCAGTTCATGAACGTCATTTAATACATTTTCTGTTTGTGTGCCTATCTCAACAAACTTTCTAAATTGTTTCATTCTTAATTTACAATTATATTCTGTGATTTTCATGGAATAATCCAAACGCAATACTTCTTTTAGAATAATCCGACATAATTGATATGTAAAGTATTTGAAAGCCGGCACATATCTAGAATAATCCATATCTACAAATGTGACATTATTAAATTAACTACACAAAAATTTCAGCATATAGTTAAGTTTTTTCACATTCATGCAATTATTAAAGGGAATTTCTCTTACAATAACGTTTGTATCGGGTAATGAACATAGCCACTTATTGACATAAAAATTAAAATCTTTTGGATTTTTGTCATTCGTTCCAGTTAATAAAATAACATAATCTTTTTTAGTTAAGCTTAAAATATTTTCAGAGTCAGTAGTACATGACACGTAGTAGCCCCAGGTTTCCAATAACAGGAGACTACGAACTAGAGCCCAACAGTTCCTGTAAGATTTTACATATTCGTCGTCCTTGATTATCTGCAATTATTATCACCCTGGATTTAATTTTTTTGTCAGCTGTAGTAGTGGTTTTTAACGAGAAAGTTTGTATTGTAACTAAAATATTAAAATAGATATACAAAGACCCTAAAGTGTTACATAAGTTGAAATTTTACAGATATCTGCTAACGCTAGTTTGTGCGGAGTATATACAGATAAAAAAGATAAAGATAAAAAATCTTTGTTTGCCTTTAGAACCTCACGGGCACTTAGACTCGTCTTACATTTTTAATATTATATCTTATTATTTTTTTAAGCTTTTCTCTTTTTAAATCTACCAGCATTTCAAATGATCAGTGGCCAAGAAGAAATGCCAAAAGAAACTTGCCAATAAGTCTTTTTTTCCAAATCATCTTATACATATTACAATATATAGTGATAACAAGTGGTACATTTAAAGTTATATTAATTCCATTTCCATACATCTCTGTTAGTTAGATATTCATCGATTAATATAACAACCCTTTTTAAATAGAGTATGTTTGATGTGCCATTTGAACATATTGTCAGGCAAGGGCAGAAATATTTCAAGTAATTTATTTATTATTTATAATACAATTTACAACAAAAGATCTATTCAGTCTTAGCAAGCCAATGTACTGGCATACGTAATCTATTCCTGCTTGGAAGATTTTCACTACATTTTGAAAACGAATTTATATTATTATTACTAGCATACATTATGTTCTCATAAATGTACTGAGAGGTAACCGTGAGGATATTTATTTCTTTCACAACAGTATATCATATGCAATTTGATCCAACCCGCTTTGTGTGCTTCCGCCACTAATTAGTTCATGCGGCCTAGCGCCGGCCGGCACCCACCCACTACTGTTAGTACGTGCTACATGCCGACGCTGCCATGGCTGCTCCGGTAGTCTCTGCCTCGGCTGCTGCGGTCGTCCGCCATCTGGAACAGAATCCGCATGCCCCCACCACCACCGTCGCTGCCACGACTGGCCTGGTCATCGCTGCGACACGTGTTTCGCCTCTCCACGAGGCATCATCAGGCGTTGTAGACGTTAATCGTAAGAATAACATGCTACAAGTGACAAATCCATCGCAGTGCCGTCCCTTATATTGAATTGAGGGTGGGGGTGGATGGTGTGAGCGAAAAGATATTTAATAGTGGGGAATGGTTTACGTCAGTCTGTTTGTTCATGAGAGTAATTTTAGAATTTTTATGTTTATTAATTTCTAATTGTTCCCTAATATTTAGTTTTAAACTTTACTTTGTTAACTTTGTCTATGGTGTGAAAAATTTGATATGTATTAGTGGGGGATAAGTTATGTCCTTTGTCTATAAGATGCTCCGCGAAGTGTGACCTTTCTGGGCGATTGTTTTTATACGCCGATACATGTTCGTGAAATCGTGTTATAAAGTTACGACCAGTTTGCCCGATATAAACGTGTTCACATTCATCGCAGAACAGCTTATAGATGCAGGATTTTTTATTGGGCGGGATTTTATCTTTAGTGTTACAAAGTGACCTGAGTGAATTATGGGATTTGAGAGCAACATGTATTTTTTTCTAAATATGTGAACTATTTTGTCAGTGATTTTACCCAGGTATGACAAACTCGCAGTGTATTTATTTGTCGAAATATATGGAACCGCGTACAATAGTCTGTTAACGATACTACTCGTCTTTTTACGCAATAATTTATCGATGGTAGATTTGGAATAACCGTTTGACTTCGCGATCTGATATATTACATCAAGTTCTTTGTTGTAATTATCCTTACTCAATGGAACGCTCATCAAACGGTGTATCATAGTTTTATACGCTGCGAGCTTGTGTTGCCAAGGATGGCTGGATGACGCGGGAATCGTGGTATCGGTATGAGTTGGTTTACGATATATCGAAAATTGATGGAGGGGTTGATTTTTAGTTATGGTAATCTATAAGTGAAGTGAACTATTTTGTTCTATTTCTAAAGTGAATTTAATTTTAGGATGGATTTTATTTAATTTGGAAACAAAGAGATCCAATTGACGATAGGTACCTGTCCAGCATATGAGAATATCGTCGACATATCTATAGTAATAGAATATGTGTGGTTTACCGATTATGTGTTCGCGTTCGTAATTATCCATAAATAAGTCAGCCATCAATGGACTAAGAGGGGACCCCATTGCTAACCCTTCTTTTTGAAAATAGTATTTATTATCAAACTGAAAATAATTTTGAGACATGCAAAGTCTTGTCAGTCGTAATATGTCATCTGTCTCGCCACGATGAATGAAGTTATTTTCTAAAGAGGACTTGAGGATTTTTAGACAATCCTCGTAAGGTACGTTAGTAAATAGACTTTCAACATCGAGTGAAATTAATTTGGAAGAAGGGGGTAGTGTTAAGTTTTTTATACTATCAATTAAACGTAAACTATTTTTAAGACTGTGTTTTGGCTCAAAAGATATCTTTTCACGGATATGTACAATAAGAAATTTTGCCAACTTATAGGTGGGAGCTCCAATGTACGACACAACTGGCCTTATTGGAATATTGATTTTATGTAATTTTGGTAAACCATAAAGCATAGGAGAATGGGGATTCATGGGAATAATTTTGAATTTTGAATATGAATTATCCGGAAAGATACACACATCAAAAGTGTCTAGGGATCAACATATATTTTTGCAATAACTTTTCTCCTGATTGATATTAATTAAAATTTTCTTTAAGGATTCATCAAATAAAGTGTTTTCGTTTGTCTACAGTAACGATAAACCAAGTCACCTTTGCATTAATAAAGAAATTTGCCATTTTCATAATAAAGGGATTTTTGACATTTGAACCACTAACATTAAAGTTCGAAAAAAAGACTGAAATAACAGTTTTCTTTAAAATTTTATTGGGTAACTTAAACAATTAATAATCCGTGTTTCTACCGCGAACACTAACAATACAAGAACATCGGTTTGGCATACTCAAAATGAGTTCATACAAATCACGCTGTGGAATGGCCGCCCATGTTCGTTGCAACAACAAAAAAAGGTCTTCTTGCGACTGGATACCCTCCATATTCGGCAGAGCTCTTCTCTGTAGCATATCTCATGCATGCTCAATCGGGTTCAAGTCTGGCGACTGAGCAGGCCAGGGCATGACATTGATATTAGCTGCGGCGAGAGTCTGTCTTACAACTCTTGCGGTGTGCGGTCGTGCATTATCATGCATTAACTGAAATAAGGGACCGATTTGCACTTGTAGAGGAACGATGACGTCTGATACAATCGTCTCAGCATAAATTTGAGCGTTGAGGTTGCCTCTGATCCAAATCAACTCAGTTCTTCCGCCGATCCAAATACCCGCCCATACCATGATGGTTCCACCACTATAAGGATGGACTTCCTGGCAGGATTTTAATCGCTGTTGACGTCCAGGGGTTCTCCAGTGTCGTATACGTCTTGTATCCGGTCTCATACCAAAACGAGACTCATCAGAAAAGCACACGAAACGCCATTGTTCTTCTGCCCAATTTCTGTGTTCAAGAGCCCATTGATATCGAATCCTACGATTGTGCATTGCTATAGGTGGTACCCTTAGCGGTCTTCGGGAATGAAGGTTCACTTCATGCAAGCGGTTTCTGACTGTTTGGTCGCTAATTAAGTTCCCTGAAGAGTGATGAAGCGTCACGGCTAACATCATGGCGGTTATTGTTGGAGCTCTTCGAGTTGTGATTTGAATGTATCGGTCTTGTCTCCGTGTCCATGCATGGGATATGCTACAGAGAAGAGCTCGGCCGAATATGGAGGGTATCCAGTCGCAAGAAGACCTTTTTTTGTTGTTGCAACGAACATGGGCGGCCATTCCACAGCGTGATTTGGATGAACTCATTTTGAGTATGCCAAACCGATGTTCTTGTGTTGTTAGTGTTCGCGGTAGAAACACGGATTATTAATTGTTTAAGTTACCCAATAAAATTTTAAAGAAAACTGTTATTTCAGTCTTTTTTTCGAACTTTAATGTTAGTGGTTCAAATGTCAAAAATCCCTTTATTATGAAAATGGCAAATTTCTTTATTAATGCAAAGGTGACTTGGTTTATCGTTACTGTAGACAAACGAAAACACTTTATTTGATGAATCCTTAAAGAAAATTTTAATTAATATCAATCAGGAGAAAAGTTATTGCAAAAATATATGTTGATCCCTAGACACTTTTGATGTGTGTATATTTCGAGCCGTTAACAGTTAACTTTAATTGGGTCAAACGTCACTGACTTTGGAGTTATACTCATTACGGTCCATGATGACTAACGTATTTCCTTTATCCGCTTTAGATAAAACAATATTATCGGTTAAAATTCTCTGCCGAACAGATACCAACGTCTTGGCCTCACTATTAACGGTATTTTGATTTGGAAAACATTTAAGTTGTTGGGCTATGGAGTACTTTAAGAAATTATCTTTTTTATTTCTGATAACCGCAACCTCCGCGTCAACCGCCAGGTTTTCAAGGGATGTTTGTGTTATTTTGGGGGGGATACTGTACTTTAACCCTTCGAAACCCGGGTGGTCATATATGACCGCGAAATGTAAACGGGTACTGACTACTTACACCCTTTTCCAAAAGTGTGATTTCCTGGTTAGTAAATTGTGTATTTGATAAATTTTTTACGCGGGGGTAGAAGGTGTGACATGCAGAATTAGTGTAATTTGAGGTTAAATCACTTTGTAACACAGGAGATGGGCGTTGTTGTGAAATGAGTCTGTCAAGTTTGTCTGTTTGAGAGGTGTACTTTTTGTGTATAAAATTAGACGCGAGTTCTCGGGCTTTTTAATCTACTAAATCGAATTCTACGGGATGTAATTTGTGGGCGAGTTCGGTATGTAATATTTTTAAATGTGATTTGAGGTTGTCCCTAACGGCAAACCAACGACATGATTCCTCATTTAGCCAGATGAATTGGGCTTTTTTGATGGCTTTTTTAGCCGCTATTGAATGCGGTGGAGTTTTGTCAACTTAATATACACCTTCACCTGATCAGCTATACTTGCTGCCATTAAATTATTAATAGATTCAGGCGTTATTTTGCGAAAGTCATGCATTGCATGTGAATTTGACTTTCGCAAAATAACGCCTGAATCTATTAACTAGTATATCATATGACATAATGCTGTGAAAGTAGCGGAAATAGACTAAGCGAGCAGTAGCCACATCCGTCAATCGTCTAATTCTCCTAACGGCATATGCGACAGAGCTGAGCTTACTGGCCAGTCTATTTATGTGGGGCCCTGCTACAATTTTGAATCTGTCGTAATTCCAAGAAATACAGTATCATTATCAAATTCTAGTATATTAATGTCAATGAAAATTGAAAATGAAAAGGAAGAAGTCACATTTGGAAGACTTAATTTTATACATTTGGTTTTAGTTGAATTTAATAACAGATCATTGCATGTGAATCAATTTAGAATAGCAAACAGAACATCGGCAAACAAAGTATCATCGGCAAACAGTAGTATATCCGCCGTTTTCTGCACCATGTAGGGCAGATCATTTTTATATACTAAAAATAAAAAGGGTCGCAATATAGAGCCCTGGGGCACCCCAATATTAACATGAATACCTTTATAAATATTTTAACAATGACATCGCAATATATCTATGAAAATCTTTTATATGTCCATAAAAACAGACTCATTTTGTAAAAAGAGTGATACTCATAGCATAAATACTAGATATAAGCATAATCTTGTGTTGCATGCAAGCCGTCTCCACAAAATAAGTAATTCTTTTATGGGGCAATGTATACGGTTCTATAACAAACTTCCCAGCAATATAAAAGAATTGTCAATAAACAAATTTAAAACTACTATTAAAGCCAAATTGTGTAGCAGGGCATATTATAAAGTATCTGACTATATTAATGATAAAAATGCCTGGGAGTGAGTCGATCCAATTATAATGTAATTAATAAATTATGTAAATTTGTTTGGATACCAAAAGAGGGATGCCTGAGTTTTTTGGCAGTATTTTTATCAGTGCTCACCTAGTCATAAACTGCACGGTAAGGAAAAAAATTGTGACGATTCCAAACAAATGTAGTCATTTTTACGGAAATAAAAAGAGTTTTGGCTTTGACCTTAGATTTGATCCCATTGATGTCAACAGTTTGTATTCTATTGTTTAAATAAGTTGACATGTACAATCTAGAGAAGTTCTAAAGTATTGAAAGAAAAACTCCAACAAAGTATCTGAGAACTCCAGCATACTATGCGGTGATTCGTTTTTTTTTTCATAAATATGGATGGCTAATAATATTTTAATAGTATTACTTTCCCCATGACCCGTGATCTGAACTCTGTAACATATTTAAATCACGTACTTTCTTATCTTTTTCCGTAGTTATTTCCTGCGTGCCTATAGTAATGCATAGCGTCTACTACATGTATGATACCTGCCTGTTTTCGAAGCGGGTCTCACTAGTGACTCTATATATGATTTGCTTTATATGGTGTAATCTCTTGCTCTTTAACAATTTTCTTTGATGAAATTATAAAATGATGATTTTCGTCCAACTCAGTTCCTTCTCTCCCGTAGAACTTCACTTCTCATTCATTTTCTTCGATTTTAGTCTGTATTAAACCCTGGAAAAGATATGTTGATGACATTTTTTGGCGTTTTGGTATATGATCGAGATGGAGTTCAGTGCTACCTTCTTAATTCCAAATACGAGAAATTAAATTTTAACTGGAGTAGGAAAACCACAGAAATCTGCCATTCTTGGATTTTCAAATCTTAGTTCGCGCGAATAATACGTTAAAATACACGGTATATAGATGTCTACCCACACTGACAGTTACCTACATACTATTTCTCATCATCATCCTAGTCAACTCCACTCAGACTCCGCTCGGCTCACGTTGAGTTGAGCATATGATCTTTGTGATCGAAATTACTTGGATTGAGAGGTGGAGCATGTACAGGCAGTTTTAAAATGCAATGGGTAGGGAGTAATTTTAAACCATAGGCACCACGAAGAAGAGGGGCAATGTTGACAGTTAGCTAGCATTTCTTCCATACATGAAAGGAGTGGCCGAAAAATTCAAAAATAGAGGCGTTTTACCTGAAATAAAACGCATATTAAATACTTACCTTATTTGAAACTTTAAACATATTGAGATAGGCCCTGTGTTTTCTGCTTTCTCTTTCTACCTTATGTTTGCCCTCTCGCTCGCACACCCACCACCATCTCACCAGGCAGGTGGGGACGTCAGGTGATCGCTGCGTCCGCCATTTCAAACCATTAAGTCGAAATATCACCAGGCAGAATTGAAAGATAAAGTTTCAAATAAGGTAAGTATTTAATATGCGTTTTATTTCAGGTAAAACGCCTCTATTAAAGACTTGACCGTTATTTGAAACTTTAAACATATTGAGACGTGTTTGTTATCGCCTGGTGGAGATGGACGCCAATGTGAGATGGGTAAAATAAAGTATAAATACTACTACTACTAATGTGTGCGAGGTACCTGTTGGATGTTACATATTCAAATTAATGGCACAAATAAACTAGTAACACTTCTGTTAGAAGGAGCTGGTATAACCTCCCGTCTATAAAATTGCCTAAAAGTATTACCGGACCGCCAGTTACCACGCGATAAGATGTCGTCTATTGGGATATTGTCAGACCCATTTTTCGACGCCACTGCGGAGCGGATACTTCCCGGAGATGCAATTATGCCAGCTTCTTTCAATAATGAATTAATCCATCCTGCAATCAATGCACGAGAGGCGGCTTTAGGCTGACCTCTAAAGTTGATGAATAGGTTTGAACAACCTGCCGAGATGCGTTTTTCATTAAGGAGAACGAGGCAACGCTTAACCCAATATACAGGATCGAGTTTGTCGAGTTGACTAGTAGCTTCCATCCCGATTGCCTGTAATCAGAATTATCAGTTTTAGACCCAAGGTAGGGCATAAAATGATGTAGTTGTTATATGTTTTATAGTGCTCGTCATCGACTGCTAGTAAGGTCAAGTCGTGAATACGGCGACCAGACACAGTAACATAAAATAGCTGTATGTCTATTTGTAGAAAAAATGTTTCTTTCGTCAATTTTATATTTAGAAAGAAACAGTAGGAGCTCGTCAATATTCACAGACTTCTTGTGAGATACTGGTTTTTTTAAAACAATAGACTTCAATAAGCTAACTTCAATTAAGGTCTCCATGAAGTCCTAAGAAGCTCTAGTTGCGAATTATTCCAATCAGTTAGGTTCTCCGACCACCCCCACATGTCCAAACTCCTAGGGTCATTTCTTGGATTTTGGGAGGTGAAAGGCCCGTTGAAATGTCTATCAGGTAGCGATGTAGGTTACGGACAGAAAACGGGGCTGCTAAAGCGCGTGATTTGAGATCCGCTCTCCAAAAGACTCTCCCATCGTGGGGCGACATTAGAAATGTTCCTTGAGACAGATTGAGATGGGCCAGAACTCGGGGCATTAGGTAGGGTGGAGGAAAAATCCACGCAAGATGGTAGTTCCATGTTTGGGAAAAGGCATCGTGAAATACCGCTTGAGTGCCTTTTTGGTCCAAAGACACATAATTGGATACCACATGCGCACTCCTCGAGGCAAAAAAGGTCTATGTACGATCTAACAATCTGGAAATCTTGAAGGCAATATCTGTTAGGTGCAATGACCTTGTCCCGCCTTCGTTCCGTATGTAAGCAACTGCGGTTTTGTTGTCGGACTGCCACAACTGTGAATCGACCGAGGAACTGACCTTCTAAAACTTTTAGGACTGCAAGAAGTTCCTTTTGATTGCAAAAAACTTTTCTGGTCGATCCACCGTCCTGCCATGCAATTCTGTAAGAGCAAACATCCTTACATCCTCGGAAACATCGGCTGTTATAGCCTTGAACACAAAATTGCAATTCCTTAGTATCGCTTTTCATGGTTGTGCGACACTAGCGCCGCAAGGCTGCGTTTGGAATTGGAATTCTACAAGGCAAACAGCCTCGCGTACGCTTACAGTCTTATAGAATACCAAATAATTTAGCCGTGATCGCAGTAGACGATGTCAAAGCTGTGACATCTGTGATCACAGCGACGCATACAGCCATTACGAGTCGCTTAGAGAATTGCATGGCTGAAAAGGATCGATTGTCCAGTTGGGCGCCCCAGGCTTGATCAGACGCATCTGTCGCCATGAAGTGAGATGGGGGTGGTAAATGTATTGCCGATGGATGATGATGGTTCAGAAGCCACCAAGATAGATCTTGCAAAGCTTGTTTCGGAATTGGGTGGCGTTTAGTATCGGGTGCTTTGATGAGTGCGTTGAGGAAGGTCAACAGTGCTCGAGAGCGAAGTTTTCCTCTCGGGACTACAAAACTCGCAAAGTTCAAAAGGCCCACGAGACTTTGCAAACTTTTCAGGTCCACCAAACCCTCGCCTAGAATATTCGTTATTTTGGTTGCCACACACTTTTCTCTGGGTAAAGATTTCTCGTTGTCCCGTGTATTCCAAGAAATCCCTAGATATACTAGACTTTGTTGTGGCACCGTGATCGATATGTCCATATTTATCTGCCACCCAAGAATCTCAGTCTCTCTAGTAGTATGTGAACATGTGTCAGTAGGACCTGTCGATCCTGATGGGCCAGGAGAAAGTCGTCCAAATATACGATAATACGTAATCCCAGTTTTTTGAGGCTCTGAGCAATCCAATTGGTTAGGGAAGCGAACACTTTTAGAGCTGTGTTGAGTCCAAAAGCCAGACATGTCATTTGTAGCAGTTGCCCTTTGTATGAGAGACGAAGGAACCTCCTGTGAGACGGGCAAACACCCAGATGAAAATAGGCTTGTGACAGGTCTATTTTGCATAGGGAATCTCTCGGCTGAAGAAAGTCAGGAATACGTTGCACATTTATAAGCCGAAATTTGTCCGTCATTACATATTCGTTTAACAACGACAGTTTGAAGACTGGCCGATCACGCATCGCCTTTTGGGACAAGAAACATTGTCGAAATAAAGCTTGGTGATTGTTTGACTACCTCTATGATCCCTTTGCATTTGGGATAACACAGTGGTCATTGCATTCGAGACCGGAGTATTGAACAGATTTTTCACTAGATGAGGCATTATTAGCGGCGGTTTTTGACGAAAGGGTATGCGGTACCCTTTTATAATCTTTAACAGGTATGGTGATGCACTCAGCTGTTCCCAACGTGTGTAAAATAGAAGTAGTCGCCCTGCTATAAATTGATTGTCAATCCTTACCACGTTTTCTCCCAAGAGTGTTGTATTCCGAGTATGCTCCAGAAGTCTTGAAACCGTCAGAAGCATAGATGCTTCTGAGGGTGTCCTCTGGATCAAAAGGAACCCCTGGCGTTATTAGAGAATGCTGAACGAGGGTTTCCAAAAGCAGTGCCTTGTCCTTGTGAGGAATGAGGCTGATAACAACCCTGCGGGGGTTGGTTTGCATGGGAAATGTGCGTTACGGCACAACGTCCATGTGAGGAGCCCTGCGAGGGTTCTTTGGAAATCGCCTGCCCCTGCGGGGGGTGGCGTGTCTGTTTGCTTGGACCAGTTGCACCTGGTGCAATGGATCCCGGCTTATTCAACGGCAAGAAAGTTTTCCATACACCTCCTGTTTTCTCAAGTACAGTAGACAGAGAGTCAGCACTGAACAAATGTTGACACGAAGGTGGAATTTTTCGCAAAACAACTTTGTTGAGAGGATCACACACAAAGTTGATTATGCCATCTCTCCTCATTTGAATGACCTCTGCTGGGCGGCCACAGATCAGTTGAAGTAGTTCCGAAGAAACTTTGAATACATCACCCTTTAAAAAGAATTCATCAACTTTTTCTCGTAAGCCATCGTACAAAATTTGTGATTCGTGGGCCCATTGTAAAAGATTGCGAAGAGACGATTGCATCGCTTCGCGCTGTCGCGATACGCAACATGTCAAAGCAGCGTACGCTCTTTCAGAGTGAGCTAAATGGCGTAAGCAATCGTATGCTTTAAGTTCGTCATTTACATCTAGCTCTACGAAGCCCGGTGAGGTATTATAATTCTTTTACGTATCCGCATAGCGATTTTCGCACCATCCTATATTATCGAAATGTTGAATGTCTTTTTAAAATAGTCAAATACTCAACGGATGTTTTGGGAACTGAGGGTTCTTTCAACTTTGTTTCGATTCCGAAAACGAGATTCGGTTCAGCTCTAGATGCGGGTGGATCACTAATAGGTTCGAGTGTATTTGGATTATCGTACAAATCGCCGCTGACATTGCCCTCGAGAATGTATTCGGGTGTATTGTGAAACATATAAGAATATTGTTTACTGCCTTCACAGGAATTTATTTTATTCCGGAGATCGCTTAATTTGCGGTATAATTTATCTAGGCAGCGATTATCGCGCCGGCGACGTTTGCCCCCCCCCCTTTTCGCTTATGAAATGATTTTCTATCATCAAACGCACCAGAACTAGATGATGACGAACTAGAAGCACTACTACTTGACGAACTACTAGAGAACTAAGAGCACGTTGCCGTTTTGTTCGTTTTCGCGCTTTATCACTACATTTTTTCTCAACCTCCAATGGGCCCGATCGCCGATGTTTAACATCGTCTACACTGTTCATAATGTCACTGTATGCTTGTATTTATCACCTGAAACCACTTTTCGGTACTAGGGCTAAAGGAAAAAATAAGCATTAGCATAAAAAACAATTTAAAATGAAGGTAGAAAAATGTTCAATTCAAAAGGTAACACGAACGGTAACACCGTTATAAATTACTTAAGTAATCTACTAATGAACAAAAATGAAAGGTATTCATCAAATTAGCAAAAGTAATTTCTCAGTTTTAGCAATACTCAAAAGTAATAACATTAAGTTATGCAATAAGTAAGAAAATGAATATTAGTATAATGTTACCAGAATACTAAAGAGTCCTTGGCACGACCGTGCGCAGCAGAAAACAGGACGCCAATGGTTTGAAATGGCGGACGCAGCGATCACCTGACGTCCCCACCTGCCTGGTGAGATGGTGGTGGGTGTGCGAGCGAGAGGGCAAACATAAGGTAGAAAGAGAAAGCAGAAAACACAGGGCCTATCTCAATATGTTTAAAGTTTCAAATAACGGTCAAGTCTTTAATATTCCATTACGACTACATTTACATCAGCTAGGAAATTAACAGAATACCGAAATATATTTTTCCTTTTACCTAAGGTCGGTGACAAAATCTTTGACTGCAATTATGAGCTCCTTGACCCCTGTGTCAATGAGCTCATAATTGCTGTTAAAGACTTAGAAATTGGGAAGTCGGAAATATTCAAACACCATCTTCAAAAGGATATCAATCTCTGGATCGAGCTGTATAGTTTCTAATTATACCTAATTATAGCTAAGGATTTTTGGTATGACGTAGATTTAGTTTTTCTTTTTTATAATTATCTTGTTATATTTTATAGCTATTGTATAATTCAAAGAACATTTTGTATACTACAAAGACATTATATGAAAGATATATACATTTTTATATCACCAGTGAGGATTGTACAGCATGTGTGCGGGTGGACGGCAGCTTGTCGCCCTGGTTTGATGTCAACATTGGTGTCAGACAGGGATGCGTGCTGTCGGCTCGGCTGTTCATCCTGTATCTGGACAGTTGTCTTCAGAGAATAAGAAATATGAATGTGGGAATGCGAATGGGTGACTCAGTGTTAACTGCCTGCTTTATGCAGACGATGCGGCATTAATAGCAGAATCACCATCCGAACTGCAAACACTAGTTACAACAATGAAAGATGATTGTATGAAGAAAGGCTTACAATTGAATGCGAAGAAAACCTAGATAATGGTATTTGAAAGAGAGACAACCAGAACGAACACTAGGATTATGGTTGATGATGTAGTGTTGGAGCAAGTGAATGAGATTGTATATCTTGGAAGTGCTTTTAGCAGCAATGGAAGGTACACCGCTGATGTGGAGAGACGAGTGAGTGCCGGGAATAGGGTGAATGGAGCGTTGGGTAAACTTCTAGGCAGCCGAAATCTAAGCCAGAAGGCACAGCTCGCTGTACACAATGCGGTGCTAATTTCAACGCTACTTATGGCAGAGAGAGCATGAAAGTAGAATAAATGCGGTCGAGATGCGAGCATTGCGCAAAATTTGTGGCATCACGTTTGCTGACCGCGTTCGTAATGAAGACGTGAGAGAAAGAGTTGGTCTAAAAGAGAGTGTCGGTGTTAAGATAAGAAAGGGCATGCTCCGTTAGTTCGGACATGTAGAAAGAATGCGGGACGAAAGAATGACGAAACAGATATACAATGCAAAAGTGGAAGGATGTAGGAGCCGAGGAAGACCTAGACTAACATACCATGACGAAATTGGTCGTGTTTTATCAGAAGGTGATGTTAAAAGCCCCAGGAACCGGCGAGCGTGCATGAAAAGAGCTATGAACGTCACAGAAGCGAGTGAAGTATGCAAGAACCGCGTCTTAAGGCGCTCGGTTCTCTCTGCCTACCCCGCAAGGGACTTGGCGTGAAGATATACATACATACATTATTTTCTGAGGCGCGCGAAAGATAGTCACACATACAGGCAGACAAATAAATATAAAATGACTTTAATAGCTTCTTTTCAGATTTAAGAGTCCAGTTGCGTAAATCAAAGATGTATCTCTTGTACAAAATCAACGTTTTATGAATTCATTATATGCATAAATGTAGAAAATTTAATTAAGTTACATTTATACTATTATTATTTATTATAATCATTAACTTACGCTCATTAGTGCTTATTCTCCATGCTGATTACACTCATAGTCCGATTTAATTTACTAGGTTACCGAGCTTTGTAATGTAACATAGGCAGACAGTTTTCATGTGCTACCTTAGACATTAACTCGCTTAACGCTATTATCACATGGAACTATACTTTGTTGACAGAATAAATGCTGCGTCAAAGGTAAACTAGCTAGTTTTTAGAATACGTCTTCAACAATATAATCATCATTATTAAATTTAAGACTTTATACTCTTACCAGTTGAGTTTCTACCACTTTTCTCTGTATTGACAGCTTCTATACTTCTTGATACGACATTACTTTCACTTTTTCCTTTATGTAATACCAGGGTCAGTACCAGAAGCGTGCACACCCTGTATATTGACAAAATGTTTAGCATGGCTCTCGTATCTAATTTGAAGTTAATTCGCTTACCATTAAAGTCTATAATTTCAATCCACTCCTGGGGTATATTTTTCTTTGCTTTGCAAGCCGTCACCATATTGACATACAACATTTCTCTACTGAAATCTGACTCCGTGAAACTCACTTTATGCACTTTTTCTAATCTCTATCGCAACACACGCGCGAGAAATGACCGCAGCCGTTGCATGCAAAACAATTAGCGCTCAGCGCGCGGCAGCGCTGCGAGTCGTCGCAGGCTGCGCGGCCGCAGCGCGTGCACAGCCGCAGCGCGTGCACAGCCGCAGCGCGTGCACAGCCGAAGCGCGTGCACAGCCGCAGCGCGTGCACAGCCGCAGCGCGTGCAGAGCTCGCCTCCGCAGAACCCTTTTCCGTACATCGCATTCACTTGTCCCACTGACGAAGTTGCCTTCGGTATTTGTCTACTTTCTCTGGACATCTCGGCTGCTTCACACACTTGTACAGCTTTCGACAATAACAAATCCTCCGTCCGCAGCAATTTGTCACGTACGATACTATTGGATGAAATGAAGAAAAGTTCAAAACAGAGCAGCTAGATGGCAGCACTTTATTTATATGAAATAAATCGCTATACAAACAAAAACAATAATAAAAAAATATTATACGCCGAGACAATGCAATAACTTCCAGAATTGATTTTGAATAAAAGATGCATCCCTTAATTATACAGATAACAAAAATAGAAATTTAGTACCACCATCACGTTCACACCAGGGGTAGGGGTGTCTCAAAGTAATATTCAATCCAGGAGTAATAATTGCACAAGCAAACTAGAGGCGCTGCAAGGTAAAACTTCGACCTATAGACTTTGACGCGTTACAATATCAAATTGGAAGGATGTAGGAGACGAGGAAGACCAAGACTCTCCTACCATGACTAAATTGGTGGTGTTTTATCAGAAGGTGATATCAGGAGTTCTAGAAACCGGCGAGCATGCATGAAGAGAGCTATGAATGATAAAGAAGTGAGGAGTGAGGTGTGTAAGGATCGCATTTTCTGACTCTCGTTTCTCTCAGCCTAACCCGCAAGGTACCTGTCGTGTACCTAGTCCGGCCACAAGTTCTGTGACAAATGAATATGGATTTATTTTTTTATGAAATAGTCTAATCTTAATGATACTTATTATGGAATTCATTCAATACAAATTTATGGAATTCTCAGCAAAAAATAAAATTGTTTAGCCTTTAATCTGCCTGGCCACGAATTAATGGATTTACGCACTGTTTCCATGGGAAATTTAGCCACTGTTTACTCCAGAGATTTTTTAAGAGATACAATGTCGGCGTATCGTTTCGAACAGGCCATGCCCTCTAAAACTGATTCAGATATGGGCTTGACTATAATCAATGGCTCTACATTGTTAGGGTTCGTAATTTTATTTAACATTTTAAGATATTTTAACAAATAATAGTTGGGAGATAAATATTATAAGTCTAAATTTAACTAATTTATTATACCGGAAACGCGATTTCGATTTTGCTGATTGGTTGACGACTGACCAATTGGAGGGCAGTATATTTTTCCCGCCATATTGGATAACTTGGCGCGGAGTTTTGGTTTGGCGGGCGGATGGTTTCTTGGAGTCGAGACGATAAGACATTGGTGTAATTGTATTTTTGATTCTACAATAAGTTGGAAAAGCAAAACTATCGTTATAATATAGTCTGGCTTAAATTCGGACATGGTTTAATTTCATCAATCCTATGAAGCTCAACGTAACCTAAAGGGAGTTTAAAGTTCAGAAGTGACAAGCAACCTACGTTTGAAGACTATGAATGAACCGTCTAGCCGCCGGAGTCGTGACTCACTTCACAGGAGACTTGAGACACCACATGCTAAGGATACTCGGACTGTCTCTCGGAGTCGTAGTCGGAGAGGGATTCGGAGCTCCTCAGTGGAGCACAGCCGTGAGCGGGTCAAGCTATTGGAAAAGGAGCTGCAGCACGAACGTGAGCTACTTCTACAAGCTGAGGTCCACCACCGTACCTCTACACAGCGAGTAAGCCGTGATCGCCGCGATGACAGCCGCAGCCGTAGTAGACAGCGTGATGCAGAGCGACGTGCAGAGCGGCGAGACCACACAGGACGATATGAAAGGTCATGTAGCCCTTCTTTATCTAAGCAAAAATTTGTTGACATTCTTAAGTGTTTACGAGACGGGTTTACTTCACATCTATCCGCCGAAAGCGCACATCCAGTTCGAAAAATAGATCATAAAAATATATTACCCAATTTCGATCCTTCAACTAGAAATCAACGCGTAGATATTTGGCTAAAAAAAGTGAATGAGTGCGCTTCGGTTTATGGATGGGATGATAGAACCACCACTCACTGTGCAATGCAAAAGCTTCAGGGCCTGGCCCAAACATGGTACGAGGGATTGAATTCTATACTTTTTACTTGGAGTGGAATGGCAACACAAATTAATTAACGCATTTCCCTTCGAACAAAACTACGGCCAGGCCCTCGAAGATATGCTTAAAAGAAGAAGCAAATTCAATGAGCCTGTCGAAGTGTATTTTTATGACAAATTAACATTGCTCAATCAGTGCGATATCGAAGGTAAACGGGCGGTAGAGTGTATAATCCATGGTATCAGTGATAGAACTTTAAGGTCGGGTGCTCTTGCGTTGCGATGTTCTCATCCCGATCAACTTCTACAATATTTAATTAGTAACAAAGAATCGAATCATTCTTTAACAGATCGTAATTCCTTTAGAAACAAGAATAACGATACGTATGCTACAAGCTCTTTTAATAAGCATCCAAATCAGAAGTCGAGTGCTAGGTCGAGTCAAGTGACAGGTTGTTACAATTGTAAGGAACAAGGTCATAGTTTTTTATATTGTCCAAAGCCTTTAATAAAATGCACGCATTGTAACAAGGTCGGGCACACCTCTGATAACTGTTTCACTAAGACAATTGATAAACCATCTCATTCGAATAATACAGCTGAAAAAAAGACAATGTACATTGATTCAATAGACAAATAAAATTTCAATCCAAATTAGAAATATCTGAAAGAAGAGTAAGTAAATGGTAAACTGTTCAGAACATTTGTAGATTTCGGGAGTGAGGTAAGTTTATTAAGGGAATCAGAAGCAAATCAGTTAGGGGTCTCTCATGATAATATTCCGTCGTTATTAAAGAGTTTCGGTAATGAAATAGTTCAATCGCTAGGAGTATTATACATTGATTTAAGCGTAGACGAAGTGAAGGCCAAAGTCCTATTTAAGATTTTGAGTGATAATTTATTGGAGTTACCTATACTGTTTGGAACAATCACATATAATTGTGTATAAAAGTTTATCGACATTACAATTCTATACTATCAAGAATGAGTTGCCGCATTCACACGTAATTATCGATGATGATCGGTTAATTAAAATCGAGTCGAGAGGCACAGTGTGTCTTCTTGGTTCGGTCTCCTTGAGAGCGGATACTGATCCCTTATTTAAAGGAAATATTTTATTAAAAAATACGATTGCTGGCAAACCAAACGGGCAGTACTTGATACGTGGAGGTCTGTATCAATCAGTTAACGGTCATATCAATGTAACAGTGATCCCTTGTTCCGTTCTCTCTCGAGTCATAGAGAATTCAGTTCTGTGTCGAGCAGAAAGAGTTTATTTTGTTAACGTGGTCATAGTATAGTCACCGGAAATATCTGTTACAGATAAAATTAATTTCGATGACAGTCATATTCATATAGGACATGGAGCATCTGAAGAATATAGGCGTCGGTTACTAGAGATGCTAAAAATATATATATATATAAACATTGCTTTGCCACGTCGCTTAAAGATCTGGGGTGTACTAACGTAACTAAAATGAACATAGAACTAAATCGCCAATGTGCTATTGTATATTGCCCCTACAAGTTGTCTCATCATGAACAAGAAAAGGTGCAGTATATGGTAGATGATATGTTAGATGCGGAAATCTTAAGGAATCAGTTCCTGAGTATGCTAGCTCGATAATACTTGCTCGTAAGAAGGATGGGACATTACGTATGTATACAAATGTTAAATTATGTTAAATTCAGTGACAGTAAAGGAGAGATATCCGATGCCTATAATCGAAGATGAAATTGCGCGCCTTAGCGGCGGTCAAGCATATTTCATTACGCTCGATCTCGCGTCAGGTTAATCGATAGGCCCATTCTGGTTATATATGATCCTACCGCCGAAACAGAACTTTATACCGATGCAAGTAGGTTAGGCGTCGTGGCCATATTCCTTTAGCGATCGACCAGGAAAGTTTCGCTCGATTTTCAATCTGTAGCATTCTACAGCTGGCAAACCTGACCCGAAAAAAAAAATTCACTCTTATGAGTTGGAAACGCTTGCAGTAGTTTCCCCATTGCAAAAATTTAGAGCCTGTTTGTTGGGAATGGAATTTAAGATTGTCACAGATTGCAGCGCCCTTCGATCCACATGTTGCAAACACGATCTTATCCCTAGGGCAGCACGCTGGTGGCTGACTTTGCAAGAATTCGATTGCTCGTTGGAATATAGGGCTGGCTCGAAAATGGGTCACGTTGACGCATTGTCGCGCAATCCTGTTACCAAACACGTAGAGAATTCCGACAATCAGTATCCAGCTGTAAAATGTACATTAGTGGTGGAGATTGGTTGCAAACGCTCCGATTAGGTGATTCTGAGTTGAACAGAATCCGGGATATTTTAATTAACAATCTTGATGAAAAGGGTTTTCGAAACATTCAGGATAACTATATATTGAAAGTGAAAAAAAATTGTTTCGCATTTTAGGCGGTGATAAAGATAATTGTCTATAGGTGGTGCCAAAAGGCGCAAGGTGGCAATTGTGTTGTATGAATCATGACGAAATAGGACATTTCGGAGTAGAGAATACGATCAAGCGTATTAAAAATAAGTATTGGTTTCCCAAAATGAAAAGATTCGTAAAAAAAAAAATATGTACATGCTTGTATTTAAGGCACATATGCTAAAAGTAACAATAGTGCGCGCGAGGGTTTGCTCCATCCTATTGTAAAGGTTAAGGTGCCGTTTCATACACTGCATTTGGACCACCTCGGGCCCTTCTTAAAGTCAAACAAGGGCTTTACCCATCTACTTATTGTCGTTGATTAATTTACAAAAAGTGTTTTATTAAACCTGTCAGAAATACTAATACCCAAAACGTGATTCGGTCCCTCGAAGATATTTTCACAATATTTAGAATTTCTAATCGTCTTATAAGTAACAGAGGTAGCTGTTTAACGTCCCATATGTTTAAAAAGTGCTGTCTGGATAAAGGCATAAAACACGTTTTAAATGCCGTGGCTAGTCCTAAGTTGAACGGCACAATAGTACTATTTTAGAATCCTTGAAAACGCTGAACATTAGCATGATGAAAAAGAATGGGATAACCATTTAGGTAAGATTCAATGGTGTATTAACAATACTATACAAAAGACCATTGGCAGGACCCCATCGGAAGTACTGTTTGGTCCTTGCATGAATGAAGAATCGAATCCTATTCTTAATGAGATTGGTGACACTCGACTTGATGATGATATCTCAAACATTCGCCAACAATCTTCCTACGATCACGGATGCTGCAAAGCATTCGAAACGTCAGGTTCAACAAAATAAATAAAACACGCGATACTTCCGTTAAAAATTGATTAATTCAATTCGTCAAGAAGTCAAAACAAAAAAGAATAGATAGGGAACAAGTTAAGCAAAAATAGGAATTATGACAAGAGTAGGAAAACACGGGTATACAAAAAGACGAGCTCGTTCAGATAACTAAGACTTGTTTTAACAATGATGGTCAAAGCAAAAAGCTTATGCCGTCTTATGTGTCCCCGAGTGACTGATATCAGTCATGCGCATTACGGCGGAAAGTCTAACGAACGAAACGGGATCTGACAGTTCAAGATGCTGGGCAGGGACAGATATATAGTAGCTGCTGTATCTGGTGTGAATGGCACGCAGAACAAGCGCCCGACGACTGTTGCTGCAAACTGCATGATGCCATGGATCCATATCGTTGCCTTAGAGGTATATGACGATATGGATACAAGTGATAGCGAAGGCAAAGATTAAGTTTGCTTACTGAGCATATGTTATAGATTATATGACAAAACATGATAGAGGCAATTTACTACAGAATTGTGTGTTTTCTATTGTTACAGATCAAGCACGAGAATCGATCGGTTCGTGTCTTGATGCACCGAGCTTCCTGATGCTGTTACAAGTATTCGATCGGCTTGTCAGCATCCGCAATTACTCTCCGATATTCGATCGGTCAGAGAGATAATTGTTATTCGATATTGAGTCACCCGATTAATCGATCGTTCGGGCCTCATTCACAAATTCACATGCTTTTTGTATTCGATCGGCAAAAAGTATGATTCGATGCTGGGATTGCTTTCCCCTTTTGTGATCCTTCGTTATTTGAAACCTTATCGATTAATTATTTAAGTTTTTCTGTTATAGAATTTACATGTGCTTTAATTGAAAGAATGATTTTTGTTTATTATCAAGTTTACAAATAGTGTTCATTCATTTAATTATTTGTTTTTATTTGTTATGGCAAAATGACTAATACCAATGTATTTTATTTTAATGATAATCTTAACTTATATTCGTAAATGTAGATAGATTTAGAATATTGTACAAGAAATCATTTGAAACTAGCCAAGGCTCTGATTGTTAGGGTGCCCCTGGCGACGTGTTCGGGGACGCACACGTTGTCAGGACGGTCGATTGTTAGGGTTCGTAATTTTATTTAACATTTTAAGATATTTTAACAAATAATAGTTGGGAGATAAATATTATAAGTCTAAATTTAACTAATTTATTATACCGGAAACGCGATTTCGATTTTGCTGATTGGTTGACGACTGACCAATTGGAGGGCAGTATATTTTTCCCGCCATATTGGATAACTTGGCGCGGAGTTTTGGTTTGGCGGGCGGATGGTTTCTTGGAGTCGAGACGATAAGACATTGGTGTAATTGTATTTTTGATTCTACAATAAGTTGGAAAAGCAAAACTATCGTTATAATATAGTCTGGCTTAAATTCGGACATGGTTTAATTTCATCAATCCTATGAAGCTCAACGTAACCTAAAGGGAGTTTAAAATATCTAATTTGCACAAGGCAATCACTGCAATCCTATTTTCTTTAACACCCCTGTCCATTTTGTATATTGATTGTAAACACGAATAAGATGTGTAAGACGGCGGGAAATCGAAAGAAGTTTTTAACGTAATAAACGCGTTCCAAATTCCAAATAGTTAAAGAGTTGAAAAAATGTACATACATACATAATTATTATTTATTAAATATACAAGCCAATACACTCATAATCGCATGTTTAGTAATTTGTCGATGTTAGAGTAGATTAGTACTTGTACACTGTGTAAACGACACAAACTAATGGCCAGCAGTCCGAGGTAGGTGTCCTTGACGACGACGGTGAATGCATATTCTAATTTCCTTTAATCGCGAATCTCTTCAATCTTCTGCTGCTTTTTCTCTTTTGTATATTGTGTAGATGTACTCTTACTACTTTCTTGGTAGACCTATATAATAATATGTTGCTTGTGATCGAACAATAGACTGGATTCCAAACAGTTAGTAGTTTTTATTTAACTACAGAACAAGCAGGAAACCACTACAAACTATTGTATGTACACCTATATACGTATAGACATTTTTTTTTCTTTTTTTACAGATCTAAAATGATGTACAAATGTATCCTATTGATTTGGCCAACATTAGTATTAGCCAAAATAAATATTATCTATTCTGGTAATATTGTAGAAGGCAAATGGAACCAAAGTATAACCGCTATTGGTAAAGATATTGATAATATAACCAACGCTGAGATACGTACCTTCAAGCTGTCCGAGTATAAAGTGAAAAATGTCATTAATTCTATCTTCGGAAGACGCCCTGATAGGCTATTATTACGGACACAGCATTCTTTGAAATTTGTTAGAGATTTAGTCGGATGGCGTAATGTTACTAGGTCCATAAAATTATTAGGAGGCAATTTATTGAATATTTCTTACCAATCTGCCATTATCCTTGAGAAGGTTATCGAAAACAATAACTCGAAACCAACTACCTACTTCATTGATACAGATAAGAAAGTGCAAAACACAGTCTCGTCATCGTGGACCCTGGGCGGTGAATTCAACGTTGGCGAGAATATTACCTATGATTTTAAAATCGATGACGGCGTAGTTGGAAAATTCTTCTTTTCTTACAACTCATCCTGGGGCGAGAATACTGAACAATCGCAGACCGTGACAATTGGAGACCCATTGTCCATGGCAATCTCTCTCAATCCCGGCCAGGTCCTCGTCGTTCAACGTTATGCTACGATATGGAGCATTAAATTTCAGTTGCAGTACACGGCTTTTTTATCTGGACAAGTAGCTGCGTACTACCCACATGGATACAAAAAACGACATTTCTGGCTCTTTGAAGTCGGAATTTGCATGAAAAATGCTAACATTAGCAACCAGATATTGTCACGTGAAGTCATTGATGTAAAATTATATGGAAATTCCAAGGTCATGGTTCATGAAAAGTTGACTGAAAACAATCTTGCGAAATTTACTTTGTAGGTTACAATCTTTGTTAACTTCTTATTTAAATCAACATTTTACTCAAACTTTACACTGTAGTATTATTTTATTACCTATTACTTTACTTCGGTTAATATATCTACTATGAACTTCTTACTGCAATGCCAAGTAAAATTTTATATGAAGATGTTTACGCGTAATGCACCTCCTAGCAATGTGACTTCAACAAGGCTTAGTGTCATAGCTATTCAGCTTCTTGCTGCACTGAAGGTGAAACACAGCTGAATAAAATACCTGTGCAATTTGATCTAACCTGCTTTGCGTGCTTCCGCCACGAATTAGTTCATGCGGCCTAGCGCCGGCCGGCACCCACCCACTACTGTTAGTACTTGGTACATGCCGACGCTGCCATGGCTGCTCCGGTAGTCTCTGCCTCGGCTGCTGTGGTCGTCCGTCATCTGGAACAGAATCCGCATGCCCCCACCACCACCGTCGCTGCCACGACTGGCCTGGTCGTCACTGCGACACGTGTTTCGCCTCTCCACGAGGCATCATCAGGCGTTGTAGACGTTAATCGTAAGAATAACATGCTACAAGTGACAAATCCATCGCAGTGCCGTCCCTTATATTGAATTGAGGGTGGGGGTGGATGGTGTGAGCGAAAAGATATTTAATAGTGGGGAATGGTTTACGTCAGTCTGTTTGTTCATGAGAGTAATTTTAGAATTTTTATGTTTATTAATTTCTAATTGTTCCCTAATATTTAGTTTTAAACCTTTGTCTATGGTGTGTAAAATTTGATATGTATTAGTGGGGGATAAGTTATGTCCTTTGTCTATAAGATGCTCGGCGAAGTGTGACCTTTCTGGGCGATTGTTTTTATATGCCGATACGTGTTCGTGAAATCGTGTTATAAAGTTACGACCAGTTTGCCCGATATAAACGTGTTCACATTCATCGCAGAACAGCTTATAGACGCCGGATTTTTTTATTGGGCGGGATTTTATCTTTAGTGTTACAAAGTGACCTGAGTGAATTATGGGATTTGAGAGCAACATGTATGTTATTTTTTCTAAATATGTGAACTATTTTGTCAGTGATTTTACCCAGGTATGACAAACTCGCAGTGTATTTATTTGTCGAAATATATGGAACCGCGTACAATAGTCTGTTAACGATACTACTCGTCTTTTTACGCAATAATTTATCGATGGTAGATTTGGAATAACCGTTTGACTTTGCGATCTGATATATTACATCAAGTTCTTTGTTGTAATTATCCTTACTTAATGGGACGCTCATCAAACGGTGTATCATAGTTTTATACGCTGCGAGCTTGTGTTGCCAAGGATGGCTGGATGACGCGGGAATCGTGGTATCGGTATGAGTTGGTTTACGATATATCGAAAATTGATGGAGGGATTGATTTTTAGTTATGGTTAAATCTAAAAAGTGAAGTGAACTATTTTGTTCTATTTCTAAAGTGAATTTAATTTTAGGGTGGATTTTATTTAATTTGGAAACAAAGAGATCCAATTGACGATTGGTACCTGTCCAGCATATGAGAATATCGTCGACATATCTATAGTAATAGAATATGTGTGGTTTACCGATTATGTATTCGCGTTCGTAATTATCCATAAATAAGTCAGCCATCAATGGACTAAGAGGGGACCCCATTGCTAACCCTTCTTTTTGAAAATAGTATTTATTATCAAACTGAAAATAATTTTGAGACATGCAAAGTCTTGTCAGTCGTAATATGTCATCTGTCTCGCCAGAATGAATGAATTTACTTTCTAAAGAGGACTTGAGGATTTTTAGACAATCCTCGTAAGGTACGTTAGTAAATAAACTTTCAACATCGAGTGAAATTAATTTGGAAGAAGGGGGTAGTGTTAAGTTTTTTATACTATCAATTAAATGTAAACTATTTTTAAGACTGTGTTTTGGCTCAAAAGATATCTTTTCACGGATATGTACATTAAGAAATTTTGCCAACTTATAGGTGGGAGCTCCAATGTACTACACAACTGGCCTTATTGGAATATTGATTTTATGTAATTTTGGTAAACCATAAAGCATAGGAGAATGGGGATTCATGGGAATAATTTAGAATTTTGAATATGAATTATCCGGAAAGATATATTTCGAGCCGTTAACAGTTAACTTTAATTGGGCCAAATATTTGTTGGTGGGATCTTGACTTACCGTCAAAAAGCTGTCTGTCTGTAAAACGTCACTGACTTTGGAGTTATACTCATTACGGTCCATGATGACTAACGTATTTCCTTTATCCGCTTTAGATAAAACAATATTATCGGTTAAAATTCTCTGCCTGACAGATACCAACGTCTTGGCCTCACTATTAACGGTATTTTGATTTGGAAAACATTTAAGTTGTTGGGCTATGGAGTGCTTTAAGAAATTATCTTTTTTATTTCTAATAACCGCGACCTCCGCGTCAACCGCCAGGTTTTCAAGGGATGTTTGTGTTATTTTGGGGGGGATACTGTACTTTAAACCCTTTTCCAAAAGTGTGATTTCCTGGTTAGTAAACTGTGTATTTGATAATTTTTTTACGTGGGGGTAGAAGGTGTGACATGCAGAATTAGTGTAATTTGAGGTTAAATCACTTTGTAACACAGGAGATGGGCGTTGTTGTGAAATGAGTCTGTCAAGTTTGTCTGTTTGAGAGGTGTACTTTTTGTGTATAAAATTAGACGCGAGTTCTCGGGCTTTTTGATCTACTAAATCGAATTCTACGGGATGTAATTTGTGGGCGAGTTCGGTATGTAATATTTTTAAATGTGATTTGAGGTTGTCCCTAACGGCAAACCAACGACGTGATTCCTCATTTAGCCAGATGAATTGGGCTTTTTTGATGGCTTTTTTAGCCGCTATTAAACGTGAATGTGATGTTATAGAAATATAGTTGGGAATCACGTGGTTGTGTTTGCACTGTTGGTTGAACCAGAGATTTTGAACGGCAATGCGGTGGAGTTTTGTCAACTTAATATACACCTTCACCTGATCAGCTATACTTGCTGCCATTAAATAGTTAATAGATTCAGGCGTTACTTTGCGAAAGTCAAATCCACATGCAATTTGATCTAACCTGCTTTGCGTGCTTCCGCCACCAATTAGTTCATGCGGCCTAGCGCCGGCCGGCACCCACCCACTACTGTTAGTACTTGGTACATGCCGACGCTGCCATGGCTGCTCCGGTAGTCTCTGCCTCGGCTGCTGCGGTCGTCCGTCATCTGGAACAGAATCCGCATGCCCCCACCACCACCGTCGCTGCCACGACTGGCCTGGTCGTCGCTGCGACACGTGTTTCGCCTCTCCACGAGGCATCATCAGGCGTTGTAGACGTTAATCGTAAGAATAACATGCTACAAGTGACAAATCCATCGCAGTGCCGTCCCTTATATTGAATTGAGGGTGGGGGGTAAAATACCATTAACGATCCTGAATTGCGCTGTTAAGATTTTTCTTAGAGGCATATAAGCATCGTTTTCTTTAGTGCAAAATTGAGACTATGTGAATGGTTTCAATGAACCGCTGTGGGAAAGGTTGAAGAATTTTATTTCTAATACAATAAGATAATAGAAATAATCGTTACTTGCCATTGAGCCCATTGCCGCGATTTACATTATTTTAAATAGAATCTTATTGTGTCTTATTTATTTGCACATTTCTTTTTTATGTAACCTAAAAGCAAATCTAGAAATGTAGAATCAACCTATGTATCTTGTTAATTGCCAATTAATATAATATAATAATTTAACATTATATTTATTGACAAATACGTAGGCGCGGTTCCGTTTCGCTGCACTGAATTGTGACCATCATTCGTGCAGATACATACATATACTTAGGACAGGACCACACGTTATGTCTCTATACTCCTCCTAACATACACAAGTTAATGTTGCAACATTCACTAGTCGCTTTCTGAAACATGTATGATCCTCCAAAGATTTGCGATTCCGGTTGCTTAAGGTAGCTCCCCAAATTTTGTGCTTTTGCCTGTTCATCTACCGCTCGGTCATGTTCCTATATCATGTACCCAGCATGGTCTTCCGGAAAGTCCGCGCTAGTGCAGGTAGACCGTGCTGTTGGACCTTTACGCTTTAGTCAACAAACTATGTACCTGTCTCTGACTTCTCATTACAATGCCGTGCCACCAAATCGGTTTATTAACATAGCTACGTACATTCCCTAGTATCCTCAGAGCTCGGGACGTAATTAACCAAGATAGAGTACTAATAACTTTAGGTACCCATTACCGCGTAACAATAGTCCATAACAATCTTTCAAAGATTGTTATGGACTATTGTCTTGTTACTTTGCGTTTGAGATCAATACTTTATCGATCTTATCTTCTACATGTTTATTCACCTATGGACCTTGTAAGGAAGTCGCAACACTCAACTGAATTTTCTAATTAAATCGCAAAACATATCTTCGTTTTTTCTAAAAGATTGACAATAGTTGTAATATTTTGGGCAATTTAGTTTTTTAAGTTAGTTGCAAATTAATGTAAAAAAAGATAAAGATAAAAAAGACAAAAGATAAATAAAAAACATTTGCAATTGCCTCGCGGGCATAGCGGATATAGTCTTATCTTTTTTGTTATTGTATTGTACCTTTTTGCACAATACAAAAAGATACAATATCTCTTATTTTACTTTCTTCTTTTTTAATCTGATAGCATTTCGAAAATGACCATTGGCGAAGAAGAAATGCCGAAAGAAACTTGCCTCAACAATACAATAAAATACTTTAACAGACATTCCCCAGTGATCCTCTGAGTTTTGAATGTTCAACTGTTTAAAAGTTGTAATTATTTTAGTTGGTTCAATGTGTGCAAACTGAAAAAGTTCCACACTAGGTATTTTCTTTTAACAACTCAGTAGCACGATCTGGAGATGAATTAAGGGGTCAGTGGTAAGGTAAAGCATATTTAATGAAGTTGTCTTGAAATAGATCTGCTACTTGTTTAACGTCTGTGATACTTTGATTGTCATATTTCATAGAACACTCATAATTCCGGGGCTTATATTTACCTGTTTCTTTACTAACAATATCCCATATAGTCTTAATTTTATTTGATCGTTGCTTAATTTAGATTTTAATATACATAGACTTTGCTTCTCTTCAAACATTTTTAAATATTTTAATAGTTCTTGACATAATTGACACTGGGTTAAATGTGTAATACTTTTCTGCATACAAATCAAACATTTTTGTTCTACTTAGCAGAATACCTGTAGTTGCCCAATCATTAAACTCAAATTTATTTGTAATGTCAATTTTATTGCGTATAAATATTTTTTTTGATATTCACTGGATATAGCATGAAACAGATTGGAATAAAGAAAATCAGGATCGCCTACAGTGTAATCCAATAATTGCAACCTGTCTTCCAATTACATTATTGTACCTAATAAGTTTATTTCTGATCATTGGTATGTACAAGAGATGACTTTTAAATCGTACCTATCGTAATAGAATGGGATAGCGTACGTAAGAAATGTACATAATTTATGTTAGAGGCCGCTGTCCGTGTAGATATAAGCCACAAGCGACTGCGTCCGACCTTTTTAGATAGCTTAGATCGCTAGCAATAAAGACGTATCAGATTTACATAAATGTCGATGTCTCATACGCATCCTGCCACGCCCGCATGTTCACAAATGTATTGTATTCATAAATAGTAAAATAAAGTAAATATTTCATAGAGACTATTCAACTACTATTTAACATCAGTGTTGTCAGCACATTTTACCGCTCTTACTCGTAGTATTCCTGTCACAATATAATACGATACTACTCGTAACTATATTAGTGAGCTTATCCGCGTGGGGCAAACGATCCAACCAGATTATCCGTTTGACATTTTATATCATATGTTGTATGCATTAAAAATAACAATATTATCTAAGGCTATAGCTATATTATGTAATGTATGTATTTATTTATTCGTAGATGTATGTATCTGTGCATGTGTGTATATGTATATATTTATTTACTGATGAAGATTTGTAATATTCAATGTTTATGAGTCAACTTTGTAAATACTAAGCTTAAAATTGTTATCATTGCCGATTCTTAACACTGTTTTTTCACCCGTAGCTGTTACTTTGTCACCCGTCCATTGACGATTTCTTTAACCATCTATGAGGTTGGCTGGAAGAGATCTCTGGTAGAGATAAGCTCACCTTTGTACACTATTTATGTAAACAATATTCTATATATCAATTTGCAATAAAGAATCTGTATATACTATGATTATTTTAGCTACTATTAACCTTAAAGCCAAAAAATAATTTGTCGCCACAGCCATCCTTAAAGTATCATATCTAGAAGAACCTGGCAGATATTCACCTCTATGGCCTGTGAAGATCTGAAATACATGACATTAATAAACTAATAGGAGGTACCAGGGCAACCGAACTTTGATCGGCATTTTTAGAAGGTCACGAATTTCCTATAATTAAAACTTACGTAGATAAGAGTTTGTGCCTTACAATTATACCGTTGCATCGCTGACAACTTCTTTTCTTCTCAATGCACCTAGTAAATTTAGAGTATAAATATATACAGCATGGATTAATATACATATATATATATATATATATATATATATATATATATATATATATATATATATATGTATATTTTAATTTACATTGTGTAAATAAAGATTTCACATATGACTCTTTCCTAGGGGCTAGAGGTTTATCCTTGTTGGGTTCTTGCGAGTTAGTGATATCGTCAGGAAGGACAGCATTACTGCGTTGGCAGCGGAGATAGCGACGTGCTTGCGATATTTTATGTTGTAAGTGTCTATACGCTACGGTAACCACTCCACTTGAGGCGGGCCTTATGGTTATTGGCAACTGACGTAACGACGTTAATTTTTAATTATTTTTGCTTCTAATTTATGACAGTATATTTAAAAATAATTTCTCGTAGCAATTAAAAATATTCTATTTATGTATATTTAAGGACTTCATTATTTTTAATTTAACTTATGTGGATAAAATGTGTAGGTAGCGCCTGTTAGTTTAAGGATATTTTGCTTTTCTTCAATTGAAAGCAAGTACATAGAAAATGTTTTGATCAGATCCGAGAGTAACCAGTCTCTCTCAGCTCAGTCCATATATCAAAAATAGTTCTTTCCTTAACTTAAAACAATACGTGGGCTATGTGGTAAATTAAGTCAAGTGTTGGGAACCCCACAGTTTATAATCCCACTATTTACAGATGACAATAATAATGCTAACAAACAAATTAGCGTTTACAAATTCGGTATTTAATCGGTTAATAACAAAAGAAGGCGTGTATTTGTGTGTTAATATAATCATCATTATCATCTCAGCCTGTATTCGTCCACTGCTGAACATATGCCTCCGCTCTAGAGTACCACTCGTCTCGATCCTGTGCTACCTGCATCCATCTACTACCTCGACACCTATAAATCTCTTGAGGTTGTCGCTCCATCTAGTGGAGGGTCATCCCACACTGCGAGTACCAGTACGGGGACGCCATTCGAGAACCTTTCTTCCCCGGCGAGTGTCGGTTCTACGAACTATGTGGCCGGCCCACTGCCATTTCAGCTGGCTATGTCGGTTACCTTAGTTTACTGCGGATATTCTCATTTCTGATTCTATCATGCAGAAAAACCCCGAACATAACTCTTTTCATAGCACGATGAGCGACCTTCAGCTTCCCCATACGACCAGCAGCTTCCCCATACGACCCGCAGTGAAGGGCCACGTCTCGGTCCCGTATGTTATCACTGGCAACACACACTGTTCGAAGACCTTGCTCTTCAGGCGTTTAGGTATTTTGGACGAGAAGATTCGATTTTACAGCCAAGGTGCGCCTTATAGATGTTTCACATCAAGTAAGGTCACATCACGTAAAAATATCACCTAAATATAATATTTTCTAATATTTTAATACTGTACAATTAACCTATGCTAATTAGTGTTTATTTTCTTTAAAGTTTATGCTCAAAGTTGTTTTAATTCATTGAGTATTTACATAGCTTAGTAATATGTCGTAGAAAGTTTTCAATGGTTGCCTACCTTATTAACTCACTTGCGGCTATTATCAGTTCGAACTCAATTTTTTTGCAGAATAAGTGCTACCCTATTGGTAAGTTGACAAGTTCTTAGAAAAGGACTTAAACATTAGAAGATACATAAATGTCTTTATTAGCCATTAGGCTCCGGAGGGCACTTTGATACGCATTACATTTTATAATTAAAATCTTATAGTGTCGTATTCATATTTTTTTATAGGGGGCTTATTAGTAAAGGTCGGTAACTGAAGCGTGTGTAAACCGCATTAACGCGTTGATTAGGACATCCCCTGTAGACGATGCGTATCGATCCGCTATTATCTATGCGTGCAGCATGCAGCAGTGGAGGCCGCCACCCACTACGTAACGCGCAAACAGGCGGTTCGAGAAGAACTCAACATCGTATAGGCACATAGCATGTGTGACGTGGATTACATAATAAGATGAATAAGCTGATAGATGTAATAAACGAAAGATGCCTAGATGCTTTGTGTGTATCACAGTTTAAGTGGAAGGTAAGCAACAGCGAAGATCTACCTGGTGGCATCATGGCCCTGTGATCCGGTGTGAACGATCATGCCAGCCATGGTGTAGATATCATGCTTTCATCTCGCTCGGCCTCTGTTTTGAAAGATTATAATTTAATAGGTCCAAGATTCAAAGACTGAGTTAGAACAACACTAGGGATTATGTAAGTTTTTTGTTTTGTTTACAATATAAGCCCCGGTGAGCTCAACGAACCCCCAGGAGTTCGAGAAGTTTTAGGATATCGTAAGGGATAGTCTGGATTTAGCTGAATGAAATGAAAGGATAACCATGGGTGGAAATCCGAATGAATGGGTTGGGATCAAGCGAAGCAGTTACGAGGCCAAGTTACTTTTAGACGTAGGTACGTATGAATCAAAATCTCCTTGTATTGGGCCTTCTTGCATTTTCACTCCGACCGACGAAGACACGGCGGAGTCGAAGGCCCTAATCGACTCTCTGGAGCACTCGAATACCAGTGGTTTCGTTACGCACTAAACAGCTCGCCACAACCTGCCCTGCGAGGTTACTTTTATTATTGTTCTTGATAGTTTTTGATATTTTATAATTCCATTATTTATTATGTAATATTTTTATAGTGCTACAGAAAAACTTAAAAATATGTTTGATATAATATATTGTACATGTATTCATTAATTTTTTATAAGATTCTGTGTGTAAAATATAATTCGATAATCCCTTGTTGGTTAAATAAAGGACATTATAAACAAAATAAATATTCATTTGATGATTCATTTCATTATTTTGACGAGCTCGGTGGAGCAATCGTGAATACCGCGACTTTGACACCAACACGCGTGAGTCGAAACCCATACAGGACAAACATTTGTTTTCATGAATATGTCTGTTTGTCTTGCTCTGGATGTTTTTAAGAGAGGTAGGGAACATCTAAACTGGTTCACAAGTAATAATCTTTTATCAAATTCAACCAAAACTAAATTTATAAAATTTAGTCTGCCAAATGTGCCTTCTGCCAATACAGAAGTTTTCATTGACAATAATGTATTAGAATTTATTAATGATACTGTATTTCTTGGAATTACAATAGACTCCAAATTGCAGTGGGGCCCCCTCATAAAAAAACTGACCAGTAAGCTCAGCTCTGCCGCATATGCGGTTAGGAGAATAAGAGAATTGACGGATGTGGCTACTGTGCGCTTAGTCTATTTCAGCTACTTTCATAGCGTTATGTCGTATGGTATACTATTGTGGGGAAAAGCGGCTGACATTGAAACTATTTTTATATTACAAAAAAGAGCCATCCGCTCTATTTATAACATGGGCGCCAGGGAATCTCTTAGAGAACTAATTAAAGTAATAAATATCCTCACGGTTACCTCTCAGTATATATATGAGAACATAATGTATGGTCGTAAAAATATAGATTCATTTTCTAAATTTAGTGAAAATCCCTGATGTAAGCATAGATTGCGTATGCCTGTACATCGACTTGCTAAGACTTGTAGATCTTTTGTTGTAAATTGTATTCGATTCTATAATAAATTACTTGAAACAGTTCTGTCCTGCCTGAGAATATGTTCAAAAGGTACATCAAAAATTCTCTGTGCAAGAAGGTTTATTATAGAATCGATGAATATCTAACTGATAGAGATGTTTGGAAATGATTCAGCACATGTATTAATATATCTTTAATTGTACCACTTGATTTCTCTCTCTCTCACTCGCATATATTTATTGTAATACGAGTATATTTTAACGATGAAAAAAAAGACCCATATTGGCAAGTTTCTTTTGGCATTTCTTCTTCGCCAATGGTCATTTCCGAAAAGCTGGTAGATTAAAAAAGAGGGATTAAAAATAAAAAAATAAAACTGGAAAATTATTAAGATACAATATGATTTAATTTAAAGAATGCAAGACGTGTCTAAGTGCCCATAAGGGTCTAATAGCAAATAAATTATTTTTATCTTTTATCATCAAAACATTGGATGTGGATGAATAGATTTAACAGAGGTGAGAGCTATATAATGTTGAGAGAAGAATGAGCGAGGAAACAGTGTGAATAAGGTCTTACGCAAATTTTAGGTGAAGACTGAATTAGAATGCTTATCTCGCTGTACACGGAGGATATGACAGAAAGTATAAACCAAAACTTGATAAGAGGACGAATCTGATATGCGAAAGTGATAGGATATGTATCTGTAAAAACTGCGTGATGAACACTTGTTTCTTTCTACCTAGCCTCCAAAGAATGTGGCTTAAATATACATAATATAGAATTTGTTTTCTTTTCTTTTAGATACAGAATGGCGTACATGTTTGTCCTTCTAGTTTAGCCAGCAGTAATATTAGCCAAAATAGAAGTGAAGATTTTAGGGAAATTTCGATTAGACGCATCGAACCTGACAGTACACTTTTCAGGCGAAGACGTTGGTATTATAACCGACACTGAGAGACATACTTTTCACCTGAATGACACAAATTTGAAAAACACGATAAAAATGCTTTATGGAAAAGAGCCTGATAACGTGTACTTTTGCGACCCAACTCCCTATGGAGATATTTACAAGAAATTTGGCTGGAAACAACTTACAAGGACCTTAAAGCCACGAAGTAGCAAGATCCTCAATAATACGCTCGAATCTACCAATATCTATAGTGAGCAGTTGTCAAACAACGATTCTAAACTAAAGAAGTATAAATTTGGCATATCCAAGGAATTACAGCGTGAACTGTCATCGTCATGGTACACAGAAAATTTCTCCGACGTTCAAAATATCAAACACGATATTGAATTGAATGTTACTAATATTGTTAAAAATGTGTCTTTCTCTTATTCACCACATTGGGGCGAGAATATAAAACAATTGCTGGAGGTGACACTTGGAGTGCCACCATCAACTGTATTGATCGAGCTCCAGCCTAGTCAGTCGCTCCTCGCTAAACTTCTAATTATTAGACGCGTCATTCGAGTCGAGATCGAGTACGTAGCTAGTTTATCTGGTGTGACTGTTCTGAATTATATTGACACTGATGGCGGCAATAATTACAGTATTATGGAAATCGAGCGCTGCATGAACAATGCTAACCTTAGCAATGAAATAATATAAAGGGAAGTCATCGACATTGTGGTCTACGAAGACAGTAAGATCCTTATTCGTGACACACCTGAAAACTAATTCATAGAAATCCCTTTTCAATTGGAAAGCTTTATTATCTACGTAGTAAAGTTTTTATGCTAAATCAGCAAAACTGTATTATTTTGTACACAGTCTAGGTGACAAACAAGTATAGAATTTGCTGATAGTAAGCACCGTACTCTACCGTACTTCATGGATAGTAGTAAAACCCGAGTATTACTCTTGAAGTGCCAACCTATCCAGGCTGATTTTTTATAGCGTAAGGAGAATTACAGGATATACAGGTAGATTGAATTCGAAACATTGTTTATCAACTGATTTACAAAATATTAAAATTTGTAAATTGTGGAATTTACTACAAAAATCAGTAAAAATTGTTAACCTACTTTGACCGCGGATGTGCATCTAGTAAGCAAAAACTTGCGAATGCAAGTCTTTCCAACTCGGATGTGGATGATTGCTGGAAGTTCTGAAAGAAAGTATAGTGCATAGTGCAAAATAAGCATGTGAATGCGTAAAGAGGCATAAAACAAAAGAAAGAAAGGAAAAGAGATGCCTGGTGGGATGCGGAGGTTGAATCCTTCGTAGCAAGAAAGAGGAAAGCGTAGCTGGATTATGTATCATCTTTGCCCTTAAATGAAAGTATGAAAGTATACTTAAATGACAGTATAAAGGTAAATCTACTACGGATGCAGGAGTGCCATTGGTTAGACATATCCTTAACGTATGGGAGAGATCACAGGATGCTATTGGGGTTTTCTGTGATCTTTCTAAAGCTTTTGATTGTGTCGATCCTCAGACATTGTTACCCAAGCTGAACTATTATGGAGTAAGAGGTAAAGCCCAGAACTTGATTGCATCTTATTTAAATAACAGATTGCAGATAGTTGACAAAAATGGGGTTAAATCTAAAGGCAATAGTGTTAATATCGGGGTACCCCATGGTTCTATTTAGGGACCATTTTTATTTTTAGTGTATGCGTATGTTCTGCCCTACATGGTGCAGAAAATGGCGGATATAGTACTATTTTTTATTTTTTATTTATTTATTTGGCTTTTCAACAACGAGTACACTATTACATATGCAACATATATATATACATTATAAATAAAACTTAAGTGTCTCATTACTTAAAGAAAAGCACTGCATGCACAGAAAAATGCGCCGAACATTGTATGTAATTATCTTGAACAATGTTTTAGATTCATAAAACAAACAAACAATAAAAGAAATGTTGCAAGTGCAAATTATAGAAACATAGAAATTGCATCCTGCCTTATTTAAATAAGTGAACACAAGGAAGGTACTACATAGAGCACAACGTGTAAACTATTAATTAAACATGCATCTTAATAACTGTATAATAATATTGTACAATTTGGTTGAGCTAATTAGTTAAAACCATTCTCTTTACAACAGGTACAGACGTAGAATTCAAATCTACATGCATTTCATGTTCCATATATGCTGCGTACATTCTGGACAGTGGACCGTGTCGTCTTAAATTGGTACGGCAGTATGGCTTCATGAAGAGTTTTTTGGTTGAAGATCTAGGCAACCTTGACGGAACATGAAACGATGCCTTACCGAGCAAATCAGGGCTATTCATTGAACCAGATACAAGCTTCTTTAAAAAAACCAATTCGGACATTACTCTTCGTTTCTCTAATGCCACCATGTTAAAATGTTTTAATCTATCCTCATATGAACTAAGCCTTCTACCCATGTTATTTGTGCTGGTTAAGTGCCACAGGAACCTTTTTTGCAACTTTTCGATACGCCTGATATGTACTTTATATACAGGAGACCATACCACACTACAATATTCGAGATTGCTCCTAACTAAAGAATTGAACATAATTTTTTTAGTACTTGACTTTCTAAAATTTTTACATTCTCTTAAAACGAATCCGAGTAATTTTGTTGCCTTAAGTACCATTGCATCAATATGTTGGACGAAATTCATTTTTTTATCAAATTGAACACCTAAGTCTCGTACATTATCGACTTCCTCGAGTGTTACACCTTTCAAATTGTAGCTTGACGCTATAATGTTTTTGTTCCTAATAAATTTTATATGTTTACATTTATTAATATTTAAGTACATTTTATTGAGTTCACACCATTCAGCCAATCTATTCAAGTCACTCTGAAATAGTATTGAATCTGCATTGTCCTTGATCTCTTTAATGGCTTTAACGTCATCAGCGAACATGAAGACACGTGAGTAAAGGAAACAATTGCAAATGTCGTTAATGAACAAATTGAACAGATGTGGTCCAAGATGGGACCCTTGGGGTATACCCGACGTAGCAAAATAAATACTTGAAATACTGCCATTCACCACGACTCTAAGCTTTCGGTCTGTTAGATACGAACGAAACCAACTCAGCATGGGATTCGACACTCCATATATTTGTAATTTATTGATAAGTATTCTATGACTGACTGTGTCAAACGCCTTGCTAAAGTCAGTGTAGACTGCATCAACTTGAGTACGTGCGTCAACTGCTTCAATAAGACTCTCAGCATAACTCACCAAATTAGAAGCCGTAGATTTACCTTTTGTAAATCCATACTGACTATCCACCATCAACTGAGACGAATGCCATGATAATATCGGGCAAACAAGGGCTTCAAAAACTTTCGCGAGTATCGACAACACCGCAATTGGACGGTAATTCGTTACATTTGACTGGTCGCCGCTTTTGAAAATTGGGACAATCTTAGTTTCCTTCCAAATAGACGGAAATATTCCCTGCTGCAGCGAATAATTAAAAATTAATGTTAATGGATATGATATTCTGTTCGCTATCTTACACAAAAATATAGGGGGTATGTTGTCTGGTCCAGGCCCCTTATTTAAGTCCAATTGTTTTAGTGCGTTGCAAATTTGGTATTGAGTTATTGACATGTGGCTGAAGTTGGTATTACTTACACCTGTAACTGGGCAAGAAGTATTGGAATGAACGTCGGTTGTGTCCTTAGCATATGCACCAGAAAAATGATAAGCAAAATAATTGCATATATCGTCAAGTTTATCTGAGCTGACTACACCATTAGTCATGGTGCTAGGATAATTACTGGACCCACCTCTCTTAACCTTTAAATAACAAAAATATTTTGGATAGGATTCAATTTTTTTTTCTATATTGACAATATATGCATTATAACACGAGGTAGCCATGTTATCACACCTGTTTTTAAGAAGATTTAGAGCAATTACGTCCATGGGATTTTTATACTTCTTAACCTTAAGTCTTAACCGGTTTTTTTCATTTAATCGTTTAATAAGCTCTTTGGAAAACCAGTATGGATATTTCGATTCTTTAATAGAAATTCATGGTACATAGCGACGTATTAGGACATTCAAAATGTTATAGAATTTTTCTACCATATCGTCTATACCAGAACAAGACTCAAATTCTTTTGACCAATCAACCTCCGCCAATGATTTGTTAATTAAATCATAGTCTGCCTTGAAGTAGTTAAGCTTATTTTTGGAGCAATAATTTTGACGTTCCATAGATTGGGAGAACGGAACTTCAATAAGCACCGGCGGATGATGCTGATCAACTTTGGATAAAATATCCAGTGGTGCACTAACAACGATATTGTCCAGATTAGTCAAAACCAAGTCAAGAATTCTATTGTTTTGATTAAGAAAACAATTATGCTGTCTTAAATTATTTAACAAAAGAAAGTCCCAAAGTGTATGTTCGAGCCCAGAATTAGTATGCTGTGGTGTACAAATAACTTTGCCATCACCATCTAGCCAATCGATAGTCTTTAAATTGAAATCACCAACTATTAAACAATCGTTAATACTTTCTAAGATTCTATTGGTATTATCAACAAAATGCTCAAGTACATTCGGCCTGATTGGAGATGGTAGGTAAACAGTACAGAGATAGATTTCCTGAGTCTTTCTACCAACCTGTAGTAATAACTTGACCCAGAGATCATCACAGGCACTCTCAAAGTTATGTAATCTATATGACTTGAATTTATTAGAAACCGCTATCAATACGCCACCCCCATCCGTCTTACTGTTGAATATACTGCTAGTTCTGTCACGCCTGTAAATTGTATAACGACCATCCATGATCTCAGAGTCCAATATACCACTAATTAACCATGTTTCCGTAAACATGATTACATCGTATGAACTACAAGCGATATTCTGGTAAATGTCACTAAGTTTTGATCTTGTGCCCCTAACGTTTTGGTAGTAGACATTTAAAGTGGCCATATTTAACAGTACTATATCTAATACTTGTAGAGCTTAAGTATTTTTGATTTATTGCAATTTATCTAATGTTGTATTGTCCTCTATATATATGTAGTCCGCACCATCCGATTTTCTAACAAATATCCTACCTGCACGCACCCATATGTACTTATAACCCAAGTTCTTGGCTTTAACCCGGGTCACAGCATGCAGAGCCTTATTAGCTGGAGACAGGTGTTCCATAATATAAATATTTTCTTTCTTGCCACCGATACCCAGAAGGCTGCTGTTAAGTTTCTCTTCAGAGGATTTATTTTTGTTAAACTTTATGGACGCAGCCAAAAAATTATCACGAACACGCGGACTACTGAATTGCACAACAATTGACTTTGGACGATTGCTAGTTGGGTTCTGTTTCGCTATTCTCGTCACGTTGTGTATATTGTTTTCAGTCAAGTCACAAGATATGACCTTACTAATGTTCGTGATAGTCGATACAAGGTTCTCATTCCTGTTTTCCGGTAAGCATGGGATTTCCACGTTCGATGAACGCGCTTGCTGCTCCATATGGTTTATTCTCGCACTTAAATCCTTGACTGATGCTTTGAGTTGTTCGTTCTCTTTTTGAATATCATGAACTACAGATATTTTTGATGAGATCTGCTCCTTCATCTCTTCATATTTCCCGTTCATGAACTCCATAGACGCCTTTACTTCGCTTATGCTCTCCTTAATAACTCGCAGTTCTTTGTTCACGTAGTTAGCCAAGGTTTGATTAAGATGTTGCATGAGGCCACTTATTTCATTTTTAATAATGGTTGATACTTCACTCTTAGTGACAGGAGCTTCATCTATTCCCAGTGATGACGCCACTGGCGTTCCTTTTTTCCTGAGCGTGACATTCGATAAATTCAAATCGCTAGATTGCTTCCGAACGGGAGTATGGTCTGAGTTACTGGCCTTTGGTATACAGTTAGGACACAACCAATTGGCCTTGTCTATAGATTGCAAGTCGCCACCCAATATAGTTGCAAAACATGAATGATGATAAAATAACCGGCATTTTGAGCACTTAATTGCGAAGCTCACATCGGCGACAGCCTCCATACAACAATCGCAGTTCATCTTGATTATGCTTTATTAATAATATTCACTTCACTATGGCACTGCAATAAATGCCCCGGTATGCAGAAATGTGAGAAGCACAGTAACAAATGGTCCAACGCTGAGGCGACGCGTGTCAGTCAGCGAGAAGAATGACTTAAGCGCCGTGCAAAACGCGTCACTTACGCGTATCACTGAGCGAACTTTATGCTCTCGGCAAATGTCGGTGTATTTCTATTCACTGATTTTAGATATAATGTTAATTGTATTTTTAGGTATAAAAGAAGTAAATTAGCACTTAAATTATATCACAAAGGTACATATAATCACATATTAGTTTGTCTGAAAATATTTTTTTGGTTACATTAGCATTTTAACTATAATTATTAACAAATTCACGGGAGCAATAATATATACATGTGTAGCGCGCAATTATCGATTCGATCGATTATAATTATAATTATTATAACATTTGCTGATGATACCACTCTAATTTTTAATGTGACCCACCGGTGTGAAAATATTGACAAGGTAAATGGTGTTGAGTCTGGTATTTTAAACTGGTTCACATGTAATAATATTTTGCTAAACTCAGCTAAAACCAAATGCATCAAATTTAGTCTTCCAAATGTGACTTCTGCCAACACAGAAGTTTTCATCGGGGAACAATAATTTAGAATTTGTTAAACACTTTGTTTCTTGGAATTACAGTAGACTCCAAATTACAATGGGGCCCCCAGATAAATAAACTTGCTGGTAAGCTCAGCTCTGCTGCATATGCAGTTAGGAGAATCAGGCAATTGACGGACGGTGTCTACTGCGTGCTTAGTCTATTTCAGCTACTTTTACAGCATTATGTCGTATAGTATACTGTTGTGGGGAACGGCGACTGACATTAAGACAATTTTTATCTTACAAAAAAGAGTTCCCTGAGGGATTCTCTGGAGCCCATGTTATAAATATCTATTTATAACATGGGCTCCAGAGAATCCCTCAGGGAACTGTTCAAAGAAATAAATATCCTCACTGTTACTTCTCAATACATTTATGAAAACATAATGTATGTCCGTAAAAAATTAAAATCGTTTTCAAATTTCAGCGAAAACGCGAAAGGCGAGTGAGTGCTCGGAATAGTGTGAATGGAGCGTTGGGAAAACTTCTTGGCAGTAAAAACCTGAGCCAAAAGGCACATCTTGCTATACAAAATTCAGTGCTGATCCCAACGCTTACTTAAGCTGGGTATGTCAGAGAGAACATTAAAGTAGGATAAACACGGTCGAAATTCGATCGTTGCGCAAAATTTGAGGCGTAACGCTTGTAGACCTTATTCGCAATGATGATGTTACAAGCAGAGTTGCTTCTTCTTATTTTAAAATAAGAAGAAGCATGCTCCATTGGTTCGGACATGTAGAAAGAATGCACGATGAAAGAATGACGAAGTAGATATACAATGGTAAAGTGGAAGGATGTAGTAGCCGAGGAAGGCCAAGACTTACCTACCATGATCAAATCGGTCGTGTTCTATCAGACGGTGATGTCAGGAGCCCAGGTTAGTCAAAGTCAAAATCTTTTTATTCCGTAAAAATGGCTACATTTGTTTGGAATCGTCACAATTTTTTTCCCTATCGTGCAGTTCATGACTAGGAGCACTGATAAAAATACTGCCAAAAAACTCAGGCATCCCTCTTTTGGTATCCAAACAAATTTACATATTTTATTAATTACATTATAATTGGATCGACTCACTCCCAGGCATTTTTATCATTAATATAGTCAGATACTTTATAATATGCCCTGCTATACAATTTGGCTTTAATGGTAGTTTTAAATTTGTTTATTGACAATTCTCTTATATTGCTGGGAAGTTTGTTATAGAACCGTATACATTGCCCCATAAAAGAATTACTTATTTTATGGAGATGGCTTGAATGTAACACAAGATTATGCTTATATGTAGTATTTATGTTATGAGTATCACTCTTTTTACAAAATGAGTCTGTTTTTATGGACATACAAAAGATTTTTACAGATATATTGCGATGCGACTGTTAGAATATTTATTTCTTTGAATTTTTCTCTAAGGCTCCCCCCGGGGACCAATATCATGGGGTTCATGGGTATATTGGCACATTGATATCCCCTGGAGAAGGTCACGGCTGCTATACAAAATTACAGCAAGTTTCTCAAAGGGGCCTTTGAGAAACTTGGTGCAAAGCGTTGGTTCCAAATCCTCGCGCACCCCTCCCAAATGACGGGGTAAACCCGTGATACAAGAACTATAAAAAAATACAATAAAATAGAATAGAAAACACTCTATTGCCGCAGTAAATAATTAATGAATAAGTAATTACATAAATTAATAAATTAACAGTATCTAGAAGTAAACTAAAACAAAATAATAATAGTAATCATTTACAAGTACTATTAAATTATACTGCAATATTAATGTTAAATATTACATGCAATAAATAACTTCGCGATATTAACTGAAATGCACACTAAACGCAGTCGTAGCCACTTGTAATGCATCCAGTAAAGATACTCTATACCTGTGTTTTCATTACTCACTGTCGCGTCAATAACTGTTATCGATCTGCGCCTGCGACCGTCTGTGACGCAACGAACGAACGAGTGTGCCTACGTTATGAAAGTTGTTTCGAGTGCGCTCCATCAGCGAGTATTTTGTATGGAGTGTTGTGTTTCTCATAATAACTGAATTTTGTAATTCTTGTATTAGAATAAATGGATAAACAAATTTATCCGTTTCATAAAACACAACAATGAAGGAAGAAATAAGAATTAGTGTATTAGCAGCACTACATCTTTATCGAATAGTAAGTTTACAAAGCCTGTTAACCTATAAAAATCTTACAGAAGTTTGTTCTCTTATATTTTCTCGAGAACAACGATCTTAGAGTCTACGTAAAATTCAATGTCGATGACTTCCCGTGAAATTACTTGATTACTATTATTCATGCATTTTTCGATATCATACATCCAGAATTTTTTGCTTTCTTGCCTTGCAGAATAGTGCACAAATACATGCCCAGACAAATAAGCTTCATACTCCATCTCCAATCGAATGCTCCCTTTAGTAGCTCGAAGTTGAGCAACAACATTTTGTCCAGGCTCGAGAACCAGATTCGTAGTAGTCGAGGATCGAAGAGTCACTGTCTGCAACTCTGTAGTATTCTTGCCCCATGAAGAAGTGTAAAAGAAAGAGAACTCACCACCAACCTCCTCTAATGCGAGTTTAATATTGTGGATGATCTTTTCACCGACGGAGAATTCTCCATTTGTGTACCAAGATGATGATACAGTATTCTGTACCTCCTTGCAAAGATTAATGTTAATAGTTCTTGGTTTTGAGCCGTTGTTTTCGAAGACCTGCTGAACAATAACAGCAGCTCGGGAAGAGACATTTAAGAACTTTCCACGTTCTATTGATAAGGTCCTGACAACTTGACGCCAGCCTTTTGACTGGTAAGGATCACCCCATGGAGTCGGACTACGGAGAAAAGTGTCAGTGGGGCGTTCCCCAGAAAAAGACTTGATCCCATTTTTTAGAACATCATCGCTTACATTGAATGTAGTCCTCTCAGTGTCGGTTATATTATTAACAACTACACCAGCGAAGGGTGCTGCAAGGTCCCATTCATCTTCACTAAACTTTCCAGTAACATTTACTTCTATTTTAGCTAATATTAGCACTGGTGTAATGAGTAAGATAAATCTTAAAGCCATTTACGATCTGAAAACAAAAAACAAAAAATAATTTATGTCCAGTTTCAGTTTCATAAATTAGACTTCTTACTGTTCAAATAGAGTTCAAAAGTATCAAATCACCATCACGTTTCGAGGCATTTTTTTAGCATGTTATTCTAACAATAAAATCTATAGTGAGGATTCCTCGTACAGATGCCAGAGCAGACAGACAGTTTCTGTTCTAGATGGCGGTAAATCTTAGAAACGCCTGCCGTAGCCGTGGCAATAGTGCAGTTATAGCAACGACATCATGTATCTGCAGTTGTACACGTTAGATTTTTCAAATTTATATAACTATATAACAATTGTCGTACCACTTAAGAATAACAGTAGAGTAGCAATACAACTATTCTAAGTCAATTTACCAGTAAAAAACCTTCTTATATAGCTTGTGGGCTAATATGGTTATAATGTAATATTGAAATAAATCATTAGACCATACAAAGGTCACTGGATAACAACCGCATACATTCGAATTTCACCACAAACTTATATTTAATAGACTTTTGTTATGTATATTATAAAACAAAATGCATAAAAATCATTATTCCAAATGTAACTTTTGCCAATAGAAAAGTTTTGATTGGGAATAACAAAATAGAATTTGTTAATAACACTGTGTTCCTGGTTATAGTATACTCCAAATTATAGGGTAAGTAAACTTGCCGGTAAGCTCTGCTATGCTGCTTATCCAGTTAGGAGAATCAGACAATTAATGTACGTAGCTACTGCGCGCTTAGTCTATTTCAGCTATATTCATAACATTATGTCTCACGTATACTACTATGGGGAACGGCGACTGAAATTCAGGCAATTTTTATTTTGTCAAAAAGAGCCATTCGCTCTATTTATAACATGAGTTCCAGAGAATCACTCTGAAATCTATTCAAAGAAATAAATATCCTCACGGTTTCTTCTCCGTATATTTATGGAAACAATAATGTACGGAATTTAAAGTCGTTTTCAAACGTCAGTGAAAATCTTTGAAGTCGAAATATGTTGCGTATGCCTGTACATGGGCTTGCTAGGCCCGGTAGATCTTTTTTAGAATATTGCATTATAAACTGCTACATAAGTTCCCAGTAATTCTCAGTGAGAGTGATCCGATTTAAAAGATTATTTATGTTTATGAAAATGCCTGAAGGTTCTATCAAATGGCAATAATATCACTACTGTTACTGTTTTTAAACAAAAAGTACCTAGCCATACCTTCACAAGTAGCGCCATTAATTTCAAGTGTTGATATATGAGTCACAAGTGTTTTTATGTTTCGAGAGAGGTCAGCTATAATTTCTGTGATTACTTTGACTACTTGACGTTTTATTTGTTTGATTGTTATACGAAAGTAATCGTTATTATTCGTAATTTCAGGATGCATAAAAATATCTCAGTTTCGAAATACATTTTTATTATTTTTTGAAACGTAGGGTACTTGACCGGACCAGGTTACATTAGGTGGTCCGTATGCTTGTATGCCTCCCGACGTTGTATATTATTCACGCGATATCTTGAAACAGAGACTTGAAATACAGATTTTTCTACAATCCTACTAATATTATACTCGTAAATGCGAAAGTTTGTATGTATGGATGGATGTTAGTTGCTCTTTCACGCTTAAACGGCTAAACACATTTGAATGAAATTTGACAAGTAGATAGATTATGATCTGGATTAACACATAGGCTAAGTTATTTGACTCCACGCGGGCGGAGCCGCGGGCAGCAGCTAGTATTTTATAATTTATCAAGATATCAAGGAACCTATTGAAAGGACTGTGTAATTTACCTTTGACGCGCTCAATTTTTGTAAAAAAACTGTAGTCCCAGCCAATAATAGAATAGTTGTTGTGTTGTTAAAACAGCCCTTCAGAAGTATCTACGACATATTACAAAGCCAGGTAACTACGTAATAAACTAAATCTCTCTATGAGTGTAACCAATATGGAGAATAAATTCTAATTAACAAATAGTTATAGTATTTATTGGTTAGTAGATTTTCTCATTAGTACATATAATGAAATCGTAGCAGGGTTAAGTTTGTACGAGACGGTCATGTCCCAGAAGGAGGCCTCGGAGCGGGACAGGGAGGACGATCCTCAGGCTGTCCCGCTCCGGAAACAGCGGACGGGAGTGCGGCGTAGGCGCTACGCGCACCTACTGCCGCCTCCCTAACCTGTGGGACTAGGGATCAGGATGGGAACCTGGCCCCATAATGGTCCCGCCGCCGGAGGGGCTATCCTAATTTGCCGGGATGGCCCCTAGAGAGAAGAAGTCCGGCCCCTTTTGAGGGGCTGGCCAGTCGCAGTGGTGCCCTGTTGCCAACAGATCCGGAGCACCACACCAACGCGGCCGATGGCATTTCGCGGGGTCGTTTAGTGGGTATACCGTCGGACAGCCGACGGGGAGTCCCACACTACCATCAGAGGCCACCCAGGCACTGGTGGTGTGCGTATCGCATTTTTCCCCGCGTCAAAAAAAAAATGGGTTAAGTTTGTACAAGAGATATTTCTTTGAAATAGTGACGTAACCAAATCCTAATGTAGATACAGAGCTTTACATCTAAATTTTATATTTATTTGTCTGTTTACATACTTCTCGCATTTGGACATGCGACACAAATAATACTAAATGAATATTTTAAACATTGGTAGCTAATTTTCTAAATTAAGTTTATTGTTATTACTATTTTTTATTCTGCTTGGGCAGCATTTGGGAAACTTCAACACATCTTCTCGTCCAAAATACCTCAACGCCCTGAAGAGCAATGTCTTCGAACAGTGATGTTGCCAGTGATGACACACGGAAATGAGACGTGGCCCTTCACTGCGGGCCGTATGGAGAAGCACGAGGTCGCTCAGCGTGCTATGGAAAGAGCTATGCTCGAGGTTTTCTGCGTGATAGAAACAGAAATAAGGATATCCGCAGTAGAACTAAGGTACAATAAGGTAACTGATTTAGTCCACGATGTGGCAGTGGGCCGGCCACATAGTTCGTAGAACTGGGGAAGAAAAGTTCTCGAATGGCGTCCCCGTACTGGTACACGCAGTGTGGGATGACCCCCCACTAGATGGACTGACGACCTCAAGAGGTTTATAGGGAGTCGATGTATGCAGGTGGCACAGGATTGAGACGAGTGGCAATCTAGAGGGGAGGCCTAAGTTCAACAGTGGACGAATACAGGCTGAGATGATGATTATTACTATTATTTATACAACCTTTGGTGGCATGTATCATACGGCACACATGATTTAAAGTGAGAATCGTAGCCAATTAATGCTTTCAATGCAGGAAGTGTCGCGTTCGGGTTGCCACCCCTACTGCTAGCATAACATAACAACTCCTTAATTGCTTGCTAGTGAGCCTCCTCCCTCACAGGAATACAATAATCCTACACGGAATTGACATTTGGCTGCGGTTTTCTGTGATATCTAGGTATTTCCTCAGTCGAATAGGTGTCAGTTTGATGCGGCCTACCTCTCCCAAAAGCACCTAGGCCAAGACAAGCAGACTGACCACATTGTTAAAATTTATAGTAATTAGTATTTAGATCATCTTAAAAAAGTAAATAGCACGCGCAATGAAACGGCAAGAGCGCGGCTTGTTAGTTAACAAAGTTACGTTGATACTGTTGACTGTTGGCGCTCGGAGAATTTTTAAGACATCTTGTTAATGCAAACACTTGTACAGATTCCACTACACAATGTTATTTTGCTCTTATTTTTACTGATCGGTTTCACCTATTTTTACTGTCACTGATTGCAGATGATTTGTTAATAATGATACCTTGATAAAAGTGAAATCGGACGGTAAAAATGAGTAATACATAACATTGTGAAGTGGAATCCGTACAAGTGTTTGAGTAAACAAAGTGTTACGTAAATGCCAAATGGACATTTAATGCAACATTGAAAAATGGACCTAATACAGCTTTTTTTTAAATATTGTCGGACAAATTACACAGCGCTATCTAGCCCCAAAGTAAGCGAAGCTTGTATTATGGGTACTAGACAACTGATAAATATATGTAAATACATTTTTTTGTAAATACATATTTATTATACTCGTACATAGCAATACCCAGACCAAGACAAACAGACATGTTCATGCACGCAAATGTTTGTCCTGTGTAGGAATCTAACCCACGAGCGTTGGTGTCAAACTAGCGTAACAGCGCGTTTCACCACTGCGCCACCGAGCTCGTCTCAACTGCGCCACCGAGCTCGTCTCAGCTCAACGGATACAAAATCACAGCAGCATATAATCGAGAAATGAGGAGTGGAGTCTGCATCCTGCTGAGTGAAAATATGGAGAGTATAGATCTTTCTGATATTGCTAAAATGTCAGTAGAATATATTTTAAAAGTGTATGGAAGTTTATTGTCTAAATTAAATATATTGTTAATTAATTTGTACTGTATTATAAATGCATACCCAAACTGAAAGTCAAATGAAACAATAATTATAAAAAGTATTGGTTAACAAAGGGCATTAAATGACCGTGTCGAAATAAGCGATTATTAAAAATTTATTCGTGAAATCTCAAAATGACGTGCTTAAAAAATACTATAAGAAATATGAAAAAATATTAAAACAATATACATGGCAAAAAAATTACATTATGTTTTAAAAGTTAGAAAATTCTAATAATACTCGTAAGTTAAAAACCATTGTTAACGAACGTACAAATAAAAAAATATAAAGATACACTAAAAATAATACCGGTAAGAAGTAGCCAATATTTTCAATGATCATTTTGTGGCCGTTGGCGAGACACAGCACACACGACCAGTAATTGGGCTACCAGTGATCCACCCTACTGAAAATACAATGTTCCTCAGCCTCGTGAATTATCGTGAAGTAAACAAGGTAATAAAAAACCTGAAAATAAAAATAGATTCGGAATTGACTTTACACTTTACAGAACCAAAGAAGCATCAACGTCGAATGGTATACTACCAAATGCTTGGCAGAAGTTTTCTCTGTTGTGAGGAACAACCGACCAAACACAGGGCTCCACGGGCTACTGCTCTACCACGACAACGCGCCCGCGAACACCGCGTTCAAAACGAGGTACTTTCTGGACAGCACGCTGGTCACACCCCCGGGTCAGCCTCCTTACAGCCCTGACCTAGACCTAGAGAGAAAATATTTACCCATAGAGCTCTTTTTTTTATTTTCGCATAACTTTCTGAGTATTCCACATTATGTGTGTTTGGCTGTATTTTAAGAGAGGTATGTGGCCGATGGCCCTACAACGCAACTGCCGGTGCTAGTTTGGTCGTAGCGTGTTCCACATTTCGATATTGAAATAAATAATAAACTATGCTTTTTAATAGTTTTGACAGCGTTTTTCGCCTAAATAAACCTAATAATTACCCAAAGGAATTGTTAATGACTATTTTACAAGTATTGGAAAATCTCTGGTAAATAAATTCAGCATGATAAATACTCTCAATTTTTCATCCATCCCTAATACGTCAAAAAAGATATTACACTCATTTGTTCTCCTTGACACGGACCAAGACGAAGATGAACGTTTTATAATGAGTCTAATAAAATAAAATAAAAATGAGAGCGCCCCAGGCTGGGATAAAATTTCTAATAATATATTAAATAAACTAAAAAAATTTTTGCCACCTCCACTGACATATATTTTTAACTGTTGCTTTCGTAACGGAATATTCCGTACTCCCTTAAAAAATCTATTGTCATGCCTATCTACAAGGATGGAGACAGGAATCGTATCGGCAATTATAGACCTACATCGCTATTGCCTAGTATTTCAAAAATACTAGAAAAGATAATAAACACTCGCTTAACTATCTTGATAACTACAAAATACTCTCTGAAAACCAATTTGACTTCAGACAGAGAAAATCTACTTCAGACGCAGTACATTCACTCACAGACTATATAACAAGTAACATAGATACAAATAAAAAGTGCTTAGCAATCTATTTAGACTTAGCCAAGGCTTTGATATGGTTTCGGTCCCGCTCCTTTAATAAAACTTGAAAATATCGGAATTAGGTACACACAGTTACAATTAATCAAAAGTTACCTATCTGAAAGGTCACAAAGAGTTGTGGTTGGGCAATACATGAGTACAGACCTCCCTATGTACTATGGTATACCCCAAGGAAGCATAATAGGGCCGACACTCTTTCTAGTGTACATAAACGAGTTATGTTTTACCTCGCTTTCCCAGGGCAAACTTGTTTCATATGCAGACAGCTCTTGTATTCGCCGCTGACTCATGGGACGAGGTTTATGATGTAGCACAAAGCGGTCTAAACAAGGTAACACTGATTCTTCGAGAAAATATTCTATCACTTAATGTAACTAAAACAAAGTACATGTGTTTTTCAATCCGTAAAACCTATTCTCATGGTATTTCCCATGGCTCATATGGTATTCACATTATGTGATATTGACTTAACTGCACATAACTGTACTAACTTAAATAATTCCAATTGTGACTGACAATAATTTAGATTATTCAACGGATTTAAAATACCTGGGTGTCATAATTGACAATAAACTAACTTTTAAACCGCATATCTCATCTATTAGTAAAAGAATTCGTAAACTTATCGCCGTTTTCAAAAAGCTTAGACATGCATTAGACCTCAAATTAATAAAATCCACATATTACACATTATGCCAATCACTATGCACATATTGTATACTTACTTGGGGAGGGGCTTCGAAAACCATCTTGAAGCCGCTGTAAGTAGCTCAGAGAGCTTTACTCAAAGTGTCTACCTTTAGGCCTTTCAAGTATCCAACGAAACAACTCTACCAAAATTGTGAGGTCCTTACCATAAGACAACTTCACATACTCACCATCATTTTAAAACAACATGGGGAATTAATCTTTGATCCCACACTGTTAAGAAAACGTAAAACTAATGTTTGTAAACAAACAACCCAGTTCAGAACAGCATCTTATTCAAACAGATTCTTCGCTTTCTTGGATCCCTATCTATATAATAAAACAAATAAACAACTCTCGATATATGCCACTACAAAAACAGAATGTAAAAATAAAATAACAGACTGGTTACTCACCTTGACATATGACGACATTGAAAATTTACTATTAGTACTAAAATGAAATATAACAAATAATTTATATATTTATGATAAAAATTTTATATGTATGATAATCTTTAAAGCTAATCATATACAAATCACAATCACAAATCACATACAGACACCAACACATACACACGCATGCACATAATAATACAGTATTTAACCCTTCGAAACCCGGGTGGTCGAATACGACCGCGAAATGTATGGGAAAACGTATATAACGGGTTCTGACTGCTCAATTGGAATATTATTGCATAGTTATTCTGAGAATTATATGCTAAGATGACATTTGGAAAGAATGGACAACAAAAGAGTTACGAAAGAAGTATATCGAGCAAGAGTGCGCGGAGATATCGGCAGGGGCCGCCCTAGACGCACACATTTAGATCAAATAGCGAATGTGCTGAAAAAAGGCCAAATCAAAAGAACCCGAAATCGAAGAGCATGCTAGAAGAGGTGGATGAAAGAGGAAGAGGTGAGAGAGAAATTTTTATATCGGTGCACCTGGCGTTCCATAATCTCTCCTTAGTCCAATGGGAGACAAGCGTGTTGATATGTATGTATTGTATCATACTCACTCTGTGTAACATACATACATTTACATACATCAAAGCAGCATGTACGGTCTACTGATAGCCGCACACACACTTAGTTGATATTAAATGTCTTGCTTATGATAGAAATGATAAACTGATTCCGGAAAGTGTCTATATTGTTCAGCCTGAATGTTTTGATGCTGATGATGATATTATATTTTAATATGATTTGATATATTTTGGAGCACGTACGATGTCTTGATTGCTAACATACGAACAAACTGCGTTTAATTACGGGCGAACGGCGCACATAGCGTAAAATGCTTACGCGGCGAATCTGTACGGTTGCCATGCAAATGCAATACACCGTACATGCTGCCGACCGCGAGAGATGAGGGCGAATGATGATGATTACAAGATGAACTGACAATGATGACTCGATGGCTTAGTCGTGAATGACGCGACTTTGACAGCAACGCTCGTAGGTTCGATTTCCTCACAAGACAAACATTTGTGTGCATGAACATGTCTGTTTGTCTTGGGCTGGATGTTTTAAGAGGTAGGGCATCAAAGCAGCCGTCTGGGGAAGTACCTCCACCTCACAGAAAACCGCAGCCAAATAACAACTCCCTCGAGGGTTGTTGTGTTCCTGCATGTGAGTGAGGTCACCAGTAAGCTCCCAAGGAGTTGCTGTGCAAGCAGCAGAGGAGGCATCGCGCGGGTGATACTTAATATATCGCAAGCGTTAATAGGCTATGGTACCCGCTATACATCAGGTTGACCGTATGCTTGTAGGCCTCCCGACGTTGTATAAAAAAAAAGCGCGCCGCATTACGTACTTTCTGCTCTGGCTTAGATTTCAACTGCCTTGAGGTTTACCAACGCTTACTTATGGCAGAGCTAGTTACTGACCCCCATTAAACGATGATTTAAGAAAGTTTGTTCTAAAAAAATAGTATTATTATTAATTTGAGCAGGGCCCTTCACAGAGAATGAGAGGCAGAACGACAAAAAATAAGAATGCGTATGTAGATGTAGGAGCCAAAGAAGGCACTCACCTATCGCGCTGAAAATGGTCAGGTTTTATCGGAAGGTAATGTTAGGAGTCCTAAGAATCGGCGAGCGTTCATAACATAATAAAACTAACGTAGCTTGTAAGTTTCTGTAACTAACAAAATATGGACCACAAAGTCTGCAATAAAGTGGTTTTTTTTTATTTATTTTTTTTTATTATAACAACAGTTACACATCTATACAGATAAATAAAATTGGAGTGTCTGTTTGTAATATTAAAATAAGCGCTTTTTATTAAATGCATCTGGATGTATACACGGTACATACACCAAAATATTTTTTTTACAATTTTTGTCTGTCTGTTTGTTCCGGGTAATCTCTGAAACGGCTGGACGGATTTTGACGGGACTTTCACTGGCAGATAGCTGATGTAATAAGGAGTAACTTAGGCTACTTTTATTTTTAAAATGTTATTTATTTTTATTAATATAAATAAATAATTTAAAAAATAACTATTCCGACGAAGTCGTGGGCACAGTTAGTGATAAATATATTAGCAAAATGTGTAAAAATTGAGACAATGTCTACCGCGCAAAGGACATAGCGTGAAGATATAGAATTAATTGACATGGCAGAGGTAGGGCGCATCATAGCAGCCCGTCTGGGGAAGTACCTTCACATCGCAGAAAACCGCAGCCAAATAACAACTCCCTGGAGGGTTTCACAATAGAAAACATATCGTTGAATTTCCGTGCTTCGGAGGGCGCGTTAAGCGTCGGTTCCGACTGATATCGATAGTTGATAGTTCGTTAAGTCAGTGGCCCTCGGGCGGCTTGAAAACACTGGCCTCCGCCAATCCGCATTAGAGCAGCATGGTGGAGTATGCTCTAAACCACTCAGTTGAAGGAAATCCCTGCAGTAGTATGAGTAAGGGTTGATGTGGATGCCTGGATCCAAATACACTTCACCAACTATATTATGTGCGACTATTTTTAGGTTATTCTGAAAATTAAAATAAATTGTCGTATTTAATCGTAACTGCTGTAACATAATTAATTTTAAAGGTACATAAGCTCAACCACATATTTGAACATCATTAGTACTCCGTCATCAGCTTCTGGTCACTCCAGTATTCACATGTAAGATTTTATACGTGTTTAAAAAATTAGATGAAGGGGCCTTAGCTCTTATTGCCATATGTACAAGTTAACTATGTTTTATCTCTTAGTAAAAAAATTTTTTTACACGACGTTAGGTCGCACACAATCATATAGCCCACCATAAAGCGGTTACCGTTGACTATGATCGCTGATATCACAGCAACTCTTCAAGAACTTATTGGTGACCTCACTCCCTCCTAGGAACACAACAACCTTCCAGAGAGTAGGCAGTGGGTTTCTGTGAAGCGAAGGTATTCTCAGACGACCGGCTTTGATGCGCCCTATCTCTATTAAAAAGAAGAATTAACTGTTAATGCAAAAAAGATAGCAACTGATTGCCAAAACGAATATGCGTCTGTTCGTCCTCCACTACATCAAGGCGACGCATTATCTAATTAGCTTTGATTATTTCTAAAATTGATTTAATATACATAAATATTAGTTATTAGAGTTTGTAGGAAGCATTAAAATATTAACAACGTTGAAGTAGGTATTTGTTTTCTTATGAATACGTTGATAGGTTAAAAATAAATGGGTAAGAGTCGTTTGCATGTCAAGTTATCCTCATCATACCGCCACGCTTGTGTACATAATATACGAGTATATATATGTCGCAGAGGTACAAACACCATATTGAGAAACCCGGAAGAAAACAATCCCCGTGATGCTAGTTTTAATAATAACGGATCAAAATGTCAAGTCGGCGCTTGGGTGGACTCGACATCGTTGAATTGGCAACACCGATTGTGTTTCTTATGGTTTGCTCGAAATGTCGATTGTTGTCAGTTGTCAAAAACGTCAAGATGAGAGACCGTCATTGGAAGCGGCATTACGAATCGAGCAATGGAACCAACCGCACGTGTCGCGTCCACTGCATTTTGAATCCGTTGTAATCTGCGATCTGAGTATAACTTTTGTTACGATTATATTAGTAACTGACTGATTAAATATTTGCCATGAACAACGAGCCACCTGACGACAATTACATCCACGTTCTGACATTAGACGTGGGATGTAATCCAACCGCCCCGATAATGAAAAATGGAAATAGTGATGAAGAAAAATGGCGTTTTTTACTGGAGCAGCAAAACCAGAATATTTTAGCATTGGTTCAAGCGATGAAAGGACCATCGACTAGCATTTACATTCAGCTGTCCGTATTCGATCTTGACAAAGGAAATGTGGACGCGCGTGCATGGATCAATACCGCGGATATGTGTGTACCGGATCAGCAACTGAGTGGTGTTGTGCTGATGTTTGCTTTAAGCCGTGCGCTGAAGGGACAAGCTGCTGCTTAGCTATCTCAAGTATATTTCCATGGCATGTGTTGGAGTGACTTCAATGACCTTTTCATATCAAGGTACGATTGTCCTGAAACTACATCTGCTTTTTTTGATAAATTTAAATAGTAGCAAACCAAAAGAAGGTGAATGTCTTGCTTCATATGCCGCCACGTTAAAATGGAAAAAAAATGGAAATACCTTACTGTGGAACAAATTGGCGTTTCAACAGTTATGGCACATATCGCGCAATTTGAAACACGTGTACAGAGAATGGCGTTTACCCATGATATCGACAATCGGAACCATTTACAACAAGAACTGAAAGCGATATCATTACGCAAAGCACCTACCAAAGCGCATGATCAAGTTGCTGAAGTAAAACGAAGTCGCGATACCATTATCAAATGCTAAAATTGTGGCAAGCTTGGGCATAATGCGCCACAATGTTGTCATAGAGTCAACATAGAAGCTCTCCTGTGAATCCAGCAGTTACCTGCTTCCACTGCCGGGGAACAGGCCTCTATGCATCCAGCGGCCCCAATCGACATGACCAGGGTGGAGCCAGCGGTACCAACGGCACCCGAGCTACGGCGGAGAAATGAGTGGATATGTGCAGCATCAGCGCCCCTGCTGGGATAATGCGACACTCTGGTGAGCAGTATCTATTCTATTATGATTCTGGAGCCGAATGCTCGCTTATAAAGGAGATGTAATGACACTGTAACTTTGACTGTTATTGGACAGACGTCAGTTAACAGCACTATTCAAATTTTGACTACTGTTGAAATAGATAATATTCAGTTAGAAATACTCTTTCACGTACGGCCTGACTCTTACTTACGATATGACATTCTAGTAGGCCGCGAACTATTAAAACAAGGTCTAGCAGTTCATGTGACTCCTGATAAGTTACAGTTTACTAGGACAACTGTTGTTTGCGCATGTAATGTTTCAAATTCCCCGAATATTGACTTCGATACAGATGCACCCCGGAATATAGAGCCAGGTTAGTTGAAATTCTAAAATCTTTCGAGAAATCATTTACCAATGGTATACCTACGACTCGAGCTGACGTAATGCCTATGCAGATACGTCTCAATGATCCTAGTAAGACTGTATACTGGTGTTCTTATCAACTTAGTCCTGAAAAACAAAACGTTATACGAAGTAGGATCGATGAGTTGCTTCGGGCTGATATCATATGTCCAAGTTCATCCTCAAATGCAAGCCCCATTCTTCTAGTTAAAAAGAAAGATGGTGATGCCCGAATGTGTACAGACTATCGCGAGGTTAATGACAACACGATACCCGATAAATTTCCAATTCCACTTATCTTGGACCAGATAGCTAAGTTACTCGTAAATGGTGGTCATTATTTTACTATTCTTGACATGGCATACCGTTCACGTTGATGCGATAAGCAAACTGAGCGGAAAGAACGATAGGAAAGAGTACGTGCTTGTCCATATTGACGCTTTTACAAAATACGTACTCCTGTACCACACACATAATATTGACACGATGAGCAGCATCAAAGCTGTGAAAAACAGCGTTTCATTGTTTGGTACTCCATCGAGATTGATGTTTTGCAAGCCAGGAATTTCATGAGTTTTGTGAAACTTCGAACATAAAGTTACATTTGATAACGACTGGAAGCTCTCGTGCTAATGGACAAGTAGAGCGTATTATGAGCACTTTGAAAAACATGCTCACTGCAGTCGAAACGACCAAGCGATCTTGGCAGGACGCTCTCTCAGATGTTCAATTGGCTCTAAATTGTACTCAGAATCGTGTAACAAGATCTAGTCCCCTAGAACTTCTAATAGGTAGGGTTGCACGACCTCTTGATATTTTATTTTATGATGACGATGTCCATATCCAAGAACAGACTGTCGGTATCGAACAGGTTAGAGCTGATGCGGAGAATATTGACAAAAACGCTGACTATGACAAAACACGTTTTGACGGTACAAAAGCTAAATTTGTTAACTTTAAAGTTGGAGACTTTGTATTATTGAAAAAAGAAGAGCGTAATCAAACGAAGCTCGATCCTAAGCACAAAGGCCCCTATAGCGTCATTGAGGTGCTTGAAGGAGACCGTTACGTTTTAAGGCTTTGAGTGGTGACCGTACCTACAAGCACGCTCATGATCGCTTGTGAAAAATAATGTTAATTTAATTGCCCTCAACTAGATGAGGATGATAATCGAACGAAGACTATTGAGCAATAATGTTGTTTAGAATTTTAAGAGTTCTGTTTTCATGCAAATTGTGAGAGTATCCGCCGGATAGAGGCGATGGTTTTTTTGAGAGTATCCGCCGGATGGAGGCGATGGTTTTTTGAGAGTATCCGCCGGATGGAGGCGATGATTTTGAGAGTATTCGCCGGATTGAGGCGATGATTTTGAGAGTATCCGCCGGATGGAGGCGATGATTTTGAGAGTATCCGTCGCATGGAGGCGATGATTTCATGATAGCAGAATCCAGTAAAAAGTTGAATTAACTTTAAACTAAATGTTGGCAGATAATTGCACAATGGTCTCGATTGTGAATTATAACTAAGAGCTAAGTGCAAATTGTACTATGTTACTGGTTAATTGAAATTTATTTTACTTGAAATAAATGTTTAATAAAGCCAGTCTTAGTCAGGGTTGGCCGAGCTGGAGTAAGATCTGTTTCTGCTCAGATTTTTTGGTTACAGATTACGCACACGAGGACGTGTAATGCAGCAGAATGGCCGTGTCGCAGAGGTACCAACACCATATTGAGAAACCCGGAAGAAAACAATCCCCGTGATGCTAGTTTTAATAATAACGGATCAAAATGTCAAGTCGGCGCTTGGGTGGAATCGACATCGTTGAATTGGCAACACCGGTTGTGTTTGTTATGGTTTGCTCGAAATGTCGATTGTTGTCAGTTGTCAAAAACGTCAAGATGAGAGACCGTCATTGGAAGCGGCATTGCGAATCGAGCAATGGAGCCAACCGCACGTGTCGCGACCACTGCATTTTGAATCCGTTGTAATCTGCGATCTGAGTATAACTTTTGTTACGATTATATTAGTAATTGACTGATTAAATATTGAGAAGATTAACTACGCTGGTATTTCGCTTTATTCGCCATGAACAACGAGCCACCTGACGATAATTACATCCACGTTCTGACATATATAATATATAATATGTGCGCATCACAGTGAAATCTTCAAAAACGTGGACTTCAAGATAATGAGACGATTGTAGAATTCCAGGAGAAGGATGCTTGTAGGGTTTATTTATAATTGATATTGACAAGTTGAAATTATTATGCGTTTGCACAAAATATACGAACACGTTCCGTTGAACTATTTGCAGTCTTTTTGGTATAGTTTTTTTTTTTTTATAATCACGACAATATTCTGCATTCGTTTTCGGTATTCTTGAAAAATATTTTCATTAAAATAATGAAATATTTATGTAACGAGCTCTTTGGCTCTTTGACGTATTTCGACGAGCTCGGTGGCTCAGTCGTGAATGCCGCGACTTTGACACCAACGCTCGTGGGTTCGATTCCCACACAAGGCAAACATTTGTGTGCATTGACATGTCTATCTTGGTTTGGATATATTAAGAGAGGTAGGGCGCATCAAAGCAGCCCGTCTGGGTAAGTACCTCCACCTCACAGAAAACTGCAGCCAAATAACAACTCCCTAGAGGGTTGTTGTGTTCCTGCGTGTGAGTGAGGTAACCAGTAAGCTCCCAAGGAGTTGCTGTGTAAGCAGCAGAGGAGGCATCGCGCGAGTTGAGCTTGTATGCCTCCCGACGTAGTATAAAAATATGTAAACAATACACGTGTACAATACATAGCGGTTGTTACGACGCCATATAATCGCCCAAGCTTCGTAATACGCAGGCGCGCAGACACACGTAATAACACACACTCAACACTCAGACTCTGTAACAAACACCGTACAATGCCTTCTATCTCATTCTCTCGCACGTTAAATCCTATAGACGAATGTGGTTGTCTCTTTTTACTGACGCTTTTCTGTTTCATCGAATTTGAAATCACAACGTTGTTAAAGAAGTTTTCACTTCAATTATGAATTATTAGTATATTAAATAATAGTTTTTAATAAATGTATATATAGTACTGTGTTGTAATTAAAATGAAAAGTTTTAGAATTTCTTATGATGTGCATCCCCATCATAAGAAATTCTAAAACTTTTCTCAGACTTGACGTATAGTGAAATAAGAAGATTTAATACAATGAAAATTTTCGTTTTCTAACGAAGCAAAAATAAAAATTCAAATTAAATTCCTATTCCTAACAAAGCATACATTAAAATAAATCCATTGCAAATGTTCCGTTGCTTTTATATTCGAGAATATATAATATATTTTTTTCATTTTAAATTTGCCTCATTTACTCATAATGAATTTAATAACGTAGGTGCTTTATAAAAAAAAACTATAATATAAAACTTCGTCTAATCGTCATTACAGAATTCATCTCGTAAGAAACTCGTATTCATATTTCTAAAGTTACGCTGAAAACTAGTTTAGTTAATTTTTATTTTAATAAAATCATATAAGTTCCTCAATCACAAGCATATAACTGTCGTAATTTATGCTCTGATTATCCGAATTGGGAAGACGTAGCATAGACCAATTTAATCACGGTTTTTGATTTGTATTGATATCTACGTCGAGTTTCAATTGCAAAATTATCTGGAGAAGAAACTCGATGTCAAGAAACTTAACGTGTACTCGTACATAATAGCAATCTTCTTCAAAGTGTTTCTTCTTAGGCCAATTTAAATTTTAATCTCATAATACACATAGTATTTTGATATCTTAATAGTCAAACATTTATTATATTTATATCTTTAAAATGGATCACTTGCTTACAATTATTACTATGGATTGTATTTGATTCTATAACACATTGAAACAGTTCAATCCTATTTTGACAATAACTCCAAAAGGCACAACACAAAAATATTCTTTCTAAGTTGGCGTATTATAGAAATTATCTATGTCTTACCGACAAAAATGTCTGAATATAGCTCAACACAAACTTTTGACTACTTGACAACATTATTAATATATCGCATCGCAATACTAACATAAATTTGTTGTAACGAATTTCTACAAATAAATTGATTAACTTATCTTGTTATGTTCCAGATCCAAAATGGCGTTCCAATTTACCTTATTGATTTTGCCAGCAATAGTATCGGCCAATATAGAAGTAAACCTTACTGGAGAGTTAATATCAGGCAATTGGGACATGATAGTACCCTTTGTTGGTAAAGACGTTGGTGTAATAACAGACACGGAGATGAAAACATTCAATTTGAGTGACGACACCTTGAAACATACAATCAATACGTTTTTAGGGGCAAGACCTGCTAACGTGTCTCTCCGCAATCCACCTCCCTGGGGAAGTACTAATCAGTCATATGCCTGGAATCCTATTACCAGGACAATAAAAGTAGTACGTGTTAAGTTCTTGAATGTTTCTGGCGAATCTGTCCTAATCCATCAGAAAAAATTTGAAAACAACGCGTCGAAATCTGCAACCTTTGACGTTAAACTTTCCAAAGAAGAACAGAATACAATCTCGTCGTCTTGGAACGTGGGTGGGGAACTTTCAGTCAGCGAAATAATAAGCCACGGTATTCATCTCGTTGTTGGTGATATAGGCGATGGGTTTTATTTCTTTTACACTTTATTCTGGGGCCAGAATGTTGAACATAAACAGACAGTGATTGTTTCGACTCTGTCCAAGAACATCGTTCTCAAGCCTGGCCAATCTGTCGACGTCGAACTTTATGCTACTCGAGTGACTGTTCAGTTAGAAATAGAGTATGAAAGTTATTTATCTGGAAACATAGCTGCATATTACGATGAAGTGCACAAAGGTTATCAAATCTGGGTATTTGACATCAAAACCTATATGAGAAATGCTAGTCTCGTCAACTCGATAGTATCACGAGAAGTCATTAACCTCGAATTCTATTCAGACGCCAGGGTCAAAGTTCTTGATAACGCATAAGGCAACAAATTAATGGAAGTCATTTTCTGTCAACAATATTTAATATACCTATTTAATGTCTTTTTTTTTCGTTTTGTATTCCTTCTTATCTCTATAAAAATATGTGAAGATTTTCTCGTACGTAATAATTAATATAAATACGTAATAATTTATTGCATAATAATACATTTAAAATAAAACGAAATGGTGTACAAAGATAAGCTAAACATTTGAAGAGACAGCTTCCAGTTAACCCTAGCATGAGTGTAATAAATTTTATTTTGCCTCGAATTTAAAATAGTTATGCAAAGCAAGCTTACATAAAGTAATTTTAGATTACATGGATACAGCATATAAATACTACAGCATGACAAATAACCGTCGAGCTATGAATGTTGTAGTGACTGAATCATATGGCGCTTGGTTCGCTCTGCCTACCCGCAAAGATTTTGGCGTAAAGTTATAGATAGATAGACAAGTATTATAGTATAGTAGTATAATATAATAAATAAAATAAATTAAAAATCATTTACTTCAGAATTGACATCCATGTATTGTTAGAAACACTTACTTAAAATCTTACGCTCTATATTAGGTTTATTGTTTTTAAGTAATATTTAATTTATATAATACCCGCCCCGTGCACTAGGCACAGCAACACGAGGCTGAACCAAGTGGCTTTTTTTTTATACTACGTCGAGAGGCATACAAACATACGGCCCACCTGATATAAAGGGGATACCGTAGCCTATTAGCGCTTGAGATATATTAAGGGTCACTCGCGCGATGCGACTCCTCCTCTCCTTTCCTCTGCTGCTTACACAGCAACTCCTTGGGAGCTTACTGGTGACCTCACTCAAACGCAGGAACACAACGACCCTCTAGCGAGTCGTTAGTTTTCTGTAAGGTGGAGATACTTCCCCAGACGGGCTGCTTTGATGCGCCCTACCTCTCTTAAAACATCCAGAGTAAGACAAGCAGACATGTTCATGCAGACAAATGCAAAAAAATCATTAGTGTGCGCCACAGCAAAAATAGCCCATGCGCTGTGCCATTGTTTCAGTTAAGGTTTTTTCTGGTAGAGGTATAAAAAAAAACAGCGTTTTTTGCATTTTGTCTATATGTGTAGACAGACAAGGGATAATATCCGCTATATTAAATGCAAAAGTTATCTCTTCCTCATCATGATCAAGCAACGACCCGGAACGCCTTTGTTGTGTTTATTTAACAAGTCAGCAAAAGCCTTCAATATTTCGATGGATTTACAAATATCTCGCCAGGATGAATGAATTTATTTTCTAAAGAGGACTTGAGACTAATCAACCATCGATAAATTATTGCGTAAAAAGACGAGTACTGTCGTTAATAGACTACTGTACGCGGTTCCGTATATTTCGCCAAATAAATACACTGCGAGTTTGTCATACCTGGGAAAAATCGACAAAATAGTTCACATATTTAGAAAAAATAACATACACGTTGCTCTCAAATCCCGTAATTCACTTTGTAACACTAAAGATAAAATCCCGCCCAATAAAAAATCCGGCGTCTATAAGCTGTTCTGCGACGAATGTGAACACGTTTATATAGGTCAAACGGGTCGTACTTTTCAGTCACGGTTTCACGAACACGTATCGGCGTATAAAAACAATCGCCCAGAAAGGTCGCACTTCGCCGAACATCTCATAGACAAAGGACATACTTTATCCCCCACTAACACATATCAAATTTTACACACCATAGACAAAGGTTTAAAACTAAATATTAGGGAACAATTAGAAATTATTAAATATAAAATTTCTAACATTACTCTCATGAACAAACAGACTGACGTAAACCATTCCCCACTATTAAATATCTTTTCGCTCACACCATCCATCCCCACCCTCAGTTCAATATAAGGGATGGCACTGCGACGGATTTGTCACTTGTAGCATGTTGTTCTTACGATTAACGTCTACAGCGCCTGATGATGCCTCGTGGAGAAGCGAAACACGTGCGACGCAGCGACGACCAGGCCAGTCGTGGTAGCGACGGTGATGGTAGGGGCATGCGGATTCTGTTCCAGATGGCGGACGACCGCAGCAGTTAACACATGCCTATAAAGGCATGCGTTAACCGTAAACGTGAACCGCATATATCATGAAGTGTCTGGTTCCAAAGAAGTATTCTTACCGAAACCACGTAAGTAGTGGAACGAACTTCCTTGAAAGAGTTTCTCAAGGGACTACAGTATGAGATTCTTCAAACAAGATGTGAAGTAGTTTTAACAGGTTACGTACCTGTGTCACATGTATTAGTATTGAAAATGCCTTGCAGCCTTTATGCTTATTTCGCACCTTAGCGGTAAAAAAATATATCGTAAGACTAAGTAGGTAACTTGGGTACCTTGATGCATTGCAAACCAACATGGATAGTTTTGATAAAAGAGAGATAGTGTAGGTAAAAGCAACGTTCTTTAGCACTCATTGAACAACTCGATTAAGCACAACATAAAGTGTTAAGCAGTATTTTTATCAGTGCTCACCTAGTCATAAACTGCACGGTAGGGAAAAAAATTGTGACGATTCCAAACAAATGTAGCCATTTTTACGGAATAAAAAGATTTTGACTTTGACTTTAAGCTTGACGTGTACTAAAATGTACGTAACCGGTTTTCAAAATAAAATAATTGTGTAAAAATTAAACTAAGTGTTTATTACATAAGTAGTAACAAACTCTCAAGAATCTTGTACGTTATCAGGAACTTCAATTTTGAAGTCCGCGTAAAATTCGATGTCGATAATTTCCTGGGACTTTGCCTGATTTTGAAGTCCAATGCAGTTCATGCAACTTTCGATATTACACCGATGGAGATGATAACTCTGGTATCCATTAACGTAAAACAGAGCTACATCTCCTGATAAACTAGCAACATACTCTATCATAAATTTAAAGTTAACTTTTGTAGCATGCAGTTGAACAACAACCGTTGAATTAGGCGGAAGAACAACTATCAAAGAGGCCGTAGTTGTCACCGTTTGCGACTGTTTTGTACGCTTATCCCAGGTTGAGTTGAAAGAGGCAATAAACTCATCATGAATTCCAAGAATTTTCAATTTAACATTGTAGCCGATATTTTCACTAACAGAGAGTTTCCCTTTCGCATACCAAGATGACGAGAATGTGTGCAGTACTTCCTTGGAAATGTCAACATTAAATGATTTTACGTAGGATCTGTTGTTTTTGAAGACTCGCCGATGGATAATGACAGGTTCGGAAGTAACCTTTAAGAACTTGGCTTTTTGTACTCTTAAAGTCCTGGTAACTTGTTTCCATTTCTTTGTTTTATAAAAATCTCCCCAGGTCGGACTAAATAAGTAAATGTTATCAGGGCGTTTCCCGAAGAGTATTTGCACCGCCAATTTAAGATCTAGGTCGCTCAGAGCAAAGTTATTTCTCTCAAAGTCCGTTATAATACCAACGTCAGCACCATTTACTTTTAACTTCAGGTTCGATTTCCCCTCTTCAACTTCTCCAGTCAGGTACATATCTATTTTGGCTACTACTATAGCTGGTAAAACTAGTACTACAAATCTTAACGCCATTTTGAATCTGGAAGAGAATAAAATTTGTTAGTGAAAGCAAATCTAATAGTGTTAAATTATTAACTAATTGATCAACTACTTCTTCTTCCGAAGATCTAACAAAAATAAAATCTTCAGTTAAAGAGTCACTTAATCACTGCAACTCCTTTTTTGCATCAATAGGATATGAATTGGCAAGTTCTACTTTATCGAGATTAAAAGAAACTCAAGATTCGCTTGCCTCACAAATTACTCTTAACAATACCGTCCCTCTGAACTCCTTTTTCATGGAACCCACAGATGCACAAGAAGTTTTAAGTCTCATAAACTCACTAGATTCTAGCAGCTCCTCTGGAGCGGATGGTGTTAACAATAGACTGTTGCAAAATATCTCTCACATTATAGCAGATCCCCTCGCAGCAATATTTAACCTCAGCATTTCCTCGGGTTCCTTTCCGCAAACTTGGAAGACAGCTATAGTAATTCCCATATACAAAGAGGGCACAAAGGATAATCCTACTAATTACCGTCCTATATCGCTTCTAGTGACATACTCCAAACTTTTAGAGCGTATTGTTAATAAACGTTTTGTCAAATTTCTTGAAAGTAACAATATGCTTTCCGAACGGCAATTTGGGTTTCGCCGGGGTAGGTCAACCGAGGATGCGGTAATGCTTCTTACCGAAACTGTAGTTGATCATCTTGATAAGGGCCGAAACTGTGTCGGCGTCTTTCTAGATTTAAAGAAGGCGTTCGATACGGTTTCAATTCCCATATTGCTAAAAAAACTAGAGGCTTTTGGGATCAGAGGTACGCCATTGAGCTGGTTCAGTAGTTATTTGATAAATCGTTTACAATGTGTCAGGATAGGTAGTCAGGTCAGTGACTCGAAGCACGTAGGCTTCGGGGTTCCTCAGGGAAGCATTCTAGGTCCCTCTCTTTTCATCGTCTATCTCAATAATATACTATCAACCTCCAAAGATTGTGAGATGATCTGTTATGCCGATGACACAGCAGTTATATTCCACGGGCGTTCCTGGCTAGAAGCTCAACAAAAGGCGGAGTCTGGGATGCGTATAATTTATAAGTGGTTAAATAAGAATCTTCTGACTTTGAATGCTTCAAAAACTAAATTTTTGTGTTTTCACAAAACATCACTCTCTGACCCTCCCACCATGTTATCAAATATTAAAGTTCATGGTTGTGACTGTGCTCTTTCTTCTAATGGTTCAGATTGTGAATGCAACACTATTACTCGGGTGCATACGTTACGGTATCTGGGAGTGGAAATCGACGAAAAACTGAATTTCAAGAGGCACATTTCAATAACCGCGTCAAGAACTCGTAAACTTATTCATACTTTCAAGTTGCTGAGGGAAGTCACCGAAGGCCCCCTGTTGAAAAAAGTGTACTTAGCTTTGTGTCAGTCTATCTTAAATTACTGTATTCTGGCCTGGGGTGGAATAGCAAAGTCGACCCTAATAGTACTGGAGAGAGCTCAGCGCGCTGTTCTAAAGGTGTCACTCAGGAAGCCACGTAGATTTTGTACATTTGACTTGTACAGGGAAGCAGATGTTCTAAGTGTTCGGAAGTTATTTCTGATGCGCGCCACACTATACATGCATAAATGTGTCACAAGTTCATCTACATATAATGCAATGCTAGAAAAAAGAGTCTTTAAGATTCCTGTTACTGATACAAATACCACCTTTGCTCAACGATTTAAAGCATTTCTCTTTCCTCTAGTATACAACAGATTAGTGAATAAATGTGAAATAAAATGTTGTTGTAATTTCGAAGCAAGAAATCGTTTAAAATTATTTTTAATACAATTGGACTATGAGGAATCAGAAAATATAATTAGGATTATTTCTTAAAATTATAAGAAATCGAACTTATAATACCAAATCTTCAGTAACTTGTAATTGAAATATGTTAGTTTTACTTTCCACAACATCACTCTATACAATATATATATATATCTCTCACACACTCACACACACAAACTCATTTCATAAATGCACGTGCGCTTCAAATACTATTGGATATAGATTACTTTATTTGAATTCATGTTACATGAATGCACTCTTGTGGATTGTAGCTTCTATATCTATATTTTTTCTTTGTATAACTTTAATGAATTAAATTCCCCTCTATTTATTTTATCATATATCGAATTTATATAATGTAACATTTTTCTCGCCGCAACGCAACATATATTTTTTTTTTTTTTAAGGTACTTTTTAAGAACTATAACTATGTATTCTACTGTACTCATTTGACGCCCACGACACAGGCCTAGCCTAGTGTGGGGTCAGTGCAACTCGGATCTGTTTTAAACCTATTTTTCGAAATAAAGTTATTATTATTATTTCATTTCATTTCATTAAAAGCTGATAGAACCACGAAAACATAAAATATGCCTTTTTTAGCCAAGAAGTTCCTCTGAGATACTTGGTAGCGATACTTGACCTGTAGGTGTTCATTATTTATATACCTCTGGTATATTTACTACTCCCGAGTTGTTAGTAAGTAATGAGACTAAGGGCACCAAAGTGCTTCAGAGAGTTGATCAACGCCTTCGTCTCCGGCGTGTCTTCGTCAGACATAGTGGAAACTCATGAAGGCCCGTAAGACTCTCTGCTCTGTCTTGCCAGTGATGAGTCAATAGACTAATATGCTCTAGGGTTGGAATTGTTAAAAGGCATAACGACACGACAAGCATTTATAGCCCCTTAGTTCCTCATGCTAATGTCGTGTGCGACACTCTAATACCCCTACCGAATTTCTGTGAGATGTTGCGAGTGAACATGATTAGGATTATTTCTATTAATTTCTCATCTTATTCGATCATACGCATTTGCAATATTGTCATTTCAGTACAGCCGTTACTACTTACAATATGTTTAAATCTAGTACAAAACATTTTTTGGAGCCGTTTAGTCCATCTGAAATCACTTTACTACTGCTACTGCTATGACCAATATTTTATAATATCTTGCAAGGACTTACTCCTACTTTATGCCATATTAATTTAATGTGTTAAAAATATTTTTTTAATTATCAAGTTTACAAAGTTGGATGCCTCTTGGAAGTGGTCAAAAAATGATTATGAAGCAGCGATAACAACTAGTTGAGACATTTTGTTGTATGCCTCTCGACATACTTGGAACACTTTAAGTATCACTCGCGCACGCAGCAACACCTTAGGAGTTTACTTATAACATCACTCACTAGTAGGAACACAACCATCCTCCAGGTTGTTATTTGGTTGTTTTCTGTGTAGTGGAGGTACTTCATCAGACGGGCTGCTGCATGCGCCCTATATCTCTTAACACTCACTCAGACATAGACAATCAGATATTGTACCACCACCTTCCCATGGCTCCACCGACCTCTCGGACATATGAGCAGATTCGCGAGAAAAAAAAAAAAGAAATTACGCACGGTACTTGCTGCTCGTCGGGTCTTTTCGTACCGTGGGCAAAGCTTAGTAGCCTACGAAATATTTAAATCTTTTCCACAATGTCTCTGTATAGCCGATCTCTCTCTTTCTCTCTCTAGGGCGACAACGCTAGAGAGAGAGAGAGACGACAACGCACACACAGACGCCTTCGCTGCCATTCCAGGCGCTCGCGGGTACTGTATTATTTTTCTAACTAGTGGCGCTTGTTGTTATTCAATCGTTGCTGTGTAGATAGAATTATCTCTGTCGGTACTGTATCTTATTCGTTTACTTCTCGGTAACGTGTAACGTAATATAATGAATGATTGTTTTGTTATTTACGCAAGTGTGTGCGTACCACCCGGCCACCAGCCTGTGCAGAATGTCTGCCACACGTTCTATATGGAGTTCTGACACCGACCCGTACCGGTACACAGATATGCTTAGAACCGTGCAGGCAAATATGGTCATTGAGATGATAATCCGCTTATGGCCGTTGATAGTACATGTCTGTTTATCTTGGTCTGGGAGTTTTTAAGAGAGGTAGGGCGCATTAAAGCAGCCAGTCTGGTCAAGTAACTCCAACTTCATAAACCATCATCCAGTCGAGGTACTACAATTATTATCACTGATAATATCCAAAAGCCAAGTAAATACGTACCAGTAGGTAGGTCGTATGATTGTTTGTAAAATTAGTGATTAAAAGATTAGAATATGAAGGTAAGCTTGACGAGCTCGGTGGCTCAGTCGTGAATGACGCGGCTTGGGTTCGATTCAAACGAGGCAAACATTTGTGTGCATGAACATGTATGTTTGTCTTGGTCTGGATGTTTTAAGAGAGGTATGGTGCATCAAAGCAGCAAAAGCAAAAGTACCTCCACCTCACAGAAAACGGCAGCCAAATAACAACTCCCTAGAGGGTTGTTGTGTTTCTACGTGTGAGTGAGGTCACCAGTAAGCTCCCAAGGAGTTGCTGTGTAAGCAGCAGAAGAGGCATCGCGCGAGTAAATAAATAAATAAATAAATATTGTCGGACAAATTATACAGCGCCATCTAGCCCCAAAGTAAGCCAAGCTTGTGTTATGGGTACTAGACAACTGATAAACATACATAAATACATTTTTTTTCTTGTAAATACATACTTATCATACATAGAAAATACCCAGACCAAGATAAACAGACATGTTCATGCACACAAATGTTTGTACTGTGTGGGAATCGAACCCACGAGCGTTGGTGTCAAAGTAGTGTAACAACGCGTTTCACCACTGCGCCACCGAGCTCGTCGTGATACTTATTATATCGCTAGCGTTACATCCGGTGGGCCGTATGCTTGTATGTTCCCGTAGTAGTTTTAAAAAAACCTGGATAGCTCTGGGACAGTTTGAATAGTTAGCTTAGTAAAATCAAGTACATAAGTAAGGCTTTAAGTAGCAATAACCTTAGGTTATTATTTAATGTGTAATCTTATCACGTAGGATACTAAGGAGATAGGTTTGATTATAGGTGTAGGTAGTGAGCAATTTTAAAAGTCAAGTCAAGTGAGGAGGGGTCTTTCAATTTATTAGGAAACCAAAGTAAATAGAACTATTACAATGTATGTAAAACGATATGTATAGAAATAAAATATATATTTTACATTATCCTATATTGAAAACAGAAAGTCAATATATATTATTATATTATATCACATTTATATTCAACAAGTAAGCATCTACGAGTAACCATAGTGTTATACTATAAAACGTGTTCAGTAAGTGTATCGCCACTTATCTTATCGAAAACGATGAGCTTAAAGTTGGCGTAAATTGTGATATCGATTACTTCCCGTGACAGTTTTTGGTTGTCAAGAATAGCATTTTTCATACAGGTTTGGATGTTACACAACCAGAAATTATGGCCTCTGTACTTCTCACCGTAGTTTAAAATTGCATTTCCAGATAAACTAGCTTTGTAATCAATATCAATTTGAATTTGAACTTTTGTAACATACATTTGCGCAACAACTGCCTGATAAGGCTTAAGAACAGTTGAGGAAGATATTGTGTTCCCAACTATTATATCCTGATATAAATTGTCATTCACACCCCAAGATGAGTTGTAAAATACGAGAATCTCTCGATCAACGTCAAAAACTTTTAATTTAATAACGCGCCTGATCATAACACCAGCAATGCGTTCCCCATCCGTGCTCCAGACTGACGATACTGCATTCTGTACCTCCTTACTAACAACATTCACGGCTGATGGCTTTATGCACTTGTTTTCTATCTCCTTCTCAAGAATAAGGATAGGTCTGGAAGAAGAAACCCTCCGGATGGTGCCTGTTACTAATCTTAAAGTTCTGGTAACCTGGGTCTTATTAAATTTCTTCCAAAGATCTCCCCAAGGAGTCGGGTTGTGAAGATATGCGTAATCGGGGCGTTTCCCAAAGGTCCATTTACCCGAATCTTTCAGGTCGTCATCGTTCAGACCAAAGGTGTTTCTCTCGATGTCGTTTATAATACTAACGTCGTCACCACTGACGTATAATCTCAGGTTCGATTCGTGTTCTTTAATTTCTCCAGTAATTTGCATTTCTATTTCGGCTAAAACTAGCACTGGCAAAATCAACATGATAAATTTGAATATAAATTTGAACCTGAAAGAAAATGATAAAAGTTATTGAATTCCAAGTTAAAATTATATTTGTAAAGTTAATACATACAGTATCTATGTCGGCGCAAAATGACTAAACACAAATAACACGTCATGGCGCACGTGTTCCGGTCGGTGTAAGCAAGTGACACACATCCACCCTACTCTGGCCAGTGGACAGGCTATAAAAAGGTCGCTTGTTGCAGCCATCGGGCATTCACTCGTCAACACTCGAAGCGACAACATCGGCTACTTACAAAACGTGTAGAGTTTATCGATTCTTTATTTTATATGAAACTGTTATAGTTAAGGTGTTAAATTAAAAGTGTGGTGTAATAATTATTATATACTAATTGGTGTTATCAATAAACGGCTACCATGAGTAACGGAGATGGTTTTAATAGTCAGAATCCCCCTCCTTTTACATCCGAAGAGGGAGTGAATCGACGCCAAAAACCATCGGCCAGTACAAGCAACTCAATTGGAATGGAAATTTTAGCAAATACATTCAAAGATACAATGCGTGAAATGATGAGTCAACTTTCTCAGGATAATCAGGCTACTCTTGCAGAGATGATAAAAATGATTCGACCGGAGGAGGCTAACTCTGTTCGTATATCTGATGTGTAGATCCCCAGCTTTGATCCGGACAAAGGAACTAATGTGAGAGAATGGGTTGACCTCATAACAAGAATACAAATTGAAGGATCATGAAGTTACCAAAGAGGACCTGCTTGATATGGTTAAGTGTTTGTCTCAATGTACAGGCAGCAATATCAAAACATCTGATATCAAGGATATATATCGAGTCCGAGTAAAAAAGCAGGGAGTTAATAACACACCAATTATAGTAGAAACCTCCTCCACTTTACTTAAGAATGAAATCTTGAAAAACTGCAAGGCATTCAATATTAAACATAAATCCAAGCTATGCGCAAAACATCTGGGACACCGAGCATCTGAAGATGTGCCTATCTACGTCGCAGAACAACTTACCCCATTGGGATCTCGACTATATTTCCTCGCTCGAGAGCTATCAAGATCTAAGAAATTCAAATTCTGTTGGACAGCGTATGGCAAGGTTTATGTTAGAAAGGACGAAAGCTCCCCGATTATCACTATAAAAGATGAATTTCAAGTGAATCAGCTAATGCAACAAGCATGACTATGCAGCTACGAGTACGTATGTCATTATTCAAATCATTATATTGTTGTAAAAAGCTTTCAATATAGGCTAAACTATTATAGTCATATAAATTATATAGCTACATATAGTATACGTATACCTAAATTAAATAAAATACACATAAGAACAAAAATTGTAATCTCTCATATACACCATAATACCATAACATACTTTCACACAAGAACACAAAATACTATTTTAATGACACTTACAAAATTCCATGCAAAGGAAAACTACAAATACTTACATATTTTTCACCCATCAATCACAGAACTACAAACACACAAAGATATACTATTAAACACACACTCACATTTTCATAATGTTGACACTACACTCGCGATATCATTCCACACCTCAGATGTAAAACATACCATCACACACATGTACAGCCTCGTAACTTATAATGACTACTATTTTTTCTTAAGTGCCAAATATGGATAATACTCTAAAAACTTTACACGACATAGACAATATAGAATTAACAAGCGCCATTAACTGCTCAATAGATGATTTTTCTAAACTTATAAGAATTAAAAATACCGACTTTACAATGCTGACACAAAATATTAGAAGTATTTACTCGAATTATGATGATTTGCAATTAACCTTAGCTGACTTGAAAATAGGCGTTGATATTATAATTCTTACAGAATGTAGACTTACAGAAAATAAAAATATTCCCCAAATGCAAAACTATGTGGCATATCAGACTACACATCACCTAAATAAGGCCGATGGAGTAGTGGCGTATATCAAAAATACATTAAATCTAAAAGTAAAAGAGATAAAGTTGAAACACGCTTCTTGCCTCCAAATAAATAGTACACCAAACCTGACAGTCCTTGGAATATATCGCTCCCCATCAAAAACGAACGCAGATGACTTTATCACCTCATTAAACAACCACCTTAATACAATTAAAAATAAGAAAAATATTATTATTACAGGCGATATCAATATAAACTTAATACATAAACTGAATGAAAAGCACATGAACGGTCAAATAGATTAAATTATCTGAATATGCTAGCTGTGCAGGGCATGCTTCCAGGCCATCTTCTGCCGACGAGAGGTCAAAGCTGTCTTGACCATTGTATGCTAAAACTTAAACCAAATAATAAAAAACCTACGATAGCAGTAGTTGAGACAACTATTACGGATCATTTCATGATATTTCTTAGATTAACAGATAATACATTTATGAATCTACATAACAAAACAAAAACTTCGGTAAACTTTGATGGTGCTCTAGAAGATTTAAAATCTAGCAATCTATTAGAGTTACTAAACGAAACTGACCCTAATGTACTCACAAACTGTCTGATAAAAATTATACAAACTTGCATAACCAATAATACCACTACTTCGTCTATTCCAATGAAAAATAGAATCATCAAACCATGGATGACCCCAGGGTTGCTCCGTTGTATACGTAATCGTAATAATTTGCAAAAGAAACTTAAGCAGGACCCATACGACGTAATACTACAAATTACCTATAAGAGATATCGTAACTACTGTAACCAGATTATAAAAAAACAAAAACGAAAATATGACGAAGAACAAATAGCAAAAGCAAACAATAACCCCAAGTTGCTGTGGGATACTATTAATAATATTACGCATAGACAGCAACCAAAAATACAAAACTCGGAGCTTATAACTTTAGGAAACACTCCTGCAGAATCAGCCGATATGGTTAACAAATATTTTTGTAGTGTGGGTCAACAACTTGCTGCTGAAATTGGAAAGGGGAATTTGGGAAAGCAAAATTTACTTCGTAAAAAATGTGACAGACCGCCTGTGAATTCTTTCGTACTCTTCCACACTGATGACAGGGAAGTTTATTCTACCTTAATGGCTATGAAATCTACTAGTGCACCTGGCTGGGATAAAATACCAACCAGCTTTCTGAAAATGGCGCATGAACAAATTGTACCTATAGTCGTACACTTAGTAAACCTGTGTTTCGATCGTGGCATTTTTCCTGTTGCTCTGAAACAAGCTCTAGTTACACCTGTACATAAGGGTGGAGATGGAGCTGACCCGTGTAATTACAGGTCCGTTTCTGTATTGACATCCATTTCAAAATTATTAGAAAAGTTAATCAACATTCGCCTGTTAAAATATATAAATCAAAACAAAATTTTGGCAAATACACAGTTTGGCTTCAGACAGGGGCTGTCAACGGAGGATGCTATATTATCACTGTCCACAACTGTGTCAGATAAAGTTGATTAGGGAAATAAATGTCTGGCTGTTTTCATTGACCTTAAGAAGGCCTTCGATACAGTATCCATACCAATACTTCTGAAAAGACTGGAACATATCGGAGTTAGAGGTATACCTCTTGAGCTTTTTAGTGACTATATGCGGGAACGTAGACAAAGAGTCACAGTTGGAGGACTTCTTAGTTCAGAAGAAACCATAGCGCACGGCGTGCCTCAGGGGAGCGTCCTTGGACCGACTTTATTCCTTATCTATATAAATGGCCTTTGTAAATTAGATATTGAGGGTGGGAAAATTGTCTCGTATGCCGATGATACCGCGATTGTTTTCGATGGGCCGACATGGAACTACGTAAAGGAGATAACCGAAAAAGGCCTAGCAAAAGTAGCTGCTTGGTTAGATAACAATCTCCTTACTTTGAATGCCTTAAAAACAAATTACATTTGTTTCACAATGTACGGCCGCACTCAGCCATCAGCACCATTCCAAATAAAAATCCACAAATGTACCAACCTCTTAAACCCTACATGCACATGCACTATCATAAATAAGGTACAATATACAAAATACCTTGGCGTAATGATAGACGAAAGATTGTCATGGCACTTGCACACAGAACTGCTTATGAACAGAGTGAGGAAGCTTGTCTGGACTTTTAAAATACTACGACATGTAACTAATAAAAACTTGTTATTGCAAACCTATGTGTCGCTAGCCCAATCTGTACTCACGTACTGTGTTGTGATTTGGGGTGGAGCTACCAAGGTAAATTTCTTGGAGCTGGAGAGGGCACAGCGGTCACTCATAAAAGTCATGTTCTTTAAGCCGTTTAAATTTCCCACGGAAAGTCTTTATGAATTAGCTGGCCTCTTGTCAGTTCGCAAGCTGTACGTACTTCATCTTGCTATGAGAACTCACAAAACTATTTCTTACGACCCTAAGAAACAACAAATGAGAAGAAAGACTAAAGTAGCTCCCACTCACATAGTGAAATCTACCTATGCAAAAAGACAATACTCAAGTCAATCAGCTAACGTTTACAACTTATTAAATAAAGAGCTGACTATACACCATTTGCCACTTCGACATTGCAAAAAACTGATAACGAATTGGCTGAAAACAAAAAGCTATGAAGATGTCGAACATATAATAAATAAAACAAGTTAAATAAAATTAAATAATTATAGTAATAGAATACTCACGAATGCATACGCAAATAAACATACCACACACGTGCTACACACACACACACACACACACACACACAACACACACACACACAAACACAACACACACACCGTTGATCGTGGATTGAAACAAGTGTTATTGTAAAGTGTATATTTATTGCAATACAGTGAAACTTATGCTACATAATTAATGTTATAAGAGAGCGGTGGACCCTATCACAAGCAATTTAGCTTACAAGGGACCACCAAAGTAATAATGTAATTAGATAATAAGTTAATGAATAAAGATTATTATTATTAAAAAAAAAAAAAAGAAGTGCGGCTTAAAGCAGCTGGTGTAGTCAAAGGTAGAACATTGTGTGGTATGCAAAACAATGAAAGGAACATCAGGAGCTATACAGAGTCGACTACACCCAATTGAAAAAGTTCCGAAACCATTCCACACCATTCATATTGACATTTCAGGCAAACTTAGTGGTACTGCCACTCAAAAGGAATATGTATTTGTAGCAATTGATGCTTTCACAAAGTTCGTTATTTTACAACATGCCAAGAGTAAAACACAAGCTAGTACATTGAAACATTTACAAGAAGTTATATTTCTATTTGGTGCTCCAAAGCGCATTATTGTTGATGGTAACGGTGCATTTGTTTCACATTATAAGACTTACTGTGACCAATATGGAATTGAATTGCACCAATGTGCAGGATATATCAGCAGAGGAAATGGGCAAGTTGAAAGAATTATGAGAATAATAAAGAATGGGTTGACCATAATCAAACACACACAAAAAACTCATTGGGATAAGTCATTTGGAACTCTTCAGCTAGCTATTAACTGCACCATTTCAAAGAGTACTCAACAAACACCGATTGAAATATTAACTGGTAAAAGGGGCAGCGTACCTCCGGAATTATTAAACATACTAAACAAAGACAATGAACGCGTAGATCCAGAATCCCAAAAGGAAGCTGTGTTAGGAAGGATGAATTATGACCGAGAAGGCTGAAAAGGACAAAGCAAGATACGATAAAGGAAAAACTAAGGTGAAGAGATTCGAAAAAGGCGAATATGTCCTTTTAAGGCAACCGCCGTGACTGGGTACAAAATTGTGTATAAAACATAATGGACCATTTGAAGTTAAAAAAAATACTGTCATATGGCAGATATAAAATACGTCGAATATCGCGGTCGATTTAAGAAGGGTTGGCCACGAACATTTGAGAAGTGTACTCAAATTTGGAGTTCAATACAATGTGGCCGTATCGACGATGAATAGAGAACAATACGATAAATGACATTCAATTTAAATATGATTAATAAGTTGAGTATAAAATTTCAATAATTTAACTTTATTGTATGATGCCAATATTAGCACTGAGGTATAATTCTGAGAAAAGTGTGTACCAATATTAGCCCTGAGGTTATGAGGTATAATTTTGGGTGATGTGTTTACCAATATTAGCGCTGAGGCTATGAGGTATAATTTTGGGTGATGTGTTTACCAATATTAGCGCTGAGGCTATGAGGTATAATTTTAAGTAAAGTGCGTACGAATATTAGCGCTGGGGCTTGAGGTCTTATAATTTGGGATTCAAGTCGGAATAGGCGCTATAATGTGTGAACATATGAGATAAAAAAAAATACAGTGCGCTTAAGATTATGAATTCTCCTTGGTTTGCACTCATAATTATCTTCTTTCAGAAAAAAACTACTACAAAATAGACGAAGGGACGCGTCTAGTTGCAGAATGGCCGTGTCGGCGCAAAATGACAAAACACAAATAACACGTCATGGCGCACGTGTTCCGGTCGGTGTAAGCAAGTGACACACATCCACCCTACTCTGGCCAGTGGACAGGCTATAAATCGGGCACTTTTAAAGAACGTAGACTTACGGATGCGTTCAATCCAAGTGCACACAGAACTTAGCTCTGACGACCGGCCAGTTCTGATCGAGTTCGGGCAACCCACTGACTTACCGACAGACGAAGACACCAGAAGGGTAACGGACTGGCGAAAACTCAAAAGAGTGCTCGCACAGACTTCCACACCCGAACTGGAGCAAATACCCGAACAGATTCTCACAAATGACGAGACCGACCTTGCGATCGACGCCCTCACTAGTCACTTGCAAACGGCAGCTAACAACTGCTCCAGAGAGGTTTCAACAGGCGACTTAGCTCGGCGTTGGGAACTACCTTTTTTTTTTTTTTTTTTTTTTTTTTTTTGTGACGCGGGGAAAAATGCGTTACGCACACCACCGGTGCATGGGTGGCCTCCAGTGGTAGTGTGGGACTCCCCGTCGGCTGTCCGACGGTATACCCACTAAACGACCCCGCGAAATGCCATCGGCCGCGTTGGTGTGGTGCCCCGGATCTGTCAGCAACAGGGCACCACTGCGACTGGCCAGCCCCTCAAAAGGGGCCGGACTTCTCCTCTCTAGGGGCCATCCCGGCAAATTGGGACAGCCCCTCCGGCGGCGGGACCATTATGGGGCCAGGTTCCCATCCTGACCCCTAGTCCCACAGGTTAGGGAGGCGGCAGTAGGTGCGCGTAGCGCCTACGCCGCACTCCCGTCCGCCGTCTCCGGAGCGGGACAGCCAAAGGATCATCCTCCCTGTCCCGCTCCGCAGCCTCCTTCTGGGACATGACCGTCTCACAGAAGGAGGCCATCGCCTGCCAGGCACTGTCACTCCCGAGCATGGAGCGGACCACGCTCGGGAGCGAGAGGTCCGCGCTTCCTAGCGCGGACACCAGATCGTGGCGCTGCCGAGACCATCTGGGACACTGCTCCAGAGTGTGCTGAGCAGTGTCCTCGGCCGCGCCACAATCGTGGCAGCCTGGCCGCTCCTCCCGCCTCGCGACCCGGTGCAGGTACTCACCGAAGCACCCATGTCCGGTGAGCACCTGCACCATGCGGAAAGTAAGGGGTTTGCGCCGGCGGCGCATCCACGCCTCCAGGACCGGGCGCAGCGCATCCGCAACGCGGACTCCATACCGCGGCTGCGCCAGGTCCTCCCCCCACCTCCGCATCATCTCCACATGCCCTCGCTAGCGATACCGCCCCACCTCCACCGACGTGGGGCGCTCGCCGAGAATCCTCCTATCCGAGACAAACCCGTATACCTCGGCGAGCACCTCCGCCACCTACGGAGGCCACTACGGAGGCACCCCAAAGTACTTGAGGGCCTCCAGTATGGTACTGTGGGGGAGGCTGTTGAAGGCGTTGGCGATGTCCAGAGACACCGCCACCACCACATCTCCCTCGCGCTCCGCATCCTCCGTCACCGACCTTAGGCGCCTAATGGCGTCGACGGTCGACCGTCTGGCCCGGAACCCGAACTGGGCATCCGATAGGCCCGGTCCCGGGCCATCCTCCAAGTGCTGAGCGAGGCGGGAAGCGACAACCCTTTCGAGGGCCTTCCCCGCCTCGCTCAGCAGAACGACCGGTCGAACCGCCGACCCCGAGTCCGGGGGCCGGTCTCCCTTCAGCAGAAGGCAGAGCCGGCCCACCCTGAAGGGTCCCGGGCAGCACCCCGACCGCAAGCAGCAGTCGAGGAGCTCCCGGAACCTGTCCCCGAGGTGCACGAGGGCCAATGCAAGCACCCTCCCGTGCACCCCGTCCGGACCCGGCGCCCTTTTCTTGCCTCGGAGGCGGTCAACGACCGCCTCCATCTCCTGGTCGGTGACGGGAGGCGGAGCGCCCTCCTCCTCTCCTCTGGAGTCCGACGTCCGACGTAGGGCCATCCTCGGGGGAGCGTAGCCCCGTGGGGTGTCGGGGAAGAGTTCCCCGACAACCCTCTCCAACACGGCTGGCTGGAGGGTCTCCGTCAGTGGGGCCGACTGAGCGCGGATCTTGTTCCGCGCTCCTCTGTAAGGTCGGCCCCACGGGTCCCTATCCAAACCCTCCAGCAGCTCCTGCCACGCTCCCTCCTTGGCCCTACTGATGGCCATCTGCAAGGCCCTCTTCTTCTCCACGTATATGCCGTGCAGATGGCCATCTCTCCCTTCGTCCCGGGGGCGGCGACGCCTGCTCCGAGTATACGCCCTACGCGCCCCGTTGCAGGCGTCCCGGAGGTCGGCTATCTCAGCCGACCACCAGTAGACCGCCCGCCTCGGAGGCGGACGCCCAACGCTGGGCATGGCCGCCCTGCAAACCGCCGTGAAGGCGTCGCAGAGACGACCAGCCCCCTCTTCGGCGTCCAGATCCTCCATTGGCGGGAGGCCCCAGTGGCCGACAATGGCCGCCTCCTCAGCCAGTTCCCGGTCGAGCCTGGTGAGCGCCCAACGCGGGAACCGGCTCCGCCACCGGGACGAAGTCGTCGGACTCCCGGGGGCTGGAGACACCTCGAATCTGATGTAGCGATGGTCCGAGAGTGTCTCCACCCCCGTCTCCACCCTCCAACCCTCCACTCGGCGTGCGGCGGACGCGGTGGCGAAGGACAGGTCCACCACCGATCCTCCGTTCCACCGCACGCACGTGTGGACTGTTCCCCTATTCAAGAGGGACAGTCCCGCGGCCAGCGCCCACTCCTCCACCTTCCGCCCTTTGGCTTCCGTGGCCGGGTTGCCCCACGCCGTGGACTTGGCGTTGAAGTCCCCGGCCACGAAAACCTGGGCGGGCGCTAGCCGCCTCACTACCGACCCCAGAGCGTCGAGCAGCCGCTCCAGGGCCGGCAGGTCGCGGTTCGGGGAGAAGTACACACCGATGATTGCGTACTCTCCCCGAACCGCCGCCACGTAACCCGCTCCCCTCCCCCACACCACGAGTGGGGGGCTGGCGCCAGGCCTCGCGACGATGGCCACGGAACCGTCCAGATCCCCGGCCCAGTTAGGCCGGGAGGGCACGGAATATGGTTCCGTGACCACCGCCACGTCCACGTCCCACTCCGCCATGGTCTGCAGGAAAAGGTCCTGAGCCCCAGCGGAGTGGTTGACGTTGGCCTGCAGGAAGCGAGGATGTCCGGCCATTACTCGGACATCCTAGCCTCCGGCGCCGTCTGCCGCCCACTCCCGCGAGAGATGGGGGGCACTCTCCCGCGGACGGATGGGGGGTTGCAAAGACGGCCCCCCATCACGTGCGTCGCCTTCCGCCCAGCGTCTGCGCATACGGCATAGCGGGCCTGGGCCGAGCAGGCCGAGGCGATGTGCCCCAGCTGCCCGCACCGGTAACAAAGCCGGCTGCGGTCCTCCTTGGAGGGGCACAGCTCGGCTGTGTGCCCCTTCCCCATGCACTTATAACAATGCATGGGGCGCGCCTCCAGCAGGTGGAGCTGCACCCGGCTCCAGCCCACCCCGATACTGCCCAGCTCGAGCAACTTCTTCGCTGCCGTCACCGGGCAGCGCATCAGGGCGGAGCTGGAACTCCGCCAGTCCGGGCGGATTTCGCCCACCCGGACCTGCTCGGGGGTGCAGCCCCCCTCGCGCGCGACCGCAGCTTTGACCCGCTCTGCCGTAGCGGCGTCGTCCAGACCCGTGAGGCGGAACTCCGCACACTTCACGGGCCTGGACACCTCAGCAACGCTGGACAGGGCAGCCGACAACCTGGCTGCCAAGGCGTCAGCCTTCTCGTGACTGGACGAGCCGGGGACTTCGATGAGCCTCGCTCCGGTCGCAGACTTGCGAATCCGGAGCGAGCCGATTCCCAGCTCGCCCAGGTTTACTTCCCGCTCGGCCTTTAATAGGGCCGAGGCATACGATGCCCCCCCTTGGGCTGCCTCCGGCCGTAACTTAAGAATTACGGCCGTGGAGCCGGGGAGCACCACTTTGGCCTTTCGGCCCTCCTCCTTGCCTGCGGGAGCTTTGTCTGACGCCTTGGAAGGCGTGGGTCCCGCAGGAGTCGCGGGGGCCGCGGTTTTCCGCGGCTTGCGGCGGACCACGTCGGTCCACGACGCCACCTCCGGGACCTCAGCGGTCCCTGCCGCTGCCGACGGTGTCACCGCGGCCGGCTTCGCCCTCGATGTGGACGGGCCGAAGCTCGTCCATGACTCCTGCCGGGCACCACTGCGGGCGGGACCCGCTCCGGTGGCCGATCGCGCCTGAGGGCGCACCTCTAGCTCTGCCGGCGCACTCGCCTTCTGCGGCTTAGGCGCCGGCCTTCGTGCACTCTCGATGGCCGCCCTCGCGGCTTTCGCCACCGCGGAGCTGTCGCCCGCTAATGGCGGACGGGCGACAGTTGGAGGAGGCAGGCGCGACTCCAGATCGGCGAGCCGCCCATCCACCAAGTTGCCGACGAGCCGGGCGATATTGCTCTCCAGAGCCTGTATGTCGCCCGGGCTCATCGGCCCCTGTGCCCTCCTCTCGCTCCGGAGCTCCTGGAACTCCCGGCGGTGCGCCTTGACCTCCTCCCTCAGGGAGGCCACCTCCCGTTGGAGACGGGCGTTGTCGGCTCGGAGGCGGTGGGTCTCCTCCACCTCCGTGCTCACCACCAGGGCCCCCAGGATCTCCCGGATCCCGCTCGCAGCCCTCGCAATTTTTGCGGCGTAGCCCCCCTTGAGGCTCGCCGACTTCCCCGTGAGGTCGAGGATCACTCCCAACATTTCCTCGCCCCTCACCATGAGGTCGTCGGCGCCCCTCTCGAGTGGGCCCGCCGCTTCCCCCTCAGGGCTTATCCCTTCGGGGCTTTTCTCTACCGCCTCGGGGCTCACCCCCTCGGCGCTTCCGGCCACTGCCTTTCCGCTCGTTTGGGCCCGCTTCTTCAGGAACGCCTGGAAGGCTGCCTCCTTGGCATCCTCCTCCCGCTCCTTAAGCAGCCGGCGGGCCCTGGCAAGGCTGGGAGCGATGCCGCCCCTCTTCCCCCGCCTGGCAGTGGCCACCTTCGCCCGCTCATCGGGCGTTTCCGTCTCTGAGCCGGAGAAGAGGCGCTTCCGCCCCAGCTCAGACTCTGAAAGGGTGGGGACCGACATACTGTCGGTTTCCTCCCCTACGCCACACATAATCTCCACCTCCACCAGTGGCTCCTCCGAGAGGCCACTCTCCCCAGGACCATCAGGCCCCAACATCGTTCCGCTCTCCGGGAGCACCGGGACCCGGCTGCCCAGGTTCGTCACCGAAACCTAGACACCCAACGACAAACACAAGAGACAATAACCAACACCACAAAAACACAACAAAACAACCAACAAAGAACACCAAGACACGCGTTGGGAACTACCTGCTTATTTGCGAGAACTAGTGTCGGAAAAGAACGCAGCGACACGCGCCCATGACTCTTGTCCCACCGAACAGAACCGTTCTCGGATGCGCTATTTACAACGCCAAGTAAAGAAGCACATCAAAAAGTTCAGGGATGAACGGTGGGCCAACTTTGTTGGAGAAATTAAGCCCTCACACACGGCGTACTGGCGAGTAGCTAAATCTCTCCGTTCCGACCAAATCACCCAATGCCCTCCCCTGACCCGACCAGACGGAACGATAGCGTTCGATGATGACGAAAAGGCTGAATGCTTTGCAGACTGCCTGGAGAGCCAATGCTCTCCTAGTCTAGAACCAACCGACGACGAACACATTCAGATGGTCGACTCCGAGGTGGAACGAATCCTCGCGACACCTCCCACGATCCCCCTCGAGCCTACTACGGTTGAGGAGGTCCAAACAATCATCAGGGACCTTCGGAGCCGGAAAGCCCCCGGAGCTGACGGCATTACGAACTCGGTCCTCAAACTCCTCCCAGGCCCCCTGATAGTCCTTCTCGTGGCGATATTCAACGCCGCTCTCGCGAAATGCAGATTTCCAGACTCCTGGAAAGATGCAGACGTAGTTGGCATCCCCAAACCAGGCAAATGCCTCAAGAACCCCGCCTCTTACAGGCCCATTAGTCTCCTCAAATGCCTGGGGAAAGTCTATGAACGCATCATAGCCATTCGCCTCAACAAGCTCATCGAACTTAGAGGCATTCTCATAGACGAGCAGTTTGGGTTCCATCCCAAACACTTGGCAGTCCACCAAGTGCACCGCATCACGGATCACGTCCTCTCCAACTTTCAAACAGGGCGCCATACTGGTGCCCTGTTTTTCTTTATCATTAACCGAAATCCATAACATTCGTTCTCTGAGATTTCTTCCCGCGCTTTTGACGAGTCACATTGTTGTTTTACTTGAAATTTTTACAATTCAGTATAAAATTAGTTTTGTGTGACAATTTCGATAGTATTTTGTAACATAAGTGCTAGTGAAATTATACAGTGATGAAAAAACTCAAATATAACACGTTTATGCACTTTTTGGAAGACGTGAATAAGTTCATCAAGAAAACCTTGTAAAAAGCATTATCGTTTTACGGGTGGTATTTAAATTGGGTTGATTGGGTCTAGGTACCCTTCCCAAGTATTTTTTCAGCACAGTTCCTGAAGCTGGAACATAGAATGAAGATTTTCAAATGGTCCTATACTGAAGACTTTGACACTGGCATAAAGTAGCAACACTATTGCCATATATATATTTAAAAAAAAACATTAGTTCTGGTTTGATTCTTCTCTTTCAAATACAAATAAAAATATATAAATCTTTGTTTTCTTCACGTTCAATAGTAAGTCTGTCTCCATACAATCGTCTTGCATTATTGTGACCAGTGTTTGCAGCTGGGATTTTGTTTCTATTAATAGCACGCCTTCGTCTGTATAAAGCGCACAGTTCACGACTATGCCACCCATGGGTAATGCTGCATTTGTCAACCTTATTCTCTGTAGACAACTATCGAGATACAAAATAAACAGCCTAGCAGACAGCACGCTACCCTGTTAGACATCAATTTTGGCATGAAACCAAGGTGACATACTGCCATTTATCCACACACATGCTGAGCAATTATTGCAAGTGGACTACATAGCACGGAGCAGTGCACCATCAATCCCATATCTGGGCAATATGCCCCACAGTTACTTTCGCAGAACCCTATCGAATGCTTTCTCAAAATCCACACAAGCGCAGAAAACTTTCTGGTCTATTGTCAGATGCTTCTCTACGATATTATTACAACCCCTACCATTTCGGAATCCTTCCTGTTACATAATTACATATATCAAATTAACGTTGTTATACCTCTGTTATATGACTTTTTTATAACGGATTTGCAAAACGCTTCCATCGTTTCCACCATCGCAAAATTTTAATATTATTGAGCATGAATGCAATGGCAACTTATTTAATTATTACAGGTATTGCATCTAATATATGACAAGGCACTATCTGTATCTACTTCCATTATTAAATGTCTTTCGTGAGGCGGGATAATTGCTCAGCAACATATTTGGTAAATCGTCTCTTCTTCTAACGAGCTATTCTCCGATCTCCTGTAACCTTTTACCGCCTCTGCAAAAAACTGGCAGACCTGTTTGTGACGCTCTACTGTCTTTCTTGACAGCGAATACATCCATCTGTTTGCTGTTCAAGTTCCATTTATATTTGCCAATTTTATTCGTATACATACGCTGTAAGTACCCACTCGTTTGCAGTTATTTTTTACGTAAGACTCTCAAACGATCGGTGGTACATAGAACTGCAAGATGCAAATCGATCGGATCTTTAGGAGGGATCTTTAGGAGTACAATTTACTGATAATACGTGAGATCTTTATTTAATTTATTCTCTATAGACTTTTCTACCAGTGCAGAGGTTTTTTCCGCTATTTGCAATGCTCAATTCAAGGAAATTGATCTACTATAAGTCAAATCTGTTTCCGTGAATAACCTCTGTATTAACATGTCATTTGCTAATTTGCAAACTGGTTAGTCTTGTTTAAGTTCTCGAAAGCAGGTTTTAGTCCGCCACACTGCATTTTCATTCTTTCGTTGATATTTATATCGTTACGCCATTTACAAAGGTTTGGGTTCTGTTGAGAAATGGCCACCGACTGTAACATTTACCTCCTCGAAGTCCAACTTGGCATGCACTTTTGGTCTTGATAAATAGGATGAGCTCATACGTTTTTTCACCAAAGGTCGCCAGCAAATGTAATTCCAACTTTACGCTATTGGTGAATTACATTTTTAATCGATCATAGTACTAGTTTATTAACCAATTCCCATCTTCCTAATTAAATTCTCCTATTTTGCCAATAGATATTGTACTCAATTTGCACGAAGAATCTATACTTGGTATTCACGGTTTCATTATGTATGTGTATAGTACGTATTTAAGGTGCTTTACTTAGAATTAAAACAATGTATGATGCGCACCGTATTTATTGCAAGACAAAGAAATATGCGTTCACTCTCTTATACATCGTTTGCGGTTACCTACCTAATACATATCAAAAGCAATCTTTACACATAGACGTTCCCTCTATACATAACCTTACAAATATTGAAATTCACACGAAGATCTTCTCTCTATCGATCTCCATCGATCTAGCGTTATTCAGTTTCCTAATCCATTAGAATTGACGGATCCGCTACCCGAGCCTGGATTAGACGAAGATACTGATTATTACATGAAGCGAGTGCCGTCATATTTCCACGACTCAGAGAACAGACTAGGCCCCTTCTTAGGTAAGGTCACACGTCTTTCGAAATATAATTTCTTGGACTTGGATGTTTTCCTTCACCGCTGAGCTAGTGAAAAAGAATTAGAAATAGGTATGTACATAAATGCAAAAACACGATTTTTGGTGGTATATGCCAGGATTCGAACAGGGTTCCTTATCCACTGGGCTATCACTGTTCTAAGTGAAGATAAAACATATATATTTTAAATACAATACATATATATTAACACGTTTAGCCATCAGTTCCGTCTGAAGTCGATAGATGATAGTCAATAAAAGCTAAGTCTTGCAAGCACTGCTTTACCTCATCAATTGAAGGGAGATCCACATCCCTGCAGTGAGTTGAGTTAAGGTTGGTGTACTAAATAGTATGGTATAGTATATAGTACGTAGTATATAAGTATAATGGTTTTGCACTAAATTTAAAACAAACGATACTGTTTATCCGTAATATACTAAACAGAAATCCAAGTTCTTAAAATGAAGGTTTTCTAATCTACGTATTTAATAAGCGAACGTAAACAAATCTAAACTCATTCAATCTACTCTTGAAACACTACAACTAACGCCATCTAGTCGGTGTAATACACACCTTATATTGTATTGGAATACACCCTGCGACAACACATTTGAACTTAAGTGCAATATCGCTAAGGAATCTCTTCATTACAGCAATAATCTATGACACACTTTGTGCAGTTATTGTATAAATAAAATACTAATAAACGACCAGAGTTCTAAAGAATCTTTGAAACGAAAGCATTTCAATTCTAATAATTTCGGATCTTTTGAAGGGGATTACATATTACATGGACAACAGAACGACCATACGTGCTATCTTTATGGACATCGAGGGCATTTGACTTCACAAATCATAACCCGTTGGCTGTCCAAGTTGATTTGATCAAGTGTGACGCTACGTCCACCATTTTTTTACATAAATAGTCCGCATGCCTTATATGTAGGCTTGTGTCTGCCGTGTTTCAACGAAAGCTACTAAAAATGTGGAAATTGATTGTTTTTCAATTATAATAAGTTCTGTTTGCTTTAGTTTTACTGATGTCCAATAATACATCAATATTTTTGATTAGTAGTACTTATTTTATTTAGTACTAGCTGCTGCCCGCGGCTCCGCTCGCGTGGAGTCAAATAACGTAGCCTATGTGTTAATCCAGATCATAATCTATCTACGTGCCAAATTTCATTCAAATCCGTTCAGCTGTTTAAGCGTGAAAGAGTAACAAACATCCATCCATACATACAAACTTTCGCATTTATAATATTAGTAGGATTTGTCTCACCCACATTTTTCTCAACTCGGTAGTGCACGGACGCCATAGCTTAGGTCACAATGCCCTACATGTAGTGTATGGACAGCTAACGTGTTAAGAAGTATTATGAATTTTTGAATTAAATTTATTCAAAGAATACTTCAAAACCACAGAAGCATCTATATGGGTAATGCTCAGTTCAACAATTCGAAAAAGATTGAACTTGTTTGCGAAGTATATATTTACTTAGATAGTCTCCAAATGTAACCAATCAATATAGGTATTATTATGTTTGTAATATACAAATACGTTGTATTGTCTTAGGTTTTCACGATTGTTACACATTGAATTAAACAATTTTTAACGGAAGTATCGCGTATTTTATTTATTTTGTTGAACCTGACGTTTCGAACGCTTTGCAGCGTCCGTGGTCGCAGGAAGACTAAGGTGGTATTTGTCTTACATTAGTTATTCAATTATTACATCTACCGACATGGATGGATTAATTATATATGTTCCGATTCACACAAAAATCGCTCACAGTGTCCAAACATTTTTTAGATCTTTGGGTTTGGGATTTGATTTTTTTTAGGACTGGATCCCAAGCAGGTGGTACTTGCCAACCATCTTCTCTATTGAAATTGGGGTGTTTTCTTATTTCAATAGCCTCGCGCAACATTCTCGGCATGTAGCGATTCTCCTTGGCGAGAATACCACCTTAGTCTTCCTGCGACCACGGACGCTGCAAAGCGTTCGAAACGTCAGGTTCAACAAAATAAATAAAATACGCGATACTTCCGTTAAAAATTGTTTAATTCAATACAAATACGTTAATGAACTTGGTAGAGCATACGATTATACATTATATTGTATATCTATGGGATGAATGTTTGAATTCTGACGGCGCATATGTTAACTAATTAAGTATTTGGAATTAAATAGAATTAACTACAAAGGTCAATCCCATGTGAAGGATCAGACTTAGTAGCAGTTCATTGTTAGCCGTATAGCACCTATAGTAAAAGCTTTGCTCAACTTGAGACTAGGTTGGGCATGTGTAATTTGTCCGATAATATTCATTTATTTAATATTTCATTTATTTTATAATCACCTACGGCAACGGAGTAGCGGCCCCATCTCATCCAGCGTCGATTACAACTTCTGGACAGGAACCCTGTAAAAAAGTCGTACTCAGTAACATTATCAGCATACGCCAAAATCTTGGATTGCATTTTTGACGATCCATGACCTGCAAGTCAAAATTACAAAAATAACATATTTATGTCTTTTTACAGAAATGGCATGTCGCCAGTTGCTTTTATTTATGTAAAAATCAAGTTATTACGATTTTGACATTGATCGACATTTTCTTTTGGGTGCAATCGGTGTAAAGACAAGAAGATGCATGGCAAGGACCGGCCTATAGACTAGCACCACAACCATGTTTTTATTTCTTCTTCTTGGCGTCATCTATTACGATAGGCGGGGTGCGCTACCGTCGAGCCGGTGGTAATTACAAATGTAATAAATACGTAATATAAGAAATACGAATTTAGCGGTACAAATCCATATCGGGATTTGAATCAGGGACCAATTGGTTAAAATGCTGGTCATTTAACAACTAGGCTATCACCGCTCTTAGACCTTTGATTTTTCCATTGTCTTCTATTAGTAAATGGTTCTTCCTTAGTTGAAATATTCTACTACGAACAAGAATTCTAAATATACTCGTACATATTGTGGCAAATAAGTATATCACCTGCCAGATGATAAACAGTCACCGTAGCCTACGGACATTTGCAACGCTAGGAGTTTCACTAACGCGTTGTCACTAATCGTAAAATTACAATATTCTTGACGAGCACAAACTAAGTCAGCCATTTCAATATTTTACATTAAAAAGTATATCCTATTGGAGCGACGTGTACCACGTGAGAACCTCCTCCGTCAGGTCAAATTTTACAACAAGTCCACGGTTCGAATCCTGGCATGTACCACTACATTTGAGTCTTCGAATATATATACATATTTGTAATTATCACTTGCTCAGCGGTGAAAGAAAACATCGTGAAGAAGACTTGCCACTTTACTTAAAAATGATATGGTATTTCGAAAGACGTTCGACCTTACCTAAGAAAAATCTGGTTTTCCATGTGGGTTGCGATTGACGGCAGTTGCTCCATCTAAAAATCAATATCTTCGCCAAATCCTTAGGCTTAGCTACTATCACGCCAATCCCAGTGGAGTAGGAAACGGAATAACGTTAAGAAGAAGAATTAGTTATATATAATAATTATAGGTATTATAATATTATTCTAAGATCAAAAGCAGCTAAATTCAGAAGGCCACGGTTCTTGTACTCACTGCTTATTGACGGACTAGGTCTGCCAGGTAGATCCAAATTGGCTACTAATAACAAGCATACGTTTGAGCTAGTGTGTAAAAAATACCTATTAAAATTGATTAAGTTGCAGCGATAACAATTGCTTGTGACATTTTGAAATTTTCTTTTGTTGTTTTGAGATCGGAAGAAAATAGTTAAAACATTGAGCACTGAGTTTAGTTAGTTAATATTACGTTACATAATTACGGTAATATATTGAATATGTACGTCGTAGAATGTGAAGAGACACGAACGAGACAAATTATAATATAATAATAAATGAAATTTATTAATAAATTCACTCAGTATCTATAAAAACTCGAGTATATTTTATGGTAATGACGAAATCATATCAAATATATGCCATCTGATCTGACAAATAAAACAAAACAAAAGCTACAAAACAAACAGATCGAGCCTGTAAATATTAGGTATTCCTAAACTTTGTGTTGACGCCAAGTCATCGTTCAAACATTCATTCATAATTCAATTTATAAATCATACTCGTTCACCGCGATGCATTCGCAAATTCGGTTCCCAGCGGTCAAGTTCATCACCTGCCTATCCGCACCCCGCGCAATAGATCTTAGAGTTATTAAAATTTTATTATATTTAATATATGAGTGCCTCAAAAGCCATCCTTAATAATATTCCCTTATCAAATATATTGTGTCACCGCGAGTGTTACTGTGGAATCAAGAATAAATCAACGCTGCAGAAAGCCGGGCCCGTGAAGAACAGCAGCCATCTTGAAGACGCCGCAAACCACCATTAGGTCAGTCCTTTGTTCCTTTAAATACATATTTTTCTCCCTTTTATTTTAACCCCTAAATACAGTCCACTATATTTATTTAGGACATTTGTCTAATAATTACAGGCAGTCCGTAACGCGCCGCACCACTGTGTTATATCAATAAAAACTTTTTGTACTTATTTTTTAATGCAAATTTGGACTTCAATAACCGTAGTTGAAGTGGAATATTATTCCAACACTTAGTGGCTTGGTACCGAAACCTACCATTGAATGCCATTTTATGAGGGTGTCCTGCTAAAAAGTATCGTGTCGGCCTCGTGCTATATCTTTCATGAAATGGTCTATAGTGTGATTTTAGGGACATCGAATAAATGAAACGCAATATGCAAATTATATCAAGTGTTAACATGTTATTTAAATAGGGTATTATCTGAACGCTATAACAAAACCTACAACACGCATTTTGCGTGTGTCGTTAACTTAGACAAAACTAAAGATTCGCAGAGTAATACGCGGACTTTTTCATTCAAAAAATGACTATTTTTATATAAAATTTTGAGCGATAAAAACAACTCCGTACTAAGCTGTTAACGTAGCCTTCAAATAGTAGGTCACTGTCAATTGTTATACCAAGATCGCAAGCATTATCGACACGCTTGCGCTGCAATTATAATTTTGGGGTTACTGCGCATGATAAATGTGATCTGTTTCTTAGAGCTCAAAATCATGAACTTAGATTTCCCGGGATTAAGAAACAACGCACCGTTATAGCAGATCAAGAAGCAATTCGATCTAGATCTTCATTAAATCTTGTTATCACTTCTGTCGCGCCTTTACGTGGAATAGATGTATAAACTTGGGCATCATCAGGAAAAACCTGGTAATCAAAACTTCATCTGCTTATTGTTATATAGTTATTTCTCAATATATTCATAAAAACATAATGTATGTCCGTAAAAATTTAAAGTCGTCTTCAAACTTCAGCGAAAAACTTAGAAGTAGAAATAAGTTGTGTATACGGGCTTGCTAGGACTGGTAGATCTTGTAAATTGTATTCGGTTTTATAATAAGATGCCTGAAATACACACATCAAAAGTGTCTAGGGATCAACATATATTTTTGCAATAACTTTTCTCCTGATTGATATTAATTAAAATTTTCTTTAAGGATTCATCAAATAAAGTGTTTTCGTTTGTCTACAGTAACGATAAACCAAGATCACCTTTGCATTAATAAAGAAATTTGCCATTTTCATAATAAAGGGATTTTTGACATTTGAACCACTAACATTAAAGTTCGAAAAAAAGACTGAAATAACAGTTTTCCTTAAAATTTTATTGGGTAACTTAAACAATTAATAATCCGTGTTTCTACCGCGAACACTAACAACACAAGAACATCGGTTTGGCATACTCAAAATGAGTTCATCCAAATCACGCTGTGGAATGGCCGCCCATGTTCGTTGCAACAACAAAAAAAGGTCTTCTTGCGACTGGATACCCTCCATATTCGGCAGAGCTCTTCTCTGTAGCATATCCCATGCATGCTCAATCGGGTTCAAGTCTGGCGACTGAGCAGGCCAGGGCATGACATTGATGTTAGCTGCGGCGAGAGTCTGTCTTACAACTCTTGCGGTGTGCGGTCGTGCATTATCATGCATTAACTGAAATAAGGGACCGATTTGCACTTGTAGAGGAACGATGACGTCTGATACAATCGTCTCAGCATAAATTTGAGCGTTGAGGTTGCCTCTGATCCAAATCAACTCAGTTCTTCCGCCGATCCAAATACCCGCCCATACCATGATGGTTCCACCACTATAAGGATGGACTTCCTGGCAGGATTTTAATCGCTGTTGGCGTCCAGGGGTTCTCCAGTGTCGTATACGTCTTGTATCCGGTCTCATACCAAAACGAGACTCATCAGAAAAGCACACGAAACGCCATTGTTCTTCTGCCCAATTTCTGTGTTCAAGAGCCCATTGATATCGAATCCTACGATTGTGCATTGCTATAGGTGGTACCCTTAGCGGTCTTCGGGAATGAAGGTTCACTTCATGCAAGCGGTTTCTGACTGTTTGGTCGCTAATTAAGTTCCCTGAAGAGTGATGAAGCGTCACGGCTAACATCATGGCGGTTATTGTTGGAGCTCTTCGAGTTGTGATTTGAATGTATCGGTCTTGTCTCCGTGTGGTGCAGCGATACCGTCCTCCATGGCGCTCAGCCACGGTACCAGTGCTTCGGTAACGTGTCCAAAGTCGACTGATAACACTCTGACTTGTATTCAGAGCTAAAGCCACAGTACGTTGCCGGGAACCAGCTTCTATCATTCCCACGGCTCTAAGCATTTCTTCCCTGCTTAAATGACGTCGCCGCTCCATAATAACGTTGGTTTTAATCAGTAGTAGGGAAACAGTAGCACTAATAATGTCTTCAATGCGTTGTATGTTTTTATAGGGAAAATATTGACAGCTGATTTTCATCTTTTACTCGAATTTGATTGACAGTTCCTGTTTCAAATTATGAAATGCACCAAAAAGGATCCATATAAATTTATAAAATCATAAATTTATTACAAAGCCACATCTCAATCTCAAGAAATCCGCATAAAAATGCTTGATCCCTAGACACTTTTGATGTGTGTAGTTCTGTCCTGTTCTGATAATGTATTCAAAAAGCACGTTAAAAATACTGTCTGTTAAAGGGATTATTATAGAATTAATTAATATGAAACTGAGAAAGATGGCTGGAAATAATTCAGCTCAGATGACCTTTCCCTAGTAATCTTTAATTTTATTCTTCTATTTGATATCACTATTGTACCAATATGCTTATATGAATTTATAGTAATATGTAATTGTCAATTTTAAAAGAGACCTATTTTGGCAAGATTTGTTGGTATATCTTCTTTGCCAATGGTTATTTCTGAAATGTTAGCAGATTAAAAAAGGAATATAATAACAAGAGAATTGAATGAGATACAATAAGATTATATTTAAAAAATGTAAGACAAAAAATGTTGGGGTGCTTCAAAACGTATCAACGCCTACCAAAGTGAAGCGATCTAGAAGCGGTGAGAAGATTTCGATCGCGAGCTTTTTCAAATTGACTGGCTACCTGGTGTCAATTCCTTTACGAACCAAAGAAGCATCTACGCTGAATGGTATACTATCAAATGCTTGGCAGTTTTTTGTGTTGTAAGCAGCAAGCGATCAAACACAGGGCTCCGCGGGCTACTGCTCCACCACGACAACGCGCCCGCGGACACTACGTTCAAAACAAGAGACTTCCTGGACAGCATGCCGGTCAAACGCCTGGGTCACCCTCCTTATAACCCTTACCTAGCAGCGTGTGACTTCTTTTTATTTCCGAAAATAAAAAAGTTGAAAGGGATACAATTTTCGTCGCCGGAAGATGCGCTGTCAACTTTGTATAGAGGCTGGTGGAGAGTACTTTGAAAAGATTTCATCAAAAAATATTTACCTATACACAACTTTTTTATTTTCGCAAAACTTTCTGAGTGTTCCACGTATATTCATGAGCAGGTCACGGCAGGTATCAGGACTATTGCAGATGTGTGAGAATTTATCGGGCTATTGGAATGAGATCTTGGGGGGTTATTGGTATTGGGCTATTACAGAAGAGGTGCGGGGGTTTGCCACAACTTACATACCTGATGTTACTTCCGGATGGATTCCCAAAATATCAAGAGAAAACCGGCTGGGGGCTACATCAGCGTTAGGGTATAGAGAGGTGAGTGTTCAAGAATTATTGTAGAAGTTTTATCAAATGTGACTAGAACTGAAATAATATGAGCGAATTGAATTATTTTATTGTATGTTATATTTGATAGTTCATATACATATAATGGAAATAGAGTGAACCTAGGTAAATAAGGCATAATAAATTTGGTGTACAGTAAGGACTGCCCTACGATACACCAAATTTATTATGTTTTTTTATACTACGTCGGGAGGCATATAAGTATACGGCCCACCTGATGTAAAGCGGGTACTGTAGCCTATTAACGCTTGCAATATATTAAGTATCACTCGCACGATGCCTCCTCTGCTGCTTACACAGCAACTCCTTGGGAGCATACTGGTGACCTCACTCTCACGCAGGAGCACAACAACCCTCTTGGGAGTTGTTATTTGGCTGCGGTTTTCTGTGAGGTGGAGGTACTACCCCAGACGGTCTGCTTTGATGCGCCCTACCTTTCTTAAAACATCCAGGCCAAGACAAACAGACATGTTCATGCTCACAAATATTTGCCTTGTGTGGGAATAAAACGCACGAGCGTTGGTGTCAAAGTCGCGTCATTCACGACTGAGCCACCGACCTCGTCAGAATGTCTTAGTCCCGATCTAAAATTTAAATGGCTTGATTTGAATTCTACGGCGTTATTTCTATATTATATATTGTATTTATATATTGTATTTGTTACCACGTTACTGCTGGCCTCCTTATCTCAAAACGTCAAAACCATGAAAAACGGTGTCGAATGCTTTGGAAGTGTCAAGAAATAAAACTATTTGGTTAACTATCCCCAGTATTCGGATGCGAACAACACGTAAATGGCAACATAATGATGTATATCACGATATGAGATGCGTTCGGTGAGGGGCGCACATTTCTTCGTATATCTTCACGCCAAGTCCCTTGCGGGGTAGGCAGAGAGAACCGAGCGCCATAAGACGCGGTCCTTGCATACTTCACTCGCTTCTGTGACATTCATAGCTCTTTTCATGCACGCTCGCCGGTTCCTGGGGCTTCTGACATCACCTTCTGATAAAACACGACCAATTTGGTCGTGGCAGGTTAGTCTCGGCCTTCCTCGGCTCCTACATCGTTCCACTTTTGCATTGTAGATCGGTTTCGTCATTCTTTCGTCCCGCATTCTTTCTACATGTCCGAATCAACGGAGCGTGCCCTTTCATATCTTAACACCGACACTCTCTTTTAGACCAACACTTTCTCTCACGTCTTCATTACGAACGCGGTCAGCAAGCGTTATGCCACAAATTTTGCGCAATGCTCTCATCTCGACCGCATTTATTCTACTTTCATGCTCTCTCTGCCATACCCAGCTCTCACTTCCATAAGTTAGCATTGGAATTAGCACCGCGTTGTGTACAGCGAGCTGTGCCTTCTGGCTTAGATTTCGGCTGCCTAGAAGTTTACCCAACGCTCCATTCACATTTCTTCAACATATTTAATTGGTGTTGCGTACCTGAAATCTGTTTTTTATGGTCTACATATATTTCAGCGCTGTCATTTATGTTGCCACATCAACCCTTACTCATCCCACTGCATGGGTCTCCCTTCAACCGAAGGGGTTTAGAGCATATTCCGCCACGCTGCTCAAATGCGGATTGGCAGAGGCCACTGTTTTCAAGCCGCCCGAGGGCCACTGACTTAGCTTAACGACTGTCATCTATCGACAGCAGCCGGGAGTGACGGCTTAACGTGCCCTCCGAAGCGCGGAGAAACTCGAGATAGATAAACCCATCCATAGACAGGCTGCGGTCGACGTTGCTTAACCTGCGTGTTCGATTAGAATGAGACGCGCAACGACACCATCGAGTCATGTTGAGCATGATTAAATTGGAGAACTTGGCTATAATTGATGGTAATTTATAATTATGAATATTATTTATAATTGATGGTATGATCTGGAGCATCTTGATGGTACCCTTGCTAACTACTGGACGGCTAGATCGTACAGACAGTACTGTTTGTTGGTAGGTACGTGTGAATGCATCGAAATTGATTTGAATTTAACGAACGAACTTGATTTTCACACATAAAATCCAAAAGAGGCCGAATAAGCTGATATTGTCCATGTGGTTGCTGAGTACTAAGTCGAAACGTGTCACAAAACTGGCGCTAAGGTTCCGATCGTAATTTGATTCTCGAAGGAACCAGTGCTCTAATGCCAATTTTCGACGAGTTATTGATTAACGATAACTTTAGATTATAATTATTGATATTGGTGTTAAAATTGCAAACTGAATCACATGATTCTGAGATGAGGTACGTGGAACATGCTGACTAGACTAATTAATGGTGCTTTGCCCGTACATTAGTATTAATTTTGTATTTGTATGTAGTTGTATGGTAACACAACATTCAACCGTGAAGATAATGAGAGCATGGTGTCGCTTTCGTTCCTTTTAGTCTCTGTCCCAGACATCGTTCATCTTATCTTTAAATCTACCTCACACAATCCTCTCGGCACTCAGCTCTTCTCGATCTTCCAAGAATGGCGCTGCATAAAGGTAGCGGCCTCCGTTGATACATATGCTATGTTACGAAGGTGAAGGGTCGGCATATGTCGTCTTTGGGGGGGCTATTTTTTTTTATACACAATGTCGGACGACATACATGCATGCAGTTCACCTGCACACAGTCGCCCGTCTGGGAAAGTACCTCCACCTCACAGAAAATCGCAGTCAAATAACATTTTCCGAGAGGGCCGTATGCCTTCCGACGTTGTATAAAAAAAGCCGGCAAGTGCGAATGCGACTCGCTCACCGAAGGTTCCGTAAACAAATGTTTTCGCAAATTACTAACGCAAAAAAAAATATTTTGTGATGTAACTTACGGTTTTCGGATTTTTTCCTTTACTACATGACCCTGCTTATTACCAAATTCTATGATTCTAGGTCAACGGGAAGTACCCTATAGGTTTTGATTCCCCTGCTAGTGTTAAAACTTGCGTATGCGAGACATAAACAGCCGTATCTTTTGTTTGCGTTGGCTTAGAAGTTTAATTTTTTCACTGGTCGAAGGGATAGCAGACCTGGGTATGTGATATTAATTTCAGCTTGATAGCTCCACCCGTCCCGGCAGATATGCAGATATGACGAGCTCGGTGGCTCAATCGTGAATGACGCGACTTTGACACGAACGCTCGTGGGTTGGATTCCCACACAAGACAAACATTTGTGTGCATGCACATGGCTGTTTCTCTTGGTCTGAATGTTTCAAGAGAGGTAGGGTGCATCAAAGCTGCCCGTCTGGGAAAGTACCTCCACCTCACAGAAAACCACAGCCAGCGTCGGCATGTTGCACTTACTAACAGTAGCGGGTGGGTTCCGGCTGGCGCTAGGCCGCATGAACTAATTGGTGGCGGAAGCACACAAAGCAGGTTAGATCAAATTGCATGTAAATTTGACTTTCGCAAAATAACGCCTGAATCTATTAACTAAATAACAACTCCCTGGAGGGTTGTTGTGTTACTGCGTGTGAGTGAGGTCACCAGTATGCTCCCAAGGAGTTGCTGTGTAAGCAGCAGAGGAGGTATCGCGCGAGTGATACTTAATATATCGCAAGCGTTAATAGGCTACGGTACCCGCTTTACATCAGGTGGGCCGTATGCTTGTATACCTCCCGACGTAGTATATAAAAAAAAAGATAGACAGACGGACAACAAAGTGATCCTATAAGAGCTCCGTTTTTCCTTTTGAATTATGGAACCCTAAAAAATATACATTTTAGAGATGGAAATAATTTTAAATTGGCAAATCATCTGTGATTTGGATATAAATGCAGCTACTCGTACTACAAGTGACGCATACAAATTTAGACTTTATAAATAAAATCTAAAACAGCAGCTGGATTAAATTAGACCAAGTGAAGTCGCTCTGAATCGGATATTTTAACTGTAGGAACAGATTTGAAAAATCATTTTTTTTTATAATAGAGGGGCAAACGAGCACGTGGGTCTCCTGATGATAAGTGGTCATCACCATCCATAGACATCAGCAACACGAAAGGATCACTGATCCGTTGCCAGCATTTTTAGGGAAACATAGGCTCTTTTCTTGAAGCCTAATAGATATTTGTTCGGGAAAAATCATTCACATTATATGCAATCAGGTGATATATGGTTGTTTCTACGAGTATGTGTGGAAAAAGGAAATGTATTTTCGTTTTCTTACAGTAAAATAAAAAATATGTATAATGTTAGTTTATTAGCACAAGACTTTATTAAATAAGTAGATGGCAAACTTTGAAAATTTATATAGCAACTAAAACACAAGGGACATTGTTGTGTTTATGTAGAACTCGATTTCGATTGTTTCCTTTGACATTTTTTCATTGTTGAGTCCAGCTTCTCTCATGCAGTCTTGGACATTTTGGCCGTAGAAATGATGCCCCATATACGTATCAGCATAGTTCATAGCTACGGATCCAGACAAACTAGCTGCGTATATTATCTCTACTCGAAATGTAACTTTTGTTGCACGAACTCGAGCGGTCACAGACTGGCCAGGTTGGAGAGATCTCGAAATGGGTGGAGAACTTATTTTCACGATCTTCGACTTTTTTGTATTGTGGCCCCAGAACGAGTTGTAAGATATGGTAAATATTTCATTAAGGTGTGGGAATCTGAGTTCTATATTGTAGTCGATCGTTCCGTTAACAGAGAGATTCCCATCCGTGTTCCAAAATGATGTGACATTGTCCTGTACATATTCGGAAAAACCAATGATTTCTTTTTCTTTTTTGGAGCTTTTGTTTTTGTAGCGTTTTTCAAAGATAACGACGGGTGTGAAAGAAATAGCTGTATATCCGCCTTCTAGTACTTTTAAGGTCCTGACAACTTGTTGCCAGCCATAATTCAAGTACATATCTCCCCAAGGAGTAGGACTGCGGAGGAATACATCATCTGGGCGTCTCCCGTACAAGGAATTAAGTGCATCTTTCAGGATATCGTTACTTAGATTGAATGTATTTATCTCAGTGTCGGTTATAACGCCAACCTCTGAGTCACGGTGGCCTAATCTCATTTTCGATGAGTTTGTGTTAATTTCTCCAATTAAATCTATTTTTATATCGCCTAAAACTAATACTGGCAAAATCAGTACAACAAACCTGTACACCATTTTGATTCTGGAAAAAACCAAATGATTTTATTATTATTTTAATGCGCACCAAAGCAGCCCGTCTGGGGAAGTACTTCCACCTCACAGAAAACCGCAATACAAAAAACTACTCCTTAGAGGGTTGTTGTGTTCCTGCCTGTGAATGAGGTCACCAGTAAACTACTAAGTAGTTGCTGTGTTAGCAGTAGAGGAGACATCGCGTGACACGGCCCACCACCACCAGGTGGGCCATGTGTTTATATGTCTTCCGACGTTGTATAATATACGTTATATAATACGTTGTATAATAGAACGCAAAGGGTCAGTCTGAATGGATTCACTTCTAATGACATATCAGTGTCTTCAGGGATAATTCAGGGCTCCATATTAGGCCCCCTGCTCTTTATCCTATTCATTAATGATATCGGTGATTGCTTTGTTAACTCCCATTTTCTTTTGTACGCAGATGACCTGAAAATCTATCGTGATATTAATTCTAACAATGACCGTTTAAAATTACAAGAAGATCAAAATCGATTATCTAATTATTGTACTGTGAACAAGCTACAACTGGGTTTAGCTAAGTGTAAATCAATAACATTTACAAAAAAAAAAAATCAAAATAAACTACACTTATTTACTCTGCAATACACCGTCAGAAAAGTAACACTCATTAAAGATCTTGGAATACACTTAGACTCAAAACTCCATTTGGATGTTCACATTAACTGTAAATAAAGCTTTCCAATTTGTGATGCTCCTTAAGTCTCTAATAAGACCTCAGCTAGAGTACGCTGCTACGGTGTGGAGTCCTTACTACGCCAAATATACTGCTCAACTTGAAGCCGTACAGCGTAAATACATGCGTGCTGTTAGCTACAGGTGTTTCCGAAGAAAGTTCTCTTATCATAATCTACAAAGAAAATTTTCTCTCACGTCGCTTGAGACGAGACGATGGTTACTGGATATGACTACCTTGTATGACATTTGTCGTAATAAATTTGATTGTAGCCCGTTAATCAACCAAATGTATCTCATAATCCCAAGTAGTTCGCTACGTCTTCGCGCTACTCACAACCGTGGTCTGTTTGCGCCAAAACTCTCTCGAACTAACGCTGGTGAACGAGCACCACTACATCGCATTGTGAAATTGTATAATGCAAATTTTATAGATATATTTAAACTGTCATCTAATAAATTCAGAGTTTGCGTCGTTGAGAAGCTGACAAAAGGAGAACATTAATATGCCGCCTCAATAAAGAATCATATAAAATGATTTTGTGAGTGAAAAGTTTAAGATTCTTTACTAGTATTTGAAGTGCTATTATTGTATGTATCTGTCTTAACAATTTGCCACACTATGTATTACTTATTTTTATTTTATTTTATTTCAGTCGTACCCAATTCGAGTCCACTATCTGTATCACTTTCATTTTGCGGATAACGGTGTTGGTTGTGCATTTTTTTTCTATTAGTTAAAATAACTTTGACGCTAAACATCAATGTACAATTGTTTGTTGTCCTTAATAAATAAAAAAAGCTCTCGATCATGGAGAGTCTTAGCGTTCAAAAAGTCTCGAACCCCACATTTTCGTGAGATAAACAACCTCATTACTGATGAACGCGGATGATGCATCCGGTGTGCAGTCAATAGTGTTCGGCCTGTGCGATCAATTGCATCCAGTTCAGTTTGAGTCCACTTAACTATGCCAAATGAATATATTAGGACCGGCATGACCCAACGATTGTAAACACGAACCTTATTGCCCTCTGACAAAAAACTACTAAAAACTTATGTCAGACGGTTGTTCGACTGGTGATCATGGCATCAGGGTCTTCTATCGAAGTTACCATCGTACGAGCCGCCCGAGGGTTTGTGCAAATGTGTGGCCAGCTTCTTACCCAGCAGATGCATCAAAGCCGTGGTTGACGGTAGTTGCTCCAATGGCATGGTTATCAATGCTGGCGTCCCACAAGGCGACGCTATTTCTGCTGCATATTAATGACATGTTGTCAATTGACAGCATTCATTGTTATGCGGACGATAGCACTGGGGACACTTATTACACAGGCCGTGGTAGCACCCCTCGTTCACTTGTGGAGGAAAGCCGCGTTAGACTTGTGTCTGAAATAGAGTGTGCTTTGAGTAGGGTTTCCGACTGGGGGCGGTTGAACTTGGTTCAATTCAACCCTACCAAGACACAAGTCTGCGCGTTCACCTCTAAAAAACCCCCATTTGCTGTGGTCCCCCAATTCCAGAACACGCCACTAAGCATCGCCAAGAGTATTGGGATTCTCGGCGTCGAGATCTCCAGCGAAGTTCAGTACCGAAACCACTTGGAAAAAAAGGTCAAGCTGGCGTCAAAGAAACTTGGTGTGCTCAACAGAGCTAAACAGTACTTTAGCGCGGGGCAAAGGCTTATATTATATAAGTCCCAAGTCAGACCGCATATGGAGTACTGTAGTCATCTCTAGGCTGGGGCACCTGGTTATTAGCTAGGTTCTTGTGACTCGGTGCAAAGACGAGCGTCAATGATCCTAAACTCACACACGGTATTGAGCCCTTGAGTTTAAGGATAGATTTCGCCTCACTTTGTGTGTTCTACCGATTGTACAATGGGTTGTGTTCTGAGGAATTGTTCGATATCATGCCAACAGCCTCGTTTTACAATCGCACTGCTCGCCGACGCTTGAGAGTTCACCCTCATACACTGGAACCGCAATGGTCGCGTACTGTGCAATTCCTGAAAAGCTTTCTACCGAGAACTATTAAGTTGTGAAATGAGCTCCCTGCCGAGGTTTTCCCAAGGGACTACAGTATGGGGTTCTTCAAGAAAGGCGTGAAGAGGTTCTTACAGGTTCGACAACGCAAGAGTGACACCTCAATGCGTTCGGCGGCGAATGCCCGGTAAGAAAGAAGTGGGACGGGTTGGCGCGGGCCTCTGTCGCCTATTGCTGAGATTGCCCCGGGGACCACCCGCCAGTATCGAATGGCTCAGGCCAACCTACAGAGAAGCCAGCTAGCAACGCACGAATTGCTGTTGGCGGCAGGTGAGCGCAAAATATCTGTCGCACTGCTGCAGGAGCCCTATGTGGGTCGGGTTGGAAGCGTAAGAGACTATCGTGGAGTGAGAGTCTTCCAGGCACTGGGGAACGGAGAGGGTACTGTGAAGGCGGCAATAGCCGTCTTCGATCACGAACTTGATGTCGTACAGTACCCACAACTCACCACAAACAACATCGTTGTGGTGGGGATCCGGACTAGTGCCTGGAAGATTACACTGGTCTCCTACTACTTCGAACCTGATGGGTTTCATGGAGCCATACCTGGAGCAGCTTAGACAGGTTGAGCGTGAAACCGGACCTGGAAGGTTGGTCATAGGCGGGGACGCCAACGCGAAGAGTTTCTGGTGGGGCAGCTCCCAAGAGGACTCCAGGGGGGAGATGATGACTGGAGCCTTAGGGGAGCTGGGCCTCCAGATACTTAATTCGGGGGACGTCCCGACATTCGATACCGTTCGAGGCGGGAAGAGGTACAGCAGCCATGTCGACGTGACGGCCTGCTCTGAGGATATGCTAAGCCTGGTGGATGGCTGGCGCGTCTCCGAGGCCCTAACGTCCTCTGACCACAACGGCATTCTATTTGAAATCAACTTGGCACGGGCGAAAGGGGTATCCGTGGCGAGGACCACCAGGATCTTCAACACCAGGAAAGCGGATTGGTGTCAGTTTCGTGAGAAACTGACAGCAATCATGCGGAGGGACCGCCTGAACGTGGAGAGCGTTGAGGCGGTCCAGGTGTGGGAGGACCTGGAGGTAATCGTGGACGGGTATACCCGAGCCATAGCCGAGGCCTGCCAGGCAGCGATGTCCAAAATCAAAGGCGGGGTTTCATTTAGATTGCCGTGGTGGTCGGAGGAACTCGAGGAGCTGAAGAGGCAAACCAACACCAAGCGACGCAGAATCCGAAACGCAGCGCCGGACCGGAGACAAATGGTGGTCAGTTCGTACCTCGAACAGAAGGGCAAATACGAGGCCGCAGTGCGGGATGCCCAGACTGACAGCTGGAGGAAATTTTGCGGGAGGCAAGACAGAGAAGGTGTCTGGGAAGGTATCTATCGGGTCATTGGGAGGGCAACCGAGCGCAAGGAGGATGTACTCCTCCAGGAGGGCGGGAGGCCGTTGGATCACAGGGAGTCCCTCGAGCTGTTGGCGGATACGTTCTATCCTGCCGACAGCGAGTTGGACGACGATACAGATCACCGCGAAATGAGGAAGAAGGCCCGCGAGGTAAACGAGCGGGTCGATGATGATCATGACCCGCCGTTTACCATGAGGGAGCTCACAGCGGCTGTATCGTCGTTCAACCCGAAGAAGGCTCCCGGTGCCGACGGCCTCACGCCTGACATTTGCGCTCGGGCCATCAACGGTGACCCTGAGTTCTTCCTGGCCCTTCTCAATAAATGTCGAGCCCTCCGCTACTTTCCTCGGCTGTGGAAGGGGGCCCTCGTAATTGTCCTTCGGAAACCAGGCAAAGACTCGTATACCTTGCCCAAATCGTACAGGCCGATTGGGCTTTTGCCTGTCTTGGGCAAGGTATACGAGAAAATGCTGATCGCTCGCCTCAAGCACCACATTCTGCCGAGGATTAGTACTCGCCAGTACGGGTTTATGCCACAAAGGGGCACCGAAGACTCCCTCTATAACCTGGTGCAGCACATCCGCGCCAAGCTTGACGAGAGGAGAATGCTCACTCTCGTCTCGCTGGATATAGAGGGAGCCTTCGACAACGCCTGGTGGCCGGCAATCAAACTACGACTGGCTGAGGAAAATTGTCCTCTGGGCTTGAGGAAAGTGATCGACAGCTATCTCAGCGATAGGACGGTCAGAGTGAGGTACGCCGGGGAGGAAACCTTGCGGTCCACCACCAAAGGGTGCGTCCAAGGGTCCATAGGAGGACCGATTTTGTGGAACCTCCTATTGGACCCTCTTCTGCAGCAACTCGACCTTGCGGGGGTGCACTGTCAGGCCTTCGCCGATGACGTCGTGCTGATGTTCGACGGCAACACTGCGCTGGATATAGAGAGACAGGCCAATGCCGCTCTCGAGCATGTGAGGGCGTGGGGTGTCAAAAACCGGTTGAAGTTTGCGCCGCATAAAACCAGCGCTATGCTGATCACGCGCAAACTTCGGTATGACACCCCGCGGCTTACCATGGGCGGGATAGACATTGGCATGTCTCGGCAGATCAAACTGCTGGGGTTGACGATTGACGCGGGTCTGACGTTCAACGCGCACGTGGCAACGGTCTGTAGAAAGGCAATAGCCATATACGGGCGCCTTGCGCGTACGGCCCGCGTCAGTTGGGGACTCAACCCTGAAGTAGTGAAGATCATATATTCAGCCGTAGTGGAACCTACGATATTGTACGCTGCCGCCGCATGGGCTCCAGCGGTCAATAAGCTGGGTATCCAGAAACAGCTCAACAGCGTACAGCGGGGCTTCGCTCAGAAGATCTGCAGAGCCTACCGCACGGTCTCCCTGAACTCCGCACTGCTGCTGGCTGGGGTGCTGCCTCTTGACCTCAGAGTGCGCGAAGTCGCCTCTTTATACGAGGCCAAGAGGGGGCTACCCCATCCGCTGCTCGGGGACAGGGAGATCGAGCGGATGGCCTCGAAGATCGAGGCCCCGCATCCCGCGGAGCTAGATGGCTTGGAGTTCGGCAGCCTGGTGGACGAGGAACAATGCAGGGCACACTCCAACTTTGCCCTGCGAATGTTTACGGACGGCAGCAAGATTGAGGGCCGGGTTGGCGCCGCTGTGTCCATATGGAACGGTGACGCCGAAACCAAGGCCCTCAAGCTTGCTTTGTCGTCCTACTGTACCGTCTACCAGGCGGAACTCCTGGCTATCTGCACGGCGGCCGAGTACGCTTTGAGCTGTGATGGACCCAGTATCGGCATCTTCAGCGACTCCATGGCGGCGCTCCAGGCAGTGGCGAACGTCGAGTCCCCCCATCCCCTGGCGGTGCAAACACGGGACGCTCTTAAACTGTGCAAAAGCCAGGGTAAGAGCGTCTCGCTGTTCTGGATTAAGGCACACGCGGGGTTGGAGGGGAACGAACGCGCCGATGAACTCGCCAGGAGCGCCGCACTGGGGTTGCGGAAGCGGCCAGATTACGACCGCTGCCCTGTCTCATTCGTCAAGGGTATGATCCGTAAGGGGACCATTGACGAATGGGACAGGAGATACAAATCGGGAACAACAGCTTCGACGACGAAGCTGTTCTTCCCGAGTGCGGCGGAGGCGTACGGTATCGTGGGCAAAATGGTGCCGTCGAGCATCACCACGCAGGTCCTCTCGGGGCATGGTGGGTTCTCCGCGTACTTGCACAGGTTCAAGTGCGCGGATGACCCATCCTGCTTCTGCGAGCCCGGCGTGGACCAGACAGTGCAGCACATATTGTTTCGGTGTCCCGCATTCTCCAAACAGAGGTACGATTTGGAGCAGGATTTGGGAATGCGGGTCACCGAAAAATCGGTCTCCGAATTAATGGTGGGCAAAACTCGGACAAAATTTTTAAAATACTGCGTCGGTCTAGCCATGGTGGTCATTGACCGTAACAAGCAGAGCGGCTCCACCTAGGACTAATGCTGTATACCTCGGCTATACTCTGTATAGCCGATGGGATCGCGGTGGCTAGGTGGAGCTGTGAAGCTCTCTGTCGCCCATGGATGGACCGACGCAGTATGGGGAGGGAAATTTGGAAAGTTATAATCATTTTACCGGCGTTCTAAAATGGGCCAAATCAACTTCTTTTTTTTTAGGAAAATATAATTGAAAGATGATGAATGAAAGATGAATTGCGGAATGGAAGAGAGTATGATGAATGAATGTGTTTATTACTTACAATAGAATATTAAAAAAAAATAAGATTAAGAAATTAAAAAAATGTATATAAATAGCCTTGCCCATGGCAGGGGTGCACGTATTTAAAAAAAAAAAAAAAAAAAAAAAAAAAAAGAAGAAACAAAAAAAAAAAAAAAAAAAAAGAGTGACACCTCTAGTATTGCAAATATCCATAGGCTACGGTAACTACATACCATCAGGCAGGCCATAAGCTTGTTTGCCACCTTAGTGGTAGTAGTAAACCCATTAACTGAACTTTGTTACATGCAAAAAGCTTAAGATCATCCATGTATAGCAAATAAAATCTTACTTCCCCTTCGCAAGCTGGAGCCCTGTCTTGATTCCTCCAATAGTGTGCTTAGAGGATTCAAGGCCAGACAAAACCACAAGGTACTCAAACTGAAAATACCTTGAAATGACCTTGAAATAATAAAAAGGAGTAATTTTTATCTCAATTGGTTCATTATCACCGTTGATTGATCGGCATCCTGGAATCCTAGAGAAGAACTGTGTTCTCCATTGCTCCATACATGACTTCAAGAAGGTACATAGTGTTGCATCGATTTTATACAAATCTAAGACCTTCATAAGCCATGTATGAGGCACTGATTCATAGAACCGAACCGTCGCGGCGTCGGACGGCATAACAAAGTCTCGTTACATCGCATATACCACAATTACTCGTAAGATGCAAGAAATTCAATATTTTATGAGGCTTCATATGAAATACTACGTGCTATGTAGTATTTCATATGAAGCTAGAAATACTATGCATTCAATATTCCTAAAGAGCGAGATTGCAACAGCAGTTGTTCAATATCACGGTTTGAAATAAAACAATCGTAAATAGACAGTCAAGAATCAGTCAGGAATATCAGTTACAACAGTTCTCAGTCGATAAGTTAGTTTTGCTACGTCACAGATATATTTCAAACTCACAATTTATGTACCGTTAGAGCAAAACCTCCTGGTACTGACACGAATAACATCACCTTGGTTTTAAGCATTACGTCCTATAAAGTAAGAGAGCTTACTAAGCTGACTGTTTTGCGTCACCCCGTTCCCCTGGGGTGATCGCTTCAGATGAAGCCTTTGTAGCCTTCCCGGCTAAAGGCAGGTCCTAAGTCCCAGGGGGTGTTTTAGTCGGTGGAAATCCGACATAATCAGTTCGTTCGCACGAAATGGTATCTTTAAAAGATTTCACCTCCTCCCTCCCGTTTTCCGGAGGGTGCCCCTCACGGAGGAATGACCAATGCACACCCGGGTGTGGGTTGGTCCTTCCTTTGTGGGTCTTCAATTTCTTGGGCGAAAATCAAAAAAAAAATAAGCTGACTGCTCGATTTTGAATTCTTAGTATCTTTACTTATCATAAAAGGGTATCTTATAGGGAAAGAAAGATTAATTCAGTTGAGATAAAATCTAAACCAATAAATATAATAAAAATTTAAGCTTATATGCTCACCAGGCAGTAAGCTCTTGTGGGAAGACCGAATCAACCGCTAATGAATATGTTAATATATACGCTTATGCTTATATACTTATGAAAAATAATTAATTTGCTGCGATAACAAACAATTAAGATATTTTCATAAAATTTAGAAAATATTAACAATAGCACTGGTTTCTTGATATATATATATATATATTAGTTATTAAAAAAATAACAGAACACTACATCATTTTTAATATAATAAGATTAATTATGTGGTAAACTGCTCACATTTCATGAGGATAATCTTCGAAACTTCTCTCGAAACTTTCGTATCGTGACGAGTTGCAGGATATAAGCATAATCAAGCTGGCTATCGAAGTGATAATGAAGGGCGTATGCTCGCCAATCTGTAAGGTAAATAAAAATGGAATATTACGACTTGCTACTAATGGGCAGCGGCTGATGGCTATCGTAGCCGCCTTATACATTAACTTTCGGAACTGCAGCTCCATGATATGGAACTGTAGTTCCGAGGCGGAATTGGAATGTGCGAAAGCCAAGATCCGTGCCTTGAGGGTAGGTGCAAGTGAAACGGGTGACGGCGGCGCGACCCCTGCGGCAATAGACCGACCCTCTACGCGAAGCGTCTTAACTTGACGCGCAATAAGGACTATCAAAAGCCAACTAGTGGTCCAGTAATGGAGGTAGTTATATCCGGCCGAGGGCGCAGAGGTTGATCTGAAAAGGACAGAAGCCACAAAGGTGACATTGAAAAAAACGGTAAACTCTGCCTGCCGCGGGGTTCAGTCTACCTACATGTGAAAGGTGGGTGTGACATGAGTGATATAGACCACCTCACAGCAATCTGCTGATCACCTCGGCGAAGCAATGCCGTCAAAATTAACAACATCAACAACATTTACGGCAACCCAAGCCAGGAAGACACGATGGACTATATATGATCAAAACATTGACGGCTCAGCTGCGTGGCTACTGAACAGGATGCAACGCGATAGAAGGATCGTCTTCCGGTTTTCCAGAAAGCCACCTAGTTTGATCATCTCAGCTGTAACCATATCAATTACTACTGAGTTTCCGATTTCAAATACTCATTCACAGTGCCAGCATCCTATGTAAAACTTCCGTTAAAAATTGTTTAATTCAATGTATAACAATCGCGAAACCTAAGACAGCTCTATACGTCTACTCTACATACTTCGCAGAAGTTGAGTTGGTCAGCTTCATTGAAGTAAATTAAATTGAGTAAATCAATTAATGTTTTAACATTCATAGTTCTTCACAGGCTCAATCGCCAGTTTCTAGGGCTCATCATCACCTTCTTATAAAACACGATTCATTCTTCTACTTCGTCGTATTATAAATCTGTTTCGTAATTTGTTCTTCCTGCGAACCAACAGAGAATGTCTCTTCTTATTTTAATACCGACACTCTCTTTCAGACCAACTCTATTTCAGACCAACTCTATTTCTTGCATCATTATTACGAACATGATCTACAAGCGTTACGCAACAAATTTTGCGACCGCGGTTATCCTTCTTTCATGCTCTCTCTGCCATACTAAGCTCTCGCTTTCTATAATTTAGTGTTGGGACCACTATAATACCAGACAGTAAAAGAGAAAAAAATCTTATTGGCCATTGCACCTTCACGGACACTGAGTCTTATTAATTGTTCATAGCTTTAGTTTTCATAGTTATAATTTTTCGAAAATGATCTTTGGCGAAGAAGAACTTCCTCTTGTATCCATATGTATATAACAATTTAAAGTAAAATTAAAGATGTATTGATGCATGTACTGAATCATTCCAGACAATTCTATCTATCTATTTATCAATTCCATACCAATCATCAATAACAAATGGAATTTATGCCGATGATGTGCAGGTGTATATATTTGAGTCTCCTGTTATGACTTCACTAGCTGTATAAGCTATATAGCTGTATAACGTAGGTGGTGGGTACTTGATTACGTAATCGGACTACAACATGTATTAGTAAAGTACTGGACGAAATAGTATATTGCAGTACATAAAAGTGTATAAATAATAATTAGTAGCACGCAAAATGCTGGGAGATAGTACCGGCAAGGAAAGTCATGTGTGCCGAGTGCTCGCGGCTTTGCAACAGCCGGCGCCATTACAGCGCGTAGGCAACGTCGCCGCTAACTGGAGAGAATGGAAGCTGTCGTTCGATTATTTTATAATCGCATCAGGAAAAGATTCAATTGCTTCTAAAGAAAAATTTGCCTTGTTCATGCATGTGTGATGAATGAGTTAAAAAAAAATTTTGTATGTCAAAATATAGTATTGTCTTAGGTTTTCGCGATTGTTACACATTGAATTAAGTTGAGAATATTGAAGAATAAGTCTTCCTGCGACCACGGACGCTGCAAAGCGTTCGAAACGTCAGGTTCAACAAAATAAAATACGCGATACTTCCGTTAAAAATTGTTTAATTCAATATGTCAAAATATCATTCAAATAATCTTTTACTGTATAATAGCATTTTTGAGTCAATAACAATTTTAATTTCTCTTTAAATGTTCTCTCTTTAAAATTATCCGGCAATTTATTGAATATAATGGGAGCCATACCGATTACATTTTTATCGATCATGGCAGTTTTATATTCGCCAATTACTAATTTATATTTATATTGTGATCTTACATGATTTGGCCTCGTTCTTGTTTCAGATAATTTTGTAAACAAATGCGGAAAGGCATCTTGTTCGGGAGGGTTATTTAGGGGTGGAAAATTGGCAACGACGGGCTCGAGATGTGATGTGGAGCCCGGGCATGTCGGCGCACTTTGCTCGCGTGTCGTGCTCGGCTGCGAGAGGTGTCAGCGTCATCGGGCCGCGAATCCGCGCGAGCCACTCACGCAGGATGCTGTGCCAGCCCTGCCGTGGGATACTTTAGCGGCCGACGTCTTTGAGTAAAGAAAAACAACAGTTATTAGTCATAAACTATTACTCCAAATATGTAGAAATTGCAACATTGAATAATTTGTTGCGTTGCTGTTAAAAATATTGTTTGTCGTTTTGGAATACCTAAAAAACTAGTTACGGATAACGGGACTCAGTTTTCATCGCAGGAAATTTAAAAAAATAGTGTGGTGTGGGGGATTTACCCATGAAACTAGTTCCCCAATGTATCACCGCCTCAATGGGCTAGCTGAACGAAATGTCCGCACAGTAAAAGCGTTATTGACAAAAGCATTCGATTTGCAATTAGAAGATTGGCAATTAGCATTACTCAATTTTAGAAACAGTCCACTGACAGGAGAGAATTATTTCCCAGCTCAGTTGCTGATGGAATCACAAAGATATGCAAACAACTTTAAATGCAAAATCCATTATGACCGCGGTACGCATAACTTACCACAGATAAGGAATGATGAAAAATTCGTATGGGAAACAAAGATACGTGGGTTCAAGCGATGGTTATAAGTAAAGCTCGCGGAGATAGATCTTACTGGGTGGAAGCTGAAAATGGTGGTGTCTATCGCAGGAACCGTCGGCATTTATTAAATCTTCCAGTTTCTCAGGGGCAAACAATTCATAAATCAAATGACAAAAATTCAAATCAAAGATGCTGCGCGAATCGCGAAAACCTAAGACAAGTTTTTCTAGTTAATAGATTCAGGCGTTATTTTTCAAAAGTCAAATTTACATGTAATTTGATCTAACGTGCTTTGTGTGCTTCCGCCACCAATTAGTTCATGCGGCCTAGCGCCGGCCGGCACCCACCCACTACTGTTAGTGCGTGCAACATGCCAACGCTGCTATGGCTGCTCCGGTAGTCTCTGTCTCGGCTGCTGCGGTCGTCCGCCATCTGGAACAGAAACCGCATGCCCCCACCACTACCGTCGCTGCCACGACTGGCATGGTCGTCGCTGCGACACGTGTTTCGCCTCTCCACGAGGCATTATTCGGCGTTGTAGACGTTAATCTTGTAGCATGTTATTAGACTTGTAGCATGTTATTCTTACGATTACCTGACGTTTCGAATGCTTTGCAGCGTCCGTGGTCGCAGAAAGACTAAGGTGACATTTATTTATTGTTGATTGCGAGAATATTATAGATGTTATATTATACAATTCAATTGACCAATTTCACAATCTACCTTTAGAAGGTGTACAATATTAATAGTCGTATTAATTTATAATGTCAAAAAGAACATAATCGAATACAATATCTAATAATTTTAATAATGTAATGTTGATCTAACAAAGAAGTCAACCCAAGAACTCCCAAGAACCCAAGAACTGTCATACTCGTAGTAAGACTATTCCAACAGCCATGCCATTAGTCTTTTTTTAAATGTTGAGAAACGACTTATTTCGTTTAATGACTCAGGAAGCCTGTTATATATTTTAGATGTCACGTTTGTAATATTATTATATTCTTAAACTTGTTTAATAGTCATATTAGTTTGTAATATTTAGTACGATTTGTACGTGAGCTAGGAAATGTGTCTGCTTTTATTGCCAGCATTATGGCCACCACATCAACCCTTACTCATCCCACTGCAGGGATACGGTCTCCCTTCAACCGGAGGGGTTTAGAGCATACTCCACCACGCTGCTCAAATACGGATTGGCGGAGGCCAGTATTTTCAAGCCGCCCTAGGGGCAATGACTTAGCTTAACGACTGCCATCTATCGACAACAGCCGGGACCGACGGCTTAACGTACCCTCCGAAGAACCGAGAAACTGGAGATAGGTAAACCCATCTATACACAGGCTGAGGTGACGTTGCTTAACCTGTGTGTTCGGTTAGAATGCAACGCGCAACGACGCCATCGAGCTCTCATACCGTAGCCTATAAACGCTCGCAATATATTAAGTATTACTCGCACGATGCCACCTCTCCTGCTCTGAACAGCTAAGGCAGTGGCCCTCGGGCGGCTTGAAAACTCTGGCCTCCGCCAATTCGCATTTAAGCAGCGTGGTGGAGTATGCTTTAAACCCCTTTGACTGAAGGGAGACCCGTATCCTTACAGTGGGATGAGTAAGGGTTGATGTGGTGGTGATAGGCTACGGTAACCGCTTTCCATCGGTGTGCCGTATGCCTGTATGTTGTATAAAAAAAAGACGTAGTAATAAAAAAATAAACAGAGTCGGGTTGAAAGCCTAGAGAAAATGCAGAAGCGCCTACTTCATTCCGCGCAGCAAATACTATGTTCTTTGCTGTATATATATTTTTTTTATCTGACGATGTTAATAGGTACGAATTTTGGCGCCCCAGGGACCGTAAGCGTGCATGAAGAGAACTATGAATGTGAAGAAGCGAGAAAGGTGTGGCAGAATTGTCCTGTACCTCGATTTCTCTGCCTATCTAGTGTGAAATTATTCTATATATACTTGCGGGGTAGGCAGAACCGAGCACCACGTGACTCGATCCTTACACACCTCACTCGCTTTTTTATTAGTCATTACTCTTCTCATGCACGCTCGCCTGTTCCTGAGGCTCCTGACATCACCTTCTGATAGAAAACGATCAATTTGGTCAGGGTATCGGGACATGTCCGCCACTCATACCCACCACTGTGTCTCTTGTGTAGCCAGAATTAACAGCGGCGACCACAAAAAAGGCAATGAACAGTGAAGTCCATTGCCGTCCCGGGGGTTAAACTACAGCTGCCTTGGAACTCACAACGAATTTAATCAGAAGAAGTTTGTAGGAGTAGGAAGTTTAGGTAGGTAAGGGTAGGTAAGTCTTGGCCTTCTTCGGCTCCTACACCGTTCCACTTTTGCGTTGTATGTCTGTTTCGTAATACTTTCTTGCTGCATTCTTTCCATATGCCCGAATCAATGGGGCATGCCTCCTTCCTATTTTAACATTTTGGGGGGTCATGTGCCAGAAACGTGCCCGTTCGCGACCCCTGCCAATCAATCAGATTGCATTTCTGGTCCGAAAGCGCACCGACCCGACCCTGTCGATGCGAATATAACTACACGGACGGGCGCCACCCACCACGCAGCGGCAATTCTGGCGGCTTGAGGAGAGCTGAGTGCTGCATAGGCACGTGGAACGTGAAAATTTTGATAGTTAAATTGCAAAGCACGTATAGTAAAACAACAAAAACCTAATGTCGTTGTTACGAACTCTTTTCACAGGGCGATTCTTAAGTCCCTATCATATTTCATCATCATCTCAGCCTGTATTTATCCACTGCTGATCATAGGCCCTCCCACTCGTCTCGATCCTGTGCCACCTGCATGTGACCATTGATCTTCCCTTAACTATTCATATGACACATATTAACACAAAGTTAAAAAGTTACATCCAAGATATCGATGGAAAACAAGATGGTACGCGTCTGGAAAGTGACGTGTCGGATTCCAGGACGAATTAAACAGCGCTATCTAGTCGCAAACTAAGGAAACTATCCCAGACACCAGTAAGCTTCTAAGGAGTTGCTGTGTTAGCAGCAGGGAAGGAATCGCGCAAGTGATGCTCAATGTAGGTATTACAAGCGTTCATAGGCTATGGTAACCGCTCTACATCAGGTGGGCCGTATGTTTGTATGCCTTCTGATGTTGTATATTATAAAATAAAACACAATTTAAAAGTTCCTAATCAGCTTCTGTGAGCTCAACGATTTCCTTATAAAAGTTCGTCTATTAAAAAAAGGAGTGTGCTTTAGACCACACGACTGAAGTAAAACTTCTTTAGCTCCATAGACAATAGGCCTGCACTGCTTCAAGTAGGTTCGCAGTTACAGTTTGTTGTCTCTCGTTGAGTACTCAATAAACTGCCGTCTATTTTTACCTTTTGGACTATATCAACAGGAATGGTTGTGGTAGCAAAAGTATAATTATGTAGCAGCTTGCAGCTCGGCGATTAGGAGTCCCTTTGAAAAGTTTTTATTTAATGTCAAAAAAAGATGTCTCTGACTTGTCACTACGAGAAAACAAAGAGGCGCGACCAACATAATTTATGTGCCAGTTTATCAGCAATAAATACACAAAACGTATCGCGCCACAACCTACTTCTTTATTTATCAATTGATCCGCTACCTAGAAGATCCCTATTTAATTATCGTCAATATGGCTTTAGACCGAAACGATCAACGGATGATCTTCTATCGTATGTGACACATCTCCGAGGACGTAATCGATAAACATTTTCGAATATTTTGAAACATAATTAGCAACCTTTAACATAATTAGCAAAGTCTGGATCAAATATCTAAGTCTTTCTGCATACAAATCAGACATTTTGTTTCTTCTTATTAAGATACCTGTGGTTGCCCAATCATTAAACTTAAATTTATTTGGAATGTTAATAAGTTTCTTTTGAATATTTCATGGTACTCAATGGATAAAGTATGAAATAATTTGTTGCAAAGCAAGTCAATGTCGTCTATAGAATAATCAAATAATGGCAACCTATCCTCTAATATATTGTTGTATTTAATTAGTTTACTTGTGGCCAGTAATATCTCGTTTCAAATAGACCCATGAAACTAGCCATTAACTACCGGGGTCGTTAGGGGGTGTAGGGTGTTATGGAGTTGTATAGCTACGAGTACATTACAAAGTTAACTACAAAGTTATTAACGTACTTACTTGTACGTACCATAAAAAAAATAATTACATTTACATTTCAGTCTGCCTCAATCTGCTGAAGTAAGAGCAGTTTCACATTATTATTGACAACATTAAATAAATAAATACTATCGGACGAATTACATAGCGCCATTTAGCCCTAAAATAGGACCTTGTGTTATGGGTACTGGACAACTGAAAAAAATATGTAAATACATTTTTTTGTAAATACATGCTTATGATACCAAGAAAACACCCAGAGCAAGACAAACAGACATTGAATTAAACAATTTTTAACGGAAGTATCGCGTTTTATTCATTTTGTTGAACCTGACGTTTCGAACGCTTTGCAGCGTCCGTGGTCGCAGGAAGACTACTAACTGACTAACGTCAGGTTCAACAAAATAAATAAAACGCGATACTTCCGTTAAAAATTGTTTAATTCAATGTGTAACAATCGCGAAAACCTAAGACAATACAAACAGACATGTTCATGCACACAAATATTTACACTGTGTGGAAATCAAACCTACGAGCGTTGATGTCATAGTAGCATTACTAACCACTGCACCACCGACCTCAAGTGATCAAAGGATGTAGAAATTAAGTCTTTGTGTCGAAAAAACATAAGATTTTTGTCTATTGTTAAAGTAAAATAGCAAAAAAAAATCAAAACAGGACATTAATATTTTACACAAAGTTTGTTAAACTAAAACTCCTCTTCCTTAAGTATAGTGCCTTGTAACTTGTCGAGAAGGATGATCCTGGAGTTTATGTAGAATTCGAGGGCGATGATGTTCCGGGATACTTTCTGATTACTAATGCTAGCGTTCTTCATGCAGTCTTCGATGGTATACGACCATATTTGGGCGTCCATGTATGGTATTTTTGTATCGGCGTAGTACATAATCACGTCTCCAGATAAACTTGCTTCATACTCCATCTCGAATAGAATGCTAAATCTTGTTGCATTTAGTTCAGCGATGATGGACTGGTTTGGCTGCATAAGGATTTCGATGGGTTTTGTGCCCCCCAGTGTTAAGTTTTGTGATTGGTCTGAATACTCGCCCCAGGATGTGTTGTAAGCTAAGGAAAGTACTCCACCAAGCTCAGGGAGTACGAGTTTAATGTTGTAGTTGATCTTTTCTCTGACAGAGAGTTCCCCGTCCGTACTCCAAGCTGATGATGCTAGATTCCTTTTCTCCGTAGCCATGGTAATGTTCATGGTTGTTGGTTCTAAATTATTGTTTTGGTAGACATCCCGAAGGATAATTTCAGATGTGCTAGAAACATTTAAGATCTTACTTTGGTTAAATTTTAGGGACCAGATAACTTCGTTCCAGTGGTTTATCTTGTAAAGGTCTCCCCAAGGAGTCGGGTTGCATAGATATACGGCATCAGGGCGTTTGTCAAAGATCAAACCGAGCATATCTTTCAGGTTATCGTCACTCAGATTAAAGGTATTTCTCTCTGTCTCGGTTATTGTACCAAAGTCGTTCCCCGTGACTAATATTGTAGCTTTTCTTGAATTTCCCATAAGTCGCCCAGTCATTTTTACATCTATTGATGCCAATGCTATTGTTGGCAAAACCAGTAAAACCAATGCAATCGCCATTTCGGGTCTGAAAGAAACCAAAGTAACTTAAATAATATCTAATCGTTTCATTTCTAACTATATGTTGCGGGTTTGGAATAAGACCAGTGTTTTCAGGAACGTGTGTATATTCTGTGGTGTATGGACTGACTAACTTACATAATATATATATATATATATATATATATATATATATATATATATATATATATATATAATATATTTAACACAACAAAGAAATATTGTATAACAAAGGGATATTGATCTGGACATCTCAACGTGATGTTTGGTGCTTATAATTTCCGTATACTTGCTATATTTTAATTTACTACATCTGTTTTTTTGACCTAATTTTTCTCTACAAATGTGTATCTATCTATCTATAACTTCACGCCAAATCCCTTACGAGGTAGGCAGAGAGAACCGAGCGCCACGCGACTCGATCCTTACATACCTCACTCGCTTCTTGAACATTCATTTCTCTTTTCATGCACGCTCGCCGGTTTCTAACGCTCCTGAAATCACCTTCTGATAGAACACGACCAATTTGATCATGGTAGGTAAGTCTTGGCCTTCCTCGGCTCCTACAGCCTTCCACTTTTGCATTGTATATCTGCTTCGTCATTCTTTCATCCTGCATTCTTTCTACATGTCCGAACCAACGGAGCATGCCTCTTCTTATTTTAACACCGACGCTCTCTTCATATCAACTCTGCTTCGCTTGTAGACCGTATTCGCAATGATGACCTCATCATTGCGAATACGGTCTACAAACGTTGCGCCACAAATTTTGCGCAACGCTCGCATTTCAACCGCGTTTATCCTACTTTCATGCTCTCTCTGCCATAGCCAGCTCTCGCTTCCATAAGTAATCGTTGGGACTAGCACTGCATTGCAGGCTATTCGGAAAAAATGTTTCGCTTAAGGGATCAAGAATCCAGAAAGACATGGCGATGTAAATTATGTGTAAGAAACAAGAAATTACCTAACAGAAGCGCAACAATATCTAATGTCACAAAGAGAAAAAAAAAATTAACTCACCAGTTAATGATCATAGCACATCACATGCTTCACAATCCACGCCACATACACACGACTCCCGATTCTTGGATTCTTACATACTGACTGAAAACGAAATTTCAGTGGATTCTATTTTCTCACCTAACAAAACTTCAAGAAGCTTAGACGACACAACTACTGACAAAGTGAAACTTACTGTACAAGACTTGAAAGACACCATTTCGCAACTGACGATTGAACTTAATTGTACACAAAATGAGCTGGAAAATACAATATTAGATAATAACAATCAGCAGAGACAAATTAATCAACTGAATATGGAAATTAAAATGTTAAAATCATTATGTAATTTAACTTCAGCAGAAAATAAAAGTACAGAAAAGAAAAAACGGCGATCTGTATTGTTTAATGGCATATCCTCAACGCCCTCCTCACCGACCGCTGCCGAGCAGAACGGTGAGCCCAAAAATAGTAGCATGAAACTATTTCGCCTTCAACAAAATATAGTCGAACTTCAACATCAACTTGAAAGTGCAAATAAGGAAATTTTAGACCTATCAGTACAAGTTGAAACCTTAAGCCAAAAGTTATATATATTAGAGGATATTTCTACTACAGACCATCTACAACACCACCAAATAAAACCTAATTACGACAGAAGAATATTAATCTTTGGTACTCAACGGTGCGTAGGTCTGGCATCGAATCTGATACATTCAAGAGAAAACACTCCGTATGAAAAATATACAATTATGTCACAAATAAACTCATACGCGCTTACTGCGGATATTTTCAAAAACTGTAAAAATATTGAAGTTACATCCAATGATAAAATTGTGATTTGTGTTGGCGAGAATGACTATGATACTAAAATATTCTCATCACAATTAAGAAATATTCTCAAAAAGTTCAGTGACAATGACGTGATAGTTTTAAACTTAAAGACAAATATGTATGTGGATGTATATGAATTGAATACTTTAATCAAACGCATTTGTAAAGAACGTAAAAACTGTCATTTTGTAGAATGTAAACGTAGCCTATATAATATAAGTAAATCCTTAAACTACGTAATTGATTGCATAGATTATGACAATAAATATTTAAATATTCAGGCTTTGAAGCAGTTGATAGTAGGCAGCAAACGATTGTATCAGACTCCAGAATCATCCAGTAAGCTATATACAAAAGGTACCATTCCATTTTACTTTACTCGTGTTCACGCACAATGTGAAACCGCAAATAGGAGTACTAAAACCTATACACCTAACATTAAAAAATGTACCATACCCGATTACTTTCCTTTATTAAATAAAAAACAGTTTTTTCGTGAATAAGGAACCAACTTTGTCATTTAAAATAATGCACCAAAACATAGCTGGGATTTTATCAAAATGTGAATTAGTAGAAATCGTTTTACATGAGTTATCGGAAAAAACCTTGGATCCTGATGTAATATGCCTATCAGAAACATTCTTACAAGGTGGTCATGAGAATTTTTTGAAGATCAATAATTACAATTTAGCTACCACATTCTGTAGAGAAAAGAAAAGGGGTGGGACTTGTATCCTAGTAAAAAAAGGCATTAGTTATAAAGAAATTACAAATGTAAAAAAATATGTAATACAAAATACGTTCGAGGCTTGTAGTATAGAAATTCCTTTACAAAAGTTACTAATCACTTGTGTATATAGAACGCCCACATCAGATCCTACAGTTTTTCTAGACAAATTAGACCAATATTTATATGAAATAATCAAAATAAAACATCCTGAGACAAAAATCGTTATCGCGGGAGACTTTAATATTAATACGCTTAAGCAAGGAAAAATTACTAACCATTTACAAGACTTATGTCGTAATTATAATTTGAAAATGCACATTGAGATTCCGACTAGAAAGGATGCTTGTATCGACCATATTGTAAGTAATGTCACGGATGCGACTGCTACTATATTACCACTTTATTTATCGGACCATGATACAGCACAATTGTTGAGTTTCCCCATACAACGTGAAATTGTACAAGCGAAAACATATTATATATACAAACGAGATTACTGCACAGACAATATACGTAAGTTTAAAGAATGTCTAAAGAGCTTGACATGGTCGGATATGTACGCTGAAGCTGACCGTAACGTAGCATTTAATAATTTTCACGAATTATTTTGTTTATTTTACAAGTTGTGCTTTCCAAAAATAAAAATAAAAATAAATAAACTTAATAAGAATAAACAGGCTTGGATGAGTCAAGGTATTAAGAAGAGTTGTAAAACTAAAAGAACTTTAAGATATCTATACTACAGTAATAAAACAGTCTCGAATAAAAATACCTACATAAAATATTCTTACTTATTAAGAAAGTGCATTGACAAATCAAAAAAATACTCAAATATAAAATTCATAAGCAAAAGTACAAACAAATGTAAGGCTACATGGTCAGTCATAAAAAATGAAAGTTCTAATACAAAATTCGACGACGATATTACGGAACTAAAAATAAATAATGAATGCATAACTGATCCTATTGACATTGCCACTGCTTTTAATAATAATTACATTGATTCAAACAATCCATTGACATTAAATAAAACAACGTATAACTTATCAAGTTTATCATTTAGTAACTCTATGTTTCTTAGACCTATGACAGAAAAAGAAGTAAGAGAGGAAATTATGGCGTTAAATAACACGAGTGCCGAAGGTTACGATGGTATTAACACAAGGGTCATAAAAGCGTGTATTAATGAGTTAGTTGCTCCTTTAACACATTTAGTCAATTTATCATTTGCTACGGGAAAGTTTCCCGAAAAACTAAAAGTGTCCATCGTAAGACCTTTATTTAAAAATGGCAATAAAGATGAGGTCTGTAACTATCGACCTATTGCACTAGTCCCGATCCTATCCAAAATTCTCGAAAAATGTATGCACAAAAGATTGATGGAGTTCTGTGGTAGGTTTGATATAATTTCTAATGAGCAAAATGGATTTCAAAAAGATAAATCAACTACCTTAGCTATTTATAAACTCCTAAATATAATTCTGACAGGAATCAATAATAACAAGTTCACTACGGGTCTCTTCTTCGACTTATCGAAGGCTTTCGATTTTGTCTCGAACAATTTGTTATTGCGAAAATTGGAAGCAATAGGAATTAGAGGACTTGTTTTACAATGGATGTCATCTTACTTGGCAGACAGAAAACAATATGTAGTTATTAATAGGACGGTAAAAGATGAACTAGTACCTTATTATTCCAATTCTAGAGTAATTAAACAAGGAGTTCCGCAGGGAAGCGTATTAGGACCAATTTTATTTTTATTATACATTAATGACATAACTAGCGTGACTAATCATAGGTTTGTTTTATTTGCAGATGACATTTCAATAATTGTTACATCTGACAGGAAGAATAATACAATTTATGACCATGAAATAGATATTAATAATACAATTGACAAAATTATTGAATGGCTTGATAAAAATAACTTAAACATAAATCTAAATAAATCCAATTATTTACAATTTAACCAATCGACATCCACTAAACATAATTTTAAGCTAAAGATTGATAAAATAAAAGAGGTAACCCATACAAAATTCTTAGGTGTTATTATCGATCAGGATTTAAATTGGAAAATTCATGTGGATGATTTATGCAAACGAGTTCACCGATTCGTATATGCATTGAGACGGATAAAAAATGTAACAAATAGAAGTACGGCCATTACATCGTATCATGCGTATATAGAATCCATTCTTCGTTACGGCGTAATATTATGGGGAAATAGTACAGACCGAAACCGAGCATTTATAGCACAAAAGAAATGTATTAGAGCTATATGCGGAATCTCACCGCGTCAATCATGCAAACCATTATTCAAAGAACTCGGGTTGCTGCCACTACCATCGCTTTATATACTTGAAACTTGCTGTTTTGTACACAAACATAAAGCCTTGTTTAAGGAAGCCCAAAAGATAACGTCAAGACTACAAAGGAACCAGTATAGGCTGGTTTTGAACGATGTTCCAAGATCTGAAAAATATGCTAAAAGTTGTATAACCATGTGCATTCACATATATAATAAAATACTTAAATACTTTATTTAAAAATAAATTGTTTTTATGGCTCAAAGAAAATAATTATTATGACATTAAAGAATTGTATGATAGAATAACTTAAATTATGTAAGTAGTATTTTAAAATTTTGACATTAATTGACATATATATTAGATTAAATTAAAGGAAAACTGTTAATGTATAATTATATAATTTGCATGCTTTTTATAAATAAGCGAAACATGTAGACCAAAAAAAAATGTAACACCTCTTTAATGTACACCATGTTTTACGCAAATAAAGATTTATGTTATGTTATGTTATGTTATGTTTTGCATTTAAAGGACTTAATATCACATTATTTAAAAAGAAATTGTTTTTATGGCTCAAAGAAAATAATTATTATGACATTAAAGAATTGTATGATAGAATAACTTAAATTATGTAAGTAGTATTTTAAAATTTTGACATTAATTGACATATATATTAGATTAAATTAAAGGAAAACTGTTAATGTATAATTATATAATTTGCATGCTTTTTATAAATAAGCGAAACATGTAGACCAAAAAAAAATGTAACACCTCTTTAATGTACGCCATGTTTTACGCAAATAAAGATTTATGTTATGTTATGTTATTGTGTATAGCCAGCTGCGCCTTCTGGCTCAGGTTTTTACTGCCAAGAAGTTTTCCCAACGCTCCATTCACACAATTCCCAGCACTCACTCGCCTTTCCACATTTACGGTGTACCTTCAATCCCTGCTGAAAGCCGGGATTGAAGGTACACCGTAAGATCCAAGATACACAAACTCATCCACTTGTTCCAACACTTCATCGTCTACCGTAATCCTTTCATTAGTTCTGGTTTCTTTTTTCAAATACCATTATCTTTGTTTTCTACGCATTATGTTAGTAATCCTTCCTTCATACATCTGTCTTTCATCATTGTGACTAGTGTTTGCAGTTGAAATGGTGTTTCTGCTAATAGGACGGCATCATCTGCATACAGCAGTCAGTTCACACCACTAGGTCACCCATGCGTTGTGCTGGCTTCTTCGAAGCAATGTCGGCGATCACCACGATAACGAGTCCGCACATTCCCTTAGGAACGCTAACAGAAGCACATTTGAAGGTCAAACCGTTGACACATCCGTCAGATAGTCCAGGGCTCGGGAATTGTAGCTTCTATTTAACTGACTTGAAAGTAGGAGGAGGTTTTTTTTGTCGGAATCTTTTATTTTTATGCATGTTCCCCGATCACTATTTCTAATTTTTATATATACTTCCCTGGTGGTCCTATGGTTGATGACCATAGGACCACCAGGGAAGTATAGACTCCAATGATGGAATCCTAGAGAAACCGAGGGAACTCTTCAAATTTTTATTATAGGTACACTTGAAGAGATTTGGGTTTTTGATTTGCTTTTTAGTTGCCAATTGTTTGAAGCCGGTTTTTTTTTTATTGAATACTAAATTATTATTTTTTCTTTATTTTCTAAGATTAATGACAAACTTACTGGCACACATTTTACAAACCTTGAATTGGCGGTGTATATATTCCACAAAACCATCGAAGAGTTTCCTGAAGAAGATAGGTAGGTACTACCTTTTACAATGGTTGTAAAGAATGCAAAAATATGGAAAACATGAGACCTTGTACTTCAAAACACATTACATGTATATAAAGTCTAATAATTGGTCTCATTTATCAGAATCGAAATAAGAAGAGGCATGCTCCGATGGTTCGGACATGTAGAAAGAATGTAGGAGGAAAGAATTACCAAACCGATATACAACGTGAAAGTAGAAGGATGTAGGAGCCGATGAAGGCCGACACTTACCTACCATGACCAAGTTGATTGTGTTTTATTAAAAGGTGACGTCAGGAGCCTAAGAATTCGGCGAGCGTGCATGAGAAAAGCAATGAATGAAGCGAGTGACGTGTGTAAGGACCGAGTCACGTGGCACTCGGTTCTCTCTGCCTACCCCGCAAGGGATTTCCCTTGCGGGGCAGAGAGGCGTGCAGTTATAGATAGATAGATTTATCAGAATCCAGAAACTTTCGGTATGACCTAATAATAATGTACTCACTTATACAGAATCGGCTCGCAGACCGGTGATTGACTAATGATAGTCAAACACCATGTTGAATCTTATATACGTAAAAAAATTAATTGCGTTGCAGCGATAATGAGTAAATAAGGCAATTTGTTAAATTCCGAGTAAGATATTAAATAGTATAATGGTTTCTGTTAATATTGACGAGCTCGGTGATGCAGTGGTGAAACGAGCTGTTACATTATTTTGACATCAACGCGGGTTGTGGGTTCGATCCCACACATGACAAATATTTGTATGCTACTTGTTTTTAAGAGAGGTAGGGCGCATCAAAGCAGCCCGCCTGGAGAAGTACCTCCACCTCACAGAAAACCGCGGCCAAATAACAACGTGTGAGTGAGGTCACCAGTAAGCTCTCAAGGAGTTGCTATGTCACCAGCAGAGGAGGTACCGCGCGAGTAACACGTTCATAGGCTACTTCATAGCCTCTTTCGCCAGCTTCTCCAATTCTGCTTTCTGGTTCGCTGCCATCTTGTTTTTGAATAACTCCTTGAAAAATAATTTGATATTTAGAAAATTGATTAAAAATAAAATTTTGAGAGTAGCCTGTATGAAGAAGTACCTCCACCTCACAGAAAAACATATCCAAATCCCTGGAGGATTGTTGTGTTTTTGCGAGTGAGTGAGATCAGCAGTAAGCTCCTGAAAAATAGCTGTGTTAGCTGCAGAGGTGGCATCGCGCGGGTGATACTTAATGTATTGCAAGCGTTCATAGCCAACGTAACCGCTTTACATCAGGTGGGCCGTATGCTTGTACTTGTACGATCAAATATACGAAAGAGAAAATCTTTCGGACATACTGTGTCCATAAAGTTATCATTTTATCGTAAATTTAATAGAGCATTTGCACAAATAAGCAAGTAAAGGGAATACAATACGTTGTTTAGCTGCCTACGGTTTATGGTTTAATATATATTTATTCCACAAAAACAGAATATTAACTTATAGCAGAAATACTAGTTAACGCAGTTAGTTATAAAGCAGATTGAAGGAAAAGCCAAAAAGAACTTTTATGCGTTAACTCGAATTTCCACCTCGACGTGGGGCTTAACTTTTAAAACGTTATAATTTATTTACTCAGCCACATATTTAGTATGTATTACGTACGGTTCACCTGCATGGGCTATAGGGCCAGCATAGGTGATGCGCGTCGAAAATTACTGCAAAGTCAGCGTCTCGCTTTAATATTTTTATGTAAATCGTATAGAACTATGAGCACCGAGGCACTACCAGTGCTGGCAGGCGTGTTACCAGTTGACTTGGAAATACAACGACGCGCTTCAATGTACAACACCGCTAAAAACATGCACTCTGATTTTATAAAACACCGCGATCATAATAAAATACTTAAGACTGTTCAAACCAACTGACGAGGTACTTGAAACTTTGCTGTCTGAATGGCAAGAAAGATGGGAAACTTCTACTAAAGGACGCCACTTGTATCTATTCTTTCAATCAGTGCGAGACAGATTAAGTAAAGAGTGGTTAGGATCACCTGTTGAGCAATTTTTAACAGGGCATGGAAAATTTAGGGCGAAGCTCGTTTCGTTTAGACTTGTCTCATCGCCTTTATGTGAGTGTTCTACGACAAATCATGAATTCGAGCAAACAGCACATCATGTTCCCTGGGAGTGCGATCTATGGCGTCGGGAGCGGGACGATATGTTAACTTCCTTTCGTGTCGCATCCGGGGTAGTATACTATTCTGATTTAGTGGCAACAAGGGAGAATTACCAGGCGTTTAGGCGGTTCTGCAATCTATATTATAGGAATCGATATGTTCGGTAACAACTCACAGTTGAGGTTCCAATAGTGTCAGATAGCTGATAAACCGTGATGCACGGCAGTTGAGCTTCACTTGACTAGCCATCTCTTTGAGGTTTTTAAATGCCTTATTTGTCATATTGCTGTCTCTCACTTTGCCAAGAGGGGAAGTCAATTCCACAACTTCCTACTCCTACAAATTTCTTCTGATTATATTCGTTGTGAGTTCCAAGGCAGCTGTAGTTTTACCCCCGGGACAGCAATGAGCTTCACTGTTCATTGCCTTTTTGGAGGTCGCCGCTGTTAATTCTGGCTACACAAGAGACACAGTGGTGGAAATCAGTGGTGGGTCTGTACCTACCGATAAAAAAAAATCTTTTTTTTTCAGCGGGAATATTAAATAAAATTGAACTCTTCGAATTAACATTAAATGATTTGCGCAACGAATTAGGTGAAATTCAAATAATTTGTCTTACCGAAACATTTAAGAGGATCAGAAAGCAATCTACATTTTTCTAATTATAAGTTAGCGGATTCTTACTCAAGGGGACATCAAAAACGCGAACACAACTAGACTTACCCAAATAAATTATTCGTACCTAAACAACGACCGAAAGTTTACAGCGACAACACATTTTGCATGGCTATAAAAATATACAATAAACTACCTACTAACATTAAGTAAATTTCTATTATTAATAAATTCAGAGGTAAATTATTTAATTGGCTCTATGGCTTATGTAAATGTTTTTATTCCATTAAAGAATATTTAGACGAAATGCACAAATAGAATGTAAGATGACATATCGGAATTGTATTTGATTTACATTTTCAGCAACGGACATTTAATTAGCAATTATTAATTATGTAATTACGTATCTGGTGACAAATCTGTTTTAAATAAAATTGTGATCATGTTCAATTTCAATTTCTACGCTGCCGAGAGCGGCAAGATACGTATGACCTAGATATAAGATATTTTAGACCTTGTTTACCATGTCTTGAGAAATAAAATATACATTCATTCAACCAACACTGTTTCTAATATCATCATTGCGCATACGGTCTACAAGCGTTACGCCTAAAATTTTGCGTAACACTCGCATTCCGACCGCGTTTATCTTACATATCTGCTCTCTCTGCCAACTCTCGTTTCTATCAGTAAGCGTTGGGACCAGCATTGCATTGTGTACAGAGAGTTGCGCCTTTTGGCTCAAGCTAAAAGCTTGAGCCAAAAAGTTTTCGCAACGCTTCAATCACCGTATGTCCAGCACTCACTCGTCTTTCCATATCAGCGGTGTACTTTCCACTCCTGCTGAAAATGCATCCAAGATATACAATCTTATTCACATGTTCCAACACTTCATCAACAATTGTAATCCTTACATTGGTTCTGGTGTCTTCTCTTTCAAATGCATAAATTATTATATTTGTCTTCTTCACATTCAATAGTAAGCCTTTCTCCATACAATCGTCTGTCATCATTGTGACCAGTGTTTGCAATTCAGATGGTGTTTCTGCTAATAACACGGCATCGTCTGTGTTACGCCCACGAACTAGTTTGAAGTTTCTTGTGTAAATGAATGATTCTCCTTCGAGTAACAAATATAAGTATTTAAAGATTACATTTTTATAACTATTATTAATCACTGAGAGCTACCGCTTACAACTAATTCTAACAACTTATTTCTTAATTTATATAGGTAGGTACCACATACACGACGTCTATCTACATAAAATCGCGCTTATCGATGCATGATGGACACGTTTTGTGTTGGCGCGATAGTCTGCATAAAGCAGACAGTTCACCACCAGCTCACGCATACCCACATAATCCTACATTCGTTGACTTTATTCTCTGCAGACAACTATAAAGATACAGAATAAACAACCTAGCAGGCAGCATTTTTTTTAAACTACGTCGGGAGGCATACAAACATACGGCCCACCTGATGTAAAGCGGGTGCCGTAGCCTATTAACGCTTGCGATATATTTGACAAGCTCGGAGGCTCAGTTGTGAATGACGCGACTTTGACACTAACGCTCGTGGGTTCGATTCCCACACAAGGCAAACATTTGTGTGCATGAACATGTCTATTTGTCTTGGTCTGGGTATTTTCTATGTATAATAATTATGTATTTACAAAAAAAGGTATTTAAGTATGTTTATCAGTTGTCTAGTACCCATAACACAAGCTTCGCTTACTTTGGGGCTAAATGGCACTGTGAAATTTGTCCGACAATATTTATTTATTTATATTAAGTATCACTCGCGCGATGCCTCCTCTGCTGCTTACACAGCTACCCCTTAGGAGCTTTCTGGTGGCTCACTCACGCGCAGAAACACAACAACCCTCTAGGTAGTTGCTTTTTGGCTGCGGTTTTCAGTAAGGTAGAGGTACTTCCCCAGACAGGCTGCTTTGATGCGCCCTACCTCTCTTTTGAAACACCCAGACCAAGACAAACAGACATGTTCATGCACACAAATATTTAACCCGTGTGGGAATCGAACCCACGAGCGTTGGTGTCATAGTAGCGTAATAGTGCGTTTCACCACTGCGCCATCGAGCTCGTCAAAAGAATACACACTGGAAGGCAAAATCTCTCCGTAAACTTAAGGGTTCAATACCGTATGTGAGCTTAGGATCGCCAACAATTCTCACAGCTCGGCTCTGAACCGAGTCACAAGGTCCAGGTGTGCCTGCCTACTCCAGCACTCCATGTGCGGTATAACTAACATACAATCTAACCCCCCTACCTTCCGCGGCTCCCCGAGCTTGCGGTCTATGAGCCGAAATGCGGGAGATGCAGCACGGCACTTGTTGCTCTGACGCTGTGTTCCGTGCCGCGGACATTTCATTACTCCCTACAAAGTATTTAATTAAATAGCAAGTATATATTTAGTATATTGTGTATATGGGATTGGTCCGCCTTTTTTTCGTGGACCGCCGGCCCACCTGCCCGCCAGCCCACCTCCCCGCCGGCTCGCGGCGCCGCACTCGTCACCGTGGTCGCCCGTGCGGCGATAATTCGCATAAACTAACTGTGATGTCGAAAAAACAAACAACAGTTCATACAAAGTATCATTTAATTCCAGCAATATAAATTATTCAGTTACCTCCCGTGCATCCACTGATCTACCCACCACTGAGTGCGGGGGATATTCGTACTTACCCGTACACCTACTGTATCCCACCAGTGGGTGGAGAGGGGAACGCTTGCGACCCGTGCACCCACTGTATAATGGTAAAAGAAAAATTTTAAGGATCCGTGCACCCACCGTTTATATATTTATTAAATTATAATTCGATATAAATTGAAAGTTAACTTTAAGAGGAAACAATACAATACTCTAAACAAGTATCCACACTGCGGCACTGGCCACATAATTTGTTATTTACATAAATTATGATAAATAAAATAGGATGTTATCTATCGTTCAATTGTCATTCAAACAATATACTTATTAAACAATATTTTAATAATAAATTTATTTCATACACACAATTCATACAATCAATCTCAAGTTCACAGTAGAAGTACCTACACAAATTTATTATACGTACCTAGTATACTACTAGGAAGAGAACGTGATGTACCATTTGGATCTGTGACATCTGAACTAGTATTTTGTATTACAGATGCAATAATGAATACGGATATTAATTTTATACTATCCTACTATATAGAACCCATTAATATGTTAAGCAAAAAGTTTATGCTAACAAAACGTCAATATGGAATTGTACTCAAAAACAGAAACTCAAATACAAAGTATCTCTTACCATTGATGAAGTGAGGATTGTGTCTATAGTTCGTGCCAAATCGATTGAGAAAAGCGGAGATGACCAGTTGCCAAACCTGAGCAAAACATCGTTGCGACGTGTGTTGCGCCATTTAAAATTCAAATATATAAAAAGAAACAGAAAAAGTGGTTTAATAGATCGCCAAGAGATAGTTCTGTGGCGTACCAAATATTTGGGAAATACAAAAATTACTTGACGAAACATGGATTAACGCAGGCCATACTGTGGGAAAGTTATGGGAAGACACCACCATTGAATCTTCTCGTCAAGCACGATTGGAAGGCTACTCTACTGGCGCGAAAGCCCCTTCAGGTAAAGGAAAGCGATTAATAGTTGTACACGTTGGCAATAAAAATGGCTTTTTGGAGAGATGTGATTGGGTATTTGAATCATCGTCTACAGGTGACTACCACGAGAGTATGGATGCTCTTCATTTTGAGGACTGGTTTAGAAAAGTAATAGAAAAACTACAAAGCGGCGATGTCATAGTTATGGATAACGCTAGTTACCACTCCAGACGTTTAGAAAAAACCCAATGTCTTGGAGGAAACAAAATATGCCGGAGTGGCTACAGTCTAAACAGATCGCATACGCGCCTCCGACACAAAGACCCACTTAATGGAAAAAGTAAAGGCAGTTAAAGATAACTATCGAAGTTACGTCACTGACGAGATGGCAAAAGAGAAAGGCATCACAGTGGTTAGGTTACCTCCTTACCACTGTGAGCTCAACCCCATCGAACTTGTGTGGGCAGATGTGAAAGGATACGTTGCACGAAAAAATACAACTTTTAAGTTACCAGATGTTAAAAATTTACTAAAAGATGGTTTAACTCCAATCACGCCAGATAAATGGAAAAACTGTGTCCAGCATGTCCTTCAGGTTGAACAAAAAATGCGTGGCATGGATGACAGAATTGATCAAACTGCAGATCGATTTATAATTAATGTTACAGACAGTTCATCTGAAAATACATCAAGTAAAATAAGTTTTTATTTCATTACCTACATTATATTGAAAATAAAGTTTAACTTTTGAATCGTACATTATTCGGTGGCGTCGTCAATCGAATCTTCATATGTGTTGAAAATGAATGCTTTTTGTTGTGAAATGAATAAAGTACCTTAAAACAATAGATGATTTTTCGTCTACAACAACTGTTTGTAACTTATTAACAATATATTTAATATACATTTATGTCATTCAAAAATAAATAAATTATTAAAAATAAATAAATTCATACTTATAAAATTGCCAATATATTGTAGATTTGCAACCTCTGGTTAAACGACCGAAAGGTCATTGTCCGCTTTTCTCAATCGATTTGGCACGAACTATAATCTAAAGTTATTAGTTAGGGTCACAGCACTCACTATAGTTTTAGCGTAGACAATTTGAAATTCTTTGTTCATTCCCTTTTCATTCTAATTTCAGTTTGACCATTACATTAAAAGTGTTCGCCATGACATGTCTTGTGTACCTAATGAGTCCAAAAATGGAGTAGCGGTGGCTATTGCTCATGCGAAAATGCTGCAACGACGAGCAAACATATTACAAAGACAAAGGCCTTGCAATTTTCACTATTGTGCCTTCTTTAATAGCACAAAACATGCATTATATATTAGTCGAAATAGAAGTTATCAAGTGCAAAAAACTGTTTATAAGAATTACAGTGACGTGGAATTCCTACTAAATTTATAAGGTATTTAATAGCGGATTATTATGATACTGATGACAACACTCGGGTACTGGTTTTTACTGATGAGGAGAAACTAAAACTCATGGGTAACATTGAAGAATTTTTATCGAAGGTACTTTCAAATCAGTCCCTTCTCCATTTTATCAGTTAATGGCTATACACGGTGAAATTGAAAGTACCTTGGTATCAACGAGGGTAGTACCTTTAATGTACGTATTACTTCCTAACAAAACAGAGAAGAGTTATATAAAAACTAGCTTTTACCCGTGGCTTTGCTCGCATTGATAAAAATATATATTTATTTTTAATAAAAGGTATCCTATGTTACTTCTAATACCTCCAAGAATATGTGTACAAAGATTCATGATGATCGATTGTGTTGTTTTCGCGTGAAAGTGTAACAAACGGACATTCACATTTATAATATTAGTAGGATGTTTGATCTGATAACAGTAACAGTTCCTGATTTTAAGACAAAAACGGTTCATGCCGATTTCGAGATGGCTTAACCCTTCGAAACCCGGGTGGTCGTATACGACCGCGAAATGTATGGGAAAACGTATATAACGGGTTCTGACTGCTCAAAAGCATTTGTTATCAAATGCTGTTAAAATATTATTTCCGTACATTATTATCAATATAGATGATTATTTATTTACACACCACGTCTTTGTAGAAAAACAAAAATCTAGGTATTAAAAGAAATGTTTTACGACGCGTAGGCTTATGTTGTGTTTGTTCTGCCTATGTTTATATATATATATATATATATATATATATATATATATATATATATATATATATATATATGGCAATAGTGTTGCTACTTTATGCCAGTGTCAAAGTATTTTGAAAATCTTAATTCTATGTTCCAGCTTCAGGAACTGTGCTGAAAAAATACTTGGGAAGGGTACCTAGACCCATCAACCCAGTTTAAATACCACCCGTAAAACGATAGTGATTTTTACAAGGTTTTCTTGATGAACTTATTCACGTCTTCCAAAAAGTGCATAAACGTGTTATATTTGAGTTTTCTCATTACTGTATAATTTCACTAGCACTTATTTACAAAATACTATCGAAATTGTCACACAAAACTAATTTTATACCGAATTGCAAAAATTACAAGTAAAAAAACAATGTCACTCATCAAAAGCGCGGGAAGAAGTCTCTGCCTCTGTTACCAACTTGTATGATAAATGACGGTTGAAATTATATTGCCGAAGAATGTCAAGAAATTAAGAATAAAAAACTTGAAACTTTTTTCGTTACTTTGAACATTTTATTTAAGAGAAAAGTTTCATATATCAAAGAATAGTGTGTGTATAACAGATGTCATAGAACAAACAATATCTCCGAAGGCTGGAACTCTGGCCTAAATAAAAAATAAATAAAAATTACGTCACGGTAGCTAAATTATTAACTAAAATATTTTTAATATCATATGCTACATTAACTGACAGACGGAACACAAATTACGTTTTTAGAAATAATCAGATACTGAATGCACAAATGCAACTAGTGAACAACGAGATAAGCGTTGGTAATTTTTTGGACAAATTGCGTTGAAATTGAACATCAGATGATAGTGAGATTATATAGGTATAACAATCTTTTTTTTCATAAGCTTTTGATTGATGCACAATCCTGAGCTGACTTCATACAATTAGGGAATGTTTGAATATTTTGATTGTATGTTCTCATTTAATTTTAAGTTGACTATCGATTTATATCGAATTATAATTAAGATAGTCTTTATGTAAATACCAGTGGGTGGTGATATCTATAAATATCTTAATAATTAAATTAATATATTAATTATAGTAAAATATAGGTATAAATTACTATTACCATGTCTATTACTTAAAATGGGTGCACGGGCAAACATGAATTCCCCCTGCGCCCACTGGTGGGATACAGTGGGTGTACGGGTAAGTAAGAATTCCCGCCGCACCCACTGGTGGGTAGATCAGCGGGTGCACGGGTCGCGAGTGAAATTATTACAAGCACGAATTTAGTGAAAGGTCTCCCTCCGACTTGTGGCTGTGGGTGAGTTGTCGAACGGACGACACCTCGCCGGACACCACGCTCACTCGCAACTATTTGTATTCGTGTTCTCCCGCCATACTTTCATATATTAATATGTCGCCACAACATGGCCGATTGTCTTATTCTTTACAACTCATTAGAGGGGCATCAAATTTTAATAAAGGATACGGCGAGCACTGCCACATATAATTTATGAAAATTCATTTTAAGTACAATTTCGCACGGGCACGGGCCGGCAGACAACTGATACCACCACTACAACTAATTACTCCATAGAGTATCGATGTGTTCGTGGGAGTGAGCGTGGTGAGTTGCTGCTTTGGCAACAGTGGCAATACCAACGCGGGTGCAGCATGCCTTGAAGGCTACCAATGTGCAAAGGCTACGGAAACCGCTGCTCATCATGTGGACCATATGCAAGTTTGTAGTCTAAGAAATAAACAAAAGACAATGCGGTAAGGCCCGTTTCTACAACAGCGACATAAACAACCTTCAAATCAATTATACAAAAACTGAATCTATCGTTTGGACTCAATTTATTTTTAAAGCGATTGAAGCCAATCGACCAATCATTTCTAATCGATCGAGCCTATTCTTTCACCAATTGGTTTGCTCCACCAGAGATATGTATTCCACACGATTGGACCAAACCGACCCATTTCTTTCCGTGAAGGTGAATCCAGTAACATGTTGTATAACTTACGTTATTTGACACGTCAACATCATTTAACACTGCTATATAGCATTGCAACACAAAACAAGACTGTCCACATCGAAATAGCAGTGCTATATAACAATGTTATCAGCACCACAGCGCCGCCCCGGGAGGACGCAAACTGCGCGGGAACAACCTGATTTGTAGAAATACACTTCGCGGCTAATTACGCGACAGCGGCCGCAAGTCTAGCGCACGCGACTTGCACGCTACGGTAAGTTATATAACACTATTGCACACATCACCAACATGTTACATAACAATGCACAACATGTTGTACTTGTTGTATCGCGCACGCAGCACGCGCCGTGTCGTCCGCACTCGTACAACACGCCACGCTCAACTATCATTTACAACACGTTTCGTTACATTCCCTGGACTCGAGCGCTCGCTCCCGTTTACAACCTATTAACATCGAACCGACTGACGTTTCCTCGATCGACTTCAGCTCGTTACTCTTCGCATAGAACTATGTTATATTTCTAGTCCCGGGCCGCGGCTACAGCGCCATCTTGCGGCCCTCGATGGAAATGTCGACGGCGCGCCGCGAGCCGCTGCGCATGCGTTTCTGATCGATGAACCTTTTCATCTGCTTTTCATAGCGCGTCATCTTCTTCTTGGACACCTGCAAGACGCGCCGCTTGAACGGGACGGTACCGTCTCCCGTAGGAATATTGAAACAAAGATTGTTTTGAACTTTGTTTCAATATTCCTACTATTAAGAATCGCGGGGTGGAGCTCCGCCGTAAACAACAACAGTGAAAAAATCATAAATAGAGAAAAATTCGACCTACCATACAAACTGGTCGGCCGAACTGATCGAATTGAATGATGTACATAATAGCCTTTTTTATGTATTTATGCTGGCTACTTATTTTTCTGTGGCAATTTTTTTGTTTAGTTTCAGGCAGAGCTGCATCCCGCGAGGTTTGCATCTTTGAACCAAGACTCTGTACATTACGCATCGTCGAGACGGAACACAAAATAAGGCACAAGATACTTAAAAAGCAAACTGAACAAGTACCGTCACATTGCGAACACCGGCAGAGAACAGTGACTACTATTTGGAGAATTGTTGTGTTCCTCGGTGAAACCCTGACTCACTCGCACGAAGACTGTGGAAGGAGGCCCACGAGCGGTCGGGCCGCTCCTGCTTAAATACCGGCCGGCGACCTCTCCCACGTGGTCAAAACGTGGCGCCTCCCGTGTCCTCGTAGAACATCCTCTTTGCTGATTACTTGAGCTGTTAGGTTTGCGTGTGAGCCCGGAATTAACGTAAAAGTGGTAACGTTATAAGAAAGATGTTGCGGCCTATTATGAAATCTGCACTAATGTCCCATGCTTTTCTAATTTTGTTTAAAATTGCCAAAAATCTAAGACGCACCGTCGTCAAAAGTAACTGTGTAACGAAGCTTGGATATTACATGAATTTTCAAGAATTTCAAGAGTTTTAATGGACTCCATTGTGTCTGCTGAGACAAAAGGTTATATAAAAAATTGCGACATATTAAGTCTTCTTTTCTGAAAAATATTTACGAATTTCTCTACTGATTTTCTGTTTAATATTCCACGATACTTCTTTTCTAGTAGAAGTACTAGCGACCCGCAAAGACGGGGTTGCATGGACGATCTGACCATATCCGGACAGAAGGTGTTTTGATCAATCAACTCTCTTCAACCGTAGGGTTTGATTTAGGTAATGTTCTGTGTATTCGCGATAAGCGCCGAGATTCAGATCTTTTTCGCGACAGAGTACTAGCAAGAATCTTCATTTTTCGCGATAAGATTTTTTGTTTCTTGATGGGGTTTCGGCGAGTTCTGGCTTTAACAGCATTAACAGCCTTTGTAGTTCTAACAGCACGCGGTCGCCCGGATCTTTTATGGTCTTCAACAGAGGAAGTGTTGGTATATCTGTCATTAGTACGATATACGAACATGCGGCTGATACCAAGCTTTAGAAGTGTATTGAGTATGAACGACAGCTCCATACTTACTTTGTACAAGGGATCACTGCAGTCCTATTTTCTTTAACACCCCATTCCATATTGTAATTTAATAACAAACACGCAAAAAAATATGTAAAACGGCGGGAAATCGAAAGAAGTCGTTAACACGTTCAAACGCGTTCCAAGTTCAAAATAAAAGTTGAAAAAAAGGAAAGTTTGTATGTAACAGTACTTAGGGCCAGACTAGCTATGTATAACATGTGCCAATGTACTAGTCAGTGTCGAAACTTGAATATCCGTGTGACGTATTCAGGGTCGGTCAGTGGGCACTCACCCGCGTCATGTCCAAGTCGCAGGTGGACTTGGGCCGGTACACGTACTCCTTGTTGGAGGGCATGGGCACGCGCGCGCGCGCCACCCAGCCAGGCTCGCCGGGCCGCACCGAGCTGGAACAACACACCGCCGCTCGCTAATCACGATGCACGACACTCGGCGCTCTCGCCGCGCTCGACACAACCAATGACACTTAACTATGTGCTAGCAAGTGTCAGTCATTAGTGCGGCGCGTCAGTTACGCACCACACGACAATATAATCGCTGGTTCACATCCGGCTCGAAGGAAAATATAAGCTACGCGGCCCTGGAGTTTGAATACTCTATATGAATAATACAAAATACTGACTTGTAACTTATTCGACTTAAGCTTGTTGAATATTTGATTTTTCGACAGTGTACATCACTGGATTGATAATTAAGTCACCTCCCTAAGGTCGCGACCAAAGACAATTGGTTCGGTCTATTTCGCCGTGGTGGCGAGCGATTCGCTAGTCGCTCTTCCGCCGTATAACAGTTAGCGAGTGCATCAACCAAATTATCTATTTAACGGAAATTTGAACACTACTTGTACCTCAAACTATATAATCGTGTTGCGTGTGTTTTACACGATTTAACTTTATGACGTTCGGTGGCTCAGTCGTGAAAGACGCGACTTTGACACCAACGCTCGTGGGTTCGATTCCCACACAAGACAAACATTTGTGTGCATGAACATGTCTGTTTGTCTTGGTCTGGATGTTTTAAGAGAGGGCTGCTTTGTTGCGCCCTACGTAGGGCGCATCAAAGCAGCCCGTCTGGGTAAGTACCTCCACCTCACAGAAAACCACAGCCAAATAACAACTCCCTAGAGGGTTGTTGTGTTCCTGTGCGTGAGTGAGGTCACCAGTAAGCTCCTAAGGAAGGTTGCTGTGTAAGCAGCAGAGGAGGCATCGCGCGATACTCAATATATTAGACGCGTTAATAGGCTACGGTAACTGCTTTACATCAGGTGAACCGTATGCTTGCATGACTCCCTACGTTGTATAAAAAAAAAGTGATTTAGTTATCAAAACGGGTGACAAGGGTAATTATCACTATATACAACCCCTAAATCGCCGACCTTCTGAAATTTAAACTGTGCAGTAATAATTTGACCCAAACCATACAGTCCAAAATTTTGAAAATAATGGTGTGGTTACGCCACACAGCTAATTGCTAATAATGAGTGCTTTTCGATACGTGATTGATGGTATACTGATGCCGCGCGGCGGGTGTCGCCCGCGGCCATGCTGAATCTCTGCGTCAGTAGTGTCCAAGGTGATGCATCGAACATGTACGTAGGTACCAACGAACAGGCACTCAGCCGGCGGTGTCCGCGCGCGCGATCCGTGACCTTTTTGTGAATAAGCCTTCATTTTACTGGGTTACCGCCAGACGAGTGTGAAGCGGACCACTGCGACCGCGTTATACATTAAAACCTCATTTTGACCAATTACAATGTCTTTATGTTTCCTACCGCCGCGGCCTCGACGTCCTCTTCACCTTTTTGTATAAAAAAAGAAGTTAATCAAGCATACAAACCGCCCCATGAATGGAGGCTACCGCAGCCTATGAACGCCAGCGACACTAGCAGTCGCTCACGCTGTGATGACGTTCATTTGGCGCAGTATAGTACCCTGGGTACGAGTGGAGCGCGGGCACCGGGCTGTACTCACCGGTCCGGCTCGGTCTCCGGCTCACGGGCCTTGCTGCTGGGGCCGGGCTCGGGCCGGCGGCCGCCCGCCATGGCCTCGTCGCGCGCCTGCCGCTCCTCTCTCGTCATCGCTGCAAAAACACCACCGTGAGACGCCCACCTCCCAAATAACTCATCGAAACATTATTTTTTTACAGTCAAGAAGGAAAATTTGTTTTGCATCGATGCAAAACACAAACTCTTTTCTTTCTTGACAATATCTTGAAAACATCCACGACGCTACATCGACCGAAGTACACCGCCGCCGACCGCGAGCGAGGCGACCAGCCATGCAATTCTGTAAGAGCAAACATCCTTACATCCTCGGAGACATCGGCTGTTATAGCATTGAACACAAAATTGCAAGTCGCTTTTCATGGTTGTGCGACACTAGCGCAAGACTGCGTTTGGAATTGGAATTCTACAAGGCAAACAGCCTCGCGTACGCTTACAGCCATATAGAATACCAAATAATTTAGCCGTGATCGCAGTAGACGATGTCAAAGCTGTGACATCTGTGATCACAGCGACGCACACAGCCATTACGAGTCGCTTAGAGAATTGCATGGCAGTAGAGGCTGTGAGATGGGCACGCGGACTGAGCCCTGCTAGCTCGCGATCGGGAACGAGTACGTCTGGGGCTTTGCCTGAGACCGAAGCCCACTCGCAGAGTAAGGCGTGTACTCACCCTTGAAGTCTGTGGAGAGGTTGAAGATGGGCCGCGCCCACTCCGAGATGAGCCGGCCGGCGCGCTCGCGGTTGGCTTTGGTCTCCTTCGGGTGCTTGTACAGGTACATGACGGCCTTGCCGATGCCGGACTGCTTCAGCAGGCCCTGGTGTACCGAGGACACGGTTACATTAGCCTACAGTTGTTAGATCGACGAATAAACAAATAGTGCGCCGCTCTGCCGGTCTGCCGGGAGGTGGGGCCGGCGTGCCTTCTCCAGTCGCAGCGGACTGCATGACATGTGCAGCCGGTCTTGTATCATTGTTAATACATTCAGTGCACAAGGATAGTTTCAGAATGACATTAAAATGCTACTCAATTACCAAATTCACGTTAATTTCACACGCCGGCACTTGAATCGAGGCAAATTATTTAAAATGTACAAAGTAACATAAGTATTATGTCAAAATGAAAATAATTCAAAACAATGTCCAACTAGTTCATTACTGACGTCAATAAATATGTAAAACTAATAAATGTGCCGCCGGCCCAGAACACCGATGATACTATATAACAATGAAATGAGCTTTTTCATAGTGCTTTTGTAATAAGCTTCGTTAACAATTAGCATTATTAATTATTTTTCAAACTTACAACCACCGAGGTTGTTGAGCTTTCAGAGTAGTAGGTAAATGTAGCCTATTAACGCTTGTAACATATATCACTCGCGCGATGCCTCCTCTGCTGCTTACACAGCAATTCCTTAAGAGCTTACTGGTGACCTCACTCACACGCAGGAACACAACAACCCTCTAGGGAGTTGTTATTTGGCAGCGGTTTTCTGTGAGGTGGAGGTACTGCCTTAGACGCGCTGCTTTAGTGCGCCCTACCTCTCTTAATAATATGTATGTATGTTATCCAAGTGAGGAATGTGCACGCTGGTCCCGTATTCGCGCAGCGCCCACGAGAAGCGGCGAGTTCGCTCACCGCCGTGGTGACGTGTTTCCGGGTCGAGCTCGTGTCTGTTACCATCACAAGAGGAGAATGTCTCCAACTGTTCGATTTCGTGACCGTTTGGAGTCACATTTCGAGTCAACTTCTGGTACGGTCAGAAGCGCATCATCTTTGTTTTTCTAAATTTATTTTAACGCTTATTTCATTTGCACGAGTATTAAATATATTTCAGCAAACCTGTCGTTACATCGGTTAAATGACCGTTAACATCGCGTGCAATGAGACGAGTGCCGTCGTCCGCGAATACAACAATGTCACGGGGCGGACCGGCGTACACGACGAACGGGCCGTCGTGTACGCCGGCGGCCGGCGGGCGGCACGCCGCCCCGAGTGTACACGCCGTCGCCGTCGCCACTCGCTGGACGTCCAGCCCGCGTCAGTCCACGTCTGGTCTCGTTAAGGTCTGTTGTCTGTACTGGTTGTCTTCTGTTTGTTACGTAGGAGGTTAACCAGTTCTTTTGATAAACCCTGAGCTCCCAGTTGTCGCATTATTTTTATGAGAATGTCATATGAAATTCTGTGATATGCCTCGGACACGTCTATAAGAACTGCAATAGACCACTTGTTTTGATAAAGCATATTAAATATTTCTAAGCCACAGTTAGAAACGGCCGAGGTTGTCGAATGGTTTTTCCGAAAACCAAGTTGAGTTTCACCGGCTACATTATATTTTTCCAAAAATGAATACAAATTGTTCGAAAACTTTTGATATCACCGATGCCAGCGCTACAGGACCATGAATCCCTGCACGCCGAGCACGCAACGCTTTCGACGCCGCGCGCTCTCGGCCGCACCACTCTCAGGACTGCTCGAAAGCGTTACAATTTATTGAGAACTGCGCTTCTCTTTAAAAACAATAATAATCGTCTGCACGAGGAATTTACCACAGAGTGGTAAATGATGTTAGCCGCCTTGTGGCCGTAAATGGCAGCCGGGTAGTGTTTAATTAAACAATTGTGACGAGATACCTTGTCGATGGGCGGGAAGTCGACGAGCAGCCGCAGCAGCGACTCCCTGATGAGCAGGCAGGGCAGCGCGCGGTTGGGCATGGGCGCGAGCCAGTCGCACAGCACGTTGAGCACGTTGTGCTCGAGGAACGCCAGCTGCAGGTCTCTCTTGATGAGCTGGCTCATGGCCTTCTTGAGCAGCGCCACCTTGCGCACGGCGGGCAGCCCGCGCCGGTTCAGCTCGCGGTCCGCGTCCGCCGCCGCCCGCATCGACTGCCACGCACAAACACACGTGAGTATACTGGTTAATGAGCTATATTTATAATCCACAGTTCAGCCTCAATATGTACCTACTAAGAATTTAGGAGGAAAAAGAGCGGGATCCCCTGCTACAGGCTTTAATAAGTCTACTAGGTGGGTCTCAGTAACATGTATATTTACGAGTAGCACAGTTAGGCTGATAAATAAGAATTTGGATTCTTTTTTTTTAATTTTGAATACTCGCCGACGAGAGGCTGGCGTCGCCCCGCCAGCGAGAGCGCTCTCTCGCAGGATACACAGGACCATACGTAGACATAGAGTTGATCACGCTGTAGTTAGTCAGTCGGCACTAGAGTGGTGTAAAGAACTCGAGTCCTTAAGTCTTAATTCGAAAAACTCGGCTCAATTCTACAAGACTCGGAGTCTCGAGTCGAGCCGAGCTTCAGTCATGTCACGAAGACTCGAGCGCTAAAACAGACCCCGAGTCTTTTTCAACTGAGAGTATATGAGACATGAGTTGACGCTCGTCTTGTATCTGTAGGCCAATTCTGCTAAATAACTGCAACTGCACGTTTACGCCTGTCACTTGAGTCGTGCAGCAATAGTGCAGTGCTAATAGGTGTATTCTATTAAAATTTCCTGCACTGCAAATACGCTGGAACTGCGCGTATACTGCACTGCAACGGCACTGTAACTACGCTGCAACTGTGCGTATCCTGCAAGTGAACTACTTAACACCTGAAATTTTACCATATTTCAGTCTAATAAAATGTATTTTTAATTAATGTTGACTCCTATAGTTTCACACCCCATTCATTGCCCTTGGTTGCCGGCGTGGAGGTATTTCTAACCGAGAAGAAGCTTTACTTAATCATATATCCACAAACATCTCGCAAAACAAAATAAATATAAATCACCTCTTCAGAATATTAATTTCACTTCGCAAAAGTTGCTCAAGAGTAACGTTAACAAAACCGCAAGTATACTCTTTCAAAAATGCTGTCACCGGTATAAAAATGTCAAAACAATTTATCAGAATACTATTATATTGCAGGAAACGTGCAGGTGCAGTGCTGGTTTTTTAACAGAATAGCGAGTCATTTACTGCAGCATTCCTGCAACGTCGCTGCTGTCAGATCGCTTATCAGAATACCGAAACGTCAACATGTACGCATTTTGACACACGCCGCGCTGCAGTGCAGTTGCAGTTTTTAGTAGGATCGGCCTACTGTACGTCAGGCTGTGGTTCATTTAGAACACGCTTGTAAAGCAACAATGTAATGATAACGTTACTTGTGACCGTGAGTTTAGTGATGTTAAAATACATGCCCGGGGGTGAGCCCAGGTCTAATAAAGAGATTTGGTTATGATAATGTTTTTAAGATAACCAGCGTATTCTGGTCTTTATTTGAAGAGATGTAGAAAGTGCCGCTTTAAAAAGGAAGGCTCCAAACGGAAAAGAACGACTCGCCGCGTAAAAACCTCTCACACTTCACGTTGCGATCAAGAGCTCCCACAGACTGAAATCGTCTGGTGTGGGAGTGGTGGCGAGTCGAGTCGTGCGATTTGTCAGCCGACCTCAAAGACTCCAGTTGTTTACAACTCTAGTCTGCACCGAGAAACGAAAGGCCGTAAACGGATCCATAAACCTTCAACATCAACCCTGCAGCGATCCCACTGCAGGGATACGGGTTTCTCTTCAACCGAAGGGGTTTAGAGCATACCACCACGCTGCTCAAACGCGTATTGGCGGAGGCCAGTGTTTTCAAACCGCCCGAGGGCCACTGACTTAGCTTAACGACTGTCATCTACCAACAACAGCTGGGACCGACGGCTTAACGTGCTCTCCGAAGCACGGAGAAACTCGAGATAAATGAACCCATCCATAGACCGGGTGCGGTCGACGTTGCCTAACCTGCGTGTTTGATTAGAAGGACACGCGCAACGCCGCCATCGAGCTCCCTAAACCTTGACTATTATAATTCATATCCTCGTTCAAAGTTTCTCTTCTTTTTAATAACACTTCAAAGGAAGCCCGTGTAACCGGTCCGGTTTGCATTCTCTCCGACATGTTTGTATTTCACTCGCATGTCGCTAGTTGAACGAGGGAGTGGAGTGGTGTCGGGAAGGACGGCCGGCCGTACACCGTGCACAGTTAATGCACTATTCCCAGAGCGACCACCAGAGTCACCGACCTGCAGCAGCTGCGCGATCAGCTCGTCGTTGTCGTTGATGAGCGCGATGTCGCCGCGCCGCCGCCGCCCGCGCCGCTCCGCCTTCTTCCGCTCCAGCATCAGATCGAAATCTGACTGTCCTGCGGCTGCTGTGAAAAAAACAACGCAAAACATTACGAACGAAGTGCAACGTGTCTCGGAATGGTGGCGAGGACCGCACAGTCTGAAGAACTGTTTTCCCTTATCCCACCCTCACCCTTCCGTCATAGAACCACACGTGCGGGTTTGCGATGTCATAGGTTGAGAATATCGCTTCGCGTACCAAAAAGTTCGGCAACTCCTATCTTTGTCGTACCATTAAAAAGTGGAACGCCTTGCCTGCACACGTCTTCCCTCCTTCCTATAATATGGGATCCTTCAAACGAAGCGTGAAGAAGCATTTTGCGAGTCAGCATGGCATCGTCAACTGACAGGATACGGTATGTAGTATGTTGTCAGTTGCAGTTGCGATTTGGGCTCCTCTTTCGTTTAGCATCAGGCAAAGAGGAGCTCTATGCTGAACTAATATAAAAAAAAAAAACAGTCGACGACGAGTGCGGTGAGGGCGGGGGACGGAGAGTGCCGCGCCGGGAACCACGTCACATACAAATATTAAAACGGACAACGGGAGTTTTTTTTTCGTCAGGGGGCATGCAAGCATACGGCCTACTCGACGACAGGCGGGAACCGTAGCCTACGAACGCTAGCGACATGTTAAGTACCACTCGTGCAATGCCACCTCAGCGGATAACACAGTTACTCCTTAGGAGCTTACCGGTGACCTCTCTACATTCTCGAGGATACAACGACCCTCCAGGGAGTTGTTATTTGACTCCGGTTTACTGTGGAGAAAAGATATTTCACTGGACGGGCTGCACACTCTCTAACCCTCTTAAAACACCCAGACCGAGACAAACAGAGATGTTCACGCACACAAATGTTTGTCCTGTGTAGGAATCGAACCTTCGAGCCGCGACGTCAAAGTAGCGTTAGTAACCACTGCGCTACCGAGCTCTTCAAAACGACCTGTAGTATATAGTATATATACAGTTTGGAGACATAGAACCGATGGGTGACTGAATGGTTATACCGCTGCTGGAGCCGTCGACGGGCCGGTCGTCGTCGGAGGACGAGTCCTCCTTGTCGGCGGCGGGCGGCGGCTCATTGTCGGCGTGGGGCGGCGCGGCGGCCGGCGCGCTCTCGGCCTCGTCGTCGGACTGCAGGCGCGCGCCGCGACGCTTCTTGGCTGCACGGACACACGCAGATAACATAACAATACATCATTAACACCCCTCATTAACAGAATGTAACTATGACATTTTCCATCACAAAACCTTAATAAGTAACCGAATGGGTTGTTTAGTTATTAATATTTAGCTTTTGCCCGCGGCTTCGCACGCGTAGATTTTGAGATTTCGGCGGTTTTACTTATTTTCAAAAAATCCTTTCATCTCATATGCACTACAAAAGGAACCTCTTGATAAGACAGTGAATTGGTCAGGAGTTCAATTTTTATTAATATAGATTAGCGTCTCGTCCTTACACACTTTCAACCCCCTTTTCACCCCTCTAAGGATGGAATTTTTGAAAACGCTGTAACCATTTTGTTTGTATTCTAATAGAGAGTATCTATACAAAGTTTCAAGTCATTAACTTAAACAAATATTTCTGCTCCATACAAACTGTCAATACCCCTTTTCACCCTCGAACCCCTTTTCAATTTTGAAAAATTCTTTCTTATTTCTCGTGAGCATTACAAAAGTAACCATTATACAAAATTTCAGCTTTCTAGGTTCAAGGGTTGGACCTGGGCATTAATGAGTCAATGAATTAGTCAGGAAAACCATTTATAATAGACAAAAACCAAAAATATTGTCACTAATTATGTTACATGTCTATGTAATGTCCACAAGTTAAATATATAATAGGGGTTAAAGTACAAAATTGCCGTTTTATATAGTAATAGATACTTTGAATTGACATTAAACCTTCATGGTGTGAAATTTTGGAGTGAAACTTTTTTCACGTGATACCTATGAGGTTTTTCTTTAAAAAAATGTGCAACATTTGTTTTTCGAATTTCAATTGTTATTTTTATTCAGCTAAGACGGAAAAGATGGATACTTTGAAAATCCGAGTATTTTTTGAATACGAGTTCCGACGTGGAACTAACGCGGCAGAAACGGCTCGCAATATCAATGCTGCGTTTGGAGTGGAGACTGCTAATGAACGAATCGAGCGTTTTTGGTTTATTAAACACTTTCGTAATGGACTCTTCGACTTAAAGAACGAGCCACGTGAAACCGCCCACACAGGTGTATAACGCTGAATTGAAGGAGATGGCGGAAGCCGAGCCGAGTCAAACTACTCAGGAATTACCGGCATTTAACGTTACATTACCTACTACGAGTATATTGACTCATTTGCATTAAATCTATATGATAAAAAAATATGAAAAATGAGTGCCTCATGATTTGACTGATTTGCAGAAAGAAAGGCGTGTTGAACTTTGTGTTGCCTTGTTGAAACGGTACAGAAAAGAAGGAATATTGAATCCAATTGTGACGAAAAGTGGATTCTTTACGATAACCGTAAGCGAAAAATGCAATGGTTGACCCCAGGTCCAACGTCGCCAGTAAAGCAAAGTGTACCATTAAAAAGGTAATGGTAACTGTTTGGTGGTCTCTTCATGGCGTTAGTCACCATAGCTTTCTCAGGTCTGATCAAGCAATAACAGCAGATGTTTACTATTCGAACAATGATGGCGAAACTGGCAGTGAAACAGCCCTACTCGTGAATCGATCTTCACCATTATTGCTTCATGGCAAAGTAAGACCTCACACTGCACGAGAAACCGTTGTAACTCTACAGGAGCTGCAGTTAGAAACCATACGTGATTTGGACAATTTTCTACCTGGTAAAAAAATTTTCTTCCCAGGAGGCAGTACAAAATGCTTTCACACAGTTTGTCGAATCTAGAGCCCCAAAATTCTATCGCAAATGCATAAGTAAATAACTTCCGATTAGATGGCAGCAATGTACACATAATGAGGGTAAACATTTTAATTTATTTGATTAAATAAATATGGTACATGTTAGAAAAAAAACGAGTTTTAATTTTTCAGTACTAATCAGCAATCTCGTACTTTAACCCCTAATAATTTACGACTAATTCCAATTGGAATTATAAAACAGCTGATAAACATCAACGATGAGTAGAACGTACCTGCTCGAGACGGCGACTCGGAGCCGGACCGCGAGCTCGACCGCGACCGCTTCCTCGACCGCGACCGCGACCTGCGGTCACACCGGCACCACAATCACATTACAACACTATACCCGCGAATACACACACGAGGGCCGCGCCGGCCGCCTGCTCGCGACTCAGGGCCGCCCTGGCCCAGTTTTTATTCAGAATATAGACCTGAGTCGGGTTTCAGTTCATATTAAGTAACAGCAGCACACGTGCGGGGAGGCCGCCCTCCGTCCGTCCATTTGGAGACGAACAGTATGACTGTTAATAAAGCCCTCGGTAAATATTTTTGAATACCCAGATGGTGTCAGTTGACGGGCAAAGGGACCTCTTTTTCCTTTCTTTTTTATAAAACAATATCAAAAGTTTATTACAACAGAAAAAAGTGTAAGTGTGCGAATACAAATAAGGAGCTATTGTATTTAAGAGCAAAATTCATATACAAATACTTGAATATTATAAGATAGAAATTGAAAAAATAAGAACGCTTGTGCAGCATTGATTAAAATTGTGTGTAACAGTTAGAGCAGGTTAGGCTTGACTTTAGGTCTTTTTTAAATATGACATTAGTATTGCAAAACAAATACTCTTTAAGACAACATAATGTCAATAGATAACAACAATTTACGAATTTCTGTATGATTTCGTAAAAGTTTATATGCATTTTAAAAGAATATTAAGAAAACGAAATAAAGTACAAACCTAGATTTTGACTTAGCGGAACGGGAGCGAGACCGCGATCGCGACTTTGATCGAGACCGCGACCGAGATTTGGACCTTGAACGAGACCGCGATCTCGATTTGGAGCGAGACCGCGACCGCGACGCCGCCGCGCGGGACCCGGACCCCGACCGGGACCGCGATCGACTCTTACGAGCACCTCCTGAAATATGGTAAATCTGGGATTACTAGTAAAAAAATACGAAACATTTATAAGCGATATTTCTAATTAATCATTTCCAATTCCCGTGATTATAGTAGAATAAAAAGTAAAAAGAATGTAAACCAAATAAAAAGGAGAATTAAAAAGTGTTAGTACTATATCTTTATGCCAATTAAATCTAGGATAAACCTATTAACAAACAAAAATATGTAATATATTATTTTTCCAGGTTAAAAAAAAATATATATACTGAAACTTTACCTGCACCAACAGACTTGGACCGTGAACGAGATTTAGACTTTCTTGATCCGGATCGTGAACGTGATCGAGATTTTCTTGAGCCCGATCGTGACCGCGATCTAGATTTGGACTTTCTCGACCCCGACCGAGACCGGGATCTAGACTTTGACTTTCTCGACCTCGACCTCGACCGGGATCTGGACTTTGACTTTCTAGATCCGGACGGAGACCTTGATCGAGATTTTGACTTTCTCGATCCGGACCGAGACCTTGATCTGGAGTTAGATTTTCTTGATCCCGACCGAGATCGTGATCGCGATTTTGATATTCTTGACCCCGATCGAGAACGTGACCGCGACTTTGACTTTCTGGAACCCGACCGAGACCGGGACCGGGATTTGGATTTTCTGGAGCCGGACCGGGACCGAGAGCGACTCGCGCGGGAACCTGATATAAAGAACAGCACAATGTAGTAGGAGTCGGAAAAACATCAAAAGATATACGATTAGAGTGACAAAACTGGTGTTAAAACAACAAATTTACAAATATAATTCTTTTTGCCTTTTAACACAATCGAGAAGTATTTTTTTAACCCGCGTGAATTATGAATTATATTATTTTACTAAAAGTTGCAGTTTTCATAACAATGAAAACTGCTTTAATAAATTAATATAATTGATGCGTGTCGGTTACACTGTTAATGTGTGTAGTTTTGGGACGTCAAAACGTGGGCAAACGTCTATCTGTAAATAAATTTTGCAAATATAGCGAATTTTGACTCGATAGCATTTCAGTTACTGAGAAAATGATGAATATGATCGGCAGAAACGAAACACAGAAGGTATTTTTTCACAATTTTTGGTACAGAATGTAAGTTTTAAAAGTGTAAATTTCGAGCACTCACCAGCGGGAGAAGTCGGCCCTTTGCCTTCACCCACAGGCACGCCCACATCCATTTTTTCTGGAGAGGGAGAGTTACTGGAACGAACTTTCAATGGAGACTTGCTACCCGATCGAGATCTGGATTTACTTCTGGACTTTCGACCACTTTTATCTGATACGGCTGGAGAGGCACTCCGAGATTTGTTCAGCGGGCTTCTTGACTTTCTAGAACCGCTGGGGGAACGAGACTTGGCGCGTGAGCTCGAACGAGAGCGCACTGAAGACCCGCTGCGAGAACGACCGGAGTTGTTTGGAGACTTGCTTCGGGATTTGGATCGCGAGCCGGAGCGCGCGGCGGACCCGCTACGCGACCGAGACCGCGACTTGGACCCGCGGCTCGACCGAGGCGAGCGCGGCGAGCGAGGAGACTTCGGTGACCCGGACCGCGACCGCGACGACGACTTAGACCGCGACCGCGACGCGCTGCGAGACTTTGATTTAGTTTTCGAATGTGCGGAGCCATCGTGAGACATCTTCGAATCGGAGTCCACCTGTCACAAAAAATATACATTTGTAGAATATACGATAAAAATACAATACAATAGCAAACAAACAATATTATGTAATAATATTTTCCCAAAAAATATTAAGCTTTGTCAGCGAGTATAGTACTTTACTTACACGCGGGGCGGAGGCGGGGCGGGGGACAAAAGACAGTCTGACGACTACAAAAGACAGCTGATCTTGCTATGCATATAATGAGAAACGATAAAGCATGCATCGCTATTTCTAGTTCCTTAGACACTAACTACTTCACTTATTATTTACAAACCCTCAGTGACATAAAGGTGATGATCAATCACCGAAGGCGCGTATATTCAGGAACACCGTTCCTATATGAAATCTATATATTTGTCTGTGCGTTTTTCTGTGTGTTTGTCTGTTGCTTTTTTTCGAATATTCGGATTTTGACTTCAGATTCGGATTCAGCATAAAAAAATAGAATAGGAATGCTCAGGAACACCGTTCCTCTCTCTTAAGGAACATGGTAAAATGGCGGACAAATTAAAAAAAAAAATTGAATACGACGAGCCAGGTGTTCCGCTGGCAATGCAAGATTGTGTATTCTCAACTGGTTTTTAAATAAAATTGGAACCAAAACCATAATGCTCGACGTGCCCCCCGAGCCCGGAGTAACTCATGAGAAATAAAACGCATGTTGGACGAGATGGAAATGCGCAAGTGCGCCATCGAGTTCCTCTGTAATAATAATTATTTATAAACCAGCCTCTGTTCACTCTGTCTACTCGTAAGGGACGGGGTGTTTTATATACACATATTTACTTTCCAGATGAGATACTTCCAGAGTGAGACAACTACTGGCCGTGGACAGAAGCTGTTAGTATCATATTGAACACAACCCATTACAGTCTCTCCTTAGACTTAAGGACTGAATAATGCGTGTGAAGTTGGGAATCATTTTTTATACAACGACAGAAGGCATACAAGCATACGGCCCACCTGATGTAAAGCAGTTACCGTAGCCTATGTCATACATTAAGTATCACTCACGCGATGCCTCCTCTGCTGCTAACACAGCAACTCCTTAGCAGCTTACTGGTGACCTCACTCACACGCAGGAACACAACAACCCTCCGCGGAGTTGTTATTTGGCTGCGGTTTTTCTGTGAGGTGGATGTACTGCCCAATGCCTGGCTACTTTGATGCGCCCTACCTCTCGTAAAACATCCAGACCAAGAAAAACAGAGATGTTCATGCACACAAATGTTTGTCCTATGTGGGAATCGAACCCACATATAATGCTACTAATATTATAAATACGAAAGTTTGTATGTATGGATGGATTCACGCTTAAACGGCTGAACGGATTTGAATGAAATTTGGCACGTAGATATATTATGATCTGGATTAACACATAGGCTACGTTATTTGACTCCACGCGGACGGAGCCGCGGGCAGCAGTTAGTAAATAATAATAAGTTTTGATATACTCACAGACTTGCTCCGCGAGCGAGACCTCGCTCCGTCTGCGGACAAACAAGCGTCCATTTAGTAGCCGTAGACTGGCGGCGGCAACACAGTACAGCATAACATAACATAAACAGCAGGCCGACAAGTGGTTGTAGGACTTTTTTGATACATTTTTTTTATACATCGTCGGAAGGCAAACAAGCATACGGCCCACCTGATGTAAAGCAGTTACCATAGCCTGTGAACAATTGTAATACATTAAGTATCACTTGCGCGATGCCACCTCTGCTGCTAACACAGCAACTACTCACCTCACTGACTCGCAGGAACACAACAACCCTCACAGGAGTTGTTATTTAACAATTACCAACAATTGACGATTATGTAACAGTAGGATTCATATTCCATTCAATTTTCAATTCAATTCAATTCCCAAGATCGCTAACAGCGAACAGCACCCTACGCGGACTGTTAACCCATCAAGCGCAGAGTGACTGATATCAGTCATGTGCCAGGACAGGAGACAGGTTAAACATGACCAGTGAAGTCGAAGGACCAGTCGCAACTAGTTTCACTGTAAACTTTGCATCATTTAGAATGTGTGTTGTCCTGCTGCTTACAAACGGTTAAAGGATTATCATTATGTATTCCACAGTGATACAAACATTATAAAATGTCTTTGTAAAAGATAATGTTTTGCTTATCTTTAGGTATGATGCTGTGGTCTCTGTGCATACACACACAGGTTATACACACATACAAACACCAGCGTGCATTTCTATGCACATGCATGTAATACATCTACAAACTCACTCGCATACTATCATGCTTCAAAAATTAACATATATTATCTCTGTATTACATCCTTATTTACAATTATTTGAATCATTCAATTAAACAAACATGTTTAATATTTACAAAATAACAGATAGGATTTTTTAGATTGATACATTATTGTACTGGTACTTGCTTGTCCAATTTTGTCTTGTGTTTGACGATTGTAAAGTTCACACAATTTGCCTACATCCTGTGCTGATGGGAAGAAAACTAGTCACTCGGAAATATCCTATCATGTTTAAAATCAGTGAATACCAACATCAGAGAAGTTGTTCACTATCAGCGAATGTATCACCACATGCAAGTAATAAACATACAGACGAGTAACACAGAGAACCAAATGTGTGAAATCAATTAACAATACATGTACTGTACTGTACATATGGTAATTATACAATAAATATATATTTTAATATAAAAGTAACAAGAAATAATATTTGCCATTTCTCTTCCTATATTATATTATTCTTAGGGAAGGTTACACATTTTTTTTAATATAATTTCTTGGACATAAGGTTTGGCAGTGTCATCACATTATCAACGTGCACAGGAGGTAGGCTTTGGCTATAAAGAGTATAGTGAACACGGCCACATCCTCATCCCAAATTGATTCATTGTGATGGGCCTGGTGGGCGACAGCCGTCGACTAATACAGTGTCTCGATTATAATGTCATTGTGTTCTGCGTTAGTTTACACATGTTGTTACAAATACTCAGTTATGCTTTCATTTCGGAAGTTGAATAAACAGCAGTAAACTGTTCATTGAGGAAAATATGTACAAACGATTTCTGGCAGAGTAAATTTGCGGAATTTATTTAAGTACTGTGTAAACTGAGAAGTTTACAGTGTAAAATGCAAGTACCTACACAACTTTTGTTATTTTTCTTAATAAATCATTAATTTCACATACAATACTTATATAAAATACAATGTGTACTATTTACTGTGATTATTTTAAGAGGTTAGGTTACCTAAAGTGATAACGGCTTACCTGTGTCGACATCCATTCTAACGACGTTGTCCAATTAAATATTTTATCCGGACAAATTGCTTACCGAATAATTTAAATCACACATGTAAAACTATGTACATAATTTGACCAAATAACGCATTTAACACAAAACAATAAAGAACAAAAGTCAAGACTGTATATTTTGGCTGTTAAGTTGTCATAGAATTATGCAGTAATGATTGTAAGTTCTAAAATATCGATATTTCAATATCGATATTTCAATATCGACAACACATTATCTCAAATAGGTACATATTTTTGTAGCATTTTCGATACATCGGTATTTTTTTTGACAAATCTTTATTATTTGGGGTCGAAATTCTATATCTGTTTATAGATAAATGCACTAAAAAAGTAAACCAACAGTTCTGTGAGAAGAAATAGTCTAGTAATTCAATTACAAATAACAAACATATTAACTAAAGTGCGTTCAAGCAGCCGAGAAAAAAAACGCTAACAAACATTCAGGAGTACACGCGTATATGGAGAAAATCTATACTTGTATACTAATATTATACAGAGGTAAAGTTTGTGAGTTTGTGAGGTTGTATGGGGTAATCTCTGGATCTACGACCGAGTCGTGCGTAGTAAAGAGCAGTCGGAACATAGTGGTACAATTAAAAAAGACAAGGGATTACTTTTCATAGGTAAGCAAGTAATTTTTCTGATTCGATTTCACTTAAATTAATTTTTGAAAACAATAAATCGACCGGTGTTGCCATAACTCACATTTCCAAATTGGCGTAAATGTGTGTGAGATCATTTTTCTTTTGTTCTCTTGTAATTCTTACTTTATTCAGATAACTAATTTTGTTTAAACAGACGTATAAACTTACATCCTATGATTCTTTTACTGAACAACTATTATTCATATCTTTAACTAGCTGTGCCTGCGACTTCGTCCGCGCGGAATAGTTCTTTTTTTATTATTAATTTATATAAATAAAATTTAATTTAATTTCTAAAATAAAGGTAGCCTAAGTTACTCCTTATTACATCAGCTATCTGCCAGTGAAAGTCCCGTCAAAATCGATCCAGCCTTTTCAGAGATTAGCCGGAACAAACAGACAGACAGACAAAAATTGTAAAAATATTCATTTTGGTATACTCGTATGTACCATGTACATCCATATGCATTTAGTAGAAAGCGGTTATTTTAATATTACAAACAGACACTCCAATTTTATTTATCTGTAAGTATAGAAGATTATTATTATATTATTATATATATATAAAATGCGTGGTTATTTTGTGTCACAAAAAAAACGTATTCTGTGAAAATATAATTAATAAAAGTGTAAAGTCCCCCGAAGGGAAGATATTTCCCCCTAATTTTAACAGTTTTTCATATTTTACGCAGGAACCCTAAATATTTACGGGATAAAAAGTACCCTATATTGTGCTCTGAACAGTCGTCTACCTACCAGTGAAAGTCCCGTCAAAATCGGTCCAGCCGTTTCAGAGATTAGCCGTAACAAACAGACGACAGACAGACAAAATTTTAAAAAATATTCATTTTGGTATATGTACCGTGTATATATCCATATGCATTTAGTAAAAAGCGGTTATTTTAATATTACAAACAGACACTCCAATTTTATTCATCTGTATAGAGTATAGATATTTTTTAGATTTCCATCGTCAAACGATGGATGGAAGATTGGGTACAAATCATAAAAGAGTCCAGAAAAGAAAGCGGCTTGATTCCATCTAGATCCAGTACAATATGCAGTACACATTTTGAGGAGTATGAGGAGTGGCTGCCGTCTTCTGTGAGTTGGAGGTACTTCCCCAGTCAGGCTAACGTGCCCTACCTCTCTTTCGCCAGAGCCTCGTCTGGCATTAAAATTGGTGTATTTGATTGGGCATTTTTTATTTCAAATAATTATGCATCTGTTTGTCCTACATAATAAAAGGAATATGTAGATAATGTTATATTTCATGTGTTAAATTTATTTTCATCAATACTTATTTTAAACAACACAAGTTACAAATCACCGGTCCATAAAATTCGAGTATCGAAGACAGTAATCATATATTTTTTTATTTCTTTTTAGTTAAAGAAATGGGAAATTTTCTTCCATCTGACAACCCTCTTGACACTCACACATAGTTACATGCCGCCATTGTGGTGCTTCAGTTGTTTTTCAGTGAGATTCCGTGTGACTTTTTTATTACGTCTATGAGTAAAACCTGTCGTTTTGGCAGGCAGGGAATAAATCATAGCACTCAGTACTAACCGAACCACACTCATAATTTCATCACTAGTAAAAATGTTTACTGCCCAACGAAGTGGGCACGGTACAGCTAGTAATAGATAAAGGTACTCTATTCTTACTCTGTAAGCATGTTTGAGCCAAAGAAAGTTTACCTATGTGTGCGTTTAATGTTATCACTATTGCAGCGTTCCCTGTTAAATAAGGTCTTTTGACGCATGATGGAGTAGAGTGGTTAGTGACATGTATACGGCATGAGTGTACGATTCCCGTAGACGACATGTATTTGCGGAAGTATCATGTGTCCTAGTCTAGTGTTTTCAATTTCTTAAATGTAAATATTTACGTATATCTAATCGGCTTTTAGTGCTGTGATAGACATGCATAAGAAACAGCTAATCCGATAATTTTGACTAACTCGGCGGCGCAGTGGTAAAACGCACTGTTACGCTACTTTGACACCAACGCTCGTGGGTTAGATTACCACACAGGACAAACATTTGTGTGCATAAACATGACTGTTTGTCACGACAGTCCGTCTGAGGAAGTACCTCCATCTCATAGAAAACCGCAGCCAAATAAAAACTCCCTGGAGTGTTATTGTATTCCTGCATTTGGGTGAGATCACCACTAAGCTCCTAAGAATTTGTTGCACTAACAGAAGAGTTGGCAACGCGCGAGTAATACTTAATGTAGAATAGAATAGAATAGAAATATATTTATTACAACCAATCATTGCCAATGTGACAGTATCCTGTGACTCCTAAACTAGGCTAAGCCTGTCCCATAGGAGTCACCCGCGTAGAAACATACATATAAATTTGCAGGCGGCAATAAATCAGTTACAAAGTATAATAAAAGCCACTATTATTGAAAGTATCAAAAGACATAGCAACATAAGACTGCAGTCTGAATGCAATTCAGAGGTTTACATGGATCCCCATGCATGCACTTACAAATTGCGTCCGCGTGTGTATATGCTTATATACCACCCGACGTTGTATAAAAAAAAACAATATACTTAATTTATGCATAATTATACTGTTTAATATGCAGGTTGTCAAAACTTATAGTACTACTTTTTTACATACCACTTAAGTGGCAATCGCGCGAGAATCTGCCTGATTGTATGCAGTTACCGTAGCTTATAGACATTGCAACACCAGGGGTGTCACTCATGCGTTGCCAACCATATATTTTATTTATGCATACTTATTTAACACGTCTGTTGAGGAAATAAATTTAGATCGTAAGAGGCACACTTAAAGCCAAACCAAAAGCTAATCTCTTCTGCTAGTGAGTGAACGAAGCTGTGACAAAAAGGTAGGCTATACCGATATTTATAAGTAAGTATGTCCATAAATAGCAACCTGACTGTGTAGAAGGGGTGTTGAGTTCCTGCGAGTAAGTAGGGTTAAAGCTAAGTTCTTGAGGAAAAGCCAGGTGGCAAGACGTTGACGATACTTCTTGTATTGCGAAGGACATTCCTCATATTGCGAGTTTGTAGGCTACGGTAACTGCAACACTACGTGAGAACTTTTTAACTTTTATTTATATATACACTTTATCTTTATTGCAAAGTACTCCACATATTTGCTACATACCTAAAACTGCCAAATATCTTAACTTACATTCACACATTCAACGAAACGAACTAAATAGGTAGGTACTCTCAAGGAGTTGAATAAAAACAACGTTTAAATTATCTAAGATCAAATATAATACTCGTCGTTTTTTATGAAAATATAGTGTAAACGGATATTGCAGCTGTATGTATACACATTCATTGTTAACCAAAAGTAACTGAAAATACTTAGAGCTTTTGCAGTTCTGTACTCATCAAAATATCTTAAAGTATTACTCATACAAACGTGTAATTATATAGTGGCGTATAAGTTGTTCTCCACATATACCAATGTTATTTTCACAAAAGGAAAATAATGCATCAAAAACAAGAAGGGAGCGAGTGAAATTCAACAAAAATACAACTAGAACTAAATCATTTAGATAGAGTAGTGTGATTTCAAAGAGCTGAAATCTGAGCATTCCTCAGATTCTTAAATTTAATACTCAAAATTTGCTTATTTACAGGAAAAAAATTGTAAATTTGCATAAGTTTTGTATAATGTAAATATGGGCTTTACAGGAAAATACTAGCACTAAAAATATTTCTCTCACTAGCCATGTTAAAAATGATATTTTCTACATGACTAGTGTATTTTACCTATATTACATGTATTCACACATTATACAGAACCTTAAGGCTTTCTACTGAATGCGAAGAAAACAAAGATAACGGTATTTGAAACAGAAGAATCCAGAAATAATGTAAGGATATGGGTGATGTTCGAACAAGTGGATGAGATTGTATATCTTGGATGTGCTTTCAGCAGAGATAAAATGTACACCGCAGATGTAGAACGACGATTGAGTGCTGGGAATAGCGTGAATGGAGTCTTGGGAAAACTTCTTGGCAGTAAAAACTTGAGCCAGAAGGCACATCTCGCTATATACAATGCAGTGCTGGTCCCGACGCTAACATATGGAAGCGAGAGCTGGGTGTGGCAGAGAGAGAGCATGAAAGTAGAATAAACGAAATGCGACCGTTTGTAGACCGTATTCGCAATGATGATGTTAGAAACAGTTGGTCTGAAAGAGAACGTCGGTGTTAAAATAATAAGAGGCATGCTCCGTTGGTTCGGACATGTAAAAAGAATGCAGGATGAAAGAATGCAGAAGCAGATATACAATGCAAAAGTGGAAGGATATAGGAGCAGAGGAAGGCCAAGATTTATCTACCATGACCAAATTGATCGGATTCTATCAGAAGATAATATCAGGAGCCCTAGAAACCGGCGAGCGTGCATGAGAAGAGCAATAAATGCTAAGGAAATGAGTGAGATATGTAAGGATCGAGTCACAAAGAACACTAAACAACCTAACTAATATTTTATTTAAGTAAATAATAAAAATCTTGAAACTCTAAATCTACTAAGGAACATGTCTGTCACGTCCGATCGCACGAAGTAAAGTAAGCGCGGTCTCTGCTTCTCGCATCAGACCATGCTATCCCCTCCATTGAGTCCTCTAAGACGGCCGTTCCTGGCAACTGGACGTCCTCGTCGATTTCGACACTTCGAGCTTGATAGTCGTTTTTTCGACACCCTTGTCTCTACTACATTTGCAGTGTCCCCATTAAATTCGCTCTCTTCTAAAACACAAATATGAAAGGTTAGCGGACATATTCTACAAAGGAATTCAAACTTCTGCTACAAACCATATGAGATCACAGGCGTGCACTCAAGCGATCACCCAAATATGCAGCTGCAGTTTGTATAACATGAACACATATATCACATGTTCAACGAGAAAGATTTATCACTCGCTCGTTGACGACCGATATGTATGCGTAACCTGGACCAATTATAATTTTCGCTGACTGTTTATACACAGTCTTTAAGCAAATGGCAACCACTGGTCGTAGTTGCACCAAAGCAGCAATAAAGAGTTATGAGAACGGATTGCCGTTGGTCAAGGCTATAGGAAAATATAACCACTTGTCGGGGTTATAACGATGCATGGTCACTGGTCGGGACCAAATAGGCGTTGGTCAAGGCTATAGTAAAATATAACCACTGGTCGAGACCAAGTAGCCGTTGATCGAGGCTACATTAAAGTATAACCACTGGTCGGGGTTAAAACAACACATAGTCACTGGTCGGGACAAAATAGCCGTTGGTCGAGACTATAGTAAAATATAACCACTGGTCGGGTTTATAACAACACATGGTCACTATTCGGGACCAAGGGTTGTAAAGCACTCACCACTACCAAAGAATGCTTCACACGTGTCCGGCGTCCACTCGCCTCGCGACTCAACCATGTGATCTGCCGTAAAATTATTTAAGGGCAAACGTCCTTACATCCTCGAAAACATCGGCAGTAACAGCTGTGAACAGAAAATGAAATTCCTTTGTGCCGCTTTTCATGGCCGTGCGACACTAGCGCCACATGGCTTGACGTTTCTTGCATGAAATTGGAATTCTACAAAGCAAACAGACTCACGTTCGCCTTAGAGCCTCGACTTACAGCTTCGATGTCTAATTTCATATGCAAAAGCTACTATTTTGAGGGCTGTTGGCAAGGTTGATCTAAGGATCTTATTTAATTTTGTGAAAATTGAAGTGTTAATTCCGAATATATCGAAAATAATGTAAGTATAATAATTTCAGAATGTATCAAACACCATTATAATAACATTGTGAATCAAAAACAGCGAAAAGAAAAATGGTCCGCTACAAAAAGTTTATAATGTGATAGTCAGTTTTACCTTACAGTTTTTTATTGTTACAGGGCCACATGACTAAAATTTATACTGTTACTATTGACAAAAGCACGAAAAAATGTAGCTTACGGAAGCTAAGTCGTCAAAACAAATACTTACCAAGGCAAGTGATTAATAGATGAGTTGGAATCGAAACTCACGCCAACAATGCCTGAAGAAATATCTAGGATCCCGTATTAAGCAAATAATATAACGTGCCCTGCTTATGGTTCAACAGTTAGACAACAGAATTGATATGAAATTGTTGTGTCAGCATGTGAGCGTTACATCTTTAAATTTAATATTTATTTTCAGACATGACGAAAACAGTAAAAATGAAAATAAAAAAAAATAAAAATATAGCGTTACTAACCATTGCGCCACCGAGCTCGACCAAACTCCTTGGACAAGGACTTTTTTGTGACACAAAGCAATGCAAAACAGTGGTACTTCTGAACTAGTTTCATACAGTGTTTAATACCAAAGTGGTCACATACTTTCTACTTTGCTATTTCCTATGGTGTATACTCGAAGTTAAATAATAATAAAGTATGTAAAATAGTATTTAAGAGCGGACCGAGTACCGATTCGAAACTGTGAAGAAGAAGAAATGGTTATTTGATATTGTTACAATGACGGACTTCTTCCCGCGTTTTTGACGAGTGACATTGTTGTTTTACTTGAAATTTTTACAATTCAGTATAAAATTAGTTTTGTGTGACAATTTCGACAGTATTTTGTAACATAAGTGCTAGTGAAATTATACAGTAATGAAAAAACTCATTATGCACTTTTTGGAAGACATGAATAAGTTCAAGAACACCTTGTGAAAATCACTATCGTTTTACGGGTGGTATTTAAATTGGGTTGATTGGGTCTGGGTACCCTTCTCAAGTATTTTTTCAGCACAGTTCCTGAAGCTGGAACATAGAATTAAGATTTTCAAATGGTTCTAATCAGATGACTTGGCTGTATGGCCTAGATCCCTTTGCCTTTCTCCTCGGGGATAAAAAAGAACAAAAAAAAAAGACTTCTTCCCGCGCTTTTGACGAGTGACATTGTTGTTTTACTTGAAATTTTTACAATTCAGTATATAATTAGTTTTATGTGACAATTTCGATAGTATTTTGTAACATAAGTGCTAGTGAAGTTATACAGTAATGAAAAAACTCAAATATAACACGTTTATTCACTTTTTTGAAGACGTGAATAAGTTCATCAAGAAAACCTTGTAAAATTCCTATCGTTTTACGGGTGGTATTTAAACTGGGTTGATTGCGTCGAAGTACCCTTCCCAAGTATTTTTTGAGCACAGTTCCTGAAGCTGGAACATAGAATTAAGATTTTCAAATGGTTCTAAACTGATGACTTGGCTGTATGGGCTAGATCCCTTTGCCTTTCCCCACGGGGATAAAAAGAACCAAAAAAAAATGTTTCAATGACACCATTGATGACTTCTTCCCGCGCTTTTGACGAGTGACATTGTTCTTATATTTGAAATTTTTACAATTCAGTGTAAAATTAATTTTATGTAACAATTTCGATAGTGTTTTGTAACATAAGTGCTAGTGCAATTATACAACAATGAAAAAACTCAAATATAACACGTTTATGCACTTTTTGGAAGACGTGAATAAGTTCATCAAGAAAACCTTGTAAAATTCCTATCGTTTTACGGGTGGTATTTAAACTGGGTTGATTGCGTCGAAGTACCCTTCCCAAGTATTTTTTGAGCACAGTTCCTGAAGCTGGAACATAGAATTCAAATGGTTCTAAACTGATGACTTGGCTGTATGGGCTAGATCCCTTTGCCTTTCCCCACGGGGATAAAAAGAACCAAAAAAAATGTCCAATGACACCATTGATGACTTCTTCCCGCGCTTTTGACGAGTGACATTGTTCTTATATTTGAAATTTTTACAATTCAGTGTAAAATTAGTTTTATGTAACAATTTCGATAGTGTTTTGTAACATAAGTGCTAGTGCAATTATACAACAATGAAAAAACTCAAATATAACACGTTTATGCACTTTTTGGAAGACGTGAATAAGTTCATCAAGAAAACCTTGTAAAATTCCTATCGTTTTACGGGTGGTATTTAAACTGGGTTGATTGCGTCGAAGTACCCTTCCCAAGTATTTTTTGAGCACAGTTCCTGAAGCTGGAACATAGAATTCAAATGGTTCTAAACTGATGACTTGGCTGTATGGGCTAGATCCCTTTGCCTTTCCCCACGGGGATAAAAAGAACCAAAAAAAATGACACCATTGACAGCCAGCCAGCTGTTTCGTGTGTTTTTTTTTCAGTAGTCTTTTGTGTTGACAACAAATCCCAATAATATTTGTTGTAAGTCAGCTGATGAGAACTATGATATAGAAACGAAGTCTTTGTCTGGCAATATGGATGAGGCAAACAAACTGCCTTTAAAACGAGTCGAGCTCTCGTTATCGAAGTTTAACGAAGTAGCTATTCCGCACCATTTGGATTTGTTACGACAACATAAAGCCAATATTATCAAGGTAAATCGTACTGTAGTGGTTTTAAATTTATATACTGACCTCACTTTATATACTTTTTCCCACACATTGGGTCTTCTATTCAACTTGTAATATTAATATCTCGAGTGCGTAATTCTCTCGTCCTGTGACGACACGACTTCTATAAATAGTGACACGTGCCTAGAACGTTGCTATTTAGACAAGTTTTCTCATCGTCGATCATTGTTCTTTTTATATATTCCGATTTTTAGACTTCTAATAAAAAAAATATGTCGTGCTATATAACTTTGATTTGAAAATAAATTAACCATCTGATAGCAAATTCAACCCATATAATTAAAATAGACATGTTATGCTACATGTTTACACTTGTAGAACCTTACATATTCAATTTTAAATATTTATTATACATATATTACATATATCCACATACATGTAACTTATAGTGAACTATAGAAAAGAATAATATAATTTAGTTGCATGTTCGGTTAGAATGACACGCACAGCGACGCCATCGAGCTCTGTACAGCGCGTCACTCCATTCTATCAGTGTACCGTCAACGCTCAAGGCGGTAACAAGTGTTATTTCTACCGGACTGTTTATATCAAACGCACACAAGTGAAATATCTAGAGATGGGTCGCGCTTTATCTCGTGACATCAAGAATGTTATTTTTAAAGTGGTTGAAAAGAAAAGCAGACAAAGAAAGCTTTTAATATAAAAGTGACGCCAAGTGAAGTGATATTGCCAAAATCGTGGCGGAGGCTACGGGGTTCTGCTAAAAAACAGTTAGGAATGTAACAACTGCGCGAAATTCATCAATGAAAAATTTAGGTCGATTGAAATTTAACTCGCCAAAAAAACTAAAAACTATCAAGAAAAAACACGTTGTTGACGATTTTGATTTAGGAGTTATAAGAAGGAAAATTCACAAATTTTATGAATTCGGAAAACAAGTTCCATGTTTATGTAAACTATTATCCAGTTTGAGACATATTGAATTGTCGTTGAGAATTTTTAAGAAGCCTTTTACACAAGATGGGTTATAGTTTCAAGAAATATAAATCAAAAAGACATCTTCTTATAGAGCAGCCTAACATTACAGACTGGTGGTAAAAATACTTGGCAAAAATTAGAAATTATAGAACACAAAATCGCAATATATTTTCTCAATGAAATATATATTAATGCCAGTCACCATGCTAGCAATAGGCTATTTGACACTATTAAAAATATGCTACGAAATGTGGTGATTCTATTAGGTAATAGCATAAAAAAACATATTTATCTCTGTTTTATCCAAAAATATTTATAGATTTTTCAAAATAAACAAAATAAATTCAAATTATTTTTGAAATGAATTCAGCGACATGAACGTTCTGTGATTGGCTACGCCTCGCGTGACGTCACACGCTAGTAAACATTGTTTATTGTTATACGCTGTATGTGATTCTATCATTTTTGTCATATTTTCTTCGTTTCTTGTGCTATTTTTACAAGAATTTTTGAAGATTCCGCAAGACATTAATGTCTAGTAATAAAAATAAAAGAGAATTTTATACGATAGACGCAATTATGGTTGCACTTTTCTTCAAAAATAATACTGATTATTATGCTGCAGAGCTGAAAAATATAAAAACTGCTGTGTAAGTATCTACTTATTTATTTATAATGATATTTTTTATATAAATTTGCGTCGCGGTTCCACAAAATATTTAGGTTATGTCTATTAATACCTTTCAAAATTTCTAAGCCCATTTTGTACTTCATGTAATTAATTGTATCTTTTTCCATCTGAAATGTAATAATCGAAGCTAGGTAAAACCAGTTTTTGCTATCAGGTTGATGGAAACAACACATTTTAATCAAATGGTTTTAGGTTATGTATATGTACTATATTTATTTCGTTTTACAAAAATCAATTTTTACTTATTTCCTATTACTATTCGAATCAAATATTACTGGCATACTTACATCAAAGTGATCTTCACACATGAAAACATTTGTATGAGATAAAATGCTGTTTGGGTCTCTTCGAGCTAACTGTAACCACTTATTACGTCTCTTAGGGTTCGTTGGAACAGAAACAAACACTTTTTGTGGAGTTTTTATAGAAGTATTTGTACATTGTGGCACAATACACCATTTATACACCATTTTTTTTAGTAAATTGATAAGAAAAATATTAGAAACACGCTGAATGTACACTTCGGTACACTCGTTTACTTGTCTGTGACGTCACGCAGATCATATGCACCCGCCATTAAAAAAACAGCGTTTTTAGCGCGAATATTGTAGTTTAAATTTCAACGCAATATTTTACGTAAAATACTGCAAATTTCGCAGAAATATGCATGTGGTGTATTCATCATATACCAACGAATAATTGAAAACAATTTTTCAAAATCAGTCAAATAGCCTATTGTTGGCAAAATCATCATCGGAACCCGGAATTCACGCTGACATCGGGAAAGGATGGCATTTGGTAATTCTACACGCTGGAAGCCGGCTAGGTTTGATTCAAGGTGCATTGACAATTTTTAAATCAGATGCTAAGACCGGTGACTATCATGGAGATATGAACCAGCCTACGTTTTATAAATGGGTGGATGAAAAGTTAAAAGATAAGTTACTTCCGAATTCGGTAATTATAATGGACAACGCGTCTTACCATAGCGTTCAGGTTGAAAAGAAGCCAACCATAGCATGCCTCAAAAGTGAAATGCAAAACTGGTTACGACACCACAGTGTTGAATTTTCGGAAACCATGACAAAAGCTCAACTGCAACTTCTTATCAATAATACACAAAAAGAACCCATATACAAAATTGACGAACTCTTGAAAGCCCATGGACACACGGTCTTGCGTTTACCGCTTTACCATCCAGATCTTAACCCTATAGAGTTGGTCTGGGCTGACGTCAAAAGCAACATAGCCCAAAACCATATTAACTCATCCCTAGATGAAAAGATAAATATATTAAACGGATTGTTCTCGAACTTTACGGCGGAAAAATGGCAGAAATGTGATGACCATGTCCAAAAAAATGAAAACGTTTATTGGTCTCGCGATAGTAGGTTTGATAATATTGTCGAACCTTTAATAATAAATTTACAGGACGGCTTAGATTCAAGTTCCGATAATGAAACTGACGATGAAGTTGAAACAGAATCTATGTCAGAATAGCTGTAGTTTACATAACAAATATAAAAATTACGATTTGTTTGATTTCAATTTCAAAATCTTTATTTTGTATGTTTATTTTTTATTAAAACAAAAAATATTTAAATAATAATTACAAATCTAACATGTAACAAATTATTTTCCTTTAAATATACTAAGTCATATATCTATAGTTTTAAAAGTTGAAAATATAATGAATAAAATAATCTTAAGATCTGTCGGACAATAAATATCTCAAGTGAACTCATGCTCTTTCCTTCGTTTCCCCCTGCTTCGTTGCGCATTCCTATGGCGCGGCACAGAGGTATTGGTCAGACTATAGTAAATACTTAGCCACATACTTCAATTTAATTAACTCCTTATACTTGTGTAATTTAACTGATCACTTGTACTAATAATACCCTAAAGATAACTAATAATGATTATGTGTACTCTTTAACTCAATACAGGGGTTAAAAATAACAAACAGTAATACTACATAGGAGTGCAGTGTGGAGCATGTGATGTCCCAAATCAGAACACTACAACAAAGCCTCTGTCTGGTTTTATATAATATAGTCTCTCCCACCTTGCGTAGCACGGAAAATAAGTAAACTTTTAATAACTGCCTGGTTCTGTTGCAAATTGAAAATCTCGCCAATAGTCAATTAATTAAAATAGGATAAACGTGCAGTAACAAGTGAGAAAATAGTGCTTCATTAAGGGGTCAGATAAATGGCCTACACACTACACTGTACAAAAATACATCACTTCCATGATAATTTCAATAATGTGGTTTTTCTAAAAATGATGTTTTTCCAGCATTGTCAATTTTCCTTCCAAATTGCACTAAACATATAGCCACTGCACACATTTCACTTAAAATGTGTATAGTTGTTACATGTTTAAAATGCAATTTAGAACTAATCAATTCTCTTTCAATTTTATATAAACATAATTATCACTAAACAAATACTTCATACCATTTATTTTCATCTAAACAGAAGATGGCGACGATGGTGGAAACCATTTAGTTTATTTACAAAATATATCTATTTTCCTGTACAAGAAACAAAATTAATCATTATCATTGAGCAAAACATCAAGTTGATTACTTTATATTATCTTAAGGATATTTATACGAACTACTGTATGTATGTATATATATATGTATATCTTCACGCCAAGTCCCTTGCGGGCTAGGCATAGAGGATAAAAACTAAAAAAAAAAACGAACTACTGAATGACAAAAAAGTGTTTTGTTTAGATTATAGATGATCGACTCTGAAATAATATTATAGACACTACATCTTACAGAAGCCTCACTTTTGAAATGGACCACCTTTTGATAAGTTGGTTTGTTAGCCTTTTCAAGAAGTTAGTTTGGAAAGTAGATGTGAGAAAGAGAGTTGGTCTGAAAAAGAGTATTTGTGTTAAGACAAGAAAAGGTACGAGCCCTTGGTTCGGGCATTTCGAAATGATACAAGAGGAAGGAATCCCGAAGCAGTTATATAACGTGAAAGTAGAAGGATGTAGGTGCCGAGCAAGATCTAGACTGAACTCCAAGCGTTCCACTGAGCCAAATAGTTTGGATGTTGTCAGAAGGTGGTGGCAGAATGAAAGAGCTATGAATGTTAAAGAAGCGAGTGAGCTGTGTAAGGAGTGAGTTATGTAGTACTTGGCCTTCACTGCCTATCGTCATCATTATCCTCCATAACGCTAATGTGTGCCATATGCAGGTTATAGGTCAGCTGCAGAGCATCGTTAAATGAAGTGCGAATGAGATAGATGGTTACGCAATTGGTAGGAAAGAGTGGGATGGGTATTGTCACTTATCTACAAATCTCAACGCATAGGTTGTTTTAATGAAAGTAATGATATAAAATTTAATTAGGTTCATTATATATACTAAATTAAGTGTTCAAATGATTTACTACATGTATTAACACATGCTAGAAAACGTATTAAATGATCTTGTAATCAATCGCGCATAATGTCGTGAGGTCTGGTGTCTCCAAGACTCTTGGCGAAGTTTACCCATTATCATGATCGGCTTTGAATACACCTTGTCATTCAAGCAGCCCCAATAAAAGAAGTCCATTGGAGTTAAGTCTGGCGAACGGGGCGGCCATATAATTGGGCATATAAAGGGTAAAAATAATACACTTTGTATTTTTAAAAACAAAAGCTCGATGTTTGTAATATTTTTCCTGAGTAGTCATCGTCAACTCGCCCACTTTCTGGTACCCGGTTAACGTTGTATATTTACACAATTACATTAATCATTTACGCTGATATTATAGTATGAAGAGTGCGGCGAGTACAGGCGGGTGCGCGCCGAACAGACCAACGCGCGGCGCGTGGCGGCGCAGCTCCGCGCTCTGCTCGGGGAGCTAGAGGCGCTGCGGCGTCAGGTGCGCAGTGAGGACGTTTCGCGCTTCGATGCATGCACTCAGCGCTCGCGAGATCTCACGCTCAAAGCCATCGTTGACTACTTGGGTAGGTCCCCTTTTATAGCTGGTCGCCGGAACCTCTAGTGCACGAGGTTCTTCTTTATAACATGCTCCAAGGATCACTTGATGGTACCATCGCCTGTATAAATCTGCAATACTAGAGCTTCACCCGTCCATTCCCAGCCTTCACGTGTTTATTACGTTAACCGTGACAGATCAAATTACGGGTGCACAGCGTCATCTGGGACGTGTTATGGAAAACTATTTTTTCTTCCGGGAAACCGTCCATTATTTCGAATTTTAAACTAAGTTAAAGATACCCATAGGATACTGTATACTAGTGAACAGTTGTTATTTAATGTATGGTAAATAAAACGATGTACCCATTATAGGTGTAATAGAGAGCAGTTGTAGAGCGATAGTGGCGGCGGGCGCCCGCGGTGCGGCCAGCCGACGCCGGCGCTACGGTGAGCGGTTGCACAATGCTTTACCGGCGTGCGAGCGAGATACTAACACTGTCCGCCACGAGTAACACTGTTCTGTGCTAACACTGTGCGGTTGCATGGTGTCAGATTTCGAGATGAGCATAGTAATTCATCATCATTCATCACAGTAGACGCCTTTCGCTCCTTTTCCAGAATTGCAGCGTTTGTCGGTGTACATGAACACCGTCTCTCCGCATCGCATGTCAGGATCAACTGACAGGGTAGTTATCCGCAATAGAGAGCGTTTGAAAACTCCCTCATCGAGTAAACTGCAGAGATAACAACAAAGTTGAACATTTATACAGAGGTCGATTCACACAAAAGGATTATTATTATATGTACTTTATTGCATATAACAGTGTTCAATATAGTAATATAAAATAGTAGTTTGCATAGGCGAGCTTGTGTCTATAATAAAGAGATCCCTTCTCGCCAAATCTAGCTCGTTTTCTCTGTCTGCGCCCGACTTGCGCACAAAGAAATTACGGAGAGCGAAACGCGCATGTCCTACATGAACGTGTCTGATCACACAAATATGACTAAAGGCACGTCTGATTTTGTTGAACGCCTTAAGAGGTTTATAATTCTCTAAATATTTGCTGATAGTTTAAATATGCGGGTGGCTTGATTCCGGAATATTGTACATAGTATGGAAAAATCAGTCATCATCACGAACCTTCCTGGGCGCTCCGCAGGCTCGACGCGCAGCGGCCGACCGACCGACGGGCGGCGGCCGAAAGGCCACTGTGCTTGTTTAAACGTACTACATGCTATGAATGTCCGCATGCTGTTTCTTTTTCAAAATTTCGTCTGTTTGGTTTTCGTAATATCGGCTTTAATGTTTGTATTTGAACAAGCTCGGCAGTGGCGCGTTTTTTTATCAATACTAACGAAATGTTACCACGCGGCGGCCATATTGTATAGTTTGTTGTCGCTATCGGCATGAGAAGTTGGCCAATGAGTTTTAGGGCCGGGTTAGTGTGATGAGATCTGGGGAACCGCATATTAACTGTGGTTCTGTTGAAATACGGTAGTACAGCCCGCCTCCGGTCTGACGGTGGAGGCGGAGAGACTGCGCCTATTCGACCAGAAGATAAAATTTTACTGATCATAACAGGAATATTTTCTGATTTATGGTTACTTGTGTCGATGGTCGACAGAGACGTCCCCGATGTCGATCAACCGGCGAGCGGAGCCCCCGCCGGTGGCCGGCTCCGCGGTCTCCACGGACTCTGTGGGCGTAGTGTCGCACGCCGATGACGCGGACGACTCTCCTCTCGTACAGCTGCAAGTCGAACATCAGGTAAGTGCCGCCTCTCACATACTTTACTACTATATCTGTGTATATATCTTTTTACTTGTTAAGTTCAAGTGGTTAAGCTAAAATTTATCGCGTATGCCTCCTCTGCTGCTTACACAGCACCTCTTACTGGTGACGCAGGAACACAACAACCCTCTAGGGAGTTGTTATTTGGCTGCGGTTTTCCGTGAGGTGGAGGTACTCTCCCAGACGGGCTGCTTTGATGCGCCCAACCTCTCTTATATTGTAGTTGCATTACATGAATATGAATGTGCTCATGACAAGACCTAAATCTAAGTGAACATTAAATACTCGGCTAAGGACTAAGTGTTATCTGAGTATACTATAAGGAAAATACGTCCCCTGTAGTATCACATTATTACCATGCATTAGACTAAGGGGTACCAACATACAGTAAGCAATACTTTTAAACTCTGTGGTGCAAATTTCCCTAAATAGGTACTACATATTTTCTCTCTTACGCAATCTTCTTTAGCCTTGTAGAATACTTTACTCATACACTCTCTCGCTTACGTACATCGTTGCACATTAATACTTGTAAAGTAATAGTATGCGTGTATGTGTCCTATATATGTACATATGTATATATTTCATGTATGTGTATGTCGCCGTATCTTATGGCGCTCGGCTCTCTCTGCTTACACCGGTGTTAGCAGAGAGAGAGCCGAGCACGTGGATATATAGCATAGTATGGTGTGTATATACGTGGGTATGCACATACAAATCTTATTAAATAATAGATACTCTAGTAATTTAGTGACGTTTCGTCATAAGACATATTGAGTATAAGACACCAACATATTTAGGCAAAAAATGTTATCATCAGTAGTAAACATTGTTGTCATCCAATAAATGCAAATATTGTACCAGATCACTCATGTGCAAGACCGCAAATAAAACGGACAAGTTTAAAGTAATAATAAATGGTGAGTTCGTATAATAATATCATAACCAGCGACAAAATTATGTTTATACAGAAGCTCTGATAATAGTAATAAAATTAGACACTAGAAATATAAAATTTATTTTATGTGAAGATTTTAATATAAATATATCATGTAATTTACTATATGCACAAGATCTCGGGTTTGAGTTTGAGCAATCTCTAATTCAACATACCCGCTTTTCAAGTTCAATAGGTATCAATAATATCACCCATACACAATATAAAAAACTGTAAGGGTGATGGTAAGTGAATTATTTGTCCGGTCATAACAAATACGCCTATTAACAAAAGTTGGTACGGCTAGAAACAAAATTACTCGAAATATTAGGGGTTAAAGTATGAAATTGCCGATTTGTACTGAAAAATTAAAACTCGTTTTTTTTATTCTAAGATATAACATATTTATTTAATCAAAATATTTACCCTCATTGCTGCCATCTCATAGGAAGTTTAGTTATGCCTTTGGCCTTTGATGGAACCCTGGAGATCTAGATTCGACAAACTGTGTGCAAGCATTTTATACTGCCTCCTGCGAAGAAAATTTTTGCCACGTAGAAAATTGTCCAAATCACGAAAAAAATGATAGTCAGTTGGAGCAAGGTCTGGCGAGTACGAAGGATGACCTATGGTTTCTAACTGCAGCTCCTGTAGAGTTTCTCGGGGATCTCGTGCAGCGTGAGGTTTTGCGTCATCATGGAGCAATAATGAAGATCGATTCAAGATTAGGGACTGTTTCACTATCAGTTCGCCATCACTGTTCGACGTCACATGTCACAATTCGATCTAATATTCCTTCATCTCTGTACCGATTTAACAAGGCAACACAAGTTTCAACGCGCGTTTCTTTCTGCAGATCAGTCAAATCATGAGGCACCCATTTTTCATGTTTTTTTATGTTATTGATTTCTTGAAAATGAGTCGATATTTTACGTAAGGTAACGTTAAACCATGCCGCTAATTCCTGAGTAGTTTGACTCGGATCGGCTTCCACCATCTCCTTCAATTCAGCGTTATTCGCCTGTGTTTCTATGTAGTTTCTATTACGAAAGCGTTTAAACCAAAAACACACGGTGCGTTCATTAGCAGCCTCCTCTCCAAACGCAGCATTGATATTGCGAACCGTTTCTGCCGCGTTAGTACCGCGTCGGAACTCGTAGTCAAAAATTACTCGGACTTTCGAAGTATCCATTTTTCCCATCTAAGCTGAATAAAAAAAAACAATTGAAAATCGAAAATCAAATGTTGCACATTTTTTAAAAGAAAAATCTCATAGGTATCATGTGCAAAAGTTTTACTCGAAAATCTCACACCATGAAGGCTTAATGCCAATTCAAAATACATACCTACTACTATAAAACGGCAATTTCATACTTTAACCCCTATTATAATAGGCAAATTTTCATTATATATATAAATTAAATTTTATAAATGTATATCAATCTAGCGATCCTGATGAAGTCTTTAATGAATTTAATGAAATTACGATTTATTAAATTTGTTGTATGATCTATGTTTTCCGGTAGTTCGGTTAAAGTATAGCATTGACAAATCACATAAATGGATTAGTAATGGTATGAATATATGTGACAAACGCAAGAGAGATTTATTGTGAAAGTTTAATATTGACCCTACAAAAGGGGATTGAAACAGTTATGCAAAATTACGGTAACCTATTTAAACACATGATAACACTGATACAAAAATCACCAAATCATTATTATATTAGAAATTATAAACACAAAAGTAAGGCAACATGAAATATTATCAAAGAAAATAAAACCAACTTTCCGAAATAATTTTATCGATATTATAAAATATGTATAATCAACAAATTACATATCCCACGACAATAGCGATTACATTTAATGACTTACTTTATTGAGGAAACTTAACCAGACAACAATGGATACAATATAGTTGATAATATAAAATATATATATCTATCTATCTATAACTTCACGCCAAATCCCCTACGAGGTAGACAAAGATGTCTGGAAATAATTCAGCACAGATGACCTATTCAATCTTTAATTTTACCATTTAATATGTTTATGTGATTTTTTTGTAATATCTAATTAACAATATTAAAAGATAAATAAGAGAATTGAATAATATACAATAAGATTATATTTCAAAAAATTATGACGTGTCTAAGTGGCCGCGAGGCCCCAATGGCAAGCAAATATATTTCTTATCTTTAAATGTATATTGATTGTTTGGATGTAGGAGGTAGACATTCGCGAGCGCGAGGCCGTGCTCCGCGGCTGGAGCGAGCTGCAAGGGGAGGTGCGCGCGCTGCACGACGCCTGGCAGCACGTGCAGGCGGCCGCGCTGGCGCAGAGGGAGCAGGTACTCGCTGTGTGCTTGGTGCATACGGAACAAGGACGGCATCTTTTAAGATGTCGTCCTTGTTCCGTATGCACCAAGATGAGAGAGAAGGTGATCGACTTAAAGTGGTTATATTGTAGGCCAAACAATAAACGTGCGACAGCATCAAAATAAATCTGGCACCTGTGACGTGAGGTGAGTCAAAGGGCAACCGCGGGTTTGTGCAGTTTACCTATGTACTGTAAAGTATCTTCGAAAAATTTAAAGAACGCGCATTAACAAGTATATTATTACAATAGCACCCATATATACAAATAAGTCTTTCGCCCGACCAGTTTTCCAAGCTTTAATTTTTCTTTCAAAGCAGTGAATTGTTTCGATTGCGATAAGAGAAACCGAGGTAAACAACCACGAGTGTTCCCCGCGTGCGGACGATGACTATATCGGCCGCGGTCGCAGCGGCGGCGCCGTTCGAATGAAGAGTTTTTATAACTTGTAATAACTTTGTTATTTCTGGGCCGAATTGTCCCATTCCAAAATTATTATTGTCCTGCTGTTTCACAGTTATTATTATATTGAGGTGACGTCCCTGATTGTGTATTCAAGTCAATCGAGCCGGTAGTGTTCCAATAGGCTAAATTGGTATTTATTGGAATATTATTGGACCTATACCTATTGGAACTTGTAAAACCATATGACAATGTACCGACGACCACAAAAGAAATGCTGCAGTGGTCCTCAGCATTTCTTTTGTGGTCGTCGGTCCCAGAGCCAGCGTTATTACATGTGACGTGTTCGCGGCAGGTGTCGTCGGCGTCGTCCGCCGTGGAGTCGGCCGCCGACAACGTGCAGGCCGCGCGCGCCGACCTCGCCGTCGCCGAGAGGTGAGCTGGCTACTACTATTTATAGCAAGAATATCTGGTTGGAAGAAGATACAAAGAAATTTTTTCTCCGTATTTCTAGGTTCATCGTTATAGGTTGTGCGTCCGTTAGCAAAACAGTCGCGATACTGTTTCAGAGTTGTTTATCTATATCTTCACGCTAGGTTCCTTGCGAGGTTAGATATAGAGAACCAATTGCTGCAAGTTGCGGTCCTTATAATTCGCGTCACGAATGATGAAACTGCGCAGCTCAAAAATCGGGTCTCACTTGTGTTGAAGTTTGGAGGGACACGTAACCATAGCAACGAGCGACGCGGTGCCCCGCCCCGTGCGCCCGTCGCCCGCGCATGCGTAACGTTACAAGATACTTAAATCTTACAATTATTACGCATTTAAAATATTAAATTCACAGACTATGATTAGTTTTTAGTTTCGATTTCTATACGTGATTAATAAAACAGTTCCTTACATAGTGTTAGTTAGTTTTTAAATAAAATAAACATTTCTAAACAATGGACTATCAAACGCAAAATGAAGTGTTCACACCCGACCAGTGGTTCCAGAGACGAACGCGTTCAAACAAACAACCACATTCAGCTTTATTACATTAAAATAGTATACACATACAGATATATTACATGAAAAAATTTGCATGTACAATGCTCAGTGTATACTTAAACTATTATCTATTTATCCTCGCCTGTTGTAGTATGGCGCCTGGCGGTCTCCTCTAAGACACTAGATATTTATTTACATAATCTCGTTGTAGTTGATAAGTCAATTAATTTTTCTTATTGAATGTACCTGCGCAGTAGACGCTATTTTATTTCATGATTCGTGGCGACTACTCTGCATATCTCGCTCGCAGCCGGCAGTAGTTCCTGCGAACTACTGCCGGCCGGCACTCACACACTACCGTTAGTAGTGTTCGTTGTCTGAAATGTGAACCGCATGCACCCGCCACCGTGGCTGCCCTGGCTGCTCCGGTCGTCTTGGAATAACATGCTACGAAATATTACTTCGTAGCATAGTATTCTAACGACTGTCATCTACAGCGCCTGAGGATGCCTCGTGGAGAGGCGAAACACGTGTCGCAGGGACGACCGGAGCAGCCAGGGCAGCGACGGTGGCGGGTGCATGCGGTTCACATTTCAGATGGCGAACACTCGCAGAGACGACCGCAGCAGCCGAGGCAGAGACGACCGGCATCCATGGCAGCGACAGCATGCATCTACTAACGGTAGTGGGTGGGTGCCGGCCGGCAGTAGTTCGCACGAACTAAACGGGAGCGGAAGCACAAAGTAGCTTGGATCAAATTGCCTGTAAATTTGACTTTCGTAAAGTAACGCCTGAATCTATTAACTATTCAAGTTCTTTGTTTTGATTATACTTGCTTAATGAGAAGTTCATAAACTGTGTACCATAGATTTATACGTTATAAGTTTTTGTTGCGGAGATGGCTGGAAGATGCAGCGATCGTGGTATCGGCATGAGTGTGTTTACAATAAATATATATATGAAAAGCAAGGCGTTATGTATCGTATCTCTAATCGTGCCGATGTTATCCTATTAACTATCACTTTCGTACCTCATACCATCGAGGTTATAAGAGATTATTTAATAGTTGTGTTTCGGCGCAGGCTCCGCGCGGGTGCGTACGGCGCGGGCGGCGCGGCGTTGGGCGCATTGCTCGGCGGGCCGGTGGGCATGCTGGTGGGCGCCAAGGCTGCCGCGGCCGCCGCGTTGGCCGGCTCCGCGCTCGGGTACGTCGGCGCGCGCGTGCTCGGTGCGCGCCGACAGCGACAGATCGACAAGGAGGACTAGCGGCCGGCCGCGGGGGCCCCGCGCTCCTGCGTCATTAACTAAAATATTTAAATGGAAAACGTCTCCCGCCGCGGTTTTTAATGTATTTTTCTGCCGTAGGTAATAAAAAAGAAATAATGTTAGTACCTCAACCGTCGAAAGACACTCGATAGATAATCGTGAAGTCGGTTCAATCTCATCACGGCAGGGATATTTTTCCATTTTCATATTTAGAAAAACAATCTGGCAAGGCGTGCCAACGCCGAGTATAAATATGTAGAGTAATACCCAGCTTTACGCGAGGGATACGTTCCGCAAAAAATCGCGTTAAGTGAAATTCGCGTAAATCGGAGTTTACGATTAAACATAGTCAAAAGTTAATACAAAAAAAAAAACATTTGAATCAATCACTTTAATTCTAAGAAGACTTTATGCAGTATTACATGTTTTTTTTTACGGAAAAATACGTTCATAACTCCCAACGCTGTTTTTAATTGTTTGACACACGGTCATCATCACTATCTATGCTCTGAAATATGTCCAAACCTGAATAAATTTTTGAAAGAGCATTTTGTATTCCGCTTGAAGATAAAACTCCCTCTTCTACTTGTTCTTCCTCATCGTTGATGAGATTATTCTGTAATTCGATCAGATCTTCATTGCCGACAGGTTTGTCGTGCGTTGCTACAAGTTTTTAGAGATCTTCTACCGCGACATCTTCAAGTTCAGACCCGTCAATCATTGCAGCAATGTCTTCAAGCACTTGTCGCTGCATCTGGACAATTTTTCTAGGTGCATCCCTTACATCTGGCCAAAGATTACGCCAAAGACCACACACCGTTCATACAACTCTTTTTAACTTCGCCCCAAGCCTCGTCTATATTGTGAATAACCTCATGATGTTTTATGACTTCCACCATTCTCGCATAGACCGTCTTCCTACTCCGTCAGTTTCATGAGTTAGTTATCTATAAGTGCGGCGATGGTAATAAGCTTTGAAATTTACTATTGCTTCATATGTTGTAATATTGACGTAGTGTTTTATGAAAGGAACTTCACACTTATAAGTCTCTCGTCGTATCAAGTGAGGTTGGATGTCCTGGGGCATTGTCTAAGAGTAATATAATTTACGTTCAAGCCCGTTTCTGTCACAGTAGAATTTGACTGCCGGGCAAAAACTATTAGAATACCAATCCTGAAAAACTTCCCGTGTCACCCACGCCTTTCTGTTGGACGTCCACGCGACCGGTAGGCTTGTCTCGTCTGTACCTCGCATTGCACAGGGTGTTTCTGAATGGTACACCAGTATAGGTTTCAGTTTGAAATCAACAGTGGGATTACCACCCAGCAGAATTGATGACTATATTATGTACATACGAATCTCTTAAGTAAGTAATTCGCGTTAAAGCGAAACCGCGCAAAACGGGGTCGCGTAAAAAGGGGTATTACTGTAGATACTTTAAATGAATTGTGAATTATCGGTCGGCGATAATGAAATATAAGGGTCAATTACCACTGAAAAGCAGCGGCCGTGGGCTGCCGCGCGATACCTTCTATGACTAGTCGCTGCAAAGCTCCTGCTGCCTCGCGGCTGTTCCTTGTGCGCCGCAACGGGGCGCCGCAGGCGGCTTTTTTGCGTCTGTGTTGGTTCTTGAAACCGCTGCTTTTAATGCCAGTAGAGTTCCTGCCGGTAAGCCCGCAGTTTTGCGCTACCTCTTTTATGGCATCATTTAAAATTGAATTTTTTTCGTTAGTTAATAAGATTCAATATACTTGGCCATCTTTGGCACTGATAAGTCGCTGCGCGCCGCTGCTCTTTCAGTGAGAATTGACCCTAATACGTTCATGTTAAGTCTTCGCAAGTTACTGACTTTTCCAATGAAAGATAAAAATGTATTGTATTCGTTATGTGCCCAAGATGACATCGATGTGTGGTCAGACGACTGGAGGAGGCGCCGCGTGACCGACGAGCACGCACCCGCTAATAACAGTCTCTTGGTCTTTCCTTTTAAACAATAACTTGTTAAAAATCTTTTTTAGAGTTATGAGCGAACACCCGTAAACAGTCACACTTATACATACATGGGCTCCTAAAACCTCAGCGACTCACCGCGGCGAAGCCAAGGAAACCCTTGCTCCGCCTCGCCACAGTCGTGTGAGCGCTGCGCCCCCGCCGTCGGCCAACTGGTCTGTGACGTCGCCTCGTTGACGGCGTACACCAAATTGTAACATATATACTGGTTTTACATGTAGCTTGAAGCAATATTATGTTAAGTTTTATATTCAGCAGGCGTCCGTCTAAACAATGCTTCGAGTTGGAATATTTTCAGTGAGATCCTGTGTTCTAGTCAGATTTTTTTATTATTTTTATATAATGCGAAGTGTACAATAGCCACATATCATATTTATTATTAATCGCGATCTGCTTTTCTGCCGCAAACACATAAATTGACGAATCGATGAGGCGACAATTAAGCGGACGGGCTTTTAAAAGTTGATAGATTTATATAAATTTTGATTACCACGGTACAAAAATATGTATTCGTAATAGTAAGTACTGCGACTGCGCCTCGTGTGCACGCTGTGAGTGCCTGCATGGTCAGCGTTTAGTATATTTAAGTGTTCCCGTGTTTGTTTTGTACATTATTTCTATCTGTGGGAACCCTTTATTGGCTTTCTATTGTCTATTGTTTCTTGTACTTTATTTTTTGTAAGCTATTGGTTCTCGTTAAATATAAATAAATAAAAAATAAAATATTTCTGTACGTAATATATCGCTAACGGCGCTGTACTATTTGAATATTTTGCGTTTAGGATATAAAACTAAACTTGCCTCACATGTAAGCACACCGATTAAGTAAAAAATAGGAATACGACGCTTGCAAAATATGAGGGCCCTCGGCTCGCTCTCTGCGCTGTGATATTAATTAGTCTTTCTACTGTTCAACATGAATAGCGCAATATTTATATAATTATTAATATAGCATTTGTTTTTGCTCTTTAGCCCGACGCCGACGTTTGTTTACAATCATAAGCCGGGTAATAGGCTAGCAAAGTCTATTAAAACATTCAAATGCGTGCATGATTCCGATTCCCGCACAAGTTGAACAATAGTGGACGTGAACATGTCTCTTCTGAACATGTTGATCTGGATAATTTCTATGTAATTTTAATAATTATACTTAATAGTAATAGGTAGGTACAAGAGTGAAGTTAGTTTTTTATGTAGTTTAGAACACACACAGTACAAGTGTTACCGCCGGACGAGATGACGATTTGTCGAGAAATATATTAAATAGTAATGTTTATTTAATGCAATTGAAGTTTATTATTCTGTTGTGTAGGAGTCAAAATGTAAAGCGTGGACAACGGCCTTACGAGCGAATATAAATTTTTATACGATGCATTTTGTTTTAATTCATGGTATTTTCCTTTATTAAACCTTGGCAAGGCTCGTGCAATTGGAAGCAACAACGTGAATTAAAAGTTTATCTATTTACTACCTATGTAAAGCAACTATTGATGTCTCTACAAATTTGTATTGTAAAATATGTCGATAGTAAATTGTAACCCAAAGAATATCAACGATGTACTATGAATTATTATTTGTCGCGATCTTGATGTTCTCGCCAATGATAACGCTTTTATAACTGAGCGTGTTCTCAAGTAGGGCCCAAGCTTAGTAAGTGGCCAGGCTTAGTATGTGACTCTGCATTAAAATGGCCTTGTGAGTATACTTGGTATTACTTTAAGCTCATATGTAAACTGCAGATCTGTTGATTACCTATGATAAAAGACAGACACAACATGTATGACAAGACAAAGAGGCAGTTGGTTAGTAGTGACAAACAACTAGAGTTTAATGTTATTAGACTAGAGAATATATAAATTCACACAAAGTTATACAAAAGGGGAGGAGGTAATAATTGTAAGGAGGAATCTAAAGTCTATAGGATGGGGGATAGTAGGAGGTCATACAAGGAGGAAGAATGCAGTTAAAAAACAAATGGTCAAGAGTTCCTTCGTCCAGGCTACACACACAAAGAGCTGTCCTTCACCCGGATTTTAGCCAGGAAGGCGTGTCCAGTTCGGTGACGGCAGATAACTGACGTGGCACGCTCTATTTTCAGTACCTAGGTAAGTGATTTATTTGAATGTAATATGGACAAGTGTAATGTAATACCACTGGGCTTTGGCGATAGAGAGTCAAGGTGAGGCATTGGCTGTCAGCCTAGATATGGCGAAGGCGTTCGATCGGGTCTGGCACCGGAGTCTTCTATCGGAGTTACCGTCATACGGGCTGCCCGAGGGTTTGTGCAAATGGGTTGCCAGCTTTTTATCCAACATGCATAAAAGCCGTGGTTGACGGTGGATGCTCCGATAGTATGGATATCAATGCTGGCGTCCCTCAGGGTTTTGTACTGTCACCGACGCTGTTTCTGCTGCATATCAATGATATGTTGTCAATTGATGGTATTAATTGTTATCCGTATCATCACATATACAGGCCGTGCAAACGTTCCCTTGTGGAGGAAAGCCGTGTCTGAAATGGATGGTACTTTGGCTAAAGTACCTGACTGGCGGCGGCTTGACTTGGTCGAATTCAACCCCAAGAAGACACAAGTTTGCGCGTTCATCGCTAAGAAAACTCAATTTGCTGTGGTTTCTAAATTCCAGAACACACCTCTTACCGTCACCAAAAGTATAAGGATGCTTGGCGTCAAGATCTCCAGTGATGTGCAATATCTAAATCATCTGGAGGAGAAGGTCAAGCTGGCGTCCAGAAAACTTGGTGTGCTCAACAGAGCAAGGCAGTAGATACTTCAGTGCAGGGCAAAGACTTATGTTATATAAGTCTCAAGTCAGACCGCACTTGGAGTACTGCAGTCACCTTTGGGCGGGAGCACCTGGATACCAGCTTGAACCGTGTGATTCGATTCAGAGACGAGCTGTGAGGATTGTCGACAATCCTAAGCTTACGGTATTGAACCCTTTAATTTAAGGAGAGATTTTGCCTCCCTTTGTGTGTTGTACCGACTGTACAACGGCTTGTGTTCTGAAGAGTTGTTCGAAATTATGCCGACAGCTACTTTTTATAACCGCACCGCTCGCCGACGGCGGGGAGTCCACCTTCACACACTAAAACCGCAATGGTCGCGTACTGTGCGGTTCCAAAGAAGTTTTCTTCCGAGAACTCTCAAGCTGTGGAATGAGCTCCCAGCCGAGATTTTGCCAAGGGACTACAGCATGGAGTTCTTCAAGAAATGCGTGAAGAGGTTTTTAGAGGGTCCGCAACGCATGAGTGACACCCCTGGTGTTGCAAATGTCCATAGGTTACGGTGACTGTTTTCCATCAGGCAGGCCGTATGCTTGATTTCCACCTTAGTTGTAAAAAAAAACTACAAATGTCAAATACAAATACTATAGACGTCGTGTCGTGACAGATATATATAATAAATAAATCAAGTCAAGTATGTTATTACAATGTTTTAAAAGGCAATAGGATTGGATTTGTAGACAATGTTAAATTCTTGGGTGTTTATATTGACTCTGCTCTAAATTCGGAATTTGAACTGTCATCAATTTCAAATTCAGTCAGCTCTGCATGCTATGTCCTGAGAACCTTAAGGGATATCCTTACTGCAGAGCAGCTAATACTGGTATATTTTGCACTAATCGAATCCAAATTCGATACAGCATTAGACTACGTGGAAACAGTTATAATTACAGAATCCTGGGAGCTTTTAAATTACAAAAACGAGCCTTATGAGTAATTGCGCCAATACCGCAATGGCAATCCTGTAAAGAGGTTTTTAAACAGTATGATATCCTTACAGTGCCCAGCTTGTATATTTTGATTCTCCTAACAGATCTTGCAAAGAACCTTCCAAAAAATGGGACCATTCAAGACAGACAGTTACGTGAGAGTACGAGGAGGAAAAACATCATAAATGAGGTACTGTAAGCCTCGTTACAATAGTCAAACATGGTGCAAGGTTTCAGGCAGCTCATTTGATTAATCAATTGCCGCAAATAATAAGTACATAGCTGGAAATTTTTTAAAACTCAGCTGTATGCCCTTTTATTGGAAGTGTTGCTATAGCATTGAAGAATTCAAATTTTAATTTTGATGTATTAAAATAGTAAATATTATTGGACGTCGATTAGCAAAAACGTTCAAAATCGAGTTATATATACTTAGTTAGGTCATAAGTTCTGTCAAAAACTTTTGATGTAATTAATGATACACTTTTTGATAATTATGTAAAAGTTATATATGAAATGAAAGGTAATTAAATGAACAATAACATTTTATTTACATTGTTCGAAATGCCCTCCTCCATTTTGAATACATTTTAATCGACGCGGCCAGTCATCAATCGCAGCATGCAACACATTTATATCTATTTCTGCCGCTGCTTTAACCAGAGATGCTCGGAGAGACCAAATTAGCGGGCTAGAAAAGGGCTAGTCTTCATGCCCGATGAAGTCAATTCCACGGGCGGTCAACCAGTTTTGAGTGCTTCGTGCCTTATGAGCTGGTGCAGAGTCCTGTTGGAATATCCAGTGTCTGTTTTTGAACATTGTTTGAGAAAGAGGTTCTACTATGTTTGTTAGGACGGTGTTTTGGTAAATCACGGCAGTGGTTTTCACACCTTTTTCACAGAAAAATACCTCGGTTATGCCTGAATATGAGAATCCAAGCCAAACCATGATTGATGAAGTATAATGCCCTCGCTGGACCCTCGGAATACGCGCGCTCGCTTCTTCACAACTGTGGGCATACACCTTATTATTTTGTTTGTTGTAACTTTCTTCGATGGTAAAAACTTTTTCATCCGAAAACAAAATTTCGCGGTTTTTTTTCCCACGTACCGCCATAACAAAGGGCGGAATCCAGTGTTGCCAACCCTACACTTGTAACTGTAGAATTACAGTTTTTTTGGAAATTTTCTGTTTTGCAGCACCATGTCATCGGCATAACTTAAATTGTTAACATTAATTCCATCTATGTGACAGCCGACACGGGCGCTGCTCAGTGCCACGATAAGGTCATTGATATACAAGTTAAACAGTGTAGGTGAAGACAACCCTCCTTGCCTAACCCCACACTCCAGCCTTACGACTGCGATATGTTCCCCGCCCATCGCACGTTGTTAACCTGATTCCCATACCAATATTTGCAGATGTTTATGAGTTCTGGTGGTACCTGTCTATTTTCGAGCTTTCTCCACAAAATATCATAAGAAACCAGGTCAAACGCCTTTGACAAGTCGAGGAAGCACGTATAACTGACGTTTTTCGACTTGTGTAGTATTTGACAGCATGCTTGACGCACAAAATGCCACTTTCCGTTGACAGACCCGTTTGAAAGCCAAACTGGTTGTCATGCAGCTTTATGTACTGATTAAACTGTGAGTTAAGCATGCTATCAAACACTTTAGATACAACCGTAGCTAAAGATATGGGCCTATAGTTATTTTTGTCGGCAATGTCACCCGTTTTATTTTTAACTATAATAAAAATTTTATTATGAATAAGACTGTTTATTCTACGAAATCGCGAAAACGATCCTAACGTTTTGGAACGCCTATTTTTATTTTATGAATTATTTTGTATGGGTGGAGGGTGAGGCAGGAAGAGGATTTCCTTTTTTACTTCCGACTGCCATTGATTAAAAAAAAAAACAGTTTAACAACGAAAAAGAAAACAAAGCCAAACTTCAAAAAATCCTTTCTTCAAACAGCATAACTGTCGATTAAAACGTTTTTGCTAATCTACGTCTGATTTCAATGTTTTTTTGACATGTATATCTGAAAACAATGCACGTATTTAAAAAAAATAGTATTTTTGTACAATTATGTTATTTAAATTCAACACAGTCTAATTATTGTTAAGAATAAATGAATTAAAATTGAATGAATTATACACTAACATGAGACAACAATATCATGAGACATTTAACAACTATCATGTCAACTAACATTTTATTTGTTATTTGATCGTGATTTTGTCTCGCTGGCATGCGAATTTTGTTCATGCACCCGGGCGCATCGAGTATATAACCTAAGGTTAGGTTACGTACTCGATGCCCGGGCGTTATGCCTACTATAAATAATAATTGCTACAACCAAAACAAGAGACCAAAAAGGAACTTATCAAATCAATTGTACCCAAGGCGTTTGAACACAATACGTTATGTAGGTACTTATATGTCATTAACTCAGAATCAGTTTATTGGTAATTATAAAGTGGGTTTACAATGATGTGGGATCTGTTAAGTTAAAGCAACCTGTATTAGAAGAGTTCCATCTTCTCTGTGGCAATGTTACTTTTGTAATACATAATGTTACAAAGTTATATGTATTATTAGTGCAAGATGTACTAATTTTACAAAAACGCTGCTTACGAATAATCACATACACGCCACCAAGAGAGTCCTGTAGGCCATTGTTCATAAAAACGAAAATTCTTACAGTCAGTGGGTTATACTCGTATATATACGAACTGTGTTGACTTGTGCGTAAAAGCCCACATTATTTCCAGCGAACTGGCGATGCGCCTACTCGTTATGTATCACGTCGTGCTAACAACTTGCGACAGGCCGCGCCGCATCCCATGGCTGTCAAATTATATAACCATTTGCCAGACTTCGTAAAGGCCCTCCAAAGTAGTAAATTTGATAGAACTGTGAAAAGACTACTTCTGGCAAAAGCTTATTATTCAGTTAAAGAATACCTAGAGGATAAATTGTAAAAATATAAAGTATTTAAATTGTTGTATAAATAAATTGTTAAAAAACTATTGTGAATCAATGAAATTGACATAGTTTACATAATTGATAAATGAATGACATATCATAATAAATAATATAATATAATCTCTTTAGAATAATAATCAATAGATAAATGTTATAATGTAAGTAAATTATATTGTTAATTGTCATAGTATATTGTAAATTGTCACAAGTAAAATGATATCGTAAATTGTCATAAATTTGATAAAAATAATAATTATTGTAAGGTCAAATCACGTGTGCCTTGACAAGGTAATTTATAACATATTGACCATCCCGTATACCACTTTTAATAGTACTAAATTAATGTTATAAATTGAAGTGATTATAAATAAATAAATAAATATACAGTATTTCCACTTATAATGTATGTCCATGACATATATGATGTATATACGGTACATATACCAAAATTAATATTTTGACAATTTTTATCTGTCTGTTTGTTCCGTCTAATCTCTGAAACGGCTAGACCGATTATGACGGGGTTTTCACTGGCAGATAGCTGATGTAGTAAGGAGTAACTTAGGGTACTTTTATTTTAGAAATTTAATTTATTTTTATTATTGTAAATAAATATTATTCCACGCGGACGAAGTCGCACGCACAGCTAGTGAGGAATAAAAGTATGGACAAATAGAGAAATAGGTAAGTATATTAATGTTATGTCGTTACGGTACATTGTTAGGCTAGGATTCTGTGGAAGTTGAGGTTTTAAGTTTGTTAATTATGTCAAAGGTGTCAGATATGTAGTCATTGTACTTTTACATTGTGTAATTGTCTGGGTATAAACCTTTAGTACTCGGTTAATTCTATTATTTACCTATATAGTTTAATGGATTGGTGATAAAATTGTTTGGCTGCAAATACTGTGCGACTGTGTTTATAATTTATTACTGAATGTTGGTAAATTTTTTTAGCTTCTTAGGGACTATCTTTATTTTTTTTTATGAGTTTTGAGTATTGTTTGCAGTACTTACTGTTAGTAGTTTGTAGGACTGAAAATCAGTGTCGGGTCTGCTACACAGGCTTCGACAACATACTGATAGTGTTATGTACGAATAAATGTTTTTCTTTCTTTCTTTATGTATGTATAATGTTCTTACAAATTTTGAACAAAATATTCCTTTTATGTGAGAAACAAGTAATACATAGAAATTAGTAGGTATAGAGTAAACTAAAGTGTACATATGCATTGATTTAAACATTATTTTTAACGGAAATATCGCGTATTTTATTTATTTTCTTGAACTTGACTTTTCGAACGCTTTGCAGCGTCCGTGGTTGCAGGAAGACTAAGGTGACATTTGTCTTACATTGGTTATTCAATTATTACATCTACCGATACGGATGATTTAATTATATATGTGCCGATTCACACAAAAATCGCTCACGGTGTCCGAGCGTTTTTTTAGTAGATCTCTGGGTTTGTGACTTGATTATTTTTAGAACTGGATCCCAAGCAGGTACTTGTCAACTGTCTTCTCTATTGAAATTATGTCTTCCAGCTGTTTATAATTATATTGATGCTTCAATTTACGAACTTAATTTGTGAAGAAATTATTAGCGTAGCAGGTTCGATGATCTTGTGAGGTTGGAAGGAAGCCGATGCATGCAAGCGCCACAGGATCGATCGCCGTGGATATCTAAAGTGGAGGCCTATGTTCAGCAGTGGACGTCCTTCGACTATTATGATGATGATTCTTTTCAAAATTCCGTGCTATTTAACTCTGATATAAAGTTATCAATAAGCATGAACCGTGTAAGGCGCCCGACGCGTAAAGAAATGCAAAATGTGGTATAAAATTAAACCACATCGGCCATTAGTTAACCGAACGCCAAAACTAGATTAAAAAAAAAAAGTTTAAGAAAAAAAAACAATATGTCCGCTAGCTGAAAAAACATGGCAGACTTTAGCTCGTAATGTGATGCTATTTTTTATACGTTTGCATTTTGCCAGAATTTGTATACGCAATTAATAAAAGTAGAAATTGTAATATTTTTTAAGTTTGCGTTATCTACAACAAGTTTTAATTGATTCTATTCTGCTCGTCTTTCTGTAAAGTGCGTTGACTCTTCGTTTTATAATTTTGTGATATATCCATAGCGACGAATGAGTGAGTAGCCCTATAACGCAACTGTTCGGTGGAGAATGTCGTTCCCACCCAGACCGCCGCTGGTGCCCTACGGGATAGCGCCGAGTGTTGTGACTATGCCAATGGCCACGCATGTAAGTGTACGTTGATTCCTGTCCATTTAACCTTATCCAACCGGTCGAATCGGATCCGCTTGCAGGGATTAGAGGGAATGCTGCTGCTGAATGCTGCGATGGGAACTTAGCAGGTATGAAGTTGATGTTTGTTTAATAGTTGGAAGGCAAGAATACAGGTGTTATGTGTTAAAAACTTTTTCATCTTCAGGCTATTTCAGGCCAGTGGTTTTTGATTGTATTACAGATAGTGGACGGGATCGCCGAATATAAAAATATCCTCTTGCCTTGTGTACTTATTTCTAATACTACTCGGCCAATTTAACACGTTGCCGACACTACCAGAACCTACATTAATTCTGTTGCCTTCTTTATGTGCAATTTTAGAAAGATAAACATGGTACTAACTTTGTAAGCCGGAAGTCATGATGCTAAAAAGATAAAATTTGGTCAGAGAGTCGCCTTAGGATTTGCCTTTGGGCCCTCGTGTACCACCTAAGTTTTTTAAATAAAATCTTATTGTATTTGCTTCTCACAGTTTTCATATTTCCTATAACTAATTAAATGAGTAATTCTTTACAAAAAATTATATTTCTACAAAAAATCTACGTAGTTAATAGATTAAGATGTTATGTAAAAGTCAATTTTTCATGCAAGTTGATCTAACCTGCTATTGTGTGCGTCCACCACCAATCATTTTGGTTGAAGCACCAAATCAGTTTAATTGCATGTACACAAATGTTTTTAAAGTATATCTTCTTTTTATAGTGGTTAACTGGCTTACGGCCTGCCTGATGGCAAACAAATGATATCTTCAAAATGATGGTCAATGAGATTTGTTAATTAAACTAACATGCATTTAGACTGAATGTATGAATGACTTTATACGACTCTTGTGTTGTAAGTTGAAGTATAGTGTTTCTTGCTTGCAGGTGATGGTCGGAGCATACGGTGGAGGCGCACGAGGGGCTCTGCTTCCTGCGCCCCCACCTGCAGCAACAGGGGCAGCAGTAGCAGGCGGAAAACCGGGGGCCCCCCGGGGGCCCAGGAATAATGGTGCAGCAAAAGATGAGGGACCTCCGGTCACTGTCTTTATAGGTATGTATTGTTATTGGACTTATTTTACTGTGGCATCATAAAATTAATTATTAAAAAAAGTCTATACCAAATTAAGTGAGCGCTACAGAAACTCATTGAGTCCTCTGTTCCACGAGAGAACTTTAATGCTCATATTCTTAAATTCTTTTTTATATTCGAGGGGGGCAAACGAGCATGTGGGTCACCTGATGGTAAGTGGTCACCACCACCCATAGATAATTCATCAACACCAAAGTTTCACTGATCCATTACTAGCCTTTTTAGGGAAACTAGGCTCTTTTATTGAAGGCACCCATATTGTATTTGTTCAGGAACACCACTGAGTTACGTAAAAATGCCTCAAAAAGTGTACTGTAGTGGATTCCCTCTCTACTGATGAGATGGGGAATATGGTGAGGGTGAGTTTGAGGCGAGTGGTACGATAGTGGAACTCAGCGGCTGGTATTATGTTGAACAGCTCCTCGGAACATTCCCCATGATACAATTTGTACAGTACACAAAGAGAAGCAACTTTCCTTCATGTACAAACTGAGTCAAGCCGAATGGAGATCACTGTCGCCGTTGATTCGAACTGCAGTATGTTGTATGCTATCAAATGGAGTAAGCAAATATTGTGGAACGCCAGCCCAAAGATGTGAACAGTATACCATGTCAGGCCAGACCTGCGCCTTATAAAGTTGAAGTATTGTTTACAATACTTTACCTCTCAACATTGCCTTCAACTGCCTGCAGCCTTCGCATCTCTTTCTCACCATATGAAACGCAATAACATGTTGTTTTAGCAATATTAGCATGCCACTACTTTACACCAGTTTTCGGTTTCGGTTTTCTAAGTCATTTTAATCATATTATGAGCTATTGTCACTCAAAGAGGCCAGAACCTACCTGCAGCCATGCAGTAGCCACTAATTGACAGTAACTTGGCTTTACCACTTTTTGCTATGTTTGTGCTATCTAAAATTTTTATTTAGATAGAATTCAGCTTATATAATGTACAAAATTTGATCATTGAGATATCTGGCCTTGCTTTAGTGGACCACAGGACATGGGTGGCACAGCTCCTCACAATATTTATTTCTCTCTGCCTACCCTGCATGAAGTTTGGCGTAAAGTTATAAATAGATAGGTAAATATATACTGTAATCTTCCGAAATGTTGTCACCCACTCCATTATTGGCATCCTTACATTTTGACAAATATTGAGATTTAGATTGACAAATAGATACTATACATAGACAAGATTCCAATGACTTTTAGATAAATGTTTTTATGATCTGAAGGAGTTTCTGACATAATGTAATTGTATTGTAAATTGATATTATTATTTGCACACAAACAATAGATATTATTTAATAGTCAATGCTACATTATTAGAAATATAGAATTAATAAGATAGATCAGATGGTTATACATTTAAATTTTTGCTTGCCAAGATAATTTGGCGGGACACACATGAACAATATTGCATAGTGAATTACCATATGTGCCTACCATTTTCCACAGCAAATAAGCTAATTTCATTTCGCTGCTGTGAATAGAACTTACCAATAGTCAAGTTTTGGCATCGGGATACCATCAGTATCGGAACATCGGCTTGCAAGTAGATATTTTGTTGTAAATTGTATTTGATTCTATAATAAATTACTAGAAACAGTTCTGTCCGTGCCTGAAAATATGTTCAAAAGGCACATCAAAAATACTTGTTATGTAAGAAGGGTTATTACAGGATCTATCTATGAATATCTGTCTGACAGAGATGTATGGATATGATTAAGCTCATGTGTTAATATATCTTTAACTGTACAACTTGTCACCATTATACACTGTCATAAATTTATTGTAATATAAATTGATGATTTGAAAGAAAGAAAAAAAAAGAACCTTGCCAATATAGGTCTCTTATATTGGCAAGTTTCTTTTGGCGTTTGTTCTTCGTCAATGGTCATTTAAAATGCTGGTCATTGGAAATAAGATTAAAAAATACAAATCAAAGCTATGAAAAATTTATATGATTTTTATTGGGAATGTAACTCGTGTCGAAGTGCCCGTGAGGGTCTAAAGGCAAATAAAGAATTTTTATCTTTAAGAACATTATTAAGTATCTCTTTTTAGGGTTCCGTACCCAAAGGGTAAAACGGAACCCTATTACTGAGGCTCCGCTGTCCGTCCGTCCGTCCGTCCGTCCGTCCGTCTGTCACCAGGCTGTATCTCATGAACGGTGATAGTTAGAAAGTTGAAATTTTCACAGATGATGTATTTCTGTTGCCGCTATAACAACAAATACTAAAAAATAGAATAAAATAAATATTTAAGGGGGCTCCCATACAACAAACGTGATTTTTTTGCCGTTTTTATAGATAATGGTACGGAACCCTTCGTGCGCGAGTCCGACTCGCACTTGGCCGATTTTTTCTTTCAATTCACACCCGCCGCTTTCTATCTGATTTGTTTAAAAAAAAAAAAACAAAATCCAAGGTGTTCATGTTGCAGGGAACATAACGTCCCGCGCGCCGGACGCCATGATTCGCGCGATGGTAGGCGCGTGCGGGCCCGTGCTGAGTTGGAAGAGAGTGTCTACTTTCGGTTTCTGCGAGTTCGCGTCGCCGGAGGCCGCGCTGCGGGCCGTCAGGCTGCTGCACGACCGGCCGCTGGCCGAGCGGCGGCTGGTGGCGCGCACCGACGGCAAGATGACGGCGCTCGTGGACTCGTACAAGACGGAGCTCGGCGCGGACTACCTGGACGGACGCACGCGCTCGCTCGACGAGGCGGCCGAGCGGCGGCTCACGCAGGTGGCCAAGGACTACCAGCACGACATCAACAACTATGAGGCACTACAAAAAGGTATCTAATGGCTTCCGCCTTGTTTTAAGCGCAAGCCACTTTGCAAATTAAGTTGACACGTCACGATTCACTCGGCTGTAATGTCTTTTCGCTACTCTGGGAACTTACATACTACAACTGAACGAGAGTATGAAATAGAGGAAAAAATACTATAACTGCAGCTATGTCAATCCAGTCTTATATGCTGATGTGTTTAGATATGACAACCCGTTAATGCTGTTCTCTCAAGCGAAATGACTGAATCCCTTGATAATAGATTGCACTGTTTGCACTCATTCACGCCTTCAACACTCCGGTAGATCATGGTTCTTTTGATAGTGTAAAATATGTTGTGTACGGCAGCTTATAAGTGAGTAATAAGTATTACATGTTTCTTACACTAAATTAAGTAGTGATTGTTCGCAATCTATATTTATGTTGGTTACATGAAACAATAGTATTTAACCTGGCACATGTTCCACTTCTAATGTAAAAGTTGTACATATTTGAAATTTTCTCTCGATTTAGTTTGAAGCGTCGTATTTAATTTTATTTATTGAAATATGACGTCACGGTTCATAATGTCACGTGACTGACTGTTTTCTCTGTTTCTTTTATTTTAATACTTGAAAATCAGAAAGGAATATGTTTAATAGGAATGATTTTGTGTGTCTCTTTAGAGAAAAATATAATTGTGGGCGAAACTTCTTTGTTTTCTGAGAAGATAGGAAGTACCTATCTTCTCAGAAAACAAAGAAGTTTCGCCCTTTTTTTTTTTTATCTCAACCATCTTTGTAATCGCACCTTTCCGTTTTCAGAGGAAGCCATATCGAAGACTGCGCGCGTTCTCGAAGAAGCCGACATATCTGAAGAGAAGCGCGACGTGATCCACCGCGAGATCCGCGAGTTCCGCGAGAGCATGAAGGTAGGCCGCTCTTCTCGACTCCTCCCCCCGCCCCGTCCCTCCCCACTGTCTCCCCTGCCTCCCCTACCCTCGGCCATAGACTACAATTCTACTGTTTACTGTCGCCAGAGGCCGCGCGCACCGACACGATTTACGTTCGCTCTTTATCGATGACAACAAATAATTGTAGGCAGCCCGCGCAGTCTTGATACTTTTTGATTTTAGATGAATGAAATGATATACTCATATGTTGCCATGGCAATCTCACTCTCTTTTTACTATAATTAAGAACCACTTTCAGTGTCAGTTTATGAACGTACACGATGTAATATTTAATAGAAAACTAAGAATTTGAAACAAATCTGTTCAAGTCACTAGCTATATTAAGTAAGGCTCAATTGTAAACAACTGAAACTTGAATATTAGCTTATATTTGCTGATAAATAAATTGGGAGAGCCTGATTAGTAAATTGAACGCGAAATTTGAACTAGCCGTGAGCGCTTCAAGAGGGGGGGGTAGTGTGTCGTAGTGAATGCGGGGCGCCATTGTTGCCGGCGGTAAGGTCGTGTCGAGTGGCGCGCGGCGGCGGCGAGCGCGGCGCAGTTGTCGTGTCGGACGGCGGAGCACAGCGCGGGTGAGTCTGAACGATGCCTCGGTCCCCCCGTAACCCTCCACACTGCCGGCGGTCGGCCGCCATCGTGCTCGCGGTGTTCGCCAATGTACGACATTTACACTCTGTATACGTCGATGTCGATAGAATTGTTATACTTTCACTATTATTGTGTATTTTAAATTGTAAACTCAAAGTAAGTAAACGAATGGAACGTCTTACTTGCCAAATATATATTTCGTTTGGGTCAACATTTACCCAGGGCAGAGACTTGACATACGGACAGACCGGGAGTAGATTGCCAACAATAGACGTTCATTATTATTTACGTTTTGTTTACGAAATCCTGATAACGGCCTCATTGCTTCATAAAATAAGTCTGTTTTTACGCAGGCGGTGCTCGGGTTTTGAAGTTGTCAACTCCTTCACAATATTAAACCAATACCTGCTTACATAATTATACCAATAATACTCCGTCATTTAAAATATAATTTGTTTTGATAATTCAATATTCAATTTAGTATTCATCCTCGTTTCTTATTTATTTCATTTAGACTTGTCGTACTTACGTGCACGCGCATCAGGTGAACGGCTGAAGTTTCACCATACTGAACCTTTTTGCCATTACTCCATACAGAAATGATGGACAAGGGTGTAAAAATCTTTTAAGGTGATAACGATATCTCTAGTTTGTAAAACCATTCAACATTTCACCATTTCTTTTGATTTGAAATTAACATTGATTTTGTATTATTTGGGTATGGGAAGTGGCTTTAGATTTGAATACCGTAAAGTATAATAAATAATTATAAAACGATCAAGATTTGTTGTCACCTTACACAAATTCACTTGACATAGAACAATGGCGGCCGATATTCGCCGTTGACCGCTGGCTTCTCTACGCGCGCGGCGTTCAAATGTGCTCAATTGAACACAATTACATTAAAGGTTTCAAATTAATATGATTACAATATTTATCCTGCTATCGAGCAGTCTATTCGCAGTTGTTTCTTGTTATAACTCTGCGTGGCCGACCACGCCCAGCCTCACGAGGACTGCACGGACAGTCTTGTAACAGCAATTACCTGTTTTGCTCTGCGAGTAGTGAACCTACACCGCGGAGCTGTCCGTAGACTATTATATTGTGGGAGCAGTCGGCGGTCAACGTTGATGTGTCTTACCAACGTGATGAGACGGTTTCTCCCGAACAATCCCGACCCGGAGTCCGCTTTAGTAGCCATGCCTCCCGACACAGGTCGTCGGCACACTGTGTCATAGTGATATGTTTGGGTGACGCTATCAATATATATTTTTTATTTATTCGTAAATTAAGAATATTCGGCATCGTCCGGCAAACGCGGCTCGCCTCCGTTCATAAGTCTACATATCTCTGGAAGTTTCTTGGGTGTCGAGAGTTAGACAACTGTCACAGTGGCGAAGCACTCTCGTCGGGAGGAATATTGTGAGATTTATGTAACTTACAAGTGACGAAAGTACACGAGACGCATCAGCGACCTCGACGAGAGTGTTAGCGTCGCGTCGTCGATCACACTGCTCGGCGTCAAGCCGAGCGCGTTCAAACTTTGGCTGGCCAATGCAACGATAGGACTGAAATATATATCAAATGACTTCATGAAGGCGTCTGCCATACGAGTATGTTAAGTTCACACAGTTGTCAAATTCTCGTGAAGTAATCAATCCGTTGTACCCGATGCCACATGACCGCCGCGGACTGGCCTCAGGCCGGTGAGTGGAGTCGAGACGTGTCATGAACATCGTTGGTTGGTGTTTCGAGCCGCGTCCGCCGGCGGCCGAGGTCGCGATTCCGCATTCGTGAGTTGCGGATGAGCGGCCGCGCGCCTCGCCCGCGCACCGCGCTCGTGGTCGGCCGACGTCTACGCGGTACCCGGGAACAGCAGCGAGGAGTAGGCTAGATGGCGTGCCTTGTCCGCGAAGTGAGGGCCTCTCGCAGTTGACCGCAAGCCGTGTATTTGAAATCAAAAATTAGTGAACCCTTTGCCATTGACTGACTGATTGACTGTTTAATTTGGCGAAATATCGTTAATTCACTTGAGGTTTACGAAACCGATCGGTGAAAGAGCTGCATCTAGCCTACTTTGGATCTGCGCACGTGACGTAATCTTGTCTAGTAGCGGGGAACGTTCCCTTCGCAAAGAGCCGAAGTCTCATTGAAGAGACAGACATAGAGCGGTGTGCGGGCGGACGCGCTCTCCAGCGCCGTCGCCGCCGTGGAGAAGGTCGCCGGCGCGCTCCGCGGGGACTCCGACATCGTCTCTGGGAGCCGGAGTAAGTAACGAGAGGCGAGGGACGAGAGCGAGAGTGTGCACTCGGCTGGCGTGAGTCAGGAGCTGCCATTTTCAGGTGCCGCCTGCCAGCGCCGTGCCGGGCTCGCCGCGCCGCCCCCTACCGCCCCGTCGAGATCGTATGAATATGCACTAGTTGTCTCCTCGCCGCGCCGCGCCGGCTCGGTTCCGCCGAGCGCCACGCCGGCGCGGCGCGGTTTGAATTCTCGTCCCGACGCCGACTGGCGCCGCCCGCCGCCCGGGGCCCCCCACACTCACACACTCACACATCTAGTATTATGTAGCTCCTTACTGTTTTAGTTTGAACACAATAGAGGCTGGCGCGAGCTGGTGCTCGGACATGAACGTCTCTGTTCCGCCACTGATGTTTCTTTTTCAGCACTTTTTCATCATCGGTAAGAGATTTTTTGTGTTATCTGGTTTTTTGTGGATTTGTCTCGGTACACGTTTGTAAACGACGATAAAGAAAATAGAATGTTGTAGTAAATACACGAGTGAGCGTTACCAATCTCGCACTAAAATTTAACGTAGTTTAAAAACATTCTGCAAATAGTTTGTTTTCAATAAAGGTAGAGCGACTGAAGTGGATGGTGCTAACTGGTGTGGGCAGCGGGCTCGCGCCGAGGCCGCGGCTAATACAAATCATTAGTTTCCGAGTCGAGGCGTACTCACTTAATTCCTTTTTTCTTCGAGCGCTTTTTTCTCGTTGTGTTACGAGAGGCACTCGAGTAAATTTTTTTGGTGTTCATTCGCTTGTCGGGTGTTCTTAAACTTTTTATTTAAAAAAAGCGTGTCTCGCGCCGCTCGGGTCCCCCTGCCCGCCCTCCAGCGGGATCGAAGCGACAATATATAGATAGATAGATATTCATAGCATATTTGTATAAATTAGTAGCTTCGATATTTGTATATTGAAGGTCGTCGGTAACTGCTCACCAATTGGTAAAATACCTATTGGTTAATTATGTTTTCACTTCCACTTTAGGTTGTATTTAACTAAAGTATTATTTATCTTATGTCGTTTAACAACGTTCTGTTTCCTTTCCGCGCCTGCAGCACACGAGCCCCTCCGGTCCACCACACCCCTGACCGTCCCCCTGGGGGTAGGGTGAGACTGAACCATACCACCATAGCAGTGTTGGGATTTGACAAATCCATTTATTTATTCAACAAATACAGGTGTAATATTATTTAAACAAATGCAAATGCCAAAACGAAAATGCAGATACAAGACGGAAGAACAAAATGAAATAGAAGGAAAAGTGGTGAAATAGAAGGAAAAGGCGAAAGAGAAAGAAAGACTGGGTAATAAAACATAGTTTAAATAAATACATACTCTACAATAGTTAAAGGACCTTTTTTGCTAGTAAAGTATGATCGCCATACCTCTCAACTATTTTCATATTTTTTGTAGCGATGGTATTGGTGTTTGTCACCAGGTGCAGCTGTTCCGCTATTAATTTTAATAAACTCCAGTTCTTCTGAGGCCATTCAATTTAGTTATTCACTTAAAATATTTCGTAAACATTTCGCCTTTAGAGACAATAAAAAGAAAATGTTGAAAAGTAAACAAAAGAAATTGCATGTCATTCGAAAAACAGTTTTATCAAGTTGTGCAAGGAGTTTATCAAATAGTGTGACGTTTAACCTTTACTCATCTGTTACAAGCGACAGAAGGATACTTGAAATGAAATAACCTTTACTCATCTGTTACAAGCGACAGAAGGATACTTGAAATGAAATAACCTTTACTCATCTGTTACAAGCGACAGAAGGATATTTGAAATGAAATAACCTTTACTCATCTGTTACAAGCGACAGAAGGGTACTTGAAATGAAATACACGATAAGATTATTTTAATTGCGGCTAATCACATAAAACATGGTTATGAAGAATTATATGGATTTGACAAATCCCAACACTACTGTGGTGGTATGGTTCAGTCCCACCCTACCCCAGGCCAGGGGTCTGGCCATACCTTGTATTGTGGGTCCGGAGCGCACACGAGCACACACTTGTCGCGCGAGATCTATTCGACCACGCGCTATATTCGGCGGGTCGCAAATCAAATCAAATAATTTATTTGCAAGCAAACACGGTAAATATCGCGTGCTAATGGCCCTCTTTATTCGATTCCTCGACTGCCTTTTGGCCAACCACCAAATCTTCGAGTCGAAAATTGTAGATTGAATGTTAGATCTATTGTCTATTGTCCATTCAATTGTTTGTCTTCCGCGATGACCACCAGGTCTGTGGAACCATGTCCTCTTGGAATGGGACATGGAGAAATTGGATGGACATGTGGGACATATCATAAGAGAATACCTAGAAAACTAAGCGATAATTTTCCTAATCCATTAGGATTGGACGAGTCCTGTTCCTAAGGATGTCGCGAATATACTGACCTTGACACGGAGCGACTGCCGTCAGATCTCTACAGCCAAATTATTGATGAGAGACAACCAGACCTTTGCTATTTTAGATTATACGTCTTTAAAAGTATAGTTTCTTGGAAGTGCGAATTTCCTAATATGTACATAAATCAGGAAACGCGATCTTAGTAGTACACGCCCGCGCCGGGAGTCCAGCCAGGAGCACTCGGTTCATGAGCTGGTCCTTTATTCACTTGCACTGAAGTATCACTGCTATTTATAATCAGACAGCAGACATATGTACAAACGTTGGAGTAATCCATCTGTATGCCATGCATCGAAGGTTGGATCCATTGTCCACGTCTATTAGGTAGATCGACCGATGGACTAATAGTCCATCTCCTCGGTTGAGTCTAATAAAGTGTTGAGTCTAAATAATACAATAACTGTACACATCTTTCGATGGTACGAATATCGTACCAACTATCGAATCTTTCACACATACAAACTTCACCCGCGACAGACACGTGTCGACACCGCGCACTACCACTGCCGAGTCGCGGCCGCTCATCGATTACGGGGAAAATATAAGACAAAATAAAGGCGTGCTCGTGGGGCATTCGTCACAGACGACATTTCCTGCGCGTTATATATAAATCCCCTGAATAATGTGATCGCTTCTACAATACATTCATTACAATAGATTCTCTTATATACCTCATATATTTCGCGGAATACGTCACAATAAAGAAGGTTCAGATTGCAGCCAATTTTCATACGAAACTAACGGTTGAAGTGATTAACGGAGGGCGGAGATTGCCCCGACACGCGCGGGCGCCACTTTTGACACCACAAGCACACTCCGCCGTACAAAGCGCTGTCATCAGTTGTACACTGTTTCAAAATTTGCTACACTTTGGGTAATCGCGGTAATTTCGGTACTAAAAAACTATAAATATCCTCGTTCTTTTCTCTCGCATGCAGGAACGGCGGCGTAACTGTCGTAGCATGTGGCAGGTCAAGTAACATTTACGTGGTTGAGTCGACAATTACGAGTAATTAAATTTCACTAGAAACCAATAATAAAGTAACAATCCTGTGATCTATGTTTATATCTATGATCATTATTTCAATTACAATGTGCAATTACATATAAGCAGTCCGTTATTATAATTTTTATTGTTTATTAATTTATAATAAAAAATATGTCCATTTTGAAGTCTCGTCTGTGTCTTTTCAGTAGGCAGGAAATTTTTGTACCATCGACTAGTCTTAGTTTTGTAACTTTAGATAAAGTAAAGTAACTAGTCACCGTAAATAAAAGAGTAGAGATAGGGAGGCGACTGCTACACTCAATAACAATATGTTGTGCGCCCTGAATGTTTGTTTACATTGTTTGTCTCGGCGCTGGAACGCACTTTACGCGTCTTCACTGATCGTTTTTGTTCACCGTAAGCCATGCCGCAAAACGCGAACTAAGGTAAATGAAGCTAAAGCCGCAAGCCAGTTGGTCGATGTTAGAGTTGCGTGACATCGGTTCGGATTTTAAATATTTACAATAGTATTCATTTATTCAATAATTACTTACGCAGGATATTTTTATTATTGCAAGTATTATAAATTAAATTGGTGCAGTGAAGTATTTGGTACTAGTGGCCGATACTTATCTGCGCAAGAATAAAGTCAACGTTTCATTCATATTCATTCACATACACAAGTGAGTAGTGTGCGTCGGCACGTGTCTCTCCCCTGCCGGAGGCGGCGGCGGCGCGCCGCGACGTGTTCTCACTGTCGAATATCGTTGGACGCAGGACGAGGCCGACGTCGTAGTGCGCCGCAAGAGAGACACCAAAGACGCGGAGAGGGAGCGCCCCGCCTCCGAGAAACCGGCTGAGAGAGAACGCGAGAGGGAACGGCCGCCTGAGAGAGAACGCGAGAGAGACCGGGAGCGGGATCGCGACCGAGACAAGGATCGTCGCAGACGCAGCGTCTCCAGGTGAGTTCTTTATTGTGTACATTCATTTTCATCACTTCTAGTCGAATATACGATGACTTTTTCAATAAGTGTTAAGTAAAGCAGATTTTTTCTTCGGGAGACTTTGGTAGAGAGACATTAGAATAGTAATTTTATACAGCAACGTTGTGCCACAGGTAATGCATTTAAAAATTTAAACTAATATATATAGCGGAACAGTTCGTTTGTTGCTTGTTTTTTTGAACGCGTTAAAGTGTGGAACGAGAAAAAGAAAGAAAACAAGAAAGTACGCGCGGACGAGATCGCGGGCTGTAGCCAGTAATGTATAAAGTAAATAATTACAAAAGTTCAAAGAGCGCGTCTCTTCTGTCAACTCGGCAACCTTATTCTTGGCACGAAATTACATCTCTCGCTCGTAGTATTGTATTTTGGTTGCGAAAGAATAAGAGTTAAATAGTTTTAGGTGAACACGTAACTTGAACATCGTTACATCAATGGCGCATAATAGTCCTAGAGGACATATATTCGTGCATGTTTTTTGGCGACGTAGTACACTTCTTAATTTAATAATCGATACTTTTGACTTTTGACTCGTGTTACTCTGTCGTGCAGAGGCAAGGAGCGGCGGGACGATCGCGACAAGGAGAGGGAGCGGGAACGAGAGGAGCAGCGGGAGCGGGACAGGGAGCGGGAGAGAGAGCGCGAGAGAGAACGAGAGAGGCAAGTTGTGGTGTCACATTTTTAATATCTTGCCTTCTGACAAGAAAATCTATTAAATGCCTGTTTCACAATGTATAATTAAAGTTATAATTGGTTACTACGTGCGGAAGCTACTTCGAGGTAAACTTTTTACATTAGCTTTATTTGCACAATGTTTACAATTTGATCGGTGACTTCTAGTAGAGATGTACTAATTTGTCAGTTACTGTCACGGTATTGCCAACATTAAAGTTTTAAGGTGACGTGGTTATTGAATATTTGTTTTATAATGAAACGGAAATTGAATATATTTTTTGTTTTATGGTCGTCAAATATATAAAGATAAATGTGTAGAAATATGCCATACACACCCGATGGAGTGATACTATTTATGTTTTCATATAAATAATATCACTCACTTGTTGCCACCTCCGCTTCTGTATGATAACATTCCAGAAGGCTACTGATAACATTTCTTACTCACAGGACCGTTGTTATATAACAACTCTTTCAACTCGAGGCGTAATTTTAATGTTAATTGTTTTCTGATTAATAACGAAGTTTGAATTTCAATAATTTATGGATGTTCCTGGTGCAGGGAGGTCCGCGAGAGAGAACGCGAGCGGGAACAACGCGAGAGAGAACGGGAGAGAGAGCGCGAGAGGGACAGAGAGAGGTGAGTACACGTGTTAATATTATTGACCGACTTCATGCGGTGTTTGTGCAAGGATATAAAACATGGAGACGTGCACAAATAGTAATATTTATTTATTCAGACATCTTTTTTGGTCCATCTTGTTAGTAAACCAAAAAAAAAACAGTCATAAAATTAATGTTAGTCGGACATACAAGTTTTATATCATTAAATTACACTATAAATCAATTATTAAAAAGAATATGAGTTACATACATTATATAATTAATTTCATAAAAATGAAACAAAAACGTTGTGAACTTATCGTAACCTGGTAACAACGTGTCGCGCAGTGACACAACGCTCCAGACATTTGTTCAAAACGAGGGAGTCATAGCTCCCTGATATGGTTTTCGGAATAGAGTTCAGCTACCCCTCTCCTGCCCTAAATAGAGGCTGTTATTTTTCTCCATATCGCATAAAAGTCATCGGTATTTGCCTGAGTAAACATGCCAGATGCATTATAGCAGCGCAACAGCCCCATCAATATCCTAAACTCATTATTTTATTGGATCCAAAGTGCGCTGATGGCCCGGTGCATGTAGTCAGTCCTTAGATAACAGAAACAAAGGGAGATGTGACATACTACGCGAGTTTACACCGGGACGGTTGCCTAGTTTCACCCTACCATAAAACACTCACACACTAAATAAATAAAAGATGTCATTCTACGCACACAAGTACAACGACACTTATTTGTTAAGACGCTGTCATTGGACGTTTATTTAAACAACACCCAAGTAAGCACGCACTACTACATTTATAAAGCGGCAGAAAAAAACGGCCGTATCTCGAAACTGCACTCACAGTGAACGAATAATATGACTCGCTTTACATTGCGTGTTGGTAAACGAGCGGTGGCGACTGCGTAATGGTAGAAAAACAATGTATGATTTAAGAATGAGATATTTGATATTTATAATTTGTATCGTGGTAAGGTCCTGGTAGAAATGGCGACAGAGAATTTCTTAAAATTAATTCTGTATTTATGCTTATAAAACGTAATATTATTTGTACTTATAGGTGATAAGTGATTCCATTTGATTTAAGGTTAACCACTGCACTTCTACGAGTATTTTTGCAAAAAGGCAACAGCACAACTTGGGATTTTGCTAAAACAAGGAGCAACGTATCTCAATCGAATTTGAGCCAACTAACTAAATTGTTCTTGGCAATGTTCTCGTTTTGAGCATACTGCGGCGACACCAACCACGAGCTCTCTTTATTTAACGTTATGCAATAAGCCATGGCGTACAGCTTGCGCACAGCTCGCAATTGTAACGAGCTCCCCGAGCGCCCTGACCGTCGGCTCATCAGGACCGTATCATCCGCGTAACTAATATTATTAATAATAACATGTTCAACACGGCATCCGATTGGCTTGCGTTGAGCTCGACGGTCACGTTATTGATACCCAAATTAAATAGGTCAGGTGACGTGCTACCGCCTTCCCTAACGCCGCGTCCCAAACTGTATGGCTCGGAGAACCCATCGGCCCATCTCACGTTGAGAGAAGTGAACATCCGCTCGCTGTACTTACACCGGCGAGTCACTACACTGTTACATAAATATATTTTCATGTGTGTTGGTCATTTCACGACATGTCTTCAACGATACACATTACCGTGTCGTGACGCCATGCTGCTTTTTAGTAGTTAATAAAAAAAGAGATTAATGTGAATAAAGTAAGTCATTAAGTAACTATTGTTTTGTTGTTGGCGTATGTTATACTGTTGTGGGGAAGAGCGGCTGATATTGAAACTATTTTTGTATTACGAAAGCGGGTCTCTTGTATAACTCCGCTCTATGTATAACTAGAGCTCCAGGGAATCACTCGGAGAACTGTTTAAAGAAATAAATATCCTCACGGTTACCTCTCAGTACATTTATGAGAATATAATGTATTCTCGTAAAAATATAGTCATTTTCAAAATTTAGTGAATCTTAGAAGCAGGAATAGATTGCGTATGCCAGTACATATCGGCTTGCTAAGACGAGTAGATCTTTTGTTGTAAATTCTATTCGATTCTATAATAAATTACCTGAAATAGTTCTGTCCTGGCCTGAGATTATGTTCAATAGGCATCAAATATACTCTATGTGCGAAGGGTTATTACAGGATCGAAGAATATCTGGCTGACAGACACATGTATTAATATATCTTTAATTGTAGTACTTGATATCTCTATATGTACGTTCACATATGTATGTATATCTTCAGGCCAGGTCCCTTGCGGGGTAGGCAGAGAACAGAGCGCCATAAGACGCGGTCCTTACATACTGCACTCGCTTCTTTAACATTCATAGCTTTTTTCATGCCCGCTCGCCGGTTCCTGGGGCACCTGACATCACCTGATAAAACACAACCAATTTAGTCATGGTAGGTTAGTCTTGGTCTTCTTCTGCTCCTACATCCTTCCACTTTTGCATTGTATATCTGTTTCGTCATTCTTTCGTCCTGTATTCTTTCTACTGTCCGAACCAAAGAAGCATGCATTTTCTTAACACCGACTCTCTCTTTCAATCCGACTCTTTCTCTCACGTCTTCATTACGAACGCGGTCAGCAAGCGATATGCCACAATTTTTGGGCAATGCTTTTATGCTCGACCGGATTTATTCTACTTTCATGCTCTCTCTGCCATACCCAGCTCTCACTTCCATAAGCGTTAGGATTAATTAGCACCGCATTGTGTACAGCGAGCTGTGCCTTCTGGCTTAGATTTCGGCTGCTTAGAAGTTTACCCAACGCTCCATTCACCCTATTCCCTGCACTACCTCGTCTCTCCACATCAACGGTGTACCTTCAATTGCTGCTAAAAGCGCTTCCAAAATATACAAACTCATCCACTTGCTACAACAATACATCATCAACCGTAATCCTAATGTTCGTTCTGGTTGTATCTCTTTCAAATACCATTATCTTGGTTGCCTTCGCATTCAATTGTAAGCCTTTCTTCATACATCTTTCATTGCTGTAACTAGTGTTTCCAGTTCGGATGGTGCTTCTACTATTAATACCGCATCGTCTACATAAAGCAAGCAGTTGACCACTGAGTCCACCCATTCGCATTCCCACATTCATATTTCTTATTCTCTGAAGAAAACTGTCCAGATATAGGACGAACAGCCGAGCCGACAGCACGCATACCTGTCTGACACCAATGTTGAAATTAAATCAGGGCGACAAGCTGCCGTCCACCCGCTTACATGTTATATCTGTATCTGACAATTCTCTCAATTTTGAAAGCGATTCTTCTGATAACTCGCCTCTCTCAATTAAACTATTTGCTACGTTCTTGCCTCAAAAGAAAATTTTTATTGTTGTCCATTTAAATGCTCAAAGCATAGCTGCTCATTCTCTGATCTACTATCAACCTTTGCAGCTGACATTAATATACAAGCCATCCTTATTTCAGAATGTTTTCTTAAACCGACCTTACATTCTACCATATATCCTCTACCTGGTTTTCGTCTCATACGAAATGATAGTACTTATACGAGAGAAGTTGGTGGTTCAGACCGAATTGCGGGCGGTAGCTGAGTGGCCATTCACTTGCGTAGCGACATCCCGTATCAAGTTGTTTCCATGTGCTCATCCGCATCCTAGACTCCTGAACATTTATTTTTGGAAGTTACTCTTCATCGTTTAAGGGCGCTACTTGGCGTATACTAGAGTCTATCTCTCAATATTCATTATTTTCACTCGTTTGAGTTGTTGCTTAGTTACCTCTGGCCTCGATTTCAACATACAATTTTGATGGGTGATAATATTAATTAATATGTGCGTCAGGACCTGACATGAGAAATGACCACCGTGCGCATACTCTCCGTTCATTGCTACACTCTGTTGATCTACAATGCCTTGATCTCGGTCCTACTCACTTCCCACATAATGGACCGCAATCTTTATTGGATCTTATCATCACTTCTACGCTTGATTTGGTCTCCGCGCACGGACAATTTCATGCACCTGCTTTCTCATGACCTGGTTTTTGCATCCTTTAGGTGTCGTCCTCCAAAACGGAAGCATAAGATAATGTATGTACGAAACTTTAAAGGCATTCATCACGATTCTTTAGTAGCTGACTTTTCTACATCTGATTGGGATTCTGTTCTAACTGCTAAAGATGTCGATTCCAAACTGGCTGCTTTCAATTCAATTCTTCTTTCAATTTATTATAAACATGCTCCTGTTAAGCCAGTCCGTGCCAAACATTATCCTGCTCCTTGGTGAACACCCGATATCAAAAAACTCATGACCAAAAGAGATAGGGCCAAGACCACATTCGATGCTGAATCAGTCTGTACAGACCCTATTTCCCCTGACACAGGCACTCGAAATGTTGTATAAGGTCTCGAGTGCCCGTATCAAAATACTGTCCACAGAGCGTAAACCAAAGTTCGTCGCTAGTCACTCTGTCATGCTCAAAGCCCTGTCAAGTATCTTATCAAACCCTGCAGCTTTACCCATTTTCATTATTTTTATTGTATTCGTTATCTCTTTCACGCTAATGTTATTTTCATAGTTAAGTTTTCTTATTTACTTCTTATTTTCTATTCCTTTCATTTCTGCCTCGTTGACTTTCAAAACATGTACAGATTTGGCTCGAATCTGCAATAAGGTTATATTAAAAATAGTAAGACGTGTTCAAGGGCCCAATGATAAATAGAGGATTTTTATCGTTATTTTTGTTTGTTCACAAAATAAAATAAAAATGAAATATTTGGGCCCCTGAAAGGGTTTTATTTTGCACTTCGTCTGCAAAGTACAGCGAGTGTCGCTACATGCCGGCGACCCGACAATCGGCTGTTGGACACTAAACATAAGTCAGGGTTGTCACAAAAAGATACAAGTCGTCAGTTCTGTAGATTGGTACCTACCTAGATGACCAGAATTATGAATATCGATTAAAGTAAAATATCACCTTCGCGATTTAGCGGATAAAGCTGTGGGACCCCCTGAATAAAGAACCGTCCTATTATTCGAGGGTCCCTGGTTGTAATCCTGGTGTGGCTATTATCACCAAGAATTCGTGTTTTCTGATTTATGTACATATTCGTATACACTCGCTCGGCGGTGATGGAAAACTTGAGGAAAACCGCACGCCCGTCAATATTCGGAAAGATCATTATATTTCGAAAGACGTGTGAATTAAGAAAGGTCTGATTTTCCTTTCGGGTTATTCAGATCTTTGTTTGTGTTAGCCAAGCTTAAATTGACTACCCGCCGAGGGCAGAGAGGTGTTGCCACATTATATATGTAAAATTTAAATGATGCCAGGCATATTATAAATATTAAAAACATAATGAGCAGGCATGTATCGAGTATGTGTGAATGCGGGCAAAGTGAGGAGGACAGAGACCACATATTGTGGTCCTGTCCCAGGCACGATGATCTGCGGTGTGTGATGATGGATAGGATTGTGCGCCACGGGCCAGAATTGGGCCAGTGTACCACACAGACCTTGTGTCGTCGGCGTCGAACTTCGCGGCTTTCCAGAGGTTACCCATGCTTGGCACGGGAGAAGAAGTGCTGAAGAACGAGTTGAAAAGGCTGGCTTGGGTCGCTTTAAATAGATCACAGTATATTTATAGACGGCAACGAAGGCGTAAGCGTGCACATCCTTACCCCAGAATGGGGAGAAGGCGGACCTAGACACAACAGAGCAGAATAAATAATTTGTAGGTAATGAAGAATTGCCCGCGGCATGAAGACATCCTTAGAGCGGCATGTGCCGTGCGCATCTCCCGCGTTTCGGCTCAAATGACCGCGAGGTTGGTCGAGCCACGGGCGGTAGTGGGCATTCGCTCCGTGTCGTATTATTGAACCTCTGTTTTGAATGGCTCGTCCACAACGTGCCGGCTACGCTCCGGCAGGGCCACCGGAGGCCGCTGGTGACGGTAATAACCGACAAATTGGACAAGTGTTCCGTAGTGTTCCGGGTAACAAGCTAATCAGAGAGCCATGTTCGGCCGCAACATACGTAAGCGTAGCTCGGCTAGCGCACTTACGACCTTTATTACATAATTATGAACGCAGCGGGACGGAGGTCACTCGTCGACTCGCGGACGGCGAGTCGCGAGTCACGCACTACGTAAATCGTTACCGTTCTGCTAAGAAACTGCGACTGTACGTTTTGAGAGAGTACTGTGGTCCTGTCCTAAGAATGATGAATGCGTGAAAGAATGATGAATGGGATTCAGCGCAGCGAAGTGGTGGCGGGACCAGTGTTTTTCGCGGATTTGGTGTCATCGGCGGGGAACTTTGCGGCCTTCCGCGGATTCGCCCACGCTTGGTACGCCCGCAGAAGCGCGGAGGAAACTGCAGAGAGAGCCCGAGAACAGGAGGAGGGAGAGCGCAACGAGGGAACGGCTATATAGGATTACCCACGAGCGCCTTCGGTCAGCAGCGAAGGCGTCTTTGTGTGCGTTGCCGCCCCAGAAGGGGGAGAATGGCTAAACTGAGACATTGTGGATAAGATATACACTTGCAGGGTGACAAGCGTTGCCCACGGCACGAAAAGAGCCTCAGAGCAGCAAGTGCCGTGCGCAACTCCCGCGATTCGGCTCAAATGACCGAGATATCGGTGGAGCCACGGGAAGGTGGTGGGACTATGTACGTTTTGAGTTGTGCCAGTCCCTGCGGTGTTCCCGGACAGCGTCGTACAAATTCGTGTGACCTGCCAGTAAAACGTACTATTTGAACTATCTGAATAATATTATTTCACTTAGACGACAAATGTACTTAAAACTTTTGTGGGCGACGTACAAGTATCAAAATAATCAATCAGAATACGATTACTTTGTAATAAACGTACTGCTGCAGCGTACCGCGGGTTTTAACAGGATAGCGAGCCGCTCTCTGCGGCGCCGCTGCACCGTCAAAGTAAGTTATCATAATAATTTACTAGCGGGTGCGGTGGTTTTTTTGTTGTTGATGTGAGTGCAGGGTTGGAGCGTGACCGTCGCCTACGATAGTATTTGAGTGCAGCGATTTTAAGGAGTAGTTTCAAGTTATAGCTGCGTTATCGGCGGGCGGCGCGCCGTTATCACCTGGCGGCCTCGCACCGCGGTCGTAACCCGGCGCGCGAGCAAGCGCCGCGCGGTGTTCGCTGCGGCCCACTCTCGCCGAACAGCCAGCTCGGAAACGAAAAGTGATTTGTGATAGCATAGGGTATATCTACCGTCGTACAAAGTGAACAATTTTTAGTTGCGTTTTTAATTTTTGTGTGAAATTAGAAGTAACACGTGAACGGGTTCGGGTTAATAATGTGAAAATTGTACCGATTAATGATTATTTTTGTAAATGTCGCGTTCAAGTAATGACATGTCTGGAATCGCGTCGCGTCCACTCTGTGAGATGAAACAGGAGTGCTCGCTTGTGAAGGGCTTGCACGTGGCTCTGCAGTCTTCTTAGCTAAAGCCGACCTCCCCTCGCGAGCACCCGCTGATTATTAAACGGGGTGCTGGGGAACGAGGGTGCCGTGCCGTCTCCCCTAGAAAATTACGACCATCTCACAATAGACTAAATAACAATCTTAGCAAAAAAAGTCCTCCTGGAAGGTTGTCGTATTCCAACGAAAAGGGAAGGTTACCAATAAGCTCCTGAGCTCCTCTCCATTATCAGCGGGGCTGGCACGCGTCATAGATACTCGTTGTATTTTAAAGATGCATAGACTACTTGCATAGTCACAGGCGTTGCGCGTGCTTTTTCCCTCCCAACATTGTATATAACACAATATATGTATGAATTTAATGTTTCATATGAGTATTAGTATCGGTTGATGGACTTGTGTGACGTCACGACGACACGACTACACGACACGACACGGCGACACGACGGTACTCGGCACCTATTTTTATAAACCATCGGGAGCATATATCGTTTGCAATGCAGAAAGTACCGTTCGCGCATTGCACTGTTAAGGCGACACCTCGATCGTGAAGCTTTAAAATGGCTCCGCCCAATCACCCCGCGCCCCTCAATTGACACTCGACGCTCGATTTGTAAAATTTGAAATTAGCGCCTAATAGGTAACCTGGGGTCAACGTATAGTCAATGCAAACGAACAGAAAAGCTACAGAGTCGCGTCACACTTAAATAAAATTTATAATATCAATATTTAATAAAAATTATTGATTTAATTATTATTTAGCTTTATACATACTGAACCAAACATATTTATTTAAGCTAGACGGAAAACAATAGTAATAATAGTAATAAAAAACTACAGAAACGTATTCACTTTTAAAAGTTTATTGAAAGAGAAATCAATGACATCGTTTTATGTTTATATCTCTACAAGTTAACATGTCTTGGTATCTATGTTGTTCTTACTTAGGTCTCGTCCAGTGGCGCCCTCATTGAATAAAAAAACATATTATAGCATAGAAGATAAACATTATGAAATCTTATGTTGCATTTATTACGAAGATAGTAAAGTATTTTTACGTCATTAAACCAACACTCAAAATATTCCACTATCGTTGTTATAAGCAAAAGTGCTAAAAGAGGCCGTTTTTTGGCAATTATGCCTATAACAACGAAAGCAAAACATTTCAATTGTTGGTTTAATGACGTAAAAGTACGTTATTGTATTTGTAACACACGCAACACATGACTTTATAATGTTTATCTTCCACGCTAAGATACGATATTTTATTCCTTGAGGCGCCACTGGACGGCATGTATCCCCCTTAAGAAGAATGAAACACCAGCTACATAATACAACATTGTTTATCGAGAGGCTAAAGCGGGCCATTTGTTGATTCGGACACATATGTTTAGTTAGCAGATACACCATCTAAACTGCAAACACTGGTCACAGCGATGAAAGACGACTATATGGAGAAAGGCTTACTACTGAATGCGAAGAAAACAAAGATAATGGTATTTGAAAGAGAAGAATCCAGAACTAATGTAAGGATTACGATTGATGATGAAGTGTTGGAACAAGTGGATGAGTTTGTATATCTTGGATGCGCTTTCAGCAGGGATGGAAGGTACACCGCAGATGTGGAAAGACGAGTGAGTGCTGGGAATAGTGTGAATGGAGCGTTGGGAAAACTTCTTGGCAGTAAAATCCTGAGCCAGAAGGCACAACTCGCTATACACAATGCAGTGTTGGTCCCAACGCTAACTTATGGAAGCGAGAGTTGGGTATGGCAGAAAGAGCATGAAAGTAGAATAAACGCGGTTGAAATGCGAGCGCTGCGCAAAATTTGTGGCGTAAGGCTTGTAGACCGTATTCGTAATGATGATGTTAGAAATAGAGTTGGTCTGAAAGAGAGCGTCGGTGTTAAAATAAGAAGAGGCATGCTCCGATGGTTCGGGCATGTAGAAAGAATGCAAGATGAAAGAATGACGAAGCAGATATACAATGCAAAAGTGGAAGGATGTAGGAGCCGGGGAAGGCCAAGACTTACCTACCATGACCAAATTGGTCATGTTCTATCAGAAGGTGATGTCAGGAGCCCTAGAAACCGGCGTGCGTGCATGAGAAGAGCAAAGAATGTTAAAGAAGCGAGTGAGATATGTAAGGATCGAGTCACGTGGCGCTCGGCTCTCTCTGCCTACCCCGCAAGGGATTTGGCTTGAAGTTATAGATGTTCGAGTGTCATAATGGCTGATAGCGCCGAGTAAACACAGGATTTTTTTATTTCGAATAAATAAGAGAAATAAAATTATCAGATTGAATTAGATTGAAATTGAAATAGAAAATTGGAATTTTTTTGCAACTCCCTCCTGGTGAAGATTCACAAGTTATTTTACACAGTTAGGTATAGCTCTGGTAGGGATCCTAGCTTTTTCCCTAAATATAATACACTCTCGAATGACTAGGTATGCGCTTTCACTAACAGTCAATTTAACTTCGCGAATTTTATAAAAAAGTACAGGAAGAACTTGACGGTTAGACGGTAATTTTGCGCCTATTATTTGATAATTTACGTCTCCAACTAAGAAAATACTTGATTTATTGCTTCTCAATTCCACTGCCATCTTATAAAAGTTAAAACATTAGGTATTAATCACGAGAATAACTGACATTCAAAATTAATAGACGGTTAGGTAATTATGACGAAGTTAACGATGCTCTCTCTAAAGTTATTCATTGGTTTAGTGTTAATAATCTGCTTTTAAATGATAAAAAGACTAAAGTAATTAAGTTCTCAACACCTAATGTAAGGCAGGTGGCTACCAATGTACATGTTAATGGAACTAATTTAGCCTCTGTGGAGACAACTGTGTTCTTGGGTATAACAATTGACTCCAGACTACAAAGGGGCCCACAAATTGAAAAATTATCAGGAAAACTAAGTTCTGCAGATTATGCAGTGAAAACTATTAGACGGCTCACTGATATTGATACGGCTAGAATAGTTTATTTCAGCTACTTTCATAGTATTATGTCATATGGAATTCTTCTTTGGTGTAACTCCGCGGATATTAACACCATCTTTTTATTGCAAAAGAGAGCCATAAGAGCTATCTACAAACTTGGTCCCCGGGAGAGCCTTAGAGAAAAATTCAAAGAAATAAATATTTTAACAGTCGCATCGCAATATATCTATGAAAATCTTTTGTATGTCCATAAAAACATAGACTCATTTTGTAAAAAGAGTGATACTCATAGCATAAATACTAGATATAAGCATAATCTTGTGTTATATGCAAGCCGTCTCCACAAAACAAGTAATTATTTTATGGGGCAATGTATACGGTTCTATAACAAACTTCCCAGCAATATAAGAGATTTGTCAATAAACAAATTTAAAACTACTATTAAAGCCAAATTGTGTAGCAGGGCATATTATAAAGTATCTGACTATATTAATGATAAAAATGCCTGGGAGTGAGTCGATCCAATTATAATGTAATTAACAAAATATGTAAATTTGTTTGGATACCAAAAGAGGGATGCCTGAGTTTTTTGGCAGTATTTTTATCAGTGCTCATCTAGTCATAAACTGCACGGTAGGGAAAAAAAATGTGACGATTCCAAACAAATGTAGCCATTTTTACGGAATAAAAAGATTTTAACTTTGAATTTGAACAAATGAATACCGCGAGTACGTGCGGCACTGCCGCGCAACTTGTATGAACATGTTTCGATGTAATTCGGCACGGATTATCGTAATCCAAATAAGTTAAAAATTAATTTCCGAGTGTTTTAAAAGCAAATGAACAAAACTAAGACATATGCGTTAGAAAATAAAAACTTTGAAAAATAAGGGACACCCTAATATACATATATACAAATAGATTTTATAATCTATTCATATTTAAAAAAAACATGTGACAAATGATTTTCTTGCTGTTTCATAACTTTAACTTCAGTATAATGACATTTATTGTATTTTACTTATGTATACTCTGTGTTTTGTATTGTTGTACGTTTCCTTGTTATTTATTAAACTCTCAAGAAGAAAGAACCAGGACCATCTCTGATGTTGCAAAATAAATCTAATCCGTACAATAGTTCAATACTAACCACAATGTATAGAATAGATGATTTTTTTGTGTTTTCAGTGTTGGTTCATAGTAAATATTATTTGTTTTCACGAGTACCATGGGTATAAGTATACTATCTATCTATATCTTCACGCTAAATCCCTCGTGAGCGCCACATGACTCGGTACTTACACACCTCGCTCGCTTCTTTAACATGAAACATACCGAGTTTTTTTAAAAACTATCAAAATATACTATTTTACTAGTAATTATTTTAATACAAAAAAAAAAAAAAAAAACCTCCACTGGTTTTCTATCTTCTGATTGGATAAATTTCCAACGTAAACTAACCTTCACCTACGTACAATGTCTAAGTCGGAGTTCGGTGAGCTTATAATGGTTACTATGAGTTTGTCGTCCCGTATGACACTTACGTTAAAGTAGCATATAAATCGAGTAGTGATTCTTCTAGTGGAATATGTTTATTTAGTAAGTTTCTCCTAAAAAACAAAACAGCAAAAATATTCTATTTTATAAGTTTTTATTTTAATACAAAGAAATAAAGAGTCTCCACTGGTTGCTATGTGCTGAGAGCGCGAACCTTATTGGTATAAATTTCCAACGTAACCTGACCTCCACCGACGTACAACTTCTAAGTCGGAGTTCGGTCAGATTATAATGGACATAATAGGAGTTTGACGTCCTATATAGGTACGCGGTCAGGCTGTGGATAATGTATACCAATTATCAAATGTTACTGTTTATTCCTGCAAAAAATAACTCTTATTTAATTAATGCAGTTTTATATAGAGTTATTAAGTAAGCAAAATTAAAAAAAAGTTTGAAGAGGAATTAAATAGCTTGGGCCAACCATACCTAGGAACTGTTCTAAAAACTAGAAATATGTCTACACAATGTTATTATAATATGTTTAATGAATATAATAATTAAAAAAAATAAATACCTTGTCTTGTTCGCCTCCGCCATTCTACGAACATTTTCTTTGTATTTTTATTCTATATATTTTCTTTTTAGTGTTCCCCATTATTACAACAGTATAATAAATATATATAAACCTATAATATTATTTACTACTTATATCTAATAATAATACACTTACGCTAAATACTATAATATTGAATATTTACAACTATTAATTATAAAAACTTCGGTGTCGCGATGTAAATGGAGCGAGCTCGAGCAGACAGTCGACATAGGTCTTACCTCGAAGCGGGCTGCAGCCGGACTGGCTGGATGTAGTTAGTCAACGCGTTTATAATCCTCATTACCGCACAATAAGGTCGAAAACACGTAGCACCCAAGACGAATGTGATCGCTTAGAAATTGTCAGAAACTTAAAATATTTTAAAAAAATTTCATGTTTCACTTATCAAAATATGCAGCAACCATATTATAAACATAGATATTACTAATAGATTTAAGTAATTTTGAAGCGTATAAACAGAACAACTTCGTTGTAATTTCAAAAATAATGAATTTCAAGAGGTGTTTTCGAAAGTAATTATTATCGAATCAATTTTACACAATCGCGTATTTGAGCAAGCAAATTCAAGATAAAGAAATGAAGTTATTTATATTAAAATCTTAGATCCGTCAGTTTAGTCATTAGCCTATACTATTCGATGAAAGTTGGTCTAATTTTTCGATGTGTCGCCTTAACAACTTGGGATCTTGATTGCTAATCTCCCTCACTCGCACGAATACTACCGCCGTCCAGTGAGCGGCAGGAGGAGGAGGGAGGTATGTTATCTGTGTGGTGGTAGTACTTCCCCGGTCGGAGTATTTTGACACGGCCTACTTGCCTTATCTGTCAATTCGATTGTATTCGTTTTGTGGAAGGACCGCTATATCTCCGTGAGTCGCGAACCCAAAGTTCGTGCGGTCTGTTGTAGGCTTTGGTTCGTACAAATATATCGAGGCAATTATCTTCGCAATTATAATGCCGTGTGAAGCGGCAGCTGTGCGCCGGCGACGTCACTGAGACAGCACGCCGGCCGGTGGCCGCGAGCTGGCGGCGGGCCACGGGAGGCGCCGCGATGCCGGTCGCGACGGCGCCGCTGCCGGCGCTGCACCCCTACATCCGCACGCGATACGAGATCGAGGGAGGGCGGCGGCCGCGGGAACGGTACCTCCTTGTCACGGCACCACTACACGTACTCACCCGCACCTTTACAGCCGACGCGACACACTACCTCGCTGCACGTGGTGCACCCGACTATTAACACACGAACCTGGCGGAAGAGATATAATATACTAGGCTAACTATTTTTTTTATACAACGTCGGAAGGCATACAGGCATACGGCGCACCTGATGTAAAGCGGTACCGTAGCCAAGAACGCTTGTAATACATTATCACATGCACGATGCCACCTCTGCTGCTAACACAGCAACTCCTGAGCGTACTGGTGACCTCACTCACAGACAGGAACACAACAACCCTCTAGGAAGTTGTCATTTGGCTGCGGGTTTCTTTGAGGTGGAGGTACTTCCCCAAACAGGCTTCGATGCACGTTTGTTGGAATCGAACCCACGAGCGTTGCTGTCAAAGTCGCCTCATTCACGACTGCGCCGCCGAGCTCGTCAAAAGCCTTCTGGGAAAACTTCATTACTGGAATATTTCTGACAAATAACAATCATTTCTTTGTTCTTCTCATGTTTCTGCATATAAGATTATCAGAAAACTTGTTCAGATATTGCTTCTCCAGCAGCGGGCGTGGCAACGTGTATATTACTCGCATAGATATTCTGGATCGTGGAGAACTTGGGTTTCTCGCTGTCGCTGCACGGACCGCGCGGACACTGTCGGTGGCGTCTAGTAAACAGTCTGTAAATGAATTAAAAAGAGAGACAGCGCGCGCAGCAGCTCCAAGAAGAAAGTAAAAGTACCTCCGCGTCAGAGACAACCGCGGCCGGCAACTACCGCCTCGAGAGTTGTCGTGTCCCGCCCGCGAGTGAGCAATGTGCGAGCCACATTCCTTGTGTTGCTAGTCTTCTGTCTAGCCTTGTTTGTCCATTTTCGAACCAGCGCCGTCGGAATAGGCTACCTCTTCGTACACTTGGCTATCACTGCTACCTTCCTCGTGTTGTATGCCTCCCGACGTTGAACAAAATGACTCCAACGTGTACTATGATAAGATAAAATGTAAACAGCTTTCAGTCTGAGTGCGTTCAATTGGAGCAGTCTCTGGCGGCGTTAGATACTGACTGGTGGTGTCGATCTGAGAGAGCGGTGCGGCGCCGGCGACCAAGGCCCGTAGAGAAGGTCGCCGGGGAGGCTCTGCAAGGGTCCCGCTTACTTCTTGACGTGAGACGCGAGCGCTCGATCGCAACCACGCGGCCAGCACATTAACAGTATTTTTATTTGCGTCCGTTGGCAAATATCTATCATACTGACAATATACACCGGAAATTAAAGTAATACGATTTGTTATGTACAGCAGTGCACTGTCTCACTTCAGAGACCGCGGGCGAGTCACTCCGCTGACACTAGTCATTTAATTTTTCATTTATTTAACAATATACATTGTGTTAGGATATACATAAAATTAAATTTCAGAAGAAACACAATTACAATTTTAACAATTACAATACAATAATATAATAATAGAAAGTTCCTGTCTAATTAGTTCATATATTATCAATAAAACATGTCATATCATTTCTTTATCATAAAAAAAATCATCTACAGAATAATAATATATTGTTAATAGAATTTTTTTAAGTCTTAATTTGAAAATATGGACGTCATGTATGGTTTTGAGTGATATAGGTAATCTATTAAACTGCCTTATTGCTTGATACCGCGTACTGTGACCAACTATTCTCAATTTTGGTGCAAATTGGGTTCTTAAATCTTTCCGCCTAGACTTTTCCCTAATTATTCTCTCATCTTTGCTTTCGATTTGGTCCAAATATTTAATTAAATTGCATAACGTCACTAAAATGTGGAGTCAAAAAAAAAAATCAAAAGTCTATCTGTTAATCCAGATCACAATCTATCTACGTGGCAAATTTCATTCGAATCCGTTCAGCCGTTTTAGCGTGAAAGAGCAACAAACATCCATCCATACATACAAACTTTCGCATTTATAATATTAGTAGGATTTTGCGAAATAGTCCTTACACGATTGTATCTGGGAGATTCTCATCATAGTACGTATTACTCTTTTCTGCGCTACGGAAGCAGATTCGACGTTATCTATCTAGTCTATTGGTTGTAATGTACCGCGGCGGTGGGCGACTCGACGGCCGCCATCGCAGGCTCGCTAACACGCGTGTGGCTTGTGGGCAGCATGACGATGATACATCGTAAGACTCGTCAGCTGAGTGTAGTCGGGTGCCTGCACCGCGGCGGCGGTGGCGTAGAGCCTAACGGGCGGCGGTCGGCGGCCCGCTTTTGGTTTCTCCGACGTTGTGATCGTCAAATCTTTATCAGTGATTACATTTATGTGCAGGGAACGAGAACGCGAGCGCGAGCGGGAGCGTGATCGCGATCGCGAACGTTCGCGGGAGCGGTCGCGCGGCCGCAGCCGCAGCTCGGCGGACGCGCGCAGAGACAAGGAGCTGGAGGACGAGGCCCGCGAGAACAAGAGGCTGGAGAAGAAGGCCAGGGAGAAGGAGGCCGCCTACCAGGACAGGTGAGCTTTTAGCCTTTGTAATCATTGTATTCATCAATCAAACAACGATGTTGATTGATGAGGCACTTTGCGGCGAGATGTCGTCCTCGCTCAGTACTTCATAAAACTTTACATTATTATTATTTATTACTAGCTGCTGCCCGCGGCTCCGCCCGCGTGGTGGCAAATAACGTAGCCTATGTGTTAATCCAGATCATAATCTATCTACGTGCCAAATTTCATTCAAATCCGTTCAGCCGTTTAATCGTGAAAGAGCAACAAACATCCATCCATACATACAAACTTTCGCATTTATAATATTAGTAGGATTCGCAATGATGACGTTAGAAACAGAGTTGGTCTGAAAGAGAGCGTCGGTGTTAAAATAAGAAGAGACATGCTCCGTTGGTTCGGACATGGAGAAAGAATGCAAGATGAAAGGATGACGAAGCAGATATATAATGCAAAAGTGGAAGGATGTAGGAGCCGGGGAAGGCCAAGACTTACCTACCATGACCAAATTGGTCGTGTTTTATCAGAAGGTGATGTCAGGAGCCCTAGAAACCGAACGTGCATGAGAAGAGCAATGAATGTTAAAGAAGCGAGTGAGGTATGTAAGGATCGAGTCGCGTGGCGCTCGGTTCTCTCTGTCTACCCCGCAAGGTTGACGTGAATTTGGCGTGAATTTTTTATTATTATTTACTTACTGGTACACAAAGCAAGCTGTCTGGTCTTCATAGCCCAAGGGCGTAATATGTATGTATATCTTCCTTACCTTGCGGGGTAGTAGGCAGAGATCCGAGCGCCATAAGACGCGGTCCGTACACACTTCACTCGCTTCTTTAACATTCATAGCTATTATCATGCACGCTCGCCGGTTCCTTACGTTTCTGCCACCACCTTCTGATAAAACACGACCAATTTGGTCATTGTAGGTTAGTGTTGGTCTTCCTCGGCTCCTACATCCTTCCACTTTCGCATTGTAGGTATATATGTTTCATCATTCTTTCATCTTGCATTCTTTCTACATGCCCGAACCAACGGAGCATGCCTTTTCTTATCTTAACACTCTCTTTCAGACCAACTCTCTTTCGTACGTCATCATTACGAACGCGGTCAGCAAGCGTTACGCCACAAACTTTGCGCAATGCTCGCGTCTAGTAATAGTTTGTTTTTATTTATGTAGTTATATGTTACCCGTACGCCAGCAACACAAATAAAAGAGGAATTCAATACATTGTTTATATACTGTCTTTTGTTTGCATTACAGATTACGTAATTGGGAAAATCGCGAGAGGCGTAAGGCGAAAGAGTACGAGAAGGAGAAGGAGAGGGAGCGATGCCGCGAGGAGGAGAGGGAAAAGGAGGCGAAGAGACTGAAGGAGTTCTTGGAGGACTACGACGACGAGCGGGACGACCACAAGTACTACAAGTAAGTGTCGGGGGCCGTGGCCCTCCATCGCCGGCCTCGCGAGGACACCGGCTCTGCTGCCGCACGTGATGCCATTTCAAGCCGCCATTACTTGAGGCCATATTTTCAGAAACATTGTTCCTATATCAAATCTATATGGTTGTCTGTGTGCGCGTTTGACTGTGTGTGCGTTTGTGTCTCTCTCTCTGTCACTGTTTTTCGAATATTCGAATTTTGACTTCAGATTCGGATTCAGCATAAAAAAGTAGAATAGGTATGTCTGAAAAACCAACCTCCTATCTCTCAAGGAACATGGTCAAAATGGCCGACAAATAAAAAAAAAAAAATTGTTATATATTTGACGAGCCAGGTGTTGACGAGGCTGGCAATGCAAGCGTGCGCATTCTCAAGTGGTTTTTCTTAATATCAATCCATATCCTAGATGACCTAAACATGTATAAAAGTGTTCGTAACTTTAATGAGCCATTATTACTACAAAGGGCCTCGGTCCAATCGACGCCCGGCCATTGGAACACAAACGATCTTCAAATCGAGTCAGATGCAATGATATCAAGTAACAAAAAAATATAAATTCCACATATTACTTCGTATGCAATTAACTTATATGACAAATACGGTGCATTAAAGCAGTCCGTCTGAGGATGTTTTTTTTTTAGTAGGTACGTCGGGAGGATGCAATGCAAATATGTGTTTAGTGAAAATGTAACCGAAGTTTGTTGAAGTAGCTTATGTCGGCCACTGGATCAGGCCGGGGGTCGTCGCGTACTTTGAATTGCGACAGCTTTCAATATGATAGTAGACGTGGAAAACGTTTCGTGGCAATGGCTCGAGGTGACCGAGTTGACGTGTGTGCTCGCAGAGGCAAAGAACTGCAGCGTCGACTGGGCGCGCGCGTGCGCGAGGCGTCTACGGACGCTCGAGAGCGAGCGCGCGAGCACAGCGAGCTGGAGGAGCTACGTGCGCGCGTGTGGGGCTCCCGGGCGGCGGACGACCCGAGCGCGCTGGCCGCGTACGAGGCGGCGCGCCGCGAACACGAGGCGCAGTATTGCGCGCGGCCGCTGCTCGACGTGACGCAGCACCGCGACGAGCAGCGGGCCAGCGAGCTGCAGCGGGCCGTGGCGCGCTCGCAGGCGCGCGCCGCCGCCCGTCAGCGCGCCGAGCAGGACCGCGAGCGGTACCTGCGCGCGCACGCCTCGCGCCAGTTGCCCACCGAGGCGGAGCCCATCGTCTCGGACTCGTCGGAGAGCTCGCCGCCGCCGGCCGCCGCGCCGCCCGCGCCGCCCGCCACGCCGCCGCCGCCGCGCCGGCACAGGCACCGCCGACACCACCACCCCGCCACGCCGACCACGCCGCCCGCACAGAACACACCGCAAGTGAGTAATCGCGCTCGTGAACCCGTTGCTACTCTGACCTTTAGACAATCGCTTACGAGTAATATTGATTTACTTTTGCAATATATGTATATATGTAGTGAAATGGACAACACTAGTATGTAGAAAAAAATGCTTATATTGCGATATACACGAAAACGATAATAGCTCTGGTTGAAGAAGTGACAATCGTGGCAGTGCCCAGTAGTGACAGACAGGTCGTGTGTACGGTAATGACGGGCCACAACAGGACGATGTCACTGGACATATTCGAGGCGACCAGGACCTCACAAGTTCTGTCTTGTCAGCCAGCCGGGCGACGTGGTCAGGGCGTGGGTGTCACGAGCGTACAGATAGTTAATTAAAAAACTGCAGGAAAACTTCATATATCACGAATGATAACCCTCGGTGTTGCAAGTGTCCGTAGCCTGCGGTGGCCGCTGACCATCGCGTATGCCACGTGTTTGTCTGTAGACGGCGTTAGCGTCCTGGCCGTGTGTTCAACCCCACGTTTTGTTTTGCAGAGTTCGGACGGCGGCACAACGCCCCCCCGTCCACCCTCCCCGGATATGCCCAGAAGACACGTGAGTACTATTATACTTGAAAGAAATAAAAGGCTTATTTAGACGTAACACAAACACTATACACAATAGGTAGTGATACAATAGCAGTGGTGTGTGACGTCACACATGTCTTATCTCAGCATACTGCCGTGTCAACTCGTGACCCGACGCTGATTTTCAGACACACCACGGTCAGACAAGCAAGCACAAAGCAGACTAAATTAATCAAACAAATGCGCAAAAACTTAACAGCCATCTATGGATTAACGCACTGCTTCCAAGAGAACTGTTGCTCGCTCCAGAGGTTTCTTAAGAGACACAATGTCAGCGTGTCGTTTCGAGCAGGACATGCCCACTAAAACTGACCATCATTTGTAGTCTCAAAGGGTACAGATCTGGGCGAGACGAGGGCCAGTGTTCAGCTCTCATAAAGTCCGAAACGTTGGTTTCGAGCCAGACTTGGGTAGTTCGTGCCTTGTGACCAGGTGCAGAGTCCTGCTGGAAAGTCCAGGGCACATGTTTTAAAAACTGTATTTCTAAGAGGTTTCACAACACGATCCAATACCGTCTCTTGATACACTTTGGATGAAGTCTTAGCTCCTTTTTCACGAAAATGAAGCTTTGTGACTCTTTGATAAGATACCCCTCACCAAATCATTACAGACACAGGATGATGCCCACGTTGTACCTTTCCGACCACTTGGACGGCTTCAGGAGGCATGCAAGCACTTGATGTAAAGCGGGTACCGTAGCTTATTAACGCTTGAGATATATTAAGTATCACTCGCGCGATGCTTCCTCTGCTGCTTACGCTTCAACTCCATGGGAGCTTACTGGTGACCTCAATCACACGCAGGAACACACCAACCCTCTAGGGAGTTGTTATTTGGTAGCGTTTTTCTGTGAGGTTGATCTTCCCCAGTCGGGTTGCAGGCGTCTTGCCTGTATTCATGTATGTGGAATATTAATTGTACACAAGAAGTTTAATCATTGTATATAATCATGTTGTTTACTCCGGCTGTTTTCCATTCCCACTTTAGTTAGATCAACGAACATAATGACGCAAAGAAAAGAAGTCCTCGCCGGAGTAAAATACATATATAAAAAAAAAAAAAAAAAAATTGTCCCTTCAGTACATGCTTGTGTGTGATTCTCGGTGACTACTCTATATCCTACTAATATGTATAACTTTGTATGTATGGATGGATGTTTGTTGCTCTTTCACGCTTAAACGGCTGAACGGATTCGAATGAAATTTGGCACGTAGATAGATTATGATCTGGATTAACACATAGGCTACGTTATTTGTCTCCACGTGGGCGGAGCCGCGGGCAGCAGCTAGTAGAACATATTTTTTGCGATTTAACCGCTTCGTACAAATAATTCTAATAATTATTTGTGTAGGGAAAATCTTCCGACAGTGGTGTAAGTTGGTCGTGTATTGACGTGTCTCGCGGCGTGTTTCAGAGCGTGTCCTCCATAGGGGCGGCGGGCGGCGTCAACCCCGCCTCCGGAGACAACTCGCCGATCACCATCAGCTTCAAGAACACGGCCGCGCGGCGCAGCCCGAGGACGGACGCCTCAGGTACTTGAACACTGCCCGGAAATTAAGTCTTACTACTATCGTGTGAAGGGCTGTCCACGTGTGAGGCGACCTTGGCCCGGGCAGACATGTACTATTGTATTACGGCGTATTCAGATGTGCTTCTTTTGCTATACCCAGATTGTTCAGATGCACCAGGTATATCGACCACCACATCAACCCTTACTCATCCCACTGCAGGGATGCGGGTCTCCTTTCAACCGAAGGGAGTTAGAGCGTACTCCACCACGCTGCTCAAATGCGGATTGGCGGAGGCTAGTGTTTTCAAGCCGCCCGAAGACAACTGACTTAGCTTATCGACTGTAATCTATCGACAACAGCCGGGACCGAAGGCTTAACGTGCCCTCCGAAGTACGGCGTGACTCGAGATAGATAAACTCATCTACCCATAGACTGCGGTAAATGTTACTTAACCTGCGTGTTCGGTTAGAATGACACGCGCAACGACGCCATCGAGCTCTCAACTCGCCAGGTATATACTCACGATTAATGACGTCATTACTATGGTGCAGTGGCGTGCACAGAGATTTTTGACAGGGTAGGCAGAATTTTTTTAAAGCTGTTAACTTACCAAAAAATACAGAATGTTGATTTTGGTTACCCAGTCTTGTGGAAATAATGATGTATGTGATCACTTGTTTTTTTTCACCGAAAGATAGTTTTGAAATCGCATCATTTTTTATTTTCCCTACACACACCACACGAACAACTTTCGCAGTGAATATCATCCATATTTATCAACTTTAAAACTAAAATCTTATTTTGTCTGCTACCAGTCAATCGATTCAAAACAAAAACAATGGCGGCCGTTTTAAAATCAAAATAAAATTTAACATCAATTTTGTACGAAAAATAGAAATGGCAATATCAAAAAAAAAATATATATGCAGCAAACTATGTACTTTTTAAAATATTTACGTAGCAATGTTCGCGACACTTCGGTAATTTACGTTATAGTTCAGCTGAAAAGACATTGTCTATACTATGCGATTGTGTGCGTTATTTGTGTTATTGTGGGCAATGTATTTACAGGAATGCACACTACAGTATTTGTATTAACGACACGGCACACATACGTAAATTTAGACAGAAATAGTTTGTGTCTCTGCCGTTAAAAGCTGCCAATGCGGCGCTAGTGTAGTGTAGCGCCTAGCTGCGATTTGAATATGACTAGCGATGATTTTAATAACTTGCACCGATACCAATAGATGGAGCTGTTTTTATTTTTTTTGTTTTTGATACGAAATATTAGTTAAAAACTATGTTTAAGAATGAAACATCGGATGGTATTTATCAAATTGATAGGGTAGGCAATCTCTTTTTGCCTATATGGAGTGCACGCCACTGCTATGGTGTTACTGTTTATGTTCGTGTGGCGCTTGACCACACGACTACGATACGCCACACGCCGTTCGTATTACAGTATGTCGTGTGGTTTGTGGGATTGTGGAAACACTTGCCAGACACGTACTCGCCGCGAAATGCTGTATTACAAAGTTTGCAACTAATAAATATGGAGTTAAAAACTAAATCAACGAACACTACGACCGAAATGCCCGATAAAATGATAATATATAAAGCAAGCAAGCAACAAGATTTGAATATAAGACGTATGTTTTGTTACTTTTAAATTATAATTTAAATAAGAATCTGGGATACTGAACACACAAACGTACACCTGTCGTAGAATGTGTGGGTGTGTTTCGCACGGTCTGGAAAACAGTCGTGTGTACATAGCTTCTGTTCTGACAGGACAGAGCTCGACTCCAGGAGTACGACCTATGCCGACCGCCCGCACTATGTTTTATATTGAATCATTCATAACGCACCTGATGGAAGACGACCCGTTTGCGTGTCGAGTTTTGTCCAAACTTAAAGAGACGAGAGATTATTTAAACGGTAATGTTTTGTTTGTGCAGGCGAGATGAGTCGGTCGCGGCGGGTGCACGCCGCCTTCGCCCCGGACGAGGAGGAGGTACAGCACCATCATCATAAAGGTGAGGAGTCGCTCGCGGTGCGTGTGCCGCCCGCTGGGCAAACGATCATAAACTGGAGAATATCAGCGTTACCTCTTCGGCGGCCAGCTCATGGTGATCAGAAGCGGTTGAGTTTTGATTCCTGGCATTATGTTACATTGTAATATAATTTGGCAAAACTTAACACTTGCAGCGCCATATTTACTCTGATTACCTGCGATAAGGACAGGGGCGGGGTGGCACAAAGGGTAAACAGTCAAGCGTGAGTGTTGGTATGTGTACAATGGTATTGTGGGCGTAAGAATTCCTTGGGAAGGAAAAAAAAACAAAATAAGCACACAGTTTTTCGTTGAAGTAGCTTTTTAGGGTTCTTTGATGACTATCGTCGTTCAAGATTCGAATTTAATTTTAGCTGAAATCCTTGATTCAGTTTTTTTAATATCATCGACTTGGCTTGGCTCGAAAGTAAAATAAATTATCTTTGTGACGCAATACATAAGCTGACTTTATAATCTAACCTATTCACAGGCAAAGAGAAAAAAGACAAGGAAAAAAGTAAGCGCGTCGAACGCAGCGATTCATTGGGAGCGACGCCTACAGCCGCGGGGGAGGCGGCCCCCGAGGGAGGAGGGCCGGCCGGCGGAGGGACGGGGGAAGGAGGACGCAGCGCTGAAGAGAAACGAAAACACATCAAGAGTCTCATCGACAAAATACCGACACAGAAGGAACACCTGTTCCAGTACAAACTTGACACCTCGCAGGTAAGACAAACTGTACAGACACTGTTCTGGATTCTTTATCTCTCTCTAAAGAGTTTGGTATTTGCCTCGAAGTTTCGTCAGCCTCTCTTTATCATTCATAATTTGTCTTTCACGCTTCTCTTTCACTACAGCCTTGGTTTCATTCTTGGATAGACATTACATTTATTTCTTCTCTCTCATATTTTTATTTAAGGGCAAAGATGATGCATAATCAAGCCGCGCTTTCCTCTTTCTTGCTACGGAGGATTCAACCTCCGTATCTCACCAGGCATCTCCATTGAATGTTTTATGCCTCTTTGCGCATCCACATGCTTTTTGCACTATCCACCATACTTTCTTTCAAAACTTTCCAGCAATCACCCACATCTGAGTCGGAAAGGCTTGCATTTGCAAGTCTTTCGTTTACCAGAAATTTCATATTGCAATTTTTATCCTTTCATGATCTCCGAAAGGGATACGTACTCGCCAGTGCCTTTTTTTTTTTTTTTTTTTTTGTGACGCGGGGAAAAATGCGTTACGCACACCACCGGTGCCTGGGTGGCCTCCGGTGGTAGTGTGGGACTCCCCGTCGGCTGTCCGACGGTATACCCACTAAACAACCCCGCGAAATGCCATCGGCCGCGTTGGTGTGGTGCCCCGGATCTGTCAGCAACAGGGCACCACTGCGACTGGCCAGCCCCTCAAAAGGGGCCGGACTTCTTCTCTCTAGGGGCCATCCCGGCAAATTGGGACAGCCCTCCGGCGGCGGGACCATTATGGGGCCAGGTTCCCAGCCTGACCCCTAGTCCCACAGGTTAGGGAGGCGGCAGTAGGTGCGCGTAGCGCCTACGCCGCACTCCCGTCCGCCGTCTTCGGAGCGGGGCAGCCTGAGGATCGTCCTCCCTGTCCCGCTCCGCGGCCTCCTTCTGGGACATGACGGTCTCACAGAAGGAGGCCATCGCCTGCCAGGCACTGTCACTCCCGAGCATGGAGCGAACCACGCTCGGGAGCGAGAGGTCCGCGCTACCTAGCGCGGACACCAGATCGTGGCGCTGCCGAGACCATCTGGGACACTGCTCTAGAGTATGCTGAGCAGTGTCCTCGGCCGCGCCACAATCGTGGCAGCCTGGCCGCTCCTCCCGCCTCGCGACCCGGTGCAGGTACTCACCGAAGCATCCATGTCCGGTGAGCACCTGCACCATGCGGAAAGTGAGGGGTTTGCGCCTACGACGCATCCACGCCTCCAGGACCGGGCGCAGCGCCTCCGCAACGCGGACTCCGTACCGCGGCTGCGCCAGGTCCTCCCCCCACCTCCGCATCATCTCCACATGCCCTCGCTGGCGATACCGCCCCACCTCCACCGACGTGGGGCGCTCGCCGAGAATCCTCCTATCCGAGACAAACCCGTATACCTCGGCGAGCACCTCCGCCTCCAACTCCCAGGGCGGGTCGCCAGCAAGGGCGGTCGCGGCCGTCCACGCCACCGTCCGGTACCCCCTTATCGCCCTCTGCGCTATGACCCGCTGCGCTCTGCGCAGCTGAGCCCTATTCCGAGCGCAGAGGGCTTCCGCCCATATGGGGGCACCGTACGTGGCCATACTCCGGCAGATGCCGGAGTACAGCCGCCTGCACGCGGCGCTGGGCCCGCCCACATTGGGCAGGAGGCGACCCAGCGCCGCCGCAGCTCTGATGACCCTCGGCCCCAACCGCTCGAAGTGGGGGCCGAAGGTCCATCTCCCGTCCAGGGTGAGGCCCAGATAGCTAATCTGGGCACTCACCCTAATCCTTTCTCCTCCTATTTGGAGGTGCGCTCCCGAGGGGGGGCCCCGCCTACCGGTCCCGCGGAAGAGGAGGGCCTCGGTTTTATCCAAGCGGACCCGAAGCCCAAGCCTCTCTATGCGGCTGACCACCAGTCCTACACCGACTTCGGCCAGCCGCGCCGCCTCCACGAAGGTCTTACCCCGGGATGTGACGAGGGTGTCATCTGCATAGCAGATAACGCCCATCCCGGGGAGGAGACGGCCCCGCAGGACCCAGTCGTATGCGAGGTCCCACAGAATGGGGCCCAGAACGGACCCCTGTGGGACACCGCACACGACGTGTCTTCTCACCATCTGGCCCCTCGCGTCCTCGTAGCGCACCTCCCTGTCCTCCAAGTACGCCTTCAACAGTCTCCCCAAGTACGGAGGCACCCCAAAGTATTTGAGGGCCTCCAGTATGGTACTGTGGGGGAGGCTGTTGAAGGCGTTGGCGATGTCTAACGACACCGCCACCACCACATCTCCGCTGCGCTCCGCATCCTCCGTCACCGACCTTAGGCGCCTAATGGCGTCGACGGTCGACCGTCTGGCCCGGAACCCGAACTGGGCATCCGATAGGCCCGGTCCCGGGCCATCCTCCAAGTGCTGAGCGAGGCGGGAAGCGACAACCCTTTCTAGGGCTTTCCCCGCCTCGTTCAGCAGAACGACTGGTCGAACCGCCGACCCCGAGTCCGGGGGCCGGTCTCCCTTCAACAGAAGGCAGAGCCGGCCCACCCTGAAGGGTCCCGGGCAGCACCCCGACCGCAAGCAGCAGTCGAGGAGCTCCCGGAACCTGTCTCCGAGGTGCACGAGAGCCAACGCTAGCACCTTCCCGTGCACCCCGTCCGGACCCGGCGCCCTCTTTTTGCCTCGGAGGCGGTCAACGACCGCCTCCATCTCCTGGTCGGTGACGGGCGGCGGAGCGCCCTCCTCCTCTCCTCTGGAGTCCGACTGTAGGGCCATCCTCGGGGGAGCGTAGCCCCGTGGGTTGTCGGGGAAGAGTTCCCCGACAACCCTCTCCAACACGGCCGGCTGGAGGGTCTCTGTCAGTGGGGCCGACTGAGCGCGGATTTTGTTCCGCGCTCCCTTATACGGTCGGCCCCACGGGTCCCTGTCTAGGCCCTCCAGCAGCTCCTGCCACGCTCCCTCCTTGGCCCTACTTATGGCCATCTGCAAGGCTCTCTTCTTCTCTACGTATATGCCGTGCAGATGGCCATCTCTCCCTTCGTCCCGGGGGCGGCGACGCCTGCTCCGAGTATACGCCCTACGCGCCCCGTTGCAAGCGTCCCGGAGGCCGGCTATCTCAGCCGACCACCAGTAGACCGCCCGCCTCGGAGGCGGACGCCCAACGCTGGGCATGGCCGCTCTGCACACCGCCGTGAAGGCGTCGCAGAGACGACCAGCCTCCTCCTCGGCGTCCAGATCCTCCATTGGCGGGAGGCCCCAGCGGCCGACAATGGCCGCCTCCTCTGCCAGTTCCCGGTCGAGCCTGGTGAGTGCCCAACGCGGGAACCGGCTCCGCCACCGGGACGAAGTCGTCGGACTCCCGGGGGCTGGAGACACCTCGAACCTGATATAACGATGGTCCGAGAGTGTCTCCACCCCCGTCTCCACCCTCCAGCCCTCCACTCGGCGTGCGGTGGACGCGGTGGCGAAGGACAGATCCACCACCGACCCTCCGTTCCACCGCACGCACGTGTGGACTGTCCCCCTATTTAAGAGGGACAGTCCCGCGGCCAGCGCCCACTCCTCCACCATCCGCCCTTTGGCTTCCGTGGCCGGGTTCCCCCACGCCGTGGACTTGGCGTTGAAGTCACCGGCCACGACAACCTGGGCGGGCGCTAGCCGCCTCACAGCCGACCCCAGAGCGTCGAGCAGCCGCTCCAGGGCCGGCAGTACTCGCCAGTGCCTCCACTTCCTGAAAAGTTCCACAAACTGGCTTACCACCAGGTAGTGGTCCGTTTCAAGAGTGGGTCCCTCTACAGGCTCTTGTATCCATTATAGTATGTCGAAGACGTCTATCTATTAAAATCAAATCAATCAAACTTTTTAGTTAAAGATAAAAATTCTTTATTTGCCTTTGGACCCTCGCGGACACTTAGGCACGCCTTAAATTTTTTGAAATATAATCTTATTGTTTCTAATTCAATTCTCGTAGTATTGTCTTAGGTTTTCGCGATTGTTACACATTGAATTAAACAATTTTTAACGGAAGTATCGCGTATTTTATTTATTTTGTTGAACCTGACGTTTCGAACGCTTTGCAGCGTCCGTGGTCGCAGGAAGACTAAGGTGGTATTTGTCTTACATTAGTTATTCAATTATTACATCTACCGACATGGATGGATTAATTATATATGTTCCGATTCACACAAAAATCGCTCACAGTGTCCGAACATTTTTTAGATCTTTGGGTTTGGGACTTGATTATTTTTAGGACTGGATCCCAAGCAGGTGGTACTTGCTAACCATCTTCTCTATGGCAAGTACCACCTGCTTGGGATCCAGTCCTAAAAATAATCAAGTCCCAAACCCAAAGATCTAAAAAATGTTCGGACACTGTGAGCGATTTTAGTGTGAATCGGAACATATATAATTAATCCATCCATGTCGGTAGATGTAATAATTGAATAACTAATGTAAGACAAATACCACCTTAGTCTTCCTTGCGACCACGGACGCTGCAAAGCGTTCGAAACGTCAGGTTCAACAAAATAAATAAAATACGCGATACTTCCGTTAAAAATTGTTCAATTCTCGTACTTTACTTTTTTAATCTACTAGCATCTCGGATATGACTATTGGCAAAGAAGAAATGGCGAAAGAAACTTGTCAATATAGGTCTCTTTTAAAATTGTTAATTAGATATTGCAAAAAAATCACATAATTATATTGATACAATAATGATATCAAATGGTAAAATTAAAGATTATTAAGGATAGGTCATCTGTGTCGAATTATTTCTAAACATCTTTGTCAGTTACAGTTCATCAATTTTATAATAAGCCCTTATTACAGAGGGTATTTTTAATGTGCTTTTTGAGAATACATTGTCAGGAAAGGACAGAACTGTTTCAGGCAACTTATTATAATATCGAATACAATTTACAAGAAAAGGTCTATCAGTCCTAGCAAGCGGATGTACCGGCATACACAACTTATTTCTACTTCTAAGTTTTTCGCTGAAGTTTGAATACGACTTAAATTTTTAAATATATTTATGAAAACATAATGTATGTCATTCTTTGAACAGTTCCCTGAGAGATTCTCTGGAGCCCATGTTATAAATAGAGCGAATGGCTCTTTTTTGTAAGATAAAAATTGCCTCAATGTCAGCCGCCGTTCCGCACAACAGTACGACATAATGCTGTGAAAGTCGCTGAAATGGACTATGCGCGCAGTAGCCACATCCGTCAATTGCCTGATTCTCCTAACTGCAAATGCAGCGGAGCAGAGCTTACCGACAAGTTTATTTATGTGGGGTATTGTTTGCATTACATTGTAATCTGGACTCTACTGTAATTCCAAGGAACACATCATTATTCTAATTTATTATTCCCAATGAGAACTTCTGTATAGGCAGAAGTCACATTTGGAAGACTTAATTAGATGCATTTGGTTTTATCTGAGTTTAGTAAAAGATTATTACACGTGAACCAGTTTAAAATAGCAGACAACACCATTTACCTTGTGAATATTTCACACCGGCGGGCCACATTAAAAATTAGAGAGGTATCATCAGCAAATAGTACTATACCCGCCATTTTGTGCACCATGTAGGGCAGAACATTCGCATATACTAAAAATAAAAATGGACCTAAAATAGAACCCTGGAGCATACCGATATTAACATTATTGCCTTTAGATTTAATCCCATTTATGCCAACTGTTTGCAATTTGTTATTTAAATAAGATGCAATCAAATTCTGCGCTTTACCTCTAACTCCATAATAGTTTAGCTTGATTGACAACGTCTGATGATCGTCACGATCAAAAGCTTTAGAGAGATCACAGAAAACCCTCATAGCATCCTGTGATCTGTAGCCATTCCGTCTTCATGTATACATGTGAATTTCCTTGTGAATTCTTGCTTGCTGACCGCGTTAGTAATGATGACGTAAAAAAGAGAAAAAGAAATAGAGTGTCGGTGTTAAGATAAGAAAATGCATGCTTCGTTGGTTCAGACATGTAAAAAGAATGCAGTATGAGACAATGACGAGACAGATATACAATGCGAAAGTGGAAGGATGTTAGGAGTCAAGGAAGACCAAGACTAAGCTACCATGACCAAATTGGTCGTGTTTTATCAGAAGGTGATGTCGGATAAATAGCTATGAATGTTAATAATAATAATCATTTATTTCGGAGTATAAATCCATATTTTTGTTAGTAACAATTCTAGATACTTATGAATTAATGTTAGTAGAAGTAGTGCACAGACCCACACTTATTTTGCAGAACGGTTTGAAGGGACCACATGTATGTTGATCCAGTGCTTAAGGATCGGCCCATCAAACCTTTCTGCTACAGTTCTCATAATACTGTTGGGGCTGACACGTACCCGCCTCCACAGGGATGCTATTCTTTTGCGCATTATGCAGTAGAAATCATCTGTGCGCTCTTCCGCAAACATCCCTGAGGCGCTGCAGTATCGCGGCAGCCCCATCAGCGCCCTGAATGCATTGTTGTATTGGACACGTAAGACGCTGTAAGCCCTTTTAGTATAGTCGACCCACAGACCGCAAGTGTAAAAAGACTGGCAATAGGCCTTAAATAAGGTCACTTTCACATCTCTAGTACACCCCGCAAACCTGCGGATCAACATATTACTCCGTACTGCCAGCGCCCTACGCTCCCTTTCTATGTCCATGTCATCACTCTGTTCAGCAGTAACCCAGTGGCCCAGGTATTTGAATTGTGACACTATTTTTAGCGGTGTACCTTTTATTGTAACGGGCGGTATCACAGAATAACATTTGGTTCCTGCCCTAAACACAAGTAATTCACTTTTGTTAGCGTTATACCTAAGCCCATGGGCCTCTGCATACCTCTCGCATATGCCAAGTAGTTTTCTAAGGGCGTTGATTGAAGGGCACAGCAACACCATATCGTCGGCATAGCTAATGTTATTAACAAATGTACCATCTATGGAACAGCCAACCATGGCATTGCTGAGCTCCTCAATCAACCGATTCACATACAGACTAAAGAGCCTAGGGGAAGTTAAGCCTCCCTGCCTAACCCCGCACTCCAGCCTGTATGTATCGGACAGTGAGCCCGCCCACCTAACCATATTATCCTGATGGCCATACCAATACTTGAGCAACCCAATGAGTTCCCCTGGTAGAGTGGTCTCCACATAAAGTTTTTCCCACAGCTTACCATAAGACACCATATCGAAAGCCTTGGAGAGATCAAGAAAACACGCATAAATGGGTGTTTTCCTGTCTGTGTAATACCGGACAGTATGTTTAAGGCACAGAACCGCAGACTCCGTGGACAGCCCTGCTCTAAATCCAAACTGTGCAGCATGGAGTGTTAGATGTTTATCAAGTTGTTTGTCGATTATACTGTCCAGTACTTTAGCTAATATTGTTGCCAACGATATGGGCCTATAGTTTTTTAAATCCGATGCGTCTCCTGTACTGTTCTTTATAATAGGTATAACTAACGTCTTCATCATAGCTTCAGGCAGATACGAATGCCTGACGCAAAAATTATAGAACATTGCTAACACCCTGTTCAAGTGCACACCAGCATGTTGCAAATGCTCAATGCTAAGTGAGTCATGCCCAGGTGATTTCCCGCGTGTCATACTCCTCACTATGTTTGATACCTCCCCAGCAGTGAAACTCATGAGTGGCCCCAGCGATGGTAACCTATTAGGCAGCGATACCCCAGGAGGTCCCAGTGGCGAATCGACTTTAAAATGTGTTCTGAACAGTTCAGCAATTTTTGCAGGCTCGCTAACACCCTCAACATTCGAGGGCAAGCTCGACCTGGGACTCAGTTTACTGGTCTCTTTCCAGAAGTTACCAAATTGTTTGCTAGCATGGTGCGTTGCTATGATGTTTAACCTTATTTGTTCAGCATTATCTTGACACCATTTTAATTTTTTCTTAAAGTCTTTTCTGGAATTTACCATAGTATTAAATATATGACCTGATTTAGGTCTCCCTTGAAAAATCCAGTCCCTAAATGCAAGTCGAGCCTGCCCATGAAGTTGTTTTACATGTTTGTTCCAGCCGACTACATGTTTTTTTCTAATAGAACATTTTTTGATACTACTTTGGCTTGAAGCGTCACTTAAGATATTTATGATGTTATCATACAACTTATCAATTATTTTCCTGTGCTCTAGTTTACAACAATGAGAATTGCTACACTCTCTAAATTCTTCAGGAAAATCTACATGCTTTAGACTACTATTGCAAATTTTTTCATATAATAATATCTGTTGTGGGGTTCTTTCTCCCCATATAATAGTACTCATTTCATTACTGTTTGATACTATTTTAGTGCCAATTAAATTGAAATTACATGTTATCTCAAGTGGAAAGTGATCTGACCAATAAACATTATATTGTATTTTTGCATTTACTACCGCTTTCCACCCAGCTTCGGATACTACACAATGATCTAACCAGCTTTTAGTATAGCAAATATCGCTTACATACGTGTATGAGTCCGATTCGCGTCCTAGTATGTCCATATCTGCACACCTCCAACTCTGCTCCATACAGAAGTCTTTGAGTTCTTTACCGAAACGAGAGCTCGGCTGAGCATTAAAATCACCCAGTATAAAGACGGAATCTATGTTACACTCTTGCACAAGTGCAGCAATCTCACCAAGACACTCCGTGTACTCAGCTAGGTTATCTGCCGAATCCGTGGGCATGTACACACTTATAACTAAAAACGACCGTTCCGATATATTTATTTTTATGGCTGCCAAGCGCACACTTTGACACTGCACCACTGATACAGAGTTAGACACACTTTTGCGCCATAACAAAGCGACGCCGCCGTGCGGCCTGCCTCGTAGTATTCCCGCACCCGTGTCTACAGCTGATTTCCCCGTATACTGGAATTCTTGATCTATGGTTCCTAAAAATGGAATGTCTTGTGGCAATAACCACGTTTCCTGCAGTGCTATTACGTCCGCTGATTTACACAAACTTCTTATGCAATCAACAGAGCGCTTCACAGATCTACAATTGAAAGTTACCATGGTTGTATAGGTATCCATTAGCTGTTTTTTATCTCGTCATTTACAAGTACATTTGTATTATTACTGACCATTTTGTCATACTTTTCCCTATTAAAATAAATAAATTTACGGAATCTTATACCTGCAGGCCATAAATCATCATTTAAAAACAGTTGCAGTTTAGTGTGTGGTACAAAGATTTTATATGCGTTGTAGCGCTTCTGTTTTTTCATAACTATTTGTTTCAAGGTAACAGTTGATACACTTGTCTTTTGATTTATGTAGCTTAGTATGTCACTTTCTGTGGTTTCTTTATCTACATTATTTATAAAGAGAGGAATGTTATATTCTGCAGCTTTAAATTTCTCATTTGGTTTTATCGCTGCCTTTCCTTCGGAAGCCTCTAGTCTATTCTTCAATCTTTTTCTTTGAACTAATTTCCATTCCTGCGTTAGCGTTTCGTTTATACACTGCCCTTCACTATTTACGATATCCGCTGTCGTTTTTGTCTTGGGCCACAAGCTATTTATCGGTTCATCATGAGTCATACTCGCACGCGCATCTCGTATAGGTGCAATCGAAATGGGTTTGGCTGCTTGCCCCTCCGACCCCGCCGTCTCCGCCGTATGATTGTGTAGACATTGAGACGGTGTATCTTGTATGATATTTATCGATGTACCCCCGGCTGATGAGATGTTATGGTCAGATGCCGGCGAAACATTCGTTGTAGATGCTTTGTTTTTTAGCTCGATGTGCGGTAGACCTATAGGTCCACTGTCTGAGCAGAAACTGCTATTTTTGTTGCTACCTCCTCTTATTTGGTTTACATTCATACCAAAATTATTTACTATGGATGCTTGTTTTAGATAAAATACTTCATTCTTAACTTCATTTAACTGTTCTTCTGTAACATAAGTCATTTTCATAGTTTTCACTTCATGTTGTATGAGGCGCAAATCTTTCAATAGTCTTGAAGCGTCAATGTGGTCCATATGAACCGCAGGGAGTTTGTGCAATTCTTTAGCTACAAATATTGGTACATGCTCTGGATCCACTTGCTTAAATACCGATATCACGTCATAAAGATCGCGCTGTGATTTTCCGCTCTTTTTTCTTCGTATATTTCGTTGATCTGTTTGTATGGATTCAAATAGCAAATTTTTAGCACTTTCAATATCTTCCACTGAAAAACTATTTATGCACAGTGTCACTATTCCTTCTTCATCCATGACATCCACCTTATTTTGAATGAATGCTAACAGTTCGCAAATTACAATATTGCATGTTTTGCATTTGACTACGTTAGAGGTCATTGCACTTGTCATCTTTAAGAGCGTCGCGAACACACGACCGAACGTTGCGATGCGCGACGACGACTGAGCGTTAAAGGAGCGAGTGAAGTGTGTAAGGACCGCGTCTTATGGCGCTCGATTCTGGCTGCGTACCCCGTAGGGGACCTGGCGTGCTAATATATACATACATATTTTTTGGGTGGTTTTTGACTGTGTTGTCACAGACATGTTATAGAAGTCGTAGCAAGCCGACGTACCGGCACATGTGAGTTAATTCTACTCGTAAGGGTTTCATACACGAGGCGCGTGTCGTCTGTAACTCGTTTGTTCGTGTCGCTCAGATCGACAACACGCTGATGGAGAAGAAGATCCGTCCGTGGATCAACAAGAAGATCATCGAGTACATCGGCGAGCCGGAGCCCACGCTGGTCGACTTCATCTGCAGCAAAGTGGTGGCCGGCTCCGCGCCCACCCGGATACTGGACGACGTGCAGATGGTAAACTCCCTCGTGTCATACACTTCACTCGGCGCGCAGAGCGCCCGCCACTCCTCACTGGTACTGGTCGTGCAGATGGAACACGACACGACCTCCACAGGATAGATTCATACAGACACGACTCTCAGATGGTGGACTTGCTCATATCCGTTGAAGTGTCCATAGGCTAATTTACCATCCACCATCGAGCAGGCGTCAGTTTGTAAAACAACACGTGTGCAGTAAGTTCAAGTACACAAAGTCACAAATACGATCACGTGCAGATGAAGAATAAATAATACGATATAAAATATAATAATAATATGAATATAAAAAAGGTGAATGATGATCGGTGTCGACGTCAATGAAGTCTGGCCCTCGTCTTATCTTGTTTTGATTGTCAGGTTCTGGACGAGGAGGCGGAGGTGTTCGTAGTGAAGATGTGGCGGCTGCTCATCTACGAGCTGGAGGCCAAGCGCGCCGGCCTCGCCAAGTGACCGGCGCCCGCGGCCGGCGCCGCCGCCGCCGGCCTGGCGCCGCCGCGCCGACAGCCCGTCTCGTACGTGTACGGCTCCTACAGGCACTAGGGATGTTGCGATTATATTCTCTTTGATTTTACACTCACTCGTATATGCTCTGTCAAGTCATTGGACAATTCACATGCGAGTGACGTCGTCGGTATAGAACAGACCTGATCATTAGACGTGGATGCAGATGACGCGGAGAATGCAATAACAATCAGACGCACGTTAGTGTCGGAGCGTCGCGCGGCCACGCCGGCTCGGAGCACACCGCGACAACATACTATTTAGTCTGCAGCGGACACCGCTCCGCCCAGAGGCTGAGTTGAGAGGGCACACGGCCGACGTGCACAGTCTGGCGCTGTCAGTGCACTGGTGAACCGCTGAACAAGAAACAGTGTCGCTCGCTCTGGCAGAGGCCGACATGTTCAGGTCGGTCAAGCTATGTAACCAATATAAGCTAACTACCTTGTGACATACTTTGAAGTATATGTATATCGTTTGATTGACCAGTCGTTATAATTTGTAATCCTTTGTGCATTGTCTGAGGCGCGAATGTTTTTCTCGATTCAGCTGCGACCGCTTATCAAAGTAGTTTGCTGGCCCGTGCAGCGCCGGCCCCGCTGACCGCTGCGCGCTGTTCGGTCACATCGAATACTTGCGATCAACAACAGTTTTATTAACTAATGTGTTCCGAGTGGGTGTGTCCGGCCGCTGTCCCGCTGGTCCTGTGTACGTAGAAGAAACTCGGAAATGTCGCGTCTTTTAACTTCTATGTTCTGTAGGTACTACACAACTGATACTCAAAATATTTATTGTAAATGCATACTTATAATAAATACATAATATAACACCCAGACGGGACAAACAGAAATGTTCACCAATACAAATGTTTGTCTCGTAATGGCGTCGAATCTGCGATCTTATGGTTAGCCACTCGACCACCGGGCTCTGTTCACTTTGAATGGTTTCTGTGTATAGTCATTTACTTAAGTAGGTATGCACTTATCAATCGTATGTAATTGCAATACGGTTCAAAACTGTATACCTGTTTCTGTTCGTGACAAGTCGCGGACTTCCACCGAACACGCCCGGTGTGGTGACAACACAGTATGGTTAAGATGTGTCATATTTATTGGTCGTAAGTACAGTCGAGAGCACGAACTGTTTGTTTCTTTACTATTCGTACGATTTAGAAACGATGCTATTTCAAAATGTGAACGTTGATATGCTCTCAGCTGTACGTGCAGCCGCGAGCCTATCATAGACTAATTAACTACCTGCATGGAGCTGCTGATACTTGTATATACTAAGAAGCTGTTCAAAAATAGTTACACTCGTCAGCGGGTGATTTCCGACTGTTACTGTAATATGAACTCTATCGCCAGTGCTTAGAGCACACTTCTGATATTGTAAAATATAGCAGCGAAATTTTTGTAAGTCAATTTATTTTGTTGTAGATTTATTTAATATAACAGATGATATCTACCCTTATTTGTTTTTATATATTTTACTGTCGCACCTAAAAATGTACGAATGTAGCATTCGCGGAGTAGTACGTGTGGCGGCGGCAGCCGGGGCTCGGGTTCGACAACGAACGTTTAGTCGCCAGCCAGCCGAGCGTCTTATCAGCGGATTGACGCTCGGCTGGCTGGCGTAAGCACAGCCTGCAATTAACGCAGCGGTGTGGTGCGGGAGCTGTTCCAAGCTGATATTGTTTAAAGTTGAACTGAGAATTCAGAATTAATTAGAAATTGGTATCATACAAATACTGCGCATGGTGACAACCGCTCACGTTGTTTTTACCGACGTGTAACCGCGGAGCTGGCACAACGGGATATTGATCTAACAGACACCCGAGGGGTTACAAGTAGGGTACTCGCCGAATTTAAGAGACAGCCTCACGGTATCACGGGCGGGCACTGATACATACACTTTGGTCGGCTGATGTTTGACTCGGACGACGTCGCCGTTCGAACCTCCTCGTGATCTGACCTCGACACGTCTAGTACTCGACGAGTATACCGTACTCATAGTACGATATATGTATTTTTTACAATTGCCATTGCACACTAATAGCCTGATGGTTCGTGGAAATCGGACGCGACCGGGGTACACTAGCGATAGATTCTTAAGTCGTATTGGTTCCGTCAATTCTGCGGTAGGAATATTGGGAACGTTGCCGAGAGACCAATATTCTCTATAGACGGGCACGCCCCGCGGTGTATTAGTAGAGTCGTGGTGCAATCTGCGTTTTCATAGACAATAGTTCAGTATACATACAGATGATATTGTTGTACCGCCGGGCCGACGCACGCACTCGTTTATTGTGTATTTAATGTGACGAGATGATAAATAAATTGTAAATAATCAAACGGTCCGACGACTCTGGTAGAAGTGAAGTCGGTTAGTTTACAAAGTCATACCACCGATTACATATGCAATCATATTTGACGTGCATTTAATATTTCTTTACCAACTATCGTTGGTACAACGTCTAACAGTAAAACAGATTAGGAGTCTGTGTTCCAGCAAACATTGTCCCACCACATTCCCGTGGCTCCACCGACCCCTCGGTCATGTGAGCCAAATCACGGGAGTTGCGCGCAGCACTTGTGCTGGTCGGCTCTTTTCGTGCCGTGGGCAACGCTTAGCACTCTACAAATTATTTAATTATTTTTCACAATGTCTTTCTAAACACCATTCTCCCCCTTCTGGGGCGGCAACGCACACAAAGATGCCTTCGCTGCCGTCTGAAGGCGCTCTTACGAAGGTGGGTATTCTTATTGTTCTATCTCGTGGTACTCTCCGCCCCTCTCTCTTGAGCTCTTTCCGCTGCTTCTTCCGCATTCCTTCGGGCAAACCATGCGTGAGTGAACCCACGGAAGACCGCAAATTTCCCCGCCCACGACACCAGATTCGCAAAGTACACCGGCCTCGTGTCCTCTTCGCTGAATGCCGTCCATCATTCTCTCACGCAGATCCACATACTTAGGACAGGACCACGAAACGCGGTCTCTGTCCTCACTCTAACCACACGTACACATGCTGCCCTCGCAACATTTCATATAGCTCAATCGCTTCTTAAAACATCCATGACGCTCATGGAGTCGCGAGGTAAGATGATCCGGTTCGATCCAATTTGACCCGAGTCTCACCGCCACGTCAGGGGAAAATCAATAGTTCGCTGCCTTAGGAATTCGCTTCCCAGTGAGCTTTCCATTCGCTCACTGTTGCCTCTCAAATTTCGCGCTTTCACCTGCCTATCTCCCGATCAATAGTATCTAGTCCTACGCGTCCCTTCTAAGTGCCCAGCACGGGTGATCTCCAGGTCTGCTGGGAGGACTCCTGCCAGTACTGGTAGAGCGGCCGTGCTGGTGGATCTATAACATGCCTTGGTCAGTAGAATTAGTGCCCATCTCTGACGTGTTTGGCGAAGTGCAGCGAGGAATCCAGCTCCACCCCCAGGACAGTACAGACATGACACTCCAGGTCGAGGTTTGCCCCAGCTTGACCACCGGGGTACGCTAAAACCTTCCTTTCACCGTCATCGTTACCGATTTTGATGAAATCCCAGCCTGTTCCGTTTATCCCAGGTACCCAGTTTAGAGCCCCATTCGCTAATCGTTCGATCGCGGTTCTAGAGCTAGCCTCTATCAGAACGGTAACATCATCTGCGTACCCCACTATTCTAACCCTTTCCAGGAATGGCAGACGCGGCAAATCGTCCAAAACGTTCCATAGCGTCGGCCCGAGTATAGAGCCCTCTGGACATCCCATAGTAGAAGATTTCCATAATACCCGGTCACCCACTATCAAAGTCCACACGGCGTCTGGAGAAGTAGTCCATCAGCATCCTATAGATGTTAGGTGGACAGCCTCCCCTCTTCGCCTAAAACAACATCATCGTCCACCAGGCGAAAATTGTTTGACATTACGTCAGCCGAGAGTCGGTAGGCCGCGTTGGCCTCCTTCCATTCGGTGCGGCAGTTGTTCATAATTTGTATCCGTGTAAAGAAAATCCGTGTCGCGTAGATAGTGGGTCGATGGAAAATCGATTATATTTATATTAGCGATCATTACGTCCTCTTCTGGAAGGAGAAAACACATTGATACGAGTAATGAAGTATTTCGTTCTTATAATTCAGTCATTTCGAAATGTTGGTAGCCGCTTTCTCGCACCTATTGAAAAACTAATCATCGGTTGTTAAATATAAACATAGAATGAAAAGTGGCGTTTTTTTCTCGAATGTTTTGCCGGGTTCCCTTTAAAATATTAGCTGTTTTAAAGAAAAATAAAATATTCGTCGTCGCTCTTCATTTGAATCGTTACAAACGATTTTTGATAATGAATATCTGTTATTTCAATAGCTTTATGATGATTTCTTTGTAATAAATAGCCAATTTGTATTTAAAGGTCAACTAAATTTGACGTGTAATTTTGCTACAAAATACTTGATTGAATAATATACAATTTGATTGAATATGAAATAGATTCGGGTCTACTGTAGAGCATGTGCGTGTCGTCGGCGGCGACCGATGCAGCGAGTTGTTTTATAATCGGTCGACCCATTCGTTGGCAAACAGCAATCCTTAGGTTGGTTGCTTCTTGTAGTTAGGAAGATTGCGTTGTTTGAAACCGTTCAATCAACCAAAACGCTGTTCGTCGAAGGCGCCGCGCGCTGAGCTTTAGAGTGGTCGGACATGTGGCCGGCGGCCGAGGTCGTCGCGACCATCTTGTAAATTATGTTGACTCGTAGCGCTGTGACGATGGACCGGGACTGGCCGAATGTGTGTGTGTATGAGAGAGAGAGAGAGAGCGGCAGTTTTTGTGTGGGAGGGAGGTCCATTGTTACTGATATAATTATGTTAAGTTTAATTACCTCTCAACTATAATATACTATTGAAAATAAAGACGTTGTTTTATTTTATATGGAAACGATATATCCCTGGTTCTCTAGTAGCCTGGTAGTTCGCCGAGAGGCTTTCACATTACAGAAAGCAGCCGATATACAGCGTCTTGCTCCTGTGAGCGAGCGAGGTTATCATCTCTCAGAAATCGCTTCGTACAGATCAGTGTTGGCGACGCGTAACAGACGTACTATATATACACATGTCCGCTGGAGCGCCGGCCGATTGTCGCCAGCAGCTGTTCTACGTACAAGGCAATAGCTTCGACTAGAAATAGTATCCGTTACCATCTAGCGATGACTTGCAACTGAAACTATCGGTGCTACGAACCAATTCAGATCTGAGATAGAATTCATGTTGACCGCCAGAAGACATGTTCAACAACTTCTCTGTGATCGCTAGAATGACCAACCGGTAGCTATTCCCGTAGGGTGAGAGGCGTTAACGTCTATTCTACTAATTTTGAGAGCCCATATCCAAAACTCCGAAAGCTTTCAGCTCCATCGACGAGCGTAGTAGCGGTTTGATAGGAACTGTCCATTTGGTTGGTAATAAGTTATTTAAAGAAACCTTAACAAGAAACATCCGAAGCTTTCTATCCAAACCCTCATGAATCCCAAAGTAGTTGAAATTCGACGAGAAATGAGGCTGCAATCTTTAGTGGATGTGAGATCTCATATATGCAGATAAATTGGTCTCTGCGACGCGACGTTCTTCTCGCATTGAAAACATGACCAAGTAGAGTAAATGCTCTAAACTGTAAAATTGTGTAAAAATTATCGTGTACTCGCTCTTACTTCGGACTTACGATAATCCAATGAAAGCTAACTTGTCTTGTAATAAGACAAAAAAAAAATGCAACTTGTCTATTTCTTCTACCCGCTCTGTAATTTTTCGTTACTCAATGCGCGTGTTATATATCCTTCAATGGTGACCACGAACTGGAAAACGCAGCGTAGGACGGCGCTCCACACAATGGACCGACTGTCTTGTGAAGATCGCAGGGAGCCGTTGGATGCAAGCAGCACATGACCGATCGCTGTCGAAGTCTAAGGGGGAGGCCTATGTTTAGCAGTGGATGTCTTTTGGCTGACATGATGCTGATAAAGATATTTACGAACTAAGTTGAAAAAAACTTCAGAGCTTTGGCGAGCTCGGTAGCAGAGTGGTTAGTAATGCTACTTTGACACCAATGCTCGTAGGTTCAATTCCCTCACAGGACAAACATTTGTGTGCATGAGTACCTTCACCTCACAGAAAACCGCAGCCAAAAAAAAACGCCTTGGAGGATTGTTGTTTTCCTGCATGAGAGTGGTATCACCAGTAAGCTCTTAAGGAGTTGTTGTGTTAGCAGAGGTGGCATCGCGGTAGTGATACTTAATGTAATGCGAGCATTTATACAGGCGCGTGATAATGGAAATCCAGATGTCTCTGTTTTGAAACGTAACTGAATGCTGCCTCGAGGTCCATTAAATGGATAATCGCTAGAGCAAAGTTTGATTTCGTCGGTAGAGATGGCGAGCGGCTTGCAAGCCTTCCGTCTGGGAGCCGTACTTTCTGGTCGCTCGCTAAAGCTGCTGAGGGTAACTTTTGTCAGTAGTACTTGTCACCATTGTTAAAACCGGATGGCAGTCTGGCCTATAGTGCTAAAGAGAAAGCCGATTTACCGGGCAATCTCTTTGCCTCTAACTCGACTTTGAATGACGAGAGAGCTGTGCCACCTACCATCCCTAGGTGCAGTAGGTCAATGCCGGAAATCTCGATTATCCAGCGAGATGTATGCCGAGCGTTGGTCTCCCTCGACATTCATAAGTCGAGTGGGTTAGATGGCATACCAACAATGGTGCTAAAGCTGTGTGCTCCTGAGTTGTGTTCTGTGCTAACGTGCTTTCCTAATCCACTGGGCAAGTCCAGTCTACGCCAATTTGCACACGGTGCCCAAAAAGGGCGATAGATCCATGGAATTACAGGCCTATTGCCATAACCTCCCTTCTCTCCAGGGTGATGGAGCGTGTGTTAAACACACGACTCCTGGCATACCTAGAGAATCACGACTTGATCAGCGACCGTCAATACGGCTTTCACCACGGTCGTTCCACTGGTGACCTTCTTGTGTATCTTACACACCGCTGGGCTTCGGGGATTAAGAGTCAAGGTGAGGCATTGGCTGTCAGTCTATATATAGTAAAGGTGTTCGATCGGGTCTGGCACCGGGGTTTTCTATCTATTCTTATCCAGCAAATGCATAAACGCCATGGTAGAAGGTAGTTGCCCCGACAGCATGGATGGCAATGCTGGCATCCCACAAGACTGTGTTGTCCCCGACGCTCGTTTCTGCTACACATCAAGGACATGTTATCAATCGACAGCATTCATTGTTATGCGGATGACAGCACAGGGGTCACTTATTATACAAGCCGTGATAGCATCCCTTGTGGAAGAAAGCCGCGTTAGACTTGTGTCTGAAATAGTACACCCATAAGCCGACTTCACTGCTTCAATTAAAGACAAAGATCAGGGAAGAGATGTCAGCAATTTGACGGTCTATAAGTCGACGAGTACTCGAGAATTTACGTTCTTTGGAGAATGCTAAAGTCGCGACGAAGGTCGAAGTTAAAATGTATATTCCAGTCTATTGCCTATCTCGTTAATAAAAGTACGCCTTATTGTTTTTCTTCTGTTACTTTTTAAAATGTTAACAAATTCCTGGCCCATTCTGTACAACGTATATCTATTTGACATTGGCAAGTGTTTTAATAATTCAATATTTAATATTGTATATATCTTCACGCCAGGTCCCTTGCGGGGTAGGCAGAGAGAACCGAGCACCGTATGACGCGGTCCTTACACACTTCACTCGCTTCTTTCACATTCATAGCTCTTTTCATGCACGCATACATACACTTCAATATTTAATGTTTGCTGATAATAAAAAAAAAGTAAAAAGTAAGATTGTGAACAGTAAGATTTAGTTGCGTTAGCAACTTATTATAAAAATAATCTTATTACAATATACATCCGAAATGTATGCAAATCACATTCACTCGTAAAGTTAATCCAAAAAAATTTAAATATAGGTAGTATGTGTAGTACTACAATAAAAAATACGACATCTGTCAACGACTTAGGTATTCTACTGGATACGAAACTGCCCGCGATGGACCATATTGAGATAATTGCAAGCAAAGCTTACAAACAACTTTGCTTTGTAAAACGTATATGTCATGGTTTAAAAGCATTGAATGTAAAAAAGCTGTGTAGATACTGTGCCTACGTTCGAAGTATCGTAGAGTACGCATGTGGTATCTGGTTGACACAATATGTGACATACACACAAAGAATTGAAATAATACATGAATAGTTGTAAAATTCTTATCGTATAAACAATATATACAATTTGAGTCATAAAGCGAGGTATGTATATATTTTAAAACAATTTGGAATCAAGACATCATCAACATGATATGTTGCTCTTACAAGTTATAATTAGTATTGTGTTAGGTTTTCGCAATTGTTATACATTGAATTAAACAATTTTAATCCTAAAAGATGCTGTAAAGATGCTGCAAAGCATTCGAAACGTCAGGTTCAACAAAATAAATAAAACACGCGATACTTCCGTTAAAAAATTGTTTAATTCAAAGCTATAATTACTGGAGAGATCGACTGGCCGGTACATATATACGAGTACATACATTCATACGCATACACAATGTTATATTAGTTTAACAAACACCTGCTAACTGCCAGGTTATTTTTGTATTCCACTTCAGTGGAACGAAAATATATATGTATAATAATGCATCTTTGTAACACAGAATCAATTTATTTAAGACTAGCTGCTGCCCGCGGCTCCGCCCGCGTGGAGTCATATAACGTGGCCTATGTGTTAATCTAGATCATAATCTATCTACGTGCCAAATTTCATTCAAATCCGTTCAGCCGTTTATGCGTGAAAGACAACAAACACCCATCCATCCATACATACAAAGTTTCGCATTTATAATATTAGCAGGACTATAAACATGTAATCGTACTTACTTGGCTTTATTGTTTTTTAAATTGTATTTTTCAATATGTTTGTATGTATGCGCTGTTGATTACAATAAATAAATAAAAAAATAGTATCAGTCGCGCCATGCCTCCTCTGCTGCTAACGCAGCAACTCTTTAGGGGCTTACTGGTGACCTCACTCTCACGCAGAAACACAACAACCCTCTAAGGAGTTGTTATTTGGCTGCGGTTTTCTGTGAGGTGGAGGTACTTCCCCAGCCGGGCTGCTTTGTTGCGCCCTACCTTAACTTGCTGTGGTTACCCAATTCTAAAACATTGTCGCCACTTACAATTGCCAAGAGCTTGGAGATTCTCGGGGTCAAGATCCCCAGCGATGTTCGGTACCAAGGTCACTTGGAGGAGAATTTGTGATTCGGTGCAAAGATGTACTATGAAGATCGTCGATGAATGAAACTCATACACTGAGCCCTTGAGATTAAAGAGGAGATTTTGCCTTCCTATGCGTGTTCTACCGATTGTACAAGGGGTTGTGTTCGGAAGAGTTCTCCTACTTGATGCCAATAGCCTCGTTTTACAATATTCACCGACGGCTGGAAGTTCATCGTCATACACTGGAACCGCAATGGTCGCGTACTGTGCGGTTCCGGAGAATTTTTCTACTGAGGACTCTTTAAGTTATCGAATGAACTCCCTGTCGATGTTTTCCCAAAGGACTACAGCATAGGATGCTTCAAGTAAAGCGCGAAGATGAGTTTACAGCGTCGGCAACGTAAAAGTGACGCTCATGGCCATGGTATTGCCATGGTATGTCCCATATATATTTTGCCAGTTTTGAGTAAAATATTCCAAAGGTTTTTACGTAAAGTACCTACCTACGGTTTTATGCTACGGTTATATTTGTCATAGCATCTTATTACCCAAGCAAGTAACCATTACGAAACTAATTTCTGAGATTCAATTCTAAAACTGAATCTCAGAATTCGTTTTAATCTCATTTAAACAATAGAATGCACACTATTGACATAAATGAGTTAAATCTAAAGGCAGTAATGTTAACACCGTGGTACCCCAGGGTTCTCTTGGATCCCATTTTATTTTTAGAATCATTTGCTCTACATTTTACAAAAACGTGAGATTTTTAAAATTGAAATGGTATCATCAGCAATAGTATCGTACCATTTCAATTTTCAAAACTATTCTAAACTGCATCACATGCGATTTTCTGCAAGGTGGAGATACTTCTCCAATCGGGCTGCTTTGATGAGCTCTATATTGCTTTATTTAATTAGTAGGGTAGATGCACCACATATACATGAAGTTGACTTTGACGGTAAATACGGTCTATATTCATATATCTAATTCTCTGTAGAGAATTGTCCAGGTACTGGATGAACAGCCAAGCTGGCAACCCTGTCCGACTTCGATTTTGACGCCAAACCATGGTCTTCGGAGTTTGCCTGTTTCTTCAGACTCACTCAGAGCCCTTCTTTCACGCTTCTCTTCTATATTTCATCTTTTGTTCATCAGACGTCACTTTTCAATGAATTTTATCTCTTTTCATTTACACATTTCTTTAGTGTTATTATCTATGTTTTAGGGTTCCGTACCCAAAGGGTAAAACGGAACCCTATTACTGAGGCTCCGCTGTCCGTCCGTCCGTCCGTCTGTCACCAGGCTGTATCTCATGAACCGTGATAGTTAGATAATTGAAATTTTCACAGATGATGTATTTCTATTGCCGCTATTACAACAAATACTAAAAAATAGAATATAATAAATATTTAAGGGAGCTCCCATACAACAAACGTGGTTTTTTTGCTCGTTTTAGCTCGATATTGATAACGGCAACAGGTAGACGCTTGAAATATTCACAGAATATTTAGCTATATATTCACTTTAAGAAGAAATAATTAAATTAAAATAAAACAAATATTTAAGGGGGGCTCTCATACAACAAACGTGATTTTTTTGCCGTTTTTTTAGATAATGGTACGGAACCCTTCGTGCGCGAGTCCGACTCGCACTTGGGCGATTTTTTTTTACTATTTTGCAATCTATAATCTATAAATTACTTTTAAAATTAGCTCACTTGCTTCAATCACTGTCTTCACTCACTTTCTTATATTTCTTATGGTTTCAAGTCATTCATTTCATTCAAAGCTACGGCTACTTGCACATTATCGTTCGAGTCATGCCACCCCTGCTGTTAACACAGCAACTTCTTAGGACATTAATGATATTGAGTTGTTATTTAAGGTCTACCTCACATAAAAAGTACCTCTAGGTACTTGCTCAGACAGCCTGATTTGATGCGTACCTACCTCTAGAAACACACAAAGTCTCTGACACACACAAAGTATTTAAACGTCTATCAACCAGCATATTTATTTTATCTTTTATCCACCTCTCACATTCCGCGTGCGTGACGCACTCAGTTCTCTCGATCCGCTAGATTTGGTGTGTAGATAGATACACTTTGTTATACTTACAAGTTAGAAGCTTTTATTTAATGCTACGCGCAATAAAAAAATGTATTTTTAGAATACATCTTTGGATCCCCAGAGCTGCCTGTACACATTGTAAAGCATAACAATTTGAAATAGACTCGTTCGTAGGGGAGTATATACGGAGTCTAGAAAGGTCACTCGCAGCCTAGTACGGACTTCTTGCAGCAGTTGCAGCAGCGCGGTAAGATGTACTTTGGGCGGCGAGTGTTGGCGAAGTCTCTGTGCGCGATGCTTTCGTCGTGCGAGCGGATGTACGCCTTTCCGTTGCTGTCGTATTTAGGCCCTTCGGGGAAGAGCACACTGCGCTGGCACAGCCGGCCCTGTGCGACATATAGCATATATTTATATTTGGAACTCTCTGGGTACAATATCTGCTGTGTCATTATTATACTGTTCTATATACCACAGCACAATTATTTTTACTTGAAACCTTCAAGAAATAGCACCTTGCGACGGTACAGAGAGCTCTACACATATCTATACCAAAGGGAATTGTTGTATTTCTCCGATGACTGCGAAATATTTTTTTTATACAACATCAGGAGGCATTCAAGATAATGGTCCACCGGATGTAAAGTGGTTACCGTAGCCTATGAACGCTGGTAATACATTAAGTATCAGTTGCGCGATGCCACCTCTGTCGCTAACACAGCAACTCCTTAGGAGCTTACTGGTGACGTTAGTGTTAGTGAGGTCCACTTACACGCAGGAACACAACAACCGTCAGGAAAAGTTATTTGACTACGGTTTTCTGTGAGGTGGAGGTACTTTGAAGCCCCGTACCTCTCTTAAGATTAAATGTAGAGATTAATTCATATTGCTGTTAATTAAAACCGCTACGTTTCTTTCGATTCCATTTCCAGTCTCGTTTGCTGATCGGAGAGTCGATTAACGTGGTGGTAAACTAGTGAATGAATGAAAAATAACGAACCTTTATCCTCAAGTTGTGTATCTTGGCCCCGCTCGCTGGTGCCATGTCCAGCTGGTCCGGCTTCGGCAGTACGACCTCGTGCAGGAGCGATTCTCTAGGTCTTACTAATTGTCGTACTGCTAACGGGCCCCGCTCCTGGTCTTCCGAACTAGAACCGGAGGACGACGGAGTGGCGAGCAGCGCAGGCGGAGTCAAGAGAGCACTTGGACTAGTGAATTGCATATTGCTACTAATAGAGAAATATCTGCTCGGCCCCTTGCGGTCAGGACTGAATAGGGGCGAGGAGGGGGTGATACTGAGCAGAGGCGGAGTATTGGAAGACGACAAAGATGCCGATGATGAAGTACTCGGTGACTTCGACTGCATATTTCTGCTGCTCAAATAATCCCTGATCAACCCCTCGTTCTTTTTTAAGAAGTGTTGCAATCTCTCTTCCTTCTTAATCGTATTTTTAGCCTTTTTCTTTTTGGTCTGCGTTCTGTTCTCGTAACGTCTGTTCGTGGAGAGGGGCGCGCCGCTTGCCAAGTCAGCGGGGCTTGCATCTTTAAATTAAGACCAATGTCATCATCATCATCGTACAATATCGCAATTGAATATTAAACTTTGAATATAAAACGAATGAGTTTGTCTGCTCCTGGTATAATTGAAAATGATTTAACGCTATCTAATATTTAACGTGCAGCATATAGAAGTACTTGTAGGCCAGTGGTGTCACGTTATAAACAGGTACAATACAATCTCAGTGGTCTCGACGCCTACGTCAAAAATACGAACTTTGCATGTTACTGTGTTACTGGACTACAAGTTCTCACTGCCGTGTGTACAGTACCAATGTGAGTCCCACATGGTACCATTCTGTATGGTGTCATTCTGATCGAATTCACAAGTCAAGCAACGTCGGCCGTAGCCTGCGTTTGGGCTGATCTGTTTATTTTAATGAATGAAAAATAATGTATAATGAATTAAAAATGGCAAAATTATGCTTGTTTATTTTATTTTTTTATTTAATTACGATCTTATGTTGGGTAGTCTTGCAAAAGAACACACGGTCTACATTCTTGACCGCCCGCTGGCCCCGAGACTGGTCTTTGTTTTAATAACTGCCAGCTACGACGGAAAACTACTTAAATATCATATATTGGTAAATACTCAGATAAAGAGTATAAGGTACAACCGGATGTATTATTTTCAATGAGTGAGGTTTAATTTCCTGTCGATGGTTTTAATATACCGTCGGAGGGCAAACAAGCGTACGGCTTGCGATGATGAGTATTTGCTGTAGTCTATGATGAGCTATTATAACTACTATCAAATACAATCAGCGGAGCACGCGGAGGGTCACAGATTCAATACCTCTAACTCTACGTAAGTCAAAGCGAAGGCACCGGGAAGCTGGTGGCGAGTTACTGCCTCGGTACTGTCTCTGGTCAACAGATGTAGGACAATAAAATTGTGCATGTAGTGTTACCTTTGCCCCGGCCGTGGTCGGGCCGGCGCCGGAGCGCCGAGTCCTCGTCGTCGGCGCGAAGGGTACCCCCGGCTACCGGCGCGTGCCGGAGCCGGTCCATGTCGTCCGTCCGGCGGCGCACCGCGGTGCCGACCTCTGCGTAGTCGTCGTTGTTTTTCCTCAGAACTAGTTTGAGTCCGTCGATGAACTCGGCCGTCTTGTTCGAGAGCCCCTCCTCCTCTGTACGGACACGATACACTTCGGTAATTACAAGTCTCTGGCGGAAGATAAATATGACAGACATTGGTTGATCAATGAGAAACAATCTGGCGAGAACACAAATTTATTTATTTGAGGTAGCCCGTGACCAGAGCGTCTGTAACGTCTCCCAAATATCGGGAAAATATAAAAACAAATGGCGGTAAGTCTCGCACATACAATAATACTGTAAACAACCGTGAACGTTTAAAATTATATGTATTCAGTATATACAATACATATAAATAAATATCTTGGTTTTACTTGTCTTTTGATGGCAGAGAGAGCATGAAAGTAGAATAAATGCGGTCGAGATGCGAGCATTGCGCAAAATTTGTGGCATAACGCTTGCTGACCGCGTTCGTAATGAAGACGTGAGAGAAAGAGTTGGTCTAAAAGAGAGTGTCGGTGTTAAGATAAGAAAGGGCATGCTCCGTTGGTTCGGACATGTAGAAAGAATACGGGACGAAAGAATGACGAAACAGATATACAATGCAAAAGTGGAAGGATGCAGGAGCCGAGAAAGGCCGAGACTAACCTACCATGACCAAATTGGTCGTGTTTTATCAGAAGGTGATGTCAGAAGCCCCAGATACCGGCGAGCGTGCATGAAAAGAGCTATGAATGTCACAGAAGCGAGTGAAGTATGCAAGGATCGCGTCTTATGGCGCTCGGTTCTCTCTGCCTACCCCGCAAGGGACTTGGCGTGAAGATATACATACATACATACATACATACATACTTGTCTTTTTGCGTTTCGCCTTTGTTTTAGTCCACATTGATGTCCAACAGTGTGAAACGGAGAAGTCTGAGAATGTCGGGGATTTAATAAGAAATAGGTATGTAACTATGTATACTATGTCTTATATGTCTTAACACCGTTCTCTCTTTTAGTCCCCCTCTGTCTTATACGGCCTCTTCGCAGCCTGCAAACCGACGACAATACGGCGCAGATTCCGCTACTGGTTTCCACATTTATTTATTTGTTCGTTTACTGTGTTCAAACAACGGCGGTCACCTGTGGCGTGCCCGACGCATCCTCCGCACGAGCAGAGGACCAGCAGCGCCGCGGCGGCCGCACTCGTCGCCGACATGGCCGGCCGGTGTGGCAGGCGGACTCCATAAACCGTGCCGTCATAAAACAAACAATAAAACCTTTCGCAATAACATTCCTCGAAACGAGTGGTCGCAAGACACACCTCACGGTTGTATTGGAATGGTATTCAACGTAGAATACAATCAAATAGTTAGAGGGCGCGCACATACTGGCCTCTTTAGGGCCTATTATATAACTTCATTAAATGTATCAGAAGATATTTTTATTAAATAATAGTAACATTAACGTTGGGCGATAATGTAAACTTTTTTTTTTTTTTTTTTGACGCGGGGAAAAATGCGTTACGCACACCACCGGTGCCTGGGTGGCCTCCGGTGGTAGTGTGGGACTCCCCGTCGACTGTCCGACGGTATACCCACTAAACGACCCCGCGAAATGCCATCGGCCACGTTGGTGTGGTGCCCCGGATCTGTCAGCAACAGGGCCTTTTACTAAAGATTTCCGTGGAGGGGAACACTCAAACGATAATGTAAACCTCAAAAATGGTATAACAATTGTAATGAGTATATGTATGCAGGAATTTCGTGATGACGTCACACTAACGGCGGATGTGGCGAGGTAGAGGTGCGACCAGTACTTCATCTGTTATAACATTCTAAGTATTGCAGTAAAAGCTTTCAATGAAAATGGCGGTAGTAAAAGTGGCTATATGCCCCTAGTAAAAAAATCATAGAATTCAAAAGAAGTCAGTTGTTTACCTTGCTATCGCTCTGGTGTCCCCTGTTTCAAATACCATTATCTATATTTTCTTCGCCTTTAGTTGTAAGACGTTCTCCATACAGTCCTCTTTTATCATTACACAGCAAAGCGCCACCTAGCCTCAAAGTAAGCGAAGCTTGTGTTATGGGTACTAGACAATTGATAAACATACGTAAATACACTTTTTTTTGTAAATACATATTTATGATATATAGAGGACATCCAGACCAAGACAAATAGACGTGTTCGTCAGGAATCGAACTCACGAGCGTTGGTGTCAAAGTAAGTAAGTTTGGGGTGTATGTGGCTCGATGTCACCTTTAGAGCCAAAGTCTGCGCACCGAGCTCGTCATGTGGCTAGTGCTTGCAATCAGATGGTGTGTGCTGCTAGTTGGTCATCCACACCATACAACAGACAATTCACAACTAGGTCACCTACACGCAACCCTGCATACCTACATAGATCTTATTTTCTGTAGACAATTACCAAGATACAGAATAAACCGCCGAGCTGACTGCGCACTGCTATATCCCAATATTATGTCCCAAAGATTCTTTCAAACAAACCTTTCTTAAAACCACAGATAACCTTCTCGTCTAACGTCAGATGTTTGATTTGTGATATTCCAATGTAAGAAAACTTGGTTCGTTCATCCACATCCATTCCGGAATCTCAATGTACTTTCCACAGCATTCCGTCGGATTTCACCGTCATTCTACTTTCAATTATTTTTCCACTTTTGCTGCTAAACTAACAGCCATACGTAGCTGTCGGCATCATTTCAAACAACTCTTCAGAACACATGTTGTCAACCCGTTGTACCATTGGTAGAACATACAAAGGGAGGCAAAATGTCTCCTTAAACTTAAGGGTTCAATACCGTGGGTAAGCTTAGAGTTGTCGATAATTCGCACAGCTCGTCTCTGAATCGAATCACACGGTCTACGCTGGTATCCAGGTGCTCCCGCCCAAAGGTGACTGCAGTACTCCAAGTGCGGTCTGACTTGCGACTAATATAACATACAAGTCTTTGCCCCGCACTGAAGTACTGCTTTGCTCTGTTGAGCACACCAAGTTTTTTGGACGCCAGTTTGACCTTCTCCTCCAGGTGATTTCAATATTGCATATCACAGGAGATCTCGACGCCAAGCATCCTAATGCTTTTGGTGACGGTAAGAGGTGTGTTCTGGATGTTAGGAACCACAGCAAATGGAGTTTTCTTAGCGGTTAACGCGCAAACTTGTGTTTTCTTGGGGTTGAATTCGACCAAGTTAAGCCACCCCCAGTCAGATACTTTAGCCAAAGTACCATCCATTTCAGACACACGTTTATCGCGGCTTTCCTCCACAAGGGAACGAGGGATGTTTGCACGGCCTGTATAATAAGTGTCCCCGGTGCTGTCGTCCGCATAACAATGAATGCCATCAATTGACAACCATATCATTGATATACAGCAGAAACAGCGTCGGAGACAGTACAGAACCCTGAGGGATGCCAGCATTGATATCCATACTATCAGAGTATCCACCGTTAACCACGGCTTTTATGCATCTGTTGGATAAAAAGCCCATTTGCACAAATCCTCGGACAGCCCGTATTATGGTAACTTCGATAGGAGACCCCGGTGCCAGACCCGATCAAACGCCTTCGCCATATCTAAGCTGACAGCCAATGCCTCACCTTGACTCTCTATCGCCAAAGCCCAGCGGTGTGTAAGATACACTAGAAGATAAACAGTCGTGTGTTTATCACACGCTCCATCACCTTGGAGAGAAGGGAGGTTATGGCGATAGGCCTGTAATTCGATGGATCTGATCTATCGCCCTTTTTGGGCACCGGGTGCACATTGGCGGTCTTCCATGAAGTCGGGACCTGCCCAATGGAGTAGGAAAGCAAGAAAATGCGCGTTAGTACAGCACACAACTCAGGAGCACACAGCTTCAGCACCACTACCGGTATACCATCCGGCCCACTCGATTTATGAATGTCGACAGAGAGTAAAGCCCGCCGGACATCTCGCTGGGTAATGGAGATTTCCAGCATTGAGCTACCGCACCACGGCATGGTAGGTGGCACTGCTCCCCCGTCATTCATATTTGAGTTAGACGCAAAGAGATTACCGAGTAAATCGGCTTTCTCCTTAGCGCTATGGGCCAAACTCCCATCCGATTTTTGCAATGGCGGCATGGACGGTTGACAGAAATTTCCCTCGGCAGCTTTAGCGATCGACCAGAAAGCACGGCTCCCAGAGGGAAAGCTCGCAAGCCGCTCGCCAACTCTGCCGAGCATTGTAAGCAGCCTGCTTAAAAAGATTGGCTTCCTTACAATGCCGATTAAACCAAGGCCGCTTTTGAGCTCCCGCAGTAGCAACAAGGTGTTTGGGAATGAAGCATTCCATGCCATCCAATATCGCCGCAGCCACCGCTGTTGCGCAGGATCAATGTCGTCTGATTCGAAGCACAGCTGTCTCCACGGGTACGATGCGTAGAATTCACGTAATCCATCCCAGTCTGCTGACTTATAGTGCCATACCGAGGCAGGTCGAGGTGCCAATAATCCCCCCCAGGGCCGAGACGAAATAAAAAACTCGTGTCTGCTCCTTTCCACGTATCCCTCGCCCAGAGACTATGAAAATGTCATTGAATTTATAATTAAATATTCACGAATGGGTCAACTTTCTTTCATACCACTAAGTTGGCAATGTGCCTACGGTCGCCTGATGGTAAGTAGTTACAGTAGCCTAGAGGCAGATGCAACAGCAGAGGCATTACTCACGTGCCGCCAGCCCTGTGAACACTTCTTCACACCTTTTAAAAAAAAACCGATGCCGTAGTCCCTTGAAAAACGTCGGCAGGGAATCCATTTTAAATATGTTCAAAGCTGGACCAGAAGCAAAAGGAGTAGAATAAAGATTATGAACAGGTGTCAATTACTAAGGAATTGTGTTTGCGTTCGATGACCATATATTAAATTGACTCACTGAACAGATCAGATTCATCTTAAGTAGTCTTTTGGAGAAAAGTGGCCGAGATACAAAGTACTGACATGTCGGATACGGTGTTATCTACTCGTATCAATGCACAGATCACCCAAAGGTTCGTTCGTCGCCCTGTTTTGACTTTTTACTGTTCGTAATCATAACTAGTCAGACTCGTTGCAGTATTATTTTATTTGACAGCGCGTCTACAGAATTCTGTCAGTTGGATCGAGAGTGAGGGAGACATCGCGTCACTCTAGCGGAGCGTCTTCGACGGTAGCGAGGCGGCCATTTTGGTTTGCGGCCATTTTACTATCGAATGACCCGTCGTCGTCTAGACACCGCCTGCGTGAGGAATCGCTGACGATCTACAATATAATATCCGATCACATTTAATTGATGTTAAAATTGCTATTGAACTTTATTAAAACCTATATATTTTTGTGAATGAATTTATTTAAAGGAGATTCTGTAATATTTTGTTACCGGCCTATCTCTTTCAAAAAGAACTTCCTCGCCCGCACATCCACGTCACCACCATGGACAATTGTGATGAATCACACTTGCAGTCTCTTTCATATTATTAACTGTGATTTATTGTGTTTAATACTATAGAATACACTATTGTATTAGCGCGAGAAGTTATAAAACTGTCAACCGGAAATAGTTTGTAAAATGTGTTTGTCGACAACAAGGCGGTCGCCAAGAGCGGCGCCGGCGTCCTGCAGCGTAGTTTCGGCCGCAGAGGCGTCTTCATTGTCTCCGGGGAGCATGTACTGCCGCCTGGTCTTCGGCAGCCGGAACTGTGGGAACGGCCCGTCGTCCAGCCTGATGACGGCCACGCCGCGCGCGCCCTCCTCCTGCAGGAAGCTGCGGTAGGCCGGCCCGCCGGCGCGGCGGCTGGGCTCGCTTCGCCTTATCTGAACATTGGAACAAGTATCGACATTTTAATACAAAATGTTATGTTTCATGAAATGGAAACCTTCAAATATGATTATTGATGTGCCACCTCAGAGGAATAAAAAATAATATTTCATTCTTCACTATCTATAACTTCACGCCAAATCCCTTACGGGGTAGGCAGAGAGAACCGAGCGCCACGTGACTCGATCCTTACATATCTCACTCGCTTCTTTAACATTCATTGCTCTTCTCACGCATGGTCGCCGGTTTCTAGGGCTCCTGACAACGCCTTCTGATAGAACACGACCAATTTGGTCATGGTAGGTAAGTCTTGGCCTTCCCCGGCTCCTAAATCCTTCCACTTTTGCATTGCATATCTGCTTCGACTATCTTTCATCTTGCATTCTTTCTACATGTCCGAACCAACGGAGCATGCCTCTTCTTATTTTAACACCGACGCTCTCTTTCAGACCAACTCTGTTTCTAACATCATCATTGCGAATACGGTCTACAAGCCTTACGCCACAAATTTTGACGGGGGCGGATCGGTGCGCGTCGCATACGGGGGATGCCCTAATCCGCTCGTCGGTGCGCTCTTGGTCCAGAATTGCAATCGACTGATTGGCAGGGGTCGCAAACGAGCACGCTTCTGGCACGTGACCCCCGAAATTCTTCACTAAATTTTGAAAACGACTTTTTATTTTTACGAGCATACATTATGTTCTCATGAATGTACTAAGAGCAGTAAGTAACCGTGAGGATATTTATTTCTTTAAATAGTTATTTAAGTGATTCCCTGGAGCCCGTGTTGTTCATAGCGCGGATGGCTCTCTTTTTTTTTAATAAATAATATATAATAATAAATAATAAATATAATAAATATTGTCGGACAAATTACACAGCGCCATCTAGCCCCAAAGTAAGCGAAGCTTGTGTTATGGGTACTAGACAACTTATAAACATACGTAAATACTTTTTTTTTTGTAAATACATACTTATTATACATAGATAATACCCAGATCAAGACAAACAGACATGTTCATGCACACAAATGTTTGTACTGTGTGGGAATCGAACCCACGAGCGTTGGTGTCAAAGTAGCGTAACAACGCGTTTCACCACTGCGCCACCGAGCTCGTCAAATCGTCGTCTTTTGTAATATAAAAATAGTTTCAATAACAGCCGCTCTTCCTCACAGCGGCATACCATATGACATAATGCTGTGAAAGTAGCTGAAATAGACTAAGCGAGCAGTAGCCACATCCGTCAATTGTATATTATAGTATGTCGTCTCCCGAATGTGACATCTGACAATATAGAAGTTTGAGAACTAGAAATTAGAATTTGTTAATAATAATGTGTTTATTGGAATTACAGTAGACTTCAAATTGCCCCACATAAATTATCTTGCCAGTAAACTTAGCATATGCAATTCACGTCACATTTGTCGTCACATTGCGTCACGTTGGCCGATGAATATTCGCAACCGCAAGGTTAATAAATGTCTAGTGTCAGTATTTGTGCTCGCGAGCTTTGTGAGAATACAGACTGACGATGTTACCTTCAACATTTTGTATCTGTACTTGTCTCCTGCGTCGGCGTGGGTCGTCGCAGTGTCACTCGCCACCGCATGCACCGTCCGGGCCCCCGTGCTGATGATCGTATCCCCGGGCCATAGTTCGTTATTGGAGTTCAGCTGGTCTCCGCGAGAGGTCACCGAGCCGTTCGTGTTGGAGCTGTTGCCGAGCAGTTCTCTCGCGTCGTCAAATAGTCTTAGAACTCGGTCGCCAGGAGCAGGTGGTTTGACTGTGGAAATATTTGAATGTGAACACGAGTACAGTGGTAGTCGAGTGTTGTAAGTGGTCAGCGGACCGCGATTACTTACGAAACGTGACTATTGTAAAAGAGCGTGCAAGTGCAAGGTCAGATCGCGCGCTGAGGATACGAGTACTATAACTACAGTGCTAGCAATGCGGTGAAGTAGTGAAGTTGGTGAAGTATTAGAGCTTTGCTAAAGGTTGCTCTGCCTGGTACTACGTTAGGTTATTGTTAATGTATGTAATGTAGGTCAATGGACTCAGGAGTTTTTTTAGGGAAACGGGACAGCCAGAATTAACAGCGGCGATCACTTTTTTTAAGGAAATCAATTTAATATACATCTGATCTGTACTACTTTATGTGTTCTCGCCGCCGGTTACTTCTTCCCATTGCTGTAGAGTCGACAGCCCCGTGTATCGGATCATAATAATTGCCAAACGTTCGCATTTAATATAGCCAAAAGAATACCTAAACTAGATTATTGGTTTATATGAAAAGCCGATGGCTATGACAACATTAAAATAAATAAATCTATCTTCAACTTCGCGTCAAATCCTTTGAGGGGTAAACAGAGTGCACCGAACGCCACGTGACTCGATCCTTACACACCTCACTTGCTTCTTTCATAGCTCTTCTCAAGCACGGTCGCCCGTTTCTAGGACTCTTGACATGACCTTCATTCACTGATGCCTTTTGGCGATAGAAAAATAATGAGTCTACTTAAGAATCCTTAGTTTTAACATTTTTAAGCAAATATTCAGACGAATGATTGATAAGTGTTTTATGACGTAAACGAATCTTTGACATTTTAAAATCAGTACCCAAGAACCGTCGCTAATTGATGCAAGCTGCTGCCTTGACTTATAACTAATGTACTTGACCACCCTCAATAAAAGATAGCAGCGGGCAGGGCGGAGGAGACGCGGCTATCAGCGGCGGAAGCAGGCTGACGTTACTCGTCATGAACTGGGTGGCGCCGGAAGTACATAAAGTAATATAGATCAAAATATTGCACTAAGATTTAAAGGAATTGTTATTATGCGCACCCGACCCTACTTTGAGGCTTACTTTGTGATTAACAGAGTCACTCCTGACCGCACGACGAAGATTTTCACCACACTTTGGACGATAGCTTGGAACCAGCTTTTGTTGACGAATAATTAATTGTCTTTGAGTGAAATTTATGTCGACATATGAACACTGTCCTTCCGCAACTCAGGGAGCATGCACTAAACCCTTTCGATCAAGGAGATCTTCTTCATGAGTATTATGCGTAAGAATAGGCTATCACGTTCATCAATACTCAGATATTTACCTTGTCTTTCGTCGCGTTTTACTGAGTCCTCGTGCAGCGGGTCGATCTGCGCGGCGGTGTTAGCGGCAACGGTGGCGGAGGCAGCGCTGTCCTCGCTGCTCGACATATAGTCGTAGTTGTCCGCCATTAGTTGTCGTCGGAGCACCTCCACCAGTTTCTCTGACTTGCTAGTTGATGTCTCTGGGTTATACAAAAATCAAAAGTATTATCAAATGATAAAGAATAAGAGTTCACCTATCGCATCTTTTAGCACCCAGCTACTTTTGCACATCTCACGTATCCTAGGCGCCCTCAACTCTCAGATATAAAATTGTCGGTTCTGCGACAAACGTGGCCAGCCCATTGCCATTTCAACACGCTGGCCCTGCAACCTGGTTTCTACAAGAGAAATTCAGAGCACAACAATCATAGCTCGCTGAGCAATGTTGTCCATTTTTAGTGTTTAAGTCTCGGCATCCTATGCCATCACGTAGGAATCTCTGATTGAAAGGTTTAGCTTTCAGGTATGGACGTAAGAACGTGCTACGCAACATAATGGAACATGCAGTTTAAGCAATGTCGAGCACAGCCGGCCCATGGATGGGTTTATCTATTTCAGATTTGAGGTCACAATAAGTCACCGGTCCTAGTTGCTTTAGTTAGAGTTGCTGTAGATATTTTGTACTGCATTGTACTGTACAACTTAGTCGAGGTAATGATATTCTTTCAATGTGTGTATTTGACGACAATGAGCCCAGGCGTGATGTGCTTCTTAAATGAGAGTTTTGTCTTACCTAAATTTGTCCGGAAACCAACACGTTAGAAGGACATAATTCGAGTATCAAGCATTGCTGAGACAAGGAAAGCGATTCCGCCGAGATCACTGTATACCGATAATACAGTTATCTCGCGGAGATAACTGTATCGTCGGTAATGGTTGATGCATCTTAAACACAAGTCTTATCACGTCGTCGTCTAAACCGTTTAATGAACAGTTTTCAGTAAGTAAAGTGTGAAGCCTTTGTCTCACTCCGCCGGGCGATCGGATAGCTCTTGTTTGACTGTTTGTACACGAATAATGTTGCAGAGTTACAAAGACATCTTAACACAACGTGTTGCCACTCAATTCACCAACCCCTCTCGCACCGGAAAACGGGTGGTCTTGTTCTTATGTTCCTATATGTGACTTCATCTTCACCTGGACCTCTCCTCTTTTAAGCTATTTATTGGCCAGCTTTATTTCAAACTGACTTACATCAGGAAGCTTCTAGGTGTAGTACTAAGAGAGCACATTGTTAAGCGTATTGCCGACTGTAGTATTTCCAAAGTCGTCGAGACTTTTGGACTCATTCAGATTGCTTCTGTCATCGTTGTTTTTTTCTTCTGAAGACATACAAGCATACGGTCCACCTAATTTAAAGTTGTTACCGTTGCCAATAAACGCTTGCAATATATTAAATATCGCTCGCGCGATGTCACCTCTGCTGCTAACACATCAATTCCTTAGGAGCTCACTGGTGACCTCACTCCACGCAGACGTATTCATATACACAAATGATTGTGCTGTGTGGTAATCAAACCCAATAGCGTTGGTAAAGTAGCGTTAATAACCACTATGTCACTGAGCTGGTAAATAAAGGTAATAAAGGCTTTTCGATGAAGCGTGTATTAAACTCTCAGTGTATCGTTTACGTGTAAGTCGGGAGATTGCTTGGTATTCTGCTCATTTGTCAAGCCCGGCAAAACTCGATGCTCATAAAAGATAAGATCTTTAGATCTTTCGAGATGGTCGTTAATATCGTTCAATATCTCCAAGGCTCGCGACGATCCCTAAGTTCTGTTTGGCGAAGGAGTAGAGTCGGGACAAAGTGTACCAACCACGAGCAGCGCCGGGCCCGCCCGCGGAGACCACCAGCAGCACCACCCACGGCGCAGCCATCGGCGGGCGCGCTCGCCTCTCCACTGGCCGTGCCGCACGTTATCGCCGCTACATATATAGTAAAGTGAGACGCGACCTGTTGTGAAATGTTTCAATTTTCACGTAAAATAAATTTATATTCATACCTTTAGGTATGTGCGTGTGTTTTATGGCCACAGTAATGGTTATATGGTGTTTCACTCGTAGATTTCGCTCAAGTAATCTCATCTGCTTCCCAAAGAAATTATTAGACGATCAATCAACCAATTAAATATTGTTAGCCAAGAAAAGCAAGAAAGCTATTTCTCTCGAGATATTTAGTGCACGAGAGAGCACAGATGTTCGAGAATGCAGTTTCTAATTTTGAGTGCAAGGATGTTATATTTTTATTATATAATTTTTATTATATAGTTATAGTATTTTTTGTAACATACTCGTATTATTTTTTTCTTTATGCCAATCAATAATCCTAATTAAAATTAAGATTTTTTTTGTAAATATTCTAATTTACGAGAAAAATAGAATAAAAAAAATGTAGGTATTGTACGATATCTAACTTGCTCTATAAGTACCAAGTCTTGGCAGATCTCAGCTTGAAATTATATACCAAACTCAAGAGCGTGACTCTCTCTCCTGAAGCTTGGAATCTTTTGATGCCTACTACTCAAGATATTTTTGAACCTGAATTTATAGATACAAGCAATATAAGTGATATTAGCGACATAGAATAATTAAATTGTTTATACTTTAACTGAAACAACACAAATCAACAAAATCAAATTTGTAAATTAAAACCTCAGTTTATCAAGTATTAAATTTTTATATATTGTATTCAATCTTTGTTTGTTTTCATTTTGTTGTAATTATGACGTCACCCTAAGTAATAGTCTTGCTGATAAGTAATTAAGTAAATATAATATTCATAATAGACATATTCTTCCGTATTTTTATAACAATTTGGAGTTTAATACTTGAAAAATATTTTAAGAATAATAATATGCTAAATTCAGCTTCATTTATCTGGAGAACGGGACAGTCCGGGACAATGCTATGTATATGGTGCTATATATAAACACCTGTAGAATAACTCTATAAAATATCAAGCTGGAATCTGTCAATACTTGGTACTTATAGATCAATATAGATATTGTCCCATTAATTTTTTTAAATTCAATTTTTCTCGTTAATTAGAATATTTTAAAAAATGCCCTAAGATCATCTGATCGTCTTAACTAGAACTATCGATTGGCATAAAGAAATAATGATATGTTACAAAAAAATCCAACGTCCCTAATCCGAAATTCGTCCCAGTGTGCGCCGGAGGTGGGACAAATGTCGCGTTGGTATCGATATAATATTTAAGTACGACGTGCGCCGAGTGCACAACGCAGTGAATATTTCTTTGCGCCCTGTTCAGATGAGATTAACATGTTCCAAATATAATTGTTAAATTTGTAGTAAAGTGTTATTCGTCTCTCTGCATGTCAAGAAATCATCTTGGATCATGAAATTCTGTAAGAAATCATAAATCGTCATTTTGTAGTTACATCAGAATTAAAACTGTATTACTTAAAATATAAGCTGTTTTAAATATTAAAGTTGAGATGACAATTGCCGGTCTGACACCCTGTTGACATTACTGCTCTATAACTACTATCTAAATCATGTTCATGTCAAAAATATTTTTTATATGTACGTAGATTGGTATGTAGGTATGTATATTTGATAGAGTATAGTTAACTAAATTGAGTAGCGTCAGTACGAAATCCATAGTGTTACGGAACCCTCGGTGCGTGAGTCCAATTCACAATTGGCTCGTTTTTGATTGCACCCGTATTTTGAACAGATTCAGTAACATTTGAAATAACTCTTTGTGCACCTCCTCTTTGAACGATACATTGAAAATGATTTTTAAAACGGAGTATCAGCATTCACAGTTTACAAATATGTGATGTACATCATCTCTCCTAATTCCATTTTCTATGTCTTTTACTTCAGTATAAATATAATATAAATTATTGCGTCGTTCGTGTTGCGAGCGTGACGTTCTCATTGGTGATGTAATAAAGAGAGATGATGTCTACAAAAGGTTTGCTTTATTGTTGATTCGCACATGCAGGAATACGGGAGGACGGAATGAACAACAGACAAGGAATGAGGACAGAGCCGAGAGGGGCCGGGGCGCATTTACCTTCATCGAATTTGTCGTTTTTATCAGAAGATGTTTATCAGAAGATACAGTTTATATTTAATCATTTATACCTTAATGGTATAAATGATTTATTTATACCATTAAGGTGGAAACAAGCATACCGTATGTCTGATGATAAGCAGTAAAGAACTCTCCACGTAATTATGAATAACCTCATGCTGCAGTCCCCATGGAAAACCTCGGATAAGAGTTCATTCCGCAACTTAAAATTTCTCGATAGAAAACAACATTTTGTTGTAGGTATATATGGATACCTAAATAATATTGTATGTAGGTAGGTAATGTCTTTTGTATATATATTTTTTTCTTTGTCGAGTATTCAGTCTTGGAATAAACGTTGAGGTGAACACTATCTTTTATTAAATACATTAAAAAAAGCTTTCCATGTCTAAACGTTTAAAAAAAGATGTTATATTATTTCGATTGAAGGTAGATTATTAGCTGTTTACAACCCAAGGTTAAAAATAATATTCATTTTAAAAAGAGTGGTGTATATGGACGTGTAACTTCCTCCCTCGAGCGAACAAACATGGCCGACAAGTGAGTGTTTTCCTTTAATTATCGACATTTATCGAGAGCTACACTCCACGTACGTACGTCCCACGAATACAGAACATTTTATCGGTTTACCTGTATTTTGTTCTTTACTAGGCAGGAGAAAAAATAAGGAAAAGGAACAGGTATTAAATTTATCTGTTGTCACACTAAAAAAGAAGGAAGAGGCTACAGGCTACGCACAAGCACGCCAGTGTCCGGTGCCGGGCGAGCGAGACGGAGCACTGTAAAGTCACGGCAGGCCCCCGAACGACAGTAGGGAATCTTGTTATACACTAAAAGCGACTCGCTGACACAAAATCGTAAGTTCCGACACAGCCCCACTCGATTACTATCGTTTCGGTAATTTTGTGAGTATATTTCATTTAGTAATAGCTAATTTCATGTATTTTAAAATGTTCAGTAAATGAAACTCTTCGTATTACGCGGAAATAAACGTATTGTATTACTGATACAGCCTCGTTACGTGTACCCACACTACAATATAGCTGCAGTACCCTGCGATACTGCTATAGTTACGCTGTACAACTACGTCACCGCACAACACTGCTACAGCCCCGCTACGGAATTGTTACATCTCGATGCTACGGGGCTACAACTTCGCTTCGGTACTGCTACAGTCCACTACGGTACAGTTATAGTTCGATGCTACACTGCCCGTTGGTACGTAATGCCTGTCGCCACATAGGTACTCTGTAAAATCGCTACATTATTTCGTAATAAGGATATTCACACGTATACATGGAGACGGAATGACCAAAAAAGTTTGATTGATTTGATTTTAATAGATAGACGTCTCCGAATTGATTTGGTGGCAACAAGGGAGAATTACCAGGCGTTTAGGCGGTTCTGCAATCTATATTATTGGAATCGATGTGTTAGGTAACTTCTCACAGTTTAGGTCCCAATTGTGTTAGATATTTGATAATCCGTGGTGCACGGCAGTTGAGCTGCACTTGACTAGCCATCTCTTTGAGGTTTTAAATGCCTTGTCATATTGCTGTCTCTCACTTTACCAAGAGGGGAAGTACTTCACTGTTCATTGCCTTTTTTGTGGTTGCCGCTGTTAATTCTGGCTACACAGGAGACACAGTGGTGGGTATGAGTGGTGGGCCTGTCCCGAAGAAAAAAGACGTCTCCGAAATGCTATAATGGATACAAGAGCCTTTAGAGATCCCACTCTTGAGACGGACCATTACCTGGTGGTAAGCCGGTTTGTGGGCCTTTTCAGAAAGTGGGATACGCACTGGCGAGTGCGTATCCCTTTCGGAGATTACGAAAGGATAAGGAGCGAAAAATTGCAAGATGAAAGTGCAACGAGAACGTATGTGCATTTGGTAAGTGAAAAACTTGCAAATGCAAGCCTTACCGACTCAGATGTGGATGATTGTTGGAAAGTTTGGAAAGAAAGTATGGTGGATAGTGTAAAAGAAGCATGTGGATGCGCAAAGAGGCTTAAAACAGTGAAAGGAGATGCCTGGTGGGATGCGGTTGAATCCTCCGTAGCAAGAGAGAGAAGGCGTGGCTGTTATGTTCATCTTTGCCCTTAAATGAAAATATGAGAGAAAAAAAGAAAGAAATGTACCGTCTATGCAAGAATGAAACCAAGGCTTTAGTGAAAGAGAAGCGTGAAAGACAAATTATGAATGAGGAAGAGAGGCTGACGAAAGACTACGAGGCGAATACCATTCTATTTTGGAGAGAGGTAAAGAAGTCTCGGAGTGGTTCGTCGGCATCCAGAATGGACAAGATAAAGTCTAAAGCTGGTGTCATTCTTGCGAACACTCAGGAAGCGTTAGAACGGTGGAGTGAATATTTTGAGGAAATGTATGAGTATGCCTCGGACGCTGACAATGAGAGTGAGTCTGATGCTTACTCCACGTTGACGGCGTCCGTCGAAGGCATAACTATGGATGAGATCGAATGGTCGATACGAAGCTTGAAAAATTAAATCAGCGGGAATTGATCTGATCACAGCTGAGATGATCAAACTAGGTTGCACTTACGTCCGGGACGCCTTCTGGTACTTAAGCAATCTGTGCTGGAGAACTGGAAGGGTCCCAATGGACTGGAGACGCGCAGTCATCGTGCCCTTGTATAAAATAACCTATCTCACGACTCTCCACACTATGGGATAGGCGCGAATATTAAAATTCATCCCCACTTTACGTGTAGGGGAGGTACCACCAAAAACAATACTTTTCAAGATTTTATTCTACCACTTTGTCAGCAGTAGTATCAAGCGTCTCTGAGCTAGGCCGCGAACAGATGGACGGACAGACGGACGGTCGGACGGACAGACAGACGGACATGCCGGACTATAAGGGTTTCTCGTTTACTACGGAATCCTAAAAAAGTGTTATTATACGGCTGTAATCTTCAGTAAGATGCAAGTACTCAGTCGGGTTACTTTTATGTGCCCTCTTTGTTAATTAGCAGGATGTCCCACGAGCAGGCGCAGTGGCTTCGACTTTAAAGGTGATGGTGAGCCACTTAGGCTTCTTTCTTGAAGTCAGCGGGCAGCGGACGCGATCAATTGCATAGATTTGTATTGAACTGTTTCCGAGCAGTGTTGCAGCGCGGTGTACCGCCCCGTGCGTCGCCGCTGCCCGCCGCCCGCTGCCCGCTGGCTGCTGACTTTGTCAAAGAGGTCGAACGGGGTGTGAACGTTAGGTCAACATTTATACTATATGTCTATGTCTTCTATGTATCTATTTGTTTCTTTCCATGAAATGCGTTAAACCTCGTAATAATATCAGGAGCCTTAGGAACCGGCGAGCGTGCATGAATCGAGCTATGAATGTGAAAGAAGCGAGTGAAGTGTGTAAGGACCACGTCTTATGGCGCTCGGTTCTCTCTGCCTACCCCGCAAGGGACCTGGCGTGAAGATATACATATATACATAATTAAGAGAGGTAGGGCGCGACAAAGTAGCCCGTCTGGGGAAGTACCTCCACCTCACAGAAAACCGCAGCCAAATAACAACTCCCTAGCGGGTTGTTGTGTTCCTGCGTGGGAGTGGGGTCACCAGTAAGCTCCGCAGGAGTTGCTGTGTAAGCAGCAGAGAAGGCATCGCGCGCGTGATAATGAATATATCGCAAGCGTTAATAGGCTACGGTACCCGCTTTACAGCAGGTGGGCCGTATGCCTCCCGACGTAGTATAAAAAAACCGGCCAAGTGCGAGTCGGATTCGCGCACGAAGGGTTCCGTACCGTTATCTATAAAAACGCCAAAAAAATCACGTTTGTTGTATGGGAGCCCCCCTTAAATATTTGTTTTATTTTAATTTAATTATTTATTTTTAAAGTGAATATATAACAAATATTCTGTGAATATTTCAAGAGTCTACCTGTTGCTGTTATCAATATCGATCAAAAACGAGCAACAAAATCACGTTTGTTGTATGGGAACCCCTTAAATATTTATTTTATTCTGTATTTTAGTATTTGTTGTTATAGCGGCAATAAAAATACATCATCTGTTAATATTTCAACTGTCTAACTATCACGGATCATGAGATACAGCCTGGTGACAGACGGACGGACAGCGGAGTCTCAGTAACAGCCGTTTTACCCTTTGGGTACGGAACCCTAAAAAAATAAAATTTTGTGTAGAGGTGTTCTGCAGGAGACCTGACCTGACCTGGAGGAGGACGTTACTTATTAATGCTAGGTCGGGATCCCGGGTAATGTAGCATGGGCAAACATCTTAGAACTGAAGAAGTAAAGGAGCCGACCCAATGGATAGGTTAATAAATATAAGCCAATCGCAAGTTACTACACAAGCAAGCATTAATATACCGCACAGACCGGACCGTCACAACTGCGCGTGGAAATACCAGCGACGCCGTTGTACGTTTCCAGACTGCACTGGTCTACAAAGGTCGAGGTGGTTGTAGACTATGTGAAGAAGAAGACCAACTTCACCTTGAGGGTCGAGCGACTGGAATCTCGCCACAAGGTAAACTTTAGTTCCTTTGTGGTGAGGGCTCCAACTCATCATCTGCCGACCTTCATGAATGAAGAATTCTGGCCTAAGGGAATCGTGTTTCGGAAGTTCCGAGGACGATTGCCTAACGACACGCGCTACACGTCGCCGACTCTACGTGGAATTAGTCATTAGTTTATATTGTCTTATATATTTTAAGGTATTTATCTATGGACCCGTGTTGTAAAACCTGTAGTCTGAAATAAATGACTATTGTTATTATTAAGTTGTGTTATGGCATTGTTCTAACATTCGGTGTCTGTATCCAGGTCACCACGGCCGGTGTGCAGGAGACACCGCGCCCGGCACCGCCTCCCGGACGGCCGCTGGCTCCAGCCGCCGGTCCCGTCCGGCCACCCGCGCCGGCCGTCCGGCCGCTGTCCGGCAAACACACAACGACTCACTCTAAACACGGCTCATATTTCACGGGAAACGACATGCTGAGGCTACACAACCGTGAGTTGTTTTTGAAGTAAAACTTCTTTCACACATGCATCAAAAATACTCTGTGCAAGAAGGGTTATTATAGAATCGATGAATATCTAACTGATAGAGATGTTTATAAATGATTCAGCACATATATTAATATATCTTTAATTGTACCACTTGATTTCACTATATGTACACTCACATATATTTATTGTAATATATTTTAACGATGGAAAATCAGACCCATATTGGCAAGTTTCTTTTGGCATTTCTTCTTCGCCAATGGTCATTTCCGAAATGCTGGTAGATTAAAAAAATCGGCCAAGTGCGAGTCGGACTCGCGCACAAAGGGTTCCGTACCATTATCTATAAAAACGGCAAAAAATCACGTTTGTTGTATGGGAACCCCCCTTAAATATTTGTTTTATTTTAATTTAATTATTTATTCTTAAAGTGAATATATAACTAAATATTCTGTGAATATTTCAAGCATCTACCTGTTGCCGTTATCAATATCGAGCAAAAATGAGCAAAAAAATCACGTTTGTTGTATGGGAGTCCCCTTAAATATTTATTTTATTCTATTTTTTAGTATTTGTTGTTATAGCGGCAACAGAAATACATCATCTGTGAAAATTTAAAAAGAAAAACTATCTAACTATCACGGTTCATGAGATACAGCCTGGTGGCAGACGGACGGACGGACAGCGGAGTCTCAGTAATAGGGTTCCGTTATAGGGGTAGGATAGGGGTCCGGGGGGGGGAAGGGAGGGCGAACGGAAGTTGAAAGGGAGATACGTTAGTGACTTTTGGCAACCACCAACCATTATAATAATGTGAATGCGAAAAAAGTGCTTCTAAGCGCTAACGTTCAATAAAGTTTCTGAAGAAGAAGTAAATTGCCTATTATCTGTAAGTTTTCCTTCAGTCGTGTGGTCTAAAGGCACTCGTTTTTTTTAATATTGTTTTTAAAGATAAGACGAAGACAAACCTTGTGAGAAGTAAATAAAGCATATTATTATTATATTATTGTAAGATCTATCATGACTCAGGTTTAGTCTCACAGTTTAAAAAAAAGCAGGAAAGCTTCAAACGAATTTGATCTGATCACGTTCCGTCGTCACATTGATAGTCGAGCGGTATATATACACAGAAGGAGAAACTCACTTTCGTACACACTTACGAGTATATACAGTTCAATCCGTTTGCCTCGTTCTGCCAATATATTTTCCATATATTTACACCTCATATCCGCACAACAGTCGTATTTCGGCCGCGTTAGTACTTCTATACAGTGCCGTACTATTAGCAGAAACACAAAATACAAACCAGGTAATTGTAAATACCATAATAGCTTTCGCCAATCCCATATCCTGGGTGTAAGCTAGAAAGAACCTTTGTCTTAACCTTTCTCAAATGCCTTCTCGAGCTGCATGAAACCGCAGACAATATAATATTCTTTATTGCACACACAAATGGTACATAATAATCAGTGATAAATACAGTGTACAAAGGTGAGCTTATCTCTTCAAGAGATTTCTTTCAGCAAACCGTAATCAACGTGGAAACAAATTGTACAAGGGCTATAACAAATACATGTGCCAACTAGTCAAAACTATCGAGTTTTGCGTACGCGCTTCGCGAGGTCAAAAGGTCTACTGATATACAAACAGCACTTACTACATATTATGCCTACGCTTACTCATGGCTTTCTTATGGCGTTATCCTATGGGGAAACAGTGCGGATGTTGATGTGAGTGTCTATGTTGGATATTATGCGAATTAGTTTTTTTTTATTGAATAAAAAGGGTCTACACTTTTTATTCAACAAAAAAAAACTAATTGACTGACAGCTGCAAACTGTTTTTCCAAAAATATAATTTACTCTCGCTTCCGTGTATTTATACGAGTATATTGGAATTATGCAAATTCGTACGCAAACACATTTATTTATACACAAAGCGCGAAGATATACTTTCCGGCTACTCATTAAGGGACCGAAAAAAATTGGAAACTCCGTTTACTGTGCTAGCAACCCGCTCATCGAGCACATTTAATATGTCCATAAAAATTTATAATAAATTACCGACTTTCTTTAAAGAAATGGATGACAAAATCTTTAAAAAAATACTAAAAGAGACATTAATTCATAAATGTTATTATTCGGTTAACGAATATTTAAATGATAATAACATATATAAATCATAATCCAGATAAATATCAATTTAATATAACAGTATTTTTTATTTTTTTATTTTTACTATTTATAAAATCACATATCGACCTACGTAAAAATGTATACAACAAAATAAATTAATTTAATGACTATTTCACTTACAATAATCTAATATCACTATTTCTTATCCAATAAAATTTATATTTAATATGTAATGACATAAAGTACGTAAAAATAAATATAGCATAAAACGAATTTCATAAACACGGGTATACTAATACATATAAGAATTTAATTAAATTTGACATACGTATATAACATAATCAAAGTATCTGAGATGTATAATTTAAGTTAATTAAATTGACTTGACTGACTTTATTTACTCTTTTACGAGTATATACCAGAATAAAAGTATGTCCTCCTCTGTAAGATTGCAGCGCCCAACTGGATCTATAATGCTTCTGTAATTATATTTAAATTGTATTCATAAGATCATGTACACATTATAGTTGCAATAAATAAATGAAATGAAATTAAATAAAATAAAATAAAAAATCTCCTTAGGTTAAAGTCAGATGCTTGTCCGCTATATTATGGGGTGAGAAAACTAGATCGGAAATTTAAGAATCTTGGTGCCCCCATAATATTTATACTATACCTATACGCATAAGTCGATACAATATATAGTTCTATGACTGGCAGAGCTCATCAATAACTTCTTGCATTTGTACAAGGGCACGATGACTGTATGCGTCTTCAATCCAATGAGACTTTGTTAATTTTCAAGCTCCGTATCGACCATTCACTCTTATCATTAGTGATATCTTTAAGTTTTCTGCGTTCACAGTGCCTGCATACTGAACATTGTCATACACTCGCTCCATTCGTCTAACAACTCCTGTGTGTTAATCATTATGCCATCGGCTTTCAGCACTTATTCTTCAGAGTTACCCTTTCACTAAAGGTTAGGTTAGTCCATCCATCTTACGTCGACGGTACGTACTCTTTACGTATTCACGTTTATTTAGCGTTATAGACCATATGTTATTTTAAAACTGTCCAGCAGTCGTCTACGTCTATGTCGGGAGGACTCGTGTCATTGACTGGATGCTGCACTAAAATCACGATGCCCATTGAATAAGTGTAATGTTAGTAGACCCATCATAACCCGCTCAAGTGGATATCAATGTATCAATGAGCAGGTCTCGGCCGCGGGACGTTAATTGTAATGGTATTGTCTCGGAAAATAATATGGTATGGATATAAGATCTTAAAAGACTAATGTCTGCCACAACCACCACTGGTAATCTGGAAAAGTCGACCGAGCGCAGCACCAGTGTGAGTGATCGAGTCGAGAGGTGTACTGCGCATTCTCTAAATCTACTCGCGGTTGTGTCGTAAATTATGACTATGTTTATTATGAGTATTTTTTTATAGAATATCAGAAGGCATACAAGCATACGGCCCACCTGATGTAAAGTAGATACCGTAGCCTATTAACGCTTGTAATACATTAAGTTTTACTCGCGCGATGCCTCCTCTGCTGCTAACACAGCAACTCTTTAGGAGGTTACTGGTAACCTCATCCATACGCAGGGACACAAAAACCCTCTAGGGAGTTGTTATTTGGCTGCGGTTTTCTGTGAGGTGGAGGTATTTCCCCAGACGGATTGCTTTGATGCACCCTACCTCTCTTAAAACATCCAGACCAAGACAAACAGACATGTTAATGCACACAAATGTTTGTCTTGTGTGGGAATCGAATCCATGAGCGTTGGTGTCAAAGTCGCGTCATTCACGACTGTCAAAAGTATTTTGTAATTTGTGTAATATGTATACATATTCGGTAGTTGAGTACATATAAATGTATGTTTTTAACCTAGAAAATCTGTGATTTACTGTTAAATGTAAAACAATAATCTATGACGTCGGTACATCAGTTTCATATGTAGTATATTGACACACTTTTATTGCGCGCGTCGCGGGTTCGATGTGAACAGGCGTACGATGTGCGTTTGTACTGATGTTTGCAATGTTCGTTTACGTGGAATGTTGCACGCAACATGTTCTGGCAGCAGAGCGCGTCAGTAATACAACGTACTTTGTTGTCTAGCGACCAATGAGACCGTACGAGTTCTAATGTCAAATATTTTGACGAGCTCGGTGGCGCAGTGGCGAAATCCGCTTTTACGTCACTTTGACACCGACGCCCGTGGGTTAGATTCCCACACAGAATAAACATTTGTGTGCATTAACTTGTCTGTTTGTCTTGGTATGGGTGTTTTAAAGAGAGGTAGGGCACAGCATAGCTGCCCTTGGGGAAGTACCTCTACCTCACAGAACATATAATTTGTTGTGTTCCTGTGTGGGAGTAAGGTCACCAATAAGCTGTTATGGAGTTGCTGTATTAGCAGCAGAGGTGGCATCGTAGTGTGCGATACTTAATGTATTGCAATCGTTCAAAGGCTACAGTAACCGATTTAAATCAGGTGGGCCGTATGCTGGCCTTCCGTCGTTGTATAAAAAAAATATAGAAGCGTTAGTAGACTAGAGACCCTCGTCCACCTCAATATAGTCTGCAGCGTTATTTGAAGACAGCGCGACCGGCACGGCGACGTGTGGCCGCGGCATTACGGATCGGTAAACGTTTCAACATTACATTGTCTCATCGCATGGAGGGTGGCCCTCTCCCTCCCACCGCGACACTCCTGCGGCGAGGAGGACGGGGGGAAGGAGGATGTAAAAATCGCTTCACAAATTGCAACACTTAGTGGCAATCGATGCGAATAGAGCACAGATGGGCTCCGGCCATCTCAACACTGTATATATATATTTTTTGTACCGCGTGGAGTGGACAGTTATGCTGCTTCGAAGGTGCTTACGCAGAACTGTCCTCAGGGTTCGGTTTTGGAGCCGTATCTTTGGATTATCGGTTTTGATGACTTTCTTAGCCTACCCTTACCGGAAGGGTGCTTGTTAACTTCGCTACGCTGATGACGGCCTCTTATTAATAAAAGCTAATTCCAGATCAAGTATAGAAAAACTAGCCATTACTTGCTTTGGCCTGATTTCCGACTGGGGCTATTGTAATAGTCTCGATTTTGCGCCCCACAAAACGTATCAGCTGTTACTTAAGGAAAATTTACAGGTTCCGCCGCGATTTCACTTTAATGGAGTATCAGTTGCAAATAAAAGCTCGGTTTGTTACTTGGGATTACTGTTAGACAAACTTTTTAATTACATGGAACACATAAAGCAGGTTGGAGAAAAAGCCAAAAAGAACTTTTATGCGTTAACTCGAAGTTCCACCTCGGCGTGAGGCTTGACTTTTAAATGTTACGCAGCCACATATTTAAGATGTATTACGTACGGTTCACCAGCATGGGCGCGTCGTCAGTTACTGCAAAGTCAGCGTCTCCCATTAATATTTTTATGTACATCGTATAGAACTGTGAGCACCGAGGCACTACCAGTGCTGGCAGGTGTGTTACCAGATGACTTAGAAATACAACGCCGGGCTTCAATGTACTACATCTCTAAAAACATGCACCCGGATTTTCTAAAACACCGCGATCATAATAAATTAATTAGACTGTTCAAACCACTTGACGAGGTATTTGAAACTTTGCTGTCTGAATGGCAAGAAAGGGAAACTTCTAATAAAGGATGCCACTTGTATCTGTTCTTTCAATCAGTGCGAGACAGATTAAGTAAAGAGTGGTTAGAAGTGGATTTTTAACAGGGCATGGAAACTTTAGGGCGAAGCTCTTTTCATTTGGACTTGTGTCATAGCCTTTATGTGAGTGTTCTACGACAAATCATGAACTCGAGCAAACAGCACATCATGTTCTCTGGTACTGCAATCTCTGGCGTCGGGAGCGGGACGATATGTTAAATTCCTTGCGTGTCACATCCGGGGTAGTATACTATTCTGATTTGGTGGCAACAAGGGAGAATTATCAGGCGTTTAGGTGGTTCTACACTCTATATTATTGGAATCGATGTGTTAGGTAACAACTCACAGTTTAGGTCCCAATAGTGTTAGATATTTAGTAAACCGTGGTGCACGGCAGTTGAACTTCACTTGACTAGCTATATCTTTGAGGGTTTTAAATGCCTTATTTGTCATATTGCTGTCTCTCACTTGGCCAAGAGGGGAATGCAAAATTTCCTACTCCTACAAAATTCTTCTGATTAAATTCGTTGTGAGTTCCAAGACAGCTGTAGTTTAACTCCCGGGACAGCAATGAACTTCACTATTCATTACCTTTTTGGTGGTCGCCGCTGTTAATTCTGGATACACCGGAGACACAGTGGTGGGCCTGTCCCGTAAAAAAAGTCCATTAAGTCATATGAAGCGGTCACCACAGCCCATGAGTGATTGCTTCATCCGCAGCCAACCCGTTGTCATTATTCATAACTAATAATAGGCTGCCCGACTGGAGAAGTAGGTACTTCCACCTCACAGAAAACCATTGTCAGATAAACTCTTTGGAGGATTGTTGTGTTCTTGCGAGTGAGTGAAGTTACTAGTAAACAGCTAATCTGTGTTAGCAGCGGAGGTGGTTTCGTATGACCGATACTTTCTGTATTGCAAGCAAACGTTCATAAGCTTGAAGCAGTTCATAAACAAGAAGTAGTTCCTTGTGAGCTTACGGTTAATCACAATCACTCGTATGAACCCAGCAATTCTAGATTTTATTGACTGCGTTCAAGTGCGTTGACGTTTAATAAATATCGTTGCGTCCTGCACTTTCGTCAGAGCTGTTAGTACACCAGGCAGGGTGCGCCACGTACACGAGGTTGATTTTGATTATAAATATAGTCGTGACTTCATTATCGCCGCTTTCCTTCATTTTTTCCAGTTTTCTATGAGGTGGAGGTACTTCTCCAGACGGGCTACTTAAACAGACTTGTTTATGCACACAAACATTTGTCTTGTGTGGGAATCGAACCCACGAGCGTTGGTGTCAAAGTCGCGTCATTCACGATTGAGCCACTGAGCACGTCAAAGCGTCGAGAGGCATACAACCATCGGCCCATTTGATGTGTAGCGGCTATCGTAGGCTATGAACGCTACCAACGCATTAAGTATTACTCGTGCAATGCCACATCTGCTGCTAACACTACTACTCCTTAAGAGCCTACTGGTGATCTCAATCACACGCAAGAACACCACGACACTCCAAGAAGTTGTTATTTGGCTGCGGTTTTCTGTGAGGTGGAGGTACATCCCCAGACGGGCTGCTTTGATGAACCATGCCTCTCTTAAAACGTGCAGGTGAGATTGATATAAAGATGATAGTGAACGGCTTACTCTCCAAGTTCTTAATTTGAGTCGATCTCTCTGTGTTGTGCACGTGTATGTCCAGACTAATGTTTAGGTTACTTTTTGTGCCACACAGATTTACGATTGCAGTGGCTTGAAGCAAGCTGGAGACTTTAACTTTGAGGATATTAACTGGACACCAAGTTTTAATAAAGCGCCAGCCAGCGAGTGGACCGCGAGCCGGCTTCCTCCGCAGACTTAAAACGTGTGTTCGTTGGCCGGCGGCCAGCCACCGCGCGCTCTCGGGCTGCACTCTTGATTTATCTCTTCCGGCGCTACTCCTCGTGTCAGGTCGCAGACACGCCACGAGTCGCTGACTATTTTGCCATTCGTTCCATACAACTTTTCTTGCCATCAATCATATTCCACGTTGCTAGTTGTTACGTCTCCCGACCATGTAATGAGGAAGGCGCACTGAAAGTTTTGGGTAACTCGTAAATACACTTTAGCTACTTTACGGTGAATAATCGCTGGGAGATGGTTGTTGTTGTTGAGGTGTGTAGTTTGAAGTGTTGTGATATTTGTTTTTTTTTAAAGTTGTGGTAAGTACGGTAAGAAAAGTGATTAAGCATATAGCGAGATGTGAATGTCTGGAATATGACAACCTTAGGTTCGAATACTTATAGCTCGCTAGGTTCACTTACCCAGAATCTTTATTTTAAAATAAATTATCTTTTTTATATACAACTAGATTGGTAAACAAGTGGGGCCACGGGATGTTACTCGCGCGCTGCCAATCTTGTGACCTAAGGCTGTATTGTCATAGTACCCAGTAATTTCTCTGCCATATCTCACCCTTCAAACCGGAACACAGCTATATAAATACACCACTTTTGTACAAAATCTCCCTCTGGTGAAATATCTTTATTGGGTATTCTGTTATATGAAAAAAGGCTTACAATTGAATGCGAAGAACACCAAGAAAATGGTATTTGAAAGACAGACAAGCAGAACGAACACTAGGATTACCATTGATGATGTAGTGTCGGAGCAAGTGGATGAGATTGTATATCTTGGAAGCTCTTTTTGCAGGCATGGAAGGTACACCGCTGAAGTGGAGAGACAAGTGAGTGCAGGGAACAGCGTGAATGAAGCGTTAGTTAAACTTCTAGGCCATTGACCATAAATATTATAGTTATGTGACAAGTCAACTTAACCACGTTAAAAGACTGGTTTTTATGTTTAACGGGTTCTTGTCGTTTGTGCCTCCTATAACTAACTACAATAAAGTAATTCAACTTGAGACTAGACAGTTTCGTTTCGGAGGTGTTGAGGACTTCCTGAAGGCACGCACTATCCTTCCGAAAGCATGTTACCCTGTAGTTCGCGTCAAGTAGTTTCTGTGAAGCTTGTTGTACACCTCGTCCATGTTGATAAGCTACTACTTACACATTGTTTCTCCGCGGAATAATTACCACTGCTGTGTGGTCTATTTGCTCCTTGAGTATTTTTTTATTAAGGTTTGTGTTGAATTTTTGTTTTTTCCGTAGTGTTTGTATACTTTTCTCTAACATTCTGCAGGCTTTGATGAAATGTTTGTTTCTGATTATTATCTTTACTTTCGTTTCCGTATTTTTCATTATTTTTGCTCTTATTGCTTTTTTTTTTATAATCACTTCAATTCAATTTTTTTGGGACAAGTTGAACATATCATCAATAAGTCTTTTATTTTTGATCCCGTTCTTTTAGTTTACTAGCTAAAGCTCTATTTTCTAATAATAAATTGTCCATCTCATTCTCAGTGGCTTCAAGTTTTAGCTTTAACACGAGAATTTCATTTTTCATTATTTCCAATTCTTGGTTTTGTAAGGTCGATAAATCTGGTAAGGTATTTGTTGCTAAACTGCCCTCTGATATTGACAAGGAAGAATCTGTACTTCCAATATTTGACAATGATATTGCACGGTAGTTCCCCTTTCTCCGTAATAAATATCCATAAAGAAATAAATATCCTCACTGTTACTTCTCAATATACTCGTATTTATGAACACATAATGTATGCTCGTAAAAATTTAAAGTCGTTTTCAAACTTTTGTGAAAAACTTAGAAGTACAAGTAAGTTGTGTATGCCGGTACATCGGTTTGCTAGGACTGATAGACCTTTTCTTGTAAATTGTATTCGATATTATAATAAGTTGCCTGAAACAGTTCTCTCCTTTCCTGACAATGTATTCAAAAAGCACATTAAAAATACTCTCTGTAGAAAGGCTTATTATAGAATTGATGAATATATAACTAACAAAGATGTCTGGAAATAATCCAGCACAGACTATTTGTCCTTAATAATCTCTAATTTTACCATTTGATATTATTATTGTACTAATGAACATGTCTGTTTGTGTTGGTCTGGATGTTTTAAGAGAGGTAGGGCGCATCAAAAAATATATATATTGCAAGCGTTAAGCGTAAGCGTAGGCTAAGGTATCCGCTTTACATCAGGTGGGCCATGCTTGTATGTCTCCCGACGTAGTATAAAAAAAATTTGTAATAATATCTACCTAATTGACAATTTTAAAAGGCTTGGCAAAAAGGATTGGCAAGTTTCTTTCGGCATTTCTTCTTCGCCAATTGTCATTTCCGAAATGCTAGTAGATTAAAAAAAGGAAAAAGTAAAATAAGAGAATTAAATAAGATATAATAAGAGTATATTTCAAAAAAATGTAAGACGTGTCTAAGTGCCCGCGAGGGCCCAATGGCAAATATTTTTTTTATATTTAGCTTTATCTTCTAAAACATAATGGTGTGTGAAGAATGGTGTTTTTCTTTTGTGAAAAATTATCGAAGATATTTATAAAACACAAGTTTTAAATTACTTAAAAAGTACAACAGAGAAGGCCGGCGAAAGCGAATAGTCGGTTTCTGTCGCCTCGAACAGGAAGAGGGCTTCAACCAGCGACTCATCAAAGTCTGATTCTTCATCCTCGGAGGATGAAAGATTCGCCACCGCCTTCGAATAAGAGATGTAAGTTCCATAACATATCTTAGCCTCCGTCTGCCCCTAACTTAGACCCACGTGTTGACGCTTTAATGACGCAAATTTCATATAATTATCATGAATTACTTGGCACATTGTTTGCCTGTCCACTCTCAGCAGTAATACGCCAATGGACCTTGTATTGGTACACAAAATGATAATCAGTTTTTGAAAATGTCTAGCTCAACTACTACTTTGTCATTAGGCGAGGTTAGCATCAACCATGACGATAATAGAATTTGTACGTTTCGCTAATCCGGAGCCTCTTAAGGAACTGAGTAACTTGCAACAATTTAATTAAGGGAGGTGGTCCCTCGCTATACATAACAATCCTCAAGGAGATGTATGCAGTGTACAGTATGATCCTAGACCAACAGGATGTACTAAGGAGAGCCCACATTCCGATACAATCGCTCAATTAAACAGCTTGTACCCATCAGGAAAGTGGTTGGAAATAGCTAAGACAACCGCCGCGAATAGCTCTCTGCGAGGCAGCCTCGCCATCCACTGAGCCATTTGTGAATTGTTCCGAAAGCCCATTTAGCAACAGACCACTGCGGCGCAACTCACTCGCAAAAACACTACTTTTATACGAAGTGACAGGCTTCCGGGTTAGGGTCGCGACACGCCCGCGACACACGACTATACTAACTTTTAGATGGCTCAAATGCTTGTAAGGCAAGAAATATTTGCTCCCGTGTTGTAAGAGTCTCGTCTGCTAGTTGACAAGGTGCATCTCGTGTAGGTGTGGTTGGATTGGTCACTAAACATATTTAGCCATTGACGGACCCCGATCGCTGATCTTCACAATACTTCTAAGGCCTACACCGCATGAGCCCTTATCTCATTTGTCATTCGAATGGTATAACAAAACGTACTTCTGACTCACAACTCCCGTAAATGTTGTTTATGTAAAGCTGTCGCCACCTATTTTTAGGGTTAAGCACGTACGGCACGAACCCTGTCAGTGTGCTGTGTCGCGCATCGCTGGCTCGAGAATTTAAAATTGTGTATGTAATTTGGACTGTGTCTACAATGTTGAGCAAAATCAAAATATTTTAACGGAAATTAAAATATTTCTCATGACGGATCTTAAATTATAGTGATGTGTGTGACAGGGGGCGTGGGCGTGTCCATCGGCGAATACAAGACAGTGCAGAACATTTGTGCACTTTATTTATCAATTTTTTATTTTTTCTATAGTTTAATATCTAGTACAATGCATCGCACAGGGGCATAGTCCTATCAATGCATACTACCAGTGCAGCCCACGCATGTCTGGCCGCCGAGGCTTTGGCCTATTATCGATTTGAATTTAAAGATTATTTTTTTAAAAGGCTTTGACTTTTGCAACTTATAAAAAAATAATTGAAAACAGTAGAAACAAAAATTTGAAAATAAGTAAATTCGTATATGTTTTTCTAAAATTTGCAATATTAATTATATTGGAATTGTTGAACCGTCGAGAGGAACACCGACTGTTTGTAGTTCGTATGTCATTTTGTCAAAAATTTGTTATGAAAGTAGTCAAACTTTTGCATAAATATTTATATAAATATACTTGTAGGTATATGTATATACTATGACATATACGATATATCATGTACTTACTATTATTTTATTACTGTGTTCTGTGTTTTTAATCTTTATGTTCAGTTAAAATTGATTCTTAAAAATTTACCAGATAAAGTTTGATATACATATATATTTAATGACGATGAAAATTTTTTTTTACACTAGCTACGTTACAAGCAAGTCCGAAAGATACGACTCCGGTGATCCTACTTAGACGAGCTTGTTTAATTTTGGTATATCTGAGAAAGGCTTTAATTAATTTATTTAGAAAAGCTATGAAAAGACCTGAAATTTAAAATCCATTTTACTTTTTATTTAGACAACTTTTAAAATCAGCGCGTTGTACTTTGAACAGAATATAATAATTTGACGCGACTTTCATACCAACGTTTGTGGGTTAGATTTCCAACACAAGACAAATATGTGTGTGCATTAACATGCCACTTTGTCTTCGTCTTGATGTTTTAAAAGAGGTAGGGCGTATCAAACCAGTCTGGGGGAGTACCTCCACCTCACAGAAAACCACAGGCAAATAACAACTCCCTAGAGGGTTGCTGTGTTCCTGCGTTTGAGTAAGGTCACCAGGAAACTCGGAGTTGCTGTGATAACTGTAGAAGAGATTTTGACTTTGTCTTTGACTTTGACACAGGCTACGGTAATCGCTTAACATTAGGTTGGCCGTATACTTGTATGCCTTCGACGTTGTATAAAAAATACAAAATATATAATAGTTTCTGGTTCTGGTTATGGCAGCGAGAGCTAGATTAAATGCGGTAAAATAATTATATAATGCGATAGTGGAAGAATGTAAGAGCCGAGGAAGGTCAAGACTTGCCTACCGCGAACAAACTGGTAGTGTTTTATCAGACAGTGATGTCAGGAGACATGAAAAGAGGCATAAATACATATATATATATTTTATATTGTCGGACAAATTACACAGCGCCACCTAGCCCCAAAGTAAGCGAAGCTTGTGTTATGGGTACTAGACAACTGATAAACATACGTAAATACATTTATTTTTTTGTAAATACATACTTATTATATATAAAAAATACCCAGACCAATACAAACAGACATGTTCATGCACACAAATGTTTGTACTGTGTGGGAATCGAACCCACGAGCGTTGGTGTCAAAGCAGCGTAACAGCGCGTTCCACCACTGAGTCACCGAGCTCGTCAACATAAATATGTACATAAAAATTCATGATTTTTTTTACAATATCCTATTGCTTCGACTAAAACGCAAAGTTCTCAGCCGCCCTAAGACGGAGAAGTAGCGTGCACAGTGACGGAGTGCACCAGTAATGCTCCCGACTGCTCTACAAATATCGACGGCCGAGCGATTCATTGAATGTTTTGAACGGAGCAGACTCACCCCGCCCCCTCCCCCAACAGTGTACTAATATATCACCAGTACAGCCACCAATTAATCAGTCAGTCAGGTATTTGTTAGGATTAGTTGACAGTCTGTAAAGTTGAGCAGCGATAAAGAGCTCATTAACCATCTGGTCGTGTATCACTGAATTCGTGTTTCCGCATTTATGCACGTATTTGTGATTATCACTTACTTGGTGGTGAAGGAAAACGTGACAAAATCTGGGTAGTGGCGGAGAGACGGCAGTCGTCCCATCTCAAAATCAGTATCTTCGACAAATTCTTAACGTAGTGCACACCGTCAATTCTACTAGATTGTCGACTGTCATCATCATCATCATCATCAGCCTGTATCTACCCACTGCTGGATATAGGCCTTGCCCAATGCCTTCCACCATATGCGATCCTCCGCTTTCCGCATCCAGCTGCAGGCTGCAGGTTGCTCAGCGAGCGATGGTGAGAGCTATGCTCGGAATTTCTCTAAGGGATCGAATCTGGAACGAAGAAATTCGACGGAGAACTAAAATTGTCGACATTGCTCTCAGAATCGTCAAACTGAAGTGGCAGTGGGCCGGCCACATCTGCCGAGTCAACGATGGCAGATGGGGTAGGAAAGTCCTGGAGGCCCCGCATGGCACGAGGCGTTGGACGCCCCCCCTCAAAATGGACCGATGAAGCGACCACTGTAACAAGAAGAAATTAACAGTAACACTAATTTATGTTTGGTACTTGTATAATATCTATTCTATAATTACCACCTTTATATAGAGTTAATCTTTCCATTGATTTCACACGTTATCACCGGTTATTATTAGGTTGTGATCTCTGCTCATCCGAGCTCTTCTAATGACGCTCATTATTGATGAATAACTGTGCACGTAGGTTGCGGTGAAACTTATGAACGTGTCAGTTTATAGAATTGCATTTGTCCATTAGTTAATTTTCTACCATTCCTTTCAGTTATTAAAGTCACTCTAGATCTGTCTAATGTCATTTATTACGATTTGTTGTTGTTGTCTTAAGAGAGATAGGGCGCATCAAAGCAGCCCGTCTGGGGAAGTGCCACCACCTCACAGAAAACTGCAGCTAAATAACAATTCCCTATTGTTGTGTTCCTGCGTGTGAGTGAGGTCACCAGAGTAAGCTCCTAAGGAGTTGCTGTGTAAGCAGCAGCGGGGGCATCGTGCGAGTGATATTAATATATTACATACGCTACGGTAACTGGTTTTATATCAGGTGGGCCGTATGCTTGTATGCCTCCCGACGTAGTATAATAATAAAGTTGTATCAGTATCGCCCGGTCAACGAACACATTCAAGGTTTCGCATGGAGCTGAAAATTTGTACGAATGTTGGGAATACCATTATAAAAGAAATGTAAAATGTCCCTATCGCTCCCACATCTCCAAAAAAGTTATTTAAGGTCGCGAAAATGAGTTTTTCGCATTTTTCAGCCAAACGGTAAGTTTTAAAATAGATTAGATAAAAATTATAGAGCATGCAATTCCATATAATAAATGACCATGCCTGAGATGAAGCGATATGTAAATATAAGTACACAGACTTAGCGTAAGGAAAATACCCTGAAGCGTGCAAGTAAGGAAGCGAGTAATGATAATTTCCATTTGCCATAGAACCACATTACATCGACTTTTTAGGTAAATATACTGTTAATTAACTTTCATAAGCTAAATCTTGGAAAATTATTTTACCTACTACACCATCGTCTTGATAGATCTGTATTGGCACATGATCTTTTACCGCGAAATCTTTTGCTGGAGAGATTTCTTTTATTCGTGGTATAGGCTCTTCTAGTAAAACTGAACATTTTGGAGTAACAATTTGAATGATACCCATGATGTGAAGTGTGTTATTACCGCCTAGCGTATTTACATTTATTTCAGCATTATCTGCAACATACTGAATAAATGTGCCAGTTTCTGGTGGTGAGATGTCAGGTAGATGATGAGAAACTACTGCTGCCTCGTACGTTACAGTATCATGATACTGATACTGATGATAGATAGATGCACACAAATCGAAATACGAAAACATACGTCGGTGAAAGAAAACCGAAGAGAGACCAAATTGTAATTTGGATTTGAAAGACCCAGAACAGAAGTCTACTATGGCTAATATTTGTGCAAACTAAGTTTAAATGTCACGTAGAGACTTGAATGCTCTACAATTTTTGTTTGATTTGGCCGCAATCTTTGATATGGTCGCATTAACATTTACTATTTTCATTCGATTAATTTATAAATAGTATCTGGAAATCTTAACAAATACCTATTTTGTGATGTCATCACTTCCTATTGTAACAGTAATAAACATGAGATTACAAATATCGGCTAATTTCAAGAAGAAAAACAATCGTGATGGTTTGTATACGTGATGATCACTTGCTCGGCGGTGAAGGAAAACATCGTTAGGCGACCCGCAAGTTCGTAAAATTATATTTCGAAAGACGTGTGAATGTAACGTAAAAAGGTCAGGTTTTCCCTCTGGGTTGTTAGGTCTGGCGGCAATCGCTTCATGTAAAAATCATTATCCTCGACAAATCCTTATGCTTAAGTAGCGTACCTCGCTGATCCTAATTGATTAGGAAACGAGATTACGCTAAGTGGAAGAAAACGTGCGCGAAGAATATAGACCGTCCTCCTTTTTTAAATTAGGTTAATAAAATGTACGCAGATTGAATTTTTAAACGGGTTACGGAGGCGAGCGACAGGCGACGTGCAGCGAAACTATGTTACAAGTGTGAGACGAGACGACGCGACACGACAGCGCACGTCGCCGACACAACTCGATAACGAGAGGTGTCGCGCGCGACCTCGCCCAAGGAGCGAGGGCTGACGCCTCGCCGGCTGCCATACCGTGTTACCTTGGTTGGCACATGGCCTTACTCTTTATTGGTATTTATCATTAGACAAAAGAGTTAAGCCACGAAATATGGGTCGCTATTTTATTTTGTTTATTTATTTACTCTACAGTAAAGTTTACAAGAAATAAAGTTAGAAGTTCTGGATGAACTAAAAGATAGAATAGCGGTCACAGCGACAGTCTTGCAAATAGACCGGCAACAACCCAGAGCACTTCCTGTTTTGGTTTAACGCCAAACGTAGAATTATTAAGTGACTGTCTTATGGAGCTCGGTTCTCTCTGCCTATCCCGCAAGGAAGGAAGAGTGAAGATATACAATACAATACAATACTAAGTCACTGAAAGCGTGCTTTTTTATACAATGTCTTAAGGCATACAAGCTTACGACCCAACTAATGTAAAGCGGTTATTGTAGCCTATAAACGCTTGCAATACTATAAGTATCACTCGCGCGATGCCTCCTCTGCTGTTAATACAGCAACTCCATAGGAGCTTACTGGCAACCTCACTCACACGCAGAAACACAACAACCCTCTAGGGAGTTCTTATTTGGCTGCGGTTTTCTGTACGATGGAGGTACTTTCCCTACCCCCTTCCCTTCTGAGCGTTTTTAAGAGAGAAAATACTCAGACTAAGACAAACAGACATTTTCGTGCACACAAATGTTTGTCCTATGTGGGGATCGAACCTTCGAGCGTTAGTGTCAAAGTAACGCAACGGTACGTGTCGCGACTGCGCCACCGAGCTCTAGGTCAATTCCACTAAAAACTGCAACTGCACTGCAGCGCGGCGTGTGTCAAAATGCGTACATTTTGACGTTTCGGTATTCTGTTAAGCGAAAAGCAGTAAGCCAATTCTGCTAAATAACTGTAACTGCACGTTTACGCCTGTCACTAAGTCGTGCAGGAATAGTGCAGTGCCAACACGTGTATTCTATTAAAGTTTCCTGCACTGCAACTACGATGGAACTGTGTGTATCTTGCACTGCAACGACACTGCAACTACGCAGCAACTATGCGTATCCTGTAAATGAACTACTTAACTCCTGTAATATTACCATATTTCAAACTTATAAATTGGATTTTTACTTAATATTGACTCTTATAGTTTTACACCCGATTGCCCTTCGTTGCCGGCGTGGAGGTATATCTAACTGAAAAGAAGCTTTACTTAATCATATATTCCTACAAACATTTCCCAATACAAAACAAATATTTTGCAATATAAATCACCGCTTCAGAATATTAATTTCTCTTCGCAAATGTTGCTTAAGGCTAACTTTAGCAAAACTGCACATAAACTCCTTCAAAACTTCTGTCATCGCTATACAAATGTCAAAACAATTTAACAGAATACGATTTTATTGCAGGAAACGTGCAGGTGCAGTGCAGGTTTTTTAACAGAATAGCGAGTCTTTTACTGCATCCTGCAACGTCAAAATGTACGCATTTCGACACAGGCCGCGCAGCAGTGCAGTTGCAGATTTTAGTAGAATCGGCCTACAGGAAACTTTAATAGAATATGCAATTTGATCTAACCTGCTTTGTGTGCTTCCGCCACCAATTAGTTCATGCGGCCTAGCGCCGGCCGGCACACACCCACTACTGTTAGTACGTGCTACATGCCGACGCTGCCATGGCTGCTCCGGTAGTCTCTGCCTCGGCTGCTGCGGTCATCCGCCATCTGGAACAGAATCCGCATGCCCCCACCACCACCGTCGCTACCGCGACTGGCCTGGTCGTCGCTGCGACACGTGTTTCGCCTCTCCACGAGGCATCATCAGGCGTTGTAGACGTTAATCGTAAGAATAACATGCTACAAGTGACAAATCCATCGCAGTGCCGTCCCTTATATTGAATTGAGGGTGGGGGTGGATGGTGTGAGCGAAAAGATATTTAATAGTGGGGCCAACATTATGCTTTTAATTATACCATAAATATTATCTATATATTATACTCGTACCTAAGTAAATAATTATATTCGCACAGACTGGAAATGATTCTTTATGCGCACACACTCAAACACACACCGAATCGAATCGAAACACAACATTGAAGCGTTTCTCATTCGTACGTATACAGCCACCATTTACAATACACGCACAATATAATTTAGTGGAAGATTGGTACAAATGTAAAAATTACTATTTTATTTTTGTTTATTATTTTTAATTTACTTATTGTTGATAAACGTTTCGTGGTTGAAGAGTGACTCTTTATGGCTCACGTGTTTTCTGTACTTAGAAGAGAGAGCCGGTCCGGTAGGCTGTCTTCTGTCGAACTTAGGTTTTTAGGGAATTTGAGAGAATCCCATGTAAAGAAAGAAAGAAATATTTTCACTTTCAATTTCGACGTGCGATAAAACATTCACGAATTTGTCAGCTGTATGCTCACATTGTGTGTATGGTTTTATATATAGGCATAAGTAATTTATTTCATGTCGTCGCTTCGGAGTGGTCGAGACCGCATGTACATGATATAAACGCTTTATGTGCTCTTTGTGTATGCTCCTGCCAGTAGGAGAACACACCAGGACAACGTGGAAATTGTAGACGATCATTGTCAGGCGGGGAGGAAACTTGAGGACTTAACACTTTTAGGGTGTTACTCTATTGTATAAAAGCTACGCGTGCAGTCTTGCTCCGTTCTCCCGCTACCGGCGAACAGCGAGGCGCCAGCCTTCCAACGAAGATGTGATTTCGGCGGCCGCGACCCGTCGCTCGGCGACGTGAGCATATCTTTACAATGTGTCTGCGGAGGACTGCCAGGCGGTGTCGGCGTCGACAACTGTTTCACGTGTATACTTACACTTCACTTACACAAAATACTATCTAAATTGTCACATAAAACTAATTTTATAATTAAGGATCGAGTCGCGTGGCGCTCGGTTCTCTCTGCCTACCCCGTAAGGGATTTGGCGTGAAGTTATAGATAGATAGATAGAAAACTAATTTTATACTGAATTGTAAAAATTTCAACTATAACAACAATGTCACTAGCCATAAGCGCGGGAAGAAGTCCCGACGTTTCGTCAAGCGATCTGACAGCAGCGACGTTTAACGAAACGTCAAAATGTATGCATTTTGACAAACGCCGCGCTGCAGTGCAGTTGCTTAGTAGAATTGGTCTACTGGGCAAATTAGTAGTAATAAACTACTGTAATTGTTCTCTTTAATAAATGACTTGTAACTTTTTTTTTCGTAATTCTCCGGCTGGGACCTACGTATTTAACTCATAAACAAAATAATTTGTAGGTACATAATGCGGAATGTCCATATAATTCTTTTGTTTATGGTGAATGAATATTTATTTGGTAGCAAAGTGTGAGCGATGCTTCAGTGTTTCAAGAGTCCAAGGGATATGGGGTGTAAGTAACTAACTATCGTCTTTAGAGTCAAAAATCAAAAAGCACGAGGTCACCGATAAGCTCCTGAAAAGTTGATGTGTTAGCAGCTTGGGTGGTAACGCGCAAGCAGTACGTCTTGTATTGTTAGCTTTCATATGTTATGATAACCTTTTTACATCAGGTGGGTCGTATTTGATTGTTTCCCAAAATTGTATAAAAAAAATGCTTACCGCTACAAATTACATGCTTATTTTCCACCATATGCACTGTATACAAAGACGGCACGTTATCGAGACAGGCGATGCGAGCCGTCATGCGAGCAGACGTAACTGTTCACCAGATAATTGTAAAATGATTGTGTGTGTTTGTTTCGGTTTTGTGCCGGTCCAGTGTCGTGTTCTTTGCGAGTTGGCGAACGTGCGAGCACTCGTTCGACGGGGTCGAGAGGTGCTTCTCTTACAGCGGTTTACACTCTCGTTAAAATGAAGTGACGCGGCTCCACTGTCGCACGGCACGAACAACCCTCTTCCCGTATTCCTCAACTCGAATTTCAGATAAAGACGCATAAATATAGTTTGCACTGAACTAATAAGTTAGTGTTCAACTGATTTGATATCTGTGCTTTTTATAGGTATATATCGTTAGGCATCATTACTTATTATTTTATAATTAGTGTTGTATATTTCTATCCCACATGTTTGAATCGTATCTTTAGGTATGTAAAAACAAAATAAAAAGTTTGATAGAGAATTTTACCACCATGTTCTACTATAAATTGTAAAAATATAATGCAACCACTTGCCACGAAAAGAATAAAATAACCTCTTACAATGGCCACTGATATTGTAAATAAATCACTCACTAAAGCAAAAAAAGGGCCATTGGCTCTATTTAAAGCATAGGCTCCATCCAGAATCACCCAGGGAGCTATTTAAATAAATAAATCTCCTCACTGTGACTTCTCAGTATATTATGATAACTTAAAGTCATTTTCAAACTTCAGTAAACATCTCAGGAGCTGAAATAAATTGCACGGTAGATCGACTTGCTAGGACTGGTAAATCTTTTTTTGTTAATTTAATTCGATTCGATAATAAATTGTCTGAAGTAATTCTGTCTTTTCCTGATAATGAGTTTAAAAGGTACCTCAAAAATACTCTTTATCAAAAGGCTTATTGTACAATTGATGAAAATGCAACCTGTACCTGACCTTAACTATATAATTTTTTTCAAAAGGATGTTCGTAACTGCGGGCAATCACATATATGTAATTGTAACATTTGACATCATTATTATTGAGCCACTATGCTGGCGAATATTTGAAGAGATCTAAATTGGCAAGTATCTTTTGGCATTTCTCAATGATTATTTCTGAAATGCTAGCAGATTAAAAATAATTGAAAGATACAATAAGATTATATTTTAAAAATATGCAAGACGTGTCTATGGCCCGCGAGGGCCCAACGGCTAATAAATAATTTTTATCTTTATCACTCGCACGTTTTCCTGGTGGAAAAACGATATAAATCACAATATAGCCTGAAAAACCTGGATTGGAAGTTCATAACAAGTATTAAATTATTTCATGTCAACAAAAACGTAATGAGCAGACCGTAATATGATGTCCTTGACAGTTCATTGCTAACAGAGATATTTTGAAACTATGTCTATGTTCAAAATTTTCATTCTAGCGAAAAGATAGCTATTATAGGCTAATGGCATTTTGTCAGTTCTGCCAATTACAATTCTAACTTGCAAATAATAATATACATGTTTGAGATGAAAAAAGAACTTTCTTCTCCCTGACGGTGATGTACAGTGGAGACGTACCGACAGAGCTTTAATAATATTCAAAGAAACAGTGAAGTGCCTTCTCCCCCGCTGACTTCCTCACACCCCGCACCGATGCACAGCCCCCCAAGGTAACTGAGCACCTGATTATGAGGAAATTCGTTATGACTAGGTTTCATATTACGTTGGTGAAGTACGTGTGCATTGGTCGCATTTGTATCGTGTCTACGAGCACCGAGGGTGGGAGTGATGGGATTAGAGGAACAGGCGGTGGGTTTATTCATAATTGCAGGGTAGAGTCCTTTAGCGGAGAGATGTTATGTTTTTTACAATTTTCAGTTAGGGTTCCGTAAATCAAAAGGTAGTGGAAAGAAAACCTTGGCGACGGTGTAAGCAATTTTCTTCGCATGTGACACACAGATCACTCAGTCCCCTCAACCAGAGGGCTCTGGGGTGAAGCCTCCGCTATAACAGAAACAACTTGACCACCACGGTGAGTAGGTTAGGTTCGTTAGGTTTCCTCGCGACCGAAACACGAGCGAGCGAGCGAACTCAAGTTTAGGTCGAAAGTAACAAAGAAACGAAAACAAGCTTACCGTGGAGGGTCCGTTAGGTATCCTGGTAGAAATCTATTTAATCTATTATGAATTTAATTTTTTGTAATTTGAAATATTGTCTTTTCATAATATGGGATTTTTGTTTATAAAATAAAACATTTAGAAATAATAGCTGCGGTTAAACGTTGAGTTACAATTCAAAACATGTATATATTCATGTATATATAGCGTTCGAAAAAAATAACAATCGTAAATCTGAATTTCAGCAATATGTCAACTGATTTTCGGTCAAATGAAAATATAGAAAATAAAAAAAATACTAAACGTTTGCGGTATATTTAAATTTAAACAACCTTTGACGAGATCGGTGGCTCAGTCGTGAATGACACAACCTCGACACCAACGCGCGTGGGTTCGATTCCCACACAAGGAAAACATTGGTGTGCATGAACATATCTGTTTGTCTTGGTCTTGTGGTGGTGGTTTAAATATATTAGGGGTTAAAACATTAAGAGAAGTAGGGCGCATGATGTTGTCGTTTATCGCCGTGCAAATGATAAGTTAAAAATATGTACTTAATTCCGAACACAAAAATAGTAAATGCCGGGATTCAACGGGGCACAAGTTGCGCAATAGACCGTAGATTTACCCACTGCACTATCACTGCTTTATGTGTGAAGTGTGTGATATTAGAGTAAACGTATTTCTCCTTGTAAATAGACAAAACTCTACCGGCAATCGTCTCGTGGAAGTATCGGCTACGGCACAAGTAAGTTTGAATATAATAGGGGTTAAAGTATGAAATTACCGTTTCATAGTAATAGATACTTTGAATTGACATTAAACCTTCATGGTGTGAGATTATCGAGTGAAACTTTTTCACATTATACATATATTTTTCTTTTAAAAAATGAGATTTTAGAATTTTAATTGTGTTTTTTTTATTCACCTTCGACGGCAAAGGTGGATACTTCGAAAATCAGAGTAATTTTTGAATACCAGTTCGACGCGGAACTAATGCGACAGAAACGGCTCGCGATATCAGTGCTGCGTTTGGAGACGTCTGCTAATGAACGCACCGTGTGTTTTTTTTTTGGTTTAAATGCTTTCGTAATGGAAACTTCGACTTGAAGAACGAACCACGTGGAAGACCGCTCACACAGGTGAATAACGCTGAATTGAAGGAGATGGTGGAAGCCGATCCGAGTCAAACTACCCAGGAATTAGCGGCACGGTTTAACGTTACCTTACCTACAATATTGACTCATTTGCATGAAATCAATAAGATAAAAAAAATATGAAAAAAGGGTGCCTCATGATTTGACTGATCTGCAGAAAGAAACGCGTGTTGAAACTTGTGTTGCCTTGTCGAATCGGTACAGAAATAAAGGAATACATATTGTATCCAATTGTGACATGTGACGAAAAGTGGATTGTTCACGATAACCGTAAGGGAAAAATGCAATGACTGACCCCAGGTCAAACGCCGCAACAGTGCCCTAAAGTAAAGCTTACCAATAAAAAGGTAATGGTAACTGTATGGTGGTCCCTTCATGGCGTCATTCACTATAACTTTCTCAGGTCTGGTCAAGCAATAACAGTAGATGTTTACTGTGCCTAACTTCCAACTCTGATGGTGAAACTGGCAGTGAAACAGCCCCGGCTCGTGAATCGATCTTCACCATTATTGCTCCATGATAACGCCATACATCTGCACGAGAAACCGTTGTAACTCTACAGGTGCTGCAGTTAGAAACCATCCGTCATCCTCTGTACTCACCAGACCTTGCTCCAACTGACCACCAGTTTTTCGTGATTTGGACAATTTTCTATGTGGTAAAAAATTGTCTTTCCTGGAGAGAAAATGCTTTCACACAGTTTGTCGAATCTAGATCCCCAGAGTTCTATCGCAAAGGCATAAATAAACTTCCGATTAGATGGCTGCATGTATAGATAATGAGGGTAAATATTTTGATTAAATAAATATGTTACATGTTAGAAAAAATCGAGTTTTAATTTTTCGAGTTTTAATACTTCAACCCCTAATATATTTATATCTTCTTGAAAAAATAGCAAAGCAAATAGTGGTAGTTGACGGTAAATCTGGTGCGACCATGCCCGCCCGAGCCAGCCCGCTCGCCCGCGGCGGCGGCGATACCATCGGCGGCGATGTAATGGCGTTTTAATTACCGCTGGCGCGAACACACGCTCACAGCGGGCTAGTACTACGACGAAGTAGCGGGCTTCTACCTTCGTATGAACAAAATAAACAATTAAAAATCATGTTTTGTGATTATGATGATGTCTGAACAAATGATCAGTGAAATCGGTTTTTATTTCTATCGATCTATCTATAATCTATCTATCTATAACTTCACGCCAAATCCCTTACGGGGTAGGCAGAGAGAACCGAGCGCCACGCGACTCGATCCTTACATACCTCACTCGCTTCTTTCACATTCATTGCTCTTTTCATGCACGCTCGCCGGTTTCTAGGGCTCCTGACATCACCTTCTGATAGAACACGACCAATCTGATCATGATAGGTAAGTCTTGGCCTTCCTCGGCTCCTACATCCTTCCACTTTTGCATTGTATATCTGCTTCGTCATTCTTTCATCCTGCATTCTTTCTACATGTCCGAATCAACGGAGCATGCCTCTTCTTATTTTAACACCGACGCTCTCTTTCAGACCAACTCTGCTTCTAACCTCATCATTGCGAATACGATCTGCAAGCGTTACACCACAGATTTTGCGCAACGCTCGCATTTCAACCGCGTTTATCCTACTTTCATGCTCTCTCTGCCATACCCAGCTCTCGCTTCCATAAGTAAGCGTTGGGACCAGCACTGCATTGTGTATAACCAGCTGCGCCTTCTGGCTCAGGTTTTTACTGCCAAGAAGTTTTCTCAACGCTCCATTCACACTATTCCCAGCACTCACTCGCCTTATCTATCTATAACTTCACGCCAAATCCCTTGCGGGGCAGGCAGACAGGACCGAGTATCACATAACTCGATCCTCACAAACTTTACTCGCTTCTTTAACATTCATAAGTCTTTTCATGCACGCTCGCCGATTTTTAGGACTCTTGACATCACCTTCTGATAAAACACGACCAATTTGATCATGGTAGGTAAGTCTTGGTCTTCCTCGGCTTCTACATCCTTCCACTTTTGTATATCTGTTTCGACATTCAGTCATTCTGCATTCTTTCTACATGCCCAAACCAATGGAGCATGCCTTTTCTTATCCTAACACCGACACTCTCTTTCAGACCAACTCTCATTCTTACGTCATCATTACGAACGCGGTCAGCAAGCGTTATGCTATAAATTTTGCGCAATGCTCTCATTTCGATCGCATTTATTCTACTTTCATGCTCTCTCTGCCAAACCCAATCGCTTTACTGCTTTAATGCTTTCCTTCATGGCGTTGGGTTCAGTGTACAGCGAGCTGTCCCTTCTTACTTAGATTTCAGCTGCCTATAAGTTTACCCAGCGCTCCATTCACGCTGTTCCCTGCACTCACTCGTCTATCCATATCAGCGGTGTACCTTACATCCCTGTTAAAAGTGCTTCCAAGATATGCAATCACATTCACTTGCTCCAACACTACATCATCAATGGTAATCCTAGTGTTTGTTCTGGTTGTCTCTCTTTCAAATATTTTTCTTTCGGTTTTTAATTATTACCAAAAAAATAGCCTTGGGAAAAAATTACTCTTTGAAGCCCGCCAACAAAGTCCACGTCAATACTCCACTTGAAGACCGACAGCATTGTAAAAAACGTACAGTCATCCTTTATGTGATTATTTACAATTCTTCACAGAGTAGGTATCTCTAGGGCAATTTTTGTATAAGATTTAAAACAGTTGATATGTCCATCATACTTCTCTCTTTCTTTTAACTCAATTTGCATGTTGGGCATAAAGTTCACTCTGCCCCGTGTCCAACAAATGCAACGTACAAACTCTCATAGTTACTTTTCAGAATTCCTATTCTGTGTGTCTGTTCAACAAGTTACACCAAGCTTTGACGTATTTTTTTTGATGTTCTAATGTACGAAAGTGATAACTCGATATGACAGAGAGAGTATGAAAGTGGAACAAACTCGGTCGAGGTGTGAGTGAACTTTTGCTCATAGAGTTCGGTACATAACGTCAGAACGAGAGGTCAGTGGAAGGACAAGTAACGTTCTGAAATGAAGAAAGAATACGGGGTGAGAGAACGATGTCATACATATTGGTCCTAAAGTGCCTCTTTGACGATCTTCATATATGTTGTGTGGTGATCACGTCGGGGTATTATGGCGATTTATTTAAACCACAGTTACCGGTATAATATATGGAATGTTTTTATTTCAGATTACACTAACTTATATACTAAAAATAATTATATACATGTGCAATAGTGGGGGAAGGTCGCTGAGCTAGGAATACATGTTCTGGTGTACGTGCGTGATTGAATATTGTAAAATTAGCAATGTTAATACACTTCCTACAGGCGTGTCACGTATGTATTCCTAAGGTCGCCATACCTCCTTGAATTTTATTTACTAGCATTCAATCTTGAACAGTCACTATCTGTTACTACATAGTCAGGTGAGGTTGTCTTCGCAGATCCACTTGTACACCAAACCTCTACATAAATTCTTTGGTGTCCGCTAATACCTTATCGCTTGCACGGCGCCCAATAGTCCCTGATTCTTAGAACAATAGTTGCAATGCACCCATTATGTTTTTGCTCGACGCAATTTGCGTACAAGCTTATCGAGCAACGTTGCACCCAGATTACCCTGGATGTAACCTAGATACCTAGACAAAGGCCGGAGGCTGCAGATCGGTCGCCCTCTGCATTTCAATTGGTTCCAATTACTTGTACAATAGAGGCGAGTGCAGGACACTAACGCGCCCGCTGGTGTATTTCGCTTAAATCGGAGCTCGCCGGCCAGGAAACGTCTCAACTTTACACACTGAACAGGGAATTCTATATATTCCATCTGGAGAGATCCTTCGGTGATCGAGACCTTGAGACCTAATCAGCCAGTCAAAACGGGATTACATTAAGGTGCAAATTATTACATCAAAGGTACTTAATCGGATAAATATAAAAAAAATGTCATTGGGTCCTCGCGGGCACTTAGACACGTCTTACATTTTAATTATATACGTATATATCTTATTCACATTCTCTTACGTTATTATTTTTGTCTTGTAATCTGCTAATTGACGATAATGAACCTTATTTTTTATGTAAATTGCAGTTGCAGACAATTTTTGGTTTTTCACGTATTTCGTATTAACAGGGAAATTGGTATGTATAAGTTGCCGCGGGGTATAAGCTATCACTGAGGAAAAAACATCGAAATCCTTTTAGTAGTTTTGTGGAATGGGTGCACAGCATGCAGGAAATATGGAGATCCGATGACAGAATTTTACGTAGAAAATAAACTCAATTCTACGGATCGCGGGGGTGGGGTAGAGGGCTGTTCTTATTGGCTAGTTCGCAGATTAACATCGCGTTACTTATCGGCTAATTGGTTAAAATACCTTTATATATAGAATGTTTAGGCGTTAAATAATAATAATAACTCTGCAGGGCAGCTTGTGGCCATCTTTCAATATAGGTAGGGCGAATCAAAGCAGCTCGCACGGGTATCCGAGTGCTCCAGACAGTCGATCAGGGCCTTCGTCTCCGGCATGTCTTCGTCGGTCGGAGTGGAAAGTCAAGAAGGCTCGCAGGACTCTCAGCTCTGGCTTCCTTCATTGGCCGTGCAGATAGGGGTCGATAGAGTATATTGCTCTAGCAGGTGATATGCTCCAGGGGTGGAAGTGTTAAAGGGCATAACGCCGCGAGTAACTTCGGAGAAAGCGAAGCACACCTCTCGACACCCCTGAGTCACTCACACCGGTGTTGCCCTCGGCCGACTTTCTCTGGCATTTAAGGGGTCCATCTAGTGAGATGCGAGCCACCGCCTGCCGGAAGTAACATCAGATTATGATAGTTGTGACAGGCGTCCGTCCCTTTTCTCCAATAGCCCGGTTCTAATAATACCTCTAAATCTCATTTTAAAAGCCCACTTTTTTCCGACATATATCCGATAGTCCATTTACCTGCCGTGACCTGTTTATAGGTATATTGTCTCATTGATATACCCTGGAGCAGGTCATGGCGGGTGTACAACATTACATAGTCTTTTAGAAGGGGCCTATACGCGTTAGATCCTTATCCCAGTGCACGCTTATCAAATGACCGGGATTAATACCCGTGAGTGGAAAGAAATATAATAATAATAAGTTTATTTATTTAACACTTCGTTTTGACGAGTGAGGGGGGGGGGGGGGGGTGAGGGGCCTTCATGCGTCGTCAAGTGGCTTGTGGGCACAGCGACCGGACTGGCTGAACATGATTCTAAAAATGATGATTTACGACTTCTGTATTTATGTTAGAGCTTTGCTGCATTATCTTCTTCTTCGCCAGTGTTTCGCCCGCTAACCGGTAGAGGTCACCGCGTGCCATTAAAGACGACTTCGCCTTGTATTGCACATTAATGGTTTCAAGTCCTGTACAGTTGAGATTAACATTATAAATCCATAGTTAATAGATTCACGCGTTATTTTTCGACAGTCAAATTTACATGCAATTGTCCCGGTCCGGTTCTACTGTCCTACATGTTAGTCGTTAGAATAACATTATACAAGCCATTCTAACGACGAACATCTACAATGCCTCGTGGAGAGGCGAAACACGTGTCGCAGAGACGACCAGCCAGCCGTGGCGGCGGCGTCGGCATGTTGCATCTGCTAATGGTGGTCGGTGGGCCGACCGACGCTAGTTCGCAAGAACTAATTGGTGGCGGAAGCACACAAAGCAGGTTAGATCAATTGCATTACAAATCCAATAATTATTTTTCCCGGTGTCTCTCAAACAATCTCAAACATTTGTGTGCATGAACATGTCTGTTTGTCTTGGTCTGGATGTTTTTAAGAGGGCGCATCAAGGCATCCCGTCTGGGGAATTACCTCCACCTCACAGAAATGTGCAGCCGAATAACAACTCTCTGGAGGGTTGTTGTGTTGCTGCGTGTAAACGAGATCACCATTAAACTCATAAGGTGCAAGCGGCGTCGCGCGAGTGATACCCAATGTATTACAAGCGTTCATAGGCTACGGTGAGCTTTACAGCAGGTGGGCTGTATGCTTGTAAGCTTCCCGACTTGGTAAAACAAAAATAAGCCCTAGCTTCTCCTGACAATCCTACTAATATTATAAATGCGAAAGTTTGTATATATGGATGGATGTTTGTTGCTCTTTCACACTTAAAGGGCTGAACGGATTTGAATGAAATTTGCCACGTAGATAGATTATGATCTGGATTAACACATAGGCTACATTATTTGACTCCACGCGGGCGGAGCTGCGGGCAGCGCTAGTACATTATAATAATGAACAATCTTTGATATCACAGTTTAAAACTCAAGTTCCGGTTCGCTGAATGAATCGCCAGAACTGAAAGGTAAATAAAGTACTCAGTTGAATAAAGGCAGTCCATTGAAAATAATCATAACAGAATGTACCATTTATTGCGCAATATGAATACACAATAATACGTACTCCCAGCGTTCGTCCCACGTCCAATCCAAGTAACATTTTGGCGAAGATACAGATTTTGAAATGGAGCGGCGGCCGCCAGACCTCAGGCTTTTTTAATGTAATTTCTTGGACCAGTGGGTTTCCTGATGATGCATCACCACCGAGCAAGTGGTGATTACAAATATGTGCATAAATTTGAAAATGGAATTTAGTGGTACATGCCCACGTGCCGGGATTCGAACTGGGAGCCGCTCCGTCGGTTACCAGGCTATCTTTCCATCCACTGGGCTATCAATGCTCTATAATACTTAAAAATACGTATTACGTGCAGGTCGATGATAACCAATAAGTCATTTTATAAGTGTATTTTTAACGCAGAAGTTTAAAAATCGATTGTTTAATGTTTTATTGAATTAATGTATGACAACATTGATGGAAATTTTGAACTGACAAATGTAAAATATGTTTCAGTTTTCGTTCTGTTCCGTATGCAGTGCTGTAGTTCGAGTTTGAGTGCTTTATCATTTCACATTTGTTGCCGTAATACGGCGAGTTGAGCCGCGAAATGACACTATCGAATAATGTGCCAACTACTTGATGAAAATTTCGGAAAAGTCTCACCGCCTGGGAGATACCTATATACCTAGTCTTGCCATAAATACTGAGACAAAGAAAAAAAAAATCTTTTGCAAATAACATTTATTACTTTTACAGTGTGTTAGTTTAATACATAAATATAAAATAATTTAAAATATAAAAAGCTTATTCGAAGTGGTCTCCATTGGCTGCCATACAGTCCTTTAAACGTTGAGACCAGTTATCAATAGAAGCACGCACTTTTTCCATGTGAAAATTCTTCACTGCCAATCGTACGGATTGTTTTAGGGACTCCAAATTATCATGACGTTTAGAGCAAGCCGTACTCTCTAAAACTGACCATAAATCATAATCCAGCGGATTAAGATCGGGACTAGACGACGGCCAGTCTTCAGCTCTGTTGAAGTCCGAAACGTTCGTTTCCAACCAAGAATGCGTAGACCGAGCTTTATGACCCGGCGCCGAGTCTTGTTGGCAGGACCATTCTTGGTTGTTATGTTGGCTTGTATGCCTTCCGACGTAGTATAAAAAGAACTACTCGAAACCGGCGAGCGTGTAATGAACAAAATTATGTAGGTTAAAGAAGCGAGTGAGGTATGTAAGGACCGAGCCATGTGGCGATCGGTTGTTTCTGCCTACTCCACAAGGAACTTGGTGTGATACTCGTAGATAAGGCAAACTCATTTCCAGGCATTTTTGAACCGTGTTTTTTGGGTCGCTCCAACGTTTTAATTAGATCTAGACTCAGGAATTTAATTTATATAAAAAGCGTGCGCCAGATGTCCCGAATAAATGTTTGAATGTAATGGAAATGGCGTGTCTGTGGTCCGCAAAGTTACAAACGACACATTTCACTTTTTCCCAATAATTATTTATCAAAGACAGACGCTATCAAATTCAATTAATGGAATTTTTCAATTAACCTTTAATATTTTATTGAACGTGATTATTTTAGTACAATTTTAGAAGTTTATATGAGCCTCTTTAATTGAATGGTATAAGTATGTTTATTATAACATTGGTTTGAACTTTGCACAGTGCGGCAACGGTTAATAGACCATGGACTTAGTTAACTGAAATACTAACTAAAATACAGAATCATCCGAATAGGAGATTGTCAAGTGGTCCTACTGCTGCACATGGCACTTCTGTTCGCGTTGTTACATTGACCAACGAAATAAACTGGCGGAGCTGCGGCAGGTGTAGCGGCGGCGAGGACCTGCGGACTCGCGGAGACGGACTGCCCGACGGTAAGCACCTGAGGCGTAACTGTTTGAAATCGCACAGTATGCGACCATTGCGGTTCCAGTTTGTGAAGATGAAATTGTAAACAACCCATTGTAAAATCGGTAGAAGCGCCGCTTTGCACGCTACCCAATGCCGTATGTAGGATCGTCAACAATGCTCACAGTTCGTCATCGAAGTGGATTATAAGGTCCTGGCTGGGGTGTCCAAGTGCTCCCGCCACGAGATGACTGCAGTATAGATAAATATATAGAATATATTGTAAAACCTTTATAGATATTCAACATACATTACATTGTCTTTGTTAACTCTATGACAGTTGTCAAATTATTTTCATTTGTAAAATTAATTTTTTTAAAATTATAGATTTTAGGACGTAAAACAGAAAACAAGGCAGTCTAGAGGAAGCTTTCGAGAAGTAAAGATTCAGTGCACCACGTCTGAGACCACCAGCCTCCTGCTGTGGGCTACGTGGTGAACCGTCGGGATATTACTCACTTTTCCAAACCCGTTAATCTCCGGACATCTAACTAATCTAAAATTATAATACCTGCAGCCCTTGTTGTGGACTACGGCGGCTGATAAAGATACCGCCGCGGTGTTGGTCCGTAAGGCGGTCCCCACCATTACCAACAACTTCTACGTCTGGATCTGCGTGCTGGCTAGCACGCTAACCTGACGTCTACAGTCGTCGACCACTATAGCCGGCGGCCACTTAGTGCACCCACCAGTGATTCAATTAGTGATATACCGGTTAGACAAATTAAAACGCGAGTTCTTAAAGAAAGAAAACTTCTTTAGCGGCGTTGTGCACTTTTTGGGATGAGTAAAAAATGTTAAACTCGCGTCAGGACACGTGACCTGACCGTAAGATTTTGGTGAGAAATAGAACTTAAGTTCGCTGCAGCGCTAAAACATTTGTTACCTCTAATTAAACAACTAAAACATGAAGCGCTAGATCGTTCATAGGGCATTATTTTCTCGCGACCAAAACGTTGTAAGCGCCATGAAATCCGTGGCGCTTACGCGTATCGTTCAACGTAGTTTATCAACATCGCTGTTTGGTTTAAGCGGCGCAGGGCTATTGCGCGAGTGTGCGTGTGTGTTTGAGTTTTAGATATTGTCGATGATGATGCTGGTAATGATAATGGTGCAAGAGACGTTGAAACTATGGATGAAAGTTGATTTTTCTGAGAGATAAACTTTTTTAATGTAAAATAATTGTAATACTCGTAGTTCTGAAGTGTTAAATTTTTAATGTAATATAAATTGTATTGTTTGTGTACGATAGCGTAATAAATGAATGTCGTATTTTACCACATACCTGATTACCTACCTATACCTTTATATACCTTTTATTCTGATAAATAAAGCAATTAGTGAAAAATTATTCCCTAACAATTCCAAAATATTTAAAAATGCACAACGTTAATGTTCATGTTTCCACTTCTGCCGGCACTCCCGGAGTGCAACCTGTTTTTTTTTGTATTAAATTCGAAAGCTCGTCGAACAGAGGGCGGAGCGCCGGGATTAAAGTAATAGTATTGCAATGCACGGCGGAGATGCCGCGCGCCGCGTTCGTCTCCGGGACAAGGGAACCCTTTTAGCCGCTCGGCGAGCACCCTCGAGAGCGCCCGTCGCCACATGAAAGGCCTTGTCTTCACTATTTTAAGATCGCTGTGTCGGTAACGAGTGATCAATAATAATTACATGGCGTCTGCTTGATGTGCGCGTCTACTATATTCGACATTCTCAGATTCACCTCTCAGATTGATGACAGTTTCAGTTCCACATAAGAATCGATTATAACATCTATATATATCTAAGAGGTAAGTTGGGATTTTGGACTTGTGAGGCTGCGTGTAAAGTTACTAAATTGAAATAGATCTTCAACATTTAAATAACATATACTCAATTGCAAACCAATAATTACACATATTGAAAAATTATAAAACGGGTCGGACAGAGATAAATAGTTCGGCATCAGGCGGGCTTTAAGGACTTGCGAGGATGGTTCTAACCAAATGTCCAGGAAGATGGAACTGTGGAGACCGTTGGAGACGGTGGTGGTTCCTGGACACGGTCGGAGGTTCGGACGGAGACGCAGGCCGTTGAGAGGTAAGTTGTCCAGCGACCCACTATATCAGACTGAGACGCTCAGGACACCTGAGGGCGGTGAGGTAGTCGCAGAGAGTTGAGGTCGCCCTGCGATCCACCACTACAGGAGACACGGGAGGGCCGGGCGAGATGTGCTCCGTGTGTCGCTGTCTACATCAAAGAGTACAGTCTGTCTTTTATCGTCCTGAATGCCGTCTTATTGAAATTTTTAATTGACTATAAATATAATATATATATATATATATATATATATATTTGTCTATAGGTATGTGTGTAGTTATGTTTATATTTGTATACCTGTAACTGATATCAATAAGTTTAAATTAGTATCAGTTTTATTTAATTATTCATTTCCTTCCGGACTAGCCCTACCTTTTTCTTGTAATCTGTTTCGTTACCTTAAGGTTGCCTTGAAAAGATTGCTTTTAGCAATAAGGCCGCCTTGTTGCATAGTACAATTTTTTCTTTTGAATGTATTTCCTTAAATTCTGTGTTATGCAAATAAAGTGTATTCATTCTATCTAATACCAGGCCATTCAGAATAGTAGTATAACGAATTCAAGCGCGGTCGACTAACTTTGGGGGATGAAGAAAGAAGTGGTCGCCCTTTGACGGCTGTTATGGAACAAAACGTGTTAGCAGTGAAAAATGTAATCCAAGACAATATACGAGTTACGTATCAGGAGATTCAGCACATACTGCAGATTGGCTCGGGAAGCCTTCACGAGATTCTACACTTGCATCTTCGCGTGAGGAGGATAGTTTGACGCCAAGTGCCGCACAACCTCACCATTGCTCAGAAGCAGGCCCGGGTGGAATGGTGCCGTGACGTGATAAACAAATTTGAAGCAGGCTCGTCTCGGTGTGTTTACGATATCATTACAGGTGATGAGTCCTGGATTTATCGATACGATCCAGAAACGAAGCGCAAGTCGACGGTTTGAGTGTTTCAAAACGAATCTTACGCCTACCAAAGTGAAGCGATCTAGTAGCGAGGGGAAAATTTTGATTGCGAGCTTTTTCAATTTGACTAACTACCTGGTGTCAATTTCTTTACAGAACCAAAGGGGCATCAACGCCGAATGGTATACTATACTACCAAATCCTTGGCAGAAGTTTTCTCTGTTGTGACAAACAAGCGACCAAGCACAGGGCTCCGCGGGTTACTGCTCCACCCACGACTACGCGCCTGCGCACACCGCGCTCAAAACGAGGGACTTTCTGGACAGCACGCTGGTCAAACTCCTGGGTCACTCTCCATACAGTTCTGACCTTTGTGTGACTTCTTTATATTCTCGAAAAAAAAAAATCAGCTCAAAGGGACGCAATTTTCGTCGCTGGAAGATGCGTTGTCAGCGTTCGAGCAGGCTGTAAATGTGGTATCTGCGGACTGGAAAAAGTATTTCGAAAACTGGTTCAGACGCATCAATCTTTATATAGAGGCTGGTGGAGAGTACTTTGAATATATTTACTTTTATAACACTTTTATTTTTCGGGAAACTATCTGAGTGTCCCACATATGGGGAAAAACACAACAAAACAAAACAAACAAATTATGATAAAAAATATTGTGAATTTGTATATAAAAAATAGGAAATAACTTTTTCCCCAACACATACGTTGGGGAAAAAGTTATTTCGTAAATACCTATATTGGCAAGTTTCTTTCGGAATTTCTTCGAATAGTCATTTCCGAAATGCTAGCAACATAAGCGAAAGGAATAAGATACAATAAGATTATATTTCAAAAGACGTGTCTAAGTGCCCGCGCGGGCCCAATGGCAAATAAAGATTTTTTATCTTTTTTTACCGTAACAGGTGAAAATCAGAGGGTAGAGGGTTTGGCATTTCCAAATGTACTATTTCAATACTTGTTCAATTAGCCACTGATTAGTTGTGTGTGGTCTGGCGTTATCTTTTATAGTTTATGAAACTGCTTTTTCCCTATTTCTTTTTTTTTATACAACGTCGGAAGGCATACAAGCATACGGTCCACCTGATGTAAAGCGATTACCGTAGCCTGTCAACGCTTGTAATAAATTAAGTATCACTCGCGCGATGCCTCCTCTGCTGCTTACACAGCAAATCCTTAGAAGCATACTGGTAACCTCGCTCATACGCAGGAACACAACGACCCTCTAGGGAGTTGTTATTTGGCTGCGGTTTTCTGTGAGATGTAGGCACTTGCCCGGAGACGGGCTGCTTTGATGCGCCCTACCTCTACATCCAGATCAAGATAAACAGATATGTTCATGCACACAAATGTTTGCCCTGTGTGGGAATCGAACCCACAAGCGTCGGTGTCAAAGGACATTCACGGCTGAGCCACCGAGCTCGTCAAATTTTCGTATATCCAGACTTTTTCAAATGGATCAAAACTGGTTCGGGGTCAATCGCCAACTCTTCAGCTACGTTGTAGCTACTAATATGCCGATCTTAGTCCCTTTTTTAAAAATAGCATCTACTTTATCCGCAACAAGTCCACTAGAGCGAGCTTCATCTTCAGCCTCAAAATCCCGGACTAACTACGTTTGAACCAATTTTGTACAACCTCTTATTCATACTACGTTAAATTCATAAACGTCGCAATTTTTTTTCGGGACTTGTGTCCTTTTATGAATTTACCTTTTTTTGTAATAAAACTTCAAAATGTATCGAATGTCCGGAAAGAAAAACTTCCTTCTCTTATAGCAATATACAGAAAAACAATAGACAAATAACGGACAAGCGCTTGTACTTTTCTGGTTTTTTAATGTCACCTATTTGTTGGTTTCAAAATTCAGTCGCTCGCAAAAGCTGCTGAGGGAAATTTCTGTCAATTTTCTATGCCATTGCAAACCGGATGACACTCCGGCCTATAGCACTAAAGAGAAAGGCGATCTAGTGGGTAATCTCTTTACATCTAGCTGGAATTTGAATGACGAGGCAGCTGTGCCCCACCTTCCCGAGGTCTGATAGCCTGTCGGAAATCTCAATTACTCAGCGAGATGTCCAGTGGTATCTTGCTGAGTAATTGAGATTGAGACTCTCTCAACATTTATAAGTCGAGTGAGCTAGACAGGTGTTAAAGTTATGTGCTCCTGAGTTGTATTCTATTCTGACGTGCCTTTTCGTGGCTTCGTACTCCCCTGGGCAATTCATGGAAGACCGCCAATGTGCACCCGGTGCCCAAAAAGGGCGATAGATCAGATCCGTCGAATTACAGGCCTAAATAATAATATAAATGTGTATTTAAAATTATTAAGAATTATAATTATTAATTGTGGGAACACTACGTTTATTACACGTCAACCCTATTCTTCTTCTGTATATATAAAAAAAAAACCCCAATTGCGAGTCGGACTCGCGCACGAAGGGTTCCGTACAATTATCTATAAAAACGGCTTAAAAATCACGTTTGTTGTATGGGAGCCCCCCTTAAATAATTGTTTTATTTTAATTTAATTATTTATTCTTAAAGTGAATATACGATTAAATATTCTGTGAATATTTCAAGCGTCTACCTGTTGCCGTTATCAATATCGAGCAAAAACGAGCAAAAAAATCACGTTTGTTGTATGGGAGCCCCCTTAAATATTTACTTTATTCTATTTTTTAGTATTTGCTGTTATAGCGGCAACAGAAATACATCATCTGTGAAAATTTCAACTGTCTAACTATCACGGTTCATGAGATACAGCCTGATGACAGACGGACGGACAGCGGAGTCTCAGTAATAGGGTTCCGTTTTACCCTTTGAGTACGGAACCCTAAAAATGAATGTTTGTCTGTATGCCCCTATGGACTCGAAAACGGCTGGGCCGATGTTGATGAAATTTTCAGGGAATCTTCAGATTAGCCCGGCGGACGATCCTGTGAAATTCGGTAGCGGCGGGTAGCTAGTCTCTCATAAAATATTAAATAAAAAATGACGAATGTATTGTGCAGAGTGTACACGTGCAAAATCATTGAGCGGAATTCAATATTAACGCTTTGCGTACAATGTAGTCGTGAATAGGTTGCCAGAGAGAAGTTGACAAATAAATCTTCCACAACTGAATTTTCTTTTGAAAGGACGCCATCTGAACACCATTATAGTATCCCAGGGCAACCGTTGGCTTTGCCATCGACTTTCTCAATATTGCCCATTGAGTTATCCCTCGTAGCCAAGACGACAAAAAACATATGCGCAGAGACGAACCTCCTCGCTTTGCGCATTCTCTGCAAGAAGAATCCGTTTCTATGCTACTTTCTATGTCATGTTTAAATTAAGTATATGTTTATTTTAAGTATATTATTGTTGCATAGTTTAGTTTATGTTTATATGCGTTGTGTCTTTTTATGCTATATATAGCGTGTTGTTTTAGCGCTATTGTTAATACGTCATGCGTATATTTATTTCGGAGTGAAATTTAATAACATTAATATTAATTTACACAATCTTGCGAAGTGTGTCACTAAAATTTTGCCTCTCTCAAAGGTCTTCATATTCACCAATCACGAGTGCAACGTGTATGTATTTTTTTTTCTCCAGTTATATGACATATTAAATAGTTACATATTTAGAAAAATAACATACACGTTGCACTCAAAACATATAATGCTCTCAAATCGCTTTGTAACAGTAAAGACAAAATTCAACCGAATAAAAAATACGACGTCTACAAGTTGTTTTGCGATGAATGTGATCATGTTTTACATCGGTCAAACTGGTCGTAATTTTCAAAAACGGTTTCAGAAACACATATCGGCATATAAAAACAATCACCCAGAAACCTCACACTTCGCCGAACAAAGACAAAGAACATCATTTATCCGCTACTAACACGAATAAAATGTTACACACAATAGATAAAGCACTAAAATTGAATATTAGGGAACAATTAGAAATCGTTAAACTTAAAAATTCTGATATCTCTGTTATGAACAAACAGAATGACGTAAGCAACTCCCCTCTATTAAATAGCTTTTCGCGTACCCCTTCCCCTCGTCATGTGATTCATATTTCAGATGGCGAACACTCACAGAGACGACGGCAGCAGTCGAGGCAGAGACGACCGGAGCAGCCAGGGCAGCAACGGTAGCGGGTGCATGCGGTTCATGTTTCAGATGGCGAACACTCGCAGAGACGACCGTAGCAGCCAGGGTAGCAACGGTGGTGGGTGCATGCGGTTCACATTTCAGATGGCAAACACTTGCAGAGACGACGGCAGCAGCCCAGGTAGAGACTACCGGAGCAGCCAGGGCAGCAACGGTGGAGGGTGCATGCGGTTCATATTTCAGATGGCGAACACTCGCAGAGACGACCGCAGCAGCCGAGGCACAGACGACCGTAGCAGCCAGGGCAGCAACGGTGGCGGGTGCATGCGGTTCACATTTCAGATGGCAAACACTCGCAGAGACGACGGCAGCAGCCTAGGTAGAGACGACCGGAGCAGCCAGGACAGCAACGGTGGCGGGTGCATGCGGTTCATATTTCAGATGGCGAACACTCGCAGAGACGACCGCAGCAGCCGAGGCAGAGACGACCGTAGCAGCCAGGGCAGCAACGGTGGCGGTAGCATGCGGTTCACATTTCAGATGGCAAACACTCGCAGAGACGACGGCAGCAGCCTAGGTAGAGACGACCGGAGCAGCCAGGGCAGCAACGGTAGCGGGTGCATGCGGTTCATGTTTCAGATGGCGAACACTCGCAGAGACGACCGTAGCAGCCAGGGTAGCAACGGTGGCGGTAGCATGCGGTTCACATTTCAGATGGCAAACACTCGCAGAGACGACGGCAGCAGCCTAGGTAGAGACGACCGGAGCAGCCAGGGCAGCAACGGTAGCGGGTGCATGCGGTTCATGTTTCAGATGGCGAACACTCGCAGAGACGACCGTAGCAGCCAGGGTAGCAACGGTGGCGGTAGCATGCGGTTCACATTTCAGATGGCAAACACTCGCAGAGACGACGGCAGCAGCCTAGGTAGAGACGACCGGAGCAGCCAGGGCAGCAACGGTGGCGGGTGCATGCGGTTCATATTTCAGATGGCGAACACTCGCCGAGACGACGGCAGCAGCCGAGGCAGAGACGACCAGCGCAGCCAGGGCAGCAACGGTGGCGGGTGCATGCGGTTCATATTTCAGATGGTGAACACTCGCAGAGACGACCGCAGCAGCCGAGGCAGAGACAACCGTAGCAGCCAGGGCAGCAACGGTAGCGGGTGCATGCGGTTGACATTTCAGATGGCAAACACTCGCAGAGACGACGGCAGCAGCCTAGGTAGAGACGACCGGAGCAGCCAGGGCAGCAACGGTGGCGGGTGCATGTGGTTCACATTTCAGATGGCAAACACTCGCAGAGACGACGGCAGCAGCCTAGGTAGATACGACCGGAGCAGCCAGGGCAGCAACGGTGGCGGGTGCATGCGGTTCATATTTCAGATGGTGAACACTCGCAGAGACGACCGCAGCAGCCTAGGCAGAGACGACCGGAGCAGCCAGGGCAGCAACGGTGGCGGGTGCATGCAGTTCATATTTCAGATGGTGAACACTCGCAGAGACGACGGCAGCAGCCTAGGTAGAGACGACCGGGGCAGCCATGACAGCGGCGGCATGCATCTGCTAACGGTAGTGTGTGGGTGCCGGCCGGCAGTAGTGCGCACGAACTAATCGGGAGCGGAAGCACACAAAGTAGTTTAGATCGAATTGCCTGTAAAAAAGAAATTATCGCCTAGCAAAAACATTTTTAAAAGTAAAGAGTATTTATCAAATGAGTAAAAATTATTAGTGATAAACTTGGAAAGATACGAGTGTCTTTGGTTGGTCAGAACGTTTACGGCCACAAAATTCAATTAAATTTCAGTTACATTTGCAATATACCTGCATGTATGCAAGCCTGTATATACTGTGAAACAATAATTTAAATATAAAATTAATTATAACACAAGGTTACAGCAATGAGATCACAATTCTGTTCATTAAATTATTAACGGGATTTAAATTTATAATGCCATTTCTAAATTGTAATATAAATTTACAATAATTAATGTTATTCCAAGTCATTACTAGTCAATACATTTCCTGTTATGTTGAATAATGTATTCATATAAATTTAACAATATAAATACATTATTTACATTCAATTATTGAACACAATTAAAATATCAAAAATTAACACTACCAATTAGATGACATCATCGACCAAAACCCACTTAAATGCCAATTTATAATCACCGAATATAAATTTATTTTTATACCACTACCTAATATCAGAGTCTAAGCACCTATCCCTAGAGGGTTGTTGTGTTCCTGCGTAAGTGAGGTCACCGATAAGCTCCTACGGAGTAGCTGTGGTAGCAGGAGAGTAGCATCGCGCGAGTGATACTTAATGTATTACAAGCGTTTAAAGGCTACGGTAACCGCTTTACATCAGGGGGGTGTATGCTTGATGTTTCCCGACAATGTATACATGAAAAAAGCACTATGCCAACAATTTGTAAGATATGAATTACCATTATTAACCATTAACTTAATACTGAGTAAAAATCTGAAAAACTATTTTTTTTGTTTTATACAACTAGATTGGCAAACAAGCATGCGGCCGAGGCAGAGACTACTGGAGCAGCCGAGGCAGAGACTACCGGAGCAGCCGAGGCAGAGACTACCTTAGCAGCCAAGGCAGAGACTATCGGAGCAGCCGAGGCAGAGACTACTAGAGCATCCGAGGCAGAGACTACCGTAGCAGCCGAGGCAGAGACTACTGGAGCAGCCGAGGCAAAGACTACTGGAGCAGCCGAGGCAGAGACTACTGGAGCAGCCGAGGCGGAGACTACCGGAGCAGCCATAGCAAATATCACCGGAAGTGGGCGGCATAAACTAATTGATGGCGGAAGCACATAAACAGGGTAGAATAATGTACATAACAAATTGTATTCGAAATATTTGAATGTTTTTGGTAATTAATAAATACGTGTCTACGCTAATCTGGAAATGCCCATTTACAATCCGCCGTCCGCCTTTTAAAATATTGAAAATTGTAATCGTCGAGATCGGCCAGGCGGTGCGGGGCGCAGGGCGCGGGGCTGCACAGTCAAAACTAATTCATCGCTATTTATTTCTACTTAATTATTTGAGTGCCTCCCTGCCGCCTATCATATATAAGGTATAAACAGTAACTCAATATTGTACATCAGTTCAATTCCAGAGTTCCAGACGATTCATAAAAATGGTTCAGACATTTACTTCCGGGCTTGCACCGGGGAGTAACTATGAAAATACTGGCATGAAATTTGCAGATATAGTTGTTGTACGACTTATTTGTTGGCTAAAACCGCTGTCACAGCTGCTTTGTTGGCTACAGAGAGACACTTAATAAAAGTAATAAAAATCTTCTCGGCTGTAAATCAGTTGGAAGCTCCGCTACCTTACAGAAGTCCGTGTTGTCGTGTTCCTGGAGTAGGATTACCAACAAGTTGGGAGCAGTGGCGGCTGGTGGGTTATCGAACTGGTGGTGCACTTTACTTGCTCACTAAGTATTAAGATTAGAAATTGCAACAAAACAACAATTTACATAAAATATGTTATTTTTTTTAAAACTATTACATAATATAAACAAACAATAATTAACGCGTCACAGATACAGCGAAACTATACTGATAACGAGTGGTCATCCATCATGGCCGCCGTCGCCGCCCATGCCGGCCGGCGAATTTAGTCAAACATCGGGTGCTCTCGGTAATCTTCGAATCGCGCGTGCGGCGCACAAGAACAGACCCATTACTCAGTACTATTCTATGAACTATCTATTGTTTCAAGTTATATTAGCAGTCCTCGTGCACTCGCCGAAGTGCACGAGAATTTTTCTTTACAGGGAAAATAAGTCTTAATAGTTTAGCAAAGCGCTTAAACTGTTTCGTCACAATTGGAAATTTTATTTGTTATATGTTTAAAAAGTAAATACTAATATGGTAATTTATAAATAAAGATGAAACAATAATTGAATTGGTGGTTCAGCACACGAGCGCACTTAAGGTACAGCCGCCACTGGTTGGGAGTCTCGTGATGGTGTGGACACGAGCATATGCTAGGTGAGGACTTACAGCGAAGCCGGCAACCCTTTGTATACAAGCGTCTACTGACTACAGTAACTTCGTCACATCAGGTGGGCAGCATTTACGATACAAATATAAAATACTCTATACGGTTCAATTGCATAGAAATATATAAATAATTAACAGCTCCATAGAAGGTTGTTGTGTTCCTGCGTGTGAGTGAGGTCACCTAAGGAGTTGCTGTATAAGCAGAAACGGAGGCATCGCACCAGTTGCAACTTAATATATTACAAGCGTTAATAGGCTACGGTAACATCAGGTGGGCCGGATACTTGTGTACCTCCCGACGGAAAAAAAAAAAATATTTTTCGATGTATCCGAAATTCCGAATTTGAGTATCCGTACTGTTTGCATTTTATCAATTGTGTGTGAGTTCGGCGTTCGTCTCGCCCCTCGGAGGAATTGTTATTTATTATCAATCTCTCATCAAAGAAAAATGTCGGCAATTTGAACACTCCATTCATATTGTCCGCTGTAACAACACAACGCGGCATCGCCGTCGAAACATCGTGCAGTACTCTGGTCGAAACATCGTGCAGTACTCTGGTCGAAACATCGTGCAGTACTCTGGCGATACGTACACAACCCTCTATTGCCTCAAAAGGATGTTATGCGCGCGGCCAGAGAGCGTTGAGTTCGGGTATTCAGGCCTCGTCGGGTTTCCTCACCTATGGAGAAGGGCCATGAGCTTTTGTCTTCCTCAAAAACAAAATAAAAAAAAACTAGAAATTAAAAATACTAGAACTTTATATTAAATTAAAAAAAAAGAGACAGATGATATCTTTTCGGAAACTTCAAAACTGATTTAAAAATAGAATAGAAACAGTAAATGTATTCTCGCCGTGCGAGGTTCCCCAATGAAAAGAATAATTAATTTGTTAATAGATTCAGGCGTTATTTTGCGAAAGCCGAATTTACATGCAATTTGATCTAACCTGCTTTGTGTGCTTCCGCCACCAATTAGTTCATGCGGCCTAGCGCCGGCCGGCACCTACCCACTACCGTTAGTAGATGCCACATGCCGACGCTGTCATGGCTGCTCCGGTAGTCTCTGCCTCGGCTATTGCGGTCGTCCGCCATCTGGAACAGAAACCGTATGCACCCACCACCGTCGCTGCTACGACTGGCCTGGTCGTCGCTGCGACACGTGTTTCGCCTCACCATGAGGCATCATCAGACGTTACTCGCTAGAATAACATGCTACGCGTAGCGCGGGTGAATGCGGTTTCTGTTCCAGATGGCGAACGACCGCAGCAGCCGAGGCAGAGACTACCGGAGCAGCCATGGCAGTGTCGGCATATTGCATCTACTAACGGTAGTGGGTGGATGCCGGCCGGCGTTAGGCAGCACTAGGAACTAATTGGTAGCGGAAGAGCACAAAACAGGTTAGATCAAATTGCAAATAATTAATTTCAAGATATTAAGTCTTGCTAATTTTAATTACACTACAGAAAATGGAAGATACTCTTGGTGGCTAAGTATAATTTAAAAATAATTTGCTTCTCGATGTGAAGATGTATGAACAAAAAGGATTCCAAGTGAGGGGCTCTCTTGAGGACCTCTGTTGGTAGGGTACGAGTTTTGCTGGTACTTAATTGAATTTATAGTTCTTAGGAGCTTCATCAGATTCTAAAGAAACCTAGATCGAATCGGTTAGGCTTGTAGGATTCTCTCCAGACTACTCAATCAACTTTCTCTCACCTGCAAAAAATACAATATTCTGAAAAGACATACTAATCTATAACTTCACGCTAAATCTCTTGCGGGGTAGGTAAAGAGAACCGAGCGCCACGTGACTCGATCCGTACATGCCTTACTCGCTTCTTTAACATAAAATACTTAAAATATCACCAATATATCTTCATGCAAATCTCTCAACAAAATAAAATAGATGACAATGAAATATTCATATACCAAGGGTTCGTAGGCTATGGTAACCGCTGTACATCAGGTAGGCCGTATGCTTGTATGCTTCCCGATGTTCAGAATGTAAAAGAAAATATTTAACGAACCCGAGAATTATTTGCGACCGTCTGGAAGTTAAAAGTTATTAGTTCACAACTTAATTAAAACTTAAAGGTAATTCAAAGTTTTTAATTCGTAACTTTTTTGTTGAAAGATACGAAATATTTATTTACCATCGATCCATAATTATAACACTAAATAAACGTTATTATTAGGATGAAAGAAATACTGCTAATGAAAGTTTTTCATAATAACTTTTAAACTAATTATAAATTAATGAAATTTATTGGAACCAAATTCGGATACAGTTTAACAGAACTCGGCTTAAACTTGTTGAAATCGATTAACTGGGGATGTCACGACATCCTCCCTTGAGACCGGATAATAAAAAACCCAGTCTTCCTAGAACATGTCCTCGACCGAGAAGCTCCGCAGACCAGAGCAGGTGACATCGGAACAGTGTACAAGCGACAGAACACTTATTCCACAATTTGCCCGAACCTCCCCACAAAAGGGGTAATTTTACCCCCCATTGAACCCGACTGAATAGGGAAAAAATGAGTCAACATTTTATTTATATTAGAGCTATTGGTTGAATAAAAAAATGAGATTGGTTCAATGGGGAATGATGCAGTGCTTACGGGTTTGTTATGGGGTGGTGGGGTGGGGAGAAAAACTTAAACATTTCACTACGAGGTTGCTTCGCGGAATTGAAATATTAGGAGTGGTGCACACTGGAGTATTGGCGTGGACATAACGATATGGACTTACCTAGTGTTATCAAACTTCATGCTACTCCATTTTTAAACAACAGTTTTGCACTCTCGTTAACTTCCTATCAAGATGTAGTTCAAGTAAAGCTGGTTGTTTTTTGTATTACAAGCTTTTATTTAAGTTGGTTTCGTGCTGTCAGTCTGTTCGGGACAAATCTTGCGATAGACTTTTCCGTCCGTCCGATCAAGCTGGAATTTTGCAAACACCTTTGGTTCTCAAGACAACAGAATATAGTATAGTCAATATTATCGTAGATCCAATATGACCGCCACCACAAAATGGCGGATTGCCTTTTTTTTTACAACTCTATCGATATGGGTATCAAATGATAGGGTATGACGAATAGAGTACGATAAACTATATGACGTCATAAAGAGTAGAATACTTTCAGTTGTGTTACGCTGCTCAAAATCCAATATGGCGGCTGATACAAAATGATGGATTACCTGTTCTTTTACAACCCTTTAAATGTTTATTTCTTGTACTTACCAAAAGCTTTTATAAAAAAAACAATTTTTATGTTATACAGCATACAAGCATACGATCCACCCGATGGAAAGCGGTTACCGTAGCCTATGAACGCTACCAATACATTATGTATAACTCGCGCAATGCCACTTCTGCTGTAACCATTAATCCTCAATAATGGCTCACAGATATTTGTATTTCACACTGATCATCTTCTTCCTCATCTATTTTGTATATTGGAAATGATTTCTCTGACTTTCGAGTTCCTGACACACTCCCCCGCCTGATGGTACAATGTCGTGATCATTAACTACCGATGTTTTACTCTCCGTGATAGGTAACTTCAATTTATCACCATCAGATATATGAACAAAGTTGACTTTTATACCACTAAGGTGTCAAACACCCATACAGCCGAAGGAAAACAGTTAGGTACGAAAGCCCACGGGCACCTGCAACACCGGGGGTGTTAATTTTTTTCACGTATTTTTTGAATGCCGTAGTCCATGGAAAAACCTCGGGCGGGAGTTCCTTCTACAACTTAACAGTTCAACTCAATACTGTAAACAATGGTCACACTTCCTGTGTGCGCCGCGCCTTACCGCCCCCGGGGCGCCATTGTTGTTGTGATTGGTATCACTCCAAACTTCCCACCGAACATGATAGCGGAACACCGCCATTGTGCTCCGGCTATTACTGAACGGCCCGGTTGTTGGTCGGTTCACTGTTATTTAGCCGCCTTATTAATTACTGGCGTTCTGGACTCGATGTGATCCTTTACCCGGACTGCTGATTATGTGTCTGGATAACGTTCATTTCCACAGCTTCATACCAGGTCATTTCTGAGGTAGGCAGGGAGAACAAAGCTCCACGAGACGTGGTCCTTACGCTCCTCGCCAGCCTTCTTGAACATTTTTTTTTATACCACTAAGGTGGCAATCAAGCATACTGCCTGCCTGATGGTAAACAGTCACCGTAGCCTATGGACATTTGCAACACCAGGGGACACCAGGGGAAGAATTCCATGTTGTAGTCCCTTGAAAAAACCTCGGCTGGGAGCTCATTCCACAGCTTGAGTGAACTCGCCGCCGTCGGCGAGCGGTGCGGTTATAATAACATTGACGAGCTCGGTGGCCTAGCGGTTAATAACGCGACTTTGACACCGACGCTCGTTGGTTCAATTCCCACACAGGACAAACATGTGCATGCACATGTCTGTTTGTCTTGATCTGAGAGTTTTTCAAAGAGGAAGGCTGTATTAAAGCAGCCCGTTTGGGGAAGTACTCCACCTCACAGAAAACCGCAGCCAAATAAGAACTCTATACGTTCCATAGGCATGACATCGGTGAAACCCTTGTTGAGTTGGCGTCGCTCATATCTGGCAGATAGAACCTTTGAAATTGTGGTTAACCGTTATTCTTCAAGTCCTTTTTCGGTTGGCTCCGGGGTCCCTCAGGGGTCACATTTAGCTCCCTTGTTATTTAACGTTATCATCAATAAATAAATAAATAATAAATATCGTCGGGCAAATTACACAGCGCCATCTAGCCCCAAAGTAAGCGAAGCTTGTGTTGTGGGTACTAGACAACTGATAAATATACGTAAATACATTTTTTTTTGTAAATACATACTTATTATACATAGAAAATACCCAGACCAAAACAAACAGAGATATTTATGCACACAAATGTTTGTACTGTGTGGGAATCGAACCCACGAGCGTTGGTGTCAAAGTAGCGTAACAGTGCGTTCCACCACTGCGCCACCGAGCTCGCATCAATGATATCTGCAAGTGCTTTCCAAATTCTGATTACCTTCTATTTGCAGATTACTTAAATTCGTAGTCGTAAATACTCTTACAGACGCTAACCTAGGTACTACAATAAGATCTTCGTAGTTTAATGGTTTGATGTGAGGAAAACAAGACGGATTTGAATGTTTCCAAGAGCTTCAATATGCACTTCTCAAGAAAAAATAATAATACTAACTATAAATATTAAATTAAGGATGAAATTTTAAAAACCATCCACCACTGTGAAATACCTCGGTATATGGCTGGATAGCAAACTAAGATTTAATATCCATATTCATGTAATTTGTTCGAGAGCTTTTGTCAATCTTGGATTTGTTCACCGAAATTGTAAAGATTTAAAGTCTCCTATAACTAAAATCGTTTTATTCAACGCGATTGCCCGTAGTCGTTCGGAGAACTGCAGTGTGGCCTGGAATCTTTTAGGCATCCTCTCTAGTCTAAAAGATACTGTCGGTGTTAAGATTAGAAAAGGTATGCTTAGTTCGAACACGTAGGCAGAATGCAGAATGAAAGGATGCTGAAACATATATGAAAGAATACGAAAGTGAAAGGATGTAGGAGCCGGGGAAGGCCAAGACTCACCCACCGCGTCTGGGGAAGTTTCTCCACCTCACAGAAAAACGCAGCCAAATAACAACTCCCTAGAGGGTTGTTGTATAAAAAACACGAACAATTAACAAATTGGTGGTGTTTTATCAGAAAAGATGCCGAAAGCTCTAGTAATCAGCAAGCGTGCATGAGAAAAGCCATGAATGTTAAAGAAGCGAGTGAGGTATGTAGGGACTAAGTCGTGTGGAGATCGGTTCTCTCTGCCTAACCCACAACGAACTTGGCGCAAACATAGATAGGAGAGTAAAATTATTACAATAATCTTTCGGACGTGTTCACGGCTCGCCGAGATCTCGATACAGGGTCACCTGTATACACTTTGAACATTAGCAATAATGACAACATGAACTCCCGCACATGAGGACTGGCGCCCGTCTGGTGTATTGGTGTGTAGCTCTGCACAGGCAGGCTCGGGACGAGGTTCTCGAAATACGGGAAATGCTCAGACGTACACTGTGAACATCACACTTGTATGTATTTACATGAATATATTTTAATAACAGCCATACGCGTTATGTAGCGATCTCTATTGCTACGAGAACAAATATTATTATACGTATATATAATTATTTTCGAAATAAGTCTGTTTGCCTGCTGCCGCCGCTTTTTGAAGAGAAAACTTCTTCAACGGCGTTGTGGACTTTTTGGGATAAGTAAAAAATGTTAAACTCGCGTTAAAGGACACGTGACCCTGACCGTAAGATTTTGGTGAGAATTAGAACTGAAGTTCGCTGCAGCTTTAATTATAAACAATTAAAACATGAAGCGCTAGATCGTTCATTGGGCATTATTTTCTCGCGACCAAAACGTTGTAAGCGCCATGAAATTCTCGGCGCTTACGCGTTTCGTTCAACGTTGTTTGTCAACATCGCTATTTGGTTTAAGCGGCGCAGGGCGCTTGCGAGTGTGCATGTGTGTTTGAGTTTTAGAGCTTGGTGATAATGATGCTGATAATGAAAGAGTCGTTGAAATTATGGATGAAAGTTGATTTTTTCTGAGAGATAAACATTTTAATGTAAAATAATTGTAACAGTTCTGAAGTGTTAAATTTTTAATGTAATATAAGTTGTCATGTTTGTGTACGATAGCGCAATAAATGAATATAGTATTTTACCATATATATGGTAGTACTTTTATACTGATAAATAAAGCAATTCGTGCGAAATTATTCCCTAACCATTCCAAAATATTCAAAAATGTACAATGTTAATGTTCAAGTTTTCACTTCTGCCGGCACTCCCGGAGTGCAATCCTATGAACGCAATTAATACATTAAGTATCACTCTAAAAAAAATCAAAGATAAAGATGAAGATAAAGGTGAAGGCGGATGCGAACGCGAAGACAAAGATAGCGAGCGTTGTACGTGTGTGTGCGCGCCGGAGTATTACGAAGCTTGGTATACATTTTACGTATATTTTTATGTCTTATGAATCGATATTTAAAACTTTGATGTGAATGTCGACCTCAGAGAATTTAAATTTTGAATTTATTTAATTAAATGTTTTTATAACACTGATAATGTGTCAAGCCCGCAGTTTGCGCGGTGTCACTTGTAGGTGCCTGATCTCTCGCCCGATGGATGCAATGCAGATTTTATTTTACGTTTGCCTCTTGCTGGCTGCGGCTCGTTCACACTGCTATTGGTTTAAACTTGATTCTTAATATTTTTGCAGTAATCGATTAGACTCAATGAATACCTCGCAGGTGTTACTTGATATGTGTTATTACTTAGAACTTAAAATGGATATGAAATGTCGATTCCCACACAAGACAAACATTTGTGTGCATGAACATATCTGTTTTCCTTGGACTGGGAACTTTTAAAGGAGGTAGGGTGCATTAAAGTAAGCTGACTTGGAAAGTACTTTCACCTCACAAAAATTCGCAGCCACGTAACAACTCCCTGGAGATTTATTGTATTTCTACAAGTGAGGTTACCAGTAAGCTCCTAAGGATTTGGGAGATTTATCAGCAGGACTGGGAATGCACGAATAATACTGTATTGCAGGCTTTCATAGGCTACGGTATCGTATGATTGTTTGCCTCCCGACTTTATACAAAAAAAATATATCTAATGCTCGATGTACCTAGTCCGGTAATAAGTTCTGTTACAAACGAATATGCATTTATTTTTTTATGAAGTGATGTAATCTTAATAAAACTTATATGTACATATTTATTGGAAGTCTCATCAATGAATAAAAAATGATTCATTCGAAATGGTTACCTATGGCTTTGAATCTGTCTGGCTACGAATCTATGGATTCACGCACCATTTATGGATTTCCATAGGAAATAAAATGAAGATTTTTTACATAATAAACGCGTTCGAAATTCAAAATAATTAGAGTTGAAAAAAGAAAAGTTTATATGTAACAGTGTTTATGGTCAGACTAGTTATAGATAAGAATGTAGACTAAGTTAAATTTAGTTAACTGTTTCCATTACATATTTAGGTCGGGGAAAAGCTGAACTTATATATAACAGATCCATGTCTATTCTGCCAGTTCTAACTACAATGTTCGAAAGGATAATACTTGATTTTGCAACTCTAACAATAAAGACGATTTTTTGTAATGCACAATATGCTTTTAGTGCTGGTAAATCAACTATAGATGCGCGGACGACGTTGATCAAGCATGCTCTTAACGCACGGGAGACATCGCAGGATGCTATCCGTCTTTTGGGATCTCTCTTAACTATGTTATTGTGTGGACCATCGAACGTTATTATTAAGTTGTGCCACTACGGAGTTGAATTAGCAGCGGGCGAGGTAACATGCGAGTGATTGCGGCTGCGGTCACCGCGTCACATCACACGAGCTGTGTATGTTACTTATTGCCAATATATAGATAAATAAAGATCAGTAGGCCGATTCTACTAAAAAACTGCAACTGCACTGCAGCGCGGCGTGTGCCAAAATGCGTACATTTTGACGTTTCGTTAAACGTCGCTGCTGTCAGATCCCTTAAAGAAACGTCAAAGTGTACGCATTTTGACACACGCTGCGCTGCAGTGCAGTTGCAGTTTTTTAGTAGAATCGGCCTACAGTAAGTGTGGACGCGGCGCGCGGTGCCCAGTTCGGCCGTGATTCAGTTAGTGTGCACGTGCCTTAAGCGATATTTTTTTATCGCCGTCTTATCGCCGGAGCGCTGCGCTCCCTCCGTCCGCCGGCTGCTAGGAGCGCGGAACACCTTGGATGCATTTATTTTTGCATTATACGGAACTCCGTTTAGTATAGTCGACATTTGAAGTAAGGAGCTCTTCAACGAGTTTGTTTTCTAGTCAGTGTACCGAGGAGGTATATGAAGTACACTACAGTGCTTTGGGCGGCTACTGTTTTATATTTTAATAAAGCCTGTCGATAAAGATAAAAATTCTTTATTTGCAATTCCCTCGCGGACACTTAGACATATCTTACATATTATAAATAGTGTGATATTGTATTAGAAGAAAAAATGACGCGAAGCATATAACACTTGGGACACTTAGAAAGTTTTGCAAAATAAAAAAAAGGTAAATATTTTTTTATTAAATCTTTTCACAGTACTCTCCCCCAGCCTCCATATAAAGTTTCATGCGTCTGAAGTGTTCGAAACACTTTCCAGTCTGCCGTAGACACTGACAGCGCATTTTCCGGCGACGAAAATTGTATCCTTTTGAGCTGATTTTTTTTTCGGAAACAAAAAGAAATCACACGGTGCTAGGTCAGGGCTGGACGGTGAACCAGGAGTTTGACTGGCGTGCTGTCCAGGAAGTCCCTCGTTTTGAGAGCGGTGTGCGCAGGCGCATTGTCATGGTGGAGCAGTGCCCGCGGAGCCCTGTGTTTGGTCTTTTGTTGCTCAGAACAGAAAAAATCTTCTGCCAAGCATTTGATAGTATACCATTCGGCGTTGATGCTTCTTTGGTTCTGTAAAGGAATTGACACTAGGTAGCCAGTCAAATTGAAAAAGCTCGCGATCAAAATCTTCCCCCCACTTCTAGATTGCTTCACTTTGATCAATCACAATCTGTTGATTCGTTTTGAAACACCCAAACCGTCGACCGGCGCTTCGATTCTGGATCGTATCGATAAATCCAGGACTCATCACCTGTAATGATGTCGTAAACACACCGAGACGAGCCTGCTTCAAATTAGTTTATCATATCACGGCACCATTCCACCCGGGCCTGCTTCTGAGCAACGATGAGGTTGTGCGGCACCCAGCGTGGAACTCTCCTTCTCACGCGATGTATATGCAATTGTAGAATCTCGTGAAGGCTTCCCGATCGAATCTGCACTATGTGTTGAATCTCCTGATAACTCCTGGTAACTCGTCTATTGTCTTGGAATAAATCTTTCACTGCTAGCACGTTTCCTTCCGTAACAGTCGTCAAAGGGCGACCACTTCTTTCTTCATCCGCGAAAGTTAGTAGACCGCGCTTGAATTCGTTATACCAACGAGACAGGTTTGCCTGGAAGGGCCTTCATCCATGTATGTCATTTGAAGTCTATCGTACGATTCGTCCGGTTTCAGGCGACACTTGAAATCGTTAAAAATCATAGCGCGAAAATGTTCCCGGTGCAGATCCATTTTTCAATGAGACGATAATTTAAATTAGCTGCATAAAATTGTGGAGGGAAGAGGGGAGACTCACTTACCATGACTAAATTGATCGTGTTTTATCAGAAGGTGACGTCAGGAGTCCTAGGAGCCGGCGAGCCTGCATAACGAGAGCTCTTAATGTTAAAGAAGCGAGTGAGGTGTGTAAAGACCGAGTGATGTGGCGCTCGGTTCTCTCTGCCTACTCTGCAAGGAATTAGGCATGAAGTTATAGTTATAGACTTAATGTCTCAATAGTTAATTATAGTAAAAAAAAATTCATTTTTAAATCGCTGTAGCAGTAGTAATTCTAGTCATGTATGTGATTATAAGGTATGGAGGGGAGCAGCCCTCCGATATCTACTTGAGTTTTAGAAACGTATTTCGTCGTTGACTAAAATAAAAATTACTTATACATATTTAATTTCCGTAGTACAGGCAAATTATTGATTTCACATAGAAATCTTATCTCACGAAACGACTTTAATGTAATAATACTTAATAATAATACTTCACCTATAAAGTACAAATAAAACTGTGTTCACATCGTTTTCATATACAAGGCTCGTGTCGCTTCGTGAGATCAAAATGAACATATCGAAACACGCGGCGAGAGGCTAAAACATAATATATTAACAACTTATTATGAAGCTGTCCAAACTAAATTATTGAATGCTTATTATGCGGTGTTTACAATGCGCCATTGTCCATTCATAGTGGTTCTAAACCACCTGAAACTACGCAAACATAATTACAATATAATAATGTATAATTTGATATATTAATAATGAGACGAACTGAAATGTGATCACCCATGCATTGACGTCAAACAATGTCTAATACAGTTTAAGGTTAAATAGTAGGACAACTGCAAAGAAGCCTTTCAAATCATCCCACTCACTCTGGTTCACGGTACTCTACGATTATAAGCAACGTGTGCAGCCGAGTTAGGATAAATTTAAGAAACAAAGTACAAATTTAAATTATGTCTTTTTGGGGTCGGTGCCGCAGCCGTGCGCGTCGCAAACCTGCCAAAAGCAAACCGGGGATCAAGATATTGAGACATGTACATGAAGAGGGAATGAACAAAAAAGATTGATTCCCTTTTTATAAATGTATGTCTCCGAAATTCGATAATAGATCCGAGAGCCTCCAAAGAACCCACTCTTGAAATGGACCAATATCTGGGGTAAGCCTGTTGTAAGCCTTTTCAAGAAATGGAACCACTGGCGAGAGCGTACTCCTTTCGTCATCATAAAAGAGTAAAGAGTTAGAAATTGTAAGATTTAAGTGTCAGGTCTAGGTTTATACGTCTAGTTAATGAAAGATTTGTGAACTCGAGTCTTTCCGACTTAGATATTGGCGAATGTTGAAAAGTTGTTAAAAGGCAAGGGATTCTCTGTGCCAATTATAAGGCCATTAATTTGATCAGTTTACCAGCTGAAGTACACGGAAAATTTATTGAATAGAGAATGAGGGTGAAATCCGATGGAATGCTGTAGGAGGCGCAGGGTTGATTTCGAAACGGTAGGGGATGTACGGATCAAGTTTTTTTTTTTCGCAGTATCGTGTAATAGCACCTGGCTAGGAACCAGAAGGTTTTCTGCGGTTTTGTGAATCTCGAGAAAGCATTTGATGGTGTCAGGCGAAAGGATCTCTGAGACATTTTGCCCGGAAATGGGATCGACGGTGACTTGTTACGTGCTGTGCAATCCAATTATAAAGATTGTACAGCATATGTGCGTGTAGACGGTAGTTGACGTACTGGATTGGCATCGATTATATTGGTGTTAGATAGGGCTGTACACCGTCGGCTATTCATGCTGTATCTGGAAAGTTTGAATAAAATAAATGTATACTACATTGCGAAAGTGGAATGATGTAGAAGCCAAATTGGTCGTGTTTTATCAGAAGGAAATCTCAGAAGCCCCTAGGGTCAAGCGTGCATGAAGATAATGAATATTAAAGAAGCTTGGGAGGTGTGTACTCGACTACAACTTGGCGTGAAGATATTCATAAGTTTTGGATGTAAGAAAAGAGAATGAGATGAGATGAGGCAAGTTCTTAATATTTCTTCTTAGAAAATTGTAGAAGTCAAATACAAAAGCTACGCAGACATAGCGAGTTTATCATAAAACATTATTGAAGCCCCTAGATCTGTAACGCGGGCGTTGCTATATGTAATAATAACTACCTCAATAAGATACTAACTTTATTGAAGTCAATTTAGACTTACGGAAAGTTTTAATGTCAAGCTGGTATCTAGGAAACTTGGTGTGCTCAACAGAGCTAAACAGTACTTCAGCTCGGGGCAAAGACTCATGTTATATAAGTCTTAAGGTTGACCGGATGTGAGGTTCTGTAGTCACCCCTGGGCTGGAGCACCGGAATACCGGCTAGGACCTTGTGACTCAGTGTAAATACGAGCTGTGAGATCGTTGATGAGCCTAAACTCACACACGGTATTGAGCCCTTGAGTTTAAAATGTCTCCCTTTGCGTGTTCTATCGGTTTTACAATGAGTTGTGTTCTGAGGAGTTGTTCGCATGATGGCAACAGCCTCATTTTACAATCGCACTTCTCGTCGACGGCTGTAAGTTCATCCTTATACATTGGAGTCGCTATGGTCACGAATTGTGTGGTTCCAGAGAAGTTTTCTACCGAGAACTCGAAAGCTGTGAAATGAGGTCTGCTGAGGTTTTATCTAGGGACTACAGCATAAGGTTCTTCAAGTAAGGCGTGAGGAGGTTTTCACAGGGCAACGGCAACGCAAGAGTGACACTCCTGGTGTTGCAAATGCACATAGGTTGGAACTTATCTTACCATCAGGTAGGCCGTACGTTTGTTTGCTAACTCAGAGGTATACATATAAAAAAAAGAGGCAAGGATGACGCGCGTTGCCTTAATCTTACCGATCGGTGAATACAGTGGTACCGGTACTACCGTTTTAATAAAAAAAAATATACAACGTCGGGTGGCATACAATCATGTGACCTACCTGATGTAAAGCAGTTACGGTAGCGTATTAATGCTTGTAATATATTAAGTATCACTCGCATGATGCCTCCTCTGTTGCTTACACAGCAACTCCTTAGGAGCTTACTGGTGACCTCACTCATACACAGGAACATAACAATTCTCTAGGGAGTTGTTATTTGGCTGCGGTCAATATGATGTAATCATAGGACTGGGGAGAATCATGGCGGAAAATTCATAAATAAAGACACACTACTAACTAAAACTTTTTATAACTCATCATCAAATCATCACCAATTTTATATGGGATCAAGGTTGTTGCTCTCGTGACCCGTGCACCCACTGATCTACCCACCAGTGGGTGCGGGGGAATTCATGTTTGTCCGTGCACCCACTGTAAGTAATAGACGTGGTAATTGTAATTTATATCTACATTTTACTAATTGTACAGTTTGAGCTGGTCGAGTGAGTTGTCCCTGTCCGAGACATCGGTGAACAAATGACACGAGACATAAACAGTCGATCAAAAGCCGTAAGTGCGCAAGTTGCTTACTGTTTGTTCGCTTGCTGTGTGCCGTGCAGTGGCCGAGGATAATTCGCGATATTTGCCATCGCACACACACGCACACATCGAATTATCACGTTGTGTGTACAATGTAACGTAATTAACTTTCGGCTGAACACCTGCCAAATGCCGCATTCATGTTATAGAATATATACTACACTCATTTATAGCGTCGACTAGTTTTTGCCCGCGACATCTGTAGAGTTCCGTCATCGCCATGATAAGATAGTTTACCTGGACTCTTGGAGCCTGGTCCCGTGTGACGAACAGACTCTCGCGTTTATAATATTAGTATGGGGAACATATTCGGCTCATTTTATAATAAGGGACAGTTGGTCGGCCCGTCAGTTTGTCACCTTTTTCCAATGTGAATTCTAAATCCCCTAAATGGGGTTATATATATTTCTGTACAGTAGTCTCAGATTTGGACATAGGAACTGTGGAATTTATTATTTATTAATACCCCCTATTCCATGACACTAGCGCCACAACTGACAAAAATCATAGCCAGCGAAATAATGTAAAAAGTAAGGATAAGTATTAATGCATCTATTATAATTGATTATAGGACAGCATCGCAGCCATGGCCGGTCCGGTCGTCTCTGCCTCGGCTGCTGCCGTTAGAATACTGATTAAGTCACATGTAGCATATTATTCTAACGACTAACATCTACAGCGCCTGACAATGACTCGTGGAGAGGCGAAACATGTGTCACAGAGACGACCAGGACAGCTATGGCAGCAACGGTGGCGGGTGCATGAGGTTCCTGTTATAGATGGCGGGCAATCGCGAGGGCGACCGCAGCAGTCGCGACAGAGACAACCGAAGCAGCCATAGCAGAGACGGTCGGAACAGCCGTGGCTACGACGGTACGATGTATCTACTAACGGCAGTGGATGGGTGCCGACCGGCGCTAGTTTTCATAAACTAATTGGTGGCGGAAGCAAGCAAAGCAGGTTAAATCAAATTGCATGAAGGATATTTAACATCAATTATTTACAAAGTAAATATATTTCATGGCGAATGGAATTTCCTTTGGGGACTACTAGTAAGTTAGAGCAGGGAGCAGCAATGGATTTTGACCTATAAGCGGAGCAAGCGATGTAAACTTCGAGTTACTTTTTCATAAGGTATGCGTACTTTAATATATATAATAATATTGTCGGACAAATTACACAGCGCCATCTAGTCCCAAAGTAAGCGAAGCTTGTGTTATGGGTACTAGACAACTGATAAACATACGTAAATACATTTTTTTTTGTAAATACATACTTATTATACATACAAAATATCCAGACCAAGACAAACAGACATGTTCATGCACACAAATGTTTGTATTGTGTGGGAATCGAACCCACGAGCGTTGGTGTCAAAGTAGCGTAACTGCGCGTTTCACCACCGCGCCACCGAGCTCGTCAGTGGATAATCAGCTTCTTTTTTAGAAAAGACACCTACGTAGATAAACATCTATACAGATAAATAAAATTGGAGTGTCTGTTTGTAATATTGAAATAACCGCTTTTTACTAAATGCATATGGATGTATACACGGTACATATGCCAAAATGAATATTTTTACAATTTTTGTCTGTCTGTCTGTTTGTTCCGGCTAATCTCTGTAACGGCTGGACCGATTTCGACGGGACTTTTACTGGCAGATAGCTGATGTAATAAGGACTAACAAGAGGCTACTTTTATTTTAATTTTTTTATTTATTTTTATCATTAATATAAATAAATAATATTCCACGCGGACGAAGTCGCGGGCGCAGCTAGTACAAAATAAAATCTTATTTCATACAAAATTTTATCCAAATCGTTAGAACTATTTCTGAGGGACACAAAACATATGTACAAGAATTGCTACTTAATTTGATAGGATTCAAGATTATTTCTTGTTTTTGAGAGAAACGACTCCCGCAGGAGTGGAAGAGGCGCGAGATAAACGATATTTGAAATTACCTCGGAGGACGTTTTGAAGGCAACACGAAGAGAGCCGTTATTTCAGCTCGGACTACAACTCACTGCGCGCTTTATTCCATGTTTGATACATATATTAAAATGAATTAATTGTTTGTAGTAATTTTATATGAATAAAACCGCGAAACATACAGAAATAGAAAAAAATCTCAATAACGCCCACCAAACCTACGACACCTGAATGGTGTTCCTTACAATTTTTTTTTGTGACGAAATTATAATTTCTTATCTATATCAATTGTAAACGGTAAACTACAGAGTATAAAACTAATAGGTGACATGGGATACTTTTTCACTCTGGAAATCGTCGTGTCTAGTCCGCGAAATTATGAAACTTATTGACGGTACGATCTTTTGACCTGAGACTGGGCTCAGGTCAAAAGATCGAACCGTCAATAAGTCCGAGCAAGTTTGAGAAAAGTATTTCTCGCGTTTCTATTTGTGTGGAAACACATTTTAATTTCGAAAGAGTGCAAACACACGAGTTAGAAGCAAAAAGAAAATTTAACGTTGAGAACGTACTGACTGGAAAGAAAATAACGACAACTTTAGATATTTCTTAAGATTCTACTAACATGTTGTGCCACAGAAAAATATTATCTAAAATTGAAGTTTTATAAATTAAGAATAAATTAATTTGGCAAAGTACATACTGTAGTAAAATTAACTAGTAAAGTTACAGCTGACCTGTCAACTGACAAGAAACTCCACTGACAGAGAAGTTGTTTTCAGAGCACAAAAGAGGTGCGAACGCGCAATGTGTAAGTTGCAAAAGCAGACGGATAGCTGCAAACCCCATTTCAAGGATTTTGGAATATTAACGGTTCCTTGTCTATATATATTCGAATGTGTCATATTTGTTAAACGTAATATACACCTATATACAACACGTGTCAGTAGTCGATATCCTAATAGAGTTCTCTATCCATCATGTAGGAGCGCACGTATTCAACGAAACTTTATGTTTATGGGACATAAACTATTTAATATTTTACCGAGAACAATTCTATCTCTCAATTATAAACTATTCAAACGTAGATTTCTCAATTTGTTAAAAGAAAACTAATGAATTAATGAATATCTCTCTGACATTTTATAATTATTTAATTATTTGTAATTGACAATTTGTGACTGACATATTATTGTAACAATTATTTGACATTTTAAATTCGAGTTAATGATAATAACAGCAATAAATTAATATCTGTTAGAATGGTACCAATGTGCGTTATAAATTGTAATTTTTGTTAGTTATAAAATGTTTTTTTTTTATAGTTCTTGTATGTAATTAATTTTGCGTGCCGAAAGGTAAAATGTAGAAGGTGCTCATAATAAATATAATGTTAACAACTGTTGTTACCTCATTTGCAAATAAAAGAATTGAATTGAATTATTTACACATATTGTTCCTAGCGTTCCCATGCTGGCCTGCTTGTTGTTGTTGTAATATCTTTATTGTACGTTACATTCAAAATAAATTAAAACAAAAATAAAGCTAGTGTTACAAAGACGGACTTATCCCTAAAAGAGATCTCTTCTAGCCAACCTAGACTCTTTGATAGAAGATTAATTATTTATTTTATTAATTTACATGGGCGAAAGAACACACGTACACCTACTCACTACAACAATACTATAAATTTCTTAAGAGTAAAGTACAAGGTTATCTAATACGTATAACGAATTAACTAATAAACAAAACAATACAAAAAAAAATAAAAAAATTAAAAGAAACAAAAATATGAACGTATGTACGTTCATATTTTTGTTTCTTTTAATTTTTCTTAAATAAATACATAAACTGAAAGCAAACAAACATGAGATACGTTTTTAGGGATGCATCCATAAAGATCACAAATCACCAGTTAAAAATTTCTTGACTCGGAGTTTGAAGCACTCTAAAGAGGAAGCCAATCTTACATCTAGAGTGAGTGCGTTCCAAAGACTAACTGACTTTGCAGAAAAGGACTGTATGTACGTATTTGTTTTCTGACTTTTAATATCGAGAACAAGTGTACAGGAGCGCAACCGAGTGACCACATCACGAAAATGAATGGTCTCCTTTAGGTAGGAAGGCGCAGATAGATTAAACAAAACATTGTGAAGTAGGCTAAGAATGTGCACCTTCCTACGATCTCTAATCGATAGCTAATTTACACCTTTGCGGCATTCCGAGACGTGATCGTATTTACGCAGTCCAAAGATGAAGCGAATACATAGGTTTTGTAGTCTTTCCAATTTATCCAATAATTCTTCGGAAGGGTCTAGATACGCGACATCACCGTAATCAAGCAAAGGAAGGAGAAGGGTACTAGCAAACAACTTCTTGGTTTCCAACGGCAGAAAAAATTGCAGTGGTTGAAGTGTGTGGAGGGATGCGAAAATCCTACGAGTGACTTCATTGATATGTGAGGCCCACGACAAAGATTGGTCAATAATAATTCCCAAATTTGAAACAGTAGAAGAAAAAGGGGATGTGTCACCTTCAAACTGAATATTAGGAAGATCCGTATCATGCAGTCTAGAAATAAAGTGTGGTATAATGATTGCTTGTGACTTGGCCTTAAGCCCGAAACTTTGGAACCAATCAGCAATAATTGCACAATCATTATTGATAACATGCACTGCTAAAGAAATATCAAGAAATGGAGCAGCTGTAAATATATATAAATATATATAATAATATATCTGTAAATCATCAGCATATAGATGGTAAGAACAAGAGAGAGAAGAAACAATGCTATTTATGATCAGCGAAAAGAGAATGGGTGACAACACACCGCCCTGTGGGATGCCAGCACTCAGATCACACCAGTCAAATCGGTGATCTCCTATTTTCACTTATTGCCTGCGACCCACAAGGTAGGGATAGGGATGAAACCATGCTGATGCTGTAGACGATATATTGAGAGACTGTAGGACTCCTAACAAAATAACGTAGTCAATAGTATTAAAAGCGCTAGTGTAATCTAGTAGTACAAGAAGAGTTTACTTTTTTATTGTAAATGTTGAGTCGGATATCGTGTGTAATTTTAACAAGGGCCGATGTTGTGCTATGACGACTACGAAAACCAGACTGATGCTGACTGAGAATGTTATGTTCACAGAGAAAGCGTGTAAGGCGTCGATGGGCATGGCGTTCAAGAATCTTAGAGATAACGTTCTTCTTAGAAAGCAGCCAGTTTGGAATCGACATCATTAGCAGTTAGAACAGAATCCCAATCAGATGTAGAAAAGTCAGCTACTAAAGAATCGTGATTAATGCCTTTAAAGTTTCATACATACATTATCTTATGCTTCCGTTTTGGAGGACGACACCTAAAGGATGCAAAAACCAGGTCATGCGCTGAGAAAGCAGGAGCATGAAATTGTCCGTGCGATGAGACAATTTTTTTTTATACTACGTCGGGAGGCATACAAGCATACGGTCCGCTCGATGTAAAGCAGTTACCGTAGCCTATTAACGCTTGTAACATATATCATTCGCGCGATGCCTCTTCTGCTGCTTATACAGCAACTCTTTAGGAGCTTACTGGGGAGCTCACACACGCAGGAACACAACAGCCCTCTAGGGAGTTGTTATTTGGCTGCTGTTTTCTGTGAGGTGGAGGTACTTCCCCAGGCGGGCTGCTTTAATGCGCCCTACCCCTCTTGAAATCAAGAGAGGAAGCGATGATAAGATCCAATAAATCCTTATTCATTGGCAAAATAACAAATCTCTTCTAGTTTTACAGATCATATACATATTTATCTATCTATCGGTGTAGAACAAAAACTAGTAGGAGTAATACGGTTCTTAACATAAAAAATAAATATATGTGACTAGATGACCTGGTGAACTTTGTATCATCTACAATATGAGGTGATGCCAGGAGCCTTAGAAACCGGCGAGCGTGTATAAGATCAATGAATGTTGAAGAAGCGAGTGAGGTGTGCAAGGATCAAGACATGTGGCGCTCGGTACTCTCTGCCTACCCCGCATATATAGATAGATTGTAATTATAACTTGCTCGGCGGCGATGGAAAACATCATGACGAATCCCGCACGTTCAAGTGTAACGTGTAGAGCTTCCAAAATAATACTTCCTTTTACAACCCCCTGGTCAGGATGGCTCGTCAGTGCAATGAAATCGCCAAGGACAACCCAGCATTCGACATTTTTCTACCTAAACTGGTTTTATATATTAAAATTCTTAAAGATATTCTTTATCGCAAGCCGACGACAGTCTAAAAACTCCTACTTGAAATTTTAGCCATAGATTTAAAATATATGTTTTTACTGAGTTTTATTTTTATATAGTTTAATCCACAGTATTAGAGACTCTTCTTGTTTGTGGAACCTAGATTGTAATGTTTTGATTTGTATATTTCGTTTTATAATGGTTGTAATCTGTTATGTGTGATAATAATAAAATAATAATAATAAGAACCTTCTGGGTTGTGAAGGTCTGCCGGAAGTTGCTCCATGTCAAAATCAATATCTTCACCAATTCTTTATGCTTAGGTAGCGGACCCCGTCAATCCTAATGGATTGGGAAGCGGGATGTCGCTAGGAAGATGGTGAATCAAAACAGCCTCCTCTTTATATTTTCACTTGGTATTCATTGTCTAGATGTTCTTCATCATTTTTTTCATAACGGTGTTGTTCCATTGAATAGTCGAGGTTGATTGATGTTATGCAACTTAATGGTAACTGAACTTACTTTTAAGTGCAAATTGTGGGGACTGGTCCAGGTAATTCCAGCGAATTCAAAACTTCTGTAGGATAGTTGACTACCGCATGTCGGTCATGGACATCTTTGTTTTGGCCTCCAATACTGGCCGTGCGCGCGACCAATTATGGTGTCTGTATCGCTGCGTGACGTCTGGAGAAAACTGAATGGGCTCCTCCTTCGATTCTGTCAACAGAAATAAATCTGTACGCAATGTGGTGAATGTCAACTGACACTTTTCCATTACTAATGTCTAACAATTCTTTTCAATTTCGAAAGCACATGTGCATTTTGATCTTGTTGCAAAAACACTCGCCTGTCTGTCGTCAACCGGAGTGTCTTCACATGCCGTCACAAATTTGATGATTTCAAGCACGCGTTTAGTTCGTCAGGTACAGATGATCGAGGAAATCAACGTTTAAAACATTGAGAACCTCAAACTGAATCCTCCGGTCACGATAACATTTTTGTTTACTACAAAGTGAATGTAGGTAAATGTAATGAAACTTTATATATACAAAATTTATATACAAAATTAATGAAACTTTATATTAATGACAGTTTTATATGTTGTCTGATAGGTCCACCACGAAAGCATTCTATTAATAGTAAGGCTCACACATACCACACGCACATACCACATCACAACGTCGCGACAAAAAGTGGTTAAGCGGTGGTTACGTGTGAAATGTCGCTGCAGATGATTATGGTATTTGAAATTTATGGTATTTGAAAGAGAAGAAACCAGAACCAATGTAAGAATTACGGTAGATGATGAAGTGTTGGAACATTGAATGAGTTTGTATATCTTGGATGCGCTTTCAGCAGGGATGGAAGGTACACCGCAGATGTGGAAAGGCGAGTGAGTGCTGGGAATAGTGTGAATGGAGCGTTGGGAAAACTTCTTGGCAGTAAAAACTTGAGCCAGAAGGCGCAGCTGGCTATACACAATGCAGTGCTGGTTCCAACGCTTACTTATGGAAGCGAGAGCTGGGTATGGCAGAGAGAGCATGAAAGTAGGATAAACGCGGTTGAAATGCGAGCGTTGCGTAAAATCTGTGGTGTAACGCTTGCAGACCGTATCCGCAATGATGAGGTTAGAAGCAGAGTTGGTCTGAAAGAGAGCGTCGGTGTTAAAATAAGAAGAGGCATGCTCCGTTGGTTCGGACATGTAGAAAGAATGCAGGATGAAAGAATGACGAAGCAGATATACAATGCAAAAGTGGAAGGATGTAGGAGCCGAGGAAGGCCAAGACTTACCTATCATGATCAGATTGGTCGTTATCAGAAGGTGATGTCAGGAGCCCTAGAAACCGGCGAGCGTGCATGAAAAGAGCAATGAATGTGAAAGAAGCGAGTGAGGTATGTAAGGATCGAGTCGCGTGGCGCTCGGTTCTCTCTGCCTACCTAATGTTACTCGCCGGTGCGAAAATATTGACAATGTAAATAGTGTTCTATCTGCCATTCTAAATTGGTTCACATGTAATAATCTTTTATTAAATTCAACCAAACCAAATGTATAAAATTTAGTCTACCAAATGTGCCTTCTGCCAATACAGAAGTTTTCATTAACAATAATATACTAGAATTTATTAATGATACTGTATTTCTTGGAATTACAATAGACTCCAAATTGCAGTGGGGCCCCCACATAAAAAAACTGACCAGTAAGCTCAGCTCCGCCGCATATGCGGTTAGGAGAATTAGACAATTGACGGATGTGGCTACTGCGCGCTTAGTCTATTTCAGCTACTTTCATAGCATTATGTCGTATGGTATACTGTTGTGGGGAAAAGCGGCTGACATTGAAACTGTTTTTATATTACAAAAGAGAGCCATCCGCTCTATTTATAACATGGGCGCCAGGGAATCTCTTAGAGAACTATTTAAAGAAATAAATATCCTCACGGTTACCTCTCAGTATATTTATGAGAATATAATGTATGCTCGTAAAAATATAGAGTCATTTTCTAAATTTAGTGAAAATCTTAGAAGTAAGAATAGATTGCGTATGCCTGTACATCGACTTGCTAAGACTAGTAGATCTTTTATTGTAAATTGTATTCGATTCTATAATAAATTACCTGAAACAGTTCTGTCCTTGCCTGAGAATATGTTCAAAAGGTACATCAAAAATACTCTGTGCAGGAAGGGTTATTATAGAATCGATGAATATCTAACTGATAGAGATGCTTGGAAATGATTCAGCACATGTATTAATATATCTTTAATTGTACCACTTGATTTCACTATATGTACACTCACATATATTTATTGTAATATATTTTAACGATGGAAAAAAAAGACCCATATTGGCAAGTTTCTTTTGGCATTTCTTCTTCGCCAATGGTCATTTCCGAAATGCTGGTAGATTAAAAAAGAGAGATTAAAAGTAAAAAAAAAAAAAATGGAAAATTATTAAGATACAATATGATTTAATTTAAAGAATGTAAGACGTGTCTAAGTGCCCGTAAGGGTCTAATGGCAAATAAATGATTTTTATCTTTTTTATCTTTTTACCCCGTAAGGGATTTGGCGTGAAGTTATAGATAGATGTCGCTGCAGCTTTTTGCAACTGCGTTGTGATTCCTACAAAATGTGGATGTGGTTGGGACGTGGTTGAGTTGTCGCGAGTAGTTGCGATGTGGTTACGTAGTGTGCAGACAGACAGTTCACTCCGGCGTAGAGGAAACGCAGTATCGTTGCGTCGACGCAACGTTGTGTCTGCGATTTGGTCGGCCGCTAGTTTGCGGTGTCGCTGGTGGTTGCGTTGTGATTGCGACGTGGCTGCGATGTGGTCAGTTTCACCCACGCAGTCGATAATAACGTCAAAATATGCTCCGTATGAATTCTACTATTCATTTTCAGTTGTGGTTTGGATGTGGTACGTGTGAAGCAAGCCTAATCCGAAGTAGCGATTTCCATATAAAATTTCATTTTTTATTTTTAGATTTTCGAACTGAACTTTAGGGGTTTTCCAATTTTTTTATTTTAAGCCTTTATATTAATGACAGTTTTATATGTTTTTATTACCACCTCTATTGTAACGAATTATTATGTATTATAACGAACAAAACAAAGAAATAATTATAAAAATCTGTCAAGCCATTTTTGAGTTTCAGAGAGACTAAGGAACGACAATTGATTTGTATATGTATATATAGATTTAAGTAGCCTGAAAGATACAAGTTAATGAAATACTAATACCAAGCCGCTATTTACTGTTTAATATCATATATGATCATCATTCTTGATCACTGATCAACACAGAAAAGGATAGAAAAGAGTAGAGCAGAGCAGAACGGTTATATACATTTGCATAAAAATTTAAGACTTAATAAAACATGGCATACTTTTGTTTACACTAATGATATTTACGCATAACAGCTTACGCATTATTTGTTTTAAGAACAATTTCTCTAAGCATAACATTTTAAAGCATAAGCACATTTATTTACACATAATGATATTAAAACATATTTTTTTACAGGCTTACGCATGTCTAATATCACGTAGTTAAATTGTGTTAACGCCAAACTGATCTAATAATTTATGTTTGTTTTGCTGCGTCAGTTAAAATTTGTCCTATTGAGGTTAAATTACTTTTGTTGACAACGGTGTTGGTTGCACGATCACTTCATATGTTTTTTTTGCATGACTTTAGAATTTAAGCCTTATAGTACAAGTGTTTGTTTTCCTCAATATATGATATAAAATAATAATAATGTACTTAGAGAAATGGTAAGTTTTGTTAATTTGTTATAAGTATGTAAAATATATTTTCGGATTAGACAGTCGCGCCTTAACCTATTGATACACTACATTACTCAAATAATATTAGGCTAATACTCATTATGCCTAGTAACATTATGCGAATTAAAATAATATGCTAAAAAACAATTATGGCTAAGTATTATTATACCAAAACATACATACTCGTACATATTTATGCCAAAGTATATTAGGAAAAAAACATTACGCGAAAAGAAGGGATTCCGATCAGAACAGATCAGAATTATGGATATTGGCCCACAAGTTTATTTACTGATGCATTTTGATTACCACACTGGACATAAAATAACTACTGTTACGGAAAAAATCATTAAAACATTAATTTATTTCTACATGAGATGACTTTTATTTCTGTAATTTGACGACGAGCCTAACGCGGCGCAAATGTAGTCTTACACACAATGCTTGCCGACCGCAACCGACTACAGATTGCATTCCTAACGACATTCAATTGTACATTCGATCTGTTAGGACGGCCACCGCCACATTCAAGATATCGGCAGTACCATTCGACTAGTCTGTGCACAGTGCTATTTCTCGACTCTAAACAAATCGATTCAACAGATTTAATGTGGAAATTAACGGCAAGCACGGGCGATCAAGTTGTCACTTACACGTGAAGCTTCGCCGTGTGTCACACAAAACCGCAGTTTGAAGTTCAGACGGCCGCGTCCGCGACTATTTCGATACGCGCCGCACTCATTGTAACCACTTTTAAACAAATCCACATTTGGCTCAATGTAGCACATAGAGATGGGCGGTCAGTAAATACTAAATAGTATTTACTGAGATGGAAAGATAAATATTAGTATTTATCCATTTTTACTCATTTATACTGAGTATTTATCCAAAGGCATGAGTAAAAAAAAATAAACACAAAAAGACTTGAAATTTTAGTCTCCCTTCAACGGAAGGGGTTTAGAGTTTACTCTGCCACGCTGCTCGAATGCGGATTGGCGGAGGCCAGTGTTTTCAGCCGCCCGAGGGCCACTGACTTAGCTTAACGACTGTCATCTATCGACAATAGCCGGGACCGACGGCTTAACGTGCCCTCGGAACACGGAAAACTCAAGATAGAAAAACCCATCCATAGACAGACTGCGGTAGACCTACGTGTTCGGTTAGAATGACATGCGCAACGACCCCATCTAACTCTTTTTTTTTAAAGATTTTTATACCACTAAGGTGGCAAACAAGCTTACGGCCTGCCTGATGATAAGCAGTTACCGTAGCCTATGGACATTTGCAACCACCAGGGGTGTCACTCTTGCGTTGCCGACCCTTTAAGAACCTCTACACGCCTTTCTTGAAGAACCCCATACTGTAGTCCCTTGGAAAACCTCAGCAGGGAGCTCATTCCACAACTTAATAGTTCTCGGTAGAAAGCTTCTCAGGAACCGCACAGTACGCGACCATTGCGGTTCCAGTGTATGAGGGTAAACTCTCAGCCGTCGGCGAGCAGTGCGATGGTAAAACGAGGCTATTGGCATGATAACGAACAATTTCTCAGAACACAACCCATTGTACAATCGGTAGAACACGCAAAAGGAGGCGAAATCTCTCCTTAGGCTCAAGGGCTCAATACCGTGTGTGAGTTTAGGATCATCCACGATTCTCACAGCTCGCCTTTGCACCGAGTCACAAGGTCCTAGCTGGTAACCAGGTGCCCCCGCCCAGAGATGACTACAGTACTTCATATGCGGTCTGACTTGGGACTTATCTAAAATATAAGTCTTTGCCCCGCGCTGAAGTACTGTTTGGCTCTGTTGAGCACACCAAGTTTCTTTGACGCCAGCTTGACCTTTTCTTCCAAGTGGCTTCGGCACTGAACTTCGCTGGAGATCTCGACGCCGAGAATCTCAATACTCTTGGCAATGGTTAGTGGCGTGTTCTGGAATTGGGGGACTACATCAAATAGGTTTTTTTAGCGGTGAACGCGCTGACTTGTGTCTTGGTAGGGTTGAATTGAACCAAGTTCAACCGTCCCCAGTCGGAGACCCTACCCAAAGCACACTCTATTTCAGACACAAGTCTAACGCGGCTTTCCTCCACAAGTGAACGAGGGGTACTAGCACGGCCTGTGTAATAAGTGACCCCAGTACTATCATCCGCATAACAATGAATGCCGTCAATTGACAACATGTCATTGATATGCAGCAGAAACAGCGTTGGGGACAATACAGAGCCCTATGGGACATCAACATTGATATCCATGCTATTGGAGCAACCATCGTCAACCACAGCCAGACCCGATCGAACGCCTTTGCCATATCTAGGCTGACAGCCAATACCTCACCTTGACTCTCGATCGCCGAAGCCCAGCGGTGTGTAAGATACACTAGAAGATCACCAGTCGAACGACCGTGGCGAAAGCCGTATTGACGATCGCTGATTAAATCGTGATCCTCTAGGTATGCTAGGAGTCGTGTGTTTATCACACGCTCCATCACCTTGGAGAGAAGGGAGGTTATGGCAATAGGCCTGTAATTCGAAGGGTCTGATCTACCGCCCTTTTTGGGCAACGGGTGCACATTGGCGGTCTTCGACGAAGACGGAGCTTGCCCAAAGGAGTAGGAAAGCACGAAAAGGCGCGTTAGCACAGAACACAGCTCAGGAGCACACTGCTTTAGCACCACTGCTGGAATGCCATCTGACCCACTCGACTTATGAATGTCGAGGGAGAGCAACGCCCGCCGGATATCTCGTTGGGTAATTGAGATTTCCGGCATTGAGCTACTGCACCTCGGGATGGTAGGTGGCACAGCTCCCCCGTCATTCAAAGTCGAGTTAGAGGCAAAGAGATTACCCAGTAAATCGGCTTTCTCTTTAGCACTGTATGCCAGACTGCTATCCGGTTTTTGCAATGGTGGACTAGACAACTGACAAAAGTTTCCCTCGGCAGCTTTAGCCAGCGACCAGAAAGCACGGATCTCAAACGGAAGGCTTGCAAGCCGCTCACCAACTCTACCGACGAAATCTAACTTAGCTCTGGCGATTACTCTCTTACTGGACCTCGAGGCAGCGTTCAGTTTACGTTTCAATACTGAGACATCTGGATTTCCATTAGCACGCGCCGTGGTCCAAGCCTCGAAAGCAGCCTATTTGAGAAGTTTAGCTTCTTTGCAAGGCCGATTAAACCACGGTCGATTGTTAGCTACCGCTGTAGCCACAAAGCGATAGGGAATGTAGCATTCCATGCCATCTAATATCGCCGCAGCTACCGTAGTCGCACAGGATTCGACATCATCTGTTTTGAAACAAAGCTGCCTCCACGGGTACGACGCGTAGAATTCACGCAATCCGTCCTAGTCTGCCGACTTATAGTGCCATCCGGTAGGTCGAGGTGGATCACGCCTGGCACAGGGCACTTGGGTCCGGATGAGACAGTGCTTCGATGAGCCAAACGGCGCATCCACCGAGATGTTATACTCATCCGGACGTGTGGTCCAGCAGAAGGTCCAGTAAGAAGCTTGTATGGTCCTCTATCTGTCTGGTACTCTCGTCGCAGAATGTACCAGTTGGGAGAAACCATAGACTAAAGCAAAGTCATGAGCAGATCTCCCCGCGGAATCAGTGCACCGAGAGCCAAGCCATTCGGTGTGGTGGGCATTAAAATCTCTCAAAATCACTAACTCCGCGGAGGGATACTGCTTGATAACTTTGTCAGTTGCCATTTGCAGGTGCTCAAATAAATGGGCTGTGTCTGTATCACCGCTATGGGACCTGTAAAGGCACGTGTAGATTCGGGTGTGGCCGCCATGATCCACGCGCACTCATAATAATAACAGGTCCCTGTCTTCCAGGCTATGAAGACGGCGACAACAAATATCCTCCCGAACGTACATACATACCCCGGCACGACGTACTAATAGGTGTTCAAGTTTGTACCCGGGGTAACGTAAGTAAGATGTGTCGGCCGGTGAGGATATTTGTGTCTCCGTGAGGAAAAGAAGGGTCGGCCAAGCGGTCTCGAAATGATAGTGAACCGCATTAATATTGGAGTGTAGTCCCCTGATGTTTCAAAAATCCACATTTATTGTGGAAGGAGCAGCCGCTGTAATATTTCTTTTCCTATTCCTTTTCGGTGCCATTTATGTTGTGTTGAGGTTCAAAAGAGAAGTCGCTGAGCCGACAGAGTAGTGGACAAAAGCCCGGTATCTTCTATCACTGGACAATGCAGGTTATGCGATTTGGCACTGGCACGGCGGGCGGAAGGGCCCCCGTCCCCGCTGCTGCAGCAGCTGGGTCCACACCGGTCTCCTTCTCCGGCACGCCAACTACAACAGGGATTTTTCGGGGGTTCGCGGTTCAGCCTCCCGGGCCGGAGTTTAAGAAATCCCCGGGTTCAGGAACCCTACTGACCCACGGTCGGCCAGCGGTCAGCCGTTTCACCAGATCTCCCTGACCGCCGAGCCAGCCTTACGCGCCCACACCGTCATTGGCGGTTTGATATCCGCCGGTCCTCCCGCTACCCACACAACGACTTCTTAACTAACTGGCGACCTTACTCACACACAGGAACACAACAATCCTCCCGGAATTGCTATTTAGCTGCGGTCTTCTGTAAGGTGGAGGTGCTTCCCCAGACGGATACTTAGAGCACGAGGTCTTGCCATGCCCCGCCGCTACAGAATGTCTGACTGGACGGAGCACGGCACGACCCCTTGCTGTGTCCTACCTATAGATGCAAAGCTGGTTGTTAACGATTTCAACCGAGCGGGTGAAAACGATTGTTTTTAACCGTTGTCAACGGTTGTAAATGGCTTGAAACGGGTAAGAACATGTTTCTTTAAATGGTATCAGTTTTTCCTCCTAGCTAATTGATAGAATAGGCCAATATTATGTAGGTACTTAATCGTTTTCTTTTTAAATAAATTAATTAAAGATAATTTATATGTAATGTAACTTTCATGAGATACTTCAGTGTAGGTAAAAGTCCCTTTATTTTGAAATAATCACTTCAATTTATTATTGAAGTAAAAACTAAGTATACGTATACCCATCTCACCCGCGCACGGCATGCATGAGCATGCATGACATAATGCACGAAGTGGCAACGTATTGCACACACGACGACCCGTGCGCAATAATAATTATTACCAAGTTTCGTATTTTAACGAATGTATTTAGTAATTACAATTATCTCTACATAGTATAAAACAAAGTTGCTCACCGCCGCCTGTACGCTTTTAGATTTTTTAAACTACGCAACGGATTATAAAGGGGTTTTTATCAATAGGCAGAGTAATTCAATAGGGAGATTTATATGTATAACAGGTACATTCATATTATAGTAGAGATAAGACGAGAATTTCAAAGATTTTAATGTGATGTTGTAAAAAATATTTTTTTGTACGCGTACATTGCAAACGCTGGCTAAACTTACGAGATATATCAAAATACAGTACAACGGAATTGAATTATGATATAAATTATGGAACAAAACTGTAATACAATAAACAAATTTAAAACTACTATTAAAGCCGAATTGTGTAGCAGGGCATATTATAAAGTATCTGACTATATTAATGATTAAAATGCCTGGGATTGAGTTGATCCAATTATAATGTAATTAATAAATTATGTAAATTTGTTTGGATACTAAAAGAGGGATGCCTGAGTTTTTTGGCAGTATTTTTATCAGTGCTCACCTAGTCATGAACGGCACGGTAGGGAAAAAAATTGTGACGATTCCAAACAAATGTAGCCATTTTTACGGAATAAAAAGATTTTGACTTTGACTTTAATAACGTAATCTCTTTTTTAGCTCGCAGTCGGATAAACAACCGGTTTTCAACCGTTTTTTATACGTTATTAACGTCTACTTTGGATAAATATCCGTTGTTAACCGTTGCTTTACAACTATAGTCCTACCTCTCTTTAGATAACTAAAGTTAATTTTTTATATACCACATCGGGTGATAAATAAGTATACGGCCGACGTGATTGTAAGCAGTTACCGTCGCCTGCAACACAAGGAGTGTCGCTCGCGCATTACCATCCCCGTTGCCAACGCAGTAGCTTCTTATTGACCTACCTCTCTTTCGCCAGAACCTCGTTTGCTGATCGGTATGCGCTACGTGCAGGTGATTTCACATTCAAATACACAAATAGGAGAATAGGTAAAAATGCTACAACATTAATTTTAAGTCCAAATACGACGAGCGCGTGCACTTCCTCCGACGGGTGAGACTTTACTGTCGTATGTAAAAAAAATGCTACGAGCACGCTGACGATAGTGACAGCGAAATAAAGGACCCTTGCCCCCGCCTACCCCACCTCAGGTGTGCCTCAGACGTATAACTAACTCGGAGGCCTTTAATAATACCAGTGTTTGTGGGTTAATAATAAATACCTTATATTGAATATTGGCACGGTACTTTTTTATTAGGTACTTACTATTAATAAAACACACAAATAACCTCTAATCACTTGATATTTTAGTAAATCCATAATTCTGAATCGATTTATAAGACCTAACTAAAGAAAAAATATTTACTGCCGATTTTGGATAAAAACTCAGTAGAAACGGGTATTTATGAGTATTTACTCATCCTTGGATAAATACTCAGTCCTTAACCCATCTCTAAGCACACAGCTTCAATACAAAGCGACAACTCTGTCTGAATCTAAAACTCACAATTTAAATGCAATTGAAACCTCGCCTGTTCAAACAATGTTAAATTGGGAGCCATCAGGAGTTTGAATGAAAGAAAATTTGGCTGAGATCGTAACTAGATCACACGAGAGGCGGTCATGTATATCGCAATATACGAGTATATGTGAAACGCGACACCGTATGTGACTACTTTTTGCGTGTAGGGACTGATTCTTTTTTATTTGAATTTAATAATTTATGTTTTATTTTGTTAAAATAATATTTGTTGTCACTTAGCGGCAATAAAGCATCCGATCCAAAAATTATCAACACTTTTTTCTTTTTATTGTATTAGGTTTCCGCGATTGTTATACATTGAATTAAAAAAAAATTAACGGAAGTATCGCGTGTTTTATTTATTTTGTTGAACCTGACGTTTCGAATGCTTTGCAGCGTCCGTGGTCGAAGGAAAACTAAGGTGACATTTGTCTTACATTGACTATTCAATTATTACATCTACCCACATGGATGGATTAATTATATGTATGTATATCTTCACGCCAAGTCCCTTGCGGGGTAGGCAGAGAGAACCGAGCGCCATTAGACGCGGTCCTTGCATACTTTACTCGCTTCTGTGACATTCATAGCTCTTTTCATGCACGCTCGCCGGTTCCTGGGGCTTCTGACATCACCTTCTGATAAAATACGACCAATTTGGTCATGGTAGGTTAGTCTCGGCCTTCCTCGGCTCCTACACCCTTTCACTTTTGCATTGTATATCTGTTTCGTCATTCTTTCGTCCCGCATTCTTTCTACATATCCGAACCAACGGAGCATGCCCTTTCTTATCTTAACACCGACACTCTCTTTTAGACCAACTCTTTCTCTTACGTCTTCATTATTTATCACGTATTCATCTTTTTCTTTTTGTTGAAGGTAATTCAACAAAAATTTTTCACTTATCGGATGGACTTCAAACGAGGTACACTACATTAATGTATCGTACAATAGCGGAATGTAAAGATAACACTATTGGTGTAATGCTCACCATTAGTGTGCATCGCTATTTTTCTTCGATGGCTAGTAGTAGTAGTCGGCAAAAAGCGGGACTGCTTTGGGTTTCTCTAAGGGATGAGATTCAGAGCGAGCGAATTCGACAGAGTACTAGAGTCGTCGACTAGTACGATCGAGGGCTACCTCGAAGTCAGCGAACTTAAATGTCAGTTGGCTGGCCACATCTGCCGAGTCAGTAACGGCAAATGAGGGGGGAAACTCCTACAGTAGAGGTCGCGTATAGAAGGATGAACCGATTTACCCTTATTGATGTACCCAAGGCCTATAAACGAGTGGTCAGAAATTGTTGGATGCGAAAAGGGGAGCGCCGCATACGGTGGACCGAAACACGGTGGTATTGTCCGCAGTGGGTGGTCTGGGACTTTTAATAATGTCGATGATGAACTCGGCTACCAGTATTATCGAGTAGTGATAGTATCAGCGTCCAACCTGCCGCGTTTACACCGCCGGTGTGTGCGGCCCGCGCGTCAATAATTACACAAGTAATGATCGCGCGGCGAGACGCAGGTGTCGCGGTCGCCTCCTCATCACCATCGACGGGATTAGGGCCGCGACTGCGCGAGCAAACAACGTGACTACTGTCATTATGTTATATGTACACATTTACTAACATTGTGTACGGACACTTCACCGGTGATATATCTCGGACGTCGTCGGTACGAGATTAGGATGGCTCATAAACAGTGCGAGAACAATATAAGGTAGCGGCCGATGACGAAATCATATCTGAACTTCAATAGTTTTCAATTTCACACAACGTCACGAGCATGTGACAGAAGCGTGGCGTTTAAGAAAGGTGACAAAACCGTATTATAACATTAGAAAAATATCTCGATTGTGAGCCATAACTATAAGCTGTTTTCAAGGGTTGTCATGAATCGCCTTTCACTCAGGTTTGGTAACTTCCAGTCTCCCAAACTAGCCGGTTTTCGAAAAGACTTCTCGATTACAGATTTTGTACAAAGGCGAGATAAACAGAAGACCGAGGCGGGCGCCTCCGGAGGCGACGCGCACCTATCCACATATAACCACCGTCAGTGGGGTCTGCCACCCACCACGCAGCGCTAATTGCGACGGGTCGAGAAGTGCTGAGTGCTGCATAGGCACGTAGAATGTGAGAGGTGGATTAAATGATAAGTTGAACAAACTGATGGACGTAATGGGTAAGAGACGATTAGATGATTGACGAGCTCGGTGGTTCAGTCGTGAATGACGTGACTTTGACACCAACACTTGTTAGTTCGATTCCCACACAAGACAAACGTTTGTGTGCATGAACATGTCTGTTTGTGTTGTCTTGGGTGTTTTAAGAGATGTAACAAAGCAGCCCGTCCGGGAAGTATCTCTACCTCACAAAACCGCAGCCAAATAACAACTCCCAAATTCGTCGTGTTCCTGTGTGTGAGTGAGGTCACCAGTGAGTTCCTAAGGAAGTTAGTTGCTGTGTAAGCAGCAGAGGAGGCATCGCGCGAGTGATACTTAATATTTTACAAGAATTAATAGGTTACGGTAACTGCTTTACAGCAGGTGGGCCGTATGCTTGTATGTCTTTTGACGTTGTATAAAAAAAAACGGTTGGGATGTTTGATTGATGTATGATTTAGTTGAGAGAAATGAAAGAGTGATTATATGTGGAGATTTGAATGTAGGGGTTGGGAACACACGGGACAACTATGAAGCTGTTCTTGGTCACGATAAACATAAGACAGTAAACAAAGCAGGTAAGTTCATTCTATATTTAAGTATGGAACGAAACCTCCTCGTGTCGAATACTGTATTTCATCACAAGGATGTTCACACGTATAAATGTATGACCAAAAAGTGTGAATGATTTCATTTTAATAGATAGATTTTTCGAACTTCTATAATAGATACAAGCCTTCGAGGTCCCACTCTTGAAACAAACCAATACCTGGTGGTAAGTCGGTATGCGGAACTTTTCAAGAAGTGGAGGCACTGGCAAGTGCGTATCCCTTTCGGATATCATGAAAGGATAAGGAGTGAGAAATTGCAAGATGAAAGTGTATGGAGGCCGTATGTACATCTGGTAAGCCAAGGACTTGCGAATGCAAGCCTTTCCAACACAGATGTGGATGATTGCTGGAAAGTTCAAAAAGAAAGTATGGTAGATAGTGCAAAAGAACCATGTGGATGCGCAAAGAGACATAAAACATTGAAAGAAGATGCATGGTTGGATGCGGTGGTTGAATCCTCCGTAGCGAGAAAGAGGAAATCATGTTGGAATGTGTATCATCTTTGGCCTTAAATGAAAATATGAAAGAGACGAAAAAGAAATGTATCGTCTATAACCATACATTTAATAATGACATAATGAAACCAAGGTTTTAGCGAAAGAGAAGCGTGAGGGACAAATTACGAATGAGTAAGGGAGGCTGACGAAAAACTTCGAGGCAAATACCTAACTCATTTGGAGAGGGAATGGATATGATAAAGTCTAAAGATGGTGTCATTTTTGCAAACACTCAGGAATTGTTAGAACGGCAAAGTAAATATTTTAAAGAAATGTCTAATTATGCCCAGGACAATGGCGCTGAGGTGAGTCTGATGCTCAATTTAAGTATTGTTTTAAAAGACTACATATAAATTGTAATGTACTGGAGATGCATATCATCGTATCATGTATAAAGGCAAGGGTTCACGCATGGACTACGCCATCTATAGGGCTATCAGTTTGATCAGCTTAACGGCAAAAGTATATGGAAAGGTATTGTAAGGTAATGAGGGTGAAATCCGATGGAATGCTATGGGAGGCACAGGGAGGATTCCGAAATTTGATAAGGTTGTGCGAAAGCAACTGTGGGACATATTGCCGAGATATGTGATCGACGTTCTGACTGAGCCGTACTGTGCAGTCCACTTAGAAGGATTGCTCAGCATGTTTGCGGAAGGATAGTAGCATATCACACTGGTTTGATGAAAAAATTGGTGAAACAAAGGGTAGCATGCTATCTGATAGGATGTTCATCATGTATCTCGATAGTTATCTGCGGAAAATAAGGTAAACTAATGTAGGATTGCGCATGGGTGAACTGTCTGCTGTATGCAGACGATGCTGTGATATTAACAGAAACACTAACTGAACTGCAAACACTGGTCACAATAATGAAACACGAATGTATGGAGAAAGGCTTACTTTTAAGAAGACAAAGTAAATGCTATTTAAAAGAAAAGAAACCAGAACCAATGTAAGGATTACGCTTGATGATGAACTATTGGACACGCAGGCGAGATTGTATCCCATGAATGCTGTACAATATGTACATGCCAAATAGGAAGTATTTCATTGCCGCGACAGACTGCAGCATAGCAACTAATTGTCTTAGTTTTAATACACAGTCCACATTATGGTATATTTGTAATAATTAAGACAGTGTTCAATAATAAGTCGATACAACACGTCCTGTGCATATTAATTACTAACCTCAAATTTAATTGAATATCGACGGGATATAATAATATATATATTGAATATATATATATTGAATACCACTTTGACATATTTGCATCTATCTACATATATTTATAGTTGTACAATTGCATTACACATTTGCATATGCATAACCCTTACATATCGATTGCAGCAATAAACATTGTCGGATCTGCATTTTGACGATTTTTATTTTAATGCACTACAAGTCTTAAAATATCAATATCTATGTCCTCGCAAAGTTTCATATCTTAAACAAGACCGTATATGCGCTTTCAGTAGGGATGGAAGATACACCGCTGACGGGGAAAGACGAGTGAGTGCTGGGAATATTGTGAATGGAGCATTGGAAAACTTCTTGGCAGTAAAAACTTGGTCCAGAAGGCACAGCTCGCTATTCACAATGCAGTGCTGGCCCAATGGCAGAGAGAGCATGAAATTAGGATAAAAGCAAAATTTGTGGCGTAACTCTTACAGACTACAGATACAGAAACAGATATACATATAATGTAAAAGTGGAACGAGATAGGAGCCGTAGAAGGCCAATACTTACCTATCATGACCAAATTGATCGCGTTTTGTCAGAAGGTAATGTCAGGACCCTTAGAAACCGGCGAGTATGTATAGTAAGAGCAATTAATGTTATAGAAGGGAGTGAGGTGTGTAAGCATCGAGTCATGTGACGATTGGTCTCTCTTCCTACCCCGCAGGGATTTGGCGTGAAATTATACATAGATATATTTTGTGAAATACTTTTCCTATTAAATATCTCTAAGATATAAGATACAGCTCCAATTAAATATCTCTGAACACGACCTCTGTTTGGTCACAACCTCATTTGCGAAGCGGTTAGCACGACTGGGTTAGGCCAGTGTGCTTTTGAACACAAAGTATGGTGTGCATCCCATTTCTTATTATCCAAAAGCAGACAAGGGTTATATTATAATTATCATTATTTTGTAGAACACGACACGCCGGCAAGCTCGGCGATACAATGACAAACTATGAGATAGTTAAAGTTGCAGCCGGCTCTCAGACTCGCTTCTTCCCGCTCATTACCATATCTCAGACGTTAGGTAGCTAGGGCTGTTGATTTTATTGTTTTTGTACTGTGTCTTGTGGTAATAGTATAATAGTATATATATACATGTCGATCATGCTATTAGCTTTCGTTTTGAGAACTCCATTATTCAAGTATTTACATTTATATTAATTGGTAGGAATATTTCCTTCTATTCTATTCTATAACTTCACGCCAAATCCCTTGCGGGGTAGGCAGAGAGAACCGAGCGCCACGTGACTCGATCCTTACATATCTCACTCGCTTCTTTAACATTCATTGCTCTTCTCATGCACTCTCCCCGGTTTCTAGGGCTCCTGACATCACCTTCTGATAGAACACGACCAATTTGGTCATAGTAGGTAAGTCTTGGCCTTCCCCGGCTCCTACATCCTTCCACTTTTGCATTGTATATCTGCTTCGTCATTCTTTCATCTTGCATTCTTTCTACATGTCCGAACCATCGGAGCATGCCTCTTCTTATTTTAACACCGACGCTCTCTTTCAGACCAACTCTGTTTCTAACATCATCATTGCGAATACGGTCTACAAGCCTTACGCCACAAATTTTGCGCAGCGCTCGCATTTCGACCGCGTTTATTCTACTTTCATGCTCTTTCTGCCATACCCAGCTCTCGCTTCCATAAGTTAGCGTTGGGACCAACACTACATTGTGTATAGAGAGTTGTGCCTTCTGGCTCAGGATTTTACTGCCAAGAAGTTTTCCCAACGCTCCATTCACACTATTCCCAGCACTAACTCGTCTTTCCGCATCTGTGGTGTACCTTCCATCCCTGCTGAAAGCGCATTCAAAATATACAAACTCATACACTAGTTCCAACACTTCATCAGCAATCGTAATCCTCACATTAGTTCTGGATTCTTCTCTTTCAAATACCATTATCTTTGTTTTCTTCGCATTCAGTAGTAAGCCTTTCTCCATACATTCGTCTTTTATCGTTGTGACCAGTGTTTCCTTGATTGTAGTTTTATTGATATCTAGTAAAAATCAAATTGTGTAAAAAATCCGTCAAGTGCGAGTCCGGCTTGCGCTCTGAGGGTTTCGTAAAAAATATTTGCGAAAATTATTGTTAAATTAAATTTACGACTTTAATTTTTTATTTCTTTACTTGTGCTACATGACATTGCTTTTTACCAAATATCATGATTCTAGGTTAATGGGAAGTTTTGATTCCCTTGCGAGTATCAAAATAGGCGCATAAACGAGGCATAAACAGCCGTATCTTTTGGTTGTGTTGATTTAGAAGTTAGATTTTTTCACTGCTCGAAGGCATTACACAGTATTTGATATTAATTTCAGCTTGGTACCTGTGCCTCAGAGAAAGGGTCTTGACAGAGAGATAGACAGGTGGACAACAAAGTGATCCTATAAGGGTCGGGAGCAGAAGCACACAAAGTAGTTTAGATCAAATTGCCTATAAGGATTCCGTTTTTCCTTTAAGTTATGAAACCCTAAACAGTAAAAGTTTGAGACAAAATGTTTATATCAATTTCCAGGAGAATGTAATTCTAATTTTGCTTATTGTTTTACAACTTTAGATAAGTTTGTCATATAATTTATGAAACAGGTTAATATCAATTTATGATGCTGCTATTTGTTTTAGTCTTTTCCTGCTCTCAAGAATATCGCTATTAAACTTTCCTTTTTCGCAGATTAAATTCCTTTAAATTGGAGTTACTTTTTCATATTATGTACATGATTCGGTCACTACCAACCGTGGAGATTCGTCTGAAACAAAACATTTTATTTTAAAACGAACTCATTATTTTTTCAATAAATAGCCTGTGTCTCTTCTACGATTAAGAAATTAAAATTAAAATGAACAACGTCTAGTTTGAAAAACTACCTACCTATTGGAACATACCAAGATGAGAAATATGATGGCTGACATTGAAACTATATTTTATATTACAAAAGAGAGCCATCCGCTCTATTTATAACATGGGCGACAGGAATATTTAAAGAAATACATATCCTCACGGTTACTTATCAGTATATATATGAGAACATAATGTATGCTCGTGAAAATATAGAGTCATTTTCTAAAATTATTAAGATACAATATGATTTAATTTAAAGAATGTAAGACGTGTCTATGTAAGGGCCTAATGGCAAATATATGATTTTTATCTTTATCTAGAAAACCGAGTTCTACTTACGTTTCAATATCAGTTGGAAAGGTAAACATTTGTAGACAGAGTTTTAGTCATATTTGAACAATCAAATACACTAAAACCGAATTAATACAGCTTATTCATTTTAAGAACACGCGGCGACTGACCGCGCTAGCCCTGGCGATCGCGAGCACGACTGACCGCTGTTTGTGCGTGCGATGATGAAAATTATGACATGATTTTGATTGAACTCATTTCAAAATCGTGTCATCATTTCAATCAATATAGTTCATGTGTCGTCAATTCTTTATTGATTCCTATATGTCTTACTCACACGCAGGACCGTATTATCCTAAAGAGAGTTATAATTTAGCTGATTTATTAATTACGTGTGTTATTTATATAGTCTATAATGCCGTATTTACATATTTTGTATCACACTCCGGTACAATGCCGTGCTGCCAGTACAGGAATAGACAGCTGTTTGTATTTACACCTTGTATAACAAACTCCGGTATAATAATAATAATATTTTATTTTAGATTCACATCCATAATTGTTAGTTACAATGGTACTTATTAAATATTAGTAGAGTAAGTTAGTAGACTAAAAAGAAATGTCATATAATAACAATAAAATAAATAAACTGACAATATTAGTGTAATACTACCGCACTGGCTATCCGGCAGCATGCAGGTGTATCCATTGTCGCAGTAACGGAGAGTCCCACCTGTCAGCCCACACGCTCAGGACACCATTGAGACTGCCGCGCACACGACTCATGAGCGAGGCGCAACGCTTCCTTATAATAGCGTGGAAGCCATCAACTCGCGCCTCCGTCAACATGCCGGATGCGCTGCAGCGCCTCAGCAGCCCCATCAGCGCCCTGAACGCGTTATTATACTGTACACGTAAGGCGCTGTACGTCCTCTGCGTGTAGTTAACCCAGAGACCGCAAGTATAAAACGTCTGGCAATATGCTTTAAATAGCGTTACTTTGACATGATCAGTGCAGTGCGAGAATCTCCGAGCCAGCATATTACAGCGGACGGACAGCGCCCTACGTTCCCTCTCAATGTCGACGTTGTCTGAGAGATCCTCGGTCACCCAGTGACCCAGATCCTTAAATTTTGTCACTCTACTAAGTGGCGTACCGTTAAGTGTTACTACCGACACGTGTGAGTAGTTCTTACTTCCCGCCTTAAAAACCATTAATTCAGTTTTCTTAACGTTGTATCTAAGCCCATGGGCGACCGCATACGCTTCACACATCGATAACAGTTCTCGCAAAGCATTGATTGATGGGCTCAGTAGTACCGCATCGTCTGCATAATTAATATTATTTATGCACACTCCATCAATGTGACAGCCAATTTTAACTGCTGAGCTCGCTAATCAGTCGGTTCACGTACAGGTTGAAGAGTTTAGGCGAGGTCAGTCCGCCATGTCTCACGCCGCACTCCAACCCGTACGCTTCCGAGTACGAGCCAGCCCATCTAACTCGGTTGTTTTGATGACCGTACCAATACTTAAATATTGACACAATCTCTAATGTCTAGTCTTTGTATACATCTTTTCCCACAACAGGTCATAACAGACGAGGTCGAATGCCCTGGACAAGTCCAGGTAACACGCGTATACAGGCGTTTTACGGGATGTGTAGTATTGAACAGTCTGTTTGAGACATAATATCGCACTATCTGTAGATAGCCCCGAACGAAAGCCAAATTGAGCATCGTGTATCTCTAGAGATTGATCTAAGTGTTTATCAAGCAGACTGTCCAATAGTTTTGCTACTATCGTCACCAAAGATATAGGTTTATAGTTAGACAAGTCTGAGACATCGCCGGTTTTATTTTTTAAAATAGGTACTACTATGGTATACATAAGGTCGTCAGGTAGGTACGAGTGACTGAGACAACTCAGTATCGCTAGTAACTCAGGCAACGCAGTATAGACAAAACAGTATAGCCCCGTGTTGCCAGCCCTGATCTGCACACTGTCCGCTCGCAACAATAGCGCACACCTCGCCGCCGCGCCTCGCTGCTTCGTCACCCCGCGGAGTAGACCGCTGTTTGTATTTACACCTTGTATAACAAACTCCGGTATAGCCCCGTGCTGCCGGCCCTGATCAGCACACTGTCCGCTCGCAACAATAGCGCAGACCTCGCCGCCTCGCCACGCTGCTTCGTCACCCCGCGGAGTAGACCGCTGTTTGTATTTACACCTTGTATAACAAACTCCGGTATAGCCCCGTGTTGCCAGCCCTGATCTGCACACTGTCCGCTCGCAACAATAGCGCACACCTCGCCGCCGCGCCTCGCTGCTTCGTCACCTCGCGGAGTAGACCGCTATTTGTATTTACATCTTGTATATTCAAACTTTACTTCGCACTGAGATTTATTTCATTGTACTTCTATTGTTCGTCTGTGACGTTAAATCTAATTAGCATACTTTAGTCAGATTGAATTCAAACGCTCTACTTCTAAAAGGAATTCTACAAAGTGTTATAGGGGTGGCAATGTTGTTAAAATTTTTGAAAAATATTTGAAGAATATATTTTATAGGTTAGATGGTTGTTATACTCAACAAATTTTTAAGCGCTTCCTCGTCATCCGCCAGGGACAAAGGTTTCTCTTTCAATTAAGAGCAGATTGACTTGGGAAGCATGTAGCTCTAGTTTCATATACCTATATATATATATATATATATATATATATATATATATATATATATATATATATATATATATATAAAAGTAAAGTATACGTTATACGTATTCTACTCTACATCTTAATAAAAAAGTAATAGAACGTATTCACGTAGTAAAAAGTAATCTTTTTAATAATATTATTCTAAGAATAGTTAAAAGACTCACATATACAATAAGGAAGTAACTAAACGCATCGTTTGTTTACTCATTCGGATAAAGCTGTATAAACACTGGGCATCTTATGAATTATGCGAGCAATTTGTATTTAAAGATCTTGAGGAATTATTACTACGCCTGCCATAACTATCATATCTGACGCTACTTCCGGCTGGTGGTGGCTCGTCACTGGCTGCATGGACCCCCAAATGACATAGAAAGTCGGCTGGGGCCAACACCGGTGTGAGTGACTCAGGGTTGTCGGGAGGTGGGCTGCGCTTTCTCCGAAGTTACTCGCGGCGTTATGCCCTTTAACACTTCCACCCCTGGAGCATATCACCAGATAAATGCTATGCAGCCAGAGCTGAAACTTCTGCGGGTCTCCTTGAGTTTCCACTCCGATTGACGAAAACACGTCGGCGACGAAAGCCCTGATCGACTCTCTGGAGCACTCGGGTACCCGTGGTGTCGTTACGCACCAACAGCTCGCCACAAGCTGCCCCACGGAGATTTATTATTGTTATATGCTGTTTGAAAATTTGTAATTTCAGATTTAATACACACGAACATAAAATATGTGAATGAGATCGAATGGTCGATACGAAGCTTGAAAAATGGAAAATCAGCGGGAATTGATCTGATCACAGCTGAGATGATCAAATTAGGTGGCACTTACGTCCGGGACGCCTTCTGGTACCTATGCAACCTATGCTGGAGAACTGGAAGGGTCCCAATGGACTGGAGACGCGCAGTCATCGTGCCCTTGTATAAAGGCAAGGGATCACGCATGGACTGCGCCAACTATAGGGCCATCAGTTTGATCAGCTTAGCAGCAAAAGTATATGGAAAGGTGATTGAAAGGAGAATGAGGGTGAAATCCGATGAAATGCTGTGGGACGCACAAGGAGGTTTCCGAAATGGAAGGGGATGTACGGATCAAGTTTTCTCGCTCCGCAATATCGTAGAGAAGCATCTGGCCATAGACCGGAAGGTTTTCTGCGGTTTTGTGGATCTTGAGAAAGCCTTTGATAGGGTTGTGCGAAAGGAACTGTGGGACATATTGCCGAGATATGGGATTGACGGTTCACTGCTCCGTGCTGTGCAGTCCACTTACAAGGATTGCTCAGCATGTGTGCGGATAGACGGTGGCATGTCACCCTGGTTTGATGTCAAAATTGGTGTCAAACAGGGTTGCATGCTATCTGCTAGGCTGTTTATCCTGTATCTCGATAGTTGTCTGCAGAGAATAAGGTCAATGAATGTGGGATTGCGCATGGGTGACCAAGTGGTGAACTGTCTGCTGTATGCAGACGATGCCGTGCTATTAGCAGATACACCATCTAAACTGCAAACACTGGTCACAGCGATGAAAGACGACTGTATGGAGAAAGGCTTACTACCGAATGCGAAGAAAACAAAGATAATGGTATTTGAAAGAGAAGAATCCAGAACTAATGTAAGGATTACGATTGATGATGAAGTGTTGGAACAAGTGGATGAGTTTGTATATCTTGGATGCGCTTTCAGCAGGGATGGAAGGTATACCGCAGATGTGGAAAGACGAGTGAGTGCTGGGAATAGTGTGAATGGAGCGTTGGGAAAACTTCTTGGCAGTAAAATCCTGAGCCAGAAGGCACAACTCGCTATACACAATGCAGTGTTGGTCCCAACGCTAACTTATGGAAGCGAGAGTTGGGTATGGCAGAAAGAGCATGAAAGTAGAATAAACGCGGTTGAAATGCGAGCGCTGCGCAAAATTTGTGGCGTAAGGCTCGTAGACCGTATTCGCAATGATGATGTTAGAAATAGAGTTGGTCTGAAAGAGAGCGTCGGTGTTAAAATAAGAAGAGGCATGCTCCGATGGTTCGGGCATGTAGAAAGAATGCAAGATGAAAGAATGACGAAGCAGATATACAATGCAAAAGTGGAAGGATGTAGGAGCCGGGGAAGGCCAAGACTTACCTACCATGACCAAATTGGTCATGTTCTATCAGAAGGTGATGTCAGGAGCCCTAGAAACCGGCGTGCGTGCATGAGAAGAGCAATGAATGTTAAAGAAGCGAGTGAGATATGTAAGGATCGAGTCACGTGGCGCTCGGTTCTCTCTGCCTACCCCGCAAGGGATTTGGCGTGAAGTTATAGATAGATAGATAGAACATAAAATAATATATTAGGGGGTCATGTGTCACAAGCGTGCTCGTTCGCGACCCCTGCCAATCGATTAGATTTCAATTCTGGCCCGAAAACGCACCAATGTGCGGGTTAGGGCGTCCTCCGGAGGCGACGCGCACCGATCCGCTCCCGTCGGTGCGAAAATAGGTGCATGCGGCGGTGGGGGCCGCCACCCACCACGCAGCGCTAATTCCGGCGGGTCGAAAAGAGACCAATTGCTGCATAGGTACGTGGAATGTGAGAGATGGATTGAATCATAAGATGAATGAGCTGATGGACGTAATGAATGAGACACGCTTAGATGCTTTGTGTGTGACAGAGACTAAGCGCAAGGGGAGCGACACCGATGATCGACCCGGTGGGATGATGGCCCTATGGTCTGGTGTAGATCGGGACGATCATGCCAATGCTGGTGTAGGTGTCATACTCTTCTCTCGCTTAGCCTCTGGTGTGAAAGATTACTGTTTGGTAGGGCCTAGACTTCTCTGGGTTCGTATAAAACTGGGCATCACGCGAGTATTTCTGGTTGCAGCATACGGTCCCGTAAGCTCAGCGTGTGCCCAAGAACTAGAGAAGTTTTGGAAGTCTGTGAGGGATGTTCTGGATTTAGCTGAAGGGAATGAAAGAGTGATTATGTGTGAAGATTTGAATGGATGGGTTGGGACCACGACACGAGACGGCTATGAAGCTGCTCTCCCTATGGAGATAAGAGAGTGAGCGAACCAGGTAAGTCGATGAAATGAAATGAAATGAAATTTATTTATTTGTAAGTAAATGTTACAAAAAATTTTGATGCGCTGACACCCACGGTAGGTTTCCCTGTGTTATGGATGTCAGGCTCCTTCCGAATAGACTATTAGCTATAGTCTTAATTAAACATACATTACTTAACAATTATGAAACAAGAGAAACAGAATTAAATCACTATAAGTAATCCAATTTTACGTTAACTGTGACATTTAATAATTATAAATGACGTTAAGCAAAAAGAAAAAGAAAACGATTCTAGATTTATGTATGGAACGAAACCTCTTCGTGTCGAATACTTTATTTCGTCACAAGGATATTCACACGTATACATGGAGACGGAATGATCAAAAAGTGTGATTGATTTGATTATAATTGATAGACGTCTCCGAAATACTATAATGGATACAAGAGCCTTTAGAGGTCCCACTCTTGAAACGGACCACTACCTGGTGGTAAGCTGGTTTGTGGGACTTTTCAAGAAGTGGAGGCATTGGCGAGTGCGTACCCCTTTCGGAGATCATGAAAGGATAAGGAGTGAAAAATTGCAAGATGAAAGTGTAAGGAGAATGTATGTTCATCTGGTTAGCGAAGGACTTGTAAATACTAGTCTTTCCGACACAGATGTGGATGATTGCTGGAACGTTCTGAAAGAAAGTATGGTGGATAGTGCAAAAGAAGCATATGGATGCGCAAAGAGGCGTAAAACATTGTAAGGAGATGCCTGGTGGGATGCGGAGGTTGAATCCTCCGTAGCAAGAAAGAGGAAAGCGTGGCTAGATTATGTATTATCTTTGCCCTTAGATGAAAGTATGAGAGAGAAGAAGAAAGAAATATACCGTCTATGCAAGAATGAAACCAAGGTTTTACTGAAAGAGAAGCGTGAAAGACAAATTATGAATGAGGAACAGAGGCTGACGAAAAACTTCTAGGCAAATACCAAACACTTTTGGAGAGAGGTAAAGAAGTCTTGGGGTAGTTCGTCGGCATCCAGTATGAACAAAATTAAGTCTAAAGCTGGTATCATTCTTGCAAACACTCAGGAAGTGTTAGAACGGTGGAGTAAATATTTTGAAGAAATGTATGAACATGCCTCGGACGCTGACAATGAGAGTGAGTCTGGTGCTCACTCTCATTGTTGTAGAATGGTCGATACGAAGTTTGAAAAATGGAAAGTCTGCGGGAATTGATATGATCACAGCTGAGATGATCAAACTAGGTGGCACTTACGTCCGGGACGCCTTCTGGTACTTATGCAACCTATGCTGGAGAACTGGAAGGGTCCCAATGGACTGGGGACGCGTAGTCTTCGTACCATTGTATAAAAGCAAGAGATCACGCATGGACTACACCAGCTATAGGGCCATCAGTTTGATCAGCTTAGCAGCAAAAGATGGAAAGATAATTGAAAGGAGTATGAGGGTGAAATCTGACGAAATGCTGTGGGAGGCTCAGAGAGGTTTCCGAAATGGAAGGGGATGTACGGATCAATTTTTCTCGCTCCGCAATATCGTATAGAAGCATCTGGCCACAGACCAGAAGGTTTTCTGCGGTTTTGTGGATCTTGAGAAGGCATTTGATAGGGTTGTGCGAAAGGGACTGTGTTGCATATTGCCGAGATATGGGATTGACGGCTCATTGCTCCGTGCTGTGCAGTCCACCTATAAGGATTGCTCAGCATGTGTGCGAATAGATGGCAACATGTCACCCTGGTTTGATGTCAAACAGGGTTACATGTTGTCTGCTAGGCTGTTTATTCTGTATCTTGATAGTTGTCTACAGAGAATAAGATCGAGGAATGTAGGATTACGCATGGGTGACCTAGTGGTGAACTGTCTGCTGTATGCAGATGATGCCGTCCTATTAGCAAAAACACCATCTGAGCTGCAAACACTAGTCACAATGATGAAAGACGAATGTATGAAGGAAGGCTTACTTTTGAATGCGAAGAAAACAAAGATAATGGTATTTGAAAGAGAAGAAACCAGAACCAATAAGGATTACGGTAGATGATGAAGTGTTGGAAAAAGTGGATGAGTTTGTATATCTTGGATGCGCTTTCAGCAGGGATGGAAGGTATACCGCAGATGTGGAAAGGCGAGTGAGTGCTGCGAATAGTGTGATTGGAGCATTGGGTAAACTTCTTGGCAGTAAAAGCCTGAGCCAAAAGGCGCAGCTGGCTATATACAATGCAGTGCTGGTCCCAATGCTAACTTATGGAAGCGAGAGCTGGGTATGACAGAAAGAGCATGAAAGTGGACATTTGTGGCGTATGGCTTGTAGACCGTAGTCGCAATGATGATGTTAGAAAGAAAGTTGGTCTGAAAGAGAGCGTCGGTGTTAAAGTAAGAAGAGGCATGCTCCGCTGGTTCGGACATGTAGAAAGAATGCAAGATGAAAGAATGACGAAGTAGATATACAATGCAAAAGTGGAAGGATGTAGGAGACGGGGAAGGCCAAGACTTACCTACCATGACCAAATTGGTCGTGTTCTATCAGAAGGTGATGTCAGGAGCCCTAGAAACCGGCGAGCGTGCATGAAAAGAGCAATGAATGTTAAAGAAGCGAGTGAAGTAAGTATGTAAGGATCGAGTTGCGTGGCGCTCGGTACTCTCTGCCTACCTCGTAAGGGATTTGGCGTGAAGTTATAGATAGAACATAAATATAAGAAACATGGCAATTTTTTTAATGTATTGTAGTCAGGTATTTTACAAAAACTGTTATAAAATTATATTAGGTAATGTATTAATAAATTTTATGATCTCCGGTTGAAGACACCAGCCTCTTGAAACCGTCTGAATGTTCGGCGTACAGCGAGCAGGCCTGAGTGAAGCTGGGCGAACACTCGCTGAGTGAGACCTTGTTGCCACAAGATAACAACTCGAATGGCTTCTTCAAGTGTGGTATCTATGGCTTCTTGGGAGTAATTATGAATGCAAAAAAATCTAAGGATATGAATTGCTTCCTGGTAAATGCACTTTCTTTTGCGGAAAACTGCACCAAATAATAATTCCATGGAGGATGGCTAGTGGCTACACGCTGCGACGCCGGTCCGCGAGACCTGCTGGATTAGAATCGGAAGCAGACGGACGAGCTATATTTTGTTGCACATTTCAAAATTTATTTGCAACAATGGAAGTTTTGGTTTGCCTCCCGATGTTGTATAATAAAAAATTACATGGCCCACCCGATGTGAAGTGGTTACCGCTATGAACGCTTGCAATACAGAAAATATAAATTATTCGGCGTTTTGTTACATGCCGTCTCGGTCCGACTCGCGCTTAACAGTTTTATTTTGTATTACAAATATCTATCTGTTGGTCTTAATATTTACGGAGCGGAAACATCGACAATTTAAAATCTGCTTCCTGGAGCAAGGTGGTAATTTATTTAAAGTAAGGGCTGGTGATTTACATTTTCGTTCGAGACGGAGCTCTATACGGTCTGTCTACTTGTCTTTAAAGTCGTGTGACTTTAAGAAGAGGGGATTATGTTTGATGGTCGCCAGGTAATTGTCGTCTTCTATTCTAGGGTCCAGCCGATCTCTCCACGCCGCACCGCCGCGTACTATTACTATGGTAATATGGTACACTACCGCACGCGATGCCATCTCGTCGCGGACACCATGTCAGCCCGTGGTCACTGCAGCACGGCCACATTACACATGTAACTACTGTTATCAAAGCTTTCTACTACTCTATGTATCTGATATCATTTGAATATGTTGACTATGTCGTCATATGTAGTACAATTGAACAATTATGAAACCAAACGAGAGAAAATTAATATAAGACTAAACCAAGAAACAATTGAACACATAAATGAAATAGATTTGTTAGTTCATACATTCAGGCGTTATTTTGCGAAAGTCAAATTTACATGCAATTTGATCTAACCTGCTTTGTGTGATTCCGCCACCAATTAGTTCATGCGGTCTAGCGCCGGCTGGCACCCACCCACTACCTCTACCCCAAACGGCAATTTTGAGGGTAATGTGGCTCCGCTGGCTATCGCAGCTCTGCCAAAAATAATTAACATCACAAACTCTTTTAAAAAGCTGTTGTGGTAATAATATTTATATTACATTATATATGAAACGATAAACTTTGTAATCATTTTAATTTATAGCTTATGTGCGAGTGAGTGCAGTTGCAGTTTTACTCGGCTAGACTCGGCCCACAGGGATTAGTGTGAATGGAGCGTTGAGAAAACTTCTTGCCAGTAAGTCAGTAACTGTAACTGGAAAGGACATGTAAGTAACATTTGTACAAAACTAAATAAATTCGTTTTCGCTCTCAAATCACTACGTAAAACTATATGCGAAAAAACTGCCTCAGTTGCTTATCATGGATACGTATGTTCGGTTGTTCGCTATGGAGTGCTATTGTGGGGTAACTCAACTCTGTCCAGTAAGGCTTTTGTCACACAAAAAAATGATCGCGAGCCATTTGCAAAGCTCAACCAATGGATTCTTGCAGAGCTCTATTCAAAAATAGAAATAGAAAATATTTTATTCCAACTTCACACATTTCATAGGAAACATGCTCTATAACAAGAAAAAAAAAAGAACAAAATAAATTAACATTTTAAACATAATAATTACATTTGTAGGTATTGTGAAGTCGGAACTTGGCTTACACTCAGGGTCTAATGCCAGGATCTCAATGATCCCAGCCCTGGTTTTCAGTGTAGCCAAGAGTTAAAATCATTAACCCTACCGTCTTTGTATATTTTAGAGGCTGGCATATTTGTAAAAAAAACACCCGGCGGTGTTTCAGAAAGGAAACGAAAATAAAAAAAAACGTATCTAGAGACGCTACAAAACTAGTGCTACCGATGTCAAAGTCGACATTGTACCAGAAAAATAGTTATTACACGACTGTAAAGATATACAACAAAACTAGTGCTACCGATGTCAAAGTCGACATTGTACCAGAAAAATAGTTATTACACGACTGTAAAGATATACAACAAAACTAGTGTTACCGATGATAAAGTCGACATTGTACCAGAAAAATAGTTATTACACGACTGTAAAGATATACAACAAAACTAGTGTTACCGATGATAAAGTCGACATTGTACCAGAAAAATAGTTATTACACGACTGTAAAGATATACAACAAAACTAGTGTTACCGATGATAAAGTCGACATTGTACCAGAAAAATAGTTATTACACGACTGTAAAGATTTACAACAAAACTAGTGTTACCGATGATAAAGTCGACATTGTACCAGAAAAATAGTTATTACACGACTGTAAAGATATACGTATAACAAAACTAGTGTTACCGATGTCAAAGTCCACATTATACCAGAAAAATAGTTATTACACGACATTACATACGAGAATTAACATTTAGTCTATTTAAAATTAGATTAACGAAATGGTTAACTGACCAATGTTTTTATTCTGTTAATGATTTTATATTGAGTAAAACTAACGTGACATAATTGGATAATTTTGACATTTTAGACATGATATTAACTGTTTTATAAAATTGAAAGTATATAATTCATTTAAAATTGTGGTTATTGCATCAAATTTGTAATAATTGTGAAGTAAATATGTTAAATGTATATTTGCACATCACATAGTTATGGCAAAATATGCGGACTGACAATATCAAACGAGACCTGAATGTAACCATATTTTATGCAATTAAATTATTATTCTATTCTTATTCTATTCTATGAAATGTATCATTAATGCACAGAGCGAGAGCTAAACATGAAACTTCATTCACGATGTGCTGAACAGGAAGTTATTTCGTCATAATTATATTATACTAGCTGTGCACGCGAATTCGTCCGCGCGGAATTTAACAAAAAAGTTATTGTTCAGTTATAATTTTATTTATTTGATTTCATTATAAGTACCTAAATAAGCAGAGTAAAATAGCGAACAGCAAAATAATAATAGATATGTATTAGTTATTTTTTTATTATTTATTTATATTAATAAAATTTCTAAAATAAAAGCAGCCTAAGTTACTCCTTATTACATCAGCTATCTGCCAGCGAAAGTCCCGTCAAAATCGGTCCAGCCGTTTCAGGGATTAGCCGGAACAAACAGACATACAGGCAGACAAAAACTGTAAAAATATTCATTTTGGTATATGTACCGTGTATACATCCATATGCATTTAGTAAAAAGCGGTTATTTTAATATTAATACAAACAGAAAATACATTAATTTATCATAAAAATGAACTATTCCTTCCTAGCGGCATCCTGTTTCCTGATACACTAGGATTAGCGGGGTCCACTACATAAGCCTAAAGATTTGGGAAAAGATTTCGACATGGAGTACCTAATGGCCGCCACAACCGTAATTTATGTATTTTTTTTTTGTAATACTTACCTAATTGACAATTTTTAAAAGAGACCTATATTGGTAAGTTTCTTTCGGCATTTCTTCTTCGCCAATGATCTTTTCCAAAATGCTAGTAGATTAAAAAAAATGAAAAATGTTCTATCAGAAGGTGAAGTCAGGAGCCCTAGAAACCGGCGGGCGTGCATGAAAAGAGCAATGAATGTTAAAGAAGCGAGTGAGGTATGTAAGGATCGAGTCACGTGGCGCTCGGTTCTCTCTGCCTACCCCGTAAGGGATTTGGCGTGAAGTTATAGATAGATAGAAAAAGTAAAATAAGAGAATTAAATAAGATACAATAAGAATTTTTATCTTTTATCTTTAAACCTATCGGACAAATCAGACCTGTCTTAGGGTAAGGCCACACGTCTTCCAAATATAATTACTTGGACGTGCGAATTACCTCACGATGTTTCCTTCACCGCAGAGCCAGTAGTAATAATTATGCATACGTTTATTAGTACATTCCCTTAGCAGGATCCGAACTAGTGACCAGTCAGGTCAGGCTAATATTTTATTCACTAAGCTATCAGTTCTATTAGAAAATAAACGCTGAGCAGTAACTATTAAGGATTCAACCCGACTGGGAAAGTACCTCGATCAAACCGAAAACCACAGTTGAATAAGGAAAGTGTTGATTCTGCGAGTGAGGTTACCAGTAACCTTCTGAGGAATCGCTACGTTAGAATAGGGTAGTAACGTGCAAGCGACAATTTCTGTATTGCACGCATTCATAATTTACGGCAACTGGGACACTGCACATCAGATGGGCCGTATACTCGTACACTACTCCTTGGTGCAATGTAAGTACGTGTATGACCGCCGCTCGCCCGACGGACAATTGACTAATTACCAGCCAGCGCGTGTGAGTGAAACCGAGCGAGCTCAACTCGGCTCTCGCCAGACACTGTATTATTAACCACGTCAGTCGGGCCCACGGCCCGTGCTGCCGCTGTTCTGCATTTTTCATTCGTGGTGAGTTCGAGCGTGTGTTTTCCAATCGCCTGTTTATGAGATGCGATAATCCATGAACAAGTCTAAAATTTGTAAAATAAAATCTTATCGCATCATATATTTCTCACAGTTTCAGTTTTTCCTTTGATATACAAGCAATTCGGAGATGACCACTGACGATGCAGGCCATGCCGACATAGGTCCGTTTTCAATTTATATTATCTAAATATATAAAAAGAAAGTCGGGTTAGTTACACTATTTATAACTCGCGAACTGCTGGATCGATTTTATGGTCTTTGATTTATTGAATTTGTTAAAAAAATTTACGGAAAAAATATAATTTTATGTAAAACACTTTTTTATATCTCGACAATTAATTGATAAATTTCAATGAATTTTTTTGTTCATCTTGGCGAGTACTGAAACACCTCCAGCGACAACATTGCTTGAAAACAATACTCATTGCGACATGACAATCGCTGAAGCAGTTGCTATATTTCGAAGTGCTTCCCAAACAAAAATATGTATGTATGTCAAAAGACATTTTACATCAAATTCGTGTCAATTCAGGGAATCCCAATCTCGAGGTGATACAACCAGTCAGGCTTTGCTTTCAATCGAAGACACGTTACAAGAGTACATCATGTGTTAGTGAAGTTAGGAATGATACTGCCAAATAGTGGAATGAACGTCGCTTTTTGTCGTGAATATCGGAATGTATTGAACCAATCGGTTGGAATGAATGTACCACTGTTGAACCCACAACAGAAGGTAGTGTGCGATAGGTTAACGAAGGCAATTAATGATGGCTTATTTTTCCTCGATGCGCTCGGTGGAATTAGGCAGACATTCCTCATATCATTGAATTTGCTCACTTTACCCACTTTTCGCAAGATATCCGAAATTGCAGTTGATTCTTCTAGGATAGCTATATCCTACATGTTATTAAAAGGATGCAGAACAACTCATACAGCATTGAAATTATCGTTACACGACTGAAGAACCGACACCCAACATTGCAAAACACTCAGCTGGGACCAAAGTTTTAGTAACAATTAAAATCATCATTAGGGACGGATACACAATAGCGCATAAACGCTTATTGAAAGCATTTATTTAACGAACTGGGCAATGAGTCGAGATGTTTTGTAGGCGTAATGAGTCTACTGCCTGATGATTACCGCCGAATACTACCAGCCATTTCAAGATCGCCGTTGAAATAAACGCTTGCCTCAAATCATCGACTCTGCGGCGCTATGAGACGAAACTTCAGCTGACAGAAACATGCGAGTTGTATTGCTAAACGATCCATCTGCCGCAGGTTTCTTCAAGCAATTACCGGGTATAATGGTCGTATTCATGTCGACGAACCTAACAGATTAATTTCGTTTCTGCTCAATTTTGCAGTTTCTTCTCAACGAAGGACGAGCTCGTCAGCAAAGTGTTCCCGAGCATCATTGATGACGACCACGAAAATCACAATTGGTGAACGAGTAATTCTTGCTTCAAAGAACAAAAATGTAGAACATTTAAACTTCACAATTCAAAATTAAATCGTAACTCTACTGCAATCCTTCAGTTCTACCGACTACGAGTATGTAACAAACCAAGAGGAAGTAAATAACTATACAACTGAATGTGTAAACTCATTGGATCAGCCTGGCTTGCCCCCGTACAATTTACAACTAAAGGTTACCTACGCAGTCAATTCAACGAAGGGAATAGACTCGAATACAACCCATCCAGCAATAGCTTAATATAAAGTAGTATAACAGTGGTACGCAAATCATTTCGTTCGCTTCTATAATTTCATTTATATTTTTGAATATACATTATTGAATTCGTTTTGACTATTCACTGTGTCTTAATAAAAAGCTGATTTTATTTTACCTAACAAGTTAACACAACATTTATTGATTGTGGGTCGGTACGGAGTTCGCCGGGTCAGCTAGTATTACAATAAATTGACGTCGGTGCAGTGGCACAGTAATGATTAAACCCAAACATCTGTGTGTATGACTGCTCGGTGTGGGTGTTCTTAAAATTAGTCTTCTTCTTACCGTTATACCGTTGTCTAATCCATTAGGATTGGCGGGGTCCGCCATCTAAGACCAAGGATTCGATTGACGAAGATACTGATTTCTACATGGAGCGACTGTCGTCAAACCTCTTTCTCTTCTCCAGTTTCTCTCTCTATCTCCAGTTCTTAGGTTAGGTCACACGTCTTTTGAAATATAATATCTTGGACGTACTAGTTTCCTCACGATGTTTTTCTTCCTAGCAGAGTATGTGATAATTATAGGTAATTATGTAGATAAATTCTGAAACTCGACTTTAGTACATGCCCATGAGGATTAGAACCAGTGACTGTCGGCTTCGGTTCTGGCTACAGGCTGGTTCTTTATTCACTGCGCTATCACTGCTCTGTAGATTTGGTGTTTTATAGTCGATACAGAAGTTCAAAGTGCACTCTGCTCGCTGGTCGTTCACTGCTATACAGCAGTGTGCACGGGCCACTAGGCACTGAGCTCTAACTAACACTTAATGTATGCTGTCTACTTAATTGAGGCGAACACAGCGATCGTACTAGATCGCCGTTTAGATAAGACAGCTTGGGCACGCGTGTGGCTCAAAACTCGCGATGGAAGCGGTTTGATAGGGTAATACGACGAGTTTTATTGTTTTTATTTTCTTTATACCTAAGTTCAATACTTCAGTTCTTACTTTCGATATTAGGATTCTTTAGGCACGTGCGTCTACCTAGTCACATTATATATGTTTTATAAAATTACGAGAATATTCATTAATATATTTTAACCAGGAACCCTTGCAGGATCACTTCGTTGTCCGTTTGTCTGACTGTCTGTCACGGCAAGTTAAGTGTTTTCCTTAGGAACGCGTGGAGGTATCAAGTTTAAAATAAATACTTGAACCTGTAAAAAACAACGTATATCTGTAACCTACGTCAACGCTATAAAGAAATACGGCCATTTGTGATTCATATTTTACCACACAGCAAGTTAATCGTAGTTAACCTATGGGCAACTTCCTATTATCCTGGAGTCATGGAATTTTGGCAAGAAGTTTACCGTCGAAATTAGACCAATGCATAGGAGAACTTTGTTTTCAACTGTATTTTTTTTCTAGTATTGAGGAGGCAAATAATAAATTAAAATATTTTTTCTTCTATTGAAGAAAAATACAAGTCTGTCTGAAGACGTTTTGTCAAGATTAAGTCTTTTTTTTCAAATTACTAGTATTTCGTATTTAACGCAGAAGAAATATCTAAAAACCTTGTCAATCTAGGTATTTAGTCAGGTTGGGCTCCTGATTCCGGCCGACGACAATGAACGCTAAACCGACATTTTTTTTTCCGACCTGCACCTCTTTATGCTTGACCAGCAGCCCGTGGAAATATGAGCGCCATCTTTCCTTCACCATGAGGTCCTCGAATAATAGGTCGGAGGTGTCTTACACAGCGATACTTTGATATAGTCGCTATGACCCTGGAATGCACCAACTAGTATATGAGCTTGTACCCCTCAGACGATTCCAACTTATCGTACACAGGTTTTAGTAGGCTCTGGCTATAAGCTCTTTTAATTACACATTTAGAGCGGTATACAGCAAGAGGGCTTTTTTCACCCTAATTTCACTCTGGACTGTGCACCCACCCTGCTTTTTCCAAGCACTGCGTGGGCCGCCCCGGTGACGGCCATCTGAATCCTATCCCACTGGTGCTGGACTAGTTCGCCGTCGATACCAGTGCACATATCGCAGGTGGCCGCGGCGAACTCCTACGACTTGACTTTATCGAGCAACCACCACCTAATTTGGCGTTTGAAGTGCTCAAAACGACTCTCCTCGGGCTTCGCGTAGAGTTCCATGACAAGGTGACTCTGTTGTGTAGTGAAACTCTCGAGTATGGCCTTGCAGTTGGCTACTTTGCTGATGTGTCTCCTGGTGAGTAAGAAATCAACTAGGGTAGCATACCTTCTGCTCCTGCAGGTGATTAAATGAAGGTCGTTTTGCAGTACGTATTCACGATGTCCAGATCGGCAGCCGCACACATGCGGACTATTCCCCCCCTCCCCCCACCGCGTTACCACTACCGTATCTAAAGTCACCGTGAACACGCTCAAACTTCCTACGCCTCACCCACGTAAGCGTTAAGATCATATCCTGCCAGCGTCGCTACAACCAGCCTGCAGTGTGTAAGCGGTTCACCTTCAAGATATGCTGTAGCCATTCCCAATAAGCCGGGCCGTGGCACAAGGTCTTTCACTTTTTTTATATTAAATTTATCTTTAATCCGCCGACCTTCCATCCCCGAAGGGAGAGAGTTCGCGCCGTAACCTCGTCTGTCGATCAGTAGGTGCACCAACTTGCAGGTGAGGTTGACTTAGGTCCCGAAGATATCGGTGGGACCCCATGCACGCAAACTGAACTGAGTCATTCTGTACTGCTTAAAATAGGATGATTTAGAATAAGATGATAATACTCCTTGGATTTGATTAAACGATGATATAAGGTGGATGTAATCAAATGCCATCGCCGCCCCGCCGCCGCCTCCGCCCGCGCCTGTCCCGGGCGTCCCACCTGCCGTGACTTAATCGCTCCCATAACGTATGAGGTCTCGAAGTCTCGACTCGCGGCTTACTCCGTTACTACGTTCTGTGACTTCATTTACATTCACTACGTTTCTTAAGATTGCTATCTTTAAAAGTAGACGTCCATCCTGTCTCCACATTATAATGGCCGTCAGGGTATTTTATTGAATTAGTTGTCGCCCCAATTGTCGAAATTCTTTACCCCCAAACGACCGCGGACAGCGACAGTGCGCACCATACTAAAGTACGCGGGAATTCGCGAAATAAATAGAACAAGCGAGTGAGGGCGCTTCAACTAATTAAATAAATAAATATTGTCGGACAAATTACACAGCGCCATCTAGCCCCAAAGTAAGCGAAGCTTGTGTTATGGGTACTGGACAACTGATAAACATACGTAGATACATTTTCTTTTGTAAATACATCCTTATTATACATAGAAAATACCCAGACCAAGACAAACAGACATGTTCATGCACACAAATGTTTGTATTGTGTGGGAATCGAACCCACGAGCGTCGGTACCAAAGTAGCGTAACTGCGCGTTTCACCACTGCGCCACCGAGCTCGAAAATAAAATTAATATTGACCACGGTGACCATAATATGTAATGTAAAAATATGTGCTTGCTTTCGTTGTACTTGTACACACAAGTACCACGAAAGAGAGTACATTTTTATGTATGGCGAATTTAAATTTCCGCGGACAAATTATGGGCGCGTGCGTCGAGTCGTCGGTAAGTCGGCGGACATTTATATTGACGGTTCGGGGAACGTTCTCCGCGGTCTGAAGCAGCTCGTCTTGCTGGCCTTAGCTCGACAATACCAACTAAACAATCAAAATCAGTTGACGAACAGAGAAGAAAATGTCACTTTTACGACTTTTACATGTAGCATGTTATTCTAACGACCAACATCTACAGCGCCAGAGGATGACTCGCGGAGAGAAACACGTGATACAGAGACGACCGGAGAAGCCAGGGCAGCAACGGTGGCGGGTGCATGCGGTTTCTGTTCCAGATGGCGGGCAATCGCGAGGACGACCGGAGCAGCCATGGCAGCGACCGCGTGTTGCATCTACTAACGGTAGTGGGGTGGGTCCCGGCCGTCGCTAGTTTGCGTGAACTAATTGGTGCCCGAAGCGCACAAAGCAGATTAGATCACATTGCTCGTTTATGTGTTTGTCTATTTTCTATACAGATAATAAGAGTGTGGTGTGCGTGGTGTAAGACAAACCATTTTATAAGAAACAAGCAGCCTGTACTGACATCGTGTACAGTCTGTACCATTTCAATAGCTTGCCGGAATCTCGAAATCCTTTTCTCGAATCTCGAAAACTTTGTCTTTTCTAAAATTTCGCCCACGCGTGGAGTACTGTTCTTATGTGTGGGTCTCCTCTGACATTGCCAGATGGTCTCGAGATCGCAGCCTCGAACTATCTGCATTATTTCGATATCATAGGACTACCGTACTCTGACGAGCTCAGTGCCAGGAGGTTTGTATTCAATATTTGTGTGCATGAACATGTCTGTTTGTCTTGGCCTGGATGTTTTAAAAGAGGTAGGGCGCATTGAAGTAGTCCGATCGGGTAAGTGCACCGAACTCACAGAAAACCATCATACTTACTGCATTTAGAAGAAAGGACTTTCTTTGTGGCGTAAGGCTTGTAGACCGTATTCGCAATGATGATGTTAGAAATAGAGTTGGTCTGAAAGAGAGCGTCGGTGTTAAAGTAAGAAGAGGCATGCTCCGATGGTTCGGGCATGCAGAAAGAATGCAAGATGAAAGAATGATGTAGGAGCCGGGGAAGGCCAAGACTTACCTACCATGACCAAATTGGTCGTGTTCTATCAGAAGGTGATGTCAGGAGCCCTAGAAACCGGCGAGCGTGCATGAGAAGAGCAATGAATGTTAAAGAAGCGAGTGAGATATGTAAGGATCGAGTCACGTTGCGCTCGGTTCTCTCTGCCTACCCCGCAAGGGATTTGGCGTGAAGTTATAGATAGATAGATAGAACTTTCTTCTTGGTGAGAATAAATGACGACGATAAATATATCCAGACACATTACACAGCGACATCTAACCTCAAATGTAGCAAAGCTTGTGGTGTATGTAATATACAATTGGTAAACATATACCAATAATATTTGAAGTGTGACATGATTAGTCTCGGTTTCCTGCTTTCAGCAGGATTGATTTCGTGAAATGAAACGGTAGTATGTAACCAGAAGCTTGCGATGTATTAAGTATCACTCGCGCGATGCCTCCTCTGCTGCTTATACAGCAACTCCTTGGGAGCATACTGGTGACCTCACTCACACGCAGGAACACACCCTCTAGGGAGTTGTTATTTGGCTGCGGTTTTCTGTGAGGTGGAGGTACTTCCCCAGACGGGTTCCTTAATTGTTGCTTTGCTTACATCTCTTAAAACATCCAGACCAAAATAAACAGACATGTTTACGCACACAAATGTTTGCCTTGTGTGGAAACCGAACTCACGAGCGTTGGTGTCAAAGTCGCGACATTCACGACTGAGCCACCGAGCTCGTCAAAATTGTGTGTGTATATATTTAAAACCTGCGAGTAGTTCTTTGGGCTTCTACCTGTTGTGTATCATTGTCGTTTCGTCTACCTCCATGTTGAGTGAGGAATCGTTTTGCGATAATAGAAAGAAAGAAAGAAACTTTATTACATAGCGCACTACAACACTAGAAACATTACAGCCATGCAATTCTGTAAGAGCAAACATTCTTACATCCTCGGAAACATCGGCTGTTACAGCCTTGAACACAAAATTGCAATTCTTTGGTGTCGCTTTTCATGGTTGTGCGACACTAGCGCCGCAAGGCTGCGTTTGGAATTGGAATTCTACAAGGCAAACAGCCTCGCGTACGCTCACAGCCTTATAGAATACCAAATAATTTAGCCGTGATCGCAGTAGACGATGTCAAAGCTGTGACATCTGTGATCACAGCGACGCACACAGCCATTACGAGTCGCTTAGAGAATTGCATGGCAGTTCATCAAACATAAAAAAATATATAAACAATACGGCTTTTCGTGATTTATTTATGTAAATTTACTTCATTCTGTGTATAAAAATTAAGTAATTATAAAGTACATTGAATTGTATTCTATTATTGGTTAGTTAATCTCAGGTAATATCTGCGTGCGCGGCCTCAATCAGCCGCCAATGGACCGTGAAACCAATCAGTGTTTCAATTCCGTCGCGGAGTTCCGTCACTCGGCGCAGTGTGACCATGCACTTAGTGGCGGTGTGTGTGTTGGCCGCGTCGATAGCTGTGAGTGACATACAACTATCTAACTATTACACTATACATATATATATATATATATATATATATACTAGTGATCCGCCCTGGCTTCGCACGGGTGACCAAATCGTAACCAAACTTCACAGGATCGTCCGCCGGGCTAATCTAAAGATTCTCTGAAAATTTCATCGACATCGGTCGAGCTGTTTTCGAGTCAATAGAGGACATACAGACAAACATTGATTTTTATATGTATATATATATATATAACAAACACAATCGGTGTTGCCAATTCAACGATGTCGATTTCACCCAAGCGCCGACTTGACATTTTGATCCGTTATTATTAAAACTAGCATCACGGGGATTGATTTCTTCCGGGCTTCTCAATATGGTGTTGCTACCTCTGCGACATATATATATATATATATATATTAGTAGCAGACCAATGCTTCTTGTATTCTATGAAGTGTTCTTTGGTCGTAGGTAGGGTCGGCAGGTAGGGCCGAGCGCTGCACGACTCTGTTCTTAAACATCTCACTGCCTTTTGTACCTGACTGAATGTACATTCACTCTGGTACAAAAGGTTTTCTCGCGTATCTTTTTACTCATGTATTTTTTATTATGTCGTATCATTTAGTTAAATTCGTCTCGACAACGTTTCATCGTATTCGTATTGCAAGCGCTCATAGGCTACTAAGCACTTTACATCTGAATCTTATCTTCTGCCGCTGTATGCCTCCCGACCTTGAATAAACTCAGCTATTAGAAGCGGTCGATCCAATAAAGGGGGCGCTGTTAAATATGAGCGACTTGGTTCAGATAATCATTGGTAATAATTAAACTATATCACGAACTATCCCCAAACTCAATAGGTTCCGTACCGATATAGATTTTTTTTATACAACGTCGGGAGTCATGCAAGCATACGGTTCGCCTGATGTAAAGCAGTTACTGTAGCCTATTAACGCGTGTAATATATTGGAGTATCACTGGCGCGATATCTCCTCTGCTGCTTACACAGCAACTCCTTAGCAGCTTACTGGTGACCTCACTCACACACAACAACCCTCTAGGGTGTTGTTATTTGGCTGCGGTTTTCTATGAGGTGGAGGTACTTCCCCAGACGGGCTGCTTTAATGTGCCCTACCTCTCTTAAAACATCCAGACCACGACAAACAGACATGTTCATGCACACAAATGTTTGTCTTGTATGGGAATCGAACCCACGAGCGCTGGTGTTAAAGTCGCGTCGTTCACGACTGAGCCACCGAGCTCGTCGAAATAGATTTTCAAACGACGAAAAATGGACGATCGAAGTCGGTTAATAAATGCGACTTGTGCCGACTTGGTTGACCGACCGAGACGTATTTCGCTTTACAAAAGCATATTAAGGCACACAATAAACAACTTTAATCAATAGTATTTATTGATAAGACAAGATTTCATTAAAAAAAACTATGTTATATAATGCAATTTGATCTAACCTGCTTTGTGTGCTTCCGCCACCAATTAGTTCATGCGTTCAGCGACGGCCGGCACCCACCCACTACTGTTAGTAAGTGCAACATGCCGACGCTGCCATGTCTGCTCCGGTAGTCTCTGCCTCGGCTGCTGCGGTCGTCCGCCATCTGGAATAGAATCCGCATGCCCCCACCACCACCGTCGCTGCCACGACTGGCCTGGTCGTCGCTGCGACACGTGTTTCGCCTCTCCACGAGGCCTCATCAGGCGTTGTAGACGTTAATCGTAAGAATAACATGCTACAAGTTATATAAGTCGAGAAGACATTACTTTTATCATGATGTTTTTTATAAATTATGTCCGCGGTGATTGCTCAGGCATTCCACGTCCGCGCGGAGTGCACAATGACGTAAAATTGGCGCCAAGTTGATACACAACTGTGAAATGAGATTATTACGATATTAATTATGTAATTTAAACATTTCTTATTTCAGGAAGCTACTCACATAATAAAATTGGATAAAGACTTTAGTAAAGTTATCACAGATCAAGATTTTGGTAAAGATGTAAGTTATTCATAAAATTAAATTTTATGGCATAGTTTTGACATTAAGGTGATTGGAACAGGAGGTGCGGTATACTGCACTCCTTGTAATGGTACAAACACATCATCATCTCATATGTACTGAAGTTCTTGAAAGGAAATTGCAGTCCGTGCTGAATTATAATTCCCACAACGTAAACATTGTGCACATCAATGCACAGAGCATAGTTGCCTATTATCCCGACTTTCTCGCATCTTTTAGCAGTGTCGCAGTCGAAGGAATCTTAATTTCTGAGTCCTGGCTTAAACCTTCACTTCCTTCTACACTATGTTCCCTCCCCGGCTTGAGGTTGAGACTCCCCAATACCTTCAATCCCGGTTTTCACTTAAAACAACTCCTATCCGTTCCCAGCGTCCATGTCTTACCAAAACAGGCAGGACATTTTAAATACATTTAAAAAGTCCTGCCTAAGCATTCCCAGCTCTGCAACGTAATCATGACCTGATGACATAACAATGTATCTAACTGTCAATGTTACTTGGGTGCGTGATTTGGAGATTCATTTAACTGTATATTCGAATTATACATATTAGTTTGTTGGTTCTTAGAGATATTTTTGTAGCATGTTGATTCTTAATCCGCTAGTATCTTTGAGCATACACGCTAAGGGCACTGAGTTGGAGAATATTTTGACCAGAATCTATCTAATACTGTATATATTTAGTACCTTTTGTGTTGCCTTATTAAATAAATAAAAAAACCTTGAATTAACCTTGAATCCCTCATCCAACACAACCTTTTTCTTTCGCTCTTTCACCGTTGACGGGGACAGTTGCACTGTAGTTACTTTCAAGAAAAGGTTCAGAGAGTACTATCTTACTCACAATAGGTGATAATTATATGAATAGTACTTATGTATTTATATGTTTTGTTATTTATTTATTGATATTATTAAAGATTATGATTTAAACGTGAAATGTATGTATTTCATATGTGTGTATTTTTGGATATAAATTGTATGGAATTCATGTATATGGCGTATTTATTCCGCATAACTTTTTAACTACCGGGCAAAATAAAATTACACTATCTACGGTTAGCTGGAAGAACACCAACGCGGCCGATGGCATTTCGCGGGGTCGTTTAGTGGGTATACCGTCGGACAGCCGACGGGGAGTCCCACACTACCACCGGAGGCCACCCAGGCATCGGTGGTGTGCGTAACGCATTTTTCCCCGCGTCACAAAAAAAAAAAAAACGGTTAGCTGGAAGAAATCTCTTAAAGAGATAAGCTCATCACTGAACACCATTTTCTATGTAACTAACTCCGTGTATAATGTTATGCAATAAAGGATATAAAACACATAAGATATGCACTAGGAATTGGGCATACGCTAGGGCTACTGATGTACTAATGGCTATCATGAACATTACGTATATAATAACTCAAGGGTGAATAAAAACAGAAATGATCAACAAAGTTCGATGTACCATAGGCCGCGCATCACTGTTCCCATTATAAAATGAGATAAAACTGATTGAAGAGAAGTTGGCTAACGATTTTAAAAACCAAATGAAAAAAGTGGGAAATTATCAGTTTAAAGTATATCGTCTGTATCACAGTCATAACCAACGTATCCTATTCTTGTACTTGCTCCCTTGCAACCGAGTGAGTTCGCTAGTTACTTCCCGAGCTGTTATTATGTTAACAGCGGAGTTGGTTACTTGCGGGTGATAGCAAGGGTTGATAAGCCACAGTAACTTCAGATAAAGCCGGTGTTTGTGACTTGACGTAGTATAAAAAATCTATGTATTTTTTTTCCAGGTGGCAGACATAGTCAACAAAATTAAAACTTTCAAAGTGTCTGTTCACCCGAGAATATATCTGTTCTACAAATTACTAAAGAAAGCGATGTTAATGCACGCAGACATGCACTCGGACGCCCTGTATGTGCCGAACAAATACAACAAGAAGCAAGGAGAGAGACGGAACTCCGTTGAAGTTGATAGTTTGATCGGGGAACTTGCCGGAGACACTACCGTGCAGTAGATAAAGAAATGATATTGTATAATAATTAAATGTCTTTTTTATTTTTTTTATTACAGTATTCTTATATATACTTTGCCAAGAGGGGAAGTCAATTCCAAAAGTTCCTGCTCCTACAAATTTCTTCTGATTAAATTCATTGTGTGTTCCAAGGCAGCTGTAGTTTAACCCCCGGGACAGCAATGAGCTTCACTGTTCATCCTTTTTGGTGGTTGTCACTGTTAATTCTGGCTACACAGGAGACACAGTGGTGGGTATGAGTGGTGGGCCTGTCCCGTTATAGTATTTTTAATGATAGGCTATGTAAAGAATACTGATTTTTAAAGCAAAAGTGAACGACAGACCTCGCCGACCAGCACACGGGGCTTGGTGAGAGTAAGAGGGTCATTGATCAGAAGCAGCTGGACTGTCATCCGTCACCATTTAGCAGTTTTGACGAGCTCGGTGTCGCAGTGGTTAATAACGCTACCTTGACACCAACACTTGCGGGTTCGATTCCCACACAAGACATTTATGTGCATGAACATGTCTGTTTGTTTTGGTTTGGGTGTTTTAAGAGAGGTAGGGCTCATCAAAGCAGCCTGTCTGGGGAATTACTTCCACCTCACAGAAAACCGCAGCCAAATAAATACTCCTAAAGACTTTTTGTGTTCCTGTGAGTGAGTGAGGTCACCAGTCAGCTCCTATGAGTTGCTGTGTTAGCAGCAGAGGTGGCATCGCGCGTGTGATACTGAATGTATTGCAAGCGTTCATAGGCTACGGTAACCGCTTTACATCAGGTGGTCGGTATGATTGTATGCCTTCCGACGTTGTGTAAATAAAAGGTAAAGCTCAACAGTGGAGCAACGTGCGAGATACTACTTGCATTGCAAGGATGTATTGGTTATTGTTACTAGCACGCCAACCGCAGGCACCTACTTAAAAATATTTGCAAATGGTACTGATTCGATTAGTTATTGTAACATTATCGGACTCGTTCACACTTGCGGCTTCACTCGTAACATCACAATACCAATGAATTATTTGATCGTCGTCTACTGTACCTCTTATTAAATAAATACACACATCAAAAGTGTCTAGGGATCAACATATATTTTTGCAATAACTTTTCTCCTGATTGATATTAATTAAAATTTTCTTTAAGGATTCATCAAATAAAGTGTTTTCGTTTGTCTACAGTAACGATAAACCAAGTCACCTTTGCATTAATAGAGAAATTTGCCATTTTCATAATAAAGGGATTTTTGACATTTGAACCACTAACATTAAAGTTCGAAAAAAGACTGAAATAACAGTTTTCTTTAAAATTTTATTGGGTAACTTAAACAATTAATAATCCGTGTTTCTACCGCGAACACTAACAACACAAGAACATCGGTTTGGCATACTCAAAATGAGTTCATCCAAATCACGCTGTGGAATGGCCGCCCATGTTCGTTGCAACAACAAAAAAAGGTCTTCTTGCGACTGGATACCCTCCATATTCGGCAGAGCTCTTCTCTGTAGCATATCCCATGCATGCTCAATCGGGTTCAAGTCTGGCGACTGAGCAGGCCAGGGCATGACATTGATGTTAGCTGCGGCGAGAGTCTGTCTTACAACTCTTGCGGTGTGCGGTCGTGCATTATCATGCATTAACTGAAATAAGGGACCGATTTGCACTTGTAGAGGAACGATGACGTCTGATACAATCGTCTCAGCATAAATTTGAGCGTTGAGGTTGCCTCTGATCCAAATCAACTCAGTTCTTCCGCCGATCCAAATACCCGCCCATACCATGATGGTTCCACCACTATAAGGATGGACTTCCTGGCAGGATTTTAATCGCTGTTGGCCTCCAGGGGTTCTCCAGTGTCGTATACGTTTATATATTTTATATATTTTTTTATTACAAAGCCACATCTCAATCTCAAGAAATCCGCATAAAAATGCTTGATCCCTAGACACTTTTGATGTGTGTATGAGTGTCCTACAGCTGTTTTACTAAAACTCTGTTGTAATTCTAAAGGCGGCCCGCCCTCACCGCCGCGTTCGAATGATCCGGCGAGTCAATTACTTAGTGCGCCGCCACTCCGCCACCCCGCCGGCACGCTCTCGTCCACTCAAAGCGCAAACTATTCACAATCAGTGACACATATCGTCACGACTAACGTGTATCGGTGCATCACTGTTCGCTCCATTTGCCGGCGGCGCCAGCCACGAGAGGCAGCGGACCAGAGAATATACATTTCCCCATTAGTCTACTTATACCCATTATTAAATATACTTGACATAATTACATATAATCTGACATAATGTATACCGAGTGGACAGTTACCATTGACATTCTCGAAAATATGGTGTTATATTAAAGTTTCTTAATCGATTTGTAATAGTAAGAAACATAATATTTCGTTATAAATTTTCATCTTCAAAATAAATAATTTTCTCTCCTCTGACAACCCTAAGTCATATAGTAAACCAGACCCGCGCGTGCACCTACTCTACGCGAGCCGAACATACCTGCGTACGTACATACAATATTTATGTTGATATGTAACTGAAAGATCTACCACGAAATACTACACATTACACAATTTTAATTAAAATAATACAGCTAAGAGCAGATCACGCTTAACATTCGACGTTTATTGTACGACTTACGAACGGTAAAAGGCACAAAGTGTTTCGCTTAACGTTCACTTAACTGTACCTACCTATCTCAAGTATATAAAGTTTAAACCAAATAAAATTTAGGTAACAAATTTTAATTCCGATGTTCAAACAATCTTCCATGTTGGTGTGAAAATGAGCCTCGTACTCGGAGTGCAGCCAGCACTGCCACGGTACTCGCTCACAATTCAGATCGCTCTTGCGATAGAGTCTGGCCAGTCACTCATAATATCTTGAGCTAGACAGACAAATCAGACACTAGGAATTTGTTTAAAGTAATAAAAGCAGAAATAGCGTCGGGACCAGTACAGAGCCCTGTGGGAGCGCCAGCATTGATATCCATGCTATCAGAGCAACTACCCTCAATCACTGGCAACCAAGGCTTCTGTGCATCTGCTGGAAATAAGCTGTCTTCAAACCATTCCTATAAAACCCTCGGGCATCCCGTATGATGGTAATTTCAATTGAAGATATCCGACCCGATCTAATGCCTTTCCATATGTAGGCTGACTGCCAATGCCTCACTTTGACTCTCAATTAGAGATGGGCGCTTATCCGGCAAATACACATTTATACCTATTTATATACATTTATTAATACACATTTTTACCTACCCATTTTTAATTTATATCGAGTAAAAATTCAAAACAGTAAAAAATGCATAAAATAGGTTTTTTTTGGAAAAGAAATGATATAAATACGTGTTTATGTATACTTTTCATTTTAATTTTTATCTAGTTAAAATAAAAAATATAGCTTTTTATCTAGTGAATACTACTTGACTAAGACGCGAGATATGTGATATAATTAATAATAATAAATATTTAATATTTTTTGAACAATTTTAATAATCACTTCTCCGCTCATGCCTCGCGCCGCGGCCAGGCGGGAGCCATTCTCAGTGTGATATCAGTAATGTGCAGTGCACATTCGACTTCCACCGATGGTATCGGCCACCTCTGGAACAGCTGTTCAGCACACAGGCTGCATGATAATGCTCCGCCCGTTCTGGTATTGTGCAGTTTCGTGCTTTGCAGAGACTGGGCTCGTTAAGTTTTATCACAAGTTAAGGTGCAGGTTATCTGGTACCGAACTTGTCTTTGTAACCTTGTCTTGTCTTTGCGGTGCGCAGTTGTGTGTACTATAAATGTTTAGATTTCAACGAGAAAAGTAATCAAATTGTAAATAATCTATACTAAGCAGAATAGCTTCTTTGATCGCGTACATCTTTGGATCTACCGGTCGAAATTTAAATATCGTTTGCATTTGCTAGGAAGACTGTTGGCCAAGAAAAAAGAAAGAAAATAAGAAAAAAAAGGTTCTCAAAGAACAGTATTCTTTGAGAACCTTTTTTTTCTTATTCTAGGTTATGCGTGGATGAATGCGTGGGTTGCATCTAGTTGCATCATATCATTCTTAGAACTCTAGCCGAGGTTTACTGAAGGGGATTACAGTATAAGGTCGTTCAAAAAGGTTAAAGGTGATACTTAATATATCACAAGCGTTAATAGGCTACGATAACTGCTTTACATCAGGTGGGCCGTATGTTTGTATACGTCCCGACGTAGTATAAAAAAGTTCTAAATGTTTTTTATGCTTGCTTGCCGTGTGACCTTGTCCAAAAACAAAGCGTACTACTAAATATACCAGTACATCGTTATTGCTGGCACTCGAGAATCTCTTCAAGACACCAATAAAGACACAATCCGTATGATCTCCGGGGAAAATAGACGAGGAAGTTTTATACCCTCTCACTCTTATTTAAGTACACTTCCGTTGGAGAGAAAGGGAGGGAACGTCGGGGCACATCTGAGTTAAGGTGGATAATTTTCACCCACTCAGGCCTTTATTATGGGCGGTAATGAACGAGCCTTATCTCAATGAGAGATGAGCTCGGAAAAAATATAATGCAGCGCTTGTTTGAAGTAGATAGTGGGGCAAATGCCGACGCGAACATTGGTCCGTTCGGCAAACGTTGGTTCAAATGTTTGCCACGCGCTTTGTGCCCTACTAAGATATAGAAAACTTTTAAATAAGCATTAATTTCCTGAAGCAGTCCCAAAGGTGTGTGTTATATAACGTTACATACAATTTTCTAATATTTAATAACTACTACTTCTGACGACAAAAAATATTTTTTTATACGACATCGAAAGTTATACAAGCATACGGCTCACCTGGTAAAGCGGTTACCGTAGCCTATAAACGCTTGTAATACATTAAGTAATACTCGCGCGATGCCTCCTCTGCTGCTAACACATCAACTCCTTAGGAGCTTACATCTCACTCACACGCAGGAACGTAATGTAAAAAAAAAATGTTTCGCAATTCTTTTACCCTGCATTCTTTCTACATGTCCGTACCAACGGAGCATGTCTCTTCTTATTTGAACACCGACACTCTCCTTCGGACCAACTCTGTTTATTATGGCGAATACGGTGTATAAGCGTTACGCTACACGCGTCACAGGAACACAATAACCCTCCAGGGAGTTGTTATTTGGTTGCGGTTTTGTATGCGGTGGAAGTACTTCTACAGTTGGGCTGCTCGTTAAATATTGTGTCACCTCATTTTGCCTTGTTTAATTGGCAGGGTTCATTACATGCAGATGAGGCTTTGGCTATAATATTCTTCTGCTTCTGATCGTTATACCGTTTTATAATCTATTAGTTGCGGCGGGGTCTGCTACATAAGCCTAAGGAATACGAAGATACTATTTTTATACTGTACATTTATTTATTTATTTATTTAAAACTTTATTGACCACTTTACATTTTGGTACAATAGGCGGACTTAATGCTAGTTGCATTCTCTACCAGTCGACCTTTGGGAGTGCAGAGAATCACGATTGCGGCTTAACATTATATATACATTCTGTGTACTAAGTATCGGGAATTTGTCAATAAAACAAAAAATACAAATTATTCATCTAAATTTATTTTATCGCCTTCAAAGTAGGCCCCATCGCTTGCAATACAACATCTCCACCGCTTCACCCAGTCTTCCATACATTTTTCATAGGCTATTTGCGGTATGACCTTTAGCTCATTCAGCGAATTTTCTTTTATGGCTTCTATCGACTCAAAACGTTTTCCTCGAAGTGGTAATTTTAACTTGGGAAATAAAAAAAAGTCAGACGGAGCCATATCAGGTGAATACGGTGCTTGGTCGAGAACTTTTGTTGAATTTTTCGCTAAAAACTCTTTCACTATAATGGCTGTGTGTGATGGTGCATTATCATGGTGCAGCATCCATGAGTTGTGTTGCCACAAATCTGGACGTTTTCGGCGGATACTCTCACGCAAACGCTTCATGACGCCTAAATAATATTCTTTATTCACTGTTTCTCCCTCTGGAAGGAATTCGGAGTGAACCACACCACGGTAGTCAAAAAAAACTGTCAGCATCACCTTGATTTTGGAGCGACTTTGCCGCGGTTTTTTGGGTTTCGGCTCGTTTTCGAGACGCCATTCTGAAGACTGTTGGCTTGTTTGCATGTCGTACTCATAAACCCATGTCTCGTCGCCAGTTATTATACGTTTCATAAAGGTCGGATCCGTAGAAGCTCGGGAAACCATGTCTTCAGCGACATGCTTTCGCTGCGCTTTTTGAACAAAATTGAGCTCTTTTGGAACTAGTCGAGCGGCGACGCGTTTCATGCCTAAAATGTCAATGAGAATGTTGTGGACGGACTTAAAAGATATGTTCACCTCACTAGCCAACTCTCTCAGACTCATACGTCGATTTTCGAGCACTAGCTTCTTGATTCTGTCGATGTTTTCTCTGGTCGTAGCGGTTGAAGGTCTACCAGAACGAGGCAAGTCTACTACTACTTCTCGGCCTTCTTTAAAAGCCTTATACCATTCATAAGCCCTTGTTTTCGATATACACGATTCGCCGTAGGTATTTCGCAACATTTTTAGTGATTCACCACATGAAATATCATTTGAAACACAAAATTTAAGGCACACTCTTTGTTCAACAATATTTTCCATTGTAAAAATCGCCGAGGACTCAAAACTATGACCAACAAAAAGTGTAGTTTAAAACAAATTAAATGACAGATCCCGCTCAAATTTTGCGCGCTAAATCAGTACAGTGCTACCAACATGCAGTAAAAAAATTAGAACGACCTCTTTTACGCGGGTCTTTTTATTGACATATTCCCGATACTTTTTACACAGAGTAGTATAATAATAATACATATATATATATATACATATATACTTACAATACATATACATACACACATATAAATTATACGATACATACAAACGTATTAGACATACATAATTGTTACAACTTATATTAAAATAATAGATATATATAAATAATGATAACGGTCTTACTGCCTTATCGAGCTTTCAAAAAGATATTGGTATACCTTCTTTTTGAAGACAAATTTGCTGCACGATTTCTTGATAGAAACTGGTAACGCATTCCAAAGTTGAATTGATTGCCGAGTGAAGGAGTTGGACATGAAGCCTGAGCGGAAAAGAGGGATAGAGAGTAAGAGAGAATTGTAGGAACGTAGTGGGAGATTATGAGAGTCACAGAGATACTGAAACTTGCATTTCAAGTATTCTGGAGAATGAGGGTTGGAAAGAATAGAATAGAGAGTACAAAGTAACCTCAGATTTCGACGCTGACGAATAGGTAGCCATCCAAGCTTAGACCGGTAGGAAGAAATGTGGTCAAATTTACGAAGACAAAAGATAAATCGGATGGCATTATTAATTAACCGGTCCAGCTTATCAAGCAGATCTGCATTGAGATCAGGATAACACACATCACCATAATCGATTACGGGGAGGATGAGGGATTGCACAAGGGTAACTTTAGTAGCAATAGGGAGAAAATTTCTGAATCGGTTTAAAAATCGTAATGCCGATATGACTTTACGACTAATTTCAACTAGTTGATTAGTCCAGCTAAATGTACAGTCGATATGGAGACCAAGATTTTTAACGCTGGTGCTGAATAGGATAATCGAGTCGTTAAGCATGACAGCAGATAACGAATTGGCGTCCAGTCTTGCAATTTGACGTGAACTGCCTATAATAATTGCTTGACACTTAGTGGGATTCACAGGAATTCCATAACTTTTGGACCAGGTATTAATTCTGCTGAGATCTGTATTTATTTGTCTTATAGCGGTATTCAATGTATCGACAGAGGTCTGTGCATAAATTTGCAAATCGTCAGCGTAAAAGTGGTAAGAGCAATTAAGCGAGAATGATAGCAAATTTATGAAAGAAGAGAACATCAGAGGAGACAAAATACCACCCTGGGGGACGCCAGCCAATAGATCATTCCAATCTGAAAAGTCTCGGTCTACACGGACCGCTTGCTGTCGTCCCCGAAGATACGAAGAGAACCAATCCAACGTCGAGGATGAGAATTGCAGGTGTTTTAGTATAGCAAGTAAGATATCGTGGTCTACCATATTAAAAGCATTAGAGAAATCTATGAGAACGACAATAGTGACCAACTTATCCTCCATGCCCTTGCGTATATCCTCAGTGACTTTAAGAAGCGCAGTAGTAGTACTGTGTCCGGGGCGAAAGCCAGATTGAAATTTAGAAAGTAGGCAATTTGAGTAAATAAATGCGGACACTTGTTTGTGTGCGACGGCCTCAAGAATTTTTGAAAGGAAGGGTAGTATAGATATGGGTCTATAGTTGCATAACTGCAAAGGAGTGGGAATTTTTGGAATGGGTAATACTAGTGCTTTGCCCCAGAGGTGTGGAAACGTACCTGTCGAAAAGGAGAAGTTAATAAGATGTACCAAGATGGGAAGGACAATTTCCAGGATTGCAACAATCATATCTCTGCTCACATTATCGCAGCCGACTGCTTTGGATTTAATGGATAGGATTATTTGGCGTATCTCATTCTCAGTAGTTGGAGAAAAAGAGAAAGACTCACTGCTGAGTCGGGCCATGGAAGTTATATCGGAAATTGTACTGGATTTTACCGTATGGTCAAGAGGAGTTATTGATGTAAAGTGATTGTTTAAATCATTAAGAGAGAAAGTGGGACAGTGAGATTGAGCGAAACATTTTCCTAGACCTAGAGAGTTTAAAAACTTCCATATAGCGGCCGAAGATGAGTTAGTGACATTGTGATGAAAATATTGTCGTTTAGCCGCTCTTACCACAGCATTGCAGATATTACGTGCCTTCTTGTAAGAACACCAATTCGCATCCGATCTGTCACGCCTAAAAACTCGAAAAGCTCGATCACGTCGGGTCATCGCCATGCGAATATCTTTGTTTATCCACGGAGCGGGTGGCCGCTTCACTTTAACGGGTTTGAGAGGAGCATGAGCGTCGAACAGAATCAAAATACAGTTATTAAAGTTGGAGACTTTATCATCTATTGTCGACGCTTCAAGAACCGTACTAAAGTCTAGTTCGGCAGCATCCAGCTTTAATTGCATAAAATCCACCCTGGCAAAGTTACGCATCCATATCACCGTAGGTTTAGCTCTGGGTGGTTTTAATTTGTATTGGAGAAAAATTAAATCATGCTTCGAAAATCCTGGGGCACATAGTTGACCATGTTTCAGGATGTGATTAACTGAAGAAGTTATAATTAAGTCAAGCCATGTGTCACTAGAAGTTGGGTTATGATGTGTCGGCTCAGTAGGCAAAATTGATAGATTGACTGACTGAATTAAATTTTGAAGTTTGTGAGACTGAGTGGTGTTACACATTAGATCAGTGTTGAAGTCTCCCATAATCATGTGATGTGTATAATCCGAACAGAGGGATTCAAGGACTGTCTCAAGGTGAGAGAAATAATCAACAGCAGGAGGACAATAAACAACACCTAGAACGGCCTTGGAACCTTTAACACAAATTTCTAAGAAGAGGTATTCGGCAGAGCCAGAATACGGAGAAGGGGATGAAGTCAAAATTACGTAAGGAATATCAGCGCGAAGATAAATTGCAACGCCTCCGCCACCCTTACCAATACGATCATTGCGGATCAGCACATACCCAGGAAGAGTATAAGACAATGATGAGAGACATGGCTTAAACCAGCTTTCAGATATAAGGATGGCATGGAAGGGAGTACAAGAAAAGGTGTCCAGGAAGTCAGAGTAGTGAGAAGGGATACTTTGAGCATTTATGTGGCAGATATTAAAGCAATGAGGCGTTGCAACAACAGTAGTTTCTATCAAGTTTCGTAGCGTTTCTGGTTCATCAAATTCGTCTGAACCTGAAGTAAGACTTATGTCAAAAGCAGAGTGAAAAGAATCATCATCATCAGACATATATTAAAACCCTATAAATTAAAATAAATACCGATAATATAAATATATTAAAAATAAATATGTCTATATGTACACAAATAAAAATATATAACATGCAAACTAAATAGAAACAAGAATGAACACCTGCACGTCCTGCCGGTTAACTATAAAAATAAAAAAAAAACCAAAAAGAAAATGTAACACTAACATATGGTACTTACACAAAACGTCTAAACAGGCAAAATGCTGGAGCGAATGATAGAATAAAAAAGAAAATAAAACATGTCGATTGGAAATATGGTTTGTGAGTACAGGCTGATTGCCATTACGGAAAGAAGAAGAAGACATTTATGACAGTGGCATTAAGTGATAGAAACAACAGACTGAGCCGAGTGTGACAAAAGATGTTATACATATCCAATATTACATTAAAGTAAGGTAGTTTTATAATTTACATTAATACGTATTTCAAACAAGTAAATTGATATCTTCGAGTGATAATAAAAGCACATTCATTAAGTATGAAATCTATGAACACTGTCATAATATGCCTTGGGTTAAAATGTCATCAACGAAACAAATTAGATATACTCAAAGCTATTGTTTTTTCGCTCTGGCCGCTCGTCTGCCCTTTATATGCTGCTCCGAAGATCCCGCCGGTGACTGAGATCTGGCCCTGGTCGTCCGTGGTCCCTCATCTTCGGACTCGTCGATGCTCGCAAGATCATCCTCCGTGAAAATTTTTCGCCGGCTGTTATCCCTCAGCTTCAAAACTATATCACCGGAAGAGGACCAGCATCTTTTCATGCCGAAGCGGCGTCTACAGAGAGTGAACAAGAGCTGTCGCCGTTTTGTTAGGAATTCCGATATGCTGTATGGGGTTCCTTTGAATGCAGTTTTTTTCGCCCAGACTACACTCCTAAGTGGTATTTCAGAGAAACGCACCAAAACTGGTCTGCATTTACCCTCAGTAGACCCTCCAAGACGGTGACACACAGTGATATTTTCTGAGGAGAAGTTAGTTAGTCCCAGTTGATTACAGATGAGTCCGCACACAAACTTTCGGAGGGCATTATCAGTTGTATCTTCCGAAACACCCATGAAGAGAAGATATTTTCTACGATGCCGCATCTCAACATCATCAATAGCTCTTGAAAGTGCTGCTACTTGTTGACGCAGGAGCTGAAGAATTGTCCACACATGAGACTTGAAGTCGCTGAATTCATTTTGTAGATGTGTGATTGTGGTGTTGGTATGTGGAGCAGCAGCCTTTAGTTGTGCCTCAAACTCGCCCATCTTCTTCATCAAGGATGCCTCAAGGGATTTCTGAGTCTCCGCAATATCTGCTAGGTTGGTCATGTTGTATTAGTGAAGTGTGATACGACAGGACAGTGCAGTAAAAACACTCTTAAAACATATACAGAGTCTGGATAACACTTGTGCTTATTACAGTGACTGAATAGTGCCTAATTTTAATATAATTGAGTGGTGTAAGTAAATAAATTTATTTTAAAGTATATTTTAACTCAGGAGCACAATGTGTACTTTATTTACACCTACCGCCGAAAAAGTACATGCTATATATATATATATATATAACACTACTTTTATTTTCCCAAGTTTTGCTCTGCGCCGCCCTACCTTGTTTCCTTATTTCTCCTCTACCCAAAGGTTGTCTCGAAGAGATCGCATCGCGATAACACCGCCCTTGTACTGATACTTTATTGTTTTTGTTTTTATGTAATTTTCTTTTGGTGCAATAAAGTGTGTTGTATTGTATTGTATTTTTTACATGAAGCGACTGCTGTCAGACCTCTACAACCTTGAGGGAATCCAGGCCTTTCTTAAGTCACACCTCTTTCGAAATATAATTTCTTGGTCGTGCGGGTTTCCTCACGATGTAGTCCATCACCGCCGGGCGAGTGAAAATTACTAATATATACGTAAATTCGAAAACACGAATTTAGTGGTACATGCCAGGATTCGAACCGGTGACCTGGTGGTCACTAGGCCGGTTCTTCATCCACTGGGCTGTCACTGCTCATTTGTCTTTAATAATGTTTATGTATGAAATTAATCCTGAAAGTTTGCTAAGTAATAACAATTCTGTATGCGAACGTACGTATAAACCGTGTGTTAGCCAAGTTCGGAAAAGAAAGGCATGGCATCAGCTGGTGTATATTAAACGTCATTAGAACTACTTTCAACCCGTCCTATTCAAAAAACTAATGAACCTGTACCTGTAGTAACCTGTACGTACCCATTACGTGAAACATACAAATTTAGCAAATGAGCACGTGTTGCTGGTATTCAAAGAAGACATCAAATTTATTTATAATAAAATTGCACCAGTCACCGCTAAGCTGATAAATATTACTATCAGAACAAATAAATACTCGAAGGAGCTAAAAGTATGAATTGTAAGGCCAGTTTTTAAAAAGGCAATTAAACTCTTTTATGGTAACTATTTGATTTTACTATGCTATCGACCCATTACAATACTTAGCACACGTGACAAGATTGTTGAAAAATACTTCTACAAACGGATTATAACTTTATTATAGATAATCGACAATATGCCTTCCAACCGAATGAGAACACTATGCAGTTGCTTATTGTTTTCACTACTTAACGTCAGTAAGCAGATGCTTGTGGTATTTATTGACTACAGCAAAGCCTTTGATACAGTACGCCATGATACGCTAATTGAGAGGCTTGATGAATGTGGTGCGAGGGGTCCCGTTGTTAGGGTGATATCAGGATTATCTTATTATATACCTAATCTTGCCACAAATACTGAAACAAAGAAAAAAAAATCTATTGCAAATAACATTTATTACTTTTACAGTGTATTAATTTAATACATAAATATAAAACAATTAAAAATATAAAAAGCTTATTGGAAGTGGTATGGCTGCCATACAGTCCTTTAAACGTTGAGGCCAGTTATCAATAGAAGCACGCACTCTTTTCATGGGAAAATTCTTCACTGCCAATCGTACGGATTGTTTTAGGGACTCCAAATTATCATGGCGTTTAGAGCAAGCTGTACTCTCTAAAACCGATTATAAATCATAATCCAGCGGATTAAGATCGGGACTAGACGACGGCCAGTCTTCAGCTCTGATGAAGTCCGAAACATTCGTTTCCAACCAAGACTGCGTAGACCGAACTTTATGACCCGGCGCCGTCTTGCTGGAAGGACCATTCTTGGTTATTGAACATGGTGTTGTTAAGGGGCTTCACTACCTTCTCAAGAATGGTATCTTGATAGACTTGTGCCGATGTTTTGATACCTTTTTCACAAAAGTATGGCTCAGTAACTCCCTCATAGCTAATACCCCATCAAACCATCACTGAAGTCGGATAGTGCCCACGTTGCACTCTGTCGACTAATTGGGAAGCTTTCTTAGAGCTTTGAGCATAAATACGGTCATTTTGTTTGTTAAAATGTTGCTCAATTCTAAAAAATTTCTCATCTATAAACTATTTTTTTCTGTGACCTCCCTTTGCGTACCGCTTCAGTAGTTGTTTCGATTTTACCACCCTATTCTTTTTTAAATTAACAGTTAAGAAATGACCAGTACGACTCTTATAGGCTGCAAGTTCTAAGTCATCTTTTAAAATACGCGACATGGTTCTAGGTGCTATCTTCATCTCCCGAGATAAAATCTTTTGCTTTCGGACAGGATTTCTTCGAATTCTTTCCCTTACTGCTTTGACCACCTTTTTCGTACGAACACTACGTGGACGGCCAGATCTTTTTCTGTCACAAACAGAGGAGGTCTCATTGTACCTATTAATAGCCCGGTACACAAACATTTTACTAATACCAAGCGTATGGAGAGTTTTAAAAAATGCATTTGGCTCCATACTTACTTTGTGTAATGCAATCACTGTGATTCGGTTCTCTTTATCACCCCACTCTATTTTAATATCGCAAAATATTGTACTGGCGCCAAAATGAGAAAACTCAATAAACAATCATATAAAAATGACAAATTCCAAATTCAAATGTAATATTTTGTTTACTTTTAAATGTAATATTTTGTTTACTTTTAATTTATGGCCAGACTAAGTAGATTATGGCGTCAAATTTGATGGTGCTTTAAAGGAAAAGATTTTATTGATTCAAGGTACAGCGCAGGGTTATACGTAACAATATGGCTATATTGTACTTATCTCTTGGTATCTCATAAACATATTTAATTTGTATAACTTGTATGTATAACTTTACGTCAGGTCCCTTGCGGGGTTAGCAGAGAGAATCGAACACCATAAGACGCGATCCTGACAGATCTCACTCGTTTCTTTAACATTCATAGCTCTTATCATGCATACTCACCGGCTCCTGACAACACCTTCAGATATAACACAACCAATTTGATCATAGTAGGTTAGTGCATTGATCCACTTTCGCATTCTATATCTACTTCGTCATCCTTGCATCCTACATTCTTTCTACATATCCGAACCAACGGAGCATGCGTTTTCTTATCTTAACACCGGCACTCTCTTTTAAACCAACTCTCTTTCTTACATCATCATTACGAACGCTGTCAGCATGTTTAATTTGTTTGAAATCAAATTTCGAGTAATTTCGATTGTCCATGTACTTACTTAACTGGTTGCATGACGCTGGTCTGGTGTTCAATGGTAACAAAACTAAGCTGTTATACATAAGTTCAAGAACAAACTTATCTAGGAATGGTAACTAGCAGTCGTATGAAATGGGTAATTCTTTCATAATTTCCGCAGAACTTACATAAGTAAATCTATAATAGAATAATGGTTTAAGTTCCTATGCAGTTACGTGTAGCACACATTTAAACAAAATCTTCCAACTACAGCTCCGTATTCTGAAAGCCGTAGAACGCTATGTAGAATAAAATTAAAATTTAAAGGTGACAACGATGAACTATTCCTCTACTGTAAGATACTTCCTGCACACTAACAGGCATACCTACTTACTAATCAACATTAACCCGTAGTGCATTAAATAAACAAAAAAAAAATAGATTAAACAATGTACAATAAAACAATTAAGAAAAGTAGCTTTTTATTTCATTTCATTTCATTTCATTTCATTTATTCACTTAAAGGTTTTAACATGTAGTACAACACAAAGTGGAAAAAACGATGATGAGGTATGTTACAAACCGCCTTATCTAGGCACACGTGATATACAATTTAAATATATTAACATGCATATGTAAGAACTAACGACATGGATACTACAACAAAGAGATTATAATAATACATTCTGTTGTAACATTTAGTTTCATTTCTATTCATTTAGATCAATTGAATTAATATTAATTCATTAATTATCATTCATTTTCCCCCTTAGATATACTAATAATAAAAAAATTATAATAATAAAAAAAAAAAAAAAATACATTCTATTTCATGTCACATTGATTAAAAATAAAAAAATAAAATAAAAAAATAGTCCATAATACATACATTAACAGAATTGTTCTACAATTTAATATAATAAAATGTCTTTAACTCTCATTAAACTTATCTTCTAGGTATTCTTTAACAGTATAGTACGCTTTGTCTAGAAGCATTTTTTTCAAAATAGACTCAAAATTTCCCTGGAGGGCTTTTACGGTGTCTGGCAAGTGATTGTAAAGTTGGACAGCCATATACAACGGTCCATTTTTAAATATGTCGAGGCGCGGTGTTGGGCGGCGAAGGTTGTTACCTCGGCGTGAGACATAGCGGCCGGGCATGTCACCGATCCGTTCAAAGTAATTCGGGCGTCTTCGTACGAGTCGACACAGTTCGTAAATGTACAGGCCGGGAACAGTAAGGATTTTTAATTTAATGAACCACGGTTTACACGATTCCCTGGGTGGTGTTAATGTAATTATTCTAAGGCAACGCTTTTGTAGGACGAATACAGCTTGTACGTCGGACGAGTTACCCCAGAGAGCGATTCCGTACCTTATCCAGGCGGCGGCATGACTGTGGTATGCAGTCAGTGCACACTCCTCATTCGTACATTTCCGTAGTTCACGCAACGCATAAGTAAATCGACTCAGTTTGCTTGTTACTTCGGATACGTGGGGTTTCCACGATAAAGTCGAGTCCAAGGTGATGCCTAGAAGCGTGAATGTGTCTACTACTTCAATGGTTTTCCCTTCGTGAGTTATGTCGAGTAGTTGGATTGGTCTTTGATGTGGTCGAAATTGCATTATTTTTGTTTTTTCTAAGTTCATAACTAAGCCTATTTCCTCAAGATGCTTCGCTAATTTGTTTAACGATATTGTTATTTCATTATGCAGTTTGTTTATGCATTTATAGTCACAAGAAATGACCAGAGTCACATCATCCGCAAACTGCACAACATAGTGTGGTACAGCTGAAGGAAGATCATTTACGTAACTTAAAAATAACAAACATCCCAGTACACTTCCCTGCGGTATCGATCCTGAAACAGTTTCGGTCGTGGAGTTAACGTACCTAAGCTTCATGTTATCATCAAGATGTGTAACTTGTACAAATTGTCGTCTGTTGTTTAGGTATGATTTAAGCCATTTATGGGCAGGTCCACGTATACCCTGCGACTCTAGCTTTTTCAACAGAACGTCGTGCAAAACTCGATCATATGCCTTTGATATGTCTATAAAGATCGCTACGACGTACTTGTTTTGATTTAGTGAATTTATTATTTCCAGATTACAATCAAGCACGGCCGACGTTGTTGAACGATTTTCACGGAAGGCATGTTGATTTTTATTTAGCGTATCAAATTTTTCAAAAAAATTATATATTCTTTTACATATTACTTTTTCAAAAATTTTTGAATTAGCTGGCAATATGGCAATAGGACGGTAGTTTTGAGCACACAGTTTATTCCCTTTTTTAAAAATAGGTATTACTTTGGCTAATTTCAAACTCTCTGGTAGGTCGCCCTGGTCGTAAGATTGATTTATTAAGAATGCTAATGGAGGTACGAATTCATCAACACAGTACGCCAGTAACGAGCTCGGAATCTCGTCGTGTCCGCATGCGTTGCTTTTCTTTAAGTTCAAGATAGCTTTTCGAACCTCGATTTCCGAGACTGGTTCTAAATAAAAGGAGTTAGGTAAAGATCGTTTGTCGCGCAGGTTACAGATAGATTTAATTTTATTATTACTAATGCTTAAATAATATTTGTTAAATAAATTTGCTATTGATATTGGACATGTCATTTTTTCATTATTAATATTATTTAAATTAATATTTTGATATTTTTTTTGATATTTGATATTTGATATTTTGATATTATACCACTAAGGTGGCAATCAAGCGTGGTAAGGTGGCAATACGGCCTGCCTGATGGTAAACAGTCACCGTAGCCTATAGACATTTGCAACTCATGCGTTGCCGACACTCTAGAAACATTTTCACATATTTCTTGAAGAATTCCATGATGTAGTGCCTTGGCAAATCCTTGGCTGGGAACTCATTCCACAGGTTAAGTGTTCCCGGAAGAAAACTTCTCTGGAACCACTCAGTACGCGACCATTGCGGTTCCAGCGTGTGAGGGTGAATTCAGCACCACTGCGGGTATACCATCCGGCCCACTCGATTAATGAATGTCGAAAGAGAGAAAACTATCCGCCTGATATCTTGCTGGGTAATAGAGATTTCCAGCATTGAGGTAAGGGGATGGTAGGTGGCACAGATTCCCGTCATTTTCCCAGCAAAGAGATTCTGAGTATAATAGGCTGAGTATAGTAGAATAGGCTTTCTCCGTCCGTCCGTCGGCCGTCCGATTTTTGCAGTGGTAGCATGGACGGTTGACAGAAATTTCCCTCGGCAGCTTTAGCGAGCGACCAGAAAGCACGGCTCCCAGGAGGAAAGCTCGCAAGCGGGTCGCCAACTCTGCCGACGAAAACGAAATTTGCTCTAGCGACCACTCATTTACTAGACCTCGAGGCAGCGTTCAGTTTGCGCTTCAAAACAATGACATTAGGATCCCCATTAACATGTTTTGTGGTGCAAGAATTGTAAGCAGCCTGCTTAAGAAGATTGGCTTCCCTACAATGCCGAATAAACCACGGCCGCTTTTTAGCTGCCGCAGTAGCCACAAGGCGATTGGGAAAGGCCGCAGCCACTGCGATTGCGCACGAATCAATGTCGTACAAGCACTGCTATCTCGACGGGTATGAAGCATAGAATTCACGCAATCCATCCCAGTCTGCCGACCTATAGTGTTATACGCAACGATATCCATCAGGCTGAGGTAGGTCACGTCTGGTGTAAGGCACTTGGGTCCGGATGAGACAGTGATCCTACAACTCAAGCCGCGCATCCACTGAGATTTTATACTCATCCGAATGTGTGGTCAGCAGAAGCTCCAGTAGAGAGCTTGCATGGTCCACTACATCTGGTATTCTTGTGGGAGAATAAATCAGTTGCGAGAAACCATAGGCCAGAGCAAATTCATGAGTAGAGTAACTTTCCCGAAGTTGACAAAAGAAAACAACAAATATATTTATCAACTTATGTTACGGCAAATTTACACTTGAATATGTAATACCTAAACACAAAAATCTAAGGAACGATTTCTTCATATTATTATACACCGTTATTACAAATATTTATTTTTATTTAAATAACCTTGACAACAAAAACCTTGTAGTATTATAAAAATAAGCATTATAAAAAAAACAATACTCTATGTCAACACGTTTTCTATCTACTCGTAGTAACCTGTTGTTATACACCGTTGTGTTTTTTTTGTACGCAGGCGGGGAACTCCGAGGAAGAGGTCTGGCCTCCATTGCCACCAAGTTCCGCGTGCATAGCACTCTAATTGAACACCTCACCTTCTTTATAATCTGACACTCACTTAATTTTAATATTGTCTATTTTTGCGATCTACCGACAAATGTGTAGTGTACAGAAAAACTTTGTAAGCTTATAATTATACTACTACTACTACCACAACTTCACGCCAAATTCCTTACGGGGTAGGCAGAGAGAACCGAGCGCCACGCGACTCGATCCTTACATACCTCACTCGCTTCTTTAACATTCATTGCTCATTTCATGCACGCTCGCTGGTTTCTAGAGCTCCTGACATCACCTTCTGATAGAACACGACCAATTTGGTCATGGTAGGTAAGTCTTGGCCTTCCTCGGCTTCTACAAAATATATAATTATACACTATATATAATACTATTATGTTTATGACATATACATAAATAAATAAAATGTTCACAAAAATAATTCCCAATGGATAAACCATCACAATACATTATCCCTAAACAACATTTTCGCGCCCACGATGAACATATTAGCAAATCACGCGATCGGATAAAATGGCGGATGTAAATATAATATACAAAATTGGAAAATGGCGTAGTTTCGGAAAAATGTTCTGGGAAATTGAATGTGTATTGAGAATGACTGGCAATCTTTACCGATTTATAAAAGGAATAGGTAATGTTCATTCATTCATTCGTGTGCTGAACATGTACGTATATGAAATATATCGGAGACTGCTACACCGATGATGGCCAATACTGACGCAGTCTTTACTGGCAATGCAGAGGCGAACATTTTAGAGTTGTGATATCCTAGTGGATAAGGTATTGGCCTATTGACCAACGGGTCCACGATTCGAATGGTGGTGCGGGCATGTACCACTAAATTCGTTTTTTTTTTATTTATGTACATATTTATCACTTGCTCGGCGATGACGGAAATTATATTTATAGAGAGAGATCTGGTTTTCCTTCAAGGACTATTTTTTATTTATCTTAGGTAGCGGACCCCGCCAATACTAATGGATTACGAAGTAGGGTAACGCGAAAAAGAAGAAGCAGAAGCCAAAATTTCTATCATATGGTTTTTGCCTGCCTGTTTGTTGGCCAGTCAGCCTCAGATCATATACTTCCTTTTATGATATGTTATGAGGCAAAAACACAGGCAGTCTTAATTTAAACTTGCGCACAAAGGGTTCCGTACCATCGTCCAATACTTATCAGAGAGTTTTACTGAATTTAAATGTTAGTAGCCATCAGCTGATTGCTAGAAAGGATACGTATGAGTGGATTAACGGCATCCGTCGGGAGCATTGCGACCCGTCACGAGTGACGTTTAGTCTAAACAGCTTTTGTTAGTAAATAAAGTCAACATTTGCTGAAATGAAATAGTACTGTAATAACATACCTTTTTATAAAGTTTTTTCCTTTTCTTCGTATTAATTCAATATTTCTGTAAACTTATCCTTTCCTGCTCCACTCATCGTATAATTTTCTTATTACCATAATATAATTTACTTTCATATACATTTTCCTATTTTGTACAATCCTTTCACTAAATTTAATATTTTCAAATGTGATGACATAATATTTGATATTTTTTCTTTAGTATGTATATCTTCACGCCAGGTCCGTTGCTGGGTAGGCAGAGAGAACCGAGCGCCATAAGACGCGGTCCTTACACACTTCACTCGCTTCTTTCACATTCATAGCTCTTTTCATGCACGCTCGCCGGTTCCTAAGGCTCCTGATATCACCTTCTGATAAAACACGACCAATTTGGTCATGGTAGGTTAGTATTGGTCTTCCTCGGCTCCTACATCCTTCCACTTTCGCATTGTATATCTGTTTCGTCATTCCCTGCATGGCATGCCCTTTCTTATCTTAACACCGACACTCTCTTTCAGTCCAACTCTCTTTCGTACGTCATCATTTCGAACGCGGTAGGTTTTCTTTAGTTTTTAATTAAAATGTTCTTGGTAGTCGATAATACCGTCGGTAATCTAAGTTTAAATAATCGGCAAAGATTGCCGACTATTTAAACTTAGATTTTGACATAGAGCGATTGCCGTCTGATTCAGATGGTTACCGGACCTTTCTTCAGTTTCGAAATGTAATTTGTTCGATGTGTTTGTATCCTCGCGATGTTTTCCTTTACCGCCGAACGAGTGATAATTGCAATATGCACATAAATTTGAAAACATGTATTTACTAGTATATACTCTCGCTATGATTCGAACTAGGGACCGTGGGCCGTATATAATATGCATAATAGTCTGGTGCCTAATCCGCCGTGCTGCCAAGCGGTCGTGGTAACAGTTTAATAAATACTCTTTGAGCATTTCAGGTCTTTACCTATTACGATTTAAGATTTCTAATTGGTAGCGGAAGCACGCAAAGCAAGTTAGATCAAATTGCAAGATATCTTCTGACGGGCAGAGAGACCGATACAGCAACACGGTTCCGTAGGCAGCCCAAAAGTAGACTTATTTAGAATGTAGGAGCTGAGATAATCTCAGCGGGGCGATTTATCAAGTCCAAGAGATTGGGTCCGCGCCGTTCACTTGAAAAATCGTCAGAATGATTGTATCTCAGAATGAATACTTCGATTGTTGCGAATACGTTATCTTTTTAATATACAAAAAACAAGTGTGCTTTAGACCACGCGACTGAAGTAAAACTTCTTTAGCTCCATAGTGTGATACAGACAACAGGCCTGCACTGTGTCTTACATATACGAAACATAATTCGCTATGAGAGAGAGAAAGAAAATGTGTGCTCGCACCTCTCTCTTGCCCCTACACTAATATACGAAACGTAACTCTCTCTCTTTCTATCTTCACTAACTTATATCTCCCTATCAACTTCCGTTCGCCTCGCCCGATCACACTTTTCATAACGCTCTCACCAGCTTACTCCCCAAGTCACGCATTCACCTTACTCCCCAAGTCAAGCGAACGTCAAAGCAAGCTTCAAAAACAAGCATACGGTCTGCCTGATTCTAAGCAGTTTCTCGTACCTTACGTTACTTATGTTAATTCGTCCGAGCTGGCCCCGCTGAACATCACTCACTAGTGCTACATCACTACTCAAAGACAGTGTGGTTCGATAATATGCTAATCAAGGCGCGGCTTAGGATTCCTAGTATTAGGTTATACTTGTGTTAGGAAACTCCGCTCTTCCGTATCATTAAGGTAACGGCAGTACATGTGAGTACGGACTCTGTGCACAGACGTAATCCTACTAATATTATAAATGCGAAAGTTTGTATGTATGGATGAATGTTTGTTGCTCTTTCACGCTTAAACGGCTGAACGGATTTGAATGAAATTTGGCACGTAGATAGATTATGATCTGGATTAACACATAGGCTACGTTATTTGACTCCACGCGGGCGGAGCCGCGGGCAGCAGCTAGTACGTCGATATAACGTTGTCGACTAAGTTTTTTATTCGAGCCATTGAACTAGAAGGTGCTCGTCGATGCTCATTCCGAATTCGGAGCCATTGTGTCGTAAATATTAGCAGTGTGAAGAGGCGCGGGAAATCACCGCGCACTCGGCACTAACTCGAGAGTAATTCGTTTGGGGCGATAAAACGTCGATTGAGGTAGCCTGGTACCGATATTGGATAAAGGAACGTTTACACCCCTCGTGTTCGAGGCTCGACATTGAAAGTAAAATCGGTACGTACTATTTGTTTAGATATTATTTCCAAAGTCATTGTCTATATTAAATACTGAAATGATAAGTATCGCTTTAAGTTTTGGCATAGCCAGAGTGACGCCCCTGGTGTTGCAAATGCCCATAGGTTACGGTCAACTGCTTACCATCAGGCAGGCCGGATGATTGTTTGCTACCTTAGTGGTATAAAAAAATAACTACATATAAAATTAAAAGTTTCACGTTCATATTAATTCAGATTTTTTTTTTAATTGGTGATTATAACATTTTTTCATGTCATGTATGTTTGTATAACAGAAACTTTTTAATGAAGTGCTTTGATCTATTTGTATATTGAACTTTATGTAATTTCTACGCTTACTAGCTCGATTTTTTGAGTCGCAGTATAGAGAACAGATTTTCACAAGAAATTAATGCTACCAGGCGGCGTTATTAGAAAATATATTTTCTACTAACTTATAAATTGACAATCAAGTCTTCACCTGATATGAATGGCAGCAAATGTCTGCATACTCCTCTAGGATACTGCTCAAACTTTATTTTAGGCAGTATCTCTCAGCGGACGGAGTCCAAACGCCCTGGACACTGTCCTCTGTCGACAACAGTCGGGGCGGACAGTGCCACGTGGTCCATAACTCGTGTTAACTCTTTTTTAGGGTTCCGTACCCAAATGGTAAAATGGAACCCTATTACTGAGATTTCGCTGTCCGTCCGTCCGTCCGTCTGTCATCAGGCTGTATCTCACGAACCGTGATAGTTAGACATTTTCACAGATGATGTATTTCTGTTGCCGCTATAACAACAAATACTAAAAAATAGAATAACATAAATATTTAAGGGGGCTCCCATACAACAAACGTGATTTTTTTTGCTCGTTTTTGCTCGATATTGATAACGGCAACAGGTAGACGCTTGAAATATTCACAGAATATTTAGTTATATATTCACTTTAAGAATAAATAATTAAATTAAAATAAATAATTAGATAATGGTACGGAACCCTTCGTGCGCGAGTCCGACTCGCACTTAGCCGATTTTTTTTATTCAACGCCGGGAGGAAAACGCAACCTGGATCACCTGACTTAAAGCACAGAAAAACACGACCTAGAGTCTAGAATGCGAGATAAATGAGAAACTAAATAACGAGAGCGCAGAAATCATAGCAAATAAAAGAAATAGGATTATGTTTCTCATTTGCGATGAAAAATAATGAGGTCACTAACAAAAGTAACAAATACTAGAAATATCGTTGTGTCAACTTGTTTCAGTAAACATTTACATAAAAATAGGAAATAGATAATGATAAAGTGGATAGTAACTCCTCACTGACTAAAAGACTGGCAACCACACTCACTCGTAGGAATAACATAATCCTCTAGAGAGTTGTTGTTTGGCTGTGGTTTTCTGTTAGGTGGAGGTACTTTCCCCGACGGGCTACTTTGACGCGCTCTAGATAGAGTGTATTGTTTAAGCGAGATCGCTTAAACCCTTGTAACCTGTACTTGTAAACAAATAAAGAAATTTTGAATAAGTCCGCCATTGGTCGTCATGTTGGGATTTTTAAGACATTATGTCTATTCTTCCTAACGCTATCCCTTTTCCAAATCCATTGGGATTGGCGGGGTCCGCTACCTAAACCTAAGGATTTGGCGAAGATATTGATTTAGATTTGGAGCGACTGCGTCAGACCGCCACAACCAGAGGGAAAACCAGACTTTTCTTAGGTTAGGTCTTACGTCTTTTCGAAATATACTTAATTCTTAGGCGTGCTGGTTTATTCACGATGTTTTCCTGTGTACATAAATCCGAAAAAAAGGACTCGAACCGAGCATCAGTTGATCAATAACTCAACTGGTTGGTGACGTTATATAGCCGATATTGACGAAACGGTATAGCGCTTCCAATGATACCTCATTTGTTAATATGCCACAAATAGTTTAGGATGCCATAACATTCATACATAACATTGTAATTATATACGTTTGTGTATTTATTTATATAATTACTTTATTTCCTTTAAGTTATGCTCTGCGCCACCCTACCTTTTTTCTTTACTTCTCCTCTACCCTAAGGTTATCTGGAAGAGATCGCATCGCGATAAAACGATGAGACCGCCGTTGTACTGATACTTTGTTATTGTTCTTTTCTTATGTATTTTTCTTTTGGTGTAATAAAGAGTATTGTATTGTATTGTATTCATAGCCGCCCCGAATGAACCCGACCGCTGGCCGAGCGGTTAGCAATATAGTCGGGTTATGTTACGTTACCGCTATGTAAATACATAAAAAAAAAATGGGTGCGTGTATCTACTTATGTACGCGCGTGAGAAGTTATACTTCTTTGGGATCATTAAATAAATATTTAACATAAATAAATAAATTATATTTGGTATTAATTACATATATTAAATAATAATATTTTAATTTATAAAAAGGGTTATTGGAGTAAAATTAAAAAACGTCTTTCAAGTAGTAGCGGCGATGTTTATGGAATGTATTACATACAAGTCAAATGTCAAGTACAAATGTTATACATTTTTAACTATAGCGCCATCTATCGGTAATACCGGGAAACATTTAGCAGCTTCAACCTGTTACTTTTGTGTTACAGTGATACGCGCGCATCTTAAAATTTCACTCTCATCATTTTTTAATAACGCGCCTAAAGAAGTATAACTTCAAAAAAACACATACCCGCAGCACACGGAACATCCTCCTATTGAATTTGTAGCCTGTTAATATTGTATGTTTAGAGAGTTGGCAGCCCTGTGCATGTGCCATTGTGTTGGCACCATTATTGCGGTATCGCTGAGAGTAATTTGTCGCGATAAGCCTTTATTGCAAACGTAATGTCGCCCGACTATTTTTTTTTTTGCCTATTTTTTACGTATTGATGGCAACACTTAGTTTTGGGGCCGCGATAGCGAGAATGGGGAGTGGAATGGATGTTATGTGAAGTACTTTTGTTATCTCTTATATTATATGTTTATATCTAAATTTAGATTTTTTTCTTTATTTGACATTGGGCTTTCGCAGGCACTTAGATTTTAGACACGTCCTTTTTTATACTACGTCGGGAGGTGTACAAGCATACGGCTCACCTGATGTAAAGCGGGTACCGTAGCCTACTAACTCTTGCGATATATTAATTATTACTCGCGCGATGCCTCCTCTGATGCTTACACAGCAACTCCTTGGGAGCTTACTGGTAACCTCACTCACACGCAGGAACACAACAATCCTCTAGGGAGTTGTTATTTGACTGTGGTTTTCTGTGAGGTGGAGGTACTTTCCCAGACGGGTTGTTTTGATGCGCCCTACCTATCTTAAAACATCCAGACCAAGAAAACATGCACACAAATGTTTGCCTTGTGTGGGAATCGAACCCACGAGCGTTAGTGTCAAAGTTGCGTCATTCACGACTGAGCCACCGAGCTCGTCAATAATTCTAATAATAAATGTCTAACATTTTTTTAACAAAATGTTAATTGATAATGTTCATTCCTCTTAGTTTTAGTTTTTCATTTTTAATCTACCAGTAGCAGCAGAATCTTGTAATTAAAAGATTTTTTTCAAATCACATTACAATAAATTTAATTATATTAATATTTATGCTCAGTCATTTCCAGGCAATTTTATTTGTCAAATATTCATCAATTTCGTAGTAAGCCTTTGAAGTTATTATATGGAAAGGACAGAAATGTTTCAGGCAATATACGAGTAATACAGCACTGAATGCAACAAAATAACTACCAGCTCTGACAAGTCGATATAATACATAACTTATTCCTGCTTGTAAGATTTTCATATGCCTAATTTTGAAACCGCTTTTATATTTTTAAACCTTATTAATTTTAAACTTTGTATCTTCATGTAAGCAGTCCCTTGCAGGATAAGCAGAGCGCCACACGATATCGGTCCTTCCTGACATAGCACGCTCGCTTTTTTAACAAGGTCTTCTCATGTTCGCTCGCCACTTTCTCCGGTAATCATAATTATTATATTGTAAATAGCATATGGCATACACTTACTGCCATATATTGACGAAGCATGTTTATACTGAATATCTCTATATTCATATGTGAAAAAAAAAATAACTAGACTTGGCATAATTAAAGTTCACATTGAAAAGGAGTACAGAAAGATAACATTTATTCATAAATATGAACAAAATTAAGAAATTTGTATGCAATGATTGCAGAAGTATATACTCTTTGAAAAATGCTGGTTTCCTCACGATATTTACTATCACCGCCGAGCAAGTTATAACAAATCCTACTAATATTATAAATGTGAATGTCCGTTTGTTTGTTACGCTTTCACGCGAAAACTACTGAACCGATCATCATGAAACTTTGTACACATATTCTTGGAGATATCAGAAGTAAAATAGGATACTATATATATATATATATATATATATATATATATATATATATATATATATATATATATATATATATATATTTCTTATCAATGCGAGCGAAGCCGCGGGTAAAAGCTAGTATGTCATAAATCCGAAAACACTAATTTAGTGGTATACATGCCACACTAAGATTCGAACCAGGGGCGGTGGGTTACTAGCTTGGTTTCACATCCACTAGGCAGGCACAAGGCTATCGCCACTGTATTATCAATTGATTTACACTCAACGATTCATTATTGATTGTTCCAAAAAGTGTTTTTTTAATATTTAAATTAAATCCTATTAATGTAGGTACGGGACTTACAGCGATTTGTTTTTATATTTACAAATAAAAAACAAATCGCGGTAAGTCCCGTACCTACATTATTAGTGTAAACGGCCGTGAAAGTTTCAAATCATACATGAAATCCTGTATAGGTACTCTTCATTATATCTTCTCTTCAGGTTTCAGTGACCGCGACTGGCCGAAATTCCACAAGACCACATCATTCATTTAAATTTAAGCGTTATTATGCTTTTTTAAACAGTATACAATGCATTTTGTTGTGTTACGTAAGCTGCTGTCATGCACAAATACGTCACAGGAATAATGAGGTGTACCTTGGCTAAGCCACATTTACAAAAATGATAACGTGTTGTTTGACATTTTCTTGGTGTTGCCACAGGTTTCGTCAAGGCTGCACAGTTAATTTGCCTTTTGTAATATAACAGTAGGTATATTAAAAAGTAAGTCAATTTACATTGCGTTTAATATTCATATTTCATTCATTCACAAAAAATACAATGTATGTACAAAGTAAACAACGCATATTTTATTTCAACAATGTTACATCAAGTTAATATGTGATAATCTATACTCAGTGCGACCACAGACTAATATGTATTTGACATTGACAGATTATCCGCATTTTGTATTTCACGCGGAAGAGTTTATTTTGTTTAATTTATAACATTTCTAACACATATTATGCATACATTTTACCTTCGTCTCATTATAAACTTTTATATTATCAGTAATATTAAAGTATTTGAGGAGTTTCTGTATTAGCAGCGGAGTAACAATGCGCGAGAATGCAAATATTTGTTAATCACATCACAGTAAGTACATTTTTAAGAGAGGTAGGAGGTGTCGTGCTGTTCTCCGTCCCCCTCAGATCTTGCTGTTTTGAAGCATGGCAGGACCTTTTGCTCTAATTCCTGGAGGATGGCTTTGTTCGTATGCGTGAGTAAAGTCGCCAGTTATTTGAGAAGTCGCTATGCGGACAGCGGTAGGACCGGTGGATGTCGAAGCGCAACAAACATTGTAGGCGCGGCAGGCTGCCGCGGCGGTCAGGAGACCTGGTGATCCGGCTGCCCGCTGACCGCCCGCAGGTCAGTAGAGTTCCCAAACCCTGGGATCACATAATCTCCGCCCCGGGAGGCTGAACTGTCAACCCGTCTCTGCTGCAGTAGTCGTGCCGGATAAGGAGACCGGAGTGGACCCGGCTGCCGCAGCAGACGTTTCCCCGGGCGTTCTTCCGCCCGCGGTCCCACAAATCGCAAAACCTGCACTGTCCAGTGGTAGAAGACACCGCGCTTTTTTATTTTTAAAAACCTCCATGCCAATAAACATGGAAAGACGTAAAGGAAAACGTGTAATTACAGCGGATACCTGTTCCACGATAAATGTGGATTTTTGCAACATCAGGGGACCTCATTCCAACATCAATACGGTACACCACCATCTAAAGACCGCACGCCGACCATTCTTTTCATCACGGAGACACAAATATCCTCACCGGCCGACACATCCTACTTACATTATCCCGGGTACAAACTCGAGCACTTATTTGAGCGCGGTGCCGGGGTATGCATGTTCGTTCGGTAGGACATTGTTCAGCGCCTGATGACAAAATATTATACTATTTTTGACATGAACTAGCAGTCCCCCACTTGTGGACATAATACTTAACACAATACTCCAACATGTGTTCTGGTTCTCCCGCCAATAATTAATGGCTTACATTTTTTTTTATAATGTATGGCAATAGTGTTGCTACTTTATGCCAGTGTCAAAGTCTTCAGTTTAGAACCATTTGAAAATCTTAATTCTATGTTCCAGCTTCAGGAACTGTGCTGAAAAAATACTTGGGAAGGGTACGTAGACCCAATCAACCCAGTTTAAATACCACCCGTAAAACGATAGTGATTTTTACAAGGTGTTCTTGATGAACTTATTCATGTCTTCCAAAAAGTGCATAAACGTGTTATATTTGAGTTTTTTCATTACTGTATAATTTCACTAGCACTTATGTTACTATCTACACACATCAAAAGTGTCTAGGGATCAAGCATTTTTATGCGGATTTCTTGAGATTGAGATGTGGCTTTGTAATAAAAAAATATATAAAATATATAAACGTATACGACACTGGAGAACCCCTGGACGCCAACAGCGATTAAAATCCTGCCAGGAAGTCCATCCTTATAGTGGTGGAACCATCATGGTATGGGCGGGTATTTGGATCGGCGGAAGAACTGAGTTGATTTGGATCAGAGGCAACCTCAACGCTCAAATTTATGCTGAGACGATTGTATCAGACGTCATCGTTCCTCTACAAGTGCAAATCGGTCCCTTATTTTAGTTAATGCATGATAATGCACGACCGCACACCGCAAGAGTTGTAAGACAGACTCTCGCCGCAGCTAACATCAATGTTATGCCCTGGCCTGCTCAGTCGCCAGACTTGAACCCGATTGAGCATGCATGGGATATGCTACAGAGAAGAGCTCTGCCGAATATGGAGGGTATCCAGTCGCAAGAAGACCTTTTTTTGTTGTTGCAACGAACGTGGGCGGCCATTCCACAGCGTGATTTGGATGAACTCATTTTGAGTATGCCAAACCGATGTTCTTGTGTTGTTAGTGTTCGCGGTAGAAACACGGATTATTAATTGTTTAAGTTACCCAATAAAATTTTAAAGAAAACTGTTATTTCAGTCTTTTTTTCGAACTTTAATGTTAGTGGTTCAAATGTCAAAAATCCCTTTATTATGAAAATGGCAAATTTCTTTATTAATGCAAAGGTGACTTGGTTTATCGTTACTGTAGACAAACGAAAACACTTTATTTGATGAATCCTTAAAGAAAATTTTAATTAATATCAATCAGGAGAAAAGTTATTGCAAAAATATATGTTGATCCCTAGACACTTTTGATGTGTGTATATATATAAAATACTATCGAAATTGTCACACAAAACTAATTTTATACTGAATTGTAAAAAATTTAAGTAAAACAATAATGTCACTCGTCAAAAGCGCGGGAAGAAGTCCGGCTTACATTTAATCTTGAGAAATAATACTACGAAATGTAAAATATACCGAATCGCAGTGATGTAAGTAACGCATATTTATTGCGGTGTCACTCGATATTTCTAACAGATAAAAGCTTCACTGCTCCGTAACGAGTCCTCAGTAAATACTCGGACGCGCAGTTCGCTCAATTACGTCGCAGAACATGGAATTAGAATTTATGGAAGAATATAAATGCCCTATTGTAATACTCATTCGCATGTCACTAGTTCAACTAACCTGTCACTAGTATACGATGACAGGTTGACAGTTAGGTCTTAAGACAATTTAGATTAGGTCTTAACAAAATTAGGGCGACATATAGCTTTATACGCCCTCCTAAAAAAGAAAATCATTTATTTGCCAATAGGACCTTACGGGCACTTAGACACGTCATACATTCTTTAAATTAGATCATATTGTATCTTAATAATTTTCCATAGTTTGTTTTTTTCAGTTTTAATCTCTCGTTTTTAATCTACCAGCATTTCGAAAATGACCATTGTCGAAAAAGAAGAAAAAAGAAAAAGAAGAAAAAAAGCCAGAAGAAACTTGCCAATAGGGGTCTTTTTTTCTCATCATCAATATAAGTATCTATATATTACAATAAATATATGTGAGTGTACATATAGTGATATCAAGGGGTACAATAAAAGATATATTAATGCATGTGCTGAATCATTTCCAAACATATCTGTCAGTTAGATATTCATCGATTCTGTAAAAACCCTTTTACATAGAGTATTTTTGATGTACATTTTGATCATATTGTCAGGCAAGGACAGAATTGTTTCAGGTAATTTATTATAGAATCGAATACAATTTACAAGAAAAGATCTACTATTCTTAGCGAGCTGATGTACGCAATCTATTCCTGCTTCTAAGATTTTCATTAAATTTTGAAAATTACTATATTTTTACGAGCATATATTATGTTCTCATAAATATACTGAGAGGTAATCGCGAGGATATTTATTTCTTTAAATAGTTCTCTAAGCGAATCCCTGAAGCCGATGTTATAAATGGAGCGGATGACTCTCTTTTGTAATATAAAAAAAACAGTTTCAGTGTCAGCAGCAGCTCCATACGACATAATGCTGTGAAAGTAGCTGAAATAGACTAAGCGAGCAGTAGCCACATCCGTCAATTGTCTAATTCTCCTCACTTCATTATGCGGCGGAGCTGAGCTTACTGGATAGCTTTTTAATGTAGGGACCCCACTGTATTTGAAGTCTATTGTAATTCCAATAATACAGTATCATTAATAAATTCTAGTACATTATTGTCAATGAGAACTTCTGCATTGGCAGAGGGCATATTTAGTGGACAAAATTTGATACATTTGGTTTTAGTTGAGTTTAATAAAAGATTTGTGTGAACCAATTTAGAATGGCAGATAGAACACTATTTACCTTGTCAATATTTTCGCACCGGCGAGTAACATTAAAAATTAAAGAAGTATCATCAGCAAACAGTAGTAAATCCGCCATTTTCTGTACTATGTAGGGCAGATCATTCACATATAGTAAAAATAAAAAGCCCAATATAGAGTCCTTGGGCACCCCAATATTAACATCGCTGCCTTTAGATTTGACCCCATTTATATCAACAGTCTGTATTCTGTTACTTAAGTAAGTTGCAAGCGAGATGCGAGAGACTGCAGTCACATGTGAATTTTATTGTGTTGTATGTATTACATACATATCATCACGCCTGTCTCCCATTGGGGTAAGCAGAGACTAAAGAACGCCAGGTGCACCGATCCAAACATACCGCTCTCGCTTCTTCTACACTTATCAACCTCTTCATGCATGCTCTTCGGTTTTGGGTACTTTTGATTTAAATGTATTTGATTTACTATTTGATTTATTTGTATGTATTATCTATGACTTTTAAGTGCATAATATCCAACAGATATTTATGATGAGCTCGGTGGCTCAGTCGTGACTCGTGAATGACGCGACTTTGACACCAACGCTCGTGGGTTCGATTCGAGAGGTAGGGCGCATCAAAGCAGCCTATTTGGTGAAGTACCTCCACTTCACTGAAAACTGCAGTCAAATAATAATTCCCTAGAGGGTTGTTGTGTTCCTGCGTGTGAGTGAGGTCACCAGTGAGCTCTCAAGGAGTTGCTGTGTGAGCAGCACAGGAGGCATCGTGCAAGTGATACTTAATATATCGCAAGCGATGATAGGCCATGGTACCCGCTTTACATCAGGTGGGCCGTATGCTTGGATGCCTCCCGACATAGTAAAAAAAAAACAGGCTACACTCCGGGAGTGCCGGCAGAAGTGAAAACTTGAACATGCGGACCAAACAGTTATATTTATAAACTACAACAACAAGAAAATAATGCCCTATGAACGATCTTTAATGGTTTAATTAGAGGTAACTAATGTTTTAGCGCTGCAGCGAACTTAAATTCTAATTCTCAGAAAAATCTTACGGTCAGGGTCACGTGTCCTGACGCGAGTTTAACATTTCTTACTCATCCCGAAAAGTGCACAACGCCGCTAAAGCAGGTTTCACTTCAAAAAAAAGATAGTTGTATGTTGATGGTAGTTTCATTGTGTAAGTCCAAAGATGACCTCACCTGTGCGTGGTGCGCCCTACGTACCAGCAATAGAAGTGCTGCTCACGGTAGGAATGTGAAAGATATATCCGCACCGGAAACCGTAGCAAACTGACAACTACCTGAAGTTTGTTATGTGCGAGTGAGTTTACCAGTAAGCTAACACAATACATCATAGCGTCGTTTTTAGAATTATTTATACGTAGTGCTAACGTGACATAATAAATAGTAGTAATTAGTACTGTCGTGGAAAGCTAACACTGACGAGTTTGAGTGCCCGTGATGCCTAGCTCGGTGATATAATGATCATTTCTCAAAACTAATTAACAAAGTTTATGTTTAGTAATTTGACACGGAGAGACGTGTTCGCGAACTAACAGATAATATAACGGCCTCGTTCTCTTGATACCTCAGTGTGTTTTGTGTTAAGAGTGTTTTATTAGAAGATAATGTCAGGAGTCTTAGGAACATCGCATGAAAAGGGCTATGAATGTTACAGAACCGAGGGAAGTGAGTAAGGCCCGCGTTTTATGGTGCTCGGTCCTCTAGGGACCTAGCGTGAAGATAAAGATTGATAGATTGTAACAGACTCAACAGGTAACAAACAATTGTATACCAGTGGCAGGTAGCGCAGTTGCCGGTTTTGGAAACACCCTACATCCTCAGTGACCGCAGCGGGCAGACCTATTAGCGGGGACTAACGTCTTATCGATAATATGTATAGTGTCTGAGGAACTTGTCGTGGAACGGCGAGACACGTGTTACAGAGACGACCAGGACAGCAGCAGCGAAGGGGGCATGCGGTTCATGCTTCAGCTGGCGGACAATCTCAGGACAGCCGCAACAACCGAGACAGAGACGACCGGAGCAACCATAGCAGCAACGGCATGCACCTACTAATGGTGATGGGTGGGTGTAGGCCGGCAGTAGTTATCATGAACAAATAAATAGATCGAATTGAATCGTAGCCTAGGTAGCGACAATTGTGTTTGTTGTGTACGTTCCTTCTATGAGTTTATAATCAGATTGAGAGTGTGATTATTATTTGTGATATAAAGTCAATCCTGTATGACCAGCGGACATATACATCATAGTCGTTAAGGCCTTGTGCTCAACGAGTACGATGAACGTTTTAGATTGTCATACAAGACTCACTTTTTATCACAAATATGCAACGTGTAGCGGCATTGTTCATTATAGGTCATTGAAATCTGACACAACAATTACTGCAGAGGTGTCCGTAGATATCTGCAAATGATGATCGATGAACAAGCTCGCTGTCAAATAAACGACACTGGTCAATTACTCTAGAAGAGTATTGGGTCTGGAGACCGGTCGACTACGCGCCGCACAACTCTCCGAAGTTACGAGTGCAAAATCTTCGTCAACGATACTTACAATAATACCAAACCTTGCTCCAATTGATTTCCATTTTTTCGAAACTTGTTTTTTACCGGAATTAATAAATTTCTTCGAGGTCGTCAAAAATGGCTTTGTACATCTATTCACATTAAATTTTTTTACAGCGGCACTTCAATGAACTTTGATTATGTACGTTGACATGCAGGCGATAATGTAGAACATAAAACTAAAGCTACTAAGTTATTGTCTTCCACATGTAACTTTATAGTTAGAATGCTATAAGGTTACAAAATACAGATGACTTATAACAAATTAAATCAGAAGGTACTGTTGAGATGCAAATGTCGACAGCTACAAATATAAACATATACAAGTCACTCACAGTACAAGTAAATGAATACGAATAAGTATACAAGGTATTCGACAGAGACGAGTTTGCGGTTTATGTTTGCAAAGGTAAGCTATCTGAAAAAAGGACTTTTGTTTATGTCTAACAAAACATTTAACAAAGACAAGCCTAATTATTCATTTTATAGTCAGTGATTGCGTATCGGCCCCTGTATTATCTCTCTCTGTGTGGTCGTTACCTCATGACTGAGTATCGTGATCATCGGTGGATATGGATGGTGTGCGCCTAGATCGTATGATCTGCCTCCATCTGTGTGTATCTATGGCGTCTCTGACGACTGAGCTAAACTTGGCTGAGGTAGAACCTTTTACTTGATTTCTCCATCTGATTAGGGAGCGTCCACGGGCTCGTTTACCCGCTGTGTTCCCAACAACGACCAGCTTTTCTAGGCTCTGGTCTCCCTTCCTCACTATGTGGTCAAAGTAGTCAGTATACGCTGTCGACAAATCGTGGAGAAACGGGTTTGGATACGAAGCTGTGATAAGATCGATGCATTGGTACGCTTGGCGGTCCAGAGTATGCGTTACACGAGCCTCCAGCCTCACATCTCGAATGCATCGATTATTTGTCTTTCTCGAGTTCGTATTGTCCATGTTTCCACGTCATACAGGAATACGGGGAATACTAGAGCACGTATTAACCGGGTCTTGGTGGTATTGGTAATATCCCTCTTCTTCCAAATGACGTTAAGTCGCCATGAGGATTCGTTATCCATACCAATACGTCTCTTTATCTCCGGTGTGCAACTGCCATCGTTGTGGAGAGGTGCGCGCAAGTATACATAATGGTCAACGTAAAATGGATAATGCTTGTTGCGCTGGATAATTTCCCGGCACGCTCTACTATCGCAATCTTCGTCTTGGCCCTGTATACTGCGAGACCCATTAAAAAAGATATTGCCCATATATGTTGAATAAGGTCAGGGACAGGATGCAGCATAATGACATTTTACACTTCTGACCGAAGAATATCGGGTTCGTCTGGTGATAATTCCGTTGCCTAAATTGTTATCGGATTCCCCGTATCATACAGTACCGCGAAGTACCGTTTCCAGCGTTCCAAAACTTGCAACGTATCTGTCAGGAGTTTATTGCTTTCATCTTCAATGGCGCTAACCAGTTTTCTGACTGCAAAATAGGTCTTTCGTTTCGCTTCTTATGCTGTGTTGCTCAAGGCTCAAGCAGATGTTATTGATGTAAGCGTTGTAATCCTGGCAGCATCTTCTTTGGACCTCGCGACTGAGTTCCATGTATCGTTCCTGGTCTGTAACTGTACCTTTCTCCTTCGGCTCACGTCGTTCCAGGATGATGCGGATAGTCGCTGGTGTCATATAGTCCTTCATGACTTGTTTTTTTAACAAGATGTTGACTGGCTGCCTGGGTAATCCACTCTTTCAAGATACTCCATTTGTCGTGTACAGATCCTTCCCATGAGACATTCGTGATTCGGTTATACACATCTTGTCTAAATCTAGGAAAATCTACACACCTGAGGTTAGGGATAGCTTTAGACTTAACTGTTTTCTTTAGTCGGACGCGTACCGTTGCAGTAACAATTGATGGTCAGAGCCACAGTCAGCACCAGGGAAAGTAGTAGTGTTTACAATAGATGTTCTTCATCGTGTTCCTATTAAAATGTAGTCTATTTGGTTTCGGTATTTATCGCCAGGAGAAATCCAAGTGTATAGTCGGCGAATATGATGTTGGAAGCAGGTGTTAGTAAGGGAGAAACTTTCCTCGTTACAAAACTGCAAAAGACGTTCACCTCGGTCATTGCGTTCTCCGATACCGTACCTTCCAACTACTCACGAAGGTGATTATCATGTATAGTGCTACCCACTTTTGCATTAAATGGCGATGATGAAATGACAGTAATGCCTCTCTTCGGTATCGCCTGTAGCGTCTTTGCCAGTGTGCTATAAAAAGCTTCCACCTCCTCCTTGCGAGACTGGGCCTTTAGCGCATATACCTGTATGACATTCATCGCGCATGGTTTGGTGTTGAGTCGTATAGTAATGATACGGTCATTGAGCGGTTTGTATCCCAGCACGCACTTCTCGACTTTTGGTGGTACCACGAAAGCCACTTCTCTACTTCTATCCTTATCCGGTCCCGAAATGAACACTTTGTTCCCGGAATCTGAGTAGAAGTGGCCTTGGCCCTTTCATGTATCTCACTAAGTCCCAGGAGCTATATTCCCTTCCTTTGCATTTCATTTACCACAATTCGTAATTTGCCCGGTTGGTTCAATACACGCACATTCCACGTTCCAATGCGATGTGGGCGTCGGGAATCAATGGTGTGAGTATTACCAGAAATTGAATTTCCATGCGCAGCCTGATGAGTCACTGAGGCATGGCCTGTATTGGCAGGCTATTTTATAAATTTAACTATACTGTTAGAAATTAAATGAAGAAGGAGGATATTAAATGGAAACAATTCAGGTTTCATCTCTGCTCGACTCGAACGCCATCTTAACTGTCAAAGAACCCGCCATGAGCGCGTTGTAAAAGTTTAGTTAAGTTGAACGAAACGGACGCGCTGTGTGGTTACTCGAGTCGAGCTTACGGCCGAGGTACATAAGCATTCTATTGTTACTTAACTAAACAATTTTCTATTTTATAGAAATATACTATATTATACTTACTTTTTAAATAAAAGCGATCCTGATTTCTATAATCACAAGTTGGATACAGAATTTACTGGCTACAAGTTGAGTTGAATTTCGTGAATTATTCGATTATTACTTATTGCACGACTACCCCAAAAAAGGAGTGTAATGTTTTTAGGGTTCATGTATGTATGTATGTTTGTGAGTTGAAATTAAAAATCTATGAATAAGGTGTCGTTAGAATCCTTACATTCTTCCTGATAACATACGCTAGGTTTTGATTTTATAAATTAAATATGGTTGTGAATAACCGCCATTTTTTTTTCATATAGGGTCATATCGGTATCAAATGAAAGATCTTGGTGAGATCATTCCAAATATACAAAGATATAATACATTACATGTGTATTTCAAATATTAATTACGAAAAAAAAGTTACGATTAGTTCAAATTATTGTTCCAAATACGTATTAACCATAATTGAACAACAACTTATTTATTAGATACGATCTTAAAGATTGTAATGTTTAAAATATCTAATGTAATAACCTTTTTGAATAATATATTTTATAAAACCTTTGTAGAGATATACACGACATTGTCTCTGTGAACCGAATGATGTTTGTCAAAAATATTTATTTGTAATTCAAAATTTTAAAATATATCATTTTAGTATCGGAAAACAGAAAACGAGTCAGTCTGGAGGAAGCTTTCGAGTAGTAGAGATTCAGTGCACCACGTCTGTGACCACCAGCCTCCTGCTGAGGGCTACGTGGTGAACCCTCGGGATATTACTACCTTTTCCAAACTCGATAATCTCCGGACATCTAACTAATCTAAAAATTATAATACCTACAGCCTCTGTTGTGGACCACGGCGGCTGACGGAGTTACCGCTGTGGTGTTGGTCCGTAAGGCGGTCCACCAACAACTTCTACATCTGGATCTGCGTGCTGGCTAGCACGCTAACCAGCTGTCTACAGTCGTCGGCCACTATAGCCGGCGGCCACTCAGTGCCACATTCCAGTGAACAATAGTGATATTCCGGTTAGACAAAGATAACGCGAGTTCTTAAAGACCTTATTTAGCCGAACTTAAAGTTGAACCTTTTTTTTATATTTTGTATAAATAGCCCTAATAAATTTGTAACCCTTTTTGTACACTCTTTTCCTCAATAAGTAATATAACAAATTAGTTATTGAGGAAAAGAGTGTACAAAAAGGGTTACAAATTTATTAGGGCTATTTATACAAAATATAAAAAAAAGGTTCACTAAGTTCGGCTAAATAAGGTCTTTAAGAACTCGCGTTATCTTTGTCTAACCGGAATATCACTGTTATGTTCACTGGAATGTGGCACTGAGTGGCCGCCGGCTATAGTGGCCGACGACTGTAGACAGCTGGTTAGCGTGCTAGCCAGCACGCAGATCCAGATGTAGAAGTTGTTGGTGGACCGCCTTACGGACCAACACCACAGCGGAAACTCCGTCAGCCGCCGTGGTCCACAACAGAGGCTGCAGGTATTATAATTTTTAGATTAGTTAGATGTCCGGAGATTATCGAGTTTGGAAAAGGTAGTAATATCCCGAGGGTTCACCACGTAGCCCTCAGCAGGAGGCTGGTGGTCTCAGACGTAGTGCACTGAACACGCTAACCAGCTGTCTACAGTCGTCGGCCACTATAGCCGGCGGCCACTCAGTGCCACATTCCAGTGAACATAACAGTGATATTCCGGTTAGACAAAGATAACGCGAGTTCTTAAAGACCTTATAAATTATTATATTAGTTATTGAGGAAAAGAGTGTACAAAAAGGGTTACAAATTTATTAGGGCTATTTATACAAAATATAAAAAAAAGGTTCACTAAGTTCGGCTAAATAAGGTCTTTAAGAACTCGCGTTATCTTTGTCTAACCGGAATATCACTGTTATGTTCACTGGAATGTGGCACTGAGTGGCCGCCGGCTATAGTGGCCGACGACTGTAGACAGCTGGTTAGCGTGCTAGCCAGCACGCAGATCCAGATGTAGAAGTTGTTGGTGGACCGCCTTACGGACCAACACCACAGCGGAAACTCCGTCAGCCGCCGTGGTCCACAACAGAGGCTGCAGGTATTATAATTTTTAGATTAGTTAGATGTCCGGAGATTATCGAGTTTGGAAAAGGTAGTAATATCCCGAGGGTTCACCACGTAGCCCTCAGCAGGAGGCTGGTGGTCTCAGACGTAGTGCACTGAATCTCTACTACTCGAAAGCTTCCTCCAGACTGACTCGTTTTCTGTTTTCCGATACTAAAATGATATATTTTAAAATTTTGAATTACAAATAAATATTTTTGACAAACATCATTCGGTTCACAGAGACAATGTCGTGTATATCTCTACAAAGGTTTTATAAAATATATTATTCAAAAAGGTTATTACATTAGATATTTTAAACATTACATATTATTCCCCCCCACAAGAAAAAATTTTTTACAAAAATTTTGAAAGGTTTTATAGTAATTAGTAATTACCATTCCTATCATAATTCTATCATTCTTCTCTATCATACCTCTCGCATACAAAAGTAGGGGTAGGGTTCACATTCAATGACCTCTACTCCAATGGTAATACTAGTAATGTAACAATTCGGCTTGTTTAAGTGGAGTTGTCATCCGCTCCATTTTAATATGACAGGTAGGCTTATTTTTTTTAAACTGGAGTTGTCAGCCGCTCCATCTCAAGACCCATGAGAATGAAATGAGAGAGTGTACAAGTGTAAGTGATAATATATATATATATATATATATGAGTAATGAGGGGATCTAAGATCCAGTAAAGAATATTAAGAGTTTAATAAACCCCATGACCAAAGAAAGGTCAAAGTAAGGGCAAAGTAAGGGCTTATATTACCCTGGTGACCAGAGGAAGGTCAACCAAGAGGGTTCATAATACCCATTGACCAAAGAAAGGTCAAAGTAAGGGCTTATATTACTCGTACCCTGGTGACCAGAGAAAGGTCAACCAAGAGGGCACATAAGACCACACAAGGATAGTGTAGATGATATACTCATCTTCTTAGTGCAAGAAGAGTAACAATGAAGGAGATTATCTCCTTAAAAAAAATTAAAGCTTCGATTTAATACAACCAAAAATAAATCGAAGTGAAAGATGAATATACACAAATGAAGTTATTAAAATAAAATTAAGAATGATTAAGTAAAAGTTTTTAATTTAATGTCCTTGACATGCCACTTTGATCTACTTCCATCAAGATCTTCAAGAATGTAGACCAAAGGAGAAAGTTTATCTACAACTTTAGCTTTAATAAATTTTGGGGCTAATTTAGAGCTAAAGTAAGATCCAGCATTGCTTACTACATAATTTTTACGCCATACAATATCACCAATATTAAATTCTATAAATGTATGACGAAGATTGTATCTTGATGCATTTTTATCATGAGATGTATACAAAGCTACCTGAACTTTGTCAAATACGTTGGATAGCAAACCAAGGTTGTGAGCATAAATGTCTCTTGGAAGGATAGTAAGTTCATCTAAGTTTTGAATATTAGTATATAAAGAACCGCAAGTAATCGTCTCTCGACCAAAAACTAGAAATGCGGGAGAGAACCCAGTTACTACACTAACAGTAACTTCATATTATTTTTTTTTAATCTTTTAAATAATCATTTTCTTTTTTGGACCCATTATTAATTTTATAGAAAACTAAATATATTCCTAAATCATATTAGTAACTTGATAATTCTTATATTTTTTTTATTTATCTTATTTTGATATTCTTTAATAATGGCTGACCTATTTCTTACGAACCTAGAAAAGCTGAACTTCAATCTGAAGTACTAGTTCATTTGAAAGAACCTACTAACTCTGTACTTTAACTAAAAAATATTATTTTGAATATTTTCCCTTCAAACAAATTGCTGATTCTTAAGTATATATTTCAATAATCTCATTTGTATATATTCATCTTTCACTTCTAGTTCATGTGAAAGGACCTACTAACTCTGTACTTTAACTAAAAAATATTATTTTGAATATTTTCCCTTTAAACAAATTGCTGATTATTCTCTTAACTATATATATATTATTTCAATAACCTCATTTGTATATATTCATCTTTCACTTCGATTTATTTTGGCTGTGTGAATCGAAGCTTTCATTTTTTTTAAGGAGATAATCTCCTTCATTATTACTCTTCTTGCACTAAGAAGATGAGTATATCATCTACACTATCCTTGTGTGGTCTTATGTGCCCTCTTGGTTGACCTTTCTCTGGTCACCAGGGTAATATAAGCTTTTACTTTGACCTTTCTTTGGTCAATGGGCATTATGAACCCTCTTGGTTGACCTTCCTCTGGTCACCAGGGTAATAAAGGCCCTTACTTTGACCTTTCTTTGGTCATGGGGTTTAATAAACTCTTAATATTCTTTACTGGATCTTAGATCCCCTCATTACTCATATATATATATTATCACTACACTTGTACACTCTCTCATTTCATTCTCATGGGTCTTGAGATGGAGCGGCTGACAACTCCAGTTAAAAAAAAATAAGCCTACCTGTCATATTAAAATGGAGCGGATGACAACTCCACTTAAACAAGCCGAATTGTTACATTACTAGTATTACCATTGGAGTAGAGGTCATTGAATGTGAACCCTACCCCTACTTTTGTATGCGAGAGGTATGATAGAGAAGCATGATAGAATTATGATAGGAATGGTAATTACTAATTACTATAAAACCTTTCAAAATTTTTGTAAAAAATTTTTTCTTGTGGGGGGGAATAATATGTAATGTTTAAAATATCTAAGGTAATAACCTTTTTGAATAATATATTTTATAAAACCTTTGTAGAGATATACACGACATTGTCTCTGTGAACCGAATGATGTTTGTCAAAAATATTTATTTGTAATTCAAAATTTTAAAATATATCATTTTAGTATCGGAAAACAGAAAACGAGTCAGTCTGGAGGAAGCTTTCGAGTAGTAGAGATTCAGTGCACCACGTCTGTGACCACCAGCCTCCTGCTGAGGGCTACGTGGTGAACCCTCGGGATATTACTACCTTTTCCAAACTCGATAATCTCCGGACATCTAACTAATCTAAAAATTATAATACCTACAGCCTCTGTTGTGGACCACGGCGGCTGACGGAGTTACCGCTGTGGTGTTGGTCCGTAAGGCGGTCCACCAACAACTTCTACATCTGGATCTGCGTGCTGGCTAGCACGCTAACCAGCTGTCTACAGTCGTCGGCCACTATAGCCGGCGGCCACTCAGTGCCACATTCCAGTGAACATACAGTGATATTCCGGTTAGACAAAGATAATGCGAGTTCTTAAAGACCTTATTTAGCCGAACTTAAAGTGAACCTTTTTTTTTATATTTTGTAAAAATAGCCCTAATAAATTTGTAACCCTTTTTGTACACTCTTTTCCTCAATAAGTAACATAACAAGATCCACGCACTATAACATCGACAAAAAAAAAATGTGTTACACGTGCATGCAGCTAGTGATTTTCCATAACAGCAGTGTCAACGGAAGAGGGCACTCCCACTCCAGCCGGCACAGCTGTACTGTTTTCAGAAGAAAACATTCCTATTACAACCGCCTTGACCGGAATTTCACCACGAGACAATGTTCGGACTCTGGTCGCATGAGAAACATCCGCGCCAGTTTCAGTTATTAATAACAGCAATCTCAATGATAATATTTTGACAATTTGCATGAAGGTGAAATACTAACTACCAAACGAGACAGGCCCACCACTCATTGCCACCACTGTGTCTCCTGTGTAGCCAGAATTAACAGCGGCGACCACCAAAAAGGCAATGAACAGTGAAGTCCATTGCTGTCCCGTGGGTTAAACTACAGCTGCATTGGAACTCACAACGAATTTTATCAGAAGAAATTTTTAAGAGTAGGCAGTTTTGGAATTGACTTCTTATATTAACCACCAGCTTGATTCTCACTCCATTCCCATTTGCCAACTTAAGCGAAAATCAGCTCCTCCAGTAATATAGAGAATAGAGGGTGGAAGAATTGGCCTGGGTTAAACTTTTTCCTGGTGGTAAAAATGGGTTAGTCGAGAAATTCCAATAACGCCTTTTGATTATTTTCAATCCAGAGTTTGAGCCAAGAAAAAAGCTTTCAAACAAACGAATATCAAATTCTTCGCTCTCTCAATGGTAGAGCTGTATAAAGCCCAGTTAAACGGTTGTCTGTATGCGGCCGTTTGCGACAAAAAGGAGCCGAACCGAACCCACTAATGTTGCATATGCGAAATATTCGACGAACTCAGTCTTATTGGCACAAAGTTTTCTCAGATTTGATGGCCATGGTCCGCAATCTCGGAGGTCCTCATTTTTACATTGCATTATCATGTAAAAATTACGAGCTCCGATTTGCACTGGCCTGACATTCTTTGTTGGCTGATTGTAGGCCTGCTTTCCCAGTAACCCAACTCTCTTTCCCTGAAAAATGCGTCTTGTGGAATCATACCCAGTGCAGACAATTTATGCTCCACTTAAATAACTTCTTTACATAGTTGAAACGACAAGATGAACCTTTGCTGGTTTAACTCGTTGTGGACTTTTGGTGGCGCATTGAGTTTCATTTACGAGAAAACCCTCATGTGCTTATGGTGATTGGGTGTGCCGACATGCCGCCATTTGACAGCGATGAAGGTATTGACCTTACAAGTGATCTCCTGAAAACTCCCAGATCCCAATGAGGACTGAGAGATGCGTGAACTGGTCTCTCGATTGCAAAATCATAAGCACACGTGCTACAAACATAACAAGAGTCCTTGTTTCGATTTCTTAATGCCCTCTTCACAGCAAACTAAGATAATAGATGAAGATGAAGCAATGAAGAACGGCGGACGTTTTTATGTGCTTTAGAGGGAAGAGAGAAAGCAAAAATATTAATAACTATAATGCCCGCATTTTGCGTATGTGGCAAGAAAATATTGACGTGCAGCTTTTGTCTATCCTATTATATATTAAACCTATTTTACTCGTAATAAATACTCATACTCGAGACACCGTGTTTACTTCACGTCCCAACCTTACATGGAGACCATGCCCGGTCGGCCACTCGCGCATCGCGTTACACATTCCATATTCCATATGTAGCGAACGGTACAATAGAAATGACGAACTTAATTAAAATACTCAGTGACTTTGATTTAAAAGACAGTGTTTTTAATCGTGCGTGCAAAGTTCAAATTCCAAAATGGGCAGTACTTCTTCAAAACAAATTATTGCACAAAGTGCGGCAGGAGGTGGCACTATCGAGGCTACCACCTTGCAGCAGGAGCTGAGCTACCACCTTAGCTTAACAAATGTCATATTGCGCGTAATATTGCTCCTCGGCCCTGGCAATGTTGTATGGCGTATACCGCGCCTACAAGCGGTGTTTCACAAAAACGATAAGGAGAGAGATAGCACACCAGGCGATCCACCACCGGTCTTGGCGCAGGCGAAGCGGTAATGGAAAGTAAGGCTGCAGGGTAGCAGGCGAAATGGTGTAATGTATAATGTGCGTAGAAGTGGTGCGGCAGTCTATAAAAGTGCGGTACTATGCGTAAGTGGGACATCTACAAGGTCAATCATTCATTACCCACATGCTTAATAATAATATCGGATGAACATTATGCATAATTAGTATGAACATTTTATTTACACTAACATGTTTTTTTATCTTTACATTTTTTTTTTTACGTTAGCGTAATTTACTCATAATTAAATATACATTTAAAAAGTTAAATCATTGTGTAAAACATGATGATATAAATAACTTTTACTTAAACAAGATTATGGAATGGCTTCAGAACTTGAAAAAATTGCATGATAAACTTAAACATATAAAGTAATATTTAACAAAGTTAGGCCCTAGTCGCCGTACTCTTAAAGTTATAACTGATAAGGGTTTGGAAGCCACGACATATTATAATGAATTTCAGTGTATTTTTAAAACGGTAGAGCAAAAGGTAGAAAATAAGGAAATTAAAGTTGAGGACATTGAGTATATCAGTGAGTTATGTGTAGCGGTTCAGGATTTATATGATCGAATAAGTATATTTTGTTCAGTGTCGGACGCAGAGAATACTAATAGCACTATTAGTGAACCCACTGACATAGATCAACCTAGAAGCATGGAGAAGTTCGAGTTAAAAACAGCAATTTCATTATTGCCGGTTATGACGGGTGACCAAGAGGTCACTAAACAGCTTATTGCAAACATTGAAATGTATGATGGTATGTTAGAGCTTAGTGGCAAAGCATTCTTGACATAATTTCGTATTAAAATCGCGGCTTTCGGAAAGTGCTAAACTGCGTATGTCACAAAATTACGCCTCTGTTTCAGATTTAATAAAAGATATGCGAACGGTTTTGCTCACTAGAAAGTCTGACACTGCTATTCAGCAGCAATTGCAGCGCGCTAGGCAGAATCAACAAACTATAGAAGAATTCGGTAAGAGTATTGAAACAATGTTTGTAGAATTAACTATTTCGCAATTCAACGGAGATTCTGAAAAATATAATATTTTGAAACCTATAAACGAGAAAAATGCAGTAAAAAGATTCTCCGATGGGCTACGAAATACGCGACTAAGCACAATTATTACGGCACGCGACTACAGCTCTCTGAAGCACGCTATGGACGAGGAGATATCATCGACTCCTGAAGGAGTGATGCTGCATTACACGCGAGGGATGTCTAACAACCGTCGAAACTGTAGTGACAGTTATCGTGGAAGACAAAATCGCGATCGTATCTCTTACTTGAACAAAACTAATCGGGGTTACTTTAATAGTGACAACCAGAACAACCAATTTCGTAATAACCAAAATAACCGTCCGTCAGGACGTGGTAATTACTATAATTCCGGAGTGTTTCGTGGCCACACCCAAGGTACAAGGTTCAATCAGGGTAATAATCGTATAAACTTGGCCCAGCAAACAAACGATCCTAACACGACAAATTCGTCGCTTGCCGAAACGGAGAACATGTTTTTTCATCAATAATCGTAATCACGCAATTTGTGCATGTAAGAGTCTTAATTCAGCGTTATTTGACGTACTTGGTGAAGAATGCGCCTGGCTAATCGACACCGGCGCCACACTCTCAGCGGTGAAATATGAACACATAGTTTTTTTTTTTATACCACTAAGGTGGCAAACAAGCGTACGGCCTGCCTGATGGTAAGCAGTTACCGTAGCCTATGGGCATTTGCAACACCAGGGGTGTCACTCTTGCGTTGCCGACCCTGTAAGAACCTCTTCACGCCTTTTTAGTTGCTCGGAATATTCCATTCCTTGTAGAGTGGATTCGTATACATGGAATAGGCGAGATATATTCTGAAGGTTAGATTTATTTAACTTGACAGTAACTTTGAATTTTTACACAAAATTTACGTAATTAAAAATTTGCCTTGTCGAACCTACGGTATACTAGGACAAGATTTTCTAAGTACATTTATGTGCACTTTAAATTTTGAGTTGAATACATTAACTTTAAAAAATTATCGTGGTGAATGTTCTTTACCATTACAAATGGGAAAATTGGGAAAAAATAATTATATATCGCCATTACCCCGATGTGAATCCATACATTATATCCATACTGATGAAGTAATCGTAGTTAGGCCTAAATAATTATGTGATGCGTTTACATAGCCAGTGTCATTGCTACACCCAAAATAACAAAACTCAATATGTTACTATGAACAGCAAACCGCTAATGCTGATTGTGTTAAAAAATATTTTCTTCACTAGAATTGAAACATTTAAATTCGTAAGAAAGAGGACGAAAGAACAGGATAGGACAAAACAATACAATGACCCAGTGGATACCATCGCTACTAACGATTGGAATGGCCAGCCAAAAGTTGTAGAAATCTAAAGAAACCGAATCATTGCACGGAATGAATACTTAAAAATATACGAGTACATATAGTATGATTGACGAGGGATGTCCTACGGTAATAGGTACATTTAATTAGTTACCTACGAATATGAAAATATACGCAGACCCTAAATCTCTATTAAGTTCTGCGCGAGACGCGTTCATGAGAGAATTAGCTTTGCTCTGCAATAAAATTAACGTCGACGAAATATATATATATTAAAAAATAAAGAAAGCGCTAATGTTATTAAATTGTTAAATAAAGAGATAACCAATGATAAAACGTGGTCTGGGCCGCGTATTTGTATAATTAAAGATGTAATAAGAGTAGACAAAGATGACGACAAAAGAGTTATACTTAATGACTATCACTTGTTGCCCACTAGTGGTCATGCTGTTGTGAGCCGCATGTTGAATAATATTAAGAGACGTTACTTTTGGACAAATATGGAAAATGATGTTAAACATTTTGTAAAGAGGTGTCAAAAATGGCAAAAACAAAAACACTCTTTACCCACTAGACAACCTATGCAAGTTACAACGACAGCAAATTCCTCTTTTGATAAGGTATATCCGAAACAGAATATACGCCTTTCGAACTGGTATTCGGAAAGCCATGTAACGTACCGAGCAATGTAATAAGTGATGATGTTAGAAAATTATCCTTTAGAACTTAAGTTCCGTTTACACAAAGCTCATTCCGATGCTCGTAATAACTTAGTCATAAGTAAAACTGAGAGAAAAAATGTTTTTGATAAATATCTAAATCCTGTTACATACAGAAGGGGAGATAGATTACTTGTAAAAAGTGAATCTGGTAACAAATTTTGTAATTCAGGTTCTTTTCAAGTCCTGAAGGGTTTAAATCCTAATGTATCAATTTTAAACGACGGTAAAATTGAAATTGTACATATAAATCGCACGATAATGTACTTTAGCTAAACATCACTTCTATGTAAATTTTATTAATAAAATAATGTTTCATTTTACTAATGCAATTGAACTCGAAAAAAAAAATATATATTTAAAGTGTTTGTATCATAGTTGTAAGAACTACGAGTATATATTAATGTATCTAAAAATAATTATGTTGATTTTTTTTTCGTTAATATTTGTCTGATTTGTGAGCATTTCGAAAAGCTACTAAATCATAATCAAAACTAAGTGCAGCTCAAGCTTTACACTTTGATCTATGTACGGTTCTCATGCCGTACGTGTTAAGAGTTAAAATCGCACTTCGAGTGTTAAGCGTGATCTACTTTTAGCTGTACTAAATTTATAATGAAACATATTTTTATACAACTTTGGTAGGCAATCAAGCAGTACCTACAGCAACGTGGTACTTGCAATACGAAGGGCTCGCTCGCGCATTGTCACCATCATTTCATATTTTTCACTTTATGAACTTCGGAGATTGGGAGGTAGGCGAGGAGAGGGCCTCTCTCTGGGAGGGTAAGCAATGAACTGTAATAGACAGATGAAGGAACGGACACAGGAATATATTCTGTAATTATTTACTAAAAATCACTTGAAACCAGTGTTTAACTAGGATAATATGCGTATCTCAGCCAAAAACGTCAATTGCCAGATACCTGAACTACAGCTACTTTGTCCACATAAAAGAGGGACTACTTTATGTGAATTAGATACTTTCTAAAAATACAAACATGTTTAAAGTAAACTTGCCTTGATACAGGCCCACACCTGGATTCGAACCAAGGAAGAGTGTTAAAAGGCTGGCTGTTTACCCTGTATATATTTACAAAAAAATAGATAAAGGGTTGTATTTGGTTGAGCAGCCCGTGGGGCCGCCGATCCCGGCACGTCCGCGCCGCAAACAAACGGCGAACTAACCGCCCGCGTAATTATAGACGCATCTGTATTCACGGCCGCCGCCCGCCGCACGCCGCCGTCGAAACACCCGCGGGCTTTGCTTTCTTTGCTAATTTTACAGCTTCAGCAGGAAATTACCGACTTTAAGGTTACTAATTACTGTTTGAAGATCACCGCTTACCCTTGTCTCTAACATATTATTCCTTCTCAAGTCGCTTTCAACACAGAAACACCCAAACACCACAAGATGCGGTCCTTGCTTTTTAGTAGCTTTAATTTTTCTTCTTAACGTTATTCTGTTTTTCAATCCATTAGGATTGGCAGGGTTCGCCACCTAAGACAAAGGATTTAGTAAAGATACTGATTTTTACATGGAGCGACTGCCGTTAGACCTCGACAACATAGAGGGAAAACAAACGTGTAGACATTTTCAGTAAAATATTTTTTATCTATCTATGACTTACTATATATACTACTACAGAGAATAAGATCGACGAATGTAGGATTACGCATGGGTGACCTAGCGGTGAACTATTCGCTGTATGCAGACGATGTCGTCCTATTACCACAAACACCATCTGAACTGCTAGTTACAATGACGAAAGACGAATGTATGAAGGAAGGCTTACTAATGCGAAGAAAACAAAGATAATGGTATTTTCTTATTTTAACACCGACACTCTCTTTCAGACCGACTCTGTTTCTAACATGAACATGATTTGTTTTCTAACATGATCATTGCGTGTATGAAGATCATCATTCCGAGTACCATCTATAAGCATTACGCCATAAATTTAGCGCAACGCTCGCATTTCATGCTCTTTTTGCCATACCCAGCTCTTGCTTTCATAAGTGAGCATTGGGACCAGCATTTTGTATAGCGAGCTGTGCATTCTGGTACAAGCTCTGTTGAAAGTGCATCCAAATACACAATCTCATCTACTTGTTCCAATACTTCATCATCAATCTTAATCCTTACATAAGTTCTGGTTTCTTCTCTTTCAAATACCATTATCTTTGTCTTCTTCGCATTCATTAGTAAGCCATACAATTGTTTTTCAGTATTGTGACCAGAAATTCGTGTCAAACACTGTCTGTCTTATGTAATATAAAGTCTGTTATATAAAGCCTGTCTTTCTGCTATTAACATGGCTTTATCTGTACAAAGTATATCTGTACAAAATTCGTATCAAACACTGTCTGTGTTCTGCGCTAATCCCATATTCTCGGCAATATGTTCCACGGTTCCTTTTTCACAATCCTTTCAAATGCTTTCTCAAAATACACAAAATCGCAGAAAACCTTCTGGTCCAGATGCTTCCGCGCGATATTGCGGAGCGAGAAAACTTGATCCATACATCCCATTTCTTTTCGGAATCCTCCCTGTGCCTCCCACAGCATTACATCGGATTTCACCCTCTCGTTCTCCTTTCATTTACCTTTCCATAATAATATAATTTTGCTGCTTAAATTTGCTGATCAAACTGATGGCCTTATAGCTGGCGCAGTCCATACGTGACTCCTTGCGTTTGTACAAAGACACGATGACTGCGCGTCTTCAATCCATTGATGTCTTTCCAGTTCTCTAGCAACAGGTATCAGAAAGCATCCCCTACCAGAAGGCGTGCCACCTAGTTTGATCATCTCAGCTGTGATCATATTAATTCTCGCTGATTTGCCATTTTTTAAGCTTCGTATTGACCATTCAATCTCATTCATAGTTATACCTTCATTGGACGCCGTCAACGTGGAGTGAGCATCAGACTCACTCTCAGTGCCAACGTCAATCATACATTTCTTCAAAATATTCACTTTACCGTTCTAACACTTCCTGAGTGTTCGCAAGAATGATTATCTTGTCCATTCTGGATATCTCTCTCTCCGAGACTTCTTTAACCTCATCCAAAAAAGTTTGGTATTTGTCTTTTTTATCTCCATTGGGAACAAGAGCAGATTCGTAGCTGTCTCGTTTGGCTCGACCCATCCATTCAAATCACCACACACTAGTTCTTGAGCACACGCTGAGTGTACGGGAGCGTATCCTGCAACCTTATGTCCAGTTTTATATGAACCCATAGAAGTCTAGACCCTGCCCAACAGTAACCTCTTACACCAGAGGCTAATCGGGAGGAGAGTACGATGCCTACACCGGCACTGATATTATCGTCCCGGTCCATTTACCCAGTCCAAGGACCCCAGATCATAGGGCCATCATTCCACCGATCAGATCACCAATCTCGCTCGCTTAGTCTCTGTCGCACACAAAGTATCTAAGCGTCCCTCATTCAATACGTCCATCAGCTCGTTCATCTTATCAGTCAATCCATCTCTCACATTCCATGTATCTGTGCAGCATTCTGCTCTCCTCGAGCCGCCGGAATTGGCGGAATCTTTTTTCTATTTTTAGATGAAAAAAGGTCAATGTTCATTTGGTAAAAAAAATGACCATTGACAATGAAGAAATACCGAAAAATGTCTTGTCAACATAGGCATGGTTTAAATCGTCAATTTCTCTTACAAAAACACATTTAGAAAGCGGGGTGTAGCAGAGAGAGCATGAAAGTAAAATAAATGTCGAAATATAACCATTATGTAAAATGTGTGACGTAACGCTTGTTTACCGCATCATAACGTAAGAAAGTGAGTTGGTCTCAAAGACAGTGTCGGTGGTGTTAGATAAGGAAAAACGCGCTCTGTTGGTTTGGATATGCAGAAATTCGCTCTATACATCCAAACCAATGATCATGTTTTTTTTTATCTTGCGGCATGAAAGAATAACGACATATTTATCAGATAGTGATGTAGAAGCCTAAGGAACTGTCGAGCGTGCATGAAAAGAGCTATAAATGTTAAAGAAGCAAGTGAAGTATGTAAGGATCACGTTTTCGGTTTAGCATAGCAATCTAAACACTAGCAAAAACACTAGCATTCGGTTCTTTCTACATACCCCACTAGGGACCTGGCGTGAATATTTACACACATACAAACAAATTAACAAACAATATAATGATGTGAAGTGGGAAAAATAAGGATGTATTATATTAACACATGTACAGGATCATTTCTAGACGTCGCTGTCAGTCGGGTATTCATAAATTCTCTAAGAATATTATATCAGAGTATTTTTGATGTGCCTTTTTAAAGTATTGTCAGAATAGGACAGAACTGTTATAGAATTGAATACAATTTACAACAAAAGATCTACTTGTCTTAGCAAACCGATACATGTGCGTATGCAAATCTATTCCTGCTTGATTTTCACTGTATTTTAAAAACGACTTTATTTTTTACTATTATGTTTTCATAAATAGGAAACGGTGAGGATATTTACATCTTTGAACAGTTCTTTCTCTAAGTGATTCCCTGAAGCCCATATTATAAATACAGCGCAGATGATATCTTCATATTCAAGTTTCTTCAAAGACAGAGAGATCCGAGCACAAGACGCGGTTCTAACACAACTTAAAGATGAAGATAAAAGTTCTTTATTTGTCACTAGGCCCTCGCGGCCACTTAGGCACATCTTGCATTTTTTAAATATAATCTTGTTCTATCTCATTCAATTCTCTTACGTTATTATTTATCTTTTTAATCTGCTAGCATTTCTGAAATAACCATTGATGGAAAAGAAATGTTGAAAGAAACTTGCCAATATAGGTCTCTTTTCAATTTGTCCATTAGATATTACAATAAATTTATGGCAGCTTTTTGGTACAATAATACTGTTGCCCGGAGCCATGGCAGCGTCGGCATGTAGCACGTACTAACAGTAGTGGGTGGGTGCCGGCCGGCGCTAGGCCGCATGAACTAATTGGTGGCGGAAGCACACAAAACAGGTTAGATCAAATTGCATGTAAATTTGACTTTCGCAAAATAACGCCTGAATCTATTAACTAAATAATAATTATGTTATTAAGAAAATGATGCCTGTGCAGAATTATTTCCAAACATTTTTCTGTTATTTATTAATTCTAAAACAAACCTCTTTACACAGAGTATTCTTGAAGCGCTTTTTGAATATATTATCAGGAAAACACAGTACTGTTTCAGGAAATTTATTATAGAATAGAATACAATTTACAACAAATGACCTTCCAATCCTAGCAAGCCGATGTACACAACATATTTATACTTGTAAGAGTTCTTGCTTCTGCAACATTGGGATGCATTGGCTCACTTATTATCCCCAGAGTCAGAGCCAACAGCACCTACAACTACACCTATAGAGTTAACAAACGTCGCTACTGTTTTATCACTTTACATCTGGTGCACCGTACGCTTGTTTGTCTCACGCCTTTGTATAAAAGCTTTTTTCGCGCTCGCTCATCGCTTTTTAAGACTTCCGATATAACACACGTCATCTCAATACTGGGACAGATCTCCTAACCAAGGGGTAGAGCATACTGCAGCACGCTGCTTCGTGAAATGTTTTATATAAATTTAAAAGTTACTGATGTTGTTTAATGTGCCTTCAGAATCGTGATACCTTCTGATAAAGGACGACATATTCAGTCCAAATAGTGATGGAATTCTCGGCACGTTACAAACATGTACTTGATTTAGTTGTCGGTAAACTCGCGGACATCAAAGGGTTGGACGGCGACAAACTTCGGCCGCGGCCGGAGACCTCACTCGCATACTTACCAAACTTGTATGTATGTATCATATCTTCACGTCAGGGCCCTTGCGTGGTAGAGAGAACCGACCGAGAAGACGCGATCCTTGCACATTTCACTCGCTTCTCTAACATTCATAGCTCTTTACATGCACGCTCGCCGGTTCCTAGGACTACTGACATCATGTAATAAAACACTACTAATTTAGTCATGGCAGGTGCGTCTTGGTCTTCCTCAGCTCCTACATCCTTCCACATTGTACATACTTACTTACCAAACTTGAACCTTAAATTATAATTTATAGAGTCTTAAGTGAAGAGACTACAAAATCGAGAATTAACGACTAATTGGATGGTGCAATTTGTAAGCCAACGCGTAAGTTTAGCAACGACAATTTTGCTTTGTTTGATGGGTATTATTGTATTTTAAATTCGGACACGGAACTCAAGATATCCGCGTACTCGTAAAATCATCAATGCTACTCACAATCATTAGTCGGTGTCTCTTTCATACAAAATTTATGTTTCTCTCATTATTTTGTATGAAAATATTATATACAATATAGAGATTACAAAAGAAAAGGAACGAATACATTAGATAAATAATGAGAAGTCGGGTTTATCTCTGAGGCTTTAATTCATCTCACGTTAATAGTTTTAAACAAGATTTCAAAAGTATGGAATCCGATAAACATAAAATCGGAATTACATCTATTTATCATTCAATTATATTTTCGTAATATAAATAAAATAGGAAACGAACGAGAGCAAAATGATTTAAAGGTTCCCAAAAAACACTCCATTTTATAACAAAATCATCCCCACCCCTAACGTTCTAACGAGCTTGCTTGTAATTTCATTCACTTGCAGGAAAGCAACAAACATCAAAAGGATTGTGTTTGACGTCCAAATAACGTCTCCCTGAAATATCTCGGCACACACGTCGGACAGGACATTGTACAATGTCGTGAGTGTATCGAAGTCTCTCGTAACGTAACTCTACGTAAAGTAACGTAACCGAATACAAGACAAGTTACCGGAGCTTGGAGATATATATATATATTTTTATAGATATTTTTTTAGGAAAATCACATTATTGTTATGTATTTACCAATTTAAAAAATAATTACAAATAACCTTAACGAAGCATTTTATAAACCACCGAGGTGCATGCAAAATTAAAATTACGACAAATTACTAAAAAGTATATTTTATTATATACTCGTACAAGTATTATAATAAAATATACTTATTATATACTATTTACCAGGTAGGTAAAGTCAGGGAAACCGAATTCTGTAATTTGTACGATCATATCAATACATTTTTTACACAACGTTATGACACAAACAAGCATACGGCCCACCTGATGTAACGTGGCTACCGTTGCCTTTGTACATAACTGAACAGATTATGCATGGTTGTACTTTATCCAGCAAGTCTTCAATTAGACACAAGAAAGTACAAATCGATTATTGGAAGCAGAAGTGAGGGAGCTAGCATCGCTAGTGGAAACTGGTTGGAATGTGTGGAAGTGATTAATGAGTGTAGGTTCCGTTTCCGGCTGATCTCATTAATCTGTGGACGTTTGATCATGACTATTCGCAGTCCCGAGGTTGAGAGGTAAAGGAATTCTGCAATTTTTAATATCACATATCATAAGTTAAAGGTAGTATCGATTTATGTTCTCGTTATGTGGTTTGTCATTTAAAAGTTATGAGTCCACATATATTCGTTCTTTAACGCTAATTCAGATGTAAGTAAATATTAAAAGAAATGTGAATGCTGCAAAAAATTAATCCATGTTGGAGAATAATCCAGATTATTGTGGTCAGTTACTTATATATCAATTTGCATATAACTTAGCTTTGAAAATGATCTTCCGCAGAGATCGCTGAGCACAAACGAACTAAATACAATATATTGGAGGACAGGTTGGCATGTTGGATCACTCTGTAGATAGTTCTGACTTGTCCAGCTTGTCCAGTTTGTCCAGCGTGTATCATCACCACCATCATCACATCAACCGTTACTCATTCCACAGCTGGGATACGGGCCTCCCTTCAAACGAACGGGTTTAGAGCATACTCCACCACGCTGCTCAAATGCGGGCTGGCCACTGACTTAGCTTAACGACTGTCGTCTGTTGACAACAGACGGGACAGACAGCTTAACGTACCCACCGAAGCATGGAGAAACTCGAGATAGATAAACCCATCTATAGACAGGCTGCAGTCGACATACCTTAACCTGCGTGTTTGGTTAAAATGACTCGCGCAACGACGCCATCCACCTCTCAGTGTGTACAAAAAGACATTGAAATATGGAAATGTAACATTAAAATAATAAATTTAAAATTTAAAAAACCCGATACAAAATAAAATTAAAAAAAAAATTGCTTTTATAATTTATTTTTTTAATTAATATTTTATTCAAGAGTGTACTAGCGTGGTGGATATCCTGGGTGCAGCGTCAGCTAATCGTGTTGCCACCATTGCATTGCATGTAGAATCAAAAGTAGCGTCGCGCAACTGAAGCGGATGCTAATACTAAAACATATGTACGAGTACTTTGTTTTACATGTGTTCAGCGTGAGCAGATTATTTTTTTACCACCCACTGAGATATTTGACGAGCTCGGTGGCGCAGTGGTGAAACGTGTTGTGTTACACTACTTTGACACCAACGCTCGTGGGTTCGATTCCCACACAGTACAAACATTTGTGTGCATGAACATGTCTGTTTGTCTTGGTCTGGGTATTTTCTATGTATAATAAGTATGTATTTACAAAATAAATGTATTTACGTATGTTTATCAGCTGTCTAGTAGGTACCCATAACACAAGCTTCGCTTACTTTGGGGCTAGATGGCGCTGTGTAATTTGTCCGACAATATTTATTTATTTTATTATTTATATCAAATTTCATATATAACAGACACACAAACAAACAAACACCTCTTACCCCAAACGCATATACCGCCTCCGTGACCGACGCGGGTAAAAAGAGACTTCATTGGCAAGTTTATTTCTTCATTTCCTCTTCGCTAATGGTTGTTTTCAAATTGCTGGAACATTAAATATATTCGAAAACTATGAGAAATGAATAAAATACAATAAGTTTTTTTTTAACGTAATACGTGTTAATACCCGCGAGACCCCAATAGCAAAGAAAGGATTATTATCTTTATCAGGCTGCTTACACCAAACAATTATTACAAATACGTCCAAATGTGTTTGTTAATTTGAGAAGATTTTATTAACTTCGTCTGTGTGAGGTATGCAAGCAGCCCTCGCATGTAGACTGCCGAATTTAGCGGCCGCGTCGATTTGATACTTCGACAATATATGTAGTAGGTACCAACGGCGACATACACACATACTACATAATAATTATAGAACATAATAATACAGCGACACTTTTCAGTTTTCAGCAACCTCCTCGGGTTTGAGTGCAATTGGTTTGTTTTAATGTGTGACATATATTGGTCTCGCCGACGCAAGTCTTATAACGGATGTATATGATGTCCTGGAGGTGGATAATAGAACTCTTTAATGATTTTTATTAAACCTTCCTATTTTTTAATACAACTGAGACAAACAAACGTACGGCATGACTGATGAGGAGCAGTTACCATAGCCTTCCGGCCTTTAAAAAACATTTTCATGCTTTTACTGAAGAATCTCGACTAACGGTTTATTTTGCAACTTGAGAATTCTTCATTCCAAACTTGTCTGGATAGAATAGTACGCAAATATTGCGGCTCCAGTGTGTGAGGATGAACTCCCCGCCGTTGGCGAGCGGTGCGCAAAAAGAAGAGAATATCGAAGATTTTTTTTGAGCTCATATAACACATGCGGTAAACTTTGTTGTTCTGCTAATATTCTAAACTAGGTCACAGGCAGCAATATGTTATTAAACTCAACTGAAGCCCCTGGTAACCATTCAACATATATATCCTCACTGCAACCTCTCAATTTACATATGAAAACATAATGTTTCCTCGTAAAACTATGAAGTTGTTTGTAAACTTCAGTGAAAATTTTAGAAGCAGCAATAAGTTACGCATGCCAGGACATCGGCTCACTGAGAGACTGAGACCGGGAGATCTTTTGTTGTAACTTGTATTCAATTTTATAATAAATTGCCTGAAACAGTCAATTATAATAATGTGTACAAAAGGCACTTTAAAACTACTATTTTTTTAAACATTTATTATTTATTTTATTTTATTTGGAAAACTTACAGCTGTATAATGTAAAAAATGAATATAAACCAATGTGAGTAACTAAAAGCCAATAACAAGTTTTCACCGATAGATTTATAATACGCTAGATTTTACGTTAGCCGTTATGTTTTCTATTTTCTACTTTGTGATACATGTTACAAGTAAAAACTTCTAAGAATTTATAATTAAAATACCTACTTTACGAAATGCTACTTGAAATAAGTGTCGGCCATCGACCGTCTAATCGCCGCTGGCTTAGTATTAAATATATCGATAGATGGATTATTATTAATAAGTTTATTAAATTGCGCACAGGCTCTGATATATGATATACATACATATAAATAAATAATTAATAATAAATATTGCCGGACAAATTACACAGCGCCACCTAGCCCCAAAGTAAGCGAAACTTGTGGTATGGGTACTAGATAACTGATAAACGTACGTAAATACATTTTTTTTTTTTTGTAAATACATACTTATTATACCTACATAGAAAATACTTAGACCAATACAAACAGACATGTTCATGCACACAAATGTTTGTACTGTGTGGGAATCGAACCCACGAGCGTTGGTGTCAAAGTAGCGTAACAGCGCGTTTCACCACTGAGCCACCGAGCTCGTCACATATGATTATTACAGAACTGATGGAATAGTTATTTGTAAATGATTCAACATATATGTAATAATATATCTTTTACTTCTTCTTATCATGACACACGTACTCACATAATTTATTGTAATAGGAAATGATTTCAAATCGATCTATATTGGCAAGTTTCACTCAGCGTTTCTTTTACGGCGATAGTCATAGATAACAGAAACAACGGTTGTTTCTGTTATCTATGGCGATAGTTATTATGGAATGCGGTACTTTAAAAATAAATGCGGGCCTAATGGCAAATAAAGTTTTAGAATTATTATATTATATTTTAAATATTCACAGTTCGTTTCACGCACGACCGCCGGACCTGGGGCTCCTGACACGGCCTATTTAGTCGTGGTAAATGAACCTACCAAAGTTCACTAAAATCTATCTATCTATCTATATCTTCACGCGAAATCCTTTGCGGAATAGACAGAGAGAACCGAACGCCACGTGACCCGATCCTTACATATCTCACTAAAGTCTTCGATAAAATATGTAGGTGGATGATGTCAACTGATGAAGTGGATGACCGACACTGGCGCGTATTTCTACGAAGGCTGAGCTGGTCACGTTGTATGTACAGCTGTACACGTCGCCGTTGCAGCCAGGCTACACGCTACCACAAAAGATATCCCGGACGTCTTCACGAGATTCATAGTGCTCTAAAACAGCTTAAAAATGGCAAAAAACCGGGTGAGAACGGAATTACGACGGAGCTTAGAAAGCGGGCGTAAAGCCGGATACACGTAGTACTTCAGAGGCTATTCAATTCCGTCATACACTTGCTTCCGCTGTTTCACCGAAATGTATGTCTGATAAACATGTTTTACAAAAAAAGGGGTTAAGACTCTATAGAATTTAAGAGAGGTAGGGCGCATCAAAGCAGCCCGTCTGGGGAAGTACCTCCACCTCACAGAAAACCGCAGCCAAATAATAACTCCCTAGAGGGTTCTTGTGTTCCTGCGTGTGAGTGACGTCACCAGTAAGCTCCCAAGGAGTTGCTGTGTAAGCAGCAGAGGAGGCGTCGCGCGAGTGATAACTGTTATATCGCAAGCGTTGATAGGCTACGTTCTTGTGTTCCTGCGTGTGAGTGACGTCACCAGTAAGCTCCCAAGGAGTTGCTGTGTAAGCAGCAGAGGAGGCGTCGCGCGAGTGATAATTGATATATCGCAAGCGTTGATAGGCTTCCCTACCCGCTTTACATCAGGTCATCTTGTATGCTTACCGATGTAGTAGGTATATATATAAATAATAATAATAATATAATAATAAGAACCTTTATTGCATACTACAGAGTCCATAGAATTTTAATGTGTTAGTAACAATTGTGATAAAATTTATGTTAATATTGTTAATTGGTACATCAAATAAGTTATTATTATTTCTTTTTTCATTTTATTAGTCCAATACCCAATTCTACCCAATGTCTTTGAATAGGGCAGTCCGGTCTAGCAGCAATCATTTTCATATTGCTGCTAGACCGGACTTTCATATTGACCGGATTCATAAAACCAGTTGAGAATGCGCAAGCTTGCATTGCCAGAGGAACACCTGGCTCGTCAATTATATAATAATTTTAAGTACTGTTTCCGAGAGTCATCACAAGCCGCCCAGCAAGCAGACCTGTTGAATTCCAGTCTCCGGTACAAGCCGGATTCAAAAAGGGCTTTACATTACTGACATTTTTTACATTACATTAATTACTTTCCGTTAGATTAAAGAGAAGACTGAGGACTTTATTAATGTGGACTACGAAAAAGCCTTTGATTCTAGTGAGATAAGGGCGGAGCTACGGTCTCTCCGACGATACCCAATCGATACATCAAAGCACAGAAGTGTTTGTACAGTGAAGTAACGTAGTACATCCGAGTATAGAACCTGAGTATAAAACCGATCCAAGTACATAAATTGTAAGTCAGTCAGCGCCGTTATACCCCGAAACTCGTCACCGCAGCATTGGAAGATTCCAGCTATTGAACTGGAAAGTATACGGTATAACCATCAATGGCGAATACATCACTCTCCTTTGATTTTTCGAAGATATAGTTCTTGTGGAAAATTCGCTGAAGGACCTGAGTGCTTAACGATCTCAATGGTGTTTCCAACCAGGTTGTGAAGATAAACGTAGACAAGATTAAGATCATGCCGAATGTCCATGTCACATCTATAACGGTCATTAGGCACACTATGCACGAAGTTGACAAATATCAACCTAGGATAGGTTAATCGTTTAGGTAAGTCCAACTTCGACCGAGAGGTTAACAGACGAATCCAACTCGGCTGGGCAGCGTTCGGGAAATTTCGACACATCTTCACCTTCAAAATACCTCAACACCTGAAGACCAAGGTCTACGAACAGTGTGTGTTGCCAGTGATGACATACGGAACTGAGTCGTGGTCCTTCACTGCTGGCCGTACGGGGAGACTTAGGGTCGCTCAGCATGCTATGAAAAGGGCTATCGAGGGGTTTAGCTTCGTGATAGAATCGTCGTAAGCGGAGTGTGGGACGACATCCCCACTAGATGGAAAGATGACCTCAGAATGTGTGGAGGGGATTCGATGGAGGATGTAAGTGGCTCAGGCGACTGACTCTCTTGATTGGAGGCCTGTGTCCACCAATGGATTAATACGAGAAGAGATGACGATGATGAGATAAACCTATTCTTTGGACCTACATTCTTCTACTTGCGTTGGGTATCTGTTTTCTTATTATTAATTGACGGTTTTATTGACGAGCTCGGTAGCGCAGTGGTGAAACGCGCTGTTACGCTACTTTGACACCAACGCTCGTGTGTTCCATTCCCACACAGTACAAACATTTGTGTGCATGAACATGTCTGTTTGTATTGGTCTGGGTATTTTCTATGTGTAATAAGTATGTATTTACAAACAAAAAATGTATTTACGTATGTTTATCAGTTGTCTAGCACCCATAACACAAGCTTCGCTTACTTTGGGGCTAGGTGGCGCTGTGTAATTTGTCCGGAAATATTTATATTTATTTATTTATTTATTATTTATTCTTTCCTATTACAATATTTCTGCATGTCCAAATCAACGGAGCATGCACCTTCACATCACATCATCACATCAACTCTCTTTATCACATGTCAAGAGAGTAAGGTGTAAGGACCGAGTTATGTGGCGTTTGATTCACTCTGTCTACCTCGTAAGGAATTTGCCGTGAAGTTATTAGTGGAGTGCCGTAAGGTTTATACCTCGGAACCCAGTCTACTGAACGAATTTTTGTAAAAGTTTTTTTAAAGTCTTTTTAACTAAATACTAAAATGTTTACCCAATTATTTTTGTCGATCTCAATTTCTTATAATTAAAAATATTCCGAATATTCAATATTCAAACGATTATTTAGCAATGTATAATGATAAAAATGGTGTCAAAGTCGCGTCATTCACGACTGAGCCACCGAGCTCGTTAGATATATGTTATGGATATCGATATTTGGTTGCCAGTCGAACGATATTCGATGTCTTAACATTTCACATGGCGCAGTGCACGCTTCAATATATAAATGCATTAGCGCCGAAACCACAACACCGCCAGAAATCTGTCTGAAATCGAGTGCATATCGCAGTGACCCGGGTGTATGAATATCAATTCAACCGCAATATTCGTCACTGCTCCGAAGTATCTCGATGTCTAGTATCGAGTGTTGCATATTTAGAATACTGTATTGTGCTTTATATACTGTACTGAATACTGTATTAAGCTAGGGTTGGGATTGGTAACATGAAAGACTCGTGTCGGTTGTAAATATTTAACTCACCAATTTTTGAAGTAAAACTTCTTTACGCTTGACTTGGGGAGTAAGCTGGTGAATGCGTGACGAGAGCGTTACGAAAGGTGTGTTCGGGCGAGGCGAACGGAAGTTGAGAGGGAGATATACGTTAGTGAAGATAGAAAGAGAGAGAGAGAGTTACGTTTCGTATATTACTGTAGGTGCAAAAGAGTGAGGTGCGAGCACACATTTTCTTTCTCTCTTTCCCTCATAGGCAGTTACGTTTCGTATATCTAAGACACAGTGCAGGCCTATTGTCTGTATCACACTATGGAGCTAAAGAAGTTTTACTTCAGTCATGTGGTCTAAAGCACACTCGTTTTCTATTTATACAACGTCGGGAGGCATACAAGGATACTGCCCATCTGATGAAAAGCGGTGACCGTTCCCTATGAACGCTCGCAATACATTTAGTATTATTCGCTCCATATCCACCTCTGTTGCAAGCACAGAAACTCCTGAGGAGCTAACTGGTGATCTCATTCACACGCAGAAACACTACAACCCTCCAGGAAGTTGTTATTTGGCTGCGGTTTTCTGTGAGGTGGAGGTACATTCCCAGACGAGCTGTTTTGCACCCCTACATTTCTTATAAATACCCAGACCAAGACAAGACAAACGTTTGTCTGGTATGAGAATCGAACCCACGAGTGTTGATGTCGAGGTAGCGTTACTAACCTATGCGCCACCTAGCTCGATTTAATATAATACCCTCAAAGAAGGAGTACGAAGGGAGTATAATCATGAAAGTAGTATCCATTGGAGGCCTTAAAGTTGTAAACATATCAAAGGCACCGCAGCCTTTGAACAAGTGGAACTCGGTCGTGGAGATCCCCGGGCGATACACATCTAACTTCAATACACGGCTGTTATTTTTGCGTACTCGGTAACTGGAAAAAAGTACGGTAACTTGTTACTTTTAATGAAGTTACTTTGTGAAGCGCCTGTCCGCGCTCCGCTGGCAATCAAAAATATCAATTCGGTAATATTATTATAGTCACTCACATATATATATATATATATTCTCTCTGCAAGTTCCTGGTGATAAGATATAGATATATTTCAACAAGCTAAGTGCTCAGTAATGGTTCCAAGCAGTCAGAACCCGTTATATACGTTTTCCCATACATTTCGCGGTCGTATTCGACCACCCGGGTTTCGAAGGGTTATCACAAGGCTTGTGGGTTTGATTCCCACACAAGACAAACATTTGTGGCCATGAATATGCTTGCAGAAATAGAGTACATAAAAGCAGCCCGATGAAGTACCTCCAACTCAAAGAAAACCGCAGCCAAATACATTGAGGATTGTTCCGAGTATAATTGTAAATCGAAACCATTCTAGAATTCGTTTGACACGTATATGAAATTTCATCAAAATCGATCCATCCGTTTAAGAGGAGATCAGTGACACACGGAAGAATTAAATGTGTATATGTATAAAGGTACATTATTAATACACACATCAAAAGTGTCTAGGGATCAACATATATTTTTGCAATCGTGTCGTGCGGTCGTGCATTATCATGCATTAACTGAAATAAGGGACCGATTTGCACTTGTAGAGGAACGATGACGTCTGATACAATCGTCTCAGCATAAATTTGAGCGTTGAGGTTGCCTCTGATCCAAATCAACTCAGTTCTTCCGCCGATCCAAATACCCGCCCATACCATGATGGTTCCACCACTATAAGGATGGACTTCCTGGCAGGATTTTAATCGCTGTTGGCGTCCAGGGGTTCTCCAGTGTCGTATACGTCTTGTATCCGGTCTCATACCAAAACGAGACTCATCAGAAAAGCACACGAAACGCCATTGTTCTTCTGCCCAATTTCTGTGTTCAAGAGCCCATTGATATCGAATCCTACGATTGTGCATTGCTATAGGTGGTACCCTTAGCGGTCTTCGGGAATGAAGGTTCACTTCATGCAAGTGGTTTCTGACTGTTTGGTCGCTAATTAAGTTCCCTGAAGAGTGATGAAGCGTCACGGCTAACATCATGGCGGTTATTGTTGTAGCTCTTCGAGTTGTGATTTGAATGTATCGGTCTTGTCTCCGTGTGGTGATGCATGGGATATGCTACAGAGAAGAGCTCTGCCGAATATGGAGGGTATCCAGTCGCAAGAAGACCTTTTTTTGTTGTTGCAACGAACATGGGCGGCCATTCCACAGCGTGATTTGGATGAACTCATTTTGAGTATGCCAAACCGATGTTCTTGTGTTGTTAGTGTTCGCGGTAGAAACACGGATTATTAATTGTTTAAGTTACCCAATAAAATTTTAAAGAAAACTGTTATTTCAGTCTTTTTTTCGAACTTTAATGTTAGTGGTTCAAATGTCAAAAATCCCTTTATTATGAAAATGGCAAATTTCTTTATTAATGCAAAGGTGACTTGGTTTATCGTTACTGTAGACAAACGAAAACACTTTATTTGATGAATCCTTAAAGAAAATTTTAATTAATATCAATCAGGAGAAAAGTTATTGCAAAAATATATGTTGATCCCTAGACACTTTTGATGTGTGTATATACGTATAAGTTTGTTAGCAACTAACTTGCAGATATTTCGTTTAATTATTGTTAAATAAGAAGACACATGCTCCGTTGGTTCAGACATGTAGAAAGAATGCAAGATGAAAGATTGACGAAGCAAATTTACAATGCAAAAGTGGAAGGATATAGGAGCCGAGGAAGGCCAATACTTACCTACCATGACCAAATTGGTCGTGTACTATCAGAAGGATGTCAGGAGCCCTAGAAACCGGCGAGAGTGCATGAAAAGAGCAATGAATGTTAAAGAAGCGAGTGAGGTATGTAAGGATCGAGTCACGTGGCGGTCGGTTCTCTCTGCCTACCCCGTACGGGATTTGGCGTGAAGTTATAGATAAATATTGTTAGATAGTTAATTAAATATTGTCTTAGACCCGATGAATGATATGGAAACACTATTTACACATTGAACTTGAACTAATTACATATTCAACTCAATGCTGTAGTGTCCCAAATAGAGATGTTCAGTCCAGCACCACAACGATGGTGATACTCTGCGGACACGATACACATGAGCCAGAGGTGCTCGGCACCGAGCTGGCAACTCCTCCAACTCACTCCTACTCCTATCTGACGTCATTATAAAAATAGTTAATAGATTCAGGCGTTATGTTGCCAAAGTCAAATTTACATGCAATTTGATCTAACCTGCTTTGTGTGCTTCCGCCACCAATTAGTTCACGCGGCTTAGCGCCGGCCGGCACCCACCCACTACTGTTAGTAAATGCAACATGCCGACGCTGCCATGGCTGCTCCGGTAGTCTCTGCCTCGGAAATTGTAATAGTCTGTTATTCTTACAATTAATATCTACAGCGCCTGATTATGCCTCGTGGAGAGGCGAAACACGAGTCGCAACGACGACCAGGCCAGTCGTGGCAGCGACGGTGGTGGTGGGGGCATGCGGATCCTGTTCCAGATGGCGGACTTCAGCCGAGGCAGAGACTACCGGAGCGGCCATGGCAACGTCGGCGTGTTGTATTTACTAACAGTAGTGGGTGGGTGCCGGCCGGCGCCGGGTCGCATGAACTAATTTGTGGCGGAAGCACACAAAGCAGGTTATATCAAATTGCATTATAAAAATAATAATTATTAGGAACACAGACTGATGAAATTTGGTGTGCAGGTGTGAGGAATCGAAGACGTTCGCAGCTAACGTTTTAAAAGCGGGAACTTGGTACAAACACCTCTCAGCGAGGCATGGCCTCCCAGCGAGAGAAGTCCCCGCCGGCGCCGCGTCTGCCTCGTCACTGATCTGGTCAATAACACAACACTCCCTTTTTAGGGTTCCGTACCCAAAGGGTAAAACAGAACCCTATTACGGAGGCTCCGCTGTCCGTCCGTCCGTCTGTCACCAGGCTGTATCTCATGAACCGTGATAGTTAGATAGTTGAAATTTTCACAGATGATGTATTTCTGTTGCCGCTATAACAACAAATACTAAAAAATAGAATATAATAAATATTTAAGGGGGCTCCCATACAACAAACGTGATTTTTTGCTCATTTTTGCTCGATATTGATAACGGTAACAGGTAGGCGCTTAAAATATTCACAGAATATTTAGTTATATATTCACTTTAAGAATAAATAATTAAATTAAAATAAAACAAATATTTAAGGGGGGCTCCCATACAAGAAAAGTGTATTTTTTTGGCGCTTTTATAGATAATGGTACGGAACCCTTCGTGCGCGAGTCCGACTCGCACTTGGCCGATTTTTTAATTGAGTGTTTTTATATACAACGTCGGAAGGTATATAAACATACGGCTCACCTCATGTTAAACCAAACCGTAGTCGTAAGTCCCTACATCTCTTTAAATTGATGTGCCCTACCTTTTTCTTTTTTTATATAACGTCGGGTGGCATACAAGCATACGATCTGATGTAAAGCGGCTCCCTATGAATGTTTGTAATACATAAGTATGTCTCTCGCGCTATGTCACCTCTGCTGCTCACACAGTAACTCCTTAGGAGCTTACCGGTGGCCTCACTCTCGCGCGGGAACACAACAAGCCTCTAGATAGTTGGCTGAGGTTTTCTGTGAGGCCGAGGTACTTCTCCCGACGGGCTGCGCCTTACCTCTCTTAAAGCAATGAATGCGATTAAATTATGTCATTTAGTATCCATTTCTAGGGTTCCGTACCCAAAGGGTAAAACGGAACCCTATTACTGAGGCTCCGCTGTCCGTCCGTCCGTCTGTCACCAGGCTGTATCTCATGAACGGTGATAGTTAGACAGTTGATTCCTAAATAGACGTTTTGATATATAGACCTCTTGATAGTTAGACGTTTTGCTACATGGGCGATTAGCTAACTAGGCACATTGCTCATTAGACGTCTCGCTTTGTTGGACGTTTTGCTACTTAGACGTTCTGATCGGGAGGGGAAATTTTCACAGATGATGTATTTCTGTTGCCGCTATAACAATAAATACTAAAAAATAGAATAAAATAAATATTTAAGGGGGCTCCCATACAACAAACGTGTTTTTTTTTGCCGTTTTTATAGATAATGGTACGGACTTGACCGATTTTTTAAAATCGTACTTAGAAAACTATGATATAGTGAGTCTCAGTTCTCCTTAACAAAGGCCAAAGCTGACCTACCATGACCAAATTGATCGTGTTTTATCAGAAGGTGATGTCAGGAGCGTATAATACTACGTCCGGAGACATACAAGCATACGGCTCACCTGATGTAAAGCGGATACCGTAGCCTATCAACGCTTGCGATATATTAAGTATCAGTCGCGCGATGACTCCTTTGCTGCTTACACAGCAACTCCTTGGGAGCTTACTGGTGACCTCACTCACACGCAGGAACACAACAACCCACTAGGGAGTTGTTATTTGGCTGCGGTTTTCTGTGAGGTGGAGGTACTTCCCCAGATGGGCTGCTTTGATGTATCCTACCTCTCTTAAAACATCCAGACCAAGACAATCAGACATGTTCATGCACACAAATGTTTGTCTCGTGTGGGAATCGAACCCTGAGGTGGGTAAGGCTCGAGTCACGTGGCGCTCGGCTCCTTACCTTCCTTAGGGATTTTGCGTGAAGTTATTGATATAAAAGTTTTCTCAGAAAATAAAGTTAACAAACTGTCTCTTCAATAAGAATCTGTCAGGACAGCGAACAGCTTGACAAGTCATTGAAGCAACAATGCCTTTTAAGATGTTCTAGTGTCATGTTCCAAGCACCAGTCGCGAACACGACGCCGGCTCGAGGGCCAGCACCAGGGGTGGGCTGTAAGGAGTTGGGTCAATCATCGTTTGAAAACCGAGCCAGCTCCTTGTAACCCATTGTCTGAAGGATTGCCTAATGTTACTCACACAGGGGTGACGAACAATTAAAACTTTGAATGGTACAGGACAAACTACACGACTTTCTCGTATCACACCAGTAACAGCCGACTGTATTTTATAATAGTCATTATGGATACAAACATATTTTCAGGAATACCGTTCTATATGAAATCTATATGTTTGACTGTGTGCTGCTGTGTGTTCGTGTAGCTGTCGCTTTTTTTTTCGAATATTCGAATTTTGACTTCTGATTCGGATTTAGCATAAAAAAGTGGAATTGTAACGTTCAGGAACACCGTTCCTATCTCTCAAGGAACATGGTCAAAATGACCGACAAATTAAAAAAAAAATAATTTTGAATAGTTATATAATTGACGATCCAGGTTTTCCTCTGGCAATGCAAGCTTGCGCATTCTCGACTGGTTTGAAATGGAAGCGATTCGAGTCGACCAAACTTGAGAATTTTGTACTATCAAGCGCTGGCTACAATTAAATCGTCAGTTCTTGACCATAAAAACGGTGCTTCTTCTTCCTAGTGTTATCCTGTTTCCTAATCCATTAGGAGTCCGCTACCTAAGCCTGCGGATTTGGCGAACATACTGATGTTGACAAGGAACTGTCCACAACCAAGAGGGAAACCGGGTCTTTATTAGGTTAGGCCACACATCTTTCGAAATATTATTGTTTTAAGGGAACCCGCACGTCCAGGATTTGGCGCCTTTGGTTTCGTTGCTCGATGCCATGCTCAGCTCACCGTTCTATGATGACGTGAGATTACAGTATCCCAATTTTGGATAGTGCATAAGACACGATTAAAAAGATTACAATCGCACATCTCGCCGACGGCTGGGCTCATTATCATACACTGGAACCGCAATGGTCGCGTACTGTGCGGTTCTAGATAAGTGTTTCTATCAGGTACTATTAAGCTGTGGAATGAGCTCCATGACGAAGTTTACCCAAGCGAATACAGCATAGGGTTCTTCAAGAATGCCTTGAAGAGGTTCTTACAGGGTCCGCAACGCGAGAATGATACAACCCTGGTGTTGCAAATGTTCATAAGCTGCAGTAACTGATTATCATCAGGCAGGCCGTACTCTTCTTTTCCATCTTTGATTGGAATTGAACTTAAAGTGTCTATGAACTTAAAGATTATGTTATAGTTATATGAAGTTCACGATGGGCGCTATGTGGGCTGCGGTCACATCTCATTGTGTATGGGAGTTGAGGACGTGGGCGGCGCCGCCGATGGTATCTCGGCGGTGGCTTTAATTACATTACTGTGGCATTACATCCGTCCAGGCAATGGAGACACCAGCTGCGGGCACAGTGCTGCGGGGCCAGCGGAGATGTCAGTAAATGTACTTATTTAAATTAATTTGACGTGGGTGCGGTGACTGATAGAGTCTTGGTGGTTGCTTCGATAGATCGCCGACGTTACATCCGTCCAGGCAGATGGATCAGAACTCTTAATAAATTTTCCGTAACTTAATAATATTAATTATCGAATTTCATAATTTTAAGAGAAGTAGGGCTTATCAAAGTTAGTAAGTCTTTGAAGTACCTCCACCTCACAGCAAATAACAACATCTTTCTACAGGATTACTGTGTTCCTGAGTGTCCTAAGGAGTTCCTGGTAAGGAGTTCCTGGTAAGGAGTTCCGGGTAAGGAGTTCCTATTAAGGAGTTCCTGGCAAGGAGCTCCTGGCAACGAGTTCCTGGCAAGGAGTTCCTGGTAAGGAGTTCGCGATAAGGAGTTCCTGGTAAGGAGTTCCTGGCAAGAAGCTTCTGGTAAGGAGTTCCTGGCAAGGAGTTCCTGGCAAGGAGTTCCTGGCAAGGAGTTCCTGGCAAGGGGTTCCCGGTAAGGAGTTCCTGGTAAGGAGTTCCCGGTAAGGAGTGCCTGGTAAGGAGTTCCCGGTAAGGAGTTCCTGGTAAAGAGTTGCTTAGCTAACAGTAGAGGTAGCATCGAGTGATACTTAATATATTCTAAGCGTTCATAGGCTACGGTAACCGCTTTACACCAGGTGGGCCGTATGCTTGTAGGCCTCTCGACTTTGTATAAAAAACAAAAGCAACCCAGATGCGATTTGGCCACGGCATCTTCCCGAGTCGAGCTGCTCCAAATTATCAATCTATATGTTCACGCCAAGTTCCGTGCTGGGTAAGCAGAGGACGGAGAGCCACATGACTGACATGACTCAATCCTTATATAGCACTTGCTTCTTTAACATCATCACACATTCTAAGTGCTTCAGCGGCACTAAACATTAAGAGAGGTAGGCGCATCAAAGCATCGGGAAGTACCTCCACCTCTCAGAAAACCGCAGCCAACTAACAACTCACTAGATAGTTGTTGTGTTCCTGCGTGTGAGTGGGGTGAGTAGTTACTGTGTTACCAGCAGAGAAGGCATCGCGCGGGTGATACTCCTCTTTCGCAACATCCGCTATGTTTGGCATCGAGGTGGCGGGTTGATCACCCCAGAGTGATGCTCGAATTCACATCTTGGTGCAGTTCCCCAGGAGTCGGTGCTGGCACGTGACTCCCTGTGCTCATACAGACAGAATTTTCGCTATATTTTACTTATTTTTCGTATAAACCTAGAAACCGGCGAGCGTGCATGAAAAGAGCAATGAATGTTAAAGAAGCGAGTGAGGTATGTAAGGATCGAGTCACGTGGCGCTCGGTTCACTCTGCCTACCCTGCAAGGGATTTGGCGTGAAGTTATAGATTTTTCGTATTTACTGCACGATCAAGTGAGATTGACAGAAGATCTTTTATACAACGTCGGGTATTATACAAGCATACGGCCCACCTGATGCGAAGCGGCTACCGTAGCCAATGGACGCTTGGAATACATTAAGTATCGCTCGCGCTATGCCACCCTTTTGACTTAGGAGCTTACTGGCAAATTCTTTCACTCTCAGGAACCCTTCAGGTAGTTATGGGCTGCGATTTTCTGTAAGGTGAGGATATTTTTCCACCCGAGCTGCGCTACATACCACGAAAACATCCAGACCAAGACCGTATTGCATGATACGACGTGAACAAATGGTGAGAATACAAATAACTGCGTAACCCGCCGTCTCCTGTGGACTCAGCTAGCGACCTTACTACGTGTTTCACGACGAAATTCTCTGATTTCCTTCTTTCACGAGATCCTTTCAAAACTAACATTAACGTTGCCGCACAAGATACAACCGTGACTCTATCCTCGCAAAGCTCAGTTTGGCAAACCGTATAAATGTCATTTCGTGTGAGAAAATTGAAAGGTTTCGGGCCGTCAGATAAGAATTTAGCGGCGTGTTTGGAGTCGACAGCCGGATATACTTAACTTATTAGTTCTTGAACTCTCTGGTACTTCAAGGTAAAGTTTAAACAGATAATTTCCACGTCGCAGTGACTCTACACATGACAATTCTACTACTAGATTTTTTATACCACTATTGTGGTAATCAAGCATATGACCTGTGTGACCATGGACATTTGCAATACCAGGGGTGTCACTTTATTGTCGTCCCCCTAAAAACCTCTTTACACATTTCTTGAAGAACCCCATGCTGTAGTCCCTAGAAAAAACCTCGGCCGGGAGCTCATTTGCTTGAAAGTTCTCGGAAGAAAACTTCTCTGGGACCGCATAGTACGCGACCATTGCGGTTCGGTGCGGGTGGGCGGAGAGACCCGAGAGCCAGAGAGAGCGTCATTAAGAACATAGTATTTTGTACACCTTGCCACCCCTGCTGCTAACACAACTATAATTACTTCACATTTTCTGTGAAACGAAAGTACTTCACTAAATGGGCTCGTTTTGTACTCCCTACCCCCCTACTAAAACCAACACAAACAGATATGTTCCTGGATACAAACGTTTATTCTGTATGGAAATCGAACCCACGAGACTTGGCAAAGCCGTTGATGACTATTACATCAACGGACTTGTCGAATAGTGTCTAATGACAGTAGTAAATGTTAACAATACTCACAATCTGACCACCAGTGTCATGCGCAGTATGCTCTCAACTGTACCAATTCGTTATAAAGTATCATTGAATTATAAGTGTACAATTCAATGATATACTCTGTTTTGACGAGTGAAACTATATCGAGCAAAGCTCGCCTTGCGGCATGGCAGCGAATCATGGGTTTGGCAGAAGAAGCTCCATGCAGGGTCATCGGTGTTGAAATGAGAGCGCTAAGGAGTATGCGTAAAGTTAGAATGCTTGATAGTGTAAGAAATAACAATGTAATGAAAGATGATGTAGAGACAAAAATTGAAATATGTATGCTGATACGGTTCGGATATTTGGAAAGAATGGCTGGCAAAGGAGTTACGAAAGAAGTGTATCGAACAAGAATAAGTGGAGATATCGGCAGGGGCCGCACTAGACGCACACATATGTATAAAATACCTGATGTGCTAAAAAGGGCCAAATCAAAAGAGCCCGAAACCGAAGAGCATGTCAGTAGAGGTTGAAGAGTGTGGAAGAGGCGAGAGGGGTATGTTTGGATCGGTGCACCTGGCTCTCTGTCTACCCCAATGGGAAACAGGCGTATCTTTGAATATGTACGTACTTAAGAAATGTATTTAAAAATTTCATTTAATTATTTTTTTGTTTTCCTAAATGACTTTTCACGAAGAACTCCTAGACGACGCCACGAGTCTCGCATTTCTTACGTTCCTCAGTTAATTGTCTGAGAATTCCAGCGCAGGACAGCGGATACGCAAATTAGAATTACAAACGTACTGCGAATGAGGCGATCAGAACACCCTGAGGAGGGGCGGGTGAACTGTTCATATCCTAAATAATCGTGTGTATGTATATCTTCACGCCAGGTTCCTTGCAGGGCAGCAGAAATAACTTCACATAGTCTCACAACTCACACGCTCCTTCAAGATTCATAGATCTTTTCATACACGCTAGCCAGTTTCTAGAGCTCCTGATATCGCCTTCTGATAAAGCGACCAATTTGGTCATGATTGGTGAGTTTGGTCTTCCTCGGATCCTACTCTTTTCGCATTGTGTGTAAAATTATTAACCTCTAGTAATTTATTGAATATTAGTTTTGATGCGAGTGAGGTATGTAAGGATGTAAACACGTGGTTCTCTAAGACATTCTGCAAGGGATTTGACGTGATAATATGAAGAGACTGGATGCTGTAAGCGTCATCGTATATGTGCAGAGTCCTGCTGAAAATTCCCCGGTTACTTTTTTAAAAAGTGCATTGCTGAGATTACAACACGATTCAAGACAGTCTCTTGATACGCTTTGGTACAAGTCTTCGCTCCTTTCCAAAAATGAAGCTTTGTGACTTCTTGATAAGACACCCCTCACCAAATTATTACAGACGCAGGATGATGACCACCTTGTACCTTTCCGATCACTTGGGCGGCTTTTTTTTGAAACCGTATGCATACACATTGAATTAAACAATTTTTAACGGAAGTATCGCGTGTTTTATTTATTTTGTTGATCCTGACGTTTCGAACGCTTTACAGCGTCTTCCTGCGACCAATGTGTAACAATCGCGAAAACCTAAGACAATACGTGTGCGTTTTGTCATTTTGTTTGTTGCAGTGCTTTTCCATCGTGAAATTGTTGTCATTAGTAAAGAGGATATTTCTGTGCCTTTCACCTGCGTATCGGGATAGAAGACGTTTTGATCTATCCACTCTCGTCAACTGTAGGGATTGATTTAGGGCATGTCATATCGACGATAAGCTCCGAGCTTGTTCTTGTTATATTATACGCGACAGAGTCCTGGCGGGAATCTTAATTTCTCGCGATAAGATTTTTTGTTTTCTAATGGGGTTTCGGCGATTTCTAGCTTTAAGGCGACACCTCGATCGTGAAGCTTTAAAATGGCTCCGCCCAATCACCCCGCGCCCCTCAATTGACACTCGACGCTCGATTTGTAAAATTTGAAATTAGCGCCTAATAGGTAACCTGGGGTCAACGTATAGTCAATGCGTTTGCATTACAGAACAGAAAAGCTACAGAGTCGCGTCACACTTAAATAAAATTTATAATATCAATATTTAATAAAAATTATTGATTTAATTATTATTTAGCTTTATACATACTGAACAAAACATATTTATTTAAGCTAGACGGAAAACAATAGTAATAATAGTAATAAAAAACTACAGAAACGTATTCACTTTTAAAAGTTTATTGAAAGAGAAATCAATGACATCGTTTTATGTTTATATCTCTACAAGTTAACATGTCTTGGTATCTATGTTGTTCTTACTTAGGTCTCGTCCAGTGGCGCCCTCATTGAATAAAAAAACATATTATAGCATAGAAGATAAACATTATGAAATCTTATGTTGCATTTATTACGAAGATAGTAAAGTATTTTTACGTCATTAAACCAACACTCAAAATATTCCACTATCGTTGTTATAAGCAAAAGTGCTAAAAGAGGCCGTTTTTTGGCAATTATGCCTATAACAACGAAAGCAAAACATTTCAATTGTTGGTTTAATGACGTAAAAGTACGTTATTGTATTTGTAACACACGCAACACATGACTTTATAATGTTTATCTTCCACACTAAGATACGATATTTTATTCCTTGAGGCGCCACTGGACGGCATGTATCCCCCTTAAGAAGAATGAAACACCAGCTACATAATACAACATTGTTTATCGAGAGGCTAAAGCGGGCCATTTGTTGATTCGGACACATATGTTTAGTTAGCAGATACACCATCTAAACTGCAAACACTGGTCACAGCGATGAAAGATGACTGTATGGAGAAAGGCTTACTACTGAATGCGAAGAAAACAAAGATAATGGTATTTGAAAGAGAAGAATCCAGAACTAATGTAAGGATTACGATTGATGATGAAGTGTTGGAACAAGTGGATGAGTTTGTATATCTTGGATGCGCTTTCAGCAGGGATGGAAGGTACACCGCAGATGTGGAAAGACGAGTGAGTGCTGGGAATAGTGTGAATGGAGCGTTGGGAAAACTTCTTGGCAGTAAAATCCTGAGCCAGAAGGCACAACTCGCTATACACAATGCAGTGTTGGTCCCAACGCTAACTTATGGAAGCGAGAGTTGGGTATGGCAGAAAGAGCATGAAAGTAGAATAAACGCGGTTGAAATGCGAGCGCTGCGCAAAATTTGTGGCGTAAGGCTTGTAGACCGTATTCGTAATGATGATGTTAGAAATAGAGTTGGTCTGAAAGAGAGCGTCGGTGTTAAAATAAGAAGAGGCATGCTCCAATGGTTCGGGCATGTAGAAAGAATGCAAGATGAAAGAATGACGAAGCAGATATACAATGCAAAAGTGGAAGGATGTAGGAGCCGGGGAAGGGCAAGACTTACCTACCATGACCAAATTGGTCATGTTCTATCAGAAGGTGATGTCAGGAGCCCTAGAAACCGGCGTGCGTGCATGAGAAGAGCAATGAATGTTAAAGAAGCGAGTGAGATATGTAAGGATCGAGTCACGTGGCGCTCGGCTCTCTCTGCCTACCCCGCAAGGGATTTGGCTTGAAGTTATAGATGTTCGAGTGTCATAATGGCTGATAGCGCCGAGTAAACACAGGATTTTTTTATTTCGAATAAATAAGAGAAATAAAATTATCAGATTGAATTAGATTGAAATTGAAATAGAAAATTGGAATTTTTTTGCAACTCCCTCCTGGTGAAGATTCACAAGTTATTTTACACAGTTAGGTATAGCTCTGGTAGGGATCCTAGCTTTTTCCCTAAATATAATACACTCTCGAATGACTAGGTATGCGCTTTCACTAACAGTCAATTTAACTTCGCGAATTTTATAAAAAAGTACAGGAAGAACTTGACGGTTAGACGGTAATTTTGCGCCTATTATTTGATAATTTACGTCTCCAACTAAGAAAATACTTGATTTATTGCTTCTCAATTCCACTGCCATCTTATAAAAGTTAAAACATTACGTATTAATCACGAGAATAACTGACATTCAAAATTAATAGACGGTTAGGTAATTATGACGAAGTTAACGATGCTCTCTCTAAAGTTATTCATTGGTTTAGTGTTAATAATCTGCTTTTAAATGATAAAAAGACTAAAGTAATTAAGTTCTCAACACCTAATGTAAGGCAGGTGGCTACCAATGTACATGTTAATGGAACTAATTTAGCCTCTGTGGAGACAACTGTGTTCTTGGGTATAACAATTGACTCCAGACTACAAAGGGGCCCACAAATTGAAAAATTATCAGGAAAACTAAGTTCTGCAGCTTATGCAGTGAAAACTATTAGACGGCTCACTGATATTGATACGGCTAGAATAGTTTATTTCAGCTACTTTCATAGTATTATGTCATATGGAATTCTTCTTTGGGGTAACTCCGCGGATATTAACACCTGCTTTTTATTGCAAAAGAGAGCCATAAGAGCTATCTACAAACTTGGTCCCCGGGAGAGCCTTAGAGAAAAATTCAAAGAAATAAATATTTTAACAGTCGCATCGCAATATATCTATGAAAATCTTTTGTATGTCCATAAAAACATAGACTCATTTTGTAAAAAGAGTGATACTCATAGCATAAATACTAGATATAAGCATAATCTTGTGTTATATGCAAGCCGTCTCCACAAAACAAGTAATTATTTTATGGGGCAATGTATACGGTTCTATAACAAACTTCCCAGCAATATAAGAGATTTGTCAATAAACAAATTTAAAACTACTATTAAAGCCAAATTGTGTAGCAGGGCATATTATAAAGTATCTGACTATATTAATGATAAAAATGCCTGGGAGTGAGTCGATCCAATTATAATGTAATTAACAAAATATGTAAATTTGTTTGGATACCAAAGGGATGCCTGAGTTTTTTGGCAGTATTTTTATCAGTGCTCACCTAGTCATAAACTGCACGGTAGGGAAAAAAAATGTGACGATTCCAAACAAATGTAGCCATTTTTACGGAATAAAAAGATTTTGACTTTGAATTTGAACAAATGAATACCGCGAGTACGTGCGGCACTGCCGCGCAACTTGTATGAACATGTTTCGATGTAATTCGGCACGGATTATCGTAATCCAAATAAGTTAAAAATTAATTTCCGAGTGTTTTAAAAGCAAATGAACAAAACTAAGACATATGCGTTAGAAAATAAAAACTTTGAAAAATAAGGGACACCCTAATATACATATATACAAATAGATTTTATAATCTATTCATATTTAAAAAAAACATGTGACAAATGATTTTCTTGCTGTTTTATAACTTTAACTTCAGTATAATGACATTTATTGTATTTTACTTATGTATACTCTGTGTTTTGTATTGTTGTACGTTTCCTTGTTATTTATTAATCTCTCAAGAAGAAAGAACCAGGACCATCTCTGATGTTGCAAAATAAATCTAATCCGTACAATAGTTCAATACTAACCACAATGTATAGAATAGATGATTTTTTTTGTGTTTTCAGTGTTGGTTCATAGTAAATATTATTTGTTTTCACGAGTACCATGGGTATAAGTATACTATCTATCTATATCTTCACGCTAAATCCCTCGTGAGCGCCACATGACTCGGTACTTACACACCTCGCTCGCTTCTTTAACATGAAACATACCGAGTTTTTTTAAAAACTATCAAAATATACTATTTTACTAGTAATTATTTTAATACAAAAAAAAAAAAAAAACCTCCACTGGTTTTCTATCTTCTGATTGGATAAATTTCCAACGTAAACTAACCTTCACCTACGTACAATGTCTAAGTCGGAGTTCGGTGAGCTTATAATGGTTACTATGAGTTTGTCGTCCCGTATGACACTTACGTTAAAGTAGCATATAAATCGAGTAGTGATTCTTCTAGTGGAATATGTTTATTTAGTAAGTTTCTCCTAAAAAACAAAACAGCAAAAATATTCTATTTTATAAGTTTTTATTTTAATACAAAGAAATAAAGAGTCTCCACTGGTTGCTATGTGCTGAGAGCGCGAACCTTATTGGTATAAATTTCCAACGTAACCTGACCTCCACCGACGTACAACTTCTAAGTCGGAGTTCGGTCAGATTATAATGGACATAATAGGAGTTTGACGTCCTATATAGGTACGCGGTCAGCCTGTGGATAATGTATACCAATTATCAAATGTTACTGTTTATTCCTGCAAAAAATAACTCTTATTTAATTAATGCAGTTTTATATAGAGTTATTAAGTAAGCAAAATTAAAAAAAAGTTTGAAGAGCAATTAAATAGCTTGGGCCAACCATACCTAGGAACTGTTCTAAAAACTAGAAATATGTCTACACAATGTTATTATAATATGTTTAATGAATATAATAATTAAAAAAAATAAATACCTTGTCTTGTTCGCCTCCGCCATTCTACGAACATTTTCTTTGTATTTTTATTCTATATATTTTCTTTTTAGTGTTCCCCATTATTACAATAGTATAATAAATATATATAAACCTATAATATTATTTACTACTTATATCTAATAATAATACACTTACGCTAAATACTATAATATATTGAATATTTACAACTATTAATTATAAAAACTTCGGTGTCGCGATGTAAATGGAGCGAGCTCGAGCAGACAGTCGACATAGGTCTTACCTCGAAGCGGGCTGCAGCCGGACTGGCTGGATGTAGTTAGTCAACGCGTTTATAATCCTCATTACCGCACAATAAGGTCGAAAACACGTAGCACCCAAGACGAATGTGATCGCTTAGAAATTGTCAGAAACTTAAAATATTTTTAAAAAATTTCATGTTTCACTTATCAAAATATGCAGCAACCATATTATAAACATAGATATTACTAAAAGATTTAAGTAATTTTGAAGCGTATAAACAGAACAACTTCGTTGTAATTTCAAAAATAATGAATTTCAGGAGGTGTTTTCGAAAGTAATTATTATCGAATCAATTTTACACAATCGCGTATTTGAGCAAGCAAATTCAAGATAAAGAAATGAAGTTATTTATATTAAAATCTTAGATCCGTCAGTTTAGTCATTAGCCTATACTATTCGATGAAAGTTGGTCTAATTTTTCGATGTGTCGCCTTAACTGCATTAACATTAATTTGTAGTTCTAACGGCACACGGTCACTCCGATCTTTTATGGTCTTCAACAGAGGAAGTGTTGCTATATCTGTCCATAGTACGATATATGAACATACGGCTGATACCAAGCTTTTGAAGTATCTTGAGTATGACCGATGGCTTCCACAAAGTGGGTACTTTGTGGAAGGCAATCACTGCAATCCTATTTTCTTTAACACCCCGTTTTAAATTGTAATTTGATAATAAACACGAAACAGCGGGAAATTGAAAGAAGTTTTTAAAATAATAAATTCAAATTAAAAATATTTATGGCCAGACTAGTTATATATGAAATAATTTGATATTTTTTCAAATTATTTCCAAGTTATTTCAATTTGTATTTTTTTTTCTCTGTGTGGGATATATAATGCCTGGGACTGTATTTATGTTTCTCTTTTCTTTTGTATACGAAACTCTAAAAAGTAATTCTCATTCGGCTACAAGTCAATATCGCCGCCGCGGCCACTCGAGACGAATCCGCTGTACAAGTCCAAAAAACTCCGCGAGACCAAACACAAACAAAACTCTTGAAACTCACGCTTAAGCAGCCAGCGACCACTCGACACGGTCTGCTACTGTTTGGGCACTATTCTGCTTCTGGTAATCACATCGATAATTCCAGAAGTAAAAATAGATTTGCTATAAAAGAGATGCAAGTTAGATTTTTTTAGATAAATTATACAGCGTTATACAAACTAGAGGGTTTCAAAATCTAATATTTGTTTGTGCAGTGATTCAGAAAATTATATTGACGCACTGTCACAACATATACCCTGCATTAAACAATTTTTAACGGAAGTATCGCGTGTTTTATTTATTTTTATTGAACCTGACGTTTCGAACGCTTTGCAGCGTCCGTGGTCGCAGGAAGAAGACGGAAGAGTCTTCCTCCTGCTGCGCCACCGAGCAAATATAAATAGAAAAATGACAATGCACGTAAAATACTTTTAAAGTTTCTTCCAAGTTTACCATTCCATTCTATTTTCGGAACACAAGTTAAGTGATTCCATCACGCTGCCGTGCCTGGTGTTATTGCAGTACTAATGGCATCATACTTTGAAGATATTTAGTTTTGTCTTTTTGGGTGACACATGTGCAAATTGTGCTGGTTTACAGTTTATAGATTACATGACGCCAAACCCTACTACATTTTTTTAAGTAGATACACAACCGAGGTAGTGGCTTTAGTTTGTTTTTATACTATTTATATATTTTGTGCGTATGTCCTAAATGTTACCTTAAAGTGTATATCGATTTTTTCATTGTGTTACAACGCAGCGAGTAACATGCGGCTAATGGGTAATGCACTGTAAAAGTTAGTGCCCATATAAGTGTCGGATACTTCATACCGGGCTGTTTGTTTAGGAGCTAATCGCGGGTAGACAGACATATTGAATATGTTACTGCGTTCTCTTAGGGGTTTACCGCAAATATAGCGAAAGTTTCTTTATTTTTACGTCTAGTTACAGCGTGGAGGGATCTCGCTCCAATAATATTAAATTATATTGGTAGGTATTGAAAGAGACGTAGGCCGCATCGTAGCAGCCCTTGTGGGAAAAAATAAGAACTCTCTGGAAAGTTGTTGTGTTTCTGCGTGGGAGTGAGTCACCAGTAAGCTACTAAGCAGTTGTCCACAGCAGAGGTGGCATCGCGCTAATGATACTTAATCTAGTACAAGCTTTCAAAGGCTACGGTAACCACTTTACAACAGGTGGGCCGTGCGCCAATCAATATAACTTCCGACGTAGCATAAAAAAAGTTAATTTATGACTCTCGGTAGAAGGGTTTTTTTAATATTAAATGGGGGGGGGGGGGGGGGGCGCAAACGAGCATGTGGGTCACTTGATGGGAAGTGGTCACCACATCAGCAACACCAAAGGTCACTGATCCGTTGCCAGCCTTGTTAGGGAAACATAGGCGCTGAGGGTAATTTATTCCACAATTTCACCGTACGTGGTAGAAAATATATACATCTTTTTATATAAATCTCTTTTATTTGTTATATGCCTGCAATACATGTATCATCTCTGCTGCGGACACAGTAACACCTTGGGACCTTACTCGTAACCCCACTTACGTACAGGAACATAACTACCGCCCTGGGAGTCGTAGTGGCTGTAATTATCTGCGAGCAGGAGCCACTTCCCCAGGCGGCCTGCTAAGTTCCGCGTAAAATTTGAACGTACGAGCATCAATATACTGACGGATATTATTATGGTCTTCTTCTTTTTAGCGTTATGCCTTTTCCTAATCCAATAAGATTATCGGGGTCCGTTACCCAAGACTAACGATTTGGCGAAGATACTGATCGTGACATAGAGCGACTGCCGTCAGGCCTTCTCAACCTGCAGGAACCAATGCCCCCTCTGCTGCTAATACAGCAACTTCTTAGGGGCTCACTGGCAACCTCGCTTACATGCAGAAACACACCAACACCAACCTTCTAAAGAGTTGTTATTTGGCTGCGGTTTTCTGTGAGGCGGAGGTACTTCCCCAGACGGGCTGCTTTGATATGCCCTACCTCTCAAACCCCTCGAGCGTGTTAGGCCCGTATACGTGCATAAGGTAAAAAGGGCTGTAGTGTACTGGTCCCGTATTCGTGCGTAACGGTTAGGCCCACTTTTATTTCATTGGTTCTTCCGTATTATTCGTTTGGCTAGCTTGTAAATGTTTGTACCTTGTCTATGGTTATTTCAGTTTATAATAAGGTCGGTTTTGCCCAACCTGTTGCTCCGAAGACCAGTAAAAAAATGAAATCAGAGTGAGTCGGTACATTTTTCCGTTTCGCGCCATTTTGATATTGCTGTGTGTGTAATGGATTCCGATAAAAATGTTTGTTATAAATAAACAGTCAGTGCTTTTTACATGTAATAAGCTTCAATCTTTTGGAAATTTTGTGTTCTTTCAAGTTATTCTATTACTTTTAGTGAATAACGGGATATTATTCGTGAAAAAACATTCAAAAATAGTGAAGCCGGCATTTTCGACATGTCCGTCGTACGAAATTTATTTGTAAAATGTGTTTATGTTTAATTATTATTAGGAGTGTAATAAATATTATCTTGTGGCAAATTTATCCAGGAATCTATTTCTAAAATTACTTTTTAGCGATTGTTCATTAATTTCGTGTAATAAATATCTGTTCATATACTGAAGTGGACTGAAGTCACCTAAACTCCCCCACTAGAATGTGCTTGTTTTCATTTTTATAATAAATACATTAGACATTTGAATAGTTTCACGTGGTTATAAAAGAGTGTTCAATTGAATATATCTCCCGAAAAGTACAAAGTGAATTGGAATGCAGTGTATGAAGTAAAAATGTTCGCGGCGTCGTGACTTATAAGCTAAATGTCTCGATATATCGTACATCTAAGGAATGATAAAGGTATTTTATCTACGAGTTCTTTTTATATTAGTAGTATTGGAATATCAGCTTTCCAACGATGTATATTTCATAAAATATAATTATCAATTACTCGAGAAATTTCACTTTTTCTAACCGCGGTCGCGCATTAGTTAACGCGAGAGAATGCTTGGCCACACTATAGGCATTTTAAGTCGCCCGGGCCGCCACGCTCGAGGGAAACACCCAGACCAAGACAAACAGTTCATGCACACAAAAACTTGTCCTGTGTGGGAATCTAATCCACGAGCGTTGGTGTCAAAGTCGCGGCATTCACAACTGAGCCACCGAGTTCGTCTAAAACATAGTTCGTAGAACCGACAGGCGACAACCGCTAAAAGGTTCTTGAATGGCGTCCCTGTACTGGTAGACGCAGTGTGGGACTACCGCCACTATATGGAGCGAGGTTTGTAGGGAGTCGATGGATGCAGGTGGCACAGGATCGAGACGAGTGACACTCATGAGGGAGGGCCTATGTTCAGCAGTGGACTAATACAGGCTGAAATGATGATGGCTACGTACTGATACAGAGAAAGGGTGGTTGATAGGTAATAATTGGAATCACACTCGAACTAGCCACTCTTAGCTTCTGAACACCTATAACTTTCAACTTGGAATCAACTACACTCCCCATGGCACATGTACCGGCAAAACTTTGGAAAGTATTGGTCATTTTCTGTGATTTGCGTTACTATCGGGTAAATCGAGATATAAGGTATTGCCTGGTATTTATTGATACAATGTGTTAACGATATCCATAAAGTTTTCAATATATTTAACAAAATTGTCCAAGTCTTCGCTCTCTGCAAATCTCCCCAAAGTTAATTTTTGGCTTATCCATAGGATTTGCGCTAATTAATGTAACATTACCTCGAGACTTAGGGTGTACCATTGACAATGCGATTATTACTGCTTGACTATTATCTCCAACTATTTGTTTGAGAGGCTGAAATGACGATGACTACGTACTGATACAGAGAAAGCGTGGTTGATAGGTAAGTAGTATTTGTATCTCACAGTAGTCAGTAGCTACTGTCTGTCAGTCAGTAGTACAGTCGTATTGAGGGTGGGGTGAAAGGTCCATTCAAAATAAGGGACGGTACTACGATGGTTTTTTTACTTGTAGCATGTTATTCTTACAAGTAGCGGTAGTAGGTGGGCGCCGGCCGGCGCTAGGTCGCATGAACTAATTGGTTAAAGCAGGTTAGATCAAATTGCATGTAAATTTGACTTTCGCAAAATAACGCTTGAATCTATTAACAATTTCTTAACTTGTATTAGGGTTATTGTGTTCCTGCGAGTGAATGTGGTTACCTGGAAGCTTCTAAGGAGTAGCTGTGTTAGCAGCGGAGGTGGCAATGTATTAGCCACACTCATTATATTGAAAGTATTCATAGGCCATGGTTACCGCGTTACATTAGGTGGGCCGAACGCTTGTGTACCTTTCGACGTTGTTTAAAAACATCTCAGAGGTGTGCGTAGTGTATGGATATATCAGTCAATTTCAACTGTTATGTTGGGTGTATGTGGTTCGATGTCACCTTTAGAGCAAAAGCCAACCTTTCCTGCACGTGGTGCACATTGCTTATCAACAGACGAGGCTCCGGCGAAAGAGAGGTAGGGCAGGACGTTAGCCTAACTGATAGTTGTTGTGTTCCTGCTAGTGAGTGAGTTCACTAGAAGATGAGGCTGTGTTGACAGCGGGGGTGGCAACGCGCTAGCGACATTCTTCTTGTTGCTAGCGTTCATAGGCTACGGTAAACGGTATGCTTGTTTGCTATCCGTCGTAGTATAAAAAATCGGTCAAATGCGAGTCGGACTCGCGCACGAAGGGTTCCGTACCACATCGATAAAAACGGCAAAAAAAAACACGTTTGTTGTATGGGAGCCCCCTTAAATATTTATTTTATTCTATTTTTTAGTATTTGTTGTTATAGCGGCAACAGAAATACATCATCTGTGAAAATTTCAACTATCTAACTATCACGGTTCATGAGATACAGCCTGGTGACAGACGGACGGACGGACGGACGGACGGACAGCGGAGCCTCAGTAATAGGGTTCCGTTTTACCCTTTGGGTACGGAACCCTAAAAACGAAATTAGGTATAGACTACTCAACTAACAGTCAAGTCAAGAGTGTCCTTGCATACTTCACTCGCTTCTGTGACATTCATAGCTCTTTTCATGCACGCGCGCCGGTTCCCAGGGCTCCTGACTCCTTCTGATATAACACGACCAAAATAGTGGGGCCGTCCCACACTGCGTGCACCAACCAAGTTGTCGGGTCTACGAACTATGTACGCAGGCCGACTGTCACTTCAGCTTACTTGTCCTGTGGCCTATGTCGGTTGCCTTAGTTCTAACAACGGTGATAAACCAATTATAATGCACGAAGCACACCCGTGACAACTGGATAGGCGGTTGTCACTGGACTGGGGGGCGCTGGCGAACAGGCAGACGAGCAGCCTGCCATGGCATAGCGCCATCTAGTATTAGCATTCGAAATTACCAATTGATTCTAAACCATAACTAGTAAAACCTTTCACAGCTACTCTTTAGCAGTATACTGGTGTCCTCATTCACTTGCAGTAACACAACAACCCTCCAGGGATTGTTATTGGCTGCAGGCTCTGTGAGGTGGAGGTACTTCCTCAGACGGGCTGCTTTGATGCGTCCTACCCTCCTATAACACCCAGACCGAGACAAAGTCAAAGTCAAACAAATAAACAAATGTTTGTCGTGTGTGAGAATCGAATCCACGAGCGTCGGTGTCAAAGTAGAGTTATTAACCACTGCGAAACCGAGTTCGTCAAAATATATCCGAGCAACATATACAACATACTTTGAAAGGTATAGCATAGAAACAGGTTCGAGCCCGCCCCGAGACAGCGGAAAGTAATAAACAGAAATATAATTATCACCGCACGACCCTTGATGCAAATTGACGCGCAAACAATCGACAAGAAACAATTATTGGCGACGTTTCCTTACGAAATTCGTATCCGTTGTCTCTGTCTAACGCGAACACACGACTTGTGAGCGAGAGAGATAGATGGGCCAAATGTAACCGCTATGCCGATTGTTTGATTTCCGTAGCACAGGACTGCCGTGTACGTTTCCTAAAGGGGTTACTTATAGAGATGGGAATAGTCGATTTCTTTTTTTGATTTAAGACCAAATGAAAACGTAGACCTATAAAAGAAGGACTAACCCACCCCGAGTGTGCGCTAGTCATTCTTTTGAGGGTGCACCCTCCGGACATATGGGAGGGACAGTATTGAAATCCTGCATAGGATTCCCTTTCGGAAGGCCGAACGGGTTATATCAGACTCTTACTGTTTAAAACACCACCTGAGACTGCCTTTAGCCGAGGGACTTTTAAGGCTTCATCTGAAGCGATCGCCCCCGGGAACGGGAGGACGCAAAAATAGTCGATAAAATAGACGAAAATTAATAGACACATTTTGCGAAATGAAATAGTCTGAATTTAACATTCGCTCAAATGTTTAAATCATGTATGCACATATATCATAACAGGGTAAAAAAGACCGCATGACTTTTGTAGCGTTCTTATCGCACACACAATAAGAGTAAAAATGGTGCTGCAAGTGTCCGACACGACTTGTCGCTGAGTGTATATAGAAATCTGCATAATAAGAGTCATGAATGAAAATAAAGACAAAAGTTTGCAAAGGCTAAGAGTCATGTGACGTTCTCTTTGTATCTATAGCTAGAATGTAAATGATATACACGTATATAACACAGTTGTATCAAATTGTGTAGTTCTAAATAAAACCGACATGAACCTCAAGTAGCTGTGGCGCATGAGCGGAGTTTAACTATTATTGCGATGCTGACTAAGTTTATAATGATGACGTTGATGGATCATCCATAATCTCCCTCCTGACCTGGCCCAGTCTTTAAATAAGTGATTGCAAATATGGATACGCATCCCTATTTGCATACGCCACAAACGCCAGGACCGAGTATGTCGGCTACATGGTCTTCTTTTTACCTGGTACGGAGCCCTAAAAGTCAATTTTATTAATGAGGAATGTAAAACAATATGATGTCATAAAAAACTACATAAGAGGGTTTTAAGTGCCCGCTACATAATCGAAACTAATATTGGAAAAGCGAATGTAACTTTGTTTATTTCTACATTTAATATCTTTTCCCGGCAAACCCTCCAAGATCCTAATAAAATTTAGTATAACTTTACTTCGGGATCTGAAGAAGTATACACATGCTACTTTTTTTTTTTTTTTATTATTTATTTATTTAACATGTAAACATCAAATACAAACATTAATCATGTGCATGCATTATGAAACCACGGAGGTTGTATTATACGACTAAAGTGGAAAACAAGCGTAAGGCTTGCCTGTTGGTAAGCATACCCTATATATATTTGCAACTCTAGATCTGTCACGTTTACTGTTGCGTTAACGGGATCATCATCTGGTTCTAATAAAAATATTGTCGATTTTTACCTTTGTCGTATATCGATAAAAGCGGGAGGTGACAACTCCGTGTCCATCACTAGGCGGTGCTTTGTTTCACATTTCCTGACTCGCTCGCTGTCTATTCTCTGCGACTGTCAACCGAACCATTACATTGTCTACACAGAAAACTAATATTATTAGTTAACTATGCTATATGTTTGAAGTCAATTAATATATAAGAGACCTTATTTAGACGTCACTGACAGCAAATTAGGGAATAGAGGATTTAATGTAAACAGTATTCAATACCAGACCATCTTTGGCTGTATTCTCGAATGTATAAAGTTAGAAAACGAACTTATTTTTTTTATATACAACATCAGGAGGCAAACAATCACACGGCCCACCTAAAGTCCATCCTGAATCCGGCGTGGGCATGTGCCACTAAATTCGTTTTTTTATTTATACACATATTTGTAATTAGCACTTGCTTGGAAGTGAAGGAAAATAACCTTTTGAAACCTACATAGCCAAGAAATTATATTTCTAAAGACATGTGTCCTGATGTAAAGCAGTTATAGTAGCGTAATAACGCTTATAACATTAAGTATAACTCGCGCGATACCTCCTTCTTTGCTGCTTACACAGCAACTCCTTAGGAGCTCACTGGTGACCTCACTCATATGCAGGAAAACCACAACCCTCCACTTCCCCAGACGGGCTGCATTGATACGCTCTACCTCTCTTAAAACATCCACACCAAGACAAACAGACATGTTCGATCTGACGGCAGTCGCTCCATGTAAAAATGCCATGTCTTTGCCAAATCCTCAGGCTTAGGTAGCGAACCTCGTCTATCTTACCTCTCTTAAAAACAGACATGTCCATGCACACAAATGTTTGTCCTGTTTGGGAATCGAACCTACAAACGTTGGCGTCAAAGTAACGTAACAGCGCAAAACTAATGTTTCACCACTGCACTATCGGGTCACAATTCAATTCTTTGTTTACCCCACAATGGATTCGGCGTGAAAACAATAAATGTGACAATTTCAAATAGATATTCAGTAGAACACCTGAATATCTATTTGAAATTGTCACAATAGCAGTGTTGTCATCGCGAGATTAAAAAAATCGCGGGAAAATACGAAAATAACCTAAAATTATCGCGAAAGCGGGCAACTTTATTAAGTGTAATGTCACGTCATTAGTTGGCCACGTATGTAGGCGATCGCACGAGTCGATGTTGTTTCACCTGGATGCGAAAATAAATAGAGGACCGGGTTCCGTGAAATATGCTCCGCCTGAGCAGTAACGGCTTTTTAAATTGAGCGGTCGCCGCCTCAGACCCGTACTGCGGACACCCTTGGAGAATAACCAAAATAATACTTCCTTTTACAACCCCCTGGTTAGGATGGCTCGTCAGTGCAATGAAATCGCCAAGGACAACCCAGCATTCGACATTTCTCTACATAAACTGGCATTACATATTAAAATTCTTAAAGATACTCTTTATCACAAGCCGACGACAGTCTAAAAACTCCTACTTGAAATTTTAGCCATAGATTTAAAATATATGTTTTTACTGAGTTTTATTTTTATATAGTTTAATCCATAGTATTAAAGACCCTTCTTGATAGTTCTTATGTACACACATGTTTGTGGAACGCAACCTAGATTGTAATGTTTTGATTTGTATATTTCGTTTTGTAATAGTTGTAATCTGTTGTGTGTTATAATAATAAAAATAAATAAGATAAAATAAACCTTTTAAAATTAGGACAATGGGAAACTTAGAGTAAGTTGAGATGGTACGTCCCTCCTTCTTTTCTTTATATACCTCGCCACTTCATTCACAAGCACTCTGTATTCCGTGGGAAACGCTATTTCTTACTTTTTCTCTTTTTTCTCGACTTCTAAGGGTCGTACCGTGATGTTGAATAGCCTACAGCTTTCCTCAAGAATTAAGCAACTTTCGAAAAGAGACGGAGTTACTTTTACATTTATATTAGTGTGGCTAGGTTATTGACCAATTGTGAATATTAAACACACGTCTAGAAAGACACACATAACACAACACACTTACGCGAAGTTTTCCTGGCGCGACACATGAAACTGTTCAGTTAAGGATGAGTAGATTCGAAATGGATTTTGAACAATCTAAAGGCAATGCACTACATACAACGTCGGACGATGTACAAGCGTGCGGCTCGCCTTATGTAAAGTGGCTACCGTAGCTTATGAACGCTGGCAACCAGTGAGCGTGCATGAATATTAAAGAAGCGAGTGATATGTTTAAGGACTGCATCTTATGGTGCACGGTGCTCCCTGCCTACGCCGCGAGGGACCTGGCGTGAAGATATACATACATGCTAAACTTACATTTAAAGGGTCGGTAACGCACGAGTGACACCCTTAGTGTTGCAAATGTCCATTGGCTAAGGTGACTGTTTACCATCGGTCAGACCGTATGCTTGTTTGCCATCTTAGTGGTATAAAAAACATACATACATCAAATAGTATTGTATGACATCCATGTTTTCTTTTCCAACTGCATAAAAGTGACTTAAAGGCGGGCAGCGGGTTCGATGCTAGTGAAGTGGAACCCGCATGCATGTTCCGACACAAAGAATCTAGAACTGTTCGGATCCGCACAAAAAGTAGGTTGCAGGGAAGTTAGCTACGTACGAGCTGACACCATTTCTGTTCTAGAATTCCGTATATAAAATTAAGTTATATTGTTCGTCTGATGCTATTAGAGGTAGGCCGCATGAAAGCCGCCCGTCTGGGGAAGTACCTCCACCTCACAGAAAACCGCAGCCAAATAACAACTCCCTAGAGGGTTTTTGTGTTCCTGCATGTGAGTTAGGTCACCAGTAAGCTCCTAAGGAGTTGTTGCGTTAGCAGCAGAGGAGGCCTCGCACGAGGAACATGTATTACAAGCGTTGATAGGCTACGGTAACCGCTTTACACCGTGTGGGCCGTATGCCTTTCGACATTGTATTAAAAAATTTGATTAGGACATTGTATTATGAGGAACCTTCATGCGCATGGTGCCCGGGTGAATAGCAAACACGGCTTTGGCAACTGTTTTTTTAATGTAACTTTCGGAGGCAAGCCACCTGATGTAAAGAAGTTACAGTAGCTTATGAACGCTTGCAATACTTTAAGTATCGCTCGCGCGATGCCACCTCTGCTCCTAACACAGCAACTGCTTAGGAATTAACTGGTAACAACACTCGCAGAAACATAACGGGGCGTTGTTATTTGGCTGCGGTTTTCTGTGTGGTAGAAGTACTTCGACAGGCAGGCAGTTTTAAAGCGCCCTGGCTCTCTTAAAACATCCTGACTAAGACAAACATACATGTTCATTCACACAAATATTTGTCATGTGTGGTGTGATGGAGGTACTTCTCCAGACGGGCTACTTTGAAGCGCTCTACTTCCTTAAAACACCCTGTCCAAGACAAACAGACATGTCCATGCACACAAATGTTTGTCTTGTGTGGGAATTGAACCCACAGCAACACTGTTAAAGTAGCATTGCTAACCTCTTGCTCAAGCTTAGTTTCTAAATGTGTAATTTAGTAGAAAATAGTTTTTTAAATTTACCAGGGGAACGCTAAAACAGAATAAAACTCTGTCCAGTCCACAAACTCGTCCGTACGGCTCAATAGTTTGACAAGGTTCCAGCGGAGAGACATGAGAACTGCGGTAACAACATTTAAACCTTTGACGACGTAAGTTACAACTTAGTTTTTCTTCGTCCAAGTACTCTGCGATGTTACGTAGTGCAATGAGTTTACGAGATATAGCTTCATGAACATGCAAACATATACCTGCTACGTGATACCCAGTTTCCACCGCTAGGGGCGCCACTCTGCTCGCTGACTCCAATATGACACATTTTTTTTCTATCTATGTCGGGAGGCATCCAAGCATACGACTCACTTGATGTATAGCGGTTACCATAGCTTATGAACGCTCGTAATACATTAAGTATCACTCGCGCGATGCCACCTCAAAGGATAACATAACAACTCCTTGGGAGCTTACTGGTGACCTCACTCACACGCAGGAACACAACAAACCTCCGGAGAATTGTTATTTGACTGCGGCTTTCTGTGAGGTTTGTACTTTGATGCTCCCTACCACTCTTAAAAATAACCAGACCAAGACAAATAGATATATTCATGCACACAAATGTTAATTCTGTGTGGGAATCGAACCCATGGAAGTTTCGGTGACAAAGTCGCGGTATCAACCGCTGCGCTACTGAGCTCGTCAGAATAAAGTAAATAATGTATATAAAGTAAATATACAAGTAATAAAGTACTATATCAGTGAATTTATATACTAAGAAAGTATATAAAGTAAATACAAGTTTTTTTTCAAGTCCTGACATAATCATTTTTTTATCCTGACTATGGATTTGATCGTTGTGGTATGTTACTATATCTGATCGGTAATTTATATATATTTTTTTTACATTCGACGACTAACAAAAAAATGGTCTAAACTACTGAAATCGTACTTCAGTTATTTTTCTGAAGGGAGTACCCTCCGATGAGAAGGAGGTGGTGAACTCTCATCAGTAACCTTACGGTCGGCCGCACGGGTTATGTCAGACCTTTTCTGACTAAACACCACCTACTGGTTGCCTTTAGCCGGAAAGGGAAGGCTTCATCTAATAAATTTTTTTAACGTAAAATAAACAACGTCACACTTATACACACAGCTATAAGTTTTCAATAAGCAGTTTGATGATGACGACGAGCTCGGTGGCTCAGTCGTGAATGACGCGACTTTGACACCAACGCTCGTGGGTTCGATTCCCATACAAGGCAAACATTTGTGTGCATGAACATGTCTGTTCGTCTTGGTCTGGATGTTTTAAGAGAGGTAGGGCGCATCAAAGCAGCCCGTCTAGGGTAGCAGCAGGTAGTAGTACCTCCACCTCACAGAAAACCGCAGCCAAATAGCAACTCCCTAGAGGGTTGTTGTTTTCCTACGTGTGAGTGCAGTCAGCAGTAAGCTCCCATGGAGCTGCTGTGTAAGCAGCAGAGGAGGCATCGTGTAAGTGATACTTAATATATCGCAAGCGTTAAAAGGCTACTGTACCCGCTTTACATCAGGTGAGCCGTGTGCTTGTATACCTTCCGACGTATTATAAAAAAAAAGTATTTTCCGCCATTTTGAAATTTACACAAATGCGCACCATCTAGTGTCACAAAACAGAACTACTAACATTGTTACATTGGATATGGTTCGTTAGCATTTATTTGCCTTTATTATTAATTACTTAAGAATTACAAAATTCTGCGACTGTTTCCTTGTAAAAAAAATGAGAATTTACTTACATTAGCCGAATGTTCTCGCAGGAATAAGCTGTTTTCCTATTTTACAATGCAGGAAATGTTGGATCAATTTCTTAGCAGTCAAAACTTGACCTAGAAGGCACAACTCGCTTAACACGACGGTAGTTAAAAAATAAAAATGGTAGGGCGCATCAACGCAGCCCGCCTGCGGAAGTACTTTCACTGCACAGAAAACGCAGCCAAATAACAGCCCCCTGGAGGGTCGTTGCGTTCGTGCTAATGAATGAATTTGAAATTCCTGCGAATGTTTAATTTGAGATATGTTATATTGTTAAATTTGATTTCTTCAATATGTATGTACACTGTGTAAATTTGTTACTGTTTAGACTTGTTGATTGTTGGCAGACTGTCACTATAGTTTATATCTAAATATGTAAATCCTCTGTATGTTGTTACCTTATGTATATTGTATGTAAATCGAGAAATATTAGAAAATATGTAATTTCATAATTGTTTCAGGTGCTTAGAATAAGTTTTTTAGAAAATATTGTAAAAGCTGTTAGTCTTCCAAACAATAATAAATAAATAAATCTTCAATCAGGATCATTTACAAAATGAATGGTGTCAGCCCGCATGAGTAAGTTGCCTATAGCGTACTATATATAATTAATGAAGTTTACTCAGTAAAGGACCGACATTACAACCCAATCTGAAAAAATAATGGTTTTGCAGATGATTTTTTTTTATTCAGAGTAATCATTGAAATGTGTCCTGTGTCACTGACCATGGACATAACTGTGTTGCTTGAACAAGTTCAGCGAGTCAGTGATTCCAACTGATCTGTTTCTTACTTATTTATCTAGACTTTTTTTTTAATTAGCTCAGCATAGTGGCTCCGCTTCGTCAGATGTTAATCGAAAAGAGGAGCCCAAATTGCAGCGGCAACTGACAAAGGTCTGCAGTGTCCTGTCAGTTGACGTTACTATGCTGCCCCGTAAGGTGCTTCTTCACGCTTCGTTTGAAGGATCCCATATTGTAGAAAGGAGGAAACTCATGTGCGGGCAAGGCGTTCCGCTTTTTAATAGTACGGCAGAGATAGGAGTTGCCGAACTTTATACTACGAGAACAAATGTCCTCAACAGTGGAACGATGACACCGCAAGCCTGTACGTGTGGATCTAAAACGGAAGAGAGAGGGTGATAAAAGAAATCAGTTCTTCAAAGCTCTCGCCATGTCAACATGTATTCACGTATTTGACATTGAGATAAACTACATCGAGCCATTAAGTCGTGAAGCGACCTCGCTAAATTATTGAGTTTAGATTGCAGCGACACGCCTGCGAGCTTCGTCATCAGTATCACTGCATCGGTGATTTCATCATCAGTTGTTTGAATTTGTCACCCTGATCGAGGACATCCATGCTGCTCGCAGTACAGGTAATATCCAGTTCAGCGAGCTTATTTTATAGTTCGATGTTTTTTGTAAGACATTTAGCCTTTCACAAAATAAAATAAACATAATTTTCTTGCAATAATAATAATTGAAGTATCGTACATGTGCTTTTACGACACGGCTATATTCTTTATCAATGACTCTATGTTTGACTGGTAGAGATCTCCTTGTGGGATAAGTCCGCCTATGTACCATTGTCTATTTTAGTACTTAGTATATTTTGTAAACATTAAAGATATTACAAACAAACAATTAAAAAAAATAATAGACGGACAACTATGTTTATGTTTCTTCGGACCGTTTACAGCTCAAGGTTGTACAGCGTGCGCATAAGAAGACCAACGCTCGGAGTCTCTCTACGCGACAGGTTCAGGAATTAGTACATTAGTAGTAGAATTAGAGTTAATGATTTGCTTGAAGCGTCGGTGAAACTGAACCCAACTAATGAGCCGAAGGGCCTGTGGGCCGGTCACATAGCTCAAGAAACCGAAGCTTCTGGGACGGAAACTACTCGAATGGCGACGACGAATCGAAAAACGTAACGTATACTATTCTTTGGAGTGACTATGTAGGGAAAATTACAGGGAGCTGATGGATGCAGCAAACGAGTGATTTAGTTATGGAAATTTGGGCATCCTTCGGCTGAAATGATTATGCAAGTTCCCATTCTCATAAAACTGTGAAGTGACTGGCTAGACTCTTTCCTACTTATTCGAAGAGCCTGGAGCCAGCACAGATTTGAAGCTATATCCGACGAGTACACAATCGTTCAAAATCTTTGTTGACAAGTATTAGCAACTGAGGTATTCGAGTCAACAAAAACTGTATCGATTACAAAAAAACACAATAATTTCTAAATGTCTATAAATAATCTGATTATTAACTAAACTAGTACAAAATTATGAAAATAATGTGCCGACGTAATCTCGATTCAATCCTACTTGTAAAGAATGGGTTTTAAAGAAAGGTGGACTGTATTTAATAAATAGGTAAAAGACCAGATATCAGAGTATTTTCTATTTATTTAGGATATAGGAGTTATAATAAAATAATGCTTACCAAAAGACGAACGATAACACAATAATAATATGACAGCAGAAAACAAGAGAAAGCATAATACCAGAGTGTAAAAACATAGAGTTTACAAAAGTATAAAAAGGTTATATAAAAGCTATCCTCAACACTACTAATATTATAAATGCGAAAGTTTGTATGTATGGCACTTAGATAGATTATGATCTGGATTAACACATAGGCTACGTTATTTGACTCCACGAGGGCGGAGCCGCGGGCAGCAGCTAGTCATTAATATTCCTGTTAATTATCATTAAAAAATTTAATTAATTAACATTAATTTTACGAATGATGATGATATCTGTCCGCTATGTTTTATCTTCAGTTTGGAAAATGTGTTTAACAATGTGACTCTATTCCGAACACAGACTGTCAATTTTTCTCCTGTTCCGATCGAGGAAATTATTATTTAGCCATTATCGGACTGTTAGTCTAAAGTTTGTTGGCTAGGTAATACTCGAAGAAGCACCACTGACGTACGCACTCCGTTCTCTAAACGTCATTGGAAAAGACCTAGATCTTTTCTCATGAACTCTGAGTGAATTCGCGAAGGTAGCACTGTATATGATTAGTTACGAAAATTTGTATATACGTATGTAAGTCGCTTGCGGGATAGGCAGAGCGAACCGAGCGCCTATTTGAAAAGTCGTAGGTACCAAGACTTCATGAAGTGGAAAATATCAAAAAGTAATATTCCATGAAGTATTTTTTGGATATGGAGATAAGAGAGTGAACGAAGCAGGTAAGTCTATACTAGATTTATGTATGGAACGAGGCCTCCTCGTGTCGAATACTTTATTTCATCATAAGGATATTCACACGTATACATGGAGAAGGAATGATCAAAAAAGTGTGATTGATTTGATTTTAATAGATAGACGTCTCCGAAATGTTCTAATGGATACAAGAGCCTTTAGAGGCCCCACTCTTGAGACGGACCACTACCTGGTGGTAAGCCGGTTTGTGGGCCTTTTTAGGAAGTGGAGGCACTGGCGAGTGCGTATCCCTTTCGGAGACCATGAAAGGATAATGAGCGAAAAATTGCAAGATGAAAGTGTAAGGAGAATGTATGTGCATCTGGTAAGTGAGAGACTTGCAAATGCAAGCCTCTCTGACTCAGATGTGGATGATTGTTGGAAAGTTTTGAAAGAAAATATGGTGGATAGTGCAAAAGAAGCTTGTGGATGCGCAAAGAGACGTAAAACAGCGAAAGGAGATGCCTGGTGGGATGCGGAGGTTGAATCCTCCGTAGCAAGAAAGAGGAAAGCGTGGCTGGATTACGTATCATCTTTGCCTTTAAATGAAAATATGAGAGAAAAGAAGAAAGAAATGTACCGTCTATGCAAGAATGAAACCAAGGCTTTAGTGAAAGAGAAGCGTGAAAGACAAATTATAAATGAGGAAGAGAGGCTGACGAAAAACTTCGAGGCAAATACCAAACTCTTTTGGAGAGAGGTAAAGAAGTCTCGGAGTGGTTCGTCGGCATCCAGAATGGATAAGATAAAGTCTAAAGCTGGTGTCATTCTTGCCAACACTCAGGAAGTGTTAGAACGGTGGAGTGAATATTTTGAGGAAATGTATGAGTATGCCTCGGACGCTGGCAATGAGAGTGAGTCGGATGCTTACTCCACGTTGACGGCGTCCGACGAAGGCATAACTATGAATGAGATCGAATGGTCGATACGAAGCTTGAAAAATGGAAAATCAGCGGGAATTGATCTGATCACAGCTGAGATGATCAAATTAGGTGGCACTTACGTCCGGGACGCCTTCTGGTACCTATGCAACCTATGCTGGAGAACTGGAAGGGTCCCAATGGACTGGAGACGCGCAGTCATCGTGCCCTTGTATAAAGGCAAGGGATCACGCATGGACTGCGCCAACTATAGGGCCATCAGTTTGATCAGCTTAGCAGCAAAAGTATATGGAAAGGTGATTGAAAGGAGAATGAGGGTGAAATCCGATGAAATGCTGTGGGACGCACAAGGAGGTTTCCGAAATGGAAGGGGATGTACGGATCAAGTTTTCTCGCTCCGCAATATCGTAGAGAAGCATCTGGCCATAGACCGGAAGGTTTTCTGCGGTTTTGTGGATCTTGAGAAAGCCTTTGATAGGGTTGTGCGAAAGGAACTGTGGGACATATTGCCGAGATATGGGATTGACGGTTCACTGCTCCGTGCTGTGCAGTCCACTTACAAGGATTGCTCAGCATGTGTGCGGATAGACGGTGGCATGTCACCCTGGTTTGATGTCAAAATTGGTGTCAAACAGGGTTGCATGCTATCTGCTAGGCTGTTTATCATGTATCTCGATAGTTGTCTGCAGAGAATAAGGTCAACGAATGTGGGATTGCGCATGGGTGACCAAGTGGTGAACTGTCTGCTGTATGCAGACGATGCCGTGCTATTAGCAGATACACCATCTAAACTGCAAACACTGGTCACAGCGATGAAAGACGACTGTATGGAGAAAGGCTTACTACTGAATGCGAAGAAAACAAAGATAATGGTATTTGAAAGAGAAGAATCCAGAACTAATGTAAGGATTACGATTGATGATGAAGTGTTGGAACAAGTGGATGAGTTTGTATATCTTGGATGCGCTTTCAGCAGGGATGGAAGGTACACCGCAGATGTGGAAAGACGAGTGAGTGCTGGGAATAGTGTGAATGGAGCGTTGGGAAAACTTCTTGGCAGTAAAATCCTGAGCCAGAAGGCACAACTCGCTATACACAATGCAGTGTTGGTCCCAACGCTAACTTATGGAAGCGAGAGTTGGGTATGGCAGAAAGAGCATGAAAGTAGAATAAACGCGGTTGAAATGCGAGCGCTGCGCAAAATTTGTGGCGTAAGGCTCGTAGACCGTATTCGCAATGATGATGTTAGAAATAGAGTTGGTCTGAAAGAGAGCGTCGGTGTTAAAATAAGAAGAGGCATGCTCCGATGGTTCGGGCATGTAGAAAGAATGCAAGAAGAAAGAATGACGAAGCAGATATACAATGCAAAAGTGGAAGGATGTAGGAGCCGGGGAAGGCCAAGACTTACCTACCATGACCAAATTGGTCATGTTCTATCAGAAGGTGATGTCAGGAGCCCTAGAAACCGGCGTGCGTGCATGAGAAGAGCAATGAATGTTAAAGAAGCGAGTGAGATATGTAAGGATCGAGTCACGTGGCGCTCGGTTCTCTCTGCCTACCCCGCAAGGGATTTGGCGTGAAGTTATAGTATTTTTTGGAGACGTGTGGTTAGTATATTTTCATGACTTACAGAAAATTTTAAATTACATCTCTGTGAACCTTCCAGTCAATGCTGTAAAGTTCGTTGGGTAATAATCACAAGGCAAATATCTCGAAATATTCAAAACTAATTGCTTCAAATTCAAACAATGTCAAATAGCACATCAAAAATACTCTCTGTGTAAAGGCATATTATAGAATTGATGAATATGTAACTGACAAAGATATATGTCTGTATGTATATGTATAACTTCACGCCAGGTCGCTTGCGGGGTAGGCAGAGACAACCTAGCGCCATAAGACGCGGTCTTTACACACTTCACTCGCTTCTCTAACGACCAATTTGGTCATTGTTGGTTAGTCTTGGTCTTCCTCGACTCCTACATCCTTCCACTTTGGAATTGTAAATCTGTTTCGTCATTCTTTCATCCTGCATCCTTTCTACATGCCCGAACCAACGGAGCATGATTTTTTTTATCTTAACACCGACACTCTCTTTCAGACCAGCTCTCTTTTCTCTTTTATCTTCATTACGAACGCGGTCAGCAAGTGTTATGCAACACATTTTGCGCAATGCTCGCATCTCGACCGCATTTATTCTACTTTCATGTTCTCTCTCTCTGCCATACCCGGCTTTCATTCCATAAGTTAGAGTTAGAATTAGCACCGCGTTGTGTTTCATTGCTGTAACTAGTGTTTGCAGTTCGGAAATTTAAATTAAGTATTATGATTTCTGTCGAATAAATATTATGCTGCAATGTCGTAGGTCTAACTTGTAATGATAGCTGTTAGTTCAGAGAAATAAATAAATATTTCGCCTTTTGTTTACAAGTACTTCACCAAGGAGTTCAAATAATTTGTTCCGTTAACAAGTTTGAAATTTCCACGTTTATAACTTGTTTTCGAAATCAATTTATTACTTTAACAGGATCGAATTTCTATTAACCTTGTACAAAATATAAATATTTTCTTTTATATATAGCAAATCACGGTAAGTTTCATACTTACAATAGTGATTACTTACAGTTAAATTTAAAAAACCCACCGTTTAATATATTATCAATATAATATTTAGTAATTTAAGCAAAATACCTTAATATCTCAAGGCCTTAACCTTACCTTAATGTGTTCGACCAGTGTGTGTTGCCAGTAATGACTTACGGCATAGAAACGTGATCCCTCACTATGGGCCTCATACGAAAGCTCAAGGTTGCACGGCGTGTGATGGAGAGAGCCATGCTCGGAGTTTCTCTGCGGGATAGGCTCAGAAATGAGCACATCCGTAGCAGAACTGGAGTTACCAATGTGGGCCTAAGGATCAGCAAGCTGAAGAGGCAGTGGGCAGGCCACATAGCTCGGAGAACCGATGGCCGTTGGGGCAGAAAGGTTTTTTTATACTACGTCGGGAGGCATACAAGCATTTTATCGTAATTTAAATCTTAATTCCTACGATACTATTATATTGACTGAGACGTAGTTAGTTAGTGGTGTGGGCAACTCAGAACTTTTTGACGATCGGTACGTGGTATAGCGACGAGATAGGGACTATCAGCTGGCGGGATAGACTCGGGGAGGTGGTGTACTCATTGCTATTCGTAAAGAAATAGCTGCAGTTTCTCAGCCTCAGTATTGTTCTTCCGCTAAGGATCTTTTATGGTTAACACTGTTTCTTAAGCATCCCATTTCTAAACCAAGTTACAAGGTAAACCTGTGCGTTCTGTATTTATGCAAACAGAATCTAGGTCTCTCTTTTTCGCAGCAGCTACAAAATTATATAAATAAATTAAATAAAATACTTCTATATAATCCATTGGACAAATATTTGATCGTGGACGATTTTAATATGAGTGGAATAACATGGCATACTAATGATAGCTGCTTATTACCTAACAGTGTTACTAGCTCCGACGAACAATTTTTAATTGATGAATTATATACTCATGATCTAAAACAACTCAATTGGGTAAACATATATAGTAGAATATTAGATCTCGTTCTATGTAATGACGATGTCACCGTTTCTGAGTGCAGTGATCCTCATCCTCGCCGTAGTGCCTTATTAATTCATCCAACTTTTTTAAATTACGAGGAATTAAAACCAGCTTCGCGTACTAAATTTATTTTTACTAAGGGCGACTATGATAACATTAACAAAGAGATTTAAAATTTTAGATTTCGATGTTGCTAACCCCTCTATGGGTGTTTTGCGTCCGAAATAAATGGTTATTTATTTATTTCATTTATTTAAATATTGACTGGAAAAATCAGTTTTGTAACATGAATATTGAAGAAGCGGTTACTTATTTTTATTTTATTATTAAAAAGATTATCGCAAAAATGTACCCAAGAAATCATCTAATTCCAATTCGTATCCGGTGTGGTACACGTCACCTCTAAAAAAATTATTAAAAAAAAACATAAATATTTTTATAAGTATAAAAACTACGGTAACCGATCCGATGGTGATACATACAAATTATTAAGAGACAGGGTTAAACAATTAGAAAATCAATGTTATAAAAATTATATTTCTTCCGTTGAATCATCAATTTTAAATAACCCGAAATATTTTTGGTCTTATGTAAAACATCGTTCAAAATCGTCTAGTATCCTAGGAACAATAAAATACGGTGGTATTACGGCAAATACTGGTGAATCCATAGTTACTCAACTTTCTCAACTGCTACTCAGACCTCAAATTCTTCTTCTATTTTTTATGACAGAGAGCCACTATCTAATATCTAAAATTGAAATTAACAGAGATATGGTAACAAAATTACTCCTTAAGCTTGATCTGGATAAATCCGCGGGGCCGATGAATTACCACCAGTTTTCCTCATTAAATGCGCTCACAGTATCTCGTTACCTTATTACTCTTCTATTTGAGAAATATCTGAGTGAAGGGGCTGTACCGTTTATGTGGAAGTCTACATTTGTAACGCCAATTGACAAGAAGGGAACTAAAAATAAGGCAACTAATTATAGACCCATCTCAAAATTGTGTATTATCGCAAAAATATTTGAAAGAATAATTTATGAATTTGATTGTTCTGCTAAGTCTATTGCAAGTCTATTCTGCTATAAATCTTTCATTCATCAATTCCTAACATGGTTTCCTGAAGGGTCGGTCCACTAGTAGTAAACTTATGATATTTTGTGACTTTATTACTAAGTCTATGAGCAAAGGTAGGCAGGTTGATATCATTTACACTGATTATAGTAAGTGTTTTGACAGGCTCGACCATGTGAGACTGATTTTCAAATTGGAAGCCATAGGGATAAGAGGTGACTTGCTGAGATGGTTCTCATCCTATAATTTCTCACAGATCTCAGGTTGTAGTGGTCAACACTTACATTTCAAGTTGGGTTATTATCCCTAGTGGAGTTCCGCAAGGCTCTCTTCTAGGACCTCTATTGTTCCTTATCTTTGTAAATGACATCAACACATGCCTGCGTTGATCACACCTACTATGTTTTGCTGATGATATGAAGATATTTGCCTCTATTGCTACCCCTGAAGACGTATCCTCACTTCAGTCTGATTTGAATCGTCTAGATCAATACTGTGCCATAAATGGTTTAGACTTAAATCCATCCAAATGCTCTATAATAACGTATAGTCGTAAAATTAATAATTTAATTGCAAATTACACTCTTAAAGGGCAAAATCTTCAACGATGCCATAAGGCACGCGACCTAGGAGTGACACACGATTTCAAATTGATGTTTGATAAACATATTAACAATAGTGTAAAAAAGGCCTCTCAAGCTCTGGGTTTTGTTATGCGTCCACCGATTTCATAAGCTTAAAAACCTTTAAAATATTATACTGTTACGTATGTTCGCAGTTATCTTGAATATGCATCTCAAATTTGGAACCCGTATTATAATATTTACATCAATAGAATAGAGAACATTCAAAAGAAGTTCATCAGATATCTCTGCTTTAGGCTTAATTATAAATATAAATCGGAAGACTACTTAAATTATTGTGCCAAATTCCATTTATTACCACTTTCCAAACGTCGTGAGATCGGTGATGTCACGTACTTAATTAAAATTACTACTGAAGCTATCGATTGTCCCGAATTGTTGACCAAACTAAACTTTAATATTCCCTCCAAATTTGCCATGAGGTTTTTTCGAAAAATACGTAAATTAGTAATGTAGTAATATGTGTACTTTTCTATCATATTGTAAATCTTATATACTCGGTAGATCGGTAAACGGTGAAGAGAAGAAAAATACATATACATATATATATATATATATATATATATATTTAAAAGAAAAATGTTGTTAAGCTGTGTATTATTTATGTTCGTGTTATGTGTAGTTAGTCTAAATCTTATAAGTGAAGACTTTTTATTGGCTTACTGTTATTTATAAGTTTTTTTAATGTAATTTGATTTAAAAAGTAGTGGGTGAGTGCCGGCCGGCGCGGCGGCATGAACTAATTGGCGGCGGAAGCACACAAAGCAGGTTAGATCAAATTGCATGTAAATTTGACTTTCGCAAAATAACGCCTGAATCTATTAACTATCTAATATATTATTACACAATGGCCTATTAGTGTATGTCTTTATATGTGTCCTGTTATTACAAACTTTCTCCCCTATTTTACCGTAGTTTAAAACAAGGTTATATTTTTTAGGTTCCTGTTAAAATTCTTATAATACTTCAATGTCGAGTCAGAAGGTCTCTATTTCGTTCGTGCATGATTTAATCAAAACTTACTCTACTCAAAACTTTGAACCAGGTTGAATACGTATATAAAACATAGCGGCGCGGTCGCAGTCGTTCAGATGTGAGTCTCTTTTGAAACCCCGCAACTGGTGAAGGACGCATTTTTGAAAATTAAACTTCAATATTACCAAAACGCCACGACTCTCGGTAAATATACAAGAGGAAAACGAGTCTTACGAAATTGCTAATTTGTTTAAAAACTATTTCAGAAGGCGGACATTGGGCAACGCTGGGAGCGTCAGTACCGGTAGTACGGCTATACACCTACCCGCCTACCTATGGATGTATCCATCCATAATTCAAAATATGAGTTGAGGTAAATGGTCCGGGTATGACGGTCGGAGCATCAAGCATTTGCATGAATAATGTTTGAGTTTGAAATGGAGTCGTGTGGCACTCGGTTCTAGAGACCTAGAGAGAATGTAGACATAAAAGAAAATCATGGTTGTGTCTCAAACGATTTAAATATCAAACTTCGTCCCGTTCTCTTTCTAAATTAATATTCATCCTTTAGAATGAACCCGAGTAATTCGAGCGGCGGGCCCGGCCACCACTTAAGTCATTTAAATGACAAATCGGTACAAATTAGTGATGTCCTCAGACGAAGAGCATCGACTATTTTATCGATATTAGATTATCACAGCTTTATCGATGGCGGAGTGATGGAATTGGATTTGATTGTTGCTTGGTTCACGCGGTGCGGCCATGAAACGGGCTTTCAAGATGTTGTCCTTTGACATAGACGTACACCGTGCTCTGGATTTGGTGGAGTATTACATTGGCTGAAATTTGACGCTGATTAATTTATTAGCAGGTCTCGCCACACTAACCTAACCTATACTTCCCGCCACTAGGTTTAGTGCATACTCCGCTGTTCTAATCCAGATTCGTAGTGGCTAGTGTTTTGAAGCCGTCAGAAGATCACTGTTGTGTCATATCAACATAAATCTACCGCAACAGCGGAGCAGAATATTGTGGAGAACATCGTTTATTGAGTTTTGTGGTCGACAGTGTGGAGGATATTTACGCCATCTTTATTCTCAGTCCATCTCATACAAGAGAATTTGGGTGCTGAATCATGACTGAATTTTGTCCAATTTAACATCACAAATTTTTACGTTCTCCGCTAATGAAAGATCATTTGTTATGATTCGCACAACATCACACCCCTTCCGGTCTCTAAAAACACTGTTAAACGACGTCTTTCATAGCAACAGATGCTTGAATAGAGGACCAAACTGGCGTCAAGGAACTTGTGCTCAACAGAGCAAATCAGTAGTTCAACTCGAGGCAAATACAGCTCAGGTAGAATCTGGAAACCAGATTACCCTTGGAACTAAGTTCAGAAATAACCTATGCACATTATTAACGATACCAAGGTTGTATACGATATTGAACTATTAAGTATGAGGACAGTCTGCCGTGCTCTGTATGATATTCAAATTGTAGGTGCAGTTACGATTATGAAATGAGTAGACCGGGTCTGTTTCGAGGAGTTGTTTGAGATGAAGGTCGTCAATGAAATCTTTATTATTACAAGCGTTTGAATGCTGCGATAACTGCCTACGATCCGAAAAGGCATATCACTGTCACTGCAGTAATTTTTATGAATCCTCAATGTGTGATTCTATTCGTTATACAATATTATGGTATAAAAAGTGTCAAAAGAGACGATAACAGAGAACTAGCCATAGTCATCATTTATTTATTTATTTATTCAAAACAAAATCGAATCAATGTATAATATCACAATAAGTTATTTAAATTTAACAATTACAAAAAGTTTACATCTGGATTGCAATTCTAAATACGTAGATACATTTTACAGCCGTTACAGATTTTGTTAATGTACATTAAATATTTAGTTTGTTATATCGTGTATTATATATCATACTCTGTTCATGTACAATGCATTATAAAATTTAATTAAAATTTTTAGATTTATTATTTTATACCTTCGAAATTACAAAACATACGAGATTGTACAAACTTAGTATTGTAGTAGTACTGGATTGAAGGAGATGGTGGAAGCTGATCCGAGTCCCACTACTCAGGAATTACCGGCATTTAACGTTACGTTGCCTACTATATTAATTCATTGCACCAAATTCAATAAGATAAAAGAATATGAAAAATGGGTGCCTCATTTGACTGATCTGCAGAAAGAAACGCGTGTTGAAACTTGTGATGTCTCGTTAAATCGATACAGAGGTAAAGGAATATTGGATCGAATAACCATAAGCGAAAAATGCAATGACTGACCCCAGGTCAAACGCTGCAACAGTGCCTTAAAGCAAAGCTTACAAATAAAAAGATAATGGTAAATGTTTGGTAGTCTCTTCATGACGTTATTCACTATAGGTTTCTCAGGTCTGGTCCAGCAATAACAATAGATGGTTACTGTGCCGATCTTCAAACAAATATGCCGAAACTGGCAGTGAAACAGCCCGACTTGTGATCGATCTTCACCATTATCGCTCCATGATAACGCAAGACCTCACGCTGCACGAGAAACCGTTGTAACTCTACAGGAGCTGTAGTTAGAAACCACAATTTTCTTCGTGGTAAAAAAATTTCTTCCCAGGAGGGAGTACAAAATGCTTTCACAGAGTTTGTCGAATCTAGATCCCCAGAGTTCTATCGCAAAGGCATAAATATGCATCCGATTAGATGACAGCAATGTATAGATAATGAGGGTAAATTATTTTTGTTAAATAAATATGTTACATCTTAGAAAAAAACCCGTTTTAATTTTTCAGTTCAAATCGGCAATTTCATACTTTAACTACTAATATAATCAATGATGGAGGATGGTGCCAATCTGAGCGCGGTAGTAGCACAGGAGTATCTTTACTCATTGGTAGTAGGTTCTACGGGTACCACTTGAGTTTTAATTTTATGATTTAACAAAATCAACAAGTCGATCATTGGCATTGCGTATGCTATTGAATTGAGTACGGTTGCACAAGTTTAGTACGTATTTTCATAAGTGGGCAGGATTTTGATTTGGTTCACATCTTTTATAACCTCAACTAAAACCAAATGTATAAAATTTAGTCTAAATGTGCCTTCTGTCAGTACAGAAGTTCTCATTGACAATAATGTACTAGAATTTATTAATGATACTGTATTTCTTGGAATTACAATATACTCTAAATTGCAGTGGCCAGTAAGCTCAGCTCCGCCGCATATGCAGTTAGGAGAATTAGACAATTGACGGATGTGACTACTGCCCGCTTAGACTATTTCCGCTACTTTCACAGCATTATGTCGTATGGTATACTCGTACTGTTGTAGGGAAAAGCGGCTGATATTGAAACTATTTTTATATTACAAAAGAGAGCCATCCGCTCTATTTGTAACATCCAGCCAGGGAATCACTTAGAGAACTATTCAAAAAATAAATATCCTCACGGTTACCTCTCAGTATATTTATGAGAACATAATGTATGCTCCTAAAACTATAGAGTCGTTTTCAAAATGTAGTGAAAACCTTAGAAGCAAGAATAGATTGCGTATGCCGATCTTTTTAAATAGTATTTGATATTACAATAAATGACCTGAAACAGTTCTATCCTTAACTGGCAATATGTTCAAAAGGCACATCAAAAATACTCTATGTAAGAAGGATTATTATAGAATTGATAAATATCTGACTGACAGCGATGTTTGGGAATGATTCAGCACATGAATTAATATAACTTTAATTGTACCACTTTCTATCACTATATGTACAATCGCAGGTATTTATTGTAATACAAATTGATGATTTAAAATACCTATATTGGCAAGTTTCTTTCGGCATTTCTTCTTCGCCAAAGGTGTTTTCTAATTGCTGATAAATTAAAAAAGAGTGATTAAAGCTATGAAAAATTAATAAGATACAATATGATCTGATTTAAAGAATGTTTAAACGTGTCTAAATGCCCGTCAGAGTCTAACGCAAATAAATTATTGTATCCAGGGGCGGCCTTAGGGGGTGGCGAACAGGGCAATCGCCCGGGGCCTCGCTCTTGCGGGGGCCTCGCGCAGCAATCCAAGCAAATTTAAAAAAATATATTTTTTAACTATATTTTTTTATTTAAAACTTCTGATTTTGATCGTAAATTACTTATTAAGGTTATAACGTAACGTTAAATTAAAATAATGTTAGTTAACTAATTCATTCATTCAAAACATAATTCATTATGTAGTACTTGAATATTGAATATCGCGCCTCGAAACACTTGAAGATTGGTTTTTTAATTGCATAGCACTCGGGTCAGCTCGGGAGTCGGGACATAATGTTCTGCTCCTCTATAGCTCGGGGAATCCCTGTGTTTTATTTCGTTCGTCAACTCTGGTCACCTTGAAATTATTTTGCTTGCAGTATGAGTTACAAAATCGTTACTGTACCGTACATATCTTTCAAATTTATTGAATATTAAGTTCTTATAGTATTTAAAGTATTGCGTGAGCTGGAAAAGCGTAAATTATAGTATTTGAAGTATTGAGTAAGCTGAAAAAGTGTAAAAAAACTGTGTGATACTTAAAAATTATTTCTGACTGTTTGTGCAAAACAAAACTAGATTTACGAAATGAGTTCGCGTGATCGTGATGCCGGCAGAAAATTTGAGTCAGGTAGTTCAAAAAGAAAACGAGCTATCAAAAGAAAGCAGGTAAAAGAAAATCTACGTGGATCTTTATATAAATATATAAAAAGTGACGATCAAGAAACCTCTACAAAACATTTATTGACTGAAAGTGACTCTAATCCTGATCTACCTGAAAACATTCCTTCCACATCATCATGGGCGCCGCCGCTGTCATTAAGTAAAATCAGCGAGGGTGATGATGAATTAACTACATCATTATCTCTTAGATCACCGGTGCCACCGTCAACGCTATCCAGCCAAGAACACGAATCTGATCCCGAGTATATGTCTACATCCATGACTGCTGCAATGGAAAATCTGAATCCTCAAAATGACCCCGGTTTGTGGCCCATAACAATAACTGATGTAGATCGAACTGAGATTGTATTAAAAGGTGCAATCCGGGTTAAAGTTGATTTATTTCCCGTAAATGATAATGGACGGCGATTCAGCGAATATCATTATAATAAGATATTAGTTAATGGTGAAAAGCTTGACAGGCGCTGGATGATTTATTCACAAACAAAGGATGCCGTTTACTGCTTTCCGTGTCGAATATTTGGACTAGAAAATACAAAGATTGGTTCAAGTGAAGGAGTGTGTGATTGGAAACACTTGGGTGATTACCTAAAGTCTCACGAATCTAATCGACAGCACAAAGATTGTATGTTGAAGTGGATTAATTTTGAGAATGGTTTAAAAAGCTGTTCCACTATTGACTCCTTGGCCCAGTCACAAATTGAACAAGAAAGGCAACGTTGGAGAGATATTTTAGAACGATTGCTCGCAATTGTAAATTTTTTAGCATCTCACAATTTGGCCTTCAGGGGTCATCGAGAGAAGTTACCATCTGACTCAGATTCGAGTGAGACAAGCGGCAACTTTATAGATTTAGTAAAGTTAATAGCCCGATTTGATCCCGTGCTGAGACTTCACCTAAAACAAGTAAAGGATAAGACGATTAATGACCACTATATCGGGAAAAATATTCAAAATGAGCTCATACAATTAATGGCAAGTCACGTTAAGACTCAAATTGTTGAAAAAATTATAAAGAATAAATATTACTCGATTATTCTTGATTGTACTCGCGATGTTTCTCGTGTTGAGCAACTTTCAATTATTATAAGATTATTTAATACAAATACAGCTGAAATTGAAGAACATTTTATTGGTTTCTTAGCCGTCGAAAAAACCACAGCTGAGAGTTTGACTAATTACATAATCACAGAATTAGAACAGTTAGGTATATCACTGCAAAACTGCAGAGGCCAAGGATATGATAATGGTGCCAATATGCGTGGTGAAAATAGTGGTGTCCAAAAACGTATTCTTGAAATTAATCCACTTGCTTATTTTTTACCTTGTGGGAGTCATAACTGGAATCTCATCCTAGGAGATGCAGCATCGTCTTGTGTCCAAGCAAAATCTTTTTTTGGTTTGCTACAACGGTTGTACACTGTCTTTGCCGGCTCAAGTCAGAGGTGGGCTATTTTAAATGCTCATGTAAAATCGTTATCGCTAAAACCACTTTCTGAAACTAGATGGGAGTGCAGGGTAGCATCGGTGAAGGCCGTTAAATACCAACTGAGCGATATATGTGATGCTTTAAAGGATTTAGCAGAAAATACAACAGATTGTCAGTTGGTCAGTGAATGCCATTCTATAGAAAAGGAAATAACTACCTACGAATTCGTAGTTTCACTTGTCATATGGTATGACATTCTTACAAAGATAAATGTTATAAGTAAAATGTGGCAAAGCGAAAACATGCACTTAGATGTGGCTATACAACACCTAGACGCGTTCACAAATTGGCTCGAAAATTATCGAATAAATGGTTTTCAGTCATCCCTTGTAACAGCGAGAGAAATAGCCGAGGAAAATGATATTGACAGACAGTTCAAAGAAGTCAGAACACGACGTAAAAAAAGGCATTTTGATTATGAAGGGGAAGATGAAGCTCATGAATTGACTGCGGAAGAGATTTTCAAAATAAACTATTTTTATGTCATTGTCGACAATGTGCGCGCGAGCTGCCATCCTAGGTTTGAGGCTCTTAAACATCATGAGAGCATATTTGGTTTTATGTATAATATAAAAAGATTAAAGGAAATTAGTGATAGTGAACTTTTGAAGCAATGCAGCGACTTGCAAATATCTATGACAGTAGGAGAATCATGTGATATTGATGGACATGAATTGTACGAAGAACTGAATATGTTCACCCGTGTGTATGAAGGCAACGACGACATTATCTCGGTGCTGAAATATATAATAGAAAAAAAATTGACTGAAGTTTACCCCACTATCGAAATAGTCCTGAGAATTATTGCTACCACACCTGTTACAGTTGCGTCTGCTGAAAGGAGTTTTTCGAGGCTTAAAATTATTAAAACATATTTGAGGAATTCGATGACACAAGATCGGCTTTCAGCCCTTGCTATTCTTTCAATCGAAAATGACGTAGCTCATTCGTTAGATTATTGTGCTTTGATTAAAGATTTTAGTCTAAGTAAAAGCCGCAAACATCAATTTTAAAATTTATCATCGCTGTATTTGTTAACTTTGTAAATCTTTCAATGTAAAATATTTTAAAACTCAAGTTTTATTTATTTGTATAACTTTAACATTTCTCCTCAAACATGACAAATACCTAAACCAAACAACCAGACCAATTTTCGCATCACATACTTTTCACGAAGGACAAAGGGCCTCGCAAAGACCTGCCGCCCGGAGCCTCGCAATGGGTAAGGCCGCCTCTGATTGTATCTTTATCTTTGAGTCGGATGGCATACCAGGTGTCATTATGTAACGCAGGAGATATCATCTGACGCAAACGCCTGCCTGTAGTAGTGAATAAATATATATTCTTTAAGGTGTTGATTTTTTTTATGGGAATATAATAAAAAGCAACAAAATATACTAACTTTTCATCTAAAATATTGAAATACACATCAGAGTATTGACTTGATGTGTATATCAGTATTTTTAGATGTGAACATAGTAGTATTTTCGTAGGTTTTTTTTATACATCGTAGGGAGGCATACAAGCATACGGCCCACCTGATGTAAATGTATGGTGGTTACCATAGCCTATTAACGCGTACAATATATTAAGTATTACTCGCGCGCTGCCTCCTCTGCTGCTTACACAGCAACTCCTTAGTAGCTTACTGGTGAACTCACTCACATGCGATTTTCTGTGGGGAGGAGGCACTTCCGCAGAGGGGTGCTTTGATGCGTCCTACCTCTCTTAATTTAGTTAAGTTAGGGTTAGTATATCGACCAATTAAATACAATCCAATTTTTGTTACTTCCTTTTTCAAAACAATTGTAGCCGCCCCGTGTCTTGGGATTGATTTGTGTTTTAATTTTTATACAACATCGGGAGGCATACAAGCATACATGATGTAATATGCTTACATTAGCCTATGAACGTCACAATATATGGAGCATTACTCATGCGTTTTCACCATGCTAATGACACAGCAGTTCCTCAGGAGCTTACTGGTAATCTTATACACTCGGAGAAACACATCTTGCCTGCCAAGAACTGTTCGATTTTCATAACAAAATTGTTGCTGCTACTTGCTATCTGCTGATGAAACTTGCTGGTTGCGTTCGAGAGAAAAAATATACACAATAGACTCATGTTTCATGGCCACACCTGCTCCATTATGAAGTCAAAACGTCTTATGAAAATTCAGAATCCATTGACGAGCCCCGGGCAGCGCCGCGACGCGTATTGACGGCGTCTCTACTACTTAACCCGACGGTCTGTGAGGGCTGCTAATGGACGGCGTTCCTAAAAGTAATCTTGACATTATTATCAGTCTGTTTAATATAATGATTGACGCTAGTGGCTGCGTGACCTTCGCTGTCGGCGGCTTCTTCGACGACTGTCGCAGGCGTTCTTTGGTTCTGCATCGTTTGTACATACCCCAAGTTACGGGCACATATTTTTTTAACACCACTCCGCTCATCCTTTCATTATCACTGTGAAAGCGCTTGCATTCAGCTGCTCCCGCACATTTATGAGAGCAGTGCTCGGTGTGCGGTCTGACTTAAGACTTGTGTAGCAAAGATTTGTCTCTAAAAAAGAAAAATAATATCTATCTATTAATCTATAACTTCACGCAAGGGATTTGCCCTTGCTGAGTAGGTAGAGAGAACAGAGTGCCACTCGCTTCTTTAACATTCATTGCTCTTCTCATGCACGTTTGCCGGTTTCTAAGGCTCCTGACATCGTCTTCTGATAGAACACGATTAATTTAGTCATGGTAGGAAAGTCTTGACTTTCCGCGGCACCTATATCCTTCTACTTTTGCGAAAATAATAACAAGAGATTTTTTCTTATATAACTAGATTGGTAAACAATCATACGGCCCGCATTAGATAGTAAGCGGTCAAGCAGCCCATTGACACTCGCAACACCACGGGGATGTTACTCGCGCGCTGCCAATCTTGTGATTAAGGTCGTCAGAGTACCCAGTAATTTCTCTGCCATATCTCACCCTTCAAACCGGAACACAACTATATAAATATAGCTGCTTGGCGGTAGAATTAGGTGAGACAGAGGTACCCACGCAGAAGACTTTTGTACAAAGTCTCCCTCTGGTAGCTCTGGTCTTATTGAATAACATTAAATGAGATTATATTTTAAAAATGTTAGACGTGTCTAAGTGCACGCGAGGGCTTAACAGCAAACAAATATTTTTTATCTTGTATCTATAGTTGGTGTACTGTTTCGCACTATTCAGCTCACCAAGCTTCTTGAATGCCAGCTTGATCTTCACCTCCAGGTAACTTTGGAAGTGACCTTCGCTGGAGATTTCGACACCGAGAATCGCTATGCTCTTGACAATGGTAAGTGGCGTGTTCGGTAAGGAGCGACAATAGCAAATCGGGTTTAGCAGCGAAGGCGCAGACTTATGTCTTGGTAGGGTTGAATTGAACCAAGTTCAATCGCCCCCATTCAGATACTTTACATAAAGTACCTCTATTTCAGACACATGTCTAACGCGGCTTTCCATCACAAGGGAACGAGGGATGTAGCACGCCCTACATGGGAAGTGTCTCCGGTGCTGTTGTCCACATAACAATGAATGCTGTCGATTGATAACATGTCGTTGATGTGCAGCAGAAACAACGCCGGAGACAATACAGAGCCCTGTGAGTCGCCAGCATTAATATCCATGCTATCGGAGCAACAACCGTCTTCCCATCTACCGTTTATGTATCTGCTGGATAAGAAGTTAGACGGAATCAGGACAGTCCGTACGACAGTTACTTCAACAGAAGACTCCGATGGCAGACCCGATCGAACGCCTTCGCCATATCCAGGCTGTCAGCCAATGCCTCACCGTAACTCTCAATCGCCGAAGTCCAGCGGTGTGTATGATTACACTAGAAGGTCACCAGGCGAACGACCGTGTTGACAGTCGCGTTTTTTTTACACTATGTCCGGAGGTATTCAAGCATACGGCCCACCTGATGTAAAGCAGTTACCGTAGCCTGTGAACACTTGTAATATTTCATTTTCATTTTATTCATTCTTAACAATAATTACATTGTGTTGACTTAAAAAAAAAAAAAAAAATACATAATAATCAAAAGAATGGTAATTGTACAAAAGAAAAAAGAAAAGTACACAATGCCAAATATACATGCCAAAAAAAAAATTAAAATAAAAAGTAATAATAAAACATTGAAATTATTAATTACTACATAATACATTAAAATTTGAATTCGTCAATGCTATAGCAACACTTCTTCAACAAAAGGGCATGCAGCTGAGTTTTAAAAATCTTCCAGCTACTTATTGTTTTGTATTCGCTAGGCAATTTATTAAATAAATGAGCTGCCTGAAACCTTGCACCGTGTTTAACTATTGTAAGTCTAGGAAATACCTCATTTATGATATTCTTCCTTCTTGTGCTCTCACGTAATTGTCTATTTTGAATGGTTTCATTTTTTACAAGCTTCTTTACAAGATCTGTTAGGAGAATAAGAATATACAAGCTGGGCACTGTAAGGATACCATATTGTTTGAAAATCTCTTTACAGGATTGCCATTGAGGTATTCGCGCAATAACTCTTAAGGCTCGTTTTTGTAATTTAAAAGCTCTGTCCATGTTGTAATTATAACTGTTTCCCCACAGTCTAATGCTGTATCTAAATTTAGATTCGATTAGTGCAAAATATATCAGTTTTAGCTGCTCTGCAGTAAGGATATCCCTTAAGCTTCTCAGAGCATAGCATGCAGAGCTGACTGAATTTGTTATTGATGTCAGTTCATATTTCCAATTTAGAGCAGAGTCTATGTAAATACCCAAGAATTTAACATTGTCTACAACTTCAATCCTATTGCCTTTTAAAACAATGTCCAAAGAATCTCTATTATGAGCTGTGGATTTAAACATGACGGCACATGTTTTGTTAACATTGAGCTTTAAATTATTTGCAATAAACCATTCATCTAGAATATTTAATAATTTGTTAATTTTTTTGGTAAGATCCAGCAAATTCTCCGCTGCTACAATGGCGTTTGTGTCATCTGCATATACAACAACATTCACATCATCAATTGTGTTGTGTATGTAATCGACTAGGTCATTAATAAAAAGTATAAAAAGTATTGGACCCAATATTGAACCTTGTGGTACACCTCTTTTAATAACTGTCATCTTTGATGTCCATGTGGTTTCCTTGCCATTATCTATGTTTTTTATTTCAATATACTGTCTTCTATGTGATAAATATGATTTAAATAGTTCTAAAGGTTGTCCTCGTACTCCATAGTGGTCAAGCTTGTTTAATAGAATTTCATGGTCAACTGTATCAAAAGCAGAGCTCAAGTCAAGAAAAAGTCCCGCTACTCTTTTTTTGTCATTTAATTTCATTAACACGTCATCTATTAATGTTCCAACAGCATCAGCGGTGCTTACTTCTTTCTGATACCCATATTGTCTTTTAGTAATAACGTTATTTTCAGTTGTATGCTTAAGCAGTCGTTTTTTTATGAGTTATTCGAAAATTTTTGAAAATACTGGCAATAATGATATCGGTCTGTAGTTTTTGGGGTCATATTTTGAGTTCTTTTTATGAACTGGTAAAACGCGACCTATTTTCAGTTGGTCAGGGAACACACATTCCATTTGACACATGTTAAATAAATGTGCAAGAAGTTCTGCTAATAAATCTATATTTTCTTTAATAATCGTTATTGGAATTTCATCGTAACCATAGGATTTCTTATCCTTCATGGCTTTCACTGTATTAATTATTTCCGCAGGGGTAATTAATTCCCAGCTCATGTCAGTCTCGATCTTGATAGTGTTAGAATTTAAAAAATCCGATGCTTTCTTTTTATTTCCAGTTGGTTGTTTACTTTGATCGAACTGTAAAGAGAATATATTACCAATTTTTTCTGGATTATCAGTTAATATATCATCTATCTTAATTTGCAACTTTTCGTCTACGTCAACTTTTTTGTGTTTATTTCTTTGTCTATTAACTACCTTCCAAATGCTCTTACTATTATCTTTAGCTTTCTCTATATCTTTTTGTGTTGCGCGCCTTTTGGCGTCCCTTATTATTTTTCTATATAATCTCATATATTCTTCACGATATTTGAGAATAGTATTATCACAAATAGATTTATTGATATCATTAAGAAATCGTTTCATAGTACTAGAAACTTTTATACCCTTAGTTATCCAATTTCCTTTTGCACATTTGTAGAAGTTAATTTTCTTTTTAGTTTTTTTAAAACAAAGTTTAAATATGTGATTAAATTGGTCTATAAACTGATTAATTCCCATGTTTACCCAATTTGTGCTTTTTAGTGTCTCTCTAAATTTTTGTTTATTATTATCAGAAAAACTTCTTATATTTTTAAATATACAAGAATTGGTTTTCTTTGACGGCCCTTTTGTTTCTAATAATAGATCGCAAAAAATTCCAGCGTGTCCATCCGCTAGCTTATTATGATCGACATTAGAATTCAAGACATTTTCATCTGTTAGATTCGTCAATATGTTATCTATACAGGAGTGCGAGTCATTTCTTTGGTAGGTGTTTTCTGTTATAAGATGTCTGAAGCCATAACTGTGTAATAAATTCATAAATTCTGTATTATATTTGTTGTCTTCCAATATATTAATATTAAAATCTCCACAAACTATGCACCTTTTATTGAAAAAATGCTCCAATAACATGTCCATACTGCTAGGAAAACTGTCAAAATTTTTTATGTCAGGATTACGATAACAGCATAGCACACACAGATTCGTCTCAACATCTTTTATACCGCATATTTCAAAATATTCGCTCTTATAAAACCGTTTACAAATAGCAAGATCTTCAGATTTCCTGTCCTTGAGACTTAATATTAATGATCCGCCTCTTATTTTATTTGTCCTTGTGTTATAGGAAACTAATTTAAAATTTTGAAGATTAAATTGAGGAGCGGAATCGCAATTTAGGAAATGTTCACTAAGACATACGTAATTAATGGTTTTACCTATCATATCTATGTAAATTTCTAAATCATTTTTTTTGTTACTGATCCCACAAATATTTTGATGAAATATATTTATTTTAGTCAAACTATTCTTTTCACAACATTTGTCGCATTTACATTTATCTACACACGCCAAAAAGTCGTTACTGATATTGTTTGCTTCACATTTATTATTTTCGAAATAAACAATTACTAATATTATTATTTATACATGTATCAAGCAAATTTTCTTCAGTCAGCAAATTATTATTATTTTTACCATTAGAAGAGATAAAAACATCTGTTTGAGTACCAACACTTATCAAACTTTTACATGCATATATCTGTGATTGTGTATAGGATAAGAACGCGTTTCTATAATTTATTTTCAATATCTGTCTCAACAATAATCTACACGTATACAGTTTGTCAAAATTAAAGTACGTTTCTTCATTTGCACATATATACATGTAAGTAGTGTTTATAAAATATGAACATGTCAACCTTACTGCATTATTTACGTTAGCAATGTTAAGATGTTTATTATAAGGAATATTACACATAAGCACATTAGTATTTTCGAGTTGACTAAGATGATAGTATAAATATGACTGCATTTTGACTGGATTTCTATCATTTGAACCCCCCAGCACGATAACAAAATCATACATAGTAAAGTCTTTACAAAACATTTTACATGAGTGTAATACATTGTCTAGTGATGCTTGGGATTTTACTATCGATATAACCAAAAATTTGTTTCCTAATAATTTTTGTAGTATGTTTCGCATGTATTTTCCTTTCTCGTCTGCAAGCAGTAACACCCTTTGTTTTTGACTACTGCTATTGTTTGATGTTAAAGAATCGTTCACAGATGGATCGCTACTGATAGGAGCATATATGGTTGAGTTCCCAGGAGTAATATATGTATCATTGGTGGCTTCCTCATTTAGGGTGCTATTATTTGTGTTATCCTTAATTTCTATCGTGTGAATACATTAAGTATAAGACGCGCGATGCCTCCTCTGGTGCCAACACAGCAACTCCTTAGGAGCTTACTGGTGACATCACACATAGGAACACAACAACCTCTTAGGGAGTAAATCGTCGCTGATCAAGTCGTGATCCTCAAGGCATGCCAAGAGTTGTGTTCATGCTCCATCCCCAACTCTACCGACTCCACTAAAAGAAAACTTATTACTCGTCTTTCGACATCAGTGGTGTTCTAGTCGTATGTTTACTTGCGTTCAATCTCAATTAGTATCTTTACGCATTAAGAAACCTGCCATTCTGATCCCTACGGCTGGCATCCTTTTCGGAAGCCGATTATGGCAGAACAGACGTGAAAGAAAAAAAATGGCGACCATAATTTCCGCCTGATTAGTAGAGAGTCGACGGCGGTAATTATTAACCTAATTATGCAAATAGGTCGCCGCGGTGCAGATCGTTATATCCCACTGCCCGACTTTTGTATTTTGCAGTTTTATACTTTCTCAAAAAGGTGTGTTTATCCAATACTAGCTGTGCCCGCGACTTCGTCAGCGTGGAATTAAACAAATAAGTTATTGTTCAGTTCGCAGAGTTTACGATAACTTATTAATAAGCAGAGTAAAATAGCGAACAGCAAAATAATAATAGATATGTATTATGTACTTCGTCCGCGCGGAATAGTTTTTTTTTTTCACTTATTTATATTAATCTAAATAAATAATATTACTAAAAGATAAGTAGCTTAAGTTACTCCTTATTACATCAGATATCTGCCAGTGAAAGTCCCGTCAAAATCGATCCAGCCGTTTCAGAGATTAGATTAAACAGACAGACAGACAGACAAAAATTGAAAAAATATTCATTTTGGTATATGTACCGTGTATACATCCATATGCATTTAGTAAAAAGCGGTTATTTTAATATTACAAACAGACACTCCAATTTTATTATAGTACCTACAACAAAGATTTTTTGATAGAAAACCTTCTGTAGACGCGTTGAGCGAGATTTCTGTCTGTTTATGTATAACTTCGTGCCAAATCCGCTGCGGGATAGACAGAGAAAACAGCGCCCCACACGACTGCCTTACACACTTGATTCGTTCCGTCCGTCCCTCTTCTGCAATAGCCCACCCAGTTCTAATAATACCTCCAGATCTCACTTCAATAGCCCTCTTTTTCCGACATATTTCCAATAGTCCCAATACTTGCCGTGACCTGTTCATGGGTATATTGTCCCTTTGATGTCCCCTGGAGCAGGTCACAGCGGGTATAATACATATTACATCATTCTTTTCTAAGGGGCCTCTACGCGATGGATTCATATCGCCGCGCACGCCTATCAAACGTCCGTGACTTTAGAAGAAGAGTATGTTTATATAGTTACTAGCTGACCCATCAGACATTGTTCCGGAATCTCAAACTAGAATAAATATTTAAAATAATATATTTAAATAAATAATGTCACTGGTTTTCCGACACGGGAACATGCGACATACTGTTAAACCCGCGAAATTAAAATTTTCTGCGCAATTTTCTTAATTTTTCATTCCGTAACAACCTTCTATAAAGCATTAGGTAACAAACAAAAAAAAAAGATGAATGAAATTGGTTAAGTCGTTCTCAAGTTACGGAGTGACCAAGGGAAATAGAGATTCATTTTTATATATATAGATTGTAAACCATAAGACAAGAGTAGCAAAACACTAAGACATGAGAAGTGTCTAACAGTTAATGCTCGGCACCATCGGGCCTTATGATTGTTTGCTATCCATCATCGTGTAAAATGAATATATTTTCGTCAGCTTAATAAGTGGCTTGTGACTGGTAATAGGTGACTTAATATTTGTAACAGTAATCCAAGATCCGGCTTGCAACAAAAAAACAGACCGCGTCGAGTTAATCCGCAGAAACCCAATAAAAATCTATCATTACTTCAGCGGCAATAAATGAAATTCTAACTGCAATACATTATTCACATAAAACATATCAAATCGTAAAATCCGGTAGGTGGTAGCGAAATGCAAATCAAATCTGATTGGTGTCGAATGGCCGCGAGAGTGCGATGCAGGGATTAACGCCATGTTGGTAAATATCACTAGTGTTGTTACTCGTAAATACATCTGTGGAGTTCATGCCGATCAATATGATAGCTACATTTTGATAAGCTGTGGTGGCTCAGGTGACTTTGACGGCAACGCTCGTGGATTCGAGTTCCACACAAGGCCTACATTTGTGTGCATGAACATGTCTGTTTGTCTTGGTCTGTATGTTATAAGAGAGGTAGGGTACATCAAAGCAGTCTGTCTGTCTGGGAAAGTAGAGGGTTGTTGTGTCCTGAGGTCACCAGTAAGCTCCTAAGGAGTTCTCCGTGAAAGCAGCAGAGGAGGCATCGTGCGAATGATACTTAATATGTTACAAGCGTTAATAGCAGCGGTAACCGCTTTACATCAGGGGAGGCGCATGCTTGTATGCCTTCCGTACAAATACGCAATTAATGTAAGATCAATATATAGGTTTAAGTGTAGTTGATTTTGCCTCTTAAGGTTTAGAGGCAAAATCATCAAACTTAACATTACTATTACATTAGAAAGTTGACCTTAAATATGATGATGATCATCTGACTGACTTTAAAGATGATGATGGTCATTTTTAGAAGTGAAGTCACCCTATCAGAAGATATTAACCCATTTATACCTTCAAGTTCTTTGCGGTGGAGGCCGAGAGCATCGAGGGCCATACGAAATCGAATGTTACGCAGTTCATTCGCTTTATATTTTTTTTGTTATTATACAATGTCTGGATGTATAATACGGCCCACCTGATATGAAGCGGTTACTGTAGTCTATGAACACTCGCGCGATGTCACCTCTGCTCTTAACACAGCAACTCCTTAGGAGCTGGTGACCTCCAAACCAATAAGCTCCGAACACAATATAGGTTACAGGAACACAATAACCCTCCAGAGAGTTTTGATTTTGGCTGCAGTACATCTAACCAAGACAAACAGATATGTTCATGCACACAAATGTTTGTCCTGTGTGGGAATCGAACCCACGACCGTTGGTGTCAAAGTAATGTAACAGCGCGTTTCACCACTGCGCCACCGAGCTTATAAAAATATAGTTATTCACAGCTTATTTTCAATGATCGTTCTTTACGACGTCGTACGCCATTATTTATCCCTCATTACCCCAGAACCCTATTACAGATCAAACTTACGATCAAACGCACATGAAAATAATAATAGTAGTATCCTAATAACAGCAACCTAACAAACCTAACCTCTTTCAGATGCAGATACTAGCAGCCGTCGTGATAGGTCAAATATCTCTTAACCTTGCTACGTCAAATGTATTTGAAGAAAATAATGCAGCGAAACAACAAAAGGATATCGATATACTAGAGAATGAATTAGACAAACTTGAAAATAAGAAATATGAATTACAATTGAAAATAAATGAAGCTTTAGATGACACTATGAAAGTATTGCAAAAGATTAATGACACTGATTCAATATTAGGAATGCGTGAATTAAATAAACTTAAAAATTATTTCGCAGCAATAAATAGAACAGAAAATATTATCGACATAGATGAAATAGAAGTACCGTTTGAATCACATACGAATATTTCAGAAGTCAGAAGAGCATTGCTAATAAGGAAACAAAAACTAGATGATAGCATGGTTCAGATGGCAAATTTAATGAAAAAGAGTGACAAAAACATAGACACAAAACAGCTTGAAGAGACAATGAAATTTCAGAAACATATAGATGAATGGATAAACGCGAGAGAACTCGAGAAAAAGAAGATAAAGGAATATAGGGAACGAATTAAGAAGTTTAATTTCGAGACGTGTCCAAGGCACGGGCATAAAAATAAAAAAAGTAAAGGGCGCAAGAAGAAGAAGACGAAAAGCAAGTCTGGTGATAAGTATCCTTGCTGCCGAAAGTGTTGCAAGTCCTCCTACATGGGTTGTTTATAAAGAAACAATATTACTGTAATAAACATGGAGTTAATTTTGAATATTTCCACTATACACGAGTCACTTAGAAATGTTTATCCTTGCAATTCTATTTTTGTACCTCCAAATGACACAATTAATGTTGACCTTGCCTTGATTGCTTGGAGCGACCCTCGCCAATCAATTAGATTGTAATTCTGGCCCGAAAGCACACCGATGTGAGGATTAGGGCGTCCCCCAGAGGCGACGAGCACCGATCCGCCCCCGTCAGTGCGAATATAGCTGCATGCGGCGCAGGGGAAAAATGGAAAGGCAGCGGAAATTGATATAATCACAGCTTAGATGATCAAACTAGGTGGGACTCACGTCTGGGACGCCGTTTGGTACTTAAGCAATCTATGCTAGAGAACTGGAAGGGACCCAATGGACTAGAAACGCGCAGTCATCATGCCCTTTTTTTATATTAGTTCAGCACAGTGGCCCCTCTTTGCCTGATGGTAAGCAAAAGAGGAGCCCAAATCGCAACTGCAACTGACAACATACTACATACCATATCCTGTCAGTTGACGCTGCCATGCTGACCCGCAAAATGCTTCTTCACTCTTCGTTTGAAGGATCCCATATTGTAGGAAGGAGGGAACACATGTGCAGGCAAGGCGTTCCACTTTTGCTCTTGTATAAAGGCAAGAGTAGTTAATAGATTCAGGCATTATTTTGCGAAAGTCAAATTTACATGCAATTTTATCTAACCTGCTTTGTGTGCTTCCGTACAAAGCAGGTTAGATCTAATTGCATGTAAAAGCAAGAGGTCACGTATGGTTTGTGTCGGCTACAGAGTCATCAGTTTGATCAGCTTACCAGCAAAAGTATATGGAAAGGAGAATGAGAGTGAAATCCGATGGGATGATTTGGTAGGCACAGGGAGGAGTCCGTAATGGAAGGGGATTTACGAATCAAGTTTTCTCGTTACGCAATATCGTGGAGAAGCATTTGGCTATAGACCAGAAGGTTTTCTGCGATTTTGTGGATCTTAAAAAAGCATTTGATAGGGTTGTGCGAATGAAACTGTGGGACATATTGCCAAGATATGGGATTGACGATTCACTGCTCCGTCCTACTGTGCAGTCCACTTCTAAGGATAGCTCAGCATGTATGCAGATAGATAATAGTATGTAACCCTGGTTTGATGTCAAAATTGGCGTCAAATAGGGTTGCGTGCTATCTGCTAGGCTGTTTATTCTGTATCTGGATAGTTATCTACAGAGAATAAGGTCAACTAATGTTGAATTGCATATGAGTGACCTAGTGGCGAAGCGGAAACACCATCTGAAATGCAAACACTTATCACAATAATGAAAGACACTCTGTATGGAGAAAGGCTTACAATTGAATGCAACGAAAACAAAGATAATGGTATTTGACATAGAAGAAACCGGAACCAATGTAAGGATTACGGTTGATGATTCATCAACACTTCAGTGTTGGTACAAGTGGATGCGATTGTATATCTTGGGTGGCTTTCAGCAGAGATGGAGGATACACCGTTGATATGAACAGACGAGTGACTGCTAGGAATAGTGTGAATGGAGCATTGGGACAACTTCTTGGAATAAAAACTTGACCCAGAATGCACGACTCGCTATATACAATGTAGTGCTGGCCCCAACGCTTACTTATAGAAGCAAGATCTGGGCATAGCAGTGGTGCGGTGACGTAGAACAGCCAACTCGGGGCTAACTACATAGTCAGGTCAAAAAAAAGGGCATGGCAGAGAGATCATGAAAGTAGGTAGGAAATGCGGTCAAAATGTGAGCATTGCATAAAATTTGCAGGGTAACGCTTGTAGACCGTATTCGCAATGATGATGTTAGAAACATAGTTGATCTGAAAGTGTTAAAATAAGAAGAGGCATGCTCCGTTGGTTCAGACATGTCGAATAAATGCAGGATGATAGAATGTTGTAGAATATATACACTGGAAAAGGATGTAGGAGCCGAGAAAGCCCAGCACTTACCTACCATGACCAAATCGATCGTGTTCTATCAGAAGGTGATATCAAGACCCTTAGAAACCGGCGAGCGTGCACGAGAAGAGCAATGAATGAGCAGTCAGAACCCGTTATATACGTTTTCCCATACATTTCGCGGTCATATATGACCACCCGGGTTTCGAAGGGTTAAAGAAGCGAGTGAGGTGTGTAAGGATCGGGTCACGAGGCGGTGGTGCTCAGGTCGCACTGCCTTTCTCGCAAGGGTTTTGGTGTGAAGTTATAGATAGATAGATATACCTTCAATTGCTGCTTTTTTTCATAAATACGAAATTTCGAGAATCTATAAATAATTAATCACTAGCTGAAACCCTTACACAACGAATTCAATCCTTCGACTTACAATCATTGTATTGAATACATTCAATCAGTCAATAAATAAGTTACTAAATCGATTTCGAAATAAGTCTATGTCTTAACTCAGAAAGATATCTGTAAACTATTCGTCTTCCCTTCAGTCTCCAAGTGACTGTTGCTGTACTGAGTAGATACTCAATTTCGTAAAACTTCTAAAAACAGGTTCTTGATGAACAACTGTTGAAGCCCCTGAATAAATTAAATATTTTTTATTATTATTATAATTTATCTCTCTTATTTCACGGGATTTAATCCCGGTCATTTGATAGGCGTGCGCGGGGACACGAACCCAACTCATAGAGGCGCTTTCGAAAAGAAGGATGTAATGTATTATACCCGCCGTGACCTGCTTCAGGGGATCTAAATGGGATAATATACCCATGAACAGGTCACGGCAGATATTAGGACTATTGGAAATATATAGGAAAAAAGCGTGCTATTAAAATGAGATCTGGAGGTTTTATTGGAACTGGTCTATTGCAGAAGAGGGGCGAACGCCTGCCACAACTATCATATCGAATGTTACTCCCGGCAGGCGGTGGCTCGCCACTCACTGGATGGAAATGCCAGAGAAATTCGGCCGGGGGCAACACCGTTGTGAGTGACTCAGGGTGTCGAGAGATGTGCTGCGCTTTCTCCGAAGTTACTCGCTGCGTTATGCCCTTTAACACTTCCACCCCTGGAGCATATCACCTGATAAAGCAATATGCTCTATCGACTCCTCTCTTTACGACCAATAAAGGCAAGCCAGAGCTTAGAGTCCTGCGGGCCTTCTTGACTTGCCACTTCGACCAACGAAGACACGCCGGAGATGAAGGCCCTGATCGACTCTCTGGAGCACTCGGGTACCCGTGGTGTCGTTACGCACCAAGAGCTCGCCACAAGCTGCCCTGCGGGGTTTATTATTATTATTAGACATTGGGCTCTCGCAGGCACTTAGATACGTCTGCATCACATTTTTTGAATAAACTATTTACGGTATTTAATTTATTGTCAGTTTTTTTTTTAATTTATTAGAAAATAATGTACATAATTCTAACACTATTTCTATTGAACGTACTAGTCTCATAAACAATTTTATAACATTTACTTTTAATGAAAGTATTTTACTCATTAGTAATTATCTAATATTATTTTAGTAAGTCTAAAGTAAATAAAGACTTCGGTAATAGTTCAGTTCTCTCTGATTACCCCAAAAGAAGATTAACTTCACGTCTAGTCATTTTATATATTACTGACTGTGCCCGCAACTTCGTCCGCGCGGTATTTAACAAAAAAGTTATTGTTCAGTTTTATTTTTATTTATTTGATTCGGTTATAGGTACCTAAGTAAGCAGAGTAAAATAGCGAACAGTAAAATAATAATAGATATGTATTATGTACATCGTCCGCACGAAATAGTTATTTTTTTATTATTTATTTATATTTATATTAATAAAAATAAATCATATTTCTAAAATAAAAGGAACCTAAGTTACTCCTTATTACATCAGCTATCTGCCAGTGAAAGTCCCGTCAAAAAGTCGGTCCAACCATTTCAGAGATTAGCCAAACAAACAGACAGACAAAAATTGTAAAAATATTTATTTTGGTATATGTACCGTGTATACATCCATATGCATTTAGTAAAAAGCGGTTATTTTAATAATACAAACAGACACTTCAATTTTATTTATCTGTATAGATGTAGATTATTTTATACACAGATAGGCAATAACTTTAATATAACTTTGACAAAATTAGATGAAATAACTTCGTAACTTGTTTCAATAATGTAAGACTTACGTTTATCATTTTCGATGATGAAGAAAATTATACAAGACCTTTCTTTCTCCCGTCGCAGAGTAGGTTGCAATTATCTTGATGGGAGGATGCGGATTTGAGTATTTATAGTCGAGGTGTGGTCATGTTTAAGTGTTGACTACACAGAAGACCTCCTGCCTAAGATGTTTTCAGGGACACCGTATCCTATATGAAATCTATAGGTTTGTCTGTCGCTTTTTTCGAATATTCGAATTTAGATTCGGATTCAGCATAAAAAAGGAGAATAGTAATGTTCAGGAACACCATTCCTATCTCTTAAGGAACATGGGCAAAATGGCCGACAAAATAAAAAAAAATAATATAATTGACGAGCCAGGTGTTACTCTGGCAATGCAAGCTTGCGCATTCTCAACTGGTCATAGTTTACCTTTTGATATGACGCTACCTGCTGCTAACACAGCAACTCCATAGGAGCTTACTGGTGACCTAACTCAAGACGCTAGAACACAACAACCCTCTAGCGAGTTATTTGTCTGCGGTTTTCTGTGAGGTGGAGATACTTCCCCAGACAGGTTGCTTTGATGCGCCCTATCTCTTTTAAAAACATCCAGGCCAAGACAGACAGACATGTTCATGCACACACAACCGAAACTGTAGCTGAGTAAAAACCGAAAATTTATCAGTATATTCCCAATACGAAGGCAAAAGCGAGTTAGACCTCAAGCCTGAAATAGATCCGACGGAAATTGAACCTATCAATCATATCCCAGACTTCACACTCCTCGGCAGTCGCGTCCTGCTGCCTTTCTGCATGATTCGTCACTATATAAGAATTATAACGATTTACAAGAACTTCTAAAGTCGATACAACACCTCGAATAAAATACAAACCCATTTAAGAGAGGTAGGGCGCAACAAAGCAGCCCGTCTCGGGAAGTACCTCCACCTCACAGAAAACCGCAGCCAAATAACAACTCCCTAGAGGGTTGTTGTGTTCCTGCGTGTGAGTGAGGTCACCAGTAAGCTCCTAAGGAGTTCCTCTGTAACCAGCAGAGGAGGCATCGCGCGAGTAATACTTAATATATTACAATTGTTAATAGGCTACGGTAACTGCTTTACATCAGGTGGACCGTATGCTTGAATGCCTCCTGACGTTATATAAATAAAAAAATCGGCCAAGTGCGAGTAGGACTCGCACACCAAGGGTTCCGTATCTATAAAAACGGCAAAAAAAAAATCACGTTTGTTGTATGGGAGCCCCCTTAAATATTTGTTTTTAATTTAATGTAATTAATTATTCTTAAAGTGAATATATAACTAAATATTCTGTGAATATTTCAGGCGTCTACCTGTTGCCGTTATCAATATCGAGCAAAAATGAGCAAAAAAATCACGTTTGTTGTATGGGAGCCCCCTTAAATATTTGTTTTTAATTTAATGTAATTATTTATTCTTAAAGTGAATATATAACTAAATATTCTGTGAATATTTCAGGCGTCTACCTGTTGCCGTTATCAATATCGAGCAAAAATTAGCAAAAAAATCACGTTTGTTGTATGGGAGCCCCCTTAAATATTTGTTTTTAATTTAATGTAATTATTTATTCTTAAAGTGAATATATAACTAAATATTCTGTGAATATTTCAGGCGTCTACCTGTTGCCGTTATCAATATCGAGCAAAAATGAGCAAAAAAATCACGTTTGTTGTATGGGAGCCCCCTTAAATATTTATTTTATTCTATTTTTTTAGTATTTGTTGTTATAGCGGCAACAGAAATACATCATCTGTGAAAATTTCAACTGTCTAACTATCACGGTTCATGAGATACAGCCTGGTGACAGACGGACGGACGGACGGACGGACAGCGGAGCCTCAGTAATAGGGTTCCGTTTTACCCTTTGGGTACGGAACCCTAAAAACAGATCGCATTACATATCACGACATCCATCACTACACAGCGGCCTGGTCCTCACGCGGGGAAGGTTCCTCTGCTGATTCTCAAGTGGAATCTCAAGCTGCTGTACCAGTGGACAGCGAAGGTGGACATCGCAGGGGACGCCGCCGGACGACGCCCCGCGCGAGCCCGCCCGCTACCAGCACACGGCGGAAAAATGAGATCAGTGAATGGGTATGTCGCTCATTTGGTGCAACAATGACGCAATTACACTTTTTGTCAAAATGTAGTTAAGTATGACAAAACACGCGGAAAGGTTGGTTACATTAGGAGAAACATCGACGGAGCTGTATTTCTGATACTTTCCGCTAGATGACATTAATATCGTTATTGCAATGACACTAAATGGTGAACTTTCTGAGGATATATCGTCATATTGGTCAGATGCGCGTGGGGCTCTGCCGATTGTGAACGCTTTTGAGTGCTACATCGTCATAACGGTGATTATGACATTATTTTTTTGTATTTCTGGCGGAACAACATCACATTTGTGCAATTATGACATTGTTGTTGCGATTTTTTGGAATACTTAGTTGCAACGACATATTTTAATGACATATTTTAATATAATTATGACGTTGTACCTCTAACTTTTAGGTTTTTTATTAGACTGATATTTGTGTAATTGTGACGTTGTAACCGAAAATATTTCTAACTTTACTCAAACAATATATAAAGTACTTTGTGTAATTACTTTGTACTAACATCGCGGTACTTACATCTTTCTGCTTTTATTGTTTAGTTTGGAGTTTTCACAATAATGGGTAGATAAGCAAGAATGTCGGCAAATGCGAGAACAGGGATTAATTTATCACCTTTTGCAAAAGCAAATGTTGTGGATAACAGTCAGCATGGTCAATCAGATATGTCTTCGCTATGTATGTCTACGTAGTCGCAATATTAAGTAATAACCCATAAATTTTAAGTTTGTGGGCATACCCAAAATGAGGACGACACGGTCCACTCAATTATAGAAAGATCAATCAAGAGATCCAAAAAGTCAGACCTATTTACGTACCCGACTAATATGTTCAAATAATTAGATCTTATCTGAATTTCCTATTAATATGAATAAGATAATTATCTATTACAAATAGATAGAGTTATCCAAATAAACACAGAAGTTGATTTAAACTTAAATTGGTTTTATTTTGTCATAAAATAGTTAATTTTATATGGACAACATACTGGGTAAATCACTAATTCTAACTGAACAATGACGCAACTACAGGTATCCAGTTACAAAAACATTAATTTCGGAAATAATATTTAAAAAATATAAAACCTATAATCACTCAAGAAAAATATACATTTGTGGTCATCTTATAGGATAATCAAGTTCTATATTTTTAAGTGCTAACTAATACTAATTTAAAACAGATAATGAACACAATCTTTATTTCCCTCTACTCTAAAAACACAAAATGTACACTTACGTCAATGTTGTACCAAATGAGCGATGTGTGTTTTAGGGTATAAGTGGCTCAATGTCATCTTTAGAGCTAAAGCCAACGGCACCTGCATGTGGTGCACCCTGCTTGTCAAAAGACGAAGCTATGGCGAAAAATGTTAGCTGACTGGGGATATATCTCCACCTCACAGAAGACGGTAGACAAATAACAACTCCCTGGAGGGTCGTTGTGTTCCTGCGAATGAGCAAGGTCACCAGAAGATGAGAAGTTACTGTATTAACAGTGGCAACGCGCTAGCGACATTTTTTTTGTTGCTAACGTTTATAGGCTACGGTAACGGCTTTACATCAGGCAAACCGTGTGCATGTTGGCTATCTGTCGTAGTATAAAAAAATGGTCTAGTGAGTACAGTGAAATACCCAAAGCAGTGGACAAGATGACTACACCAATAGCGTAGTTTATGAAACATAGTCAGTTCATCATTCACCTTCATCTCTCGCAGTCAGCAGTCTGTGTGTTGCATTGCCTACCAACAGTACAGATTCGCAACGTGGCCATTTTGCGGCAGCTATTTGCCCAAAATGAATGTTCAGTTCCCAATTTGTAGTTTGATAAATTCGATTAATTTCTTCGTAGAAAGATATTTTTCTAAGAAAAAAGGCGACCAGTTGAAGAAAATAAGGGGTTAAGTGCTTTTTATGAACCTGGACTTCCGAATTTTTTTATAAGAATGTAGACAATAAAAAAATATTAAGATAGGCACATCCGTACAATTACTATTGAAAATTGATGTTTGGTTATGAGTATAATAGCCCCCGAATTTTCAATCACTGGTGATTAGCTAACGGTTTCAGAAGGTCAGTTCTACTGAAAACCTGCAGCCGCACCTACACGCTTGTCACTTGAGTCGTGCAAGAGTAGTGCAGTGCCAATGCACGTATTCTAATAAAACTTCCTTCACTACAGGCCGCGCAACGGCACTGCAACTGCGCTGCAACTGTGCGTAGGTAGCCTGATAATGAGCTAGGTACTTAACACCTGTCGTGTTACCATATTACAGTCCACTAAATTGTACTTCTACTAAATATTGATTTCCCAGACACAATTTTCAATCGTATGTCTCCTCAAACATCTTCCAAAACAATCAAAAGAAATATTTTGTGATATAAATTATCTTTTCAGAAAAGTTGCTTGAGACTAACGTTAGCAACTTTTTTACCCAAAGTCAGGAGGCACACAAGCATACGGTCCACCTGATGTAAAGGTTACCGTAGCCTATGAACGCTTGTAATACATTAAGTATCACTCGCGCTGTGCCTCCTCTGATGCTAACACGGCAATTTCTTAGGAGCTTACTGTCGACCTCACTCACACGCAGGAACGCAACCACCGTAGACGGACAACTGTTTTCTGGTGGAGATACTTCCCCAGACGGTTTGCTTTGATGTGCCCTACCTCTCTTAAAAACATCCAGAATGTTTGTCCTGTGTGGGAATCGAACCCACAAGCGTTGATGTCAAAGTCACGTCATTCACGACTGCACCTAACCTTACTTAACTCGTCAAAACTGTAAATAAACTTCTGTTACAGCTATACAAATGAGAACATATCACAATATGTTCATATTGCAGGAAATGTGCAGCTGCAGTCTGCATAAGAGAATTGTCAATAAACAAATTTAAAACTACTAGTGTAGTAACTTTAGCCAAATTGTGTAGCAGGGCATATTATAAAGTATCTGACTATATTAATGATAAAAATGCTTGGGAGTGAGTCGATCCAATTATAATGTAATTAATAAGTCATGTAAATTTGTTTGGATACCAAAAGAGGGATGCCTGAGTTTTTTGGCAGTATTTTTATCAGTGCTCACCTAGTCATAAACTGCACGGTAGGGAAAAAAATTGTGACGATTCCAAACAAATGTAGCCATTTTTACGGAATAATTTATTAAATAAATTTAAAAAACCCACGACGAAAAAACTTCAAATAAAACATTTCAAAAACCCACGACATTAAAGCGTAATAGGATTCATAAAACAATTAGATATAATTCTCATTAATAAAGTAAATAAATGAAAATATATTAATAATTACAATATCACAATAACTATCATATAGAATATTATTAACAGCCGTCGTGCATAACCTATGTTGTAAACTGTTATGCACGACGGCTGTTAATAATATTCTATATATAATAGTTATTTTTATAAAAATTTTAATTTATGTTTTATTTGTGGCTTTTTTAAATTTTAATAGTAAATGCGATTTATACAAACTAAAACTAATATAATATAACTATAATATATAAATAAAATCCGTTTTATATATAATGCACGTAAAAATAAAATAAAAACCCCGACGTAAAATAAGGCTGAACAGATTTGTTCAAATCGTAGCTGAGAACATTCCCAATCATGTCACCTTTTAAACAAAAAAATATAATCAAAATCGGTTCAGTAGTTGTCGAGAAAAATGGTAACAGACACACAAACAAACAAACACCTCTTACCCCAAACGCATATACCGCCTAGGCGGTAGGCCTAGGAGGCGCGCCTCCGTGACCGTCGCGGGTAAAAAGATTTTGACTTGACTTGAGTCGAGGTTTTTTAACAGGATAGCGAGTCATTTACAGCAGCGCTGCTGCGACGTCGCTGCTGTCAGAACGCTTAACAGAATGACGAAACGTCAAAATGTACACTCTTTGAGACACGCGTACCAGTACACTTGCAGTTTTACAGTAGAATTGACCTTCTGAACCCTTTATAGAGTATTTATAACTTGGGTGCAGATAAATAATGTTACAATACATTTATGAGGAGATGACAATTGACATTAAAGTCGACTTGTTCATAAACGAGCTTGGCCCTGTGGTTTTAGAAATATACGCAAAAGTGAAAAACCAAACGTCACGTGGATGGAATTATGGGCAGCAACCAGTGCGTAATGAAATCAGTGTATGTAATCCACCCCGCGACCGGAGGGGTGAAACGAACCCCGTCTTTTGACTCTCCATTATCTGGAGAGAGTAAACACTTGCGGTAATGCTGAAGGGAATTAATAAAAATGTTTCTTCAAATAATCTTCCTAATATCCTAAAAGGGAAATTTGGGACACACGGCATTCAAGCCAGAGCCAATTTTACATACGCGCGGTGAACCTCTCGGTCTATAAACAGGACACTTGGTAATAGAGATCTGACTGAGTGGATTCAAGTTTTATACAAGAAGCCTAAATAAACCAAATCGCTTAGGAATAATTTCACATTTGGATCATTGCTCGTCGGTCTTGCAAGATGTGTGTCACGACTGTTCAACAGATCTCCAAATTCTACGATGATCCTTCTATATTTACATACTCTCTATAGATATAAGCGGTTCATTGCCAGTATATGGTGCACCCCATCAAATTCTATTAATAGGCCAACATTTGTAGTCAATACATCTACCGGAGCCAAATGATAACTAGGTGGACTGTGTTATTGCAATTAAGTTAGGCTACGAGTAAGCTACCAACAGCCGCGTGATTAGCGACTTACATACACCGTTTCTTATGTACACAAAAGTCAACGCAACATTTCGAGAAAAAAAATTGAAATCGAAAGAGACATTGTAGTTGTGTTTGAATAAGTCTATTTAATTTATATTTAAAAGAAATTTGTATAATTGTACTGCTACATTATATCCATCTCCGGATTTGTTTTGTATTTAATAATGTGTTGCTTGCGTGATAGGAAAGCTGACGTGATTAACAATTTTCTGTTGTTGAAAATAAATTAAAATCTCATAGTGATATATAAATAAAATATTATCATCTAGCGAAAAATAATATAAATGTGATTATGTATGTTTACGGCCCTGTACAATTTGTTTTCACATTCATCGGGGTTGGCTGGAAGAGATAAGCTCACCCTTGTACGCAGAATTTGAAGCAATAATTATATTGTGTATTAATGCGCAATAAAGAATAAAAATGTTGATACACTTTATGTTGTTCAAGTTGAGTATTCTGAACGGAAATCAATATTTATTTATTTAGGGTCGTACAAGCTCGCAGTGCAGTTCGACGGTCTCTCCGGCCGTGTGTCGCGAACTCCCAAAAGGTTTCACAATATAAACGGGGTCACTCCGACCCATCAAATATTTATAGGACGTAATTCGCATAATTGTGTGCACTGCCAGCATTTGGGATGTTCCCAAAACGGCACATCGTCCAGAATTACCGCTTTATTATATCTATTTGCGCGCACGTATCTGCGTCCTGCGCGGACTGTCCCACTCGCTCTAATTAAATTTATGTTTATACCAGCGTTTCTCATAATACTCAATTCGGCCATAATCATAATTGAAAATTTAACGACAACATTTTTTTTAAACGACCTCGGGAGGCGTTATTTTTTTTTTTTTTTCTTTTTTATACTACTAAGGTGGCAATCAAGCATACGGTCTGCCTGATGTTAAACAGTCACCGTAGCCTATGGACATTTGCAACACCAGGGGCGTCACTCATGCGTTGCCGACCCTCTAAAAACCTCTTCACGCATTTCTTGAAGAACTCCATGCTGTAGTTCCTTGGAAAAACCTCGGCTGGGAGCTCATTCCACAGCTTGAGTGTTCTCGGAAGAAAACTTCTCTGGAACCGCACCGTACGCGACCATAGCGGTTCAAGCGTGTGAGGGTGAACTCCTCGCCGTCGGCGAGCGGTGCGGTTATAAAAAAGTTTAAGCATAGGGCCCATGAAGTGCTCGTGTGTTGCCACCCTTGGCGATGTCACAGCATCTTCTTAGAAGCATACTGATAAAGTAGCTCACTCGTGGAATGCAACAATCCTTTAGGAAGTTCACACTTCAGGAACATGTTTGTCTTGGCCTGGGTGTTCTTAAGAGACGCAGGACCTAAGCAGCCCGTTTGGGGTACCATACAAAACCGCAGTCAAATAACAACTCATTGGAAGGTTGTTGAGTTCCTGAAAACAAGTGAGGTCATCAGTAAGCTTGTAAAGAATTCTCGTGTTTGCGTCAAATGCGGTATAGCGCGAGTGATACTTAATGTGTTACAAACGTTCATAGGCTAGGGTAACCGCTATATTTTAGGTGGGCCGTATGCTTGTATGCCTCCCGACGTTGTATACAAAAAAAACTCCGACATTAGACAATAAGGATTAATGAACGAATCCATGCCTAACTGTGACAGAGACGAATTTCCTTTTTCCATTTTTTTACTGATAAAGCTCGAAAAAATATCGCCAAGTAAAATTAAAGAAAAAATATCCATTGACAAGCAGAGAAGAAAAAGCCATAAAGTGTTTTCTCTATGCCTATTTGTGGTGTGATTATGTGAAGCGGTTACTATTGAAATATGGAGTATCGCTCTATTGTAAAACTCCAAATGATGATGTCATGGGCTGCATCTCCAAGAATAATGGCAGAATCGTTTCGTTACCCAGAGAAGAGCGACGCCAGTCTACCACTAGTTTCCATATAAAGCACTCGCCTTCTCTACTGTAAAATTAAATTCATTCCAATATAATTGCAATCTGTTTCTAAATCAACTTTTCTCTTCAAAAGCTTCTGCTGCCTCTTCGCAGATTCTTTTGTTTATAACGTCGCCTACAGGCAGCTTACAAGATGTAAAGTGATTTTTTTATACGGTGGTAAAGAAGCATACGAACTGCCTGATGGTAAGCAGTTACCACAGCCTATGGACACGTGTCACTCTTGAGTTGCCGACCCTGTAAGAACCTCTTCACGCCTTTCTTGAAGAATCCCATTTTATTTTGTATACCTACTTAGATCAGCATAGTGGCTCCATTTCGCCTGATAATAAGCGAAAAGAGTAGCCCAAATCGCAGCTACTAAAGACACCAATGTCCAGCCAGTTGATGCTACCATGCTGGTCCGCAAGATGCTTCTTCACGCTTCGTTTGAAGGATCCCATGTTGTAGTCCCTTAGGAAAACCTCGGCAGCGATCTCATTCCTTAACTTACCGTACCCTTACAGTAGTACAAAACGGTTGGAATACAGGAAGTATCACTCGCGCAATGCTACCCGTGCTGATAACGCAGTATCTCTATGTATGTCTATAAATGCCTGTGTCAACAGCAGGGGCCAGAGCTAACCTCTCCTGCGCCTGATACATCCTGCTGGTAACAAATGGCTACTTTTAACAATGCTTGCCTGATATTTGACAGTATCTTACCGCTATACTGCGTCCATTTTATTAAGCAAGTTTTGACAGATCATGATCTCTTTCAAATTTATGAGATACTCAACACTTGATCTTTGGACAACTGTCTCTTTCTGACTCGTGAAAATGATTACCTGTCAAAAGTTAAATTATAAGATGAATAGTGTATAGGGGTTGTTTTCCTGCAAGTGAATGGAACCTAGAAGTAGAGTAGATGTATTAGCTCAGTGGGTTATAACCAAATTACAATAACAAGAAGACATCTTTTTCCTCCAGGGAACTGTTATTTACCTGTGGTTATTTTGTGATGTGTCGTATTTCCCCAGTTGGGCTGTTTTGATGCGCCCTACCTCTACCAAGACCCGGATCAAGACAAACAAACATGTTTATACACACAAATGTTTGTCTTGTGTAAGAATCGAACCTACTAGCCTTCGTGTTAAAATAGCCTACTAACCACTCGTCCATCGGGTTTCAAGCATTGGTCGAAGGGTTTTCAAAGGTTTACAGACAAACGGACAGGGATTTCAAGCCACAATGTAACGATTCGGGAAGAAAACCTTCTGAAGCATCAATCTCTTTATACTAAATACATATATGGCGTACGTGTACGACTGAAATCCACCCTTGAAGACTTAAAATCGCTTTTATCCAGGTGGGTAGACAAAGGCTAACCTCGAGAGGCTCCACAGTGTCAGTTACATCCGATTAGTGTCGTAATCCGCCGGTCAGAGGTTCAATCCCGCCTCCGGTTACAACATGGCGGACTCGCCTCGATCGATTCTCACTTGTAACTTTATTGACATTTTTTATACCACTAAGGTGGCAAACAAGCTTACGGCCCGCCTGATGGAAAACATCTACCGTAGCCCATGGACATTTGCAACACCAGGGGTGTCACTCTTGCGTTGCCGACCCTGTAAGAACCTCTTCACGCCTTTCTTGAAGAACCCTATACTGTAGTCCCTTGGGAAAACCTCGGCAGGGAGCTCGTTTCACAACTTAATAGTTCAATCGACAAAGTTCACGGTTGACCCATTTAAGGGCTAAGTTTTACTTGCAGTGGTCAACGCGATCCTCGGTTTTGTTTAATAATGTCCAACAATAGCATTTAAGTGGCATACAACAAAATACTTTTGACAAAACATATTTTGTTTATAGAACCCTAAAAATCGTAGGGAAAAAGAAATCTGGATGCAAAGCAAAATCTGGCAACTTTTAACATTTATTGATATTTTACTAGATGTGGCGAAAGTTTGAAACTATAAAGTTTAATAACTATAACTAAAAGTCTTTTTTTTTATAGTACGTCGGGGAGCATACAAGCATATGGCCCACCTGATGTAAAGTGCGTACCGTAGCCTATTAACGCTTGCGATATATTAAGTATCACTCGCGCGATGCCTCCTCTGCTGCTTACACAGCAACTCCTTGGGAGCTTACTGGTAACCTCACTCACACGCAGGAACACAACAACCCGGAGTTGTTATTTGGCTGCGGTTTTCTGTGAGATGGAGGTACTTCCCCAGAGGCTGCTTTGATGCGCCCTACCTCTCTTAAAACATCCAGACCAAGATAAACAGACATGTTCATGCACACAAATGTTTGCCTTGTGTGGGAGTCGAACCCACGAGCGTTGGTGTCAAAGTCGCGTCATACACAGGATTGCAGTGATTGCCTTGCACAAAGTGGGTATGGAGCCGTCGTTCACATTCAAGCCACTTCAAAAGTTTCGTATCGGCCGTATGTCTTGGTATCGTACTATCGACAGATATACCAACACTTCCTCTGTTGAAAACCATAAAAGATCAGTGCCACCGCATGCTGTTGGAACTACAAATGCTGTTAAAGCCAGAATTCGCGACAGATTAAGATTCCCGCCAGGAACTGTCGCGTATAATAAAACAAGAACACATCAATCCTTACAGTTTAAGAGAGTGGATAGATCAAAACGCCTTCTGTCCCGATACGCAGGTGAAAGGCACAGAAATATTCTCTTTACTGATGAAAATTTTTCACGATTGAAGAGCACTACAACAAGCAAAATAACAAAGTGTATGCACACAGTTCTAAAGAAGCTACCCAAGTGGCCGGAAAGTTACAACGTGGTCATCATCCTGCGTCTGTAATGGTTTGGTGGGGGTGTGTCTTATCAAGGAGTCACAAAGCTTCATTTAGTGAAAAAGTAGTGAAACTTCAGCCAAAATTTATCAAGAGACTGTCTTGGATCGTTTTGTGAAACCTCTCAGCAACACACTTTTTAAAAATGTACCGTGGACTTTCCAGCAGGACTCTGCACCTGGTACCAGGCACGAACTACCTAAGCCTGGCTCGAAACCAACGTTCCGGACTTTATAAGAGCTGAACACAGGCCCTCGTCTAGCCCAGGTCTGAACATCTCCTTAGACTACATATTATGGTCAGTTTTAGAGGACACGGCTTGAGCAGTCAGAACCCGTTATATACGTTTTCCCATACATTTCCCGGTCGTATACGACCACCCGGGTTTCGAAGGGTTAAGAAATCTCTGGAGCAATTTATATAATATTATATTTCCCATGGAAACAGTGCGTTAATCCATAGATTCGAAGCCAAACAGATAAAAGGCCTGTATCAAGGCCATTTCGAATAGAATCATTTATTTTATTTTTTGTTGAGATTTCCATAAAGGTGTACATATAAGTTTTATGAAGATTACATAACTTTTTAAGAGAGGTAGGGCGCAGCAACCTTTCTGGGGAAGTACCTCCTCCTCACAGAAAACCGCAGCCAAATAACAACTCCCTAGAGGGTTGATGTGTTCCTGCGTGTGATCAGTAAGCTCCCAAGGAGTTGCTGTGTAAGCAGCAGAGGAGACATCGCGCGGGTGATACTCAATATATCGCAAGCGTTAATAGGCTACGGTACTCACTTTACATCAGGTAGGTCGTATGCTTGTATACCTCCCGACGTAGTATAAAAAAATGTATAGTCATTTGTAACAGAACTTATGGCCGGATGAGGTATATGGATAAGCACTAATAAAATAGTTCTGTACATCTTTCTTTTCTGTTAATCGATTTATTTTTGTTTTATTTAGTAGCTTGACGAGCGGTTTAGTGTTGCCATTTAAATATACATGTCGGAACGTGGATATAATTGTCGTCAGGTGGCTCGTTGTTCATGGCGAAATTCCAGCGTAGTTAATCTTCTCAATATTTAATCAGCCAATTACCACAATACTTTTAACAAAAGTTATGTTTAGATCGTAGATTACAACGGATTCAAAATGCGGTGGACGCGACACGTGCGGTTGGCTCCATTGCTCGATTCGTAATGCCGCTTCCAATGACGGTATCTCATCTTGACGTTTTTGACAACTGACCACAACCGACATTTCGAGCAAACCATAACAAACACAACCGGTGTTGCCAATTCAACGATGTCGATTCCACCCAAGCGCCGACTTGACATTTTGATCCGTTATTATTAAAACTAGCATCACGGGGATTGATTTCTTCCGGGCTTCTCAATATGGTGTTGCTACCTCTGCGACATACATATCATTGTATGGTCAAATTCTGATCGAACTCGATCAATTGTATATAAGACTAGCTCTGCCCGCGACTTCGAATTTAACATAAAAGTTATTGTTCAGTTATAATTTTATTTATTTGATTTGATTATAAGTACCTAAATAAGCAGAGTAAATAGCGAACAGCAAAATAATAATACATATGTATTGTATATATACTTCGACCGCGCGGCATAGTTATTTTTTTTTAATAAAAATAAATATTATTTCTAAAATAAAAGTAGCCTAAGTTACTCCTTATTACATCAGCTATTTGCCAGTGAAAGCGTGCCAAAATTGAACAAGCCGTTTCGGAGATTAGCCGGAATAAACAGACAGACAAAAATTATAAAAATATTCATTGTAGTATGTGTACCGTGTATACATCCATATGCATTTAATAAAAAGCGATTATTTGAATATTACAAACAGACACTCCAATTTTATTTATCTGTATGTATAGAGCAGTTGCGTGCACTCCATATAGGCAAAAAGACGTTGTCTACCCTATCAATTTGATAAATACCATCCGATGTTTCTTAATTCTTAAACATAGTTTAACTAATATTTCGTATCAAAAACAAAAGTTAAAAACAGCTCTATCTATCGGTATCGGTGCAAGTTATTAAAATAGATTCATTAATACCCGCTACATCGATGTGCTAAACTAGCGCCGCAATGGGAGCTTAACGGCAGAGACACAAACTACTTCTGTCTAAATTTACATATGTGTGCCGCCTTGGTAATACGAATAGTGTAGTGTGCGTTCCTGTAAATACATTGCCCACAATAACACAAATAACGCACTCAATCGCATAGTTAAGACAGTGTCTTTTCAACCGAACCATGACGTAAATTACCGAAGTGTCGCGAACATTGCTACGTAACTATTTTAAAGAGTAGTTTGCTCCATATAATTAGAGTGAAAGAAAGTGCAATTTCTTTTTTTCGTATAAAATTGATGTTTAATTTTATTATGTTTTTAAACTGCCGCCATTGTTTGTTTTGAATCGTTTTTATTGACTCGTGATAGCAGACAAAACAAGATTTTAAAGTTTTAAAGTTGATAAAAATGGATAATATTCACTGTTCAGGTGGTGTGTGTGTAGGGAAATTAAAAATTATGCGTTTTCAAAACTAACTTTCGGTGAAAAAAAACAAGTGATTGAGAAAGGCCGCTGTACACCGGATTTGAAATTAATACAAACTAAAGGCAAAGTTAATCGTAAGTTTAATGCAAAACAATATGATTCACATTATTGGCTCACGGCGTGCGCGCGTTGCTGATATTATTTGTAAATACAGAACATCAAACAAACGCGCCGAAAGGCCGCTTCGAATATCTGCAAATTGATATGTATATAAAATCAATCAATCTATAGATATTTGAGGTGGCTAACCAATCACATACATCATTATTTCCACAAGACTGAGTAACCAAAATCAACATACTTTATTTTTTGGTAAGTTAATAATACGAGTAGCTTTAATAAAATTCTGCCTACCCTGTCAAAAATCTCTGTGCACGCCACTGCTATAAAGTATAGATAATTTATCGAATTCATCGTTAAATTTCTTAGCCAATAAATTATTCATTCATAATAAAATAAGTTTATTCGTTAAAATACAATTAAATTATTAAATAAATTTCCAATTCCCATATCATAATTAAGCAGGCTTTCAATAATTATTAAATTTTCCACTTCTCTGTAAAAGCAATGCTCCAAAATTCGAGTCGTAAATTTAGCTCTGAATTCATGTCCGTATGCAGTATGTGATTTGAGTTGGCATGTCTTTATATTGTATATATAAAAGGGTAAACACGTATTAAACATGGTATTTTAGATTTAGACAAAGTTAGTTCATACCTGTATGCATTGTTCCGTTGAATGTGCTTCACTGGAAACTTTACCCCGGCACATGTTTCGGCCAATTTGCTATAGAATGTAATGAAATTTATAACCACAAGATCTGTACAATATAACCCTGTAGAACCAAGTCGGTGTACCGGCGGACGTAACTCTCAGAATTAATAAAAGGAGTACTCAATAAAAGGAGTACTGCTTCTAAGATTTTTTACTGCCACAAATAGAAAATAATGAAACTTTTAAATAAAATGTTCCTGTATTTTCGTTTCTCATAGTTATAATTTTTCTTTTATTAATCTGCAAGCATTTCGGAAATCACCATTGGCAAAGAAGAAATACCGAAAGAACTTTCTTTCGGTATTTCTTATTTTTAAATCGTCAATTAGATATTACAATAAATTTATGTCAGTATATTGAAATAATAATGTTGTAAAATTAAAAAAAGATATTTGTAAAACCAGTTAAATGATTTGGTCGTTAAATTACTCATTCAATAAATTATTCACAATAAAATAAATACATTAAATTAACATGTTAAATAAATTTTAATAGTCTCAAATTATATCCATAACTTCACGCCAAATCCCTTGCTAGGTAGGCAGAGAGAACCTAGCGTCCATTCTTGCATAACTCACTCGCTTTTTTAATATTCATTGCTCTTCTCATGCACGCTCGCCGTTTTTAGGTGATGTCACCTTCTGATAGAACATGACCAATTTGATCATGGTAGGTATGAATTAACGCTGTTATCTAGTATAGTATCAAGCATTGTTTAGTTTAGTACTAGATGACGTTACGTAATTTCACTTAGAATTATTTCTTCATATTTATTTATGCATCTTATACTCGTGTAACTAATCAAATACGTGTTGATGACTGCTTTGCATTACCAGAGCCTATTTGCTACATGACGTACAATAAAAAGAAATATTCATGTGCCTACCTAAAACAGATAGTGGAAATAATTTGAAAAATCTCCGAGCTCCGCGCGGCCTCAAAAACAGGGCCCCGTGTAAAGCGAGTGTAATAACGTTATAACTTACAATGACACAGAACAAATATGAATAAATTGTCAATAGCATACCCTGAAATCGGGGTAAATCCCCCCGGCGGGCGGGGCACCCCGCGCGGGGGAATGGTGATAAGATAACGCGGGTCCGCAGGCCCCTACGATATTCGTAACCCATTTGTATTATTGGCAGCGCGCCTGTACCAAGGTTTACAAACTCGAATACAACTCGCTGAGCCGCGGCAAAGCGATCATGGAAGTCGTGGAAATATTTTATGAAAAGATCGAAACGGGATAATTAGCATTACCCCGTTTCGATCTTTTATTCCATTAAAATTTGCTGGGTTCGCTACCTAAGGAGCTGGCGCAGATACTGATATAGGCGTAGAGTGTCTGCCATCAGACTTCTACAACCCAGAATACGAATGTATGGTAATATAATTGACGGTTTGAAAAGAGACTTTTCTTTGGTCATCTCTATTTCATCAATGGTCATTTCCGAAATGCTAGCAGATGAAAATGTATCAAGGGAATCTTTTATTCATCATATATCAAGAGAATCTTTTAATTAATTTTACTGTAATTTTATTATTATTATGGTATTGTGAGTGTCCACAATGCCGAGTGGCTTGGCTACTGGTGCACAGGCTACGCGGGGAGATCTACTCATGAATTTGCTCTGGCCTATGGTTTCTCGCAAATGGCTCACTTTTTCGTTTCTCCCACGAGAATACCAGATGTAGAGGACCATGCAAGTTGGACCTTCTGCAGACAAGTACAACATCTCAGTGGATGAATCGTTTTGATCACCGTCTCATCCGGATCCAAGTGCCTTGCACCAGACGCGACCCATCTCGGCCTGCCGGATGTCGTCGTATATGGCACTATAGGTCGCAGACTGGGATGGATTGCATGAATTCTACGCATCGTACCCGTGGAGATAGCTGTGCCCCGAATCAGACGACATTGATTCCTGCGCAACCGCAGTAACTGCAGTGATATTGGATGACATGGAATGCTATATTCCCAATCGCCTTGTAGCTACTGCGGGATCTAAAAAGCGGCTGTGGTTTTATTGGCATTGTAGGGAAGCCAATCAAAAAATGAATCAAGCTAATGGTGATCCTAATTTCTCTGCTATGAAGCGTAAAGTGAATGCTGCCTCGAGGTCCAGTAAAAGGGCGATTGCTAGAGCAAAATTCGATTTCGTCGGCAGAGTTGGCGAGCGGCTTGCGAGTATTCTCTCTGGGAGCGGTGATTTCTAGTGGCTCGCTAAAGTTGCCGAGGGAAATTTCTCTAAACCGTCCATGCCACCACTGCAAAAACCAAATGGCAGTTTGGCCCGTAGCACCAAGGAGAAATCCGATTTACTCGGTAATCTCTTTGCGTCTAACTCGAATATGAATGACTGGGGAGCTGTGCCACCATCCCGTGGTGCGGTAGCTCAATGCCGGAAATCTCTATTACCTACCCAGCGAAATCTCCGGCGGGCATTGTTCACTTTCGACATTCATAAATTGAGTGGGCCGGATGGTATACCGGCAGTGGTGCTGAAGCTGTATGCTCTTGATTTGTATTATGTACTAACACACCTTTTCATGCTTTCCAATGGGCAAGTCCCGACTTCATAGAAGACAGACGCATCGAATTACAGGGCTATTTCTGTAACCTCCCTTTTCACAGGGTGTGCGTGTGATAAACACACGACTCCAAGGATACCTAGAGGATCACGACGTATGATGGTAACTTAGGTTTAAAGAAATTTTATTCTCAAAAAGACAAAAAGTCACTTACATTAGAATATCAATGCTGGCATCCCACGGGATTCTGTACTGTCTCCGATGCTGATTCTGATGCATATCAATGATATGTTGTCAATTTATGGCATCCATTGTTATGTGGACGACAGCACCGAAGACACTTTTTGTACAGGCCGTGCAAATATCCGTTAGTAAATGCCGTTGTCACCATGGATGCTCTAGTCTTCTCTGCGACACGTGTCGCCTTTCTATTAGCTAGGCATGGTCGATATTGGTCGTGACATCTTAGATTTACCGTACAATCGTTAAATTTAAGAATGGAAATCAATCAAAATTATGTCGGTGAACATACATACAAAATGTAAACCAATAAACCACTCAACGTGCATAAAGGCACCCTTTACTCCCGAAAACATAGCGCTTAAATATCCCACCAGTTCGAGTCCCATGGTCCAATCGCAAGGACATCTTTGCCTTGTTTGCTTTGACCCTTAAGATGCCGCCGAGCCAGTTACATAACAATACTTCTTGTATTGCAGGTGTCAATAAATCAAGCCTCGACGCGATCTGTTAGTTTAATCGAACACGCAAGTTAAGCTCGTAGTCTGCAGCCTATCTATGGTTTTAGTAGTCTCGACTTACTCCGTGCTTGCTTCAAAGAGCATGTTAAGTAGACGGTCCCTGCTGTCGTCGACAGTCGTTAAGCAAAGAGAGGTAGGGCACAGTCCGACTGGAGATGTATAACCTCCTCACAGTAAACCTAATCCAAATAACAACTAACTGAAGGGTTGTTGAGTAGCGATGGGCGATTGCGAGAGGTTTTTTTCGATTGTCTCGATTGTTCGAACATCTCGATTGTTTTCGATTGTCTCGTCAAACATCTCGATTGTTGTTGTGTTCGTCTTCGGCGCGATTTCAACTCGAATTTGTGGTTGCGAATTGCGAGTATGCACGATGGTGAGAGATTTCAGTCGATTGTTTTGAGTTATATTAGAACATCTCGATGGCCGGACTTGGCCTTGTCTTGTGATTGCGATTTGCGAGTTCAAACTAAGCATGCAAAGTAGCAAACTTACCCAACTTACGTACGTATTATAGGAGAAAGGAATCACGAAAATAAATAAAATAATCGAAGTTTATAACGAATCATCTATTTTTAATGACTTATATAAACTCGTGCAATGTATGCAACATAGTTTTTTAGTTTTAATACAAAAAGCCACAGCGGCTCGACAAACAATCGCGACACATACACCTCGGCTCGATGCTTGTAAACAAATAGCAGCGAGTCGAATCCGTCCGGCTAAACTGACCGGTGGCCGATGAATGACTGACTGATGCAACAATCGAAACAATCGAAAAACCTCTCGATTGTTTTGTAAAACGGCGAGTCGATTGTTGACTCGATTGTATATTTTGACGACTGCGATTCTTTCGATTGTTAAAACATCTCGGAATCGCCCATCGCTATTGTTGAGTTCTAATAAGCGCTGTGAAATAGCTGTATTGGTAGCAAAGGCGGTGGTAAGATCGCGCGAACGATGCTTTCTGTATTGCAATTTTTTTTTCATTTTCATTGGATACGGTAACTGATTTATTTTAGGTGGGCGTTATGCTTGTATGTCTACGATGTATAGAAAACATAGATCCTTGGCCCCCGAGGTTGTATAGTGGTTAATGCGAGTGAGTGTAACGTGCGTTGCTCCACCTTCCTTCCCTTCCTAAGGAAATCATCTCTGATGAAGCTTTTAAAGCCTTTGCGGTTAAAGGCAATCCCTAAGTGGTGTTTAGTCAGTAAGATATAATCTGTTCGGCCGGCCGAAATATGAATTCATACTCATGAGAATTCACCACTTCCCTCTCTAGAATAGTCCTAAGCGTCCCTCGGAAGAATGATTAATGCACGACTTCAGTGGATAACTTACTTTACCTTCTTTCTGTGTCGTTTGGGTTAAGCGTAAAAAAACTTGTGTAAAAGTGAGTATGCGGCGAGTTAGAGTGGGGCACGGGGCTGTGGTAGGGCCCGCAGGATGCTCTGCGGTCGCACGGAGGGTCGTGACATTACTCTATTGCCCTTATTAGTTAGGAATTACATCGATTATGTGGAATATATTCAGGGAATGTAATGAAATATGAACGTAGATAGCGAGCTGGGAGATCAGGGGGCCGCGGAGGGACGGGATCGCCAATGTTATACATAGTACGGGCAATTTCATCTAACCTATTTTTTATGCAATGTCAGAAGATACACAAGCATTCTTCCTCCTGATGTAAGTGGTTACGGCACTTACATTTAATACAATAAAATAAATAAATATTGACTGTTATACACGAGGCGACTGTTAAACTAAAGTGACAAAGTGGAGAGGCACTACTACTGTGTTCATACTATAAAAGTATGAAGACATTGAGACATAAACATAGGTAATTGCTGTTTTATATTTTAATTTCATGTTTTCTCTATTTATGAAACAGTTTTGTGTGGATCAGCCATGCAATTCTCTAAGCGACTCGTAATGGCTGTGTGCGTCGCTGTGATCACAGATGTCACAGCTTTGACATCGTCTACTGCGATCACGGCTAAATTATTTGGTATTCTATAAGGCTGTAAGCGTACGCGAGGCTGTTTGCCTTGTAGAATTCCAATTCCAAACGCTGCCTTGTGGCGCTAGTGTAGCACAACCATGAAAAGCGACACAAAGGAATTGCAATTTTGTATTCAAGGCTATAACAGCCGATGTTTCCGAGGATGTAAGGATGTTTGTTCTGTGTGCTGTATGTTTTTGAGAGAAGACTCATAAATATATTGACGAGCTGGGTGGCGCTGTCGTGAACGACGCGACTATGTCACAAACATTTATTTGGGTGCATCATAGCAGCCCGTCAGGGACAGTGCCTTCACCTCACAGAAAACCGCGACCAAATGACAACTCCCTAGAGGGTTGTTGTGTTCCTACGTGTGAGCGAGATCATCAGTAAGGTGCATCAGCAGCAGAGGTGGCACCTCGCCAATGATACTTAATGTATTGCAAATGTTATAGGCTATCAAATCAGGTGGGCCGTATGCTTGTATGCCTCTTGACGTCGTATATAAAAAAAATCTTCACACCGTCCTCTGCAGAGAGAACCGAGCACCACATGACTCGGTGTTTACACACCTCCCTTTTTTACCATTCATAGCTGTTAAAGTATTCTTGTCACGAAATTGCCTAAAACAGTTTTGCGAAGAATAAACCAAAATCAATAAATGTACGCATCCATCGCACTCGCGCTCGGATCAAAGCGACAATATCTCTTTGCCGGCGTCGTCTTGATCCCACAACACGAGAGTTAATAAACACATTTCCTGTTTCACTTTCGGAAGCCCCAGGGATGTCTGTCGATACTTTATTTAATTTTTCCACCAAACATAATCGTGTCGATCCGGAGACTTCTTGACACCCGTTATATCGAAATTGTATTAAAGCAGTAAGCGAGATGGCTGTTGTATGTTTTTATAGAGGACAGGAAAAACTTTGGCACGTAAACCCTTTCCTTTTACATACCTTGGTGATATAACTGGCACTGGTAACATATACTGTGCGATACAAATACATACTGTACTTTAGTCTTCAAGCATTGATGTTCCCAATCATCTAGTGGCTACTGCGGGAGCTATAAAGCGGCAGTAGTTTAATCAGCATTGTAAGGAAGCCAACTTTCTTAAGCAGGTACCTACGAGGCTTGGACCACGGCGCGTGCTAACGGAGATCCTGATGTCGTTATTTTAAAACGCAAACTGAATGCGGCCTCGAGAAAAAGAGCTCTAGTAAAAGGGCGATTGCTAGAGCAGATTTCGTTGGCAGAGTTGGCGAGCGGCAAGCCAGTCTACCCTCTGGGAGCCGTGGTTTCTGGTCACTCGTTAATGCTGCCGAGGGAAACGATAAGCCGATTTACTCGGTAATCTCTTTGTCTCTAATACGAATATGATGGTCTTCCATGAAGTCGGGACTTGCCCAGTGGAGTAAGGAAGCACGAAAAGGCACACAACTCAGGGGTATATAGCTCCAGCACCACTGCCGGTATACCATCCGGCCCACTCGATTTATGAATGACGGGAGAGAGCAATGCCCGCCGGACATCTCGCTGGGTAATACAGATTTCCGGCATTGAGCTACCGCACCACGGGATGGTAGGTGGCACACCTCCCCCATCATATATATTCGAGTTAGACGCAAAAAGATTACCGAGTAAATCGGTTTTCTCCTTGGCGCCATGGGCCAAATTGCCATCCGATTTTTGCCGTGGTGGCATGGACGGTTGACAAAAATTTCATTCGGCAGCAATAGCTAGCGACCGGAAACCACGGCTCTCAGAGGGAAAGCTCGCAAGTGGCTTGCGAGCTAACTCTGCCGACGAAATCGAATTTTGCTCTAGCAACCGCCCTTTTTCTGAACTTCGAGGCAGCATTCCGTTTGCGCTTCAAAACAGAGCAGACATGGGAACCCCATTAGCAAGTGCCGTGGTTCAAGCATTGTAAGCAGCCTACTTAAGAAGATTGACTTCCCTACAATGCTGATTAAACCACGGCTGCTTTATTTCATGCCATCTAATATCGCCGCAGCCACTGCGGTTGCGCAGGAATCAATGCCGTCTGATTCGAAGCACAGCTGCCTCGACGGGTATCGTACCCGTAGAATTCACGCAACCCGTCCCAGTCTGCTGACCTGTAGTTATATATATATTATATTATGTTATACGCGACGAAATCTGGCAGGCTGAGGTGGGTCGCGTCTGGTGCAAGCCACTTGGGTCCGGATGAAACTGCGATCCGACGAGTCAAGCGGCGCTTCCACTGAGATGTTATACTCATCCGGACGTGTGGTCAGCAGAAGGTCCAGTAGAGAGCTTGCATGGTCCTCTGCATCTGATATTCTCGTGGGAGAATGAAGCAGTTGCAAGAAACCATATGCCAGACCAAATTTATGGGCAGATCTCCCCGTGCAGTCAGTGCACCGAGAGCCAAGCCACTCGAAATGGTAGGCATTGAAGTCTCTAAAATCACTAACCCCGCGGAGGAATACTGTTCGATGACTCTGTCAGTCGCCCTTTGCAGGAGCTCGAATAACCGAGCTGTGTCTGTATCATCTCTATGGGACCTGTAAAGGCACGCGTAGATCCGGGTGTGGCCGCCATGATCTATACGTATCAATAATATCGACAGGTCCCTTCAAGATTACGCGTTTATATACTAATTAAAATCCTCCCGAACGAACAAGCATATCCCGGCATGACGCAGAAATAAGTGCTTTAGTTTGTACCTGGGGTAATTCAAGTAAGAAGTGTCGGCCGATATTTGTATCTCCGTGAGGAAAAGAATGGTCGGCCGCGCGGTTTCCAGGTGATAATGGACCGCGTTGACATTCGAGTGTAAACCCCTGATGTTGCAAAAGTCCACATACGTTGCGAAGGGGATGGTCGCTGTGGAATTTTTCTGTTTCGTTTTTGACATGATGCGCGATGAGATAAACAAATGAGAAATCGGTAAACGAACAGAGTGAAGGACAAAAGCGCGGTGTCTTTCACCACAATACAGTGCGAGTTATGCGGTTTGCTGACGTGGCGGTAGGAAGGGGTCCCCAACTGTTGCAGCAACCGGGTCCACCCCGGTCTCCTTCTCCAGCACGACCACTGCAACAGAGACTTTACACAGGCTGGCGGTTCAGCCTCCCGGGGTGGAGATTAAGTATTCCCCGGATTCGGGAACCATACTAACCTGCGGGCGGTCAGCAGTCAACCGCTTCACCGGGTGTCCCTGACCGCGCCCACACTGCTAGTGTCGTTTCGACATCCGCCGGTCCTCCCGCCGTTCGCACTACGACCTCTCAGTTAACTGGCGACCTTACTCACGCACAGGAACACAACAATCCTTCCGGAGTTGTTATTTAGCTGCGGTCTTCTGTAAGGTGGAGGTGCTTCTCCATATGAATATTTGGCAGTTGTCTGAGAGATGGAGGTACTTCTCCAGACGAGCTAATTTTATATGCTCTACCTCTCTTAAACACACCCAGACCAAGACAAACAGACATACCTATTCTATTTTCTTTTTTTTATACCACTAAGGTGGTAATCAAGCATACAGCCTGCCCGATGGTAAACAGTCATCGTAGCCTATGGACATTTGCAACACCAGGGGTGTGTCATGCGTTGCCCGCCCTTTAAAAACCTCTTCACGCATTTCTTGAAGAATTTCATGGTGTAGTCCCATGGAAAAACCTCGGCTGGGAGCTCATTCCGCAGCTTGAGACTTCTCGGAAGAAAACTTCTCTGGAACCGCACAGTACGCGGCCATTGCGGTTCCAGCGTATATATATAATAATATAATACTACTTTGCCATATATCTATTTGTCTGCGTCTGAATGTTTTAAGGGAGGTACGGTGCATCACATCAGCCAAATTACAACTTTCTCGAAGATTGTAGTGTTCCTGCGTGTGAGTGAAGTTATCGGTTCATAAGGAGTTGCTGTGTTAATAGCTGAGGTACTTAATGTATTGGCAAGCGTTCATATGCTATCGTAATCACTGTACATCAGGCGCGTCTTATGCTTGTATTCCTTCCGACATTGTAAAAAAATATATTAAACGGCTTCGCTTGTACGTAATAGGTTATGTTTAAAATAAAAAAAGGCACTTCGCCACCCCTATTAAGCCTTATATAAAAATATTGGAATATTCCAAAACAAGGCACACATTCCCGCCGTCGTCGTCCGGAGCAATACATTTCTTTAAAGCTCTCCTTTGACATATAATGCCCCCTGGCCTCGCTCGCCAGGCCTTTATACCATTGATCTTCGTAATACCTGTTGTATAAATTTATGGCATTTTGATCCCTATCACATAGGGCTATAAACGAAATTGGCTCGTGTAAATGAGATCGAGTATTTGGGTCTCGATAGGGTTGTGTAAAGTATTGTTTTGATATTGGATTGGATTTTTACGATGTTATATAAGACAGCGCTTCTCAAAACTACGAAGCTAAATCTGCCTTATCTCCATACCTTCACGCTAGTTCCTAAGCGCACAGAGAGGGGCTACATTTATACACCGAAATATGTGAGACCACAGCGAGTATAAAATATGTCCAAGATAGAATAAAACGTAACTGCCTGATGGAAGATGTAAAAGTAGCCTATGAATGCCAGTAATACAGGAAGAATTTCTCGCGCATTACCACCCCTGTTGCTAACACATCTTCTTCTGAGGAGCTTCCTGGTAATATCACTCACTCACACTAATAATTTGTTCTCCAACAAGAAAGCTCCTGGCACTTGTCTTTCCGAGTTTAGGTACTTTCCCAGAGGCTGCTGTTATGCTTGCTACCTCTATTAGGAAATTTCAGATGTATCTAGTCTATGTTACAGGTCTGTACTCGTAAATACCACCGAAAGAATAAAATGACTTTTTAATTATCACTGTTCTTTTATCAGTCAGTCAGCGAGAGAGTCACTGTTGTAGATGTAGTCAACGTTGATTGGGTAATGTTTGTATGTATGTATGTATGTATATCTTCACGCCAAGTCCCTTGCGGGGTAGGCAGAGAGAGCCGAGCGCCATAAGACGCGGTCCTTGCATACTTGGGTAATGTTTCACTATAAATATTTATCTATCTATACATTCAGACCCAGGGCTGCCAATGGGAAGTGCCCAATGGCTCGGTCCATAAACCACTTACTCACTTCTTTAACATTCACAGCTCTTCTCATGTCCGCTAGTCTAGGACTCTTGAAATCACCTTGTAATAAAATACGACCAATTCGGTGATACAAGTGTAGGCCTTCCTCGGCTCATAAATCCTTCCACTTTCGTACATCTGTTTTTTCATTGTTTCCTCCTGCTTTCTTTCTAAATATCCGAGGAGCGGAGTATGCCTCTACTTATTGCAATGTTATGTATTTGCTACAACGTTTACAACTTTGTACTTTATTTTATTTTTACTTGATGTATAATCTCGATACTTCTTTACCGATCATCAAAAAATTTCCTTCAATTTGCGTCACATCATTTTCTTCTTTTTCTTCCTCTTATAGGAATATTCTTTTACCCTTCTGTTTCATTAAACCTTTGATTTCGTTCCTGCATACGCTACGAGGGTTCTATTTCAACATCCCACTGGGTATCACATTTAATTAATGCCTCTTTGCGCATCCCGATGCTTCTTTCGGGCTATCAACCATATTTATTTTCAGAACATTCTAGAAGTCTAATATATCTATCTACCTAGTGCTTATTTTTTCATGGTCTCCGAAAACCAATTTTTATATAGGTATATATACCTAGTCTAACGCTGATTTTTCATGGCTTCCGAAAACCAATCAATAAACCGGCATATCATCAGGTCGGACCTATATTATTTAAAGACCTTTAAAAAAGGCAGGCTCATTGTGAATCAAACACCATTGTCGTCGAGGCAGCGATGGTAATCGGAATCCGCGGCTATCGCTGTCCTCCGGACGCGGTGCGTGTCCACATTGTAACACCAACATGCGCGAGTCAGCCGACAGAGATTGCTGGTACACCCATAGTAGACACGGTCCTTGCGAAAATTTTGGTCTTCAACTTAAAACTTGTTTTTAAGATCAACTATTTATTTTGAAATTGTGTTATGTCTCAGATTTCGAAGGCGAAATCCAAGCAGGTGAGGTTACATACTCAACTGCCTTTGCCCTATACCAAACTTGGTACAGAAGTATTCACGGATGACATCCGAGAATACTTCTGTACCTACGCATCAATCCATACTCTTGGACTTGAAACAACTAAACCCATTAATAAACAGACTGCGCTCGACGCTGCTATCAGTGTGCTCATTAACACAGAAATGCGCATCGACACCGTCTACCTCCTCCACGATTTGCAGACATTCGTGGTTGAAAAGTTAAAACCCAATTTACCCAATCCCCCAATAGAAACACACGCTCACAAAAATTGCAAAGGCATGAATATTTAAATGACATTCGACATTGGACCCATGCGCGTTATTGGTCCTTTTTGCAGACGGTACATCGTTACGAGGGCTTATTTTTACGACGGTACTCAGTATCGCGTGTCGTGGAGTAAGCGAAAATTGGCCAAATCATATGTAAAAAGGAAAGAGTTTCCACTCATGTTCACTATCCCCATAAGTGCTGTATCTTAAGGGGATAGCAAGTCGACAGTTCATTGAATGTTAATTTTTGACAGCGAAATAAATTCACGAGAAATGTTGGTAGTGTTTAGTAGTACCATTGTTTTACGTGACTTTGGGGAAGTACATTCATAATAAGTCGTGGATTTTTCTATAAAAGTCATAATTATAAATTTTGCTGTGTGAATGTTTTTAAAGTGACTACAATGCTAAATGAGTGTTTTTGAGCGTAATGACTATATGTACATTAAGCACAAGGCACATTAAACATATAGTACGGGCAACACTAAAAATTTTGCGCTCCTGGCTCCTTAAAACTGTTTTAATTTAGAATATAATCGCCATCTATAAACATAAGACCGTGTTGGTTTTTATTTAAAAACATTACGGGAAATCGTTTGGCAGTTGTTTCGTCGTATCGTAGTGAGAATTAACGAGAAAAGATTTTGGGGTCATGATTTTTTACGATTGCTCTGTTCATCTTCAAAATGTTTTTTGAGGGGGAAGCATGCCATCTGAGTATAGTGGGACGTTGCAGAATTTAAGCACGGTTTGTTTCTCTGAACAATGACGTACGTAAGGTCCAGGAAAACGTGGTTACTGTTAACCGTTTAATTGAATAAAACCGCCGGACAACCTATGAGGAGATACGAGGACACTTCACAATCGTTATGTGTTAGATAAAAAAAATAACATTTGAAAGTTACGACACTCTGTCGCCGTTGAACTCCTCAAGACCTAACGCTAGAACAGAATCGGACCTGTATTGATTGGTGCACAAAGATTCTGCTTAAGTATGATCATGAACATGCCAATCTCATTAAAGACATTATCACAGGCGGCGAAATGTAGGTTTACTCTTTGGAACCGGAGAAAAAAATCATACCCTCCCACTATGCCATTCGAAGATCAAAGACGTGGTAATGCTGACTGGTGCATCACCAATTATTTACCCAGTGTACTTAAAAATATATAGCGGCGGAGAAGCCGCGTCCTATCATTATGTCATTGTTAGAGGTTCTTACAGGGTCGGCAACGCAAGAGCGACACTCCTGGTGTTGCAAATGTCCGTAGACATACGGCTACGAGCTAACTGCTTACCATCAGGCAGGCCGTATGATCGTATGACACCTTCGTGATATAAAAAAAAATGACAATGCATCTTCGTATACAAACGAAACGAAATTATCATTAGCCTCCGAAAAAGTAGAGAGTTACCCATTCTGAAATAGTATGGACCTCGCAACGGTTGATGTATTTAGTTACAAGAATATCAAAGAGTCAAAGATTCGTAAGATGTTTCTTTTATGAAGTCAGAACAGTAGGCCAATTCTACTAAAATCCTGCAGCTGCACGTTTACGCTTGTCATCCGAGGTGTGCAGGAGTAGTGCAGTACAAATACGTGTGTTCTATTAAAATTTCCTACACTGTACTGTGCGTATCCTGCAAATGAACAACTTAACACTTGTCGTGTTACCATATTTCAATCTAATAAATTGGATTTTTATTTAATATTGACTCCTGTAGTTTCAAGCCAAATTACCCTTGGTTGCCGGTGTGGAGGTATTTCCAACTAAAAAGAAACTTTACTTAATCATATATTCCCATAAACATCTCCCAAAACAAAACAAATGTTTTGTAACACAAATTACCACTTCTGAATATTAACCTGTCGGATCCCGCAGTTACCGTTATTCCATATATATGTTGTAATATGAAAACCACATGTGTGGCTCGCGGTTGTTCAATGTTTCACTTCGCAAAAGTTGCTTAAGACTAACGTTAACAAAACTGCAAATAAACTTCTTCAAAACTTCTGTCACCGCTATACAAATGTCAAAATAATTTATCAGAATAAGATTATATTGCAGAGGAAACGTGCAGGTGCAGTGCAGGTTTTTTAATAGAATAGCGAGTCATTTACTGCAGCGTTGCTGCAACGTCGCTGCTGTCAGATCGCATAACAGAATAACCAAACGTCAAAATGTATATATTTTGACACACGCCGCGCTGCAGTGCAGTTGCAATTTTTTAGTAGAATCGGCCTACAGGCCGCTGAATGTTTCTATGAAATGTTTCGATGTTTCGAGAATGTTTCAATCAACATGCGGAAAATATGTATCGGATCACAAGTTTAGATATGTTTCAACTGCACCAAAAATTGTAAAGGATATATATTTTGAAAAACAATAAATTCATCACTCTGGTCTTACCTATTTTTTATCAAATACCATTTCATCAAAAAAGGGAAGCCCGTCAAATAATGTATTAAAAAATGTCTGCACAAACGAACTAATTTCCTCATTTAACGCCGAGAGAAGGGCCTCCACTGAGGTGTAGGGAGGGACAGCAAAATGTTTGATTGTTCACTCATTTTATTGTCAATCGACAATCGGGTCGGAACATCGGAAATTGAGTAATGGGAGTTGTCATCTGTTTACAAAAGGGAGCTCTGAATGTGCGGAGTTAGGGTAATAGTTATTTAACTATATTAAGTAAATACTGAAGATGCAAGTCATAATCAAGTCCTGAACTCGGGTGCTTGGCAGTGATCACTGTAACGTCAAGTGCCGTCTTTTTAAATTACTTTATATAAGAATTAAAAGTGTTGGAATAAGTGAATGAGATTGTATATCTTGGATGCGCTTTCAGCGGGAATGGAAGGTACACCTCTGATGTGAAAAGACGAATGAGTGCTGGGAATAGTGTGAATGGAGCGTTGGGAAAATTTCTTGGCAGTAAAAGCTTGAGCCAGAATTCACGGCTCGCTATACACAATGCAATGCTGGTCCCAACGCTTACATATAGAAGCGAGATCTGTGTATGGCAGAGAGAGCATGAAAGTAGGATAAACGCGGTCGAAATACGGGCGTTGCACAATATTTGTGGCATAACGCTTGTAGATGTGTGATGATGATAGAAACAGACTGGTCTGAAAGAGAGTGTCGGTGTTAAAATAATAAGAGGCATGTTCCTTCTGGGGAACCTCCACCTCACAGAAAACCGCAGCCAAATAACAACTCCCTTGCAGGTTGTTGTGTTCCTGCGTGTGAATGAGATCACCAGTAAGCTCCTAAGGAGTTGCTGTGTAAGCAGCGGAGGAGGCACCGCACGAGTGATACTTAGTGTACAGCAAGCGTTAATAGGCTACAGTAACCGTTTCACATCAGGTGGGGCGTATGCTTGTATGCCTCCCGACAAAATATAAAAAAATTGGTCAAGTGCGAGTCGGACTCGCGCACTAAGGGTTCCGTACCATTATCTATAAAAACGGCAAAGAAATCACGTTTGTTGTATGGGAGCCCCCCTTAAATATTTGTTTTATTTCAATTTAATTATTTATTCTTAAAGTCAATATATTATAACTTAATATTCGCGTGAATATTTCAAGCGTCTACCTGTTGCCGTTATCAATATCGAGCAAAACTGAGCAAAAAAACATGTTTATTGTATGGGAGCCCCCTTAAATATTTATTTTATTCCACTTTTTAGTATTTGTTGTTATAGCGGCAACAGAAATACACCATCTGTGAAAATTTGAACTGTCTAACTATCACGGTTCATGAGATACAGCCTGGTGACAGACGGACGGACGGACGGACAGCGGAGTCTCAGTAATAGGGTTCCGTTTTACCCTTTGGCTACGGAACCCTAAAAATGGCGTAAACATAAAGAAATGACTGTTAGAAAAAGTTGAGTTTAAATTCTCGAAATATTTTTATGTCATATGATGTATACAATCTACGTATTAAATTTTGTTCTTAAAAAACAAGATGCGAGTTACTTCGCGGAAACATACGTACAGACACTCGCACTGCGAAGAAACTACACTATAGCAACCACAACTACATACAAACTGGACAAGTAAGTGTGCAACCCTGCATCTGCAGTCAATCTAATTCTTTGAAACGTAGTCTTAAACTTTTACAAAAAAATTGTATTTTACACTTCTAAATAGAACTACATATATATAAAACTTCACGGCTGTTAGAGAAGAGAAACAGAGCGTCGGTGTTAAGACATATATAGTATGTAATAAAGCCGGATGAAATAACGACGAAATAAACAAACAATACGCCTTTCGCTTCGTCTTCGTCTCGGCAAAGTCAGAGACAGAGACGAGAAGATCATCGGTATACGGTCACCATACCAACGGCAGTAAGTGGATTAACCAAACATTTGTGTGCACGTACATGTCCGTTTGTCTTAGTCTGAGATTTTTTAAGAGTGGTAGGGTGCATCAAAAGACGTTGTATAAAAAAAATCTAACAACGTGTGTCAGTGTAAGTGATAAGATGTCAGACGTTTTTATAAAGGTCATTGTTTGTGGCTGCTGCTTTTGTTGCATAATTTCCTATTAAAAAGTGTCAAGTCCACACTGTTCGAAGTCACCGTGTGTAAGGCTTTGTCCGCATAACGCGTCTTCACAAAGGAAATGAAAAATTCCGAGACAAACGCGGGGGCGATGTTTTTATTAACTGCTCTTAGTAGTGATCGGCCGTCCTTGTCACGCTCGTCTCATTACCATATGATAGAGAGGAATGACTGATATTATTTTGAAAGCGTTCATTTGTTAGTACTTCGATGTTGATCTAGTAATGCTTTTCTTTGATACGAGAATCGTTTTTTCTATTCCAACACTAGCCTTTCCCCGCGATATCGCTTGAATGACATTTTTACAACACTCTGGTGGCAAGCAACTACTGATGCTAGTCTAGTGGATAATCTTCTTTTTCGCGTTATCCCGTTTCCTATTTTTTTTATACTACGCCGGGAAGCATACAAGCACACGGCCCATCTGATATAAAGCGGGTACCATAGCCTAGTAACACTTGTAATATATTAAGTATCACTCACGCGATGCATCCTCTGCTGCTTACACAGCAACTCCTTGGGAGTTTGGTGACCTCACTCACACGCAGGAACACAACAACCCTCTATGGAGTTGTTATTTGGCTGCGGTTTTCTGTGAGGTGGACGTACTTCCCGAGACGGACTGCTTTGATGCGCCCTACCTCTCTTAAAACATCCAGACCAAAACAAACAGACATGTTCATGCACACAAATGTTTGAGCCCCGAGCGTTGGCGTCAAAGTCGCGTCATTCACGACTGAGCCGCCGAGCTCGTCACAATCTATTAGGATTGGCGGGGTCCGCAACCCAAGCCCAAGGACCTGACGAAGACACTGATTTTTCATCAGGCCTTCACAACCCCGAGGGCAAACTTTCTCAGGTTAAGTCATACGTCTCTTGACACATAATTTCTTGGCCGTGTGGGTTTCCTCACGATGTTTTCCTTCACCGCCGAGCGAGTGATAAATTGTACATAAATCGGAAAACACGAATATATATATATACTACTACTACAACTTCACGCCAAATCCCTTGCGGGGTAGGCAGAGAGAACCGAGCGCCACGCGACTCGATCCTTACGTACCTCACTCGCTTCTTTAACATTCATTGCTCTTTTCATGCACGCTCGCCGGTTTCTAGGGCTCCTGACATCACCTTCTGATAGAACACGATCAATTTGGTCATGGTAGGTAAGTCTTGGCCTTCCTCGGCTCCTACATCATTCCACTTTTGCATTGTATATCTGCTTCGTCATTCTTTCATCTTGCATTCTTTCTACATGTCCGAACCAACGGAGCATGCCTCTTCTTACTAATATATATATATTTATATAATAGTGGTACATGCACCCGGTTTGAACCCAGGTGGGGTTCAAACCGGGGAACCGGGAGTTAGTCTAGTGGATAATACCACCACCCAATTAACCGACAACTTATTAGGATATTAGGAGTACATCAAATTAGAACCTGGCCCCAGGTTCAGATCCTAATTTGATGTACTGCTAAATTCGTTTTATCGGATTTATGTACATATTTGAAATTATCACTGGCTCGGAGGTGAGGGAAATATCGTCAGGAAACCAGCACGCTTAAGAAATTATATTTCAAAAGACGTGTGCCAGACTAAGAAAGACCTGGTTTCCCCTACTGTGGAGGTCATAGTCGTCTCTGCCTGTCAAGATCAGTATCATTGTTAAATCCCTTGGCTCAGACAGCATACCGCGCCTGTCTTTTGGGCATTAAGAAACGGAATAACGGAAGCTCTTGTGGTAACCAAACTACAAGTGAAGGAGTAACCAATACGCATGAAGCGCGTTGTATGCTTTTTTGAAAAAAAATATACCTCCTCGCGTGGAGTCCAGACCACCTGCCCTTAAATCAAACTCGAAATAAACAAATGAAAACCTAACTCTATTCAATGGCCGCCATAAATTTGTTTTAAACAAAATCTCTTTGTTCAACGCCCCCCACCCATAAATGAAATACATATATTGCAATGTTTGCCTTTTCACGATATATGCTTATTGTTTACGAGTGAAAGCCGTCATTTTGAGACTCATTTTTATACGACTAATTCAAACAAGGGTACGGCCTACCTGACGTCAAACAATTAGGCTGTTAAACAAAATACTACTGTAAATGGTGTCAAGATTGTACAATGAAATCTTCTCGGAGACAGATTGTGTAATCAAAAACATTTTTAAAAATAAACTAGTCTTTCCTTCTGGATACCTATCACAGTAGGATTATGTGATAACAAATAATTCAAGAGTATGTAACAAGAGTGTTTAACAAAGAGTGTTTAAATTCAAAGAGAAGTAGGGCGCATCAAAGCAGCCCATCTGGGGAAGTACCTCCACCACACATAAAACCGTAGCCAAATACAACTCTCTGGAGGGTTGTTGTGTTCCTGCGTGTGAGTTAGGTCTCCAGTAAGCTCCTAAGGAGTTGCTGTGTTAGCAGCAGAGGTGGCATCGCGCGTGTGATACTTGATGTATTACTAGCATTCATAGGCTATAGTAACTGCTTTACATCAGGTGGGCCGTATGCTTGTATGTCTCCGGACATTGTATAAAAAAAATGTGCGTAGTATGTGCGTAGTAAGATACGGTATCATACTGCAGCCATCATTCGAATCTGACCTGACAATCGTAGCTGTTTCCTCTCTTTATTGTACGAAGACTGCATAAATTCACCAACAAATTGACATGACTATTTAGCGAATATAATAATTATATACTATGCAAGTACATGAAAGTATGTATATCAGGTCCCTTGCGGGGTAGGCAGGAGCGCTATAAAACGCGGTCCTTTCACATCTCACTCGCTTCTTTAACATTCACCTTCTGAATAAACACGACCAATTTGGGCATGATAGCTTAGTCTTGGTCTTCCTCGGCTTCTCCTCTTCCTTTTTCTTCTTTTTCTTACCATGTAACTGTATTATGTAAATGTTTAACCAAATTAAAAAAAAAATAGATTTATAGAGAGATTTCGTGAGGTACTCGTAGTTTGTAGCTGCTTCCTGCCGCTTCTTTGAATGTTATTAATACAAGTTTTGCAACCAAATACTTCCGATATAAAAAGTAGCTTAAACATCGACTTGAGATCTGTTCGGTAGTGATTGGGTACTGAGTGGACAGCTGGTAGACAGACTTGCCACAAAATATATCTTCTCGCCAAACCGCTTGTCATGTTAGGTGAGTCTTCGACTTCCTCGGCGTCTGTATATATTTACTCTTGTATTGTTTATATATTTAGCCATTCGTTCTTCTTGCAATCTTTGTCATGTCCGAACCAATGGAACTCAATCTCAAACCCTATAATGTTTTTCAGATCGACTCTCTTTCTTACATCTTCGTTACACCAGAACAACTCGTTAGTGTATTGAATAAATTATTAATCCTTGATTCTTCCTCTCTCAAAGGTTACATGAAAGAAATCGCATCGCGACAACACCTCTGAAGCTTTATTGTTATAATATAACTATATAACTAATATATATATAGTCACGTGGCGCTGGGTTCTCTCTGCCTACCCCGCAAGGGATTTGGCGTGAAGTTATAGATAGATATAACTATATAAGCTTCTATAAAAAAAACGAGTGTGCTTTAGACCACACTACTGAAGTAAAACTTCTTTAGCTCCATAGTGTGATGCAGACAATAGGCCTTCGCTGTGTCTTAGATATACGTAACTTAACTCGCTATGAGAGAAAGAAAGAAAGAAAATGTGTGCTCGCACCTCTCACTCTTGCCCCTACAGTAATATACGAAACGTAACTCTCTCTCTCTCTTTCTATCTTCACTAACCTAATATCTCCCTCTTAACTTCCGTTCGCCTCGCCCGATCACACTTTTCGTAACGCTCTCGTCACGCATTCACCAGCTTACTCCACAAATCAAGCGTAAAGAAGTTTTACTTCAAAAACATAAACATAAAATATAGTATAGATATAAGAACCTTACAGATATAAGACTAGTTTACTGTAAAATATCTAGCATATTAGTGTTCAATAGTTATTAAGAAGTGAGTTGATAATGGACAACCGTAAAAACATATTCGTTAAATATAAAGGTAGAGGTGTCATTTACGGGACAGGCCCACCACTCGCACCCACCACTGTGTCTCCTGTGTAGCCAGAATTAACAGCGGCGACCAACAAAAAGGCAATGAACAGTAAAGTCCATTGCTGTCCCGGGGGTTAAACGACATCTGCCTTGGAACTTACAATGCATTTAATCAGAAGAAATTTGTAGGAGTATGAAGTTTTGGAATTGACTTCCCTCTTGGCAAAGTGAGAGACAGCAATATGACAAATAAGGCATTGGAAAACCTCAAAGAGATGGCTAGTCAAGTGAAGCTCAACCGGTGTGCACCACGGTGTAGAGGTGCCATTTGTCAAACAGATGATCATTGTAACCATACATCGATTTTTCTTCTCAGCATTATTCCGTTTTTTAATCAACTATTAAAAAACGGTATTGTGGGGTATAGACCTTTATTATGTTGATACTGTTGATTGTAGGCACTTGGTGAAATTGTGAAGACATCGCGTTAATGTTAACACTTGCACTTGTACATTAACATTAACGCGACGGGGTATAGACCTTTATTAAGGTTTTTCGTAATATTACGAGTATTTCTTGTACGAACGGATTTTCTCACGATGGAATTCTTCACGTGAAATGAACATGAAAATGAATAAATGCAGGATGAAAGAATGACGAAGCAGATATGTAATGCAAAAGTGGAAGGATATAGAAGCCGGGGAAGGTTAAAACTTACCTACTATAACCAAATTGGTCGTGTTCTATCAGTAGGTGATGTCAGGAGCCCTAGAAACCGGCTAGCGTGCATGAGAAGAGCAATGAATGTTAAAGAAGCGAGTGAGATATGTAAGGATCGAGTCACATGGCGCTCGGTTCTCTCTGACGACCCCGCAAGGGATTTGGCGTGATGTTATAGATAGATATTATTTCTTCACCGTCGAGCAAGTGATAATTACAAATATAAACATAAATTCGAAAGTACCAATTTAGTGGTACATTCCCATTCCCACAAGATTTGAACCTGACACCTATCGGTGACTAAACTGGATCTGTCCCATTGTATAGCTTGAGCTGTCACCGTGTGTACAAGTAGCATTAGAATATATATTATAATGTCTATAATGAGTGACTATCCGAGATGTAACGTTAGTGCGGGCAGACAAACAGACGCGCGGACACAGTGCTGAGGCCATGTTATTAAATTGTTTCAAAACTTATTTAAATGATTAGTGCGCAGGTGCAATTAGAATCAGCTAATATCAAACATTATTTTAGTTGAATTCGGTCGTGTAACTGGCCGCGGCATTCGTAATCAAAACTGGTACACTCAGCCTCGATAAAACTATACGTTTGAAGATAGGGAACATATTTATTTATTACATAAAAAAAATATTTATTATTTATATAATATATCGGACAGCAAATAAAGTGACGTTCGGAATAATATGAATCGATTACTACAGTAATCGATTCCTACGCTACAGCGTATGGAATGCACGCAAGACAAGACCTCGAACGTTCAACCCCGCTGCTGGCGCACCACGTCCTTAGTAGCTTAGGAGTGTTCTTACTTCTTTGCAATAAATCTCCGTTAAGGTGAAGACACTTTTCTAGAGAGCTTTTTTGTCAATGACTCATTGGCTTATTAATAAGGTGTACCGCGTGCAGATGATATTTGAACTATAATGTAAACTAAATGCCCCTTAAAAAATCATAAAGAATTGTCTTAGGTTTTCGCGTTTGTTATACATTGAATTGAATATTTTTTAACTTTCCGTTAAAAATACGGCTACCGTAGGCAAATCTTTGTTTCAGAGAGTGCACGGCATTTGCGACGCTGAGTATCTAGAGGAGGAACTCCAACACGTCAAACAAGTACTGCAGAGCAATAGTCACAAACTCCCTCACATGGATCACAGAAGCCGCCCGAAGTCACCTATATATAAACCACAAATCCATACCAAGGAGAATCGCTACATGCCGAGAATGCTACGCGAGGCTATTGAAATAAGAAAACACCCCAATTTCAATAGAGAAAATGGTTGGCAAGTACCCAAGCAGGTCTTGGGATCCAGTCATAAAAATAATCAAGTCTCAAACCCAGAGATCTACTAAAAAACGTTCGGACACCGATTTTTATGTGAATCGGAACATATGTAATTAATTCATCCATGTCGGTAGATGAATCAATTGAATAACCAATGTAAGACAAATGTCACCCTAGTCTTCCTGCGACCACGTCAGGTTCAACAAAATAAATAAAATACGCGATATTTCCGTTAAACATTGTTTAATTCAATCATAAAGAACATTACAAAAGATTGGCACCGTCCTGATCGTGTTCTACTCCAGCTAGTTGTCAAATTGCAGTCTCTATCTTGCTATTCAGCGCTGATGCAATTGAATAAAAACAAAGTAAATTCTCAAAGTTTTGCCACCCAATATATATTAAAATATAATGTTCTATTTGTAAACGAAAGGTTTTATTTCATCATCTTCTCACCCTAATTTGAGCATCTCTAGATTTCTGTACACCTTACTATCTGTTTGTCACATATTGTCGTGCAGGCACGTAACTGACCCAGGAGAGGACAGTCTCATTTTGGATGCGGCGGCGCCTCATAATTAATTGTGAACACGTGTGTTGACAACATTTCTCGGGCGGAGTGTACCGGGCGGCACGCTCGCAGCATTGCGGTGTGCAGTATGGATCTCACTGCAATATCGGGAATTTCCATTTAATTAAGCTTAAAATATTCACCTGGAAATTTGTATTTGACACAGATACATCACGATGTCTTTCAATTTGCATCGATTCAATTGCGAACAATTCAATTTCGCCAATCTATAACACATGTTTACACCGAATATTTCGCAATAAATATGAATAAATACTGAAATATTTTTTTTGTTTTTGTTTACACATACAAAAATATACATGTCGTACATTATTCCAGCAAATTGTTGAATAATTTTAACAAAATAACTACTTTATTTTGGTAGTCACATCGGACCGTCTCGCTCCGTTGGGGTAATTCTTTTTATTTACACAAACAAATAATCACGTTTTTAACGAGCTGTGTGGGCAGAAGACAACAGCTTAAAATTGTGTTTCTGCGAGTGAGAGATATCGTCAGGAAGTTCTTGAGAAAGCGCAGTATTATTGGCAGTATTAGCAATGCACTGCTAACTAACTTCTGCCTATGGCTCATCAGTAAGCCATATTCGGTCGTCAAAATATGTAGCTAAACTTCAGTTCAATTCGTCCGAAAAATTCTTCTCGTCCAAGAAACCTCGACACCTGAAGAGCAAAGGCATGTGATGTCATGTCATCATCATCATCAAACAGTGTGTTGTCATACGGGACTGAGATGTGACTCCTCACTACGGGCCGTACGGCGAAGTTCAGGATCGCTCAGCGTGCTATGGAAAGAGTATATAGGTTAGATGAAGATAAAAAATCTTTATTTGCCTTTAGACCCACACGGGCACTTAGACACGTCTTACATTTTCAATATTATATTTTATTATTTTTTTAAGTTTTTCTCTTTTTTAATCTACCAGCATTTCAGCAGATCTATTAGTCGTAGCAAGCCGATGTACTGGCATACGCAATCTATTCCTGCTTCTAAGATTTACTACATTTTGAAAACGAATTTATATTTTTACGAGCATACATTATGTTCTCAAAATGTACAGAGAGGTTAATTGTATGAAATTGTCGTTTTATGTAGTAGCCGTTGTAGATAGTTTGAATTGACATTAAACCTTCATGGTGTGAGATTGTCGAGTGAAACTTTTTTCACAAGAAATCTATGAAGTTTTTCTTTTAAAAAATGGGTAACATTTGATTTTCGAACTTCAATTGTTTCTTTTTATTCAGCTTGGACGAAAAAGATGGATACTTCAAAACTCCGAGTAATTTTTGAATACGACGCGGCAGAAACGACTAGCTTCTTTAGCCGCCTACATGGTGCGCATAGCGGTTTGAAGTATTTTTCCGACTTCTTAGTACATTCCCGCGAGTCACGAGATTCAGCACAGTGAGCACAAGTTTGTTTGGTATCTATGCAATATTTACTAATTGTTGACATTTTAAACAACGCACTATTGGTCGACATATCTATTTATTATTCTTATACATGAGGTACATAAAAACAATGCTTCAGTAGAAGCTTTACACGTGACAATTTTATGTAGCCGATTACCACGTTATCTATTCTACATTAAGTGCTACCCTCTCAAACTAGGATACCCAGTGCTTTGAGAGGATATGCTTTCCGCTCAAGTTTATACCATGATCCTATCTATTACTTAACGGAACATAAAGAACGCAATACCTACTTTAAATATACGTTCCTAATTTTTGGGCACTGCACCAAACACGCAAAATAAAGGCTCTAGAAAGGACATACAACAGTAGATGTGAAACTATTAAACGTGTACATACATATATATCCATAAATGTGCACACACCACCCATATTTCAACGCCTCGGCTACTTCGCATATGCATGTATATCTCCACGTAAGATCACTTCCGGGTTAGGCAGAGAGAACCGAACGCTACAAGACGCTATAGACAATTATGTTAATAGATTCAGGCGTTATTTTGCGAAAGTCAAATTTACATGCAATTTGATCTAACCTGCTTTGTGTACTTCCGCCACCAATTAGTTCATGCGGCCTAGCGCCGATGAACTATGAGCTAGGCCGCATGAACTATATATATATATATAATGACAAACTACTGCGATCAAACATAAAATCTCGAATTGATTTTCCCTTGCACTTTGTATTTATCTTTGTATGTGAAAAAATGTATAAACTAAAGAGTAAGTAACAAGTAACACTTCCCTGGTTATTATGTTTCTGTGAGTGAGGTCACCAGTAAGTTCCTAATGGTTTGTTAGCGGCAGGGGTAGCGTGATGCAAGCACGTAAAAGTGATCCCAGTCCTGGTTTTTAAGAGTGACAATACCGCCCGTCCGGGGAAGTAACTCCACCTCACAGAAAACCGCAGCCAACTCCCTAGAGGATTGTTGTGTTCCTGCGTGTGAGTGAGGTCACCAGTAAGCTCGCGGAGGCATCGCGCGAGTGATATATGTTACAAACGTTAATAGGCTACGGTAACTGCTTTACATCAGGTAGACTTGTATGCCTCTCTACTTGGTATAAAAAAAACTGATCAAAAAATACACAACAAAATGTTTATTTTATTAATACAAAATAAGCTTGAAGCACGAAGAAGCCTGAAATAGTTAAACCCGTCCATTGGCAGGTCTGTGGTCTGCGTTGCTTAACCTACGTGTTAAATTAATGGGACACGCGCAACGACGCCAAAGACCTCTTCAACTGTAGATCGCAAATGTTATACATACAAAAGTAAATGGCTATTTGTTATCCGTTCGCAATTAAACTCCTAAACCGATTGCGATGAAATTCGGTACATACATAGCTTGCCTCACGAAAATACTGCATAGGATACGTGCAACTCAATATCGGCATCACCACACGAACATACTCGAGGGTAAAATCTAGTACTGCATTGATATTAAGCCGATTATGTAACAACGTACAGCATTGAATTGTCGTCGACAATATCAGATATTACCGATTACTCTGCGGTTTCAATTATATGTTAGAGAGTTTGATTGATATGTAATTGGTATTAATTAAATCATGGAAAGACCGAAATATAACGACGAAATGCACTGAAGACGGATTCTCGCTCCGTGCTGCGCAGTTCACGTATATAGCTTAGTATGTCTGCGGATAGATGTCACTCCGGTTTGTTGTCGATATTGATGTCGAGCAGGGCTGTACGTTGTCAGCTCGGCTATTCATCCTCTATCTCGATAGTTATCAACAGAGAGTAAGATCTACGAATGTACGGGTGTCTGCTTTATGCAGATGATGCCTTGCTAATAGCTGACATATATATCACCTGACTGCAAACACTAGTCAAATGACGATAGAGGATTATATGGAGAAAGGCTTACTATTGGATGTGAAGAAAACAACGATTATGGTATTTGAAAGAGAGGAACCCAAACCAAACACCAGAATTACGATTGATGGTGTACTGTTGGAACAAGCGAATGACATTATATACCGGGATTCACTTTTAGTAGTTTACTTTCAGTATGTCCTACTACAAGTTACTTTCCGTATGTTCTACTACAAGTCACTTCAGTATGTCCTACTACAAGTTACTTTCAGTATGTCCTACTACAAGTTACTTTCACTATGCCCTGCTACATGTTACTTTCAGTATGTCCTGATATAAGTTACTTTTAGTATGCCCTACTACAAGTTACTTTCAGTATGTCCTGCTACAAGTTATATTCAGTATGTGCTACTGCAAGTTACTTTAAGTATATCCTACTACAAGTTACTATCAGTATGTCCTACTACAAGTTACATTCAGTATGTCGTACTACAAGTTACTTTCAGTATGTTCTACTACAAGTCACTTCAGTATGTCCTACTACAAGTTACTTTCAGTATGTCCTGCTACAAGTTACTTTCACTATGTCAAAGTCAAAGTCAAAGTCAAAATCTTTTTATTCCGTAAAAATGGCTACATTTGTTTGGAATTGTCACAATTTTTTTCCCTACCGTGCAGTTTATGACTAGGTGAGCACTGATAAAAATACTGCCAAAAAACTCAGGCATCCCTCTTTTGGTATCCAAACAAATTTACATATTTTAATAACTACATTATAATTGGATCGACTCACTCCCAGGCATTTTTATCATTAATATAGTCAGATACTTTATAATATGCCCTGCTACACAATTTGGCTTTAATAGTAGTTTTAAATTTGTTTATTGACAATTCTCTTATATTGCTGGGAAGTTTGTTATAGAACCGTATACATTGCCCCATAAAAGAATTACTTATTTTGTGGAGACGGCTTGCATGTAACACAAGATTATGCTTATATCTAGTATTTATACTATGAGTATCACTCTTTTTACAAAATGAGTCTATGTTTTTATGGACATACAAAAGATTTTCATAGATATATTGCGATGCGACTGTTAGAATATTTATTTCTTTGAATTTTTCTCTAAGGCTCTCCCGGGGACCAAGTTTGTAGATAGCCCTTATGGCTCTCTTTTGCAATAAAAAGATGGTGTTAATGTCCGCGGAGTTACCCCAAAGAAGAATTCCATATGACATAATACTATGAAAGTAGCTGAAATAAACTATTCTAGCCGTATCAATATCAGTGAGCCGTCTAATAGTTTTCACTGCATAGGCTGCCCTGCCCTGCTACATGTTACTTTCAGTATGTCCTGCTACAAGTTACTCTCAGTATGTGCTACTACAAAGCACTTCAGTATGTCTTACTACAAACTACAAGTTACATTCAGTATGTCGTACTACAAGTTGCTTTCAGTATGTCCTGCTGCAAGTTACTTTCACTATGCCCTGCTACATGTTACTTTCAGTATGTTCTACTACAAGTCACTTCAGTAGGTCCTACTACAAGTTACATTCAGTATGTCCTACTACAAGTCACTTTCAGTATGTCAAATAAATCAAAACAATATTTAACGAAAGTATCGCGTGTTTTATTTATTTTGTTGAACCTGACGTTTCGAATGCTTTGCAGCATCCGTGGTCGCAGGAAGATTTTCTGCGACCACGGACGCTTCCGTTAAAAATTGTTTTGATTCAATGTGTAACAATCACGAAAACCTAATACATTACTTTCAATATGTCCTACTACAAGTCACTTTCAGTATGTCCTGCTACAAGTTACTTTCAGTACGTCCTGCTACAAGTTACTTTCAGTATGTCTTGCTACAAGTTACTTTCAGTATGTCCTACTACAAGTTACTTTCAGTATGTCCTACTACAAGTTACTTTCAGTATGTCCTGCTACAAGTTACTTTCAGTACGTCCTGCTACAAGTTACTTTCAGTATATCCTGCTACAAGTTACATTCAGTATGTCCTACAACAAGTTACTTTCAGTATGCCCTATAACAAGTTACTTTCAGTATGTCCTACTACAAGTTACTTTCAGTATGTCCTACTACAAGTTACTCTCAGCATGTCCTAACTACAAGTTCCATAGTATATGAACACTTGCAACAAGAGACTATTACTCATGCATTTCTGACTGTACATAAACTTGTACACCACTTTTATGAACAACCGCAAATTCCAGGAGAAAACCTCGGCAGTGAATCAATCCACCATTCGAGGTTTCCCAGAAGGAAACCTTTAGAGTTGTTGTATTTCTGCATGTGAGTGAAGTCACCAGTAAGCTCCCAAGGAGTAGTTGTGTTAGCAACAGGTCAAGCAAGTATTTATTGGGATGCTATGGGAACCGCTTCATATTAGTTGAGTCATACGCTTGTATGCCCCTCTATGTATAAAAAAAACATCTGAACATAGCCCATTTACAATCGGTAGAACATACAAAGGAGACAAAGTCACTCCTTAGACTTAAGAACTCAATACCGCAGGTAAGCCTTTGATAGCCTACAATTCTCACAGCTTGTCTTTAAACCAAGTCACTTGCCCCAAGCTGGTATCCAAGAATTACCGCTTCACTTCCTAATACACAAAGGAGATAGAAAAGTATATGAACTAATGTAGTTAGGCCCTTTTGACATATAACCAATGGGTCGATCGCCATTGATGCTCTGACTGAATAGTTACTACCTAAAATTTTATATACAAAACATATGGACCTCCGTCTATTATGTCATGATGGTGATGTTTATTTCTACAATATAAAAAAATACTCGTGAAGATGTGATGCATTTTTTTAACTTTGGAGAAAACTTTGGGAAAATTATCTTCTAAGGATGGCGTGTTAAATTTTATATTCATAGGGTATGTAAAATATCAGGTTCTAGCTTCGCCTCACTTCAACTGCATCAGTGGTGATGGAACGTTATAGACGCCACTTCTCCAAAACATTAACAGTAGGAACCACATGGAATGCAACATGACTCCCTATTAAGTCAAAGCCAACCTTACCTGCAAGGGCTTTACTCTACCAATTAACAAATTAACAAATGATGCTGTGGTGAAAGAGAGCTTTCAACCTTCCAAAGTAATTGAGCTGAGGAAGTACCTCCATTCCTTCCGCAATCAAATAACAACTTTTAGGGAGGAAAAATAAAATTAATAAACAATCTAACTTTGTATTCATTTCCGAGTGGTAAAATGTCGAACTTTTCTATGAAGTTTCCCTACTCTTCCTGTGTCCTTTGTGTCAATAATATGACCATTCGACCAAACGTTATCGCATTGGCTCTCGACACACATGTAACATCCCGGGATCCCGTAACATTCAATTATCGCGAGGTAATGGTGTTTGTAGTAATAAATATGTATTGGCTCCTCAATATTAATGACGGATATCGAATCCCTTTCATATCCTAAACATATTGTGCGTACTATGTTGTCCCTTGTATGATGCTCTAATTTCTAGTGGCGCCGTGGTGAAACGCGCTGTTTCACTACTTTGATGCGAATGCTCGTGGGTTCGATTCCCACACAGGACTAACATTTGTATGCATGAACATGTCTGTTTGTCTTGGACTGGGTGTTTTTAAGAGGAGGAGGACGCATGAAAGCAGCCAGTCTGTGGAAGGAAGTACCTACACCTCACAGAAAACCGCAGCCAAATAACAACTCCCTAGAGGGTTATTGAGTTCCTGCATATGAGTGAGGTCAACAGTAAGCTCCTAACGAGTAGCTATGTTAGCAGCAGAGGTGGTATCGCGCGAGTGATATTTAATGTATTACAAGCATTCATAGGCTACGGTAACCGCTTTATATAATCATGCCTCCCGATAATGTACATAAAAAATAAGAACATTATAACGTTCGCTTAATGAAGCTGGCTCAAGTGTTGATCCTCCCACTACGGAAAGCGAAACTTCAAGACGTATTCACGTCAAAAAAAAAACACAAAGGTTTTTATTCTTATAATTCATGAAACATTTGAAGAATGGATAAGCTTTACTTAATATTTACCCAGTAAGTGTATTTCTCTCTCATCATAAAACTCTGAGGATGTAGATAAACCGAGTTAAGCCCGCCGGTGTTTCGTTACGAATGTCTATTAAGATACAATGACCACCCTGAATTAGTATTAATATTATGTCGGATATATCGAAGTTAACGCCTAAGAAAAGGTTGTTTGTGTTACCATATATATTGCAGTGTACAGTTTATTTTCCCCATATGAAATAAATAAAATGTAAATAAACATTGTTAGATAAATTACGCAGAATCACGAAAAACACAAAGGTCCGTTCAATGAACTGCTTGATCTTTCCAATTTTCCTGTACGGGGCGGAAACGTGGACGCTAAAACTACAAGATCGAAGAAAGATCGATGCCTTGGAAATGTGGTGCTGGCGGCGCTTACTCAAGGTAAGCTGGACTGCTCACAGAACAAACGTATCCATCCTTAAAGAACTCCGAATCAAACAAAGGATTTCGTCGACTGTTCAATTGGGAATTTTAAGATTTTTTGGACATATTACACGGAAAAAACAACGCCATGGAACGTTTAGTTATTCAAGGTAGAGTAGAAGGAAAGCGGTCACGTAGTCGATCCCCAACAAGATGGCTTGGTCTCGTGAAGATAGCTACGCAACGCCCCACAACGGAATGTTCCCGAGACGCCACCAACCGGGAGAAATGGAGGAACATAGCGAGAGCGGCGGTCATGGATGACGGGCACACTACAACCACGACCACTCTGTCAAGAGTGCACGACTGAGAAGAAGAGAGATAAATTACACAGCGCCATCCAAGTCTAAATTAAGGAAAGCTTGTGTTATGGATTCTTGGCAACTGATATACATACGCACATACCTTTCTTGTAAATACATACTTATAATACACAGAAAATATCCAGACCTAGACAAAGAAATGGTTATGCACACAAATATTTGCTTTGTGTAGGAATCGAATCTTCGAGTCTTGGTGCAACTGTACGCCGAGCTCGTCAGGAGTAAAATGGATACCAGCTAGGACCTTGTGACTCGGTGCAGAGAGCTGTGAGGATCGATGATCCTGAACTCATACACGGTGTTCAGAACTTTTTCAGAAGTTCTATCTACTGTGCAATGGGTTGAGTTCCGAGGAGATGTTCGACATTATACCAATAGCTTCGTTTTATAACACAGCTTGCCGCCGGCTGGGAGTTCAACCTCATACACTGGAACCGCAACGGTCGCATACTGTGCGGTTACAGAGAAGATTGCTACGCAGAATTATTAAGTTGTGGAATGAGCTCCCTTCCGAGGTTTTCCCAAGGCAGCATGGGATTCCTCAAGAGAGGCGTGAAGAGGTTCTTACAGAGTCGGCAATACAAGAGTGATACCCCTGGTGTTGCAAATGTCAATAGATTACAGTAACTGCTTACCATTAGGCAGGCCGTACGCTTGATTCCACCTTAGTGGTATAAAAAAATACTTAAAAATTGTCTACGATCATGAATTATGTATACCGCTTCTCAGTTACCACGACGAACCTCAGTTTGTTCTGCAGTCCATACGTCCATCATGAGTCACGTGGAGTGAATGCCGGAGTCGGTATCCTAAGTGCATAACCTTCAAATGTCCACATGTTAGTGATGGTAGAACGGGGACTACAGTAGGTAATCAAATATGTCCACTAACTTTGTCCGCTGACAATGGCATACCAACATTTGTGCTGCAATTCAAAGTTTAGAATGCGTCTAATAAATGGCTAATGCTTCGCTCAAACGCAATCAAAGCTGCAATAAAATAATTAACATAGCGTATCAACCGACCCGTATTTAGTTAGTGAATGGTGTTTAGTCGATACCTTTACTTGTGTCGATACACAGCGTGTTTCAAATGAACCGCATTTTGTCATACTGGTGTAGAGATGGGGTGTTAGTGGCATAGTCGATAGTAATTTTATCTATAAAACTCGTACGGTATTCATATTGGTTTGGTTAATTTGAAACCAAACTAGTATTAATAAGTTCATACGCATATAATAATATCTTTATAGAATATATATTCACAATTATACATCCATATAAAGTAAGATTTAAATATGATTGAATGTTGGAAAAGCACGATTATCGTACACGGTTGTACGAGCACACATAATTACGCTGAGTGTATGTCTAATAATAAGCAATGCAATCATATAGGCCATACAAATATTTGCCATCTTCTTGGTGTAAAAAAGATGTAAGTGGCTTTGTAACCACAGACAACGTGTTCTGTAATATATTGTATCTTATTCATTCTTCATAATTTTCGTTTTTCTTTTTTAATCTATCGTCATTTTAGATATGAACATTGTCGAAGTCAAAGAAATACGATACTGACTTACAAAAGATTATAAAGAAATAATAAAAGACGTGTCACCTATCAATAGGAATCAATAATATTCCTGACATGAAATGTAAGAATATAATTTCTAGAACAGAATTCGACCACGCTCGCAATGGTAATGTTAGAAACAGAGTTGGTCTGAAAGAGGTGAGGATCTTAACACCGATAGCGTTAAAATAAGAAGAGGCATGCATCCATTGGTTCGAACTTGTAGATATAATGCAGGAAGAAAATATTACGAAATAGTTATACAACGCGAAAGTGACTTTCATATAAAACTTCCAACAATTTAATTTGCTTAAACAAATTATTTATAATCATCGTTTAATAATAATTAACGAAAACTTGTTGCCCTTCCATAAATATTGTGTTTCACGGAATGTAGCGAGGGCCGTCTGTTTTATGTCACTATCGATATAATTATCGATGAAGTCCGTGTCACGTCACTGAAGCATTTCAATAATTAAACAGTGTTGCCAGTGCGGCTCTCGCACTGCACTGAAATTGCTCTGAATTATTGCATGCTCCGAATTCCAATCATAATTATATATAATACCGTAGTACCGTAGTAGCGGCGGACGGGGGACGGTAGATGTTAAAAATGAAGGTAAATAATTGAATAATAGGTAAATAATAGGTAGTTACGTCTAGTTTTGATTGTACTATAATGAAACATTGTATTGGACTTACTTCGGGAGGCATACAAGCATACGGCCCATCTGACCGAAAGCGGTTGCCGTGGCCTATGAACGCTTGTAATACGCTAATCACTCGTGCAATGCCACCCCAGCTGCTAGCACAGCAACTCTTGCTGATGACCTCACTCACACGCAGGAACGCAAGAACCCTCTAGGTAGTTATTTTTGGCTGCGGTTTTCTGTGAGGTGGAGGTACTACTTTGATAGTAGCCCGTCTGTGGACCCCAATTTCTCTAATAGAATATAATATCTACTTTAATTTTTATTTATTTATTAAATAGAAACAAACAGTCATTTAAATTGATAGATAATGTTATACATAATAATAAAAAAATCGGCCAAATGCGAGTCGGACTCGCGCACGAAGGGTTCCGTACCATTATCTATAAAAGCGGCAAAAAAAACACGTTTGTTGTATGGGAGCCCCCCTTAAATATTTGTTTTATTTTAATTTAATTATTTATTCTTAAAGTGAATATATAACTAAATATTCTGTGAATATTTCAAGCGTCTACCTGTTGCCGTTATCGATATCGAGCAAAAATGAGCAAAAAAATCACGTTTCTTGTATGGGAGCCCCCTAAAATATTTATTATATTATATTTTTTAGTATTTGTTGTTATAGCGGCAACAGAAGTACATCATCTGTGAAAATTTCAACTATCTATCTATCACGGTTCATGAGATACAGCCTGGTAACAGACGGACGGACGGACGGACGGACGGACAGCGGAGCCTCAGTAATAGGGTTCCGTTTTACCCTTTGGGTACGGAACCCTAAAAATTACAGACTTATCTTCCTATATTAACATAAACACGAAACAACAATAACAACTTCCAATCTACTTAGACAGGTACCACTAAGAACCTTACCCAAACACGACACGAACAGTTAGTTCGTTTATTAAGTTCGGGCGATCGTTTTGAGTACATTCGTTTTTTAAGATGAAAATGTGTCATTTTTAAATAAATCTAATTCAGACATTTTCTCATTACATGCAATTTGATCTAACCTGCTTTGTGTGCTTCCGCCACCAATTAGTTCATGCGGCACCCACCCACTACTGTTAGTAAATGCAACATGCCGACGCTGCCATGGCTGCTCCGGTAGTCTCTGCCTCGGCTGCTGCGGTCGTCCGCCATCTGGAACAGAATCCGCATGCCTCCACCACCACCGTCGCTGCCACGACTGGCCTGGTCGTCGCTGCGACACGTGTTTCGCCTCTCCACGAGGCATCATCAGGCGTTGTAGACGTTAATCGTAAGAATAACATGCTACAAGTCATTACATTTTCTCATTACAGTATTTGCATGCTCACTTAATAAAATCTTTTTACTGCATAAGAGGGTGCACACAGCTAAGTGGCGCCCTCATTTTGTTTTTATTAATAACGCTGTATTTAAGACCAATTCCAAAAAAAACGCTCTATAGGGCACTGAAGAACCATATTTATGTTTTTTGAGACATGTTCTGTTTTTATTATTTATGTAGAATTAGTCATACTTTTGATTATTGCTATAAGTGGCCACAATAAGCAATAATTAAAATTTTGGTTACTTGTCATAGATAATAAATACAAGATATGTTTCAAAAAAACGTAAATATGGTTCTTCAGTGCACTAAAGAGCGTTTTTTTTTGGAATTGGTCTTAAATACAGCGTTATTAATAAAAACAAAATGAGGGCGCCACTTAGCTGTGTGCACCCTCATAACGGGTTTTACTCATTGCAACATGGAACAAAATATTTTCTGGTATAGTTACGATCACACATACGAGGACTCGAAATGAAATGTTGTGTTGCAGCGCGGGGACATCATTCATAACATTCAACAATTTAAACAGCCACGTGGTATCACTATATTTCCGTGTTTGTTTGAGGGACAACATACTGTGTCCTTTAGCAGAAATTTCACAGTCAGTACATGAAAACACAGTTCTGTAATCAAGAGCTCAAAGAAACTTTTTTCTTTAATATTTTCTATTCTGGTAATATGAGATATATTACCAGAATAGAAATATAATAAAGATGTCATACCGTACAAGCAAACTTAACATGACTTCAAACAAAGTTATTATACAAAATTTTATAGGCAAAACAATGTTTAAAAGGTTTCCCTATTCACATAATAAAACCCAACTGTTTGTATGCCTTACTAGTTATATTGTTATTATTGAGGAGTAAATGTTAGTTTGGAATCATTATAACACCTAAATCCCGTATTTGTGATACTCTAGTCAGATTTCTACCACAAAAGTTGTAATTATAATTTATTGTATTTAATTTCCTACTAGAACTAATGATGTGACATTTACCTAAGTTTAAAAACATTTTATTTTTAATACTATATTCTTCAAAAAATTTCATATCATGTTTAGAACTCACAATCTAGGGAGTTACAAATTACTCCAAAAATTTTAGTGTCATCTGCATATAGTTAGAATTTTAGGTCCTATATGCGAACCTTGCGGGACTCCACAGCTCACAGTTTTGTATTGCAACCTATATCTACCTAAAACTACAGCCTGACTTCTATTTTTTATATAGGACTTTATCCAACGAAACAGGTGACCATGTATTCCCAATAATTAATAAAATGTTTGGCATATTTTATCAAAACCCTTTGTAAAATCAGTGTACACAGCGTCTGTTTGACAGTTATTGTTCATGGCTTCCAATATAATACCCGTAACTGTGAGAAGATTGCTAACGACACTTTGACCTGGATAAAAACCGTGCTGATTAGTGTTAATAACCCTACGAACAGCACTGGACAATGGATCAGTAACGACTTTTTCAAAGATCTTGCTAAATTGAGATAATTTTGAGATTCCACGATATTTCTCTATGTCAGTACTGGTTGCTCCTTTAGGAACAGAATTAACCAAAGTAGAAGAACATCTACTGATGAATAAAGGGTGTATACCACCAGGACCGGCTCCTTTATTTATGTTTACTGATTTTAGGTATTTGAATTTCAAATTCAATTCTTGACTGATTTCAATAGACAATAATGTATAGGAGAATTTTGAAGCGGTTGTTCGGTTTCGAGAATCGAAGGTTCGGTATCAGCTGGCTCAAAGACTGGAAACGCTCGTTAAATAATTCACAGATAGATTCCCCATCAAATGCCGAGAACATATATATATATCTCAGAATATTATACTGACTAGAGAGAGACTTTGTACAAAATTCGTCTGCAAGGACACCTCTGTCTCACCTATTTCTACCGCCAAGCAGCTATACTTATATAGCTGTGTTCCGGTTTGAAGGGTGAGATATGGCAAAGATTATTACTGGGTACTTTGACGAAACATCCTTAGGTCACAAGACCGGCAGCGCGCGAGTAACATCCCCGTGGTGTTGCGAGCGTCAATAGGCTGCGGTGACCGTTTCCCATCTAATGCGGGCCGCATGCTTGTTTGCCGATCTAGTTGTATAAAAAAAAAAGGGACAGCGTGCGTGGTACCAGTTCTACCACTTTGTATAATCACGGCGTATGGCGAACCCTTAAAGATAGTCGCATGGCTCCTGTATTTTCTCGACTATGCTGATACGTAAACACATAAAACAATATGTTTCTAATATAGCTATAAGTTAATTCTGTATTATTAACAGACTGTGGATTTACACCTTCATTCTAGCGATATCTCTTTTCCTAAACCATTAGGATAGGTGGGGTCCGATACCTAAGCCTAAAGATTTTACGAAGATACTGATTTTGACATGGAGCGACTGCCGTCAGACCTTCGCAGCCCCGATGGAACACCAGATCTTTCTTAGGTAAGGTCTTTCGTAAACACACGTCTTTCGAAATATAACTTCTTGGTCGTGCGGGTTTCTTCACGATGTTTTCCTTCACCGCCGAGCAAGTGATAATTTCAAATAGTGGGTTCGATCCCACGCAGTAAAAACATTTATGTGCATGAATATGTCTGTTTGTCTTGGTCTGGGTGTTTTTCTATGTATAATAAGTATGCATTTACAAAAAAAAAGTATTTACGTATGTTTATCAGTTGCCTAGTACCCATAACACAAGCTTCGCTTACTTTGGGGCTAGGTAGCGCTGTGTAATTTGTCCGACAATATTTATTTATTTATTTATTGGTACATGACAGGATTCGAACCGGGTACCTTTTGCTCAATAGGCTGGTTCCTCATGCACTGGCTATTACTGCTCAAGAACTATGGATTTACATCGAATAATGTATAATAATTTATTTCGGTGAAGTTCATAGTTTATTTTTCTGTAACTATGGATTTGCTACGAAATAAATATTTTATTATTATGGAGAAAAAATGAGGCTGATTGAAGTGATCTCTCTCCAACTAGATGGTCCTCATTCAATCCCTGAAACTTACTATTTCCGATTTTGATAAGCACGGTAGTTGAATGGTTAGCAATAGCCACTAATGTCAACAGCCATGGGTTCGATTCAGTCCTATCGTCCTATATATAGTCCACTTTGAACTAAAGTTCTTATGTCCTCTTATAGAGGTGAAGCTAGGAAGCCTTATATTTTAATTTTATTAAGCATGTGTTATTTGAAGCAGTCGCAGTAGCTTATGAATGCTTGCACTGGCCCATTGTTAGCGCTACGTAATTGTGCTGGCGGAAATTTAATGATGAGTTGTTATGTATTTTTCTTACATTGTTGTGATTTGCAATACAGGAAGTATCGAGCAACTCCTTATGAGCTTCCAGGTAACCGCACTCACTTGGAGGAACACAATAATCCTCAAGGAGTTGTTATTTGGCTGCGGTTTTCTGGGATATGGAGGTACCTCTCCAGTCAAGGTGCTTTATTGTACCCTACCTCTCTTAAAAATACACAGATCAAAAAACACATTCATGCACATACATTTCAGTCCTGTGTGGAAATCGAATCCTGGAAGCTATGGTGTTAACGTAATATTGTTAATCACTCCACCATCGGGCTCTACGAAATGAGATATGGCTGAGATCTTCCTGCTACTCCAAGCCGAGACTGAGACGACGGGAGCAGCCATGGCAACGACGACATGCATCTACTAATGGTAGAAAAGTGCATGTCGGCCGGTGCTAGTTCACATTAGCTAATCGCACAAGTAGCGGAAGCACACAATGTAGTTTTGATCAAATAGCCTGTAAATTATCACTTACACGGCGGTGAAGGAAAACATCGTGACGATACCCGCATACCCAAGAAATTATATGTCCAAATGCCTGTCTAATAATATTCTGGTTTTCCCTCTACGTCGTGAATTGCTCCATGTAAAAATCAGTATCAACGCTAAATCGTTAGGCTTAGATAGCGGACTCCAGCAATCTTAAGGAATTAACAAACAGGACTACGCCAGGAACAAGAAGTAAGAAGTACTATGAAGAAAGAAGCGTGCAAGAACTCGTGTTGTCTATCTATATCTTCACGCCAAATCCCTCGCGGGACGTGACGTGACTCGATCCTTACACACCTCACTCGCTTCTTTCGACATTGAGACGTTACATTCGCTGCGTTTGAATTAATTCCTTGTTCATTTGAATACCCATTCAATATATTCAGTAAGTCGAATGTATGGCGAGACACAGATAGCTTGCATTCAATACAATATAATAGAGTACATAGTCACCTAGACTGTTTAATATGTAACTGAAGAACCCAAACTTGAAATGTATATACTGTCTTTCTTTTCAGCAATTTTCACGATAAAGAAGCAAGAGAAGTGTGCAAGGACCGCTTCTTGTGGCGTACGGTTCTCTCTGTCTACTACATAAGGGACCTGGTGGTCCCACCAATGAAATCTAAACGACGACATTGGCTGTCTGATACCACATGGAAGTTGATTGAAGAACGTCAAAAAAAAAAAAAATAGACACTAGATTAATAATCCTCGTGTTCGTGTTAAATCTCTTTCAAATACCATTCGCATTCAATTGTAAGCCTTTCTTTTTACAAACCAAATAGGGGAATTAAGGCGACACATCGAAAAATTAGACCAACTTTCATCGAATAGTATAGGCTAATGACTAAACTGACGGATCTAAGATTTTAATATAAATAACTTCATTTCTTTATCTTGAATTTGCTTGCTCAAATACGCGATTGTGTAAAATTGATTCGATAATAATTACTTTCGAAAACACCTCCTGAAATTCATTATTTTTGAAATTACAACGAAGTTGTTCTGTTTATACGCTTCAAAATTACTTAAATCTATTAGTAATATCTATGTTTATAATATGGTTGCTGCATATTTTGATAAGTGAAACATGAAATTTTTTAAAAATATTTTAAGTTTCTGACAATTTCTAAGCGATCACATTCGTCTTGGGTGCTACGTGTTTTCGACCTTATTGTGCGGTAATGAGGATTATAAACGCGTTGACTAACTACATCCAGCCAGTCCGGCTGCAGCCCGCTTCGAGGTGAGACCTATGTCGACTGTCTGCTCGAGCTCGCTCCATTTACATCGCGACACCGAAGTTTTTATAATTAATAGTTGTAAATATTCAATATTATAGTATTTAGCGTAAGTGTATTATTATTAGATATAAGTAGTAAAAAATATTATAGGTTTATATATATTTATTATACTGTTGTAATAATGGGGAACACTAAAAAGAAAATATATAGAATAAAAATACAAAGAAAATGTTCGTAGAATGGCGGAGGCGAACAAGACAAGGTATTTTTTTTTTTTAATTATTATATTCATTAAACATATTATAATAACATTGTGTAGACATATTTCTAGTTTTTAGAACAGTTCCTAGGTATGGTTGGCCCAAGCTATTTAATTCCTCTTCAAACTTTTTTTTAATTTTGCTTACTTAATAACTCTATATAAAACTGCATTAATTAAATAAGAGTTATTTTTTGCAGGAATAAACAGTAACATTTGATAATTGGTATACATTATCCACAGGCTGACCGCGTACCTATATAGGACGTCAAACTCCTATTATGTCCATTATAATCTGACCGAACTCCGACTTAGAAGTTGTACGTCGGTGGAGGTCAGGTTACGTTGGAAATTTATACCAATAAGGTTCGCGCTCTCAGCACATAGCAACCAGTGGAGACTCTTTATTTCTTTGTAATAAAATAAAAACTTATAAAATAGAATATTTTTGCTGTTTTGTTTTTTAGGAGAAACTTACTAAATAAACATATTCCACTAGAAGAATCACTACTCGATTTATATGCTACTTTAACGTAAGTGTCATACGGGACGACAAACTCATAGTAACCATTATAAGCTCACCGAACTCCGACTTAGACATTGTACGTAGGTGAAGGTTAGTTAACGTTGGAAATTTATCCAATCAGAAGATAGAAAACCAGTGGAGGTTTTTTTTTTTTTTGTATTAAAATAATTACTAGTAAAATAGTATATTTTGATAATTTTTAAAAAAACTCGGTATGTTTCATGTTAAAGAAGCGAGCGAGGTGTGTAAGTACCGAGTCATGTGGCGCTCACGAGGGATTTAGCGTGAAGATATAGATAGATAGTATACTTATACCCATGGTACTCGTGAAAACAAATAATATTTACTATGAACCAACACTGAAAACACAAAAAAATCATCTATTCTATACATTGTGGTTAGTATTGAACTATTGTACGGATTAGATTTATTTTGCAACATCAGAGATGGTCCTGGTTCTTTCTTCTTGAGAGTTTAATAAATAACAAGGAAACGTACAACAATACAAAACACAGAGTATACATAAGTAAAATACAATAAATGTCATTATACTGAAGTTAAAGTTATGAAACAGCAAGAAAATCATTTGTCACATGTTTTTTTTTAAATATGAATAGATTATAAAATCTATTTGTATATCATATGTATATTAGGGTGTTACGTATCGGAACTCCACGAGTATCGCCGGTCAGCGTTTACGTAAATGCCGCGCTTCGTGGAAACCGCGCGATGTCGGCAACGATGCAGGTGCAGCGAGACCACCCAAGATACCGCGTCTTCGAGATCGCATCAACTTAATTTTAAATTCACTTTTGTTTCTTACATCGAGCAATTGTCACGTATATTAGATTATAATTTTAATTAATTAAATATATTTTAAAAATTGATTTTTTTTGCATCCTCCGGCCGCAGCCTACGTATTTGGCGCAGTCGATAGGATAGTTGTAAAATAGAGTCAGTGAATAGATCACGGCGGGCAACTATTTGTAACCTACGAGTGCTACGGTCCAGAGGAGTATCCAGAAATCGATACAGCAGAGAAATCAAATATGCTTATGTAAGTACCTAGATCTATCTAGAGTTGCTTCCTTTTCTTTTTTAAGTGTTCCTTTAAGTCATTCAAGATTTTCCATCCCAGGCAATCGCGAACCCCTAGCGTAGGTGTAATTCATAAGTTAGATACAAATAGAAATTTAGATATAATTGAGGAGGAGATTGTAGCCCCATCTAAAAAGATGGCTGATGCACTTATAGATCAGATTTATAAGGCGCTCCGGTTAGTGCCCGAGTTCGATGGTAATTCTAATATATTAACGCGATTCGTAAATTTGTGTGATCAATTAGTGAAGCAATATGTGAAAAATACACCGGGCCATGAACTTAGTAATCTTTCTCTTATTAACGGCATACTGAATAAAATAACAGGTCCTGCAGGTCGCACTATAAACTCTAACGGCATCCCGGAAACCTGGGAAGCGATTCGTAATACACTTATTAACAACTTCGCCGATCAGCGTGACGAGACCTCGCTTTATAATGATTTATCCCTTCTTACCCAGGGTTCAGGTACCCCGCAGGAATTTTACGAACAGTGCCAGAATTTATTTAGTATAATTATGACGTATATCAGCCTGCATGAAACCGTACCAAGTACTGTAGAGGCTAAGCGTAGCCTATACAAAAAATTAACTTTGCAATCATACTTGCGCGGTTTGCGCGATCCACTAGGTTCTCGTATTCGGTGCATGCGGCCTGATACTATTGAACAGGCTTTAGAATTTGTGCACGAGGAGATGAACACTCTTTACCTGCAGCAGCGGAATGATCGCCTTCCTGACAGGAAGTCGCTGTCCACGTCTTCATTTAATCAACCTAAATTCTCTTACAGCTCTGTACCATCCCCTAAACCTTTTAATTTTGGGCAACCTAAGCCATTCAATATGTTGTCATCACCACATAACATGCCAGGCCCATTCAGACCGTTCTTTACACAGCCACAAAGACAGATACCGCTTTGGAAGCCCCAAATACCTCATAATGTTGGTCCCAGTCGTACTCAACAAATATTTGCGGCTCACCCACCTGGCTATAGGCCCCAAAGTAGCATTTTTAGGATGCCACAAACTAACCCACAATTTCAATCCAATAACGCGAACTCTAGACCCCAACCAATGAGTGGTGTTAGTCACTACGTAGCCAAGACTCTCCCGGTACGCACACCTCACGATTGGACTAAATTTGGAAATCCACCACCCTCAAATTATTTTAAGACTAGGGAATTAAATTTTAACGAGTTGTATGACCAAAACCCATACGACCCCTACTACGACTATTACGGTGATACTTACCAACAAGATTATGACTGTTCAGACCTTGCATATAGTATGATATACGAACAACCATCGTACCTTCCAGAGTATGTTCCCGTTACGGTAGAGGAAGCTCAGGAGGAGGCTCTTACTTCAGAAAATGAGGATTTTCCGACCCCTTCAAAATTAGACAAACCAAAATAGAGATTAACTTACAGACACAACGACAATTACCCTATGTACAAATCTTAAATCCACCTTTAAAATTACTTATTGATACTGGTGCCAACCAATCTTTTATTAGCCCCGATGCTGTAGATAAATTTTTCCCTAACATACCATGTAATTACGATCCTTTTGAAGTCACTAATATTCATGCTACCACTCGTAATGATTATTCCATAACCATACCATGCTTTTCGGAATTTAATGAAAAGAAAGACATTACCTTATTCATATATAAATTTCACGAGTATTTCGACGGACTGATAGGTTACGACTTACTGGAGCAACTAGAATCTAGCATCGATTTGAAAAATAAAGTCTTAGTTACTCGATGTTCCAAAACCCCTTTGTTAATGTACGACTCTCGTAACTGTAATCTGTATGAGGACATAATACCAGCCAATACATCTAGGCTAATTCGAGTCCCAGTTAATTTACATGACGGTCATGCTTTGATATCGGAACAGGTAATATCAAACTGCCAGATACGCGACTGTATAACAACAGTCAAAGATAATCGTGGCATCGTCGAAGTTATTAATCCAACAAGACATGACATAGTATTCTCTATGGACAGGCCAGTTAGTGCAGAATTATTTAATGCTGAATGCACCAGCATCGAACAACCATTAAACCGCGTAAGCCAAGTACTATCCCAGTTACGTACGGATCACTTAAATCCTGAGGAACGAGCCAATTTAGAATCACTCTGTGCTCAATATGCTGATGTCTTTTATATTGAAGGCGAACCACTAACTTTCACAAACCAGATTAAACACAGCATTCGAACGACTGATGAAATGCCGGTATATACTAAAACGTATCGATACCCGTTTATCCACAGGCATGAAGTTCAAAAGCAAATTTCAACTATGTTAGATCAAGGTATTATTCGCCCTTCTCAATCGGCTTGGAGCTCCCCCATCTGGGTAGTTCCCAAGAAGGTTGATGCGTCGGGACAACCCAAATGGCGCATTGTAGTTGATTTCAGAAAAGTAAATGAAAAGACAATAGATGACAAATACCCTATTCCCAACATAACCGATGTCCTCGACAAGTTAGGTAACTGTAATTATTTTACTACACTCGATTTAGCTACTGGATTTCATCAAATACAAATGAACCCTAACGATATACAAAAAACAGCTTTCAATGTGGAGCATGGGCATTTTGAATTTTTGCGCATGCCCATGGGGCTGAAGAACGCACCATCTACATTCCAACGAGTGATGGACAACGTTCTCAGAGATCTCCAGAACGTAGTATGCTTAGTATACTTAGATGACATCATCGTATTCAGCGTTTCCTTACAAGAGCATATCGTAAATTTAGAAAAGGTGTTTAAGAGACTACGTGACTCAAACTTCAAAATTCAAATGAACAAGTCAGAATTTTTAAAGTTAGAAACAGCGTATTTAGGCCATATAATAAGTAAGGATGGCATAAAACCCAATCCCGATAAGATCGCTGCTATTGAAAAATTTCCCTTGCCCAAAACAGCTACCGAAATAAAACGTTTTTTGGGACTGCTGGGGTATTATCGTAAATTCATCCCCGATTTTGCTCGTATAACTAAACCCATGACGCAATGTTTAAAGAAGGGATGTAAAATAATATACTACCCTGTGTAAAAAGTATCGGGAATATGTCAATAAAAAGACCCGCGTAAAAGAGGTCGTTCTAATTTTTTTACTGCATGTTGGTAGCACTGTACTGATTTAGCGCGCAAAATTTGAGCGGGATCTGTCATTTAATTTGTTTTAAACTACACTTTTTGTTGGTCATAGTTTTGAGTCCTCGGCGATTTTTACAATGGAAAATATTGTTGAACAAAGAGTGTGCCTTAAATTTTGTGTTTCAAATGATACTTCATGTGGTGAATCACTAAAAATGTTGCGAAATACCTACGGCGAATCGTGTATATCGAAAACAAGGGCTTATGAATGGTATAAGGCTTTTAAAGAAGGCCGAGAAGTAGTAGTAGACTTGCCTCGTTCTGGTAGACCTTCAACCGCTACGACCAGAGAAAACATCGACAGAATCAAGAAGCTAGTGCTCGAAAATCGACGTATGAGTCTGAGAGAGTTGGCTAGTGAGGTGAACATATCTTTTAAGTCCGTCCACAACATTCTCATTGACATTTTAGGCATGAAACGCGTCGCCGCTCGACTAGTTCCAAAAGAGCTCAATTTTGTTCAAAAAGCGCAGCGAAAGCATGTCGCTGAAGACATGGTTTCCCGAGCTTCTACGGATCCGACCTTTATGAAACGTATAATAACTGGCGACGAGACATGGGTTTATGAGTACGACATGCAAACAAGCCAACAGTCTTCAGAATGGCGTCTCGAAAACGAGCCGAAACCCAAAAAACCGCGGCAAAGTCGCTCCAAAATCAAGGTGATGCTGACAGTTTTTTTTGACTACCGTGGTGTGGTTCACTCCGAATTCCTTCCAGAGGGAGAAACAGTGAATAAAGAATATTATTTAGGCGTCATGAAGCGTTTGCGTGAGAGTATCCGCCGAAAACGTCCAGATTTGTGGCAACACAACTCATGGATGCTGCACCATGATAATGCACCATCACACACAGCCATTATAGTGAAAGAGTTTTTAGCGAAAAATTCAACAAAAGTTCTCGACCAAGCACCGTATTCACCTGATATGGCTCCGTCTGACTTTTTTTTATTTCCCAAGTTAAAATTACCACTTCGAGGAAAACGTTTTGAGTCGATAGAAGCCATAAAAGAAAATTCGCTGAATGAGCTAAAGGCCATACCGCAAATAGCCTATGAAAAATGTATGGAAGACTGGGTGAAGCGGTGGAGATGTTGTATTGCAAGCGATGGGGCCTACTTTGAAGGCGATAAAATAAATTTAGATGAATAATTTGTATTTTTTGTTTTATTGACAAATTCCCGATACTTAGTACACAGAATGTATAACGACGTTAGTTATGTTAACTGTTTTGAGACATGTAAGACCTTACTGACAAATGACCCTATCTTACAATATCCGAACTTTGACAAAGACTTTATTTTGACAACGGACGCTTCTAACTACGCTATAGGCGCTGTCCTCTCGCAAGGTACTATAGGCAGCGACAAACCGATAGCTTTTGCATCTAGGACTTTGAACTCTAGTGAAATTAATTACAGCACGATCGAAAAAGAGCTTTTAGCCATAGTATGGGCTACTAAGTACTTCCGGCCATACCTCTTCGGCAGAAAATTCACTGTAGTTACGGACCATAAGCCGTTACAGTGGGTCATGAGCCTTAAGGAGCCAAACTCAAGGCTAACTCGCTGGAGGCTAAAACTTAGCGAGTATAATTTCACTACAGTTTATAAGCAGGGCAAGCAAAATGTTAATGCTGACGCACTATCCCGTATCGAAATAAACCATGAAGATACAAGTTCTGTAGCAGTCAACCATTCAGAAAAGCCACCATCTGTAGGCAGTTCTAGTACCGCTACTATTCATACAAGCGATGAACATCCTATTTTGGAAATACCCATATCTGACGATCCGCTTAATAAGTTTAATCGCCAGGTATGTTTCGTGATTGTAGGTGACATAAAAAAAAGACCGACAGTGACTAAACCCTTTGAGACTCACACTAGAACGACCATACAAATATCGGAGTCTAATCTCGAGGAAGATATAGTTAGCGCAATCAAAGAATACGTAAATCCTAAGGTTAAAACAGGTATTATAATTCATCCACCTTTGGCTATGTATCAGATCATTCCTATTATCCAAGATAAATTTAAAAGCTCTGCCATGAATTTAGTGCTAACCAAGGTAGAACTTGACAATGTCAAGGAGTACCTGAAACAACAAGAAATCATACAGAAATATCACGAGGGTAAGACAAACCACCGGGGTATTAATGAATGCTTTCTAGCCTTATCCTCTAGGTACTATTGGCCTAAGATGAGAGAACATATCACTAAGTACATTAACGAGTGTAATATCTGCGGTCAGGCTAAATACGACCGAAATCCTATTAAGCAGAGATTTTCGATTGTTCCACCTCCTACAAAGCCTTTTGAAATAGTTCACCTAGATCTCTTCACGGCTGAGACTGAGAAATATTTAACATTAGTCGACGCTTTCTCCAAATACGCTCAAGCGTATTATCTCAGAGATGGTACCGCGTTAAGCGTAGTTCACGCTCTTCTTAAATTTTCGACACACCATGGTCTACCCCTTACTATAGTTACCGACCAAGGTCCCGAATTCTCTAACCAACTGTTTGCCGAATTCACAAGAGTCCATAAAATTCAACATCACAAGACTCTTGCGCATTCTCCCAACGATAACGGCATTGTCGAACGTTTTCACTCCACTATCTTAGAACATCTTAGGATACTGAAGCTTGAAAAACGCAACGAACCTGTAATCAATCTCATGCCATATGCTGTCTTAGCTTATAACAGTTCGATCCATAGTTTCACCAAATGTAGACCATTGGACTTAATTACAGGGCACTTCGATCCTCGCGATCCGATAGACATAGACCTACAACAACACCTCTTACAACAATATTCACTAGACCATAAAAAACGAATGACTCAAGTATACGCCTTAATAAATGAATCTTCATTGCACGACAGGACAGTACTCACTGAAAACAGAAATAAAGACCGCGAACCTGAAAAGGACTACACCCCTAACGATCAAGTATTTGTACGGAACCCAGTAGCTACCAGACAAAAACTGGCCCCAAGATATACTCAAGATACGGTTCTCGCCGATCTACCTATCCATATCTATACGAAAAAGAAACGCGGCCCCGTTGCTAAGTCACGTCTGAAACGAAGCCCTAAAAATCCCACCTTGTTTCAGGATAATTCTACTAACGACACTGCTCCGACTGACTCACGGACAAGAAGTAACGATTGATTCTTTAGACGACGGACCAGGACTACTTCCATTCAAACTAGGACCCAGTAAACTTATAGCTCACTACCATTCCTTCCTTAGTTATATAAACCTTGATAATATTCGTAACCAAATCGAAGCCGTTAAGTCACAGTTAGTACATTCAAGGCCCCAACTAAATAATAAAACGTTGTCTCTATATGAACCTCATATCGAGCACCTTAATAGTAAGTTAAATAAGATATCAGATCAACTCCGTACTTTCGAACCAAACCGTAAAAAGAGAGGCCTCGTTGACGGACTCGGTTCCATTATTAAAAGTATTTCCGGAAACTTAGATTACACCGATGCAATTAAATACGATAACGCTATTAAAACCCTACAGAATAATGAGTTTAAGTTAGAATCGGAACTGAATAAACACATAACTCTTAATAAGGAGTGGAGCTCTTATAACTCTAAAACCTTAGATAATATTGTAAAGAATCAAAATAAGATAAATGCGGTTTTAAACTCAATTATGGAAAGCGACACAGAAAGAGAAACGGACTTAGTTAAGTATGCCCATCTGGCACAATTCTTCCTAATATTAGGAGATAACGTAGAGGATCTATCTACGGAGTTAGTTAAGTTAGAATCTACTTTAGCTTTTATTCGTGCATCGAGCACTCCTCATTCGGTAATTAGTATAGATGAAGTTAGTAATATACTTAGTAAAATAAGAAACTTATATTCAAAAGACGAAATCATAGACGTAGAGTATAGAGACTTCTACGACATAATTAAATTAGGTTACTTCCATACGAATCAACGTATTATAGTAGTAATTAAGGTACCGATTGCCTATCCTTCCCCTTACGACCTGTATAAATTATCCATTATACCTAACAAAAATCATAAAATCCTTATACCAACCTTACCTTATATAGCAATTTCTGGAAAAGATTATGCGTACATAGAGACAGAATGTCCGAAGGTTAACTCATTGTTCCTCTGCCAAGCCACCTCTAACTACAGAATCCGAGATGAGCCAGATTGTATTCAACATCTAATAATTAAACAAGAACTCCATCAATCCTGCAAACTCACTTCAGTCATTATGAAAAGGGAAGCTCTCGAGCAACTTGATGATAAGCACTACCTACACTATGTGCTTTCCCACACCTACTAAAATCAAGACATCTTGCGGTCAAGAACAATATACAACTCTACAAGGAAGTTTCCTTGCTATCATACCATTCAACTGTTATATGAAAACGCCAGAATTTACCATAGTTAATACAAATGAACATATAAAAGGTCACGTTATAAAAATCATGGAGATGCCTCCGTATAACGAATCGAGGCTCCAGAAACATCCATCCATCATTCTAGACTCTATTAATCTAGAGAATCTGCACGCTGCGAATACCAAAATATCAATTCAGGCTCCAGTGCAATTGAGTAGTGCTATTGAATCGTCTTTATATCATACTACGATTCCCATTTATGTGATACTATTGGGTGCAACCGTAGTACTTATAGCCTTCATAGCTAATCGTCGGCTTCGCATGCAGTACACACGAAATGCGAATGACGCTATTGAAGTTAAGAAACGTGAACCTCATCTCATGTATGCCGGACCTGAGTCAAGACCTGTCGATCCCAGCGAGATAAGAGTAGACCATCGAAACATCGCAGCAACTATTTCAAACAAGCTTGTCGAATAGTTGCTGAGCTACGGGGGGAGGTGTTACGTATCGGAACTCCACGAGTATCGCCGGTCAGCGTTTACGTAAATGCCGCGCTTCGTGGAAACCGCGCGATGTCGGCAACGATGCAGGTGCAGCGAGACCACCCAAGATACCGCGTCTTCGAGATCGCATCGACTTAATTTTAAGTTCACTTTTGTTTCTTACATCGAGCAATTGTCACGTATATTAGATTATAATTTTAATTAATTAAATATATTTTAAAAATTGATTTTTTTTGCATCCTCCGGCCGCAGCCTACGTATTTAGGGTGTCCCTTATTTTTCAAAGTTTTTATTTTCTAACGCATATGTCTTAGTTTTGTTCATTTGCTTTTAAAACACTCGGAAATTAATTTTTAACTTATTTGGATTACGATAATCCGTGCCGAATTACATCGAAACATGTTCATACAAGTTGCGCGGCAGTGCCGCACGTACTCGCGGTATTCATTTATTCAAATTCAAAGTCAAAATCTTTTTATTCCGTAAAAATGGCTACATTTGTTTGGAATCGTCACATTTTTTTCCCCTACCGTGCAGTTTATGACTAGGTGAGCACTGATAAAAATACTGCCAAAAAACTCAGGCATCCCTCTTTTGGTATCCAAACAAATTTACATATTTTGTTAATTACATTATAATTGGATCGACTCACTCCCAGGCATTTTTATCATGAATATAGTCAGATACTTTATAATATGCCCTGCTACACAATTTGGCTTTAATAGTAGTTTTAAATTTGTTTATTGACAAATCTCTTATATTGCTGGGAAGTTTGTTATAGAACCGTATACATTGCCCCATAAAATAATTACTTGTTTTGTGGAGACGGCTTGCATATAACACAAGATTATGCTTATATCTAGTATTTATGCTCTGAGTATCACTCTTTTTACAAAATGAGTCTATGTTTTTATGGACATACAAAAGATTTTCATAGATATATTGCGATGCGACTGTTAAAATATTTATTTCTTTGAATTTTTCTCTAAGGCTCTCCCGGGGACCAAGTTTGTAGATAGCTCTTATGGCTCTCTTTTGCAATAAAAAGATGGTGTTAATATCCGCGGAGTTACCCCAAAGAAGAATTCCATATGACATAATACTATGAAAGTAGCTGAAATAAACTATTCTAGCCGTATCAATATCAGTGAGCCGTCTAATAGTTTTCACTGCATAAGCTGCAGAACTTAGTTTTCCTGATAATTTTTCAATTTGTGGGCCCCTTTGTAGTCTGGAGTCAATTGTTATACCCAAGAACACAGTTGTCTCCACAGAGGCTAAATTAGTTCCATTAACATGTACATTGGTAGCCTGCCTTACATTAGGTGTTGAGAACTTAATTACTTTAGTCTTTTTATCATTTAAAAGCAGATTATTAACACTAAACCAATGAATAACTTTAGAGAGAGCATCGTTAACTTCGTCATAATTACCTAACCGTCTATTAATTTTGAATGTCAGTTATTCTCGTGATTAATACCTAATGTTTTAACTTTTATAAGATGGCAGTGGAATTGAGAAGCAATAAATCAAGTATTTTCTTAGTTGGAGACGTAAATTATCAAATAATAGGCGCAAAATTACCGTCTAACCGTCAAGTTCTTCCTGTACTTTTTTATAAAATTCGCGAAGTTAAATTGACTGTTAGTGAAAGCGCATACCTAGTCATTCGAGAGTGTATTATATTTAGGGAAAAAGCTAGGATCCCTACCAGAGCTATACCTAACTGTGTAAAATAACTTGTGAATCTTCACCAGGAGGGAGTTGCAAAAAAATTCCAATTTTCTATTTCAATTTCAATCTAATTCAATCTGATAATTTTATTTCTCTTATTTATTCGAAATAAAAAAATCCTGTGTTTACTCGGCGCTATCAGCCATTATGACACTCGAACATCTATAACTTCAAGCCAAATCCCTTGCGGGGTAGGCAGAGTGAGCCGAGCGCCACGTGACTCGATCCTTACATATCTCACTCGCTTCTTTAACATTCATTGCTCTTCTCATGCACGCACGCCGGTTTCTAGGGCTCCTGACATCACCTTCTGATAGAACATGACCAATTTGGTCATGGTAGGTAAGTCTTGGCCTTCCCCGCCTCCTACATCCTTCCACTTTTGCATTGTATATCTGCTTCGTCATTCTTTCATCTTGCATTCTTTCTACATGCCCGAACCATCGGAGCATGCCTCTTCTTATTTTAACACCGACGCTCTCTTTCAGACCAACTCTATTTCTAACATCATCTTTACGAATACGGTCTACAAGCCTTACGCCACAAATTTTGCGCAGCGCTCGCATTTCAACCGCGTTTATTCTACTTTCATGCTCTTTCTGCCATACCCAACTCTCGCTTCCATAAGTTAGCGTTGGGACCAACACTGCATTGTGTATAGCGAGTTGTGCCTTCTGGCTCAGGATTTTACTGCCAAGAAGTTTTCCCAACGCTCCATTCACACTATTCCCAGCACTCACTCGTCTTTCCACATCTGCGGTGTACCTTCCATCCCTGCTGAAAGCGCATCCAAGATATACAAACTCATCCACTTGTTCCAACACTTCATCATCAATCGTAATCCTTACATTAGTTCTGGATTCTTCTCTTTCAAATACCATTATCTTTGTTTTCTTCGCATTCAGTAGTAAGCCTTTCTCCATACAGTCGTCTTTCATCGCTGTGACCAGTGTTTGCAGTTTAGATGGTGTATCTGCTAACTAAACATATGTGTCCGAATCAACAAATGGCCCGCTTTAGCCTCTCGATAAACAATATTGTATTATGTAGCTGGTGTTTCATTCTTCTTACATGCCGTCCAGTGGCGCCTCAAGGAATAAAATATCGTATCTTAGCGTGGAAGATAAACATTATAAAGTCATGTGTTGCGTGTGTTACAAATACAATAACGTACTTTTACGTCATTAAACCAACAATTGAAATGTTTTGCTTTCGTTGTTATAGGCATAATTGCCAAAAAACGGCCTCTTTTAGCACTTTTGCTTATAACAACGATAGTGGAATATTTTGAGTGTTGGTTTAATGACGTAAAAATACTTTACTATCTTCGTAATAAATGCAACATAAGATTTCATAATGTTTATCTTCTATGCTATAATATGTTTTTTTATTCAATGAGGGCGCCACTGGACGAGACCTAAGTAAGAACAACATAGATAACAAGACATGTTAACTTGTAGAGATATAAACATAAAACGATGTCATTGATTTCTCTTTCAATAAACTTTTAAAAGTGAATACGTTTCTGTAGTTTTTTATTACTATTATTACTATTGTTTTCCGTCTAGCTTAAATAAATATGTTTGGTGCAGTATGTATAAAGCTAAATAATAATTAAATCAATAATTTTTATTAAATATTGATATTATAAATTTTATTTAAGTGTGACGCGACTCTGTAGCTTTTCTGTTCGTTTGCATTGACTATACGTTGACCCCAGGTTACCTATTAGGCGCTAATTTCAAATTTTACAAATCGAGCGTCGAGTGTCAATTGAGGGGCGCGGGGTGATTGGGCGGAGCCATTTTAAAGCTTCACGATCGAGGTGTCGCCTTAAACTTAAGATAGGCGATGATACTGCTCTTTTGGTAACAACTGACAAAGATATAACAGACTTTCTGCAGCATCTGGAGTACTCGTATATAAATATTTTTATCAAAATATAGTATTTTTATTATTTATTAAATATTTCTGGTTCAAAGGAAATTACGGGACATTTAGTTAACTATAGCCTACAGTCAAATGGTGAATATAAGTAACAGTGGTCCCATTATTTTTACGTGAAAACTTCTTTATCACCGTTGTGATTTGAAACTCGACAAAATGAAAAAGCGACAGTAAAAACGAGACAACCACATACATCTATAGGATTTAACGTGCGAGAGAATGAGATAGAAGGCATTATACAGTGTTTATTACAGGATCCGAGCGTTGTACGTGTGTTAGTACGCGTATGTGCGCGCGCCTGCGTATTACGAAGTTTCGGATAAGGCGTCATAACAACCGTGGTGTACACGTGTTTTGTTTACATAAATATTTCAATGTTTTTCAAGTATGCCGAATGCGAACGCAGAATATTATAGTGATTATTAAGTTCGCATTTTTGAAGGTTTCACTTCTGTAGCGTGTCAAGTGCACACATATTTTTTTTATCGATACTTAACATTAAAATAAAACGTTTTTTTCTTAATTTTGTTCTTCGTAACTACTTTTTAACAGATTCATATAAAAATATGATGTCTATTATTTCTAAGTCTATTACGTAACTTATAGTTGATCTTTGTTTCTTATCATATCATAACACTGGCAAACCTTGATATTATAAATTATAAAATATCGAAAGAATTGATTTAATGTTAAAGAAGCGAGTGAGGTATATAAATATCAAGTCACGTGGCGCTCGGTTCTCTCTGCCTACTCCGTAAGGGATTTGGCGTGAAGTTATAGATAGATGGATAAAATATAGATATTTGGAAGTCGATAATATCGAAAAAGATATCAATATCGATATTTCACAAATATCGCTCATCCCTAGTTCTACCGATTGTTGGGTTTGCAAAGTTATTCGACGTGCTACCGGTAACTTGTTTCTACAGTCTCAGTTCTCATTTATTGAACTTCGCCACTCCAGAGAGGTTTCTTCCTACGAACCCTTTTGACTGTGGAATGGTTTTTCGAACAACTTGCAAAATAGAGTACCTACATCAAAATGAGACACTAGAGTTTATGCAAGGTCGAATGTGCATGTTGAGGAATGTAATAGGAAAGTCTAATAATAGAACATATCCACTAGTGAGTATAGGTCTTTCCTTTTTTTTTTTTTTTTTATACTACTGAGCTGGCAATCAAGCATACGGCCTGCCTGATGTTAAACAGTCACCGTAGCCTATGGACATTTGCAGCACCAGGGGCGTCACTCATGCGTTGCCGACCCTCTAAAAACCTCTTCACGCATTTCTTGAAGAACTCCATGCTGTAGTTCCTTGGAAAAACCTCGGCTGGGAGCTCATTCCATTTCCTGATGCTTTATTGATCAAGAAATACGTACCTAATAAGAAAAAGAGAGATCTATGAAGTTTTTATTTGATGAATGAATCTTGATATATTACTTGATATATTTTTGAAGTCTATATTATATATTACTCCAGTCTATATGTTACATACTCAATGACCGAAACACATAGTCTGAAATCAGTGAACACAACTCTCGAAGTTACCAATTAATTCTAACAATATTGCGAGCAACAATGGCCACTTGAGCCGAAGCGCCAGTACCGATGTCCATATTGGACAAATGTCCTAAAATACAAATCGGGACTTTGCGACTATACAAATAGGAATGACATTAGTTTGTACTCGAAACGTGTAGGTTATTAGGTAATAAAGGGTTGAATAGTAACAGATAATAAAACAGATCGAGTATCGGAATGACATCAATGGCTAATGAGGTATTGATCAATAGCTGATGAGAGAGAACAATCAGTCTGTAATGTTAAATTAATAAGGATTCTAGGACAGTGGCAATAAGGTATAGAATAGCTTTAACCAGAGGTCCAAGTAATATCAAACATGTAAATTCCGACCTCAAGTAATAACGTAAACTGAAATTAGATTATTGTTTATGTACACAACATAATCGTACTATTTTTCAAAATCAGTATTTATTACGGAATCCTAAAACGAAGTTACTTACTTCCTTCTTCTGCTTCAAATGTTTCACAAAATGAAGATACCATACCCCTCCTTATCTCCAAGGACCGTATAACGGAAAATTTATAAATAAATACAGATATTATAAGATCATCAATAATGCTCGATCGAGAATAAATCTAATAATTGACGAGCTCGGTGGCTCAGTCGTGAAAGACGACTTCGACACCAACGCTCGTGGATTCTATTCCCACACAAGACAAACATTTATGTGCATGAACACGTCTGTTTGTCTTGGTATGGATGTTTTAAGAGAGGTATTACATACTCGAGCTTTTTCTTTACCTTTTCCGAACACGTGCGTTCTCTTTCCCAACTGTCAAAATAATGTCTATTAAAATAAACTAACCACGAAGTTTTTACTAAAACCGGCCGGCGCTAGGCCGCATGAACTAATTGGTGGCGGAAGCACACAAAACAGGTTAGAACAAATTGCATAAAAAAAATTCATAGAAGTTTTTATGATTCATGCAAATATTTCTAAAAAGAAGCTACTAATTTGTTTCAATATCAGATTTAATGATTTGATTCAATGAGTTAGATTAGGTTTCATTTAATTTCATCTCATTAAATTTCATTTTCATTTCATATCAATAAAAAAAATCTACTGAAGACTTGGCTGTATAGCATAGTTCCCTTTGCCTACCCAGAATGGGTGAAGAAAACAAAAGAAAATCTCTGCTTATATTCTTTCATGGTTGGCGCCATTTTCCAAAAATGTTATTTGCGAGTTTAGTTGTTTGTTGCACAAAATGAGTAATTTCGACGATATTTTATTTGAATTAACACCAGCGGAACTCAGTATAATTGCACAAAATGCTTCGGAGAACATCTTACCGGAAAAGTCAAAAAGTCGCTACATATATACATACGTCGAATTTATTGCGTGGAGTGAAAAGAAAAAAGCAAGTTTAGTTTTTCAGAAAATGTTATACTTCTCCGAACTCTCAGCAAAATTAAAACCGTTATGGTCGAGGTTTTCGATGATAAAAGTATGCTGAAAATAAGGAACAACGTGGATATACGTGAATACCCAAAACTAAATGCTTTCTTAAAACGACAATCAGACGGTTTTACAACTAAAAAGTCGAAAATATTAATATCGAATGAAGTGGAAAGGTTTTGAACGAAGCTCCCGATGATCGTTATTTAGCCACAAAGGTAATTTATTAATAAATACTTATATTTTTCTTTCTTTTTATTCAGTTTACGAAATCGCAAAATACAGTCGATATATTATTTAAAAAAATATTTATCAAATCCCTTTTTAAAACCTACAAAAGGTTGCGCGCTGATTTTTGGCGTTGTTGGAGCTTGCCGCAGAGAGGAGTTAGCCAATATTACTTTAAAAGATATTGAAGCCCATGGAAAAATGCTACTAATCAAGATTCCGAATACAAAAAATAAGATATCGAGAAGCTTTGTTGTTGAAGGAGATTTTCTTAGAATAGTGCAAAAATATATGAATCAGCGGTCACAAAAAGCAAAAACCGACCGTTTTTTCCAAAATTATCAAAAAGGGAAGTGTACAGCTTAAGCAATTTTAAACAAATTTAGTAATATGCCAAAAGAAATAGCTACGTTTCTTGGTCTGCCGGATGCTGAGTATTATACTGGGCACAGCTTCAGGAGGACCTCTGCTACATTATTGGCAGATTCAGGAGCCAATTTGATGTCCTTAAAGCGACTATGAGGTTGGAAGTCAGACAAAGTTGCAGAAGGCTATATTGCTGATTCATTAAACAACAAACTTGAAACTGGGAAAAAAATCAGACAATCCATTAATTTAAAGTCCAGTCCGTCTCCTTCACATGACAATACTGAAGAGAACGTTCGTCCATCTACCTTCGTTGATAATGATAATTTATCAGATCCAATTCCATCAACTAGCAAACATTGTATAACACCTTTGACAAATATACATGAACAATCATACGATATTAATAATAGTTTGTCTCAAACAGTAAATACGCAACCTAAAACTTCCCCAGTTAGTATAAAAAACTGTACCAATTTCAATGTATATGTGAATTATAACTTTTATAAGAAATAAATGATTAGTTAGTTGAGTTTATTGTGTTTTTATTATTTTATTAAATTGCTTCATTTTTTCGCAACTGTATTAAAAATAGTTGTTCAGTACACGTGCGGAACCGTCATTGCAAAGAGTTCCGACTGTCAACCCTCAGCTTCGGCTGCGCCTCGGCTCGGGTAGACATTTGTCGGATCTCTTTGCAATGACAGGCTTTCCGCACCCGTAATGAAATATACTATTTACATCTTGGAACTTTATAGGTTTACGGTTATCGACATCTTTTTGACATTTGGTTCTGGTATGTTCTGTCGTACACTCACTGGACTTCAATTCATTCAAATTAGTTCGAACCGCTCGCTCAAACCGACAATATATCGTGCACGGATATAGACAATGCTGGACAAGATTACTGTCCCATTCTATTAAATACTTAATTGAACATGGGCTACGCACCGTAGCCGAAATAGTTATCACTAAGTTCTAACAAGCAATCCCAGTACTCCTGACTATATTATAACCGCAATATCTACATTTTGGGTAAGAAACTACTTCTACGTTTACCAGCATAAAACTAATCCTTATTTCATACAGCTTCGTTGCTGCATTATATGTTAATCAATTGGGTAGCTAGTCATTACAACATTCCCCGTGCCTGTCGAGTACCTACCTACATATGTTATTATATCTCCTCGGGAAAGCTAATTATCTTATAGAAAACCATGGCCTTACTCACGACCCCTGACCTTGCACTCTTTCTATTTGAATAAACCCTTGTCGGTATTTACCTCATGTATTTTTCTTATCAAGTAAATACTAGTCCTTCTTGCTACAGGGGCACTAACCCCTGCGACAAAGAAAGAATTCATGGCAAATTTTTCGCCTATGAAGGCTCCCCTACCCTACATCCTGCTGCTAGAGTAAAAAAAAACACCAAGCCTTTATCCTGGACGAGATTAAGCAGCTGAAAATGTTACAGCTGCTGATGAAAATCCAATCACAACAGACTTGATGGAAGCTCATTCACGGCGGGACTACACCGGCCACGTAGGAGCCAGTCAAGGATCGTCTTGTGCTTTGTAAAAGGTGATATCATCATACTAAAGAATTACAGACGGTCTTCTTTTGAATCATACTTTAAACCGGATTAAAAGGCGGGTCGTACGCTTGTATGCCTTCCAGCGACAAAAAAAATATTTTGCGGTTAAATTAATAATAACTATTGCTAGTGGGAATAAACTAAACATGGGAAACATAAAGTGATTGGAATCTGTGGTCAGCGCCGCAATTATACTTCGTTATGCAGAAATACATTATTTATACATAATAATTTCAGATGACTTGTTCGATAACAGCTTTGTTTTACAATCGCACTGCTCGCTGAGAATTCATCATGCTGGAACCGCAATGATCGTGTACTGTGCGGTTCCAGAGAAGTTTTATACCGAGAAACTCTTAAGCTGTGGAATTAACTCCCTGTTAAAGATTTCCTATTTTGATTTGCTAGAGACTAGCATGAAGTACTTCAAAAAGGAGCGGTGAAGTTTTTGAGGATGATTATGTACTTATGCATTTTTTTATACAACGTCAGACATACAAGATTGTAAGGGTACGCTCCACCTGATGTAAAGTGGTTACCTTAGTCTATGAACGCTCGCAAACATTAAGTATCGCTCGCGCGATGCCTCTTAGGAGCTTACTGGTAAGCTCACTCGCAGGTAGGACACATCAACCTTCCAGCGAGTTGTTATTTGGCCGCGGTTTTCTGTGATGTGTAGGTAGTTTCACAGACGGGCTGCATTGATGTGCCTTACCTCTTAGAAATTCCTTTTTACAGAAGAAATTACGACGGGTGAACATGCTAAAAGTAACAAAAATGGCTCGGCGTGCGTGAGAGAACAACATTACGCTTAGTCAGTTAGTTACCTACATATTTAATTTATTGTAAACTAGCTGAAGCCCGCGGCTTCGCACGCGTGAGATTTGGGCTTTTAGTAGCCTTTATTTCTTTATAGATCTCAAATTCATTCTATTTAAAAAAAAAACAAAGTCAGGGTCGTAGATGCAACCATAGAGCGATTCAATTTTCATACAGCGCTATCTATTGACCTTTACGGTAGGCAATAGGTATATATATATATTATTTTTATTACATAAAAAATGCGTAGTTATTTTATGTCACAAATATACGTCTTCTATGAAAATAATAATAATAAAAATAAAATTGACTTTGTCCTCTGAAGGGTATATATTTTCCCCTAATTTTAACACTTTTTCATATTTTACGCAGGAACCCTAAATATTTACAGGATAAAAAGTACTCTATATTCTGCTCGGAACAGTCCTCTACCTGCCAGTGAAAGTCCCGTTAAAATCGGTTCAGCCATTTCGAAGATTAGCCCGGACAAACAAACAGACAAAAAAGTTTCAAATGCGTATTTAGGCTTTGGTAACGTGAAAATAATAATATGAGCTTAAGAGCTAAGGCTTTATTTTGAAATCACAGACAGACACTTTTATTTCTATGTATGGACTAAAAACAAATAAAAATGTTCCATCATTTAAAACCATTGTTAAAAAATAAGGAATTTACATGCAATTTGATCTAACCTGCTTTGTGTGCTTCCGCCACCAATTAGTTCATGCGGCCTAGCGCCGGCCGCCACCCACCTACTACTGTTAGTAAGTGCAACATGCCGACGCTGCCATGGCTGCTCCGGTAGTCTCTGCCTCGGCTGCTGCGGTAAATTACTCTCATGAACAAACAGACTGACGTAAACCATTCCCCACTATCTTTTCGCTCACACCATCCATCCCCACCCTCAAGTCAATATAAGGGACGGCACTGCGATGGATTTGTCACTTGTGTCACATTAACGTCTACAACGCCTGATGATGCCTCGTGGGGACGCGAAACACGTGTCGCAGCAACGACCAGGCCAGTCGTGGCAGCGGTGGCGGTGGGGGTATGCGGATTCTGTTCCAGATGGCGGACGACCGCAGCAGCCGAGGCAGAGATACCCGAGCGGTCATGGCAGCGTCGGCATGTAGCACGTACTAACAGTAGTGGGTGGGTGCCGGCCGGCATTAGGCCGCACTAGGAACTAATTGGTGGCGGAAGCACACAAAGCAGGTTAGACAAATTACATGTAAATTTGACTTTCGCAAAATAAAGCCCGAATCTATTAACTAAATAAGGAATTGTTGTTACGTTCTATTTGTAAAGTACCTACTAATTAGTATTTCTATTTATGTACACGTGCGAAGCCAGGGCGGGCCGCTCGTAATATACACAAAGGCAGGTACAGCGTGTTGTACGTAGCAATCACGGTCGGTTCAGCGAAGGGCGGGCGGAATGCAAATCGAATATCGTGGAACCGAGTCGGTGCTTTGAGTTGGATTCAATGACATAACTAACATACAGGATGGAGAGACGGCAGACGGCAGACACGTCGGAGATTCTATATGTAAGTGTCAAGTTAGGGGCGGAGAATGGAGGTGTTAGAGACATTAGAGCCGAAGCCATTAGATTAGGGAAGTACCTTCATCATACAAGACGCTGGCAGTACCGACATTTGTAAATAACATGAAAGTGTGGTTTGCTCTTTTCATGCACACTTGCCGGATTCTAGGGCTCCTGACATCACCTTCTGATAGAACACGACCAATTTGATCATGATAGGTAAGTCTTGGCCTTGGCGAGCATATCACTCACCTTCGATTTCCTGATAATATAGTTATGATGGCGGAATCACTGGAGTATTTGAACACAATGCCTGAAGATCTCGACGGGGCATCCCATCAAGTATGTCTTAACAGGAACATGGAGAAAAAAAAGGATTACAATTATGTCGAATGTATATGTTGTAACCACTCCAGTTTCAGTTGAGAGCTCGGTTCTTGAAGTTGTTGAGGAGTATGTCTACCTAGGACAAACAGTACAACTAAGTACTTGTAGAGTATTAGCTGCTGTATTAGCAGCGGGGGCGATACTCTTTGTATTGTAAGCATTCATAATCCACGGTAACTACTTTACATCAGCCGGGCCGTATGCTTATAAAAAAAAGAACATCCGGTGGTATGCATGCAAAATATATTTCATAATAGAAATAAATGTCCGGAATGTATGACTCGTCAGTTCATTTGCCACCCGACTGGTATAAAAAAAGACATAAAAACAACCATCTAATAACACGTTATTCATCTATTTCATTGAAAATTCAAACGCCTCCGTGCGGGCTGCGGGCTGTAAAACTGCCGTAAACCGTTTAATGGATGGCGCTATCCCGCTCGCACGCGACACGGCACACTTTTGAATTATTAGGGTGATTACACACGGAGGGACTGTGATGCCGGCTCGTTGTCACGTCGAAAACCGTGCCGTGACCGTATCCGGCGAGATTTAACTGAGGTCACAAAAAGATGAAAGAATGACGAAACAGATATACAATGCGAAACAGGTAGGATGTAGGAGTTTGGGAACACCAAGACTAACCTGCCATGACCGAATTGGTCGTGTTTTAACAGTGGGTGATGTCAGGAGCCCTAGGAACTGGCAAGTGTGTATGAAAAGTGCAATGAATATAAGGCGCTCGTTTCTCTCTGCGTACCCCGCAAGGGACCGTGGCGTGAAGATATACATACATACTCAAAAGGATGAGAAATGTTACCGCTGCTGCTAAGACGGCTACTTATTTCGTGGGGAGCTTCACGTGCTAGAATATAACAACACTCGAGGGAATTATTATATGATCTTCTGTAAGGTCGAAGCGGTAGAAAAATATAGCAGCGGCTCTCCCTTCTCTGCTCTCAGTTGGAAGTTAATTACATAACATAAAGTTGAGTTTCTAACATCCAGTAATATATCTATTTTACACCATAACTGACCAAGGGCGTTTTGATAGCAGTCGGTTGAAGTGACAAACGATAAACATAAGATAAAAAATCTTTATTTACTATTGGGACCTCACAGGTACTTAGATACGTCTTACATTTTTGATATATAATCTTATTGTATCTTATTCAATTCTCTTATGTTACTATTTTTCTTCTTTTAATCTGTTCGCATTTCGGAAATGACCATTAGCAAAGAAGAAATCAGTCAATTAGATATTACTTTTTTTATTTTTATTTATTATTTATTAAGAAGATTTACAGCGTATTTGCAAAATAATTACAGTGTAGACACTAGATGCCAATAACAAATCTTCATAAGTATGAAACAAAATTGTTCTTGCAGTATAGCACTAAGTTGTTTTAGTAGAGGTCAACAATAGTAAACACATATCTACACATATAAATTACGTATACATGTACAAGTTCTACAGTTACTATTACATAGAATAAGTACAACAGGTTTGTAACCCATGCAGAAGCCATTACATTAGTATGAGTAGGTGCAGTGTGATCGTCTTTAGTTAGGTTGTCTGAAAAAGGATGCGGCTACGGTATGTTTAATATGGTGAGTACTTGTATTAAATACGTCAAAGTCGTATTCGGAGACACATCTATTGTACGTGTGACATGCACGGATTAAAAAGGTATTTTGCCGATAGTTAGTTGTAGCAAAGGGCACGGATAAGATTGGGCGATGCCGCAAAACTAGGAGATTTGTCCGAAATGATAGTTTGCTTAGTAATTCGGGAGAGTCCACAGAACCATTAGCAATTTTGGCTAGATAGGTAGCATCGAGAACTTCTCGACGAAGTTCCAATGGTAGAAAATGATATCTAATGCAGCGACTATCGTAATTCGCCGAGTATACTTTTGCCTTAAAATCAAGAAAACGTAAGAACCTCTTTTGTATTTTTTCAATTCGTGTTTTGTATGCGTCGTATTGAGGATTCCACACTTGTGATGCAAATTCCAAGTGGCTTCTTACATAAGCACAGTATAGAATTTTTATTGTTTTTAAAGAATGGAAGTCGCCACTTAATCTCATTATAAATCCTAACGCCTTGGAGGCTTTAGTAATCATGTGATCGATATGTTTGTCAAATAATAGTTTCTGATCATGAATAACCCCTAAGTCTCTGATTTGATCGACTCTTTTAATATTTTGTTGTAACAGCATGTAATTAAATTCAATTACTTTTTGTTTACGAGTATAAGTCATACAAAAACATTTGGAAACATTAAGATCAAGTTTGTTCCTTTCGCAATATACTTGAAACCTAATTAGATCTTGTTGTAGCTCATCTGCATCAGAGATATTGCGAACAGACTTCAAAATTTTCATATCATCAGCAAAGAGAAGTATCCTAGAGTGAAAGAAAGATGTTTTAATGTCCGAGATATATATCAGAAACATTAGAGGGCCCAAAATGGAACCCTGCGGTACTCCCGATGGGATAGAACTCCACTTTGATATGAAGCCGCGCAAAACAACAGCAACATTACAATAAGTACTCGTCAGCATATTGGTTCATTAATGATATCATACGGAACTCCTCTTTCACGTGATCCCGTTTCCTGATCCACTAGTGTCATACTGCTATCTAAGCCTGAGGGTTTGGCAAAGATACTGATTTTGATGTGGAGCGACCGCTATCCGAAATCTACAACCGACAGGTACCGGTCTGGGTTCAAATCCTGGATATGTATTTTCGGATTTATGTACTTATTTGTAATTATTACTTGCTCGGCGGTGAAGGAAAACATCGTGAGGAAAGCCGCTCGTCCAAGAAATTATATTTCGAAATATGTGTGACGTAAATCAAGAAAGGTCTGGTTTCCCTGTAGGTTGTAGCGGTCTGACAGTCGCTTGATGTAAAAATATCCTCATCAACTCCTTAGGCTTAGGTAGCGGACTCCACAAACCCTAATGAATTAGGAACCGGGATCACTACAAATGTGAAGTTCCGTATGATATCATATTGTACCAATATGCTGATGTGAATTTATTGTAATATCTCTATCTATCCATCTATAACTTCACGCCAAATCCCTTGCGAGGTAGGCTGAGAGAACCAAGCACCACGTGACTCGATCCTTACATACCTCACTCACTTCTTTAACATTCATTGCTCTTTTCATGCACGCTCGCAGGTTTCTAGGGCTCCTGACATCACCTTCTGAGAGAACACGAACATTTTGATCATGGTAGGTAAGCCTTGGCCTTCCTCTGCTCCTACATCCTTCCACTTTTGTATTGTATATCTGCTTCGTCATTCTTTCAGCCTGCATTCTTTCTACATGTCCGAACCAAGGAAGCATGCCCCTTCTTATTTTAACACCGACGCTCTCTTTCAGACCAACTCTGCTTCTAACCTCATTGCGAACCATCATTGCGAATACGATCTACAAGCGTTATGCCACAATTTTGCGCAACGCTCACATTTCAACCGCGTTTTCATTCCATTCTACTTTCATGCTCTCTCTGCCATACCCAGCTCTCGCTTCCATAAGTAAGCGTTGGGAGTAACACTACATTGTGTATAGCCAGCTGTGCCTTCTGGCTCAGGTTTTTACTGCCAAGAAGTTTTCCCAACGCTCCATTCACACTATTCCCAGCACTCACTCGCCTTTCCACATCTGCGGTGTACGTTCCATCCCTGCTGAAAGCGCATCCATGATATACAATCTCGTTCACTTGTTCCAACACTTCATCATCTACCGTAATCCTTACATTGGTTCTGGTTTCTTCTCTTTTAAATACCATTATCTTTGTTTTCTTCGCATTCAATAGTAAGCCTTCCTTCATATATTCGTCTTATGTAATATAATTGTCAATTTTAATGAATGAGATTAACTATTAGAAATAAGATTCCTCTGTTGTTTAAGTCGGGGTCTAGTCTGCGGATGGGTCTAGCTCCGTGTGTAGCAAGCCTTATGGTTTTATGTCATCTATACGCAGGTTTCAATTTGAGAAGAAGCCATTTTATTATTATCAGCTATTCTTACTCGGCGGGCGTGGTGCGACATGACGTCACTACCGGCGCGGTACTTAGGTATTATTAGCGTATTATTTTAATGACAGTGTATGTAGTTAATCGAAGTGTAGGCTGTTATTGACGGTGCTTATTATATTGACGGGCTCGATAGCCGTGGGTTCGATTTCTACGTGATATAGATACTTGTATGCATGAACATATCTGTTTGTCTGTTAGGCTCTTCGAAGAGGTTTTGTAAGGCAATGACGAGCTCTGACGACCAATGGTGAATGCCGCTACTTTGACACCAACGGTCGTGGATTCGATTTCCACAGGACAAACATTTTCATGTATGAACATGTCTGTTTGTCTTCGCCTGCATATTTTTAAGAGAGGTAGAGTACATCAAAGCAGCTGCTTTGGAGTTGCTGTGTTAGCAGCAGAGACAGCATCGCGCGAGTGTTACTTAATATGTTACAATGGTGTTCTGATCCATATGCAGGTTTCCTTACGTGCTTCTCCTATGGAATTCTGGATATGTTGACGCTTTGCATCCCTTCAGGCTCTATGGAGTAAGTTATTTTTTAGATGTCGGGTGTTAACCAAGGAGCAGGATAATGTTTGACACGGACTGGCTTAACAGGAGCATGTTTATCATAAACTGAAAGAAGTATTTAATTGAAAGCAGCCAGTTTGGAATCAACATCATTAGCAGTTAGAGCAGGTGCCCAATCAGTTTACGGGTTATAAACACAAAGCAATAGAGCAACATACTTTTAACGTCTACGTTTAACAAATAATAAATACTGTCACCTTTGTAAATTCACTCAGAGAACTTATGAATATGTCAGTTTTCCCTGCTATTTTATTGAGGGTGATCAGAGCGCATGTCAGCGGGGCTTTATTTTGTAGGTTGGTCCACCCGCAAGCCACTGCAGAGAAGTCACTTACCAAAGAATAGTGATCAACGCCCTTGTAGTTAGTTACGCACATTCCAATGGTTTTGGTTTAGAGGACGGCATCTAAACGATGCAAAAATTAGGTCATGTGCTGAGAAGGCAGGAGCATGAACTTTGTCCGTGCGATGAACTTCAAGGGAAGTCGATCCAGAAAAGATGGTGGCCCATTATAAGGGAAGTGAGTAGGACTGAGATCAAGGTATTGTAGATCAACAGAGAGTAGCAATGACCGGACTACAGAGTACGTCATTTTTACGAGGCACGTAAATTACCCATCAGAATCGTATGTTCAAATCGTGGAGAGAGCTCACTGATCAAGATCAGCAAGATCTTAAACGAGTAAAAATAATAATTAATATTGAGAGACGGGCTGTAGTACACGTCAAATAACACCCTTGAATGATGTAGACTAACGTCCAAAAATAAATGCTCAGCCATGCAATTCTCTAAGCGACTCGTAATGGCTGTGTGCGTCGCTGTGATCACAGATGTCACAGCTTTGACATCGTCTACTGCAATCACGGCTTTTTATTTGGTATTCTATAAGGCTGTAAGCGTACGCGAGGCTGTTTGCCTTGTAGAATTCCAACTCCAAACGCAGCCTTGCGGCGCTAGTGTCGTACAACCATGAAAAGCGACACTGCTTGCAATTTTGTGTTCGAGGCTAATATAACAGCCGATGTTTCCGAGGATGTAAGGATGTTTGCTCTTACAAACAGGAGCAGGAGGAGTCTGGGATGCAGGTGAGGGCATGGAAACAACTTGATACGGGATCATCATGGTGTTATGTTGGTGGTTCACCTGGTGGTGAACACGAACTAAAACACAACTACAAATATAAAAAAATAAGACAATAGTATTAATTGTTAAACAAAATAAGATATGAAAAATAATGCTATGTAATACATGTGCACAAATCACTATCAACCGCTTGTCTATACCTATATAGGTGTGGGAAATGCATTATTTTAGTCAACTTCAAAAGTTTCAATAAGACACAGTAAACACAGTGAAAAAAACAAAATTAATACGTTCAAAAATATTCAGGCAAGTAGAGTGGGTTGGAGAAGAAACATATGCTGTTATTGATTGACCAGACCTGAGAAAGCTATAGTGAATAACGCGACCACCAAACAGTTACCATTACCCTTTTATTGGTAAGCTTTGCTTTAGGGCACTATTGCGGTGTTTGACCTGGGGTCAACCATTGTATTTTTCGCTTACGGTTACCGTAAAGAATCCACTTTTCGTTACATGTCACATTTTTGAAGTGAAAACTTTAGCAGCGGTGTGCACTTTCTGGGATGAGTAAAAAATGTTAAACTCGCGTCAGGACACGTGACCCTGATCGAAAATTCGTAAGATTTTGGTGAGAATTAGAATTTAAGTTCGCTGCAGCGCTAAAATATTAGTTACCTCTAATTAAACAATTAAAACATGAAGCGCTAGATCGTTCATAGGGCATTATTTTCTCGCGACCAAAACGTTGTAAGCGCCATGAAATTCTTGGCGCTTACGCGTATCGATCAACGTAGTTAATCAACATCGTTGTTTGGTTTAAGCGGCGCAGGGCGCTTGCGCGAGTGCGCGTGTGGGTGCTTGTGTGTTTGTACTACAGCCTGCTACGCGTATCCACGGATGGTGTCTGCTGATGGCTCGACCGTCTGTATACTTGTAAAATTCGTGTATATAAAGTGTTTAAAATATGGAAATTGAACAAAGTGCAGTACTTTTATACTGATAAATAGCAATTCGTGCGAAATTATTCCATTCCAAAATATTCAAAAATGCAAATGCAAACATTAATGTACAAGTTTTCACTTCTACCGGCACTCCCGGAGTGCAACACTTTTTTATATTTCCTAATAAATATTAACACTGGCATCTAACTCACATAAGACAGCATGGAGTTCTTCAAGAGTGACACCCCTGGTGTTGCAAATATCCATAGGTTACGGTGACTGTTTACCAACAGGCAGGCCGTATGCTTGATTGCCACCTTAGTGATATAAAAAAATAAAATAAAGAAATGGAAAAGAGAGTCATTAAAGTAACCAAAAGTTAAATGACTAGAGAACTTCGATCTCATGACTTATACGTAATAGCAACGCGATTAGCCTCTACACCATTGCTGTTACAAATAACATGACGAAATTTAGTATCACATATGTATACGTTGATTGCACGTTATAATTACACCGATTAGGCCCGACAACATCCGATAACACACGATGACGTCGCCCACGTACTAACTTCGAGGTGGTAACTTTTCTTTGTGGCCGGCTGTACATATTTATCACTTGTTCGGCGATGAAGGAAAACGTCGTGAACCCATACGTCCAAGAAGATATACTTCGAAAGACATGTGACCTAACCTAAGAAAGATCTGGTTTTCCTCTGGGTTGTGGAGGTATGACGCAGTCGCTTCATGTAAAAATCAGGGTCTTCGCCAAATCCTTAAGTTTAGGTAGTGGACCCCGCCAATCCTAATGGATTAGGAAACGGCATAACGCACGGAAGAAGCCTGATTTTTACCTGGAGCGACTGCCGTCAGACGTCGACAACCTTGAAGGAAAAAAAAATCTACTTCTTTCTTTCTTTCTTATCACACGTCTTTTGAAATATAATTTCTGGGACTAGGTTTCCTCACGATGTTTTTCTTCACTGGCGAGCAAATGATAACTCCAAATAGTATGTATTTGGAATGTATTTGGAATTATCATTTGCTCGCCATAATTTCGATAAAATGAATTTAACATGCCTCCGCCCGATTTCGAAGCGGGAACCAGTCGGTTAATATGCCGATTATTCATTAACTGGGCTACACTGCTCAAATAAATAAATATGTATAAGTTGAATCGATATATCTTTGCTCACAGAAATAGCTAATAAAACACCGGTTTCTTAAGCAGTCAGTACCCGTTATATACGTTTTCCCATACATTTCGCGGTCGTATACGAAAAATATAAAGGCTGCTTAAATACAATAAGTGCCATCCTTAGATAATTACTAACTGACAAACAAAGAAACGCTCAATGTTACATTTCAAATTCGTTATATTGTGAAGCGTGGGCGTGCCTGGTGACGCACGTGCGTCATTGAGTGTACCTTTTACCAAATGAAAATAAACGTACATAGCAAACAGTGTAATCACTTCATCGGCATCATCCAACCTTATAGAATAACCTAACCTCTATTTATCTAATATAAATGATATTTATCGTTTCTTAAAATTTAGTTATTAAATAAATTTAAATTTAAAAGAATGACGAAGCAGATATACAATGCAAAAGTGGAAGGATGTAGGAGCCGAGGAAGGCCAAGACTTACCTACCATGATCAAATTGGTCGTGTTCTATCAGAAGGTGATGTCAGGAGCCCTAGAAACCGGCGAGCGTGCATGAAAAGAGCAATGAATGTTAAAGAAGCGAGTGAGGTATGTAAGGATCGAGTCGCGTGGCGCTCGGTTCTCTCTGCCTACCTCGTAAGGGATTTGGCGTGAAGTTATAGATAGAATAAAATTTAGTTTTGAGGTTAGTTTTCGTTGGCGGTGGGATATCATTCCAACATTCGCTTGTGAAGTAGCGAAAACTGCGAATGAAAGCTCCAGTTCTATAAGAGTAACCCGTTAATGTGCCTCAAGTAGATAGAGTACTCCATCCTTAGTGGAATGGAGACGTTATTTTCGAAACTAACCTATTCTATTAGTGACTTCGGCTGGATGAGCCGCTTCCCCTGGAGCGTGGCGGCCCGGGCGACTTAAAATGCCTATAGTGTGGCCAAGCATTCTCTCGCGTTAACTAATGCGCGACCGCGGTTAGAAAAAGTGAAATTTCTCGAGTAATTGATAATTATATTTTATGAAATATACATCGTTGGAAAGCTGATATTCCAATACTACTAATATAAAAAGAACTCGTAGATAAAATACCTTTATCATTCCTTAGATGTACGATATATCGAGACATTTAGCTTATAAGTCACGACGCCGCGAACATTTTTACTTCATACACTGCATTCCAATTCACTTTGTACTTTTTCGGGAGATATATTCAATTGAACACTCTTTTATAACCACGTGAAACTATTCAAATGTCTAATGTATTTATTATAAAAATGAAAACAAGCACATTCTAGTGGGGGAGTTTAGGTGACTTCAGTCCACTTCAGTCCATTGATATGAACAGATATTTATTACACGAAATTAATGAACAATCGCTAAAAAGTAATTTTAGAAATAGATTCCTGGATAAATTTGCCACAAGATAATATTTATTACACTCCTAATAATAATTAAACATAAACACATTTTACAAATAAATTTCGTACGACGGACATGTCGAAAATGCCGGCTTCACTATTTTTGAATGTTTTTTCACGAATAATATCCCGTTATTCACTAAAAGTAATAGAATAACTTGAAAGAACACAAAATTTCCAAAAGATTGAAGCTTATTACATGTAAAAAGCACTGACTGTTTATTTATAACAAACATTTTTATCGGAATCCATTACACACACAGCAATATCAAAATGGCGCGAAACGGAAAAATGTACCGACTCACTCTGATTTAATTTTTTTACTGGTCTTCGGAGCAACAGGTTGGTCAAAACCGACCTTATTATAAACTGAAATAACCATAGACAAGGTACAAACATTTACAAGCTAGCCAAACGAATAATACGGAAGAACCAATGAAATAAAAGTGGGCCAAACCGTTACGCACATATACGTGCCTAGCACACTACAGCCCATTTTGCCTTAGGCACGTATACGGGCATAACACGCTCGAGGGGTTAAGACACACTCGTGTTTGGACTAAGAAAGCGTAGCCGAGATCGGAAGCTAGTTAACTATATTAGTAGTAGCAGCTGTGACGAAAAATCTATCGAGATGTTTTGACAAGCAGTCTTTTGTTTCCTTAAAGTTATGCCTCAGTGCCCTTCAATATTCACCTTTATTTTGGTGGATACGGTGACATTTTTAAAAGATCGTGCTCTGAACTGGAACGGCATTTAGGTTGGAATTGGAAATATTATCATAACATGTGGTGTGAACTGACAACCGTTGTCTTCAGCCGTTTGCCTATCAGAAGAAATTCCTTGTGAGCACCCGTTGATGAGAAGAAAGGGTGCATTATATACACGCAAATAGGATTTTGAAGAGGGAAAAGTGTTTAACAAGAGATCCTTCTTGAAATGAAGGTGAACGCACATTCAGCTTTATTAAATCAATAAATAACATCGAAGTAAAACAATTACCGAGTGACGTGCCGCCGGCCGACCGACCCTTACACTGCGTCTGGATCATATATGAGAATTTATGCGGTATCTATACTTCAACAAATTGACGACTCCTGGTTGAACTATGAGGAAATGACTTCTTTGAGTTTTAGAGCAGTGGTTGCCCAGTGGATAAGGCCTATTGATCAATTGATAACCGATTCGAATCCTGGCGGAGGCATGTACCACTAACTGTGTTTGCTGTGTTTTCGAATTTATGTACATATTTATCACATGCTCGGCGGTGAAGGAAAACATCGTGAGGGAAAGCTCACACCTCTGAGAAATTATATTTCGAAAAGCGTGTCATTTAACCTAAGAAAGACCTGGTTTCCTCTCTGGGTTGTGGAGGTCAGAGTAGCTCCATGTAAATATCAGTATCTTCACCAAATTCTTAGGCTTCGGTAGCGAACCTATTCGATCCTAATGCATTAGGAAACAGGACAACGCAAAGAAGAAGAAGAAGGCTGCTTTGAGTTTCAGCAATTGGATCATCGTCAGTTAATAAAACCAACCTCACCTGTATAGGATGAAGTTGGGCTTGATATGATCCCATAAACTTGTCAACATCTTTAATCTTCAAGTTTATTTATCGCAAGCTACACGCCATATCCTGTTGGGTGATGACACGATGTTATGTTTGATTATTATTTCAACGTATACAATAGCCCCTCTATAAGAACCTTTGCTCTATGGACACATCTTTTCTTTCTGGTCCTCCCTATTACTCTGGTTTTGTAGACCAGTAGAGGTCTAATCTTTGCAATGCGCTACTTGTCACTTGTTCACGAGCAATTTTTTTCTAGTAATATTCAGGAACTGCCGATGCAATCTTTTTAGGGTTCCGTACCCAAAGGGTAAAAACGGAACCCTATTACTGAGGCTCCGCTGTCCGTCCGTCCGTCCGTCCGTCCGTCCGTCCGTCCGTCCGTCCGTCTGTCACCAGGCTGTATCTCATGAACGAATGAAGTTAGACAGTTGAAATTTTCACAGATGTATTTCTATTGCCGCTATAACAACAAATACTAAAAAATAGAATAAAATATAAATTTAAGGGGGCTGCCATACAACAAACGTGATTTTTTTGCCGTTTTTATCGATAATGGTACGGAACCCTTCATGTGCGAGTCCGACTCGCACTTGGCCGATTTTTTCTAAATAAATAATGTGAATAGAGAGATGGGAATACTTAGCAGAACAAATCAGTTGAGAATGCGCAAGCTTGCATTGGCAGAGGAACACCTGGCTCGTCAATTATATAACAATTTAATTATTTTTTTAAAAACTTTGTCGGCCATTTTGATCATGTTCCAGGAAAAATGATATTGGTTTTTAAGTCATTCCTATTCTACTTTTTAATTTACTTTTCACATCTGAAATAATTTTTTTTTTTTATTTGTCGGCCAATTTGACCATGTTCCTTAAGAGATAGGAAGTTGGTTTTTCAAACATTACTATTCTACTTTTTTATGCTGAATCTGAATCTGTAGTCAAAATTCGAATATTCGAATATCGAATAACACACACAGAAAGACAAACGCACACACAGACAAACGCACACGCAGACACACAGCCAAACATATAGATTTCATATAGGAACGGTGTTCCTGAAAAAAGCTAAAAGGCACAGCAACATAACGCCGTGCTGATTCCAACGCTTAAGTATGGAAGCGAGAGATGGGCTTAACAGAAATAGAGAGAGAGAGAGAGAGAGAGCACGAAAGTAGTAAAATAATATGGAGTTCTTAAGCGTTAAGATGAGGTTCTTAAACGTTAAGATACAGTTCTTAAGCAAAAACTGTAGCGGCACGCTTGCCGAGCCAGTTCGCTATGAAGATGTAAGAAAGGCAGTTCGTCTGAAAGAGAGTATCGATGTTAAGACAATAGGCATACTCCGTTGGATCGAGCATTTAGAAAGAAACCACGTAGAATGTATTAAAGAAGCGTGAAGTGTGTAAGGATCGAATCGCGTGGCACTGGTTCTCTATGCTTATCACGGAATACACATGCCGATGAAGACGTATATAAGCACTTGTGTGTATATTATATTTTTGTACTTGTAGGGTATTGTGTATTCTACATAGTATAGAAAGGAGGGACGCATCAAAACAGACAGCCCGGGGAATTAATTCTCAGAAAACCTCAGCTAATTAAAAACGCCCTCGGACTCTTGTGTTCCTGCGCGTGAGTGAAGTCACCAGTATGTTCACAAGCAGTTGCTATGTTAGAGATGATATCGCGCAAGTAATACTTAATGTATTGCAAGCGTTAACCGGCTACGGTAACCGCTTTACATCAGGTAGGCCATATCCTTGTATACCTCCCGACGTTGTATAAAAAAAAACGATCTCTGACTTTGTTAGTAAGTTAAACGTGCTACACGACGGTACTGATCGACTTATATATTGTGTCAATTGCTACAAACTTCACTAACTACCGTGTAACATTCGCCGCGCGCTGTGCCAACTTAATATACTTACTCTCTTGGTTTACTGTCACACACATTTTAGCCGGAAAGCAATTTTTATGAGATAATCAAATTCCCCATCAATAAAAGCTTAGGTCAAGCTTGCGTCGTCCCGTTCCCCTGGGGTGATCGCAGATGAAGCCTTTATACCCCTTCCGGCTAAAGGCCCCAAGGTGGTGTCTTAGTCAGTAGAAATCTGACTAAACAGTTCGGCCTTCTGAAATGTTATCTCTGCAAGATCTCACCACCAACCAGTTTCTCCCGTCCCGTTGCCTGCACGTCTGTGATTAAATCTTGGAAGATAAATTTAACCCACTTCCCATTATTTGATTGAGCTGAAACTTCAAATACTTATGTAAGATTGGCGTAATATAGTACCAAAGATATAAGGAAACCCAAGAAACATCAACCTGAAAATCCCGACTGAATATAGATTTAAAGTTATGTTTTGTACAAATGGTTATATATTTTTTCATTACAAGGTACAGAAGAGTACTGAACATCAGCAGTCCGCATTCCGATTTATACTTGACAGTTTTTATTGAAAGCAGTATAATAATGTAGAGTCAATCGCACTCTCCTTTGTCTAGTATTAGTTATTCATTATTTTCACGGTCCACCGACCTGATATAACGAGCACGTGTTTCTTTTTTGTCCACTCGCGGGGAAAACTTGTAGTAGGGTAGGCTGGGCTGCGTCTCGTTGGTTACCGACTGCGTTCTAAGATGTAGGGTGCTATTATTGACTGTTAACAATAAACCATAAGGAAGACCTTTGTCAACTCTCTAAACTTACATACACGTGAAGCATCCCGTCGAGCACTCACGTGCGCAGTGAACACAACAACCGTGGTAACAGAACGTCAGGAGGCATACAACCTTACGGCCTACTTGATGTCAAGCGGTTACCATTTTATCAACACTTACAGCAATACATTAAGTATCGTTTGCGTGATACTACCACTACTGCTAACACAGCGGTTCCTGAGAGCTGGTAATCCTACTCACACGCAGGAACACAACAACCCTCCAGGGAGTTATTATTTGCTTGCGGTTTTCGGTGAGGTGGAGATATTTCTCTAAATGGATTGCTTTGATTCGCTGTACCTCTCTTAACCCTTCAGACCCGATAGGCATTACGGCCATAAATCACGAAACCCCGGGTGGTCTCAAGGCCACTTGAAATATGAGCCGGCGGCCCGTCATAAAGCATTGTTTAAATAACGACAGACAGTTGTTTACACTTAGAAGCATTTGCGGCACTTATTTCGATTGTTGAATAGTGTATGTTTGATAATAAAACTTCAAATTACTAATTTGAATGTTTGTATAATTTGTTATAGGCATTTCAAACAGAGCCGATGAAATACTCCTACTTATTTCAGATAAATGAATATAAGTTCAGATCGTGTTATAATTTTTGATTAGCGTCTTTGTATATTTATACGACAATGTACATAGTTTACATAAATCGAAAAATAATAGTACATATTATATATAGAAAATAAACATTCGCATTTGAAAATTGAGTTTGAAAATCGGATTACGAACGACGCGCCGTACTAATTTTTCAAACTTTTCCTATAAAATAGTACATAGGAGCTATATATTTGATTTTTACCTCATTTTATAGATAATCTATTCAGCTACAATACGATATTTATTTATTTTTCGACAATAATAAAATTTTACACAATTAGACGAAATATTCACGAAGGAAATATGCAATTTGAAAGTACCTACCCGTTACGTAATATATTTTTTTTCTCATATATAAACTCACTAAACCACATTATTGTTGGCATTTCCTATCATAAAACAATATAAACTAACATAAAAAAAAATACACAAACATACCTGTTTATACACCGAAAAACATAAAAACACGAAAAACACTCCACAAAAAACTTTTCCGTCAAGGCCCGGCGACGCCGCCGTTAGTACTGACGCTTTGAATTTACAAATTTTTGTTTTAGCCACTAGAGTATCGTGGATTTTTGTTGGCATTACTGGAATGACACGCTACATTATAAAATCAAGTAACAAGCCATTCTAGTCACACAATCGTCACAAATAAAGTTTAAAACTACCTAAAAACCATTGATTTATGACGTTTTGACAGGTGGTCATATATGACCAGTGGGGTTTTACGGTACTAATTTTACTGGTCATATATGACCTGTGGGTCTCTAAGGGCTAACCACTCCGCAACCGGGCTCGTGTTCTGTGAAACGAGATAACTGTATGAAGAAGAGAGTTCTGTACCTAAAGAATACTATGGGAACCCTAACACTAATGCGTCGCCGTCCATCCGCCTGTGCGGCCGTCGGTTTGTCCGTCACAAGGATGTATGTATTAAACAGTAGGTAATCTATAGACCATATACCATATACATACCAATAGTACCTACCATCAGTATAAATACAGATTATAGAACGACGGTATGTATGCAAGAATACGGCCCGCCTGATTGATGTGAATACATGAAGAAAAAATCGTGCGTTGCAACCCCTCTTTAGGAGCTTACTGGCTCCTTTGATGCCCCCTCTCTTTTAAAACATCCAGACCAAGGCAAATAGACATGTTGAGGCACACAAATGTTTACCCTATGTGGGAATCGAACCCACGAGCGTCGGTGTCAAAGTAGCAATACTAACTACTCCTCTAACGGATTCTTCAAAATAGAAGCATAATCATGACGAGCTAATCACGGTTTCTGATATCACTCTGTATATTATCACCTGGTTACCAAGCATTAGAGGACATGGCCTGATTGAAATGACACGCCGACATTGCGTCTCTTAAGAAAACTCTGGAGCAAGCAATGGCTAAATTTCCCGTGGAAACAGTGTGTTAATCCATAGATTCAGTCAAAGGTGACCGTTTCGAATAGAATCATTTTTTTAATTTGTTGCTGAGACTTCCATAAATATCCACATATATAAGATTTATGAAGATTACATTACTTCATAAAAAATTCATTACCTCAAGTGTGTATTCCCAAAAATGTATTTCAGTATGTGCATCAGTTGTTTACACACAAACAAGCTTCACTTACATTGGGGCTGAATGGCGCTGTGTATTTTTTTTTACTCGACGTCGGAAAACAAGCATATGGCTCAATTGACGTAAAGCGGTTACTGTAGCCTATGCACGCTTGTAACACATTAAGTATCACTTGCGCGATGCCTCCCCTGCTGCTAACACAACAACTCCTTAGGAGCTTAGTGGTGACCTCACTCACACGCCGCGCAGGAATACAACAACCCTCTAGAAAGTTGTTATTTGGCAGCGGACTGCTTAGAAGCGCCCTACCTCTCTTAAAAATTTGTCCAACTTATTATTACGTATTTATTATATTTGGACTTGTTTGTTGTTGTTAAAACCTAATCTTTATCTAGGCCTACAGTTTTTTACACTAGAGCCTTTATTTACCGAGCTCCCAATTAAGGCATAGCTATTAGTATTAATTAGCTGAGAGGAGGGTAACTAATTTAAAATCATTGCCGTACCCGAAACGGGCAGATACATCCAAGATAGGTTTCTGGGGAAGTACCTCCACCTCACATAACGCCGCAGCTAAATAACAACTATGAGTTGTTGTATTCCTGCCTGTGAGGTCACAAGTAAGCTCCTAAGGGGTTGCTGTGTTAGCAACAGAGGAGGCATCACACGAGCGATACTTAAACTATTACGAGCGCTTATAGGCTAAGGTAACCGCTTTACATCAGGTGGGTCGTATGCTTGCATGCCTCCCGACTTGTATTAAAACAAAGTGATATCCAGTATCCATCACGTATCCAGTTTGTGTGCGGAATAATATCGTGGCTTGATTTGTTGCCTTTTAATATGGTCGTCTCGATTCTGCGCGGTTCATGACTGTCCGTCGCTGATGTCTACCCAAGGTCTGAATACCAGCGCCAGGTCTCGTGCTGAGTCTTAGTGTTGGTCGCTGCGACACACATTGTAGAATGCTATTCTATGAAAGTGTTATATTGTTAACTGATGTTTGATGAAGTGAAATGCTCCTTGGTAATGTTTTTAGTGTTGTAGTGCGCTGTATAGTAAACTTTATTTCTTCTTATTTCGACTCTGCATTTACACCATACTTCAGACTGTCAAGTTCAGTGTTCTTTTAACTGGTATTCTATCGTTTAATACATAACAGTTCGATTAAACGCGAGAGTTCATTTGTGGACAGTGAACTTAAACTCATCCATTAGGTACTTCATACTCCCCCGCATAAGTCGGTGTGACACGACCCAGCCTCGCAGACAAGTTACCAATCAAGATGGCCGTCGATATATCTGAGCTGTGATTGGTCAGCGCAGTGAAAGGCGTGCGTACGCGCAGCCTTGCACACACCCATGACCGGTTTTTGGTGACAACGTCATTCTATTTAGGCGTGTCTTACACATTGTTTGGCATATTTTATATTATAAGAGACTTCTCATCATTAGCGTCGATGGTCGCTACACCTCCACGTGGTGCACCTCGTTACTTAACAGACGGAACGATCAGGCGTGTCATCCGCGGCGTAACTGTGGATACATTCACATAGCAGAAGACGATAACCAAATAACAAGTTTTGGAGGACCGTTGCGTTCGAACGAGTGTGCGAAGTTACCAGTAAGTTCCTGAGGAGATGCTGTGTTAGCAGCGTGGATGGTGACGCGTGATAGGTACTCCTTGTGTAACACGTGCCTTTACATCAGGCGGGCCGTAAGCATTATGTAATGGATGGGTCAAATGCACTAACAGTCGAAACATAATCATACAAACATCTGTTTAATATGTAATGAGAAAACCTGTAGAAAGTTTTTAAAGAGAGTTAGGGTGCAACGAAGCAGACCGTCTGAGAAGTACCTCCACCTCGCAAAAAACCACAACCAAATAACAACTCTCTGGAGGGTTGGTGTGTTCCTGCGTATGTGTGAAGTCACTAGTAAACTCGTAAGGAGTTGTTGTGAAGAAGCAGAGGTGACATCGCGCGTGATAGGCCTAGTATATATATATAGTGACCTTACTAACACGCCAACCCTTCAGGGAGCTATTATTTGACTGTGGTTTTCTGTAAGACGGAGGTACTTCCCCAGATCTTACTTACTTTATTTCAGTGCTTTGATGTGGCCTACCTCTCTTAAAAATACCCACTAACTGAATCAGATAGACATGTTCATGGACACAAATGTTTGTCCTGTATTGTATTGGGTGTTAAAATTTCGAGAGATTGGCCCATGACCAATGAAGTAGAAAGTCTCTTGCGGGGTAGGCAGAGAGAACCGAGTGCCACGTGACTCGGTACTCCTACCGAATTCTCTAGCACACTTTAATAATAACAAAAGTAAGACAATAGGTAACTATTACCCACGTGAGTACACGGAGTTGGTCTTCCAACCATCTTCTACCATCTTCCACCTTAGCGTAGTTGGCTCGAGGAAAAAAGTGGAAGATTGCGAATGATCTAAAGAATAGATCTAAGATTCGTTAGTTCGGACATGTTCCGATATGTTAAGAAACCCATATAGACAATGCGAAATTAGAAGGATGTAGGGGCCGAGGAAGGTCAAGACTTACCTACCGTGATCAAATTGATCGTGTTCTATCAGAAGATGATGTCAGGAGCCTTGGAAACCGGCGAAAGTGTAGGTATAACAAGAACTATGAATGTTAAAAAGGCGAGTAACGTGTGTAAGGATCGAGTTATGTGGTGCTCGATTCTTTCTGCCTACCGCGCAAGGCTCCAGCACTAGGTACGTTTTAGTAATGGCACAATGTCGTGCCATCGTCCTATATCTTCTCACCAAGTTCCTTGTGGAGCAGACAGTGCGAACCCAACGCAATAGGACTAGTTCCTCACATACCACGCTTTAACATTCACAGCTCGTTTCATTCGTTCACGCCCACTCGCCAGCTCCTAGAGCTCCTGACATCTCCTAACAAAACACGACCAATTTAGACAACATCAAATTAAATGAATAATTATACTGAACAAGAGGTGAGACGGCCGGCGGTGGCGACGCTTCTTCTTTTGACAATTATCTAGTTTGCTACATCATTAGGATTAGCGGGGTCCGCTACCCAAGACCGAGGATTTGGCGAATATACTGATTTTTACATGTAACGACCGCCGTCAAACCTCCTCCGCCAATTCGCAGTTGAGCAGCGTGGTGGAGTATTTTTATGAGTAAGTAAAAACCAACCCTTACTCATCCCACTGCAGAGATACGGGTCTCCCTACAATCTTAGAGCATACAAGCCTAATTTGCTTGGAACCAGCTGTTTTTCTAAGAAAATAAAATAAATTGGCAGAACACTGGCCGTGTTTTCAAGCCGCCCGAGGGCGACTGACTTACTCGTAGCTTAACGACTGTCATCTATTAACAACAGCCGGGACCGCCGGCTTAACGTGCCCTCCGAAGCACGGAGAAACTCGAGATGGTAAACATTTGCGCGTTCGGTTAGAGAAGACACGCACAACGGCGCTCTTGGTACAGAGCAACCTTCAAAGAAATTGTTATATGGCTGTAGTTTTCTGTGAAGTGGAGGCACTTCCCCAGTTGAGCTGTGTTTAACGACTGTAATCTCAACGTGCCCGCTGACAGAACGGAACTCGAAACAATGAAACCCATCTATAGACAGGCTTCTATCGACACTGTTTAACCTGTGTATTCGATAAGACTGACATCGACGTCATAGAATTGTTTATGTATTAATAATATTAACACTTGTCTTTGTAAAACCCTTAAAATATGTCTGGCGCTCATTGAAATCCGTTTATCTAGTGTGTACCTCTCAAGCACAGCATCCCAGTCCAGTGATCCCGTCGTCTGAGTGAGTGGCGGGTGCGCGCCCTGATACGCGGATAATGTCTATAAGAATCATCAGGAGTCGGTGGCCGGGGCAGCCGCCGACGCAGCGCGGTGCGCCCACAGATATCATTAATCCTGTAATTTGTTGCTCGCCAATCTCGCCACGTCTGATGTGATTCTCGACGCGGTGCCACTGCACGCACGCGGTACGGTAAAATGACGGAACGAAAAATATATTTGCCACGGTCCCACTACATGACTTGTGCATGCATTACATACCAGTGAGGTATATATCTTACGGCAAAGATGTTAATGTCAGCATTTCTGTTCAAATCTCAAGGCTATAATACCGATATATATAATGTAAGTTAAAAAGATATAAGATTAAATATTCTTTATTGACCAGTGGGCAATCTTGGGCGTATAGACACTAGTCTTATATTTTTTGAAACAAAGCTAATTGTGTTCTTGTATATATAAATAGTTTAAGTTTTTTTTTTGTATTTACCAGGATTTCTAAAATTGGCGAAGAATAAAAATGGCCAAAGAAACTTGCCAAATACGTCGTTTTCATTTGATATTGTAATAAGTCTACGTCACTATAACTATACATTAATAATTATGACGTCAAGTGATAAATATATTAATCCACGCGCATGTCACTTCTAAACATTTTTGTCAGTCAGATATTCATCAATTTTATAAGTCCTTTTACAAAAAGTATTTTTGATGTGCCTTTTGAAGACACCGACAGAATAGGACAGAACTGTTTCAGACAATTCATTATTTGTAGAATCCGTCCGTCCGTCCGTCAGTCCGTTTTCGTAGGTAAAGGTAAGATACTGAGAGGTAACAGTGAGGATATTTATAGATATTCAAAATTGTGATATGATGACATTCCATTTTTATATAACATATGACTTGTGGAGTCGATGGTGGAATTGGTGTTGAGATCTTCAGTCAAGATGACAAAGTCCTGGAGGAGAAGATTAGGCTCGCGTCCAAGGAGCCTGGTAGGGTATCGCACGTCGCGAAATTTCCTCCGAAATTTTCAATAGATTGGGCATGAGGTTCTTCAAAAAGGAGTTCATGATATGTGTATTTCAATGATTACGGTCCGCACGGTCGTGTGAAACCCTGGTTTTGTAGGTATCATCAGTACGTCGACATAAACGATAAAAAAACGATGTTTAGGTCGTCAATTGACTTCGCAGTACCTGTTAAGTGACGTAACCAGCTTCTAATTGGTTGTTGATTTTTATAAAGTACTGTAAACACACTAAAACAATCAAAGTGAGGAGCGGTGCTCAGTCTTGGTGGAGCAGCTACACTGTACAGACGAGTCGTATCGAAACTGTCTCGTTTACCGTACTAACTACTGATCAAATTGTAATTATTTAGTGCAAGTAAACCATTGTAATTTCTTCTGGATTTTACTTTGGCTCTCTGACTGAATTACATCATGAATCCCGTATCAAGAGACGGGATTCGCCGTCGCCTGTCGCCGTCATCGGAACTGGGATCTTAAATTCACGTGTCCTCTCCGCTTTGGTCCATAAAATAGAATAGTTATTAACTATCATATCTATATATTAACTATCATATCATGCAGTGTTGGTCCCAACGCTAACTTATGGAAGCGAGAGTTGGGTATGGCAGAAAGAGCATGAAAGTAGAATAAACGCGGTTGAAATGCGAGCGCTGCGCAAAATTTGTGGCGTAAGGCTCGTAGACCGTATTCGCAATGATGATGTTAGAAATAGAGGTCTGAAAGAGAGCGTCGGTGTTAAAATAAGAAGAGGCATGCTCCGATGGTTCGGGCATGTAGAAAGAATGCAAGATGAAAGAATGACGAAGCAGATATACAATGCAAAAGTGGAAGGATGTAGGAGCCGGGGAAGGCCAAGACTTACCTACCATGACCAAATTGGTCATGTTCTATCAGAAGGTGATGTCAGGAGCCCTAGAAACCGGCGTGCGTGCATGAGAAGAGCAATGAATGTTAAAGAAGCGAGTGAGATATGTAAGGATCGAGTCACGTGGCGCTCGGTTCTCTCTGCCTACCCCGCAAGGGATTTGGCGTGAAGTTATAGATAGAGATAGATATCTGATCACTGTTTCTGGTACTGGTTGAATGGATGCAGAAAAGTTCTTTGAGAAATTTTATGTAATGTTATATACCCGCTGCATCATCAATGATTACATACACCCAATGAGCAAGCCTCGACAGGCATTGAAAGTACTGAAAATTTATTATCCTGATAGAGTTTTGCTTAGCATTCAAAAATTATATATTAAATCTTTTCGAAGTATAAAAAATTCGAATTTGAAAATAAAGGGTCGTCTGACCGACGTACCGGTACTTTAACCCGGCTTTGTTGTTCTGTTATTTAACATGATTAAGTTCACTTTGCTTTCTTTAGTGTTCTTATAAAATTATCATAAAATGTCTTAATCAATAACAAATACCTAAGAATTAATTTTACCTACGTACAGACAGTAAATTATAAATAAAATAATGTGTACATTTGTTCATTTATAATTCTCGTCATTATTTGTAGGAACTTTTTATTTTTAAGCTACTGTAATTTATGTAATTGATTATTATAAATATAATATAAATTTGAAATATATCCACTCTTACAATTTACTGACTGAATTTGAATGTTGAAATAGATATATAGGTATATAAGCATGAATATTTTTAATAAAAATACTTAAAACTGAACCCGTTGCTTTATTTTGTAAATATTGGTGACACCGTCGCTTGTCGATAGCTACATCGCCTCGCGGCGCGGTTTTGCGCCGCACTTTACACACACATAGATGAACGGCATAAAATACCTAACGAGTTTAGGTATTTTAAATGTCGAAACCTTAGCGTCCTCTTAACTACAATCTATGTCTGTTTGTATAAGCAAATGTCGTGTCGTATGCGACAGTGGAGCCCCGCACTGTGTACGTTGCATTTGTAGGAGGTGCGCATCTCTCCTGTTTACTGTCGTTTCTGGTTTCTGGTCGGGTTAAGCCAGAATAATTCTCAGTTGTTTCTCGGCGGTGAAACGTTGAATGTTGGCGGCCGTAAAAGAGCTGTTGTGTTTTCTCCGCACACTTCTGGTAAGAAATTTGTTAACGAAATATGTTTAGAGAATTTGAATTGTATACGAAGTTGACTGTTAAAATGTAAAAGTGTTGACTGTTTGTAACTGAAAATAAAATGTAAGTAGATATTTATTTATGGACAATCACGGGCACTTGTATTAAACAAGTTGAGAATGCGCAAGCTTGCATTGCCAGAGGAACACCTGGCTCGTCAATTATATAACAATTCGAAATTATTATTTTTTAATTTGTCGGCCATTTTGACCATGTTCCTTAAGAGATAGGAACGGTGTTCCTGAACATTCCTATTCTACTTTTTTATGCTGAATCCGAATCTGAAGTCAAAATTCGAATATTCGAAAAAGCAACAGACAAACATATAGATTTCATATAGGAACGGTGTTCCCGAAAATATCGCTTATTCATATTAGTATGTATGTATCTTCACGCCAGGTCCCTTGCAGAGTAGGCAGAGAGAAACGAGCGCCATAAGACGCAGCCCTTATTGACCTCACTCTCTTCTTTAAAATTCATGGCACTTTTTATGGACGCTCGCCGGTTTCTTGATACCTGAAAGATTCTGATTTCGGCATAGCGAGTGCCGATATATCTCCACAACCCAGAGGGGAAATCAGATATTTTTTTTTAGTATAGATAACATGTCGTTTGAAGTATTCTGAATCATGATGGTTCCGTCACGATGTGTTCCTTCACCGCGGAGCGAGTAATAATTACAAATATGTAATCCGAAAACACGAACTTAGTGATACACATGTCTACACCAGTACCTATTCGAAAAAAAAACACAGCAACTTCTAAAGAGCTCACTGGTAACTTCACTCGCAGGAACACGGTAATGTTATTTGTCTACAGGCTTTTACAACGTTGGGAGGTATACAAGGGTACGGCTCACTTGATCTAAAGCGGTTAGCGTAGCCTATGAACGCTTGCAATACGCAGGATGCCACCTCTGCTGCTGGCACAGTAACTCCTTAGGAGCTTACTGGTGACCGCACTCACACGCAGGAACAAGACAGACCTTTAGGAAGACGTCATTTGTCTGCGGTTTTCTGTGAAGTAGTGGTACATACTTCCCCAGAGGGGCTGTTTTGATGCGCCCCACCTCTTTTAAACGTACAGGTGAGTTTTCAAGAATTAGTAATAAAATGTTGACATTACTGTTAGAGCCAAAACCGAGCTCGCCTGCACGTGGGACACACTGTCGAACACAAAACCAGATTTTAGCAGAATGGCAGATTACGCTGCAGCCATAGGTAATGCAGATCTTGCAAAAGTCAATTACCAACTCTTCGCAATGTGATTGCGAGTGAGTAAGATTACGGGCACATCCTTTTTTATACAAGCATACGGCCCACCTCATGTACAGCGGTTAATGTTGCCTATAAACCATTGTAGTACATTAAGTATCACTCGCGCGATGTTACATCTGCTGCAAACACATCTAATCCTTAGGAGCTTACTGGTGATCTCACTCACACGCAGGAACACAACATACCTCTAGCGAGTTGTTATTTGGCTGCTGTTTTCTGTGTAGGTACTTCCCCGGACGGGCTGCCTTGATGCGCCCTACCTCTCTTAAAAATACCCAGACCAAGACAAACAGACATGCTCATGCACACAAATGTTTGTCCATGTGTGGGAATTGAACCCACGAGCGTTAGTGTCAAAGTGACGTAACAGCGCGCACTGCTCCCTCATCAGTACAATCTTCTGAGAAGACACAAAAACACAGTGACTCACTCAGTGACTAATTGGTAACCTCACTCACTCACAGGAAAACAACGATCTCCAGAAACTTGTTATTTGTCTTCTACCTCTCGTTTCCCATAACTGGCTTTATTTTCAGTGAGATGGCGGTACTCCCTTCACACGAGCTACCTCGGTGTGCTTTACCTCTCTTATAGCCGACTTCGCCCGTTATCCCGTTTCCTAATCCATTGAGATGGCCGGGGTCCGCTGCCTAAACTCTAGGATTTGGCGAAGATATTGCCGTCAGATCTCCACAACCCAGAAGGAATACCAGATCATTTCTATATAAAAGGTTATAAGTATTTCGAAACATAATTTCTTGGTTGGGTTTCCTCACGACGTTTTCCATCACAGCCGAGCGAGTGATAATTGCAAATAGGTATATATATTTGTAATAAATCAGAAAATACGAATTTAGTGATTAATGTCAGGATTCGAACTGGGAACCACTTGATCAATAGGCCGCTTCTTTATCCACTTAGCAACCACTGCTCTCAGAAAAAAAAAGATAATATATGATCTGATTAAAAGGATGTAACCTGTCTGTACTGGTGTCTCCTTGCGTCTAACTCGAATATGAATGACGGGGGAGCAGTGCCACCTACCATCCCGTGGTGCGGTAGCTCAATGCCGGAAATCTCCATTACCCAGCGAGATGTCCGGCGGGCCTTTCTCTCTCTCGACATTCATAAATGTGACGAGCTCGGTGGCGCAGTGGTGAAACGCGCTGTTACCCTACTTTGACACCAACTCTCGTGGGTTCAATTCCTACACAGTACAAACATTTGTGTGCATGAACATGTCTGTTTGTCTTGTACTGGGTATTTTCTATATATTTTCTAAAGAAATGAATTTACGTATGGTTATCAGTTGTCTAGTACCCATAACACAAGCTTCGCGTACTTTGGGGCTAGATGGCGCTGTGTAATTTGTCCGACAATATTTATTATTTATTTATTTATAAATCGAGTGGGCCGGATGGTATACCAGCAGTGGTGCTGAAGCTGTGTGCTCCTGAGTTCTGTTCTGTACTAACGCGCCTTTTCGTGCTTTCCTACTCCACTAGGCACGTCCCGTCTTCATGAAGGACCGCCAATGTGCACCCGGTGTTCAAAAAGGGCGATACATCAGACCCATCGGATTACAGGCCTATCGCCATAACCTCCCTTCTCTCCAAGGTGATGGAGCGTGTGATAAACACACGACTCCTAGGATCACGACTTGATTAGCGACTGTCAATACGGTTTCCATCATGGTCGCTCAACTGGTGATCTTCTAGTGTATCTCACACACCGCTGGGCTTTGGCAATAGAGAGTCAAGGTGAGGCATTGGTTGTCAGCCTAGATATGGCGAAGGCGTTCGATCGGGTCTGGCACCGGAGTCTTCTATCGAAGTTACCATCATACGGGCTGCCCGAGGGTATGTGCAAATGGGTCGCCAGCTTTTTATCCAACATGCATAAAAGCCGTGGTTGACGGTGGATGCTCCGATAGTATGGATATCAATGCTGGCGTCCTTCAGGGTTCTGTACTGTCTCCGACGCTGTTTCTGCTGCATATCAATGATATGTTGTCTATTGATGGCATTCATTGTTATGCGGACGACAGCACCGGAGACACTTATTATACAGGCCGTGCCAACATCCCTCATACTCTTGTGGAGGAAAGCCGCGATAAACTTGTATCTGAAATGGATGGTACTTTGGCTAAAGCATCTGACTGGGGACGGCTTAACTTGGTCGAATTCATCACCAAGAAGACACAAGTTTGTGCGTTCACCGCTAAGAAAACTCCATTTGCTGTGGTTCCTAAATTCCAGAACACACCTCTTACCGTCACCAAAAGTATTAGGATGCTTGGCGTCGAGATCGCCAGTGATGTGCAATATCGAAATCACCTGGAGGAGAAGGTGGCGTCCAAAAAACATGGTGTCCTCAACAGAGCAAAGCAGTACTTCAGTGTGGGGCAAAGACTTATGTTATATAAGTCTCACGTCAGTTCAGAGACGAGCTGTGAGAATTATCGACAATCCTAAGCTTACACACGGTATTGAACCCTTAAGTTTAAGTAGAGATTTTGCCTCCCTTTGTGTGTTCTACCGACTGTACAACCGGTTGTGTTCTGAAGAATTGTTCAAAATGATGCCGACAGCTGTTTTTTATAACCGCACCGCTCGCCGACGGCGGGGAGTTCACCCTCACACGCTGGAACCGCAATGGTCGCGTACTGTGCGGTTCCAGAGAAGTTTTCTTCCGAAAACTCTCAAGCTGTGGAATGAACTCCCAGCTGAGGTTTTTCCAAGGGACTACAGCAGGGGATTCTTCAAGAAATGCGTGAAGAGGTTTTTAGAGTGTCGACAACCTATGAGTGATACGTGGTGTGGAAAATGCCCATAGACTACGGTGACTGTTTACCATCAGGCAGGCCGTATGCTTGATTGCCACTTTAGTGATATAAAAAAAGTAAGACGGGTCTAAGTGCCCGTGAGGGCCTAACGGCAAGTAAAACAAATTGTCTTTATCTTATCTTAATATAGAAAAATATATACAAAACAATTCGAATTTAGTTTTTTCCTGTCGGGCTGCTGTGTCTCTTTTATATCTTTGTCTTCTTTTGATTTTTCTTCCAAAACCCACAAGTTTGTTACAGGAACTAATACCGTTCGTTACAAAGTAGGTCGTCTACGTTTAAACGCAGACATCTCGGTAATTATTATGAAGCTAAAGTGGCTGTGGGCCTCAGGGAGCATACGATATTCATGGCGGCTTTATGAATTACCGCTGCCAGTAATGGCGGCCCTTGTTCACTCACACAATGGATCTTATCCGCACTAATTGTGCGATTATATCGAACTGGATATTTACTTGTTAATTGAATATTGACGAGAGCTATGGTTGAGTGATTAGCAATGGTTCTTTTGATACAAAGACTCATGGGTTCTATTGCTGAACTACCTTTGTCTAAGAAGAGTTGTATGTATGTATATCTTCACGCCAAGTCCCTTGCGGGGTAGACAGAGAGCCCCGAGCGCCATAAGACGCGGTCCTTGCATACTTCACTCGTTTCTGTGACATTCATAGCTCTTTTCATGCACGCTCGCCGGTTCCTGGGTTAAGAAGAGTTTACGCCTATTTATCACCTCAGTGATATAAAAATATATATTATGTTATATGTAATTATGTATTTTCACGACTGGACCCTCGCGGGGTAGGCACAGAGACCACACACCTCGCTTGAGTCTATTTTTTTTATATACAGTATCGGGAGGCATACGACCGTTCTGATTTAAAATGGTTACCGTGACCTATGACCGTTTGTAATACGTCAAGTAACACTCGCGCGATGCCGGCTCTGCTCTAACACGACAACTCCTTAGGAGTTTACTGGTGACGTCACTCTGGCCAGAATTAGATTACTCACTTATTAGTTTTTCCTGTATTTCTAATCAAAACTCTCCTCTAGATTGTTATTTCTTCATTTATACTTTCCTTAATCTTTTTGCTCCAGAAGCTTTATCCCTGCGACAACATCCATAAGCTACAAGGGTCACAATCTGGTTCACCAACCATCGTAGTAAAAAAATCCTAGTAATCAGAGTAACTACCATAAAGTTTAAACAGTTAGAGTCTCTTTCTATATAACTTCACGCGAAACCCCTTGCGGGGTAGGCAGAAGGAATGGAGCGTCACGCGACTCAATCCTTACACATCTCACTCGCTTCTTTAACATTCATTGCTCTTCTTATGCACTATCGCCGGTTGCTGAGGCCGCTGACATAACCTTCTGATAAAACACGACCTATTTCGTTATTGTAGGTAAGTCTTGGTCTTCCACGTCTCCTACATTCTTCTACTTTCGCGTTGTATTATTTCATCCTGCATTCTTTCTACATGTCCGAACCAACGGAGGGTGCCTCTTCTTATTTAAACACCGACACAGCCAGATACAGTTTTTATAATTCATTTAAAACAACTAGCTGCTAACATTGTGAATAGTTTTGGTATTCTCAACACAGACAGACAACGCGCATCTGTCCGATTTGTTTATATTATGAGTAATACATTTCTTGTGAACGGGTTCATGGCGGTCTATAGATTATTGTAACACGCGGAAATAAAGCGCACGTGTAGACTGTTCTCGCTTCCTAAGGAGTTGCTGAGTTAGCAGCAGAGGCAGAGTGATACTTAATGTATTACAAGTGCTCATAGGCTACGGTAACCGCTTTATATCAAGTGGGCCGTATACTTGTATGCCTCCCGACGTTGTATAAAAAAAACTTTTCCAGATTCTCTCGTGTAGAATAAATTATGCCCAAAGTACTGTACTAACAAGAATTTAATCCTTTTAGACCTGTGAGAGCCCAGTGGATAACTGGTTCGAATCCTGGGATGTACCATTAAATTCGTGTTTTCGGATTTATTTATATATTTTTATATTGTACATATCATTTACTCTGCGGTGAAGGAAAATATCGGGAGGAAAATCGCACGTCAAGAAATTACATTTCAAAAGACGTGGCACCTAACCTAAGAAAGATCTGACTATCCCTCTTGGTTGTGGAGGTTTGAAGATAGTCGCTTCATGTAAAAATCAGTATCTTCGTGAAATCCCGAGGCTTCGGAAGCGGACCCCGACAATCCTAACGGATTCGGAAACGGGCTAGCGCTAAGAAGAAAAATTGGGTAATTAATAGAGCATGCTGAATTATAATGTAAAACGAAAGAGTGAGTACAGAGAAAAGAGTTTGTTTTTTTTTTAAATCGGTAATTAGTGCCATTTGGTTCTGAAATATTGAACCATAGAAGAAATAATCAACTTTGTAATTACACTCAGTTCCAGACGAGCATACACACAGCAGGCAGACAGACACACACACACACACAAATCATAGCCTTACACATACATATGACCCAGCGATCTGTGTTATATGAACAACTTTGCATAATCAAATATCTACGTCACACGTGTGCAATTGTGTTTACTCGTACTTCAATCTCGTTCAACAATTAATATATCTATCTATAACTTCGCGCAGAGTCCATTACGGGGCAGGCAGAGGTTCAGGTTCAAGTTCAAGTATTTATTCATAAACAATTTACATCATATTTGAAATCATTATAACCATTACTAAACATTTTGTAAATATTATCAATGTAACAAACAAAACAATGTCAATTCAGAATACAAATGTCCAATTTCTTATTTAAATCATCAATGGAATAATGATTATTTTCTAGTAAAAATGATTTTAATTAAAAGAGGGAACTAATAGCAATTAATAAACAATAATAATATTTGATAAACGGTAACCATCAAGGAGCGGTGGTGGCCCCGCGGTCGCACGCCTGACAACCGTGAGGTTCCGCGTTCGAAATCCGGCGGGCGCCTACTCGGTTTTTACGAATAGATAGGTACAATTTACTTGTGTTCGTCTACCACTGCCTCCCGGTGAGGGAAGACACCGTGAGGAAACCTGCACTGCAGATCTTCTGAATGTATAATCATGATGCGCACTGTCTTGTCTGGTTCTCCTAAAGGTTATGGAGGTCAGAGGGCAGTCGCCAATGTAATAACTGGACTCGCCACATCTTGGATCACGATCATAGCGAACCCAGGGCTCCGTAGTTGATGAGTGAGACCATGTAACCATCAAAGAATTCTGTAGTGGGTCTTACCTTACTAGACTAACTTTTTGTATGGAACTTTATACTTATGGCGATGTATAAATTTTGATGATTAAATAAAAAAACAAAAGCAAAAGTCTGCGGTAAATTTGTTATTAATTAATAGAAGGAACTGACTGACGAACTCGGTGGGCCAATCGTTAATAACGCGACACCAATGCTCGTGGGTTCGATTCCCGCATAGCATAAATATTTGTGTGCATGAACTGTTTGTCTTGGTGTCGGTTATTTTTTAATAGAGGTACGGCGTATCAAAGGAACTTCCTAGGAAGTGCCGCCGCCTCACAGAAAACCGCAGCCAAACAACAATATCTTGGAGGAGTTCTCTTCCTGCGAGTGAGGGCACCAGTAAGCTCCTAAGGAGTTGCTGCCGACCTCGCAAGGAACTTGGAATGAAAACAATAGATAGATCTTTATCTATAGACCACACGTATTTGGCGACCTCGGTGGCGCAGTGGTAAAACTCCCTGTTATGTGAGTTTGACACCAACGTTCGTGGGTTCGATTCCCACACAGGACAAACATTTGTATACACAAACATGTCTGCTTGTCTTGATCTAGGTGTTGTGAGAGGTAAGGCGCAACAAAGCAGTCCGTCTGGGGAAGTACCAGAAAAACCGCAGCCAAATAACAATTCCCTATAGGGCCGTTGGGGTCCTACGTGTGAGTGAGATCTCCAGTTAGCTCCTAAGGAGTTTATGTGTTAGCAGCAGAGGAAACATCGTGCGCGTAATACTTAATATGTATTACAAGCGGTTACAGACTACGCTAACTGCGTTACATCAGGTGGGTCGTATGCTTGTAAAAAAAACGTATCTCCTTCAGGTAAACTTTTAGCAATATAACAAGTCAGTCTCAAATCTGAGCACTAACTTTTCAGACACAAATTATAACAGACGATGTTTTAGAGAGTCATGATCGGTAATCCGCGGCAGATCTCCCGCGGGAGAAAACAGAGATTGGGTGAGAATCTTTAGATCCATTCTGTTGAATAAATAAAAGTTTTCAGGTTATAAATACAAGTATCTATCTATACATTTAAGCCCAGTCCTTTGCGGGGTAGGCAGAGTTTGTGTGTACTTATGTACGCACGTAAGGAGTTATATTTCTTTCGCGTCACGAAACAAAAATAATTCCGAAAAAAATATCTGTTAAAATACATGACGGTAATATAGTAAATTATCAATAAGTATCACTTACCGTCGTATATAATACAAAGACACACACACATATGTTATATATGAATATATTTTATTCGAACTGTTATTTATAAATCACGTGTTATATACATTCATAAATAAGTATTTGAATAACTGCCTTGAATATACTCAAGTATAGTGACCGACCGAAATTTCGGTTTCGGTTTCGGTTTCGGCCAGTTTCGGCTTAAAAATCTAGTTTCGGCCTTAGTTTCGGTTTCGGCCAAAATATAGCCGAATCTTTCGGCCCCGCCGAAACTCGAGTGTTCGTGAATTTCCGTGCGTCGTTCGGCGGTAAACTTCGGAGCTAACTCGTGCCTGCTCGCCGGCGCGCCCCCGGCTCAGTTCGCCACCGTCCATTTAATCGTGCGTTGAGTGATTTGGTAAGTATTTATTTTGTTTTTTTTATTAGTACTTCGTTTTATTTTCATTAAATTACCTAAACTTATTGTTATTGAATATTATTTTGTTTAGTTTTATTGCTAAATGACAAATAAAAGTGGTTATATTGGATTCAGTTTTACTTGGATTTGCATATTTATTTAATATATGTAACTGTTAGTGAATTACGTGCTATATCCTTATTTTAACTTTGTTTCCCACCCAAACGATTAAGTAAACGTTATGATTATATTGTATGTGACCTTTATTTACTTAATTATGTTTGACTATGAGGGAATAGGAGGATATAGCTCATCTCGCCTCGTTCTTTTCCGTTGACCGCGCGTTTCTTTTTAAATTTAAAATTAGATTTGTATTTGATTACCCCAATAAACTTTTCCTAATTAAAACTGAATGCTTTGTGCCTATTGGCACAATTATGAATAATAATATTCTTTTATGTGATATTATTTTATTTATTAATCTAATAATCATTATTATTTCATTTATTTCAGGTAAAAAAGGTCACAAAAAGAGAAAAATCCGATTTGGAAGTTTTTTGAGAAAAGCATTAGCGATTCATCTAAAGCTATTTGCAAACTTTGTAATAGGTCATATTCATTAGGAAGCCATGAACCTAAAAAACAAACATTGCACGGAATAAAGCTACATTGATCAAAAGTTCATGACGAGGGGCACAGACAAGTGTTAAAAAGACAATCAGAAATTGTTAAATTGAAAAAAGAAACTAAACTAAGGCGAATCGATATAAAAATCACAGAATTATTGAGTTCAGATCAACCAAATCTTGTGCAGTCGACGATCCCAAGTCTTACCACTAAATCTAAACTTATACAATGGCCTGATGATCATGAAATTTCAAAAAGGATTGATAAAGCAATAATGGATCTTATAATTGTAGATATGCTGCCCTATGCATTGGTGGAAGGCGAAGCATTTCGTAGACTTGCGTACCGCTTCAGTAGTTGTTTCGATTTTACCACCCTATTATTTTTTAAATTATCAATTAAGAAATGACCAGTACGTCTCTTATAGGCTGCAGGTCCTAAGTCATCTTTTAAAATACGCGACATGGTTCTAGGTGCTATCTTCATCTCCCCGAGATAAAATCTTTTGCTTTCGGACAGGATTTCTTCGAATTCTTTCCCTTACTGCTTTGACCACCTTTTTCGTACGAACACTACGTGGACGGCCAGATCTTTTTCTGTCACGAATAGAGGAGGTCTCATTGTACCTATTAACAGCCCGGTACACAAACATTTTACTAATACCAAGCGTATGGAGAGTTTTAAAAATTGCATTTGGCTCCATACCTACTTTGTGTAATGCAATCACAGCGATTCGGTTCTCTTTATCACCACTCCACTCCATTTTAGTATCGCAAAATATTGTACAATGTATTGGCGCCAAAATGAGAAAACTCAATGAACAATCATATAACAATGACAGATTCCAAATTCAAATGTAATATTTTGTTTATTTTTAATTGTAACAGTATTTATGGCCAGACTAAGTATATATGCAAATAAATGTTAAAAAACAGTAAATTTCAGTTAATAATCGTAATTTTAAATATGTTTTAATAAGTTTCGGTTTCGGTTTCGGCCGAAACAGAGAGCAAGGCCGAAAGTTCGGTTTCGGTTTCGGCTGAAAAACCAGTTTCGGTCGGACACTACTCAAGTATAAAACTCGAGAGATATTTACTAAACAAGTTCGTGGTATCGTTTAGGGGAGCCAATAGTGTACAGCCAAGTAAAGCACGACCTCATAATATACGGCCAGTAATGTACGGTCCGATATTTGGAAGCCATGGTCTTGAATTATTTAGTCGTGCAATACTGGCTGTTCGTTATTTGGCCGTATAATATCGGCACGGGCTGATATTGTACGACTAATATTGCACGGCCAATAATACATAACCGAATAATACATGATTTGGCTTCCAAAAATCGAACCATGCTTTACAGGCCGTACCATATCGGTACAGCAGATATTATATGGCCAGTATTGCACGGCCAATAACGCACAATCCAATAATTGGAGACCTTGGCCACGAATTATTGGCCGTGCGTTCCTGGCTGTACATTATTTGGCTGTGCAGTAACTACAGAATTGCTAAAGAATCTTTCTTTGTTTGATTGAAACTATGTACTTTATATTAGCTTCGTAGAAGAATGTAATTGTAGTTTGTGTTAGTACCTACCTTAACTATATTGGTGTTTTGTTTTTGTTTAATTTATATGTTTTGTAATAGTTAAATATCATTGTATATTTTTGGTCCATGTCGTCACTCTTGACTTTCACTGAAAACCAGGGCTGGGAATTCTTTGTGAGTTCCCAGCATAGAACCCTGAGTGAGAGTCAATTCTGACTTCACTTGTGTGTATGTGTACATAATTTATTGTAAAGTTATAATGTGAAGTTGGAATAAATATATTTCTATTTCTATGTTACTGGTCTAACATTATTGAGACCCGATTTTAGAAGTATAACTTCAAAAAACAAAGTCAGTATTCAGACTAAATTTTTTGTACACGACAAGGGAAGTAGCAGCCCATCTGGGGAAGTGAGGTACTTCCCTCACTCACAGAAAATAGTCAAATAACAACTCCCTAGAGAGTTGTTGTGGTAGCAGCTGAGGTGGCATCGCGCGAGTGATTCTTAATTTAAGCGTTTATAGGCTACGAAAAAAAACAATATATAATATGAAACATAAATTGAATTTTATGATAACTCGATAACCCATCATTGGATTGTCAGCGACTAACCTTATTTAACCTACGTGACCAAACTCCCGGCCGATATGTAAAGTAAATGCAATAGTATACGTCAACAAAACATCCACTACTGCCAGGACTGGGAGATTAGCATTCTGCGAGAGTTGTACCGTTCGGCCAAGGAGAGAGCTACGAGTACTTTACACGACTTCGGTTCCGTACTCTCTATTTTTTATACGCAACTTCAGGAACGATTGCAGTACATGAGACTGGCGCAATGCCACCCCTGCTGCTAACACAGCAACTCTTCAGAAGCGTATTACCATTAAGCCGACACGACAACACTCCAGCTAGCTGTTTTTTTTAACATATTTCTTTTCCACAATGCAACTGCCTTCTTATTCTATATGCACTCCTGTACTCACATATATTGTTAGTGAGTTAATAATTTAATATAGATTTTTTTATGAAACTAGATTAGCAAATAAGCATGCGGCCCGCATTAGATGGTCAGCGGTCACCGCAGCCTATTGACGCCCGCAACATCACGGGGATATTACTTGCGCGCTGCCAATCTTGTGACCTAAGGCTGTTTCATCACAGTACCCAGTAATTTCTCTTCTTCTTCTGTATCTTGTCGAATGCTTGACTCGTGATTTGATAGGTAAAATTAATGGTTACATAAATTCCAACAAAATTGTAACATAGTATGTAACTTCAAGTATTTCTCTCTCAGTGTTCTACAGTTGTTCGATCTCATGTACAGGGTAGGCTTGTAACTCTAAAAACCCTTATAGAAGACCTCTAATTCTGCAACAGCTAACTGTAAAGATCCTCATTGTATATGATGAGCTCGGTGGCTGAAAGACACTGGTAATGATTGCTGGATTAGTAGCAGAGAGAGCGAAAGCAAGCGATACTCTCCTCCTGTCTTAGGTGAAGGTAACCACGTTACATCAGGTCGGCTGTGTTATCGTTTGTATCCTGACAATCCGCATATATACAACATGTAATTAGATCACTTTTCAGATTAATTTCTTCTAAAAATTTCACATAAATGACATCCGCTCAAGAATAAATAAATTCGTGTACGCTCTAAAAAGATTGCGTAGCACGGTCGGAGAAAACGCTGCGATAACAACATACCACGGCTAAGATATGGGATATTACTATGGGGAAATTCGATACACATAATAAGGCACTACTTACACAAAAAAAATTATACGAGCGATCTGTGGAATAGGACCCATGAAATCTTGTACTGACCGTTATTTAAGAAATTAAATATTCTTACTGTCCCATCTTTATACATTTTAGAAATAAGTATATTCGTAAAAAGACACCCTTATTTATTTGAAAAATTCGGTGATAATAGTAGGTACACCCAGCGACCCCGACAAATTAAGAATGCCAATAGGTCGCAGTAGTCTATTACAAATAAACTGCTTGATTAGTACTGTTAGAATTTATAATAGGATACCTCAAGGGATTAGAGAAACGCCATTCAAGCGATTTAAGACTGAACTTAAAAAGTGGCTTGTCATGAACAGCTTTATTCTTTGAGAGAATTTGGTCGCTATCTATTTTGACTAATAATCATAAAAATGCGGAAATACTGATATGTAACGTAATAATAAAGTTTTTTCTCTCTCATGACATAAATAAATAATTAAATTAACTGATTATATTGATTGCGAAAGTACTGTTATTAGATATGCGACGAATTTTAAAATGATATAATTTGACATTGTCTGTTGCCTTGTGCTTAAAAATATTTGTATGCCTTTAGAATATAAGGTGAACATACTGTAGCATCTTTGTAAAATTCTATTCTATTCTATTCAAATAAGTGATAATATACAAGGAGTGGTGAGTTCCATTGTCGCTCAAGACAAACATTCGTGTGCATGATTGTGTCTGTTTGTCTTGTCCTGTTGTTTCTGTGTATACGTGTGTGTGTCTAGTATCCGTAGCACGAGTTTTGTTTACTTTGCAACTAGATGGCCCTGTGTAATTTATATTCAAATTTCCATTAATTTATTTATTGTATCATCCCGTATATTGTTTAAATATCTCGCATATCAAAACAGTCCCTTTGGGGAACAGCATCCGCCTTCGAGAAGACCGCAGCTAATGACCCCCTGGAGGGTTGTTGTGTTCCTGCGAGCGGGTGAAGTTACCAGTGAGCTTTCGAAGAGTTGCTGTGTCAGCAGCGGGGGAGACAATGATAAAAAGATATAGATAAAAGTTCTTTATTTGCCATTGGGCCTTAGACACATCTTACATATTTTGAAATATAAATCGGTGGCGCAGCGGTTAGTAACGGTACTTTGGTACCAATGCTCGTGGGTTCGATTCCCACACAGAACAAACATTTGTGTGCATGAACATGTCTGTTCGTCTTGGTCTGGGTGTTTTCTGTGTATCATAAGTATGCAATTACAACAAATATATGTATTTATGTTTATCAGTTGTCCATTACCCATAACACAAGCTTCGCTTACTTTGGAGCTAGATGGCGCTGTATTATTTGTCATACAATATTTATTATTATTTATTATACCTATCTCTAATAAAAAAAGAGATGCCGAAAGAAACTTTTTAATGTACTTTTTAAACGCCTTTGTTGTCAGGAAAGTACAGAAAGCTGAAACAGTTCAGGCAATATATTATAAAATCTAGTACAATTTACAAGAAAAGATCTACCAGTCCTAGCAAGCCGGTGTGTGCCGGCGTACACAACATATTTCTACTTCTACGTTTTTTGCTGCAGTTTGAACACGACTTTCATATTTATACATTATTAAACATATTAAAAAGTGACCGTGAGGATATTTGTTTCTTTGAACAGTTCCCTCTGGACTAATAACAAAATGAAGCAATAATCAAATAAAATTAACTGCCGCTGACATGGAGACCATTTTTAAATAGAAACAATATAAATAAGATCCGACAATAAAACTTATCAAACATTTTGTTTCTACTTAGCAAAATTCCTGCAGTTGGCCAATCATTAAACTTAAACTAGTCTGTAATATAATGTGTTTACATTTAACTAGTAAATAACAGCAAGCTGTGTAGGCAGAGCTGATATTTTTTAAATTTAAAAAATATTTACATATTTTATTTTTAATTTTTTAATTTTTTAAAAATATATGGAACCCTGTACGACATCTAGCGACGAGTGCTGTTACTTTTTCTGTTGATGGGAGTGCAGTGCAGACTCTGCACTGCAGAGTCGCCGTCCATACGTTTTCCCATATGTTTTTTTTTCTAATTGGAACGATTTTGGACCGTTCTTCCTCACCAACGAACATTTAAATTTCAATTAAAGGATACAAAACTACAATATGTTAGCTATTAGTGTGTCGATTTTGGAGTTTCTCACTATTACCGTCTAAACGCTAGCTGGATGACATCAGTCTACCCCAAACGACAATTTTGAGGGTAATGTGGCTCCGCTGGCTATCGCAGCTCTGCCAAATATTTTTTAATACTCCCTGGATATAGCGAGAACAGCTATACAACCTGTATACAACGCAAAAGTGGAAGGATGTAGGAGCCGAGGAAGACCAAGACTAACCTACCGTGACCAAATTGGTCGCGTTTTATCAGGAGGTAATGTCAAGTGTCCTAGAAACCGGCGAGCGTGCATGAAAACAGTTATGAATGTTAAAGAAGCGAGTGATGTGTAAGGACCGCGTCTTATGGCGCTCGGTTTCTGCCTACCCCGCAAGGGACCTGGCGTGAAGTTATAGATCGATAGACTGGTTTGGTATAAAGAAAATCAGGATCGTCTAAAGTTTAATCCAATAATTGCAAATGCGTGAGTGATACTCAAGTTACAATCACTTCAAATCATAATTGGATATATTTATTCCATAATGAGAAAGAACTTAAAACAATGACCCTAAAACTAAAAACCTTAAAAAATATAATATAATAACTTGAGTATATTATTAAAAAGGAGTCCCTTTAGGCAAGGTTCCGAAGATGCTGGCAGCGTTCCCCCTTTGAATAGCTAGACTAATTCTTTGTCCGAGGTAGCTGCCAGCTCTACGGTCTCCTGTGATGTCGACTAACCTTTTTGCTATTTCCTCAAAAAGCCTTATAGCGCTAGGACTAGAATGGAACAAAATCATATTCGGATATATATTATATATATAAATTATAAATCATAATTGAAACTTATGCCCTAAATATAATAAATAAATAAATAATAAATATTAAATAAAATATTTATTATATATAAATAAATATATAAATATACATTACCATGAATGAAACTCATACCCTAAATGGGTATGAGTTTCATTCATGGTAATGTACAAAAAAATTTTTTTCAACTGCGATTTTATCACTTCTCGACGGTACCCCAAAATCTATTGACACATAGAGAATTCGGTTCCGTGCCTCGGCACAGGCTCGCCGGATAATACATACTACCATGATAAGAATTGGCCTTCTCCGGGGCTCGAACGAGTGATATGCAATTATATTGTGACGAGGTCGGTGGGGCAGTGGCGAAACGCGCTTCGCTCCATTACTTTGATATCAACGCTCGTGGGTTCGATTCCCACAGAGAAACAACATGTGGGTTCGATTCCCACACAAGGCAAACATTTGTGTGCATTAACATGTCTGTTTGTCTTAATCTGGATGTTTTAAGAGAGAAAGGGAGCATCAAGGCAGCCCGTCTGGGGAAGTACCTCCACCTCACAGAAAAACCGCGGCCAAATAACATGTACCTAGAGGGTTGTCGTGTTCCTGTGAGTGAGATCACCAGTAAACTCCTAAGGAGTTGCTGTGTTAGCAGCGGAGGTGGCATCGCGCGAGTGATAAATATACAACGTTCATAGACTACGGTGCCCGCTTTACATCAGGTGGGCCGTATGCTTGTATTCCTACCGACGTTGCATAAAAAAAAATTTGGTGAAAAGATGTACAGACCTTCCGTCTCATCAACCTTGGGAGCCCAGGAGGGTGTTTGATCCATGGCTATTCCCAAATTAGTACGAAAGGCATACAAGCATACGATCCACCTGATATAAGGTGGTAACCGTAGCCTATGGCTGCTTGTAATATACAAAGTATCACTCGCGCGATGCCACCTCTGCTGCTAACACAGCAACTCCTTAGGAGCTTACTGGTGACCTCACTTACACGCAGGAACACAACAACCTTGCGGGGAGTTGTTATTTGGCCGCGGTTTTGTGTGAGGTAGAGGTACTTCTCCAGACGGGCTGCCTTGATGCTCCCTACCTCTCTTAAAACATCCAGACCAAGACAAACAGACATGTTCATACACACAAAATTTGTCCTGTGTGGGAATTGGACCCACGACCATCGTTAATGAAGTATTACATAGGTAACTCAACCATCGGGCTCGTCAGCTGACATAAAACTCCATAGGCTACTTAAAACACAAGGAACTTGCGAGCCGGTATCAATAACTTAACTGCAGGTGCAAGGGCGTAGATAGAGATAGCAACATCACCGTCCCGCTCCACTCACCTGACGCATGACGTCACAACAGGTGGTGTATAACCGTTGTACAGTGCCACAGGGTAACATTAAACCATACACGTGTTTTAGTACACTGCACGTTTCTTGAACGACAATGGACGCATGTTGTTTGTTCATGTTGATATGAACAGATGGTAGGCGCGTGCGTTCAAGTATGAAGTTTTTTCTAAGACAATTAACGGACGATTCAAATTCGAGTAGAAATTGTTGTATTTATGCGATGTTGGGTGACAATCGAGCATACCGCCCACCTGATGTAATGTGGATACGTATGGACAGGTGTTTTCTTTATACGACGTCGGCGACATACCAATATGCTTGCAATATAATTATGTATCACTCGCGCGATGCCACCTCTGCTGCTAACAGCAATTTCTTAGGAGCTTACTGGACACCTCACTCACGCACGGGAACACAACAAATCTCTAGGGAGTTGTCATTTGGCTGCGGTTTTCTGTGTGGTGTGGGTACTTCAGACGGGCTGCTTTGATGCGTCCTGCCTCTCTTGAAAACGTCCAGACCAAGACAAATAGGCATGCACGCATTTTTTTATTCTGTGTGGGAATCGAACCTACTTGCATTGGTGTCAAAGTAGCGTTTTTTTATACCATTAAGGTGGCAAACAAGCGTACAACCTGCCTGATGGTAAGCAGTTACCGCATCCTATGGACATTTGCAACACCTGAGGTGTCACGCTAGCAACCTGTAAGAACCTCTTCACGCCTTTTTTGAAGAACCGCATGCTGCCTTGGGAAAACCTCTGAAGGGAGCTCATTCCACAACTTAATAGTTCTCGCTAGAAAACTTCCCTGGAACCGCACAGTACGTGACCATTGCCGTAGGCAGAGACCACTTCTTTCCACTTGCTAAGATCCATACATACTTGTTTCGCTTCGTCCACTTTCATTATTCCCTTCATATGAAACGAGATATATATACAGATATTAAGCCTGACATACATATAGCTATAATATGTCATTAGATAACACGTTCTCTTCTTCTGTACGTATGGAATATGCTGAAATTGGAGAAATACAGGTTTTTCCTGTTTCAGCGTGTATTTATTCATGTATGTATTAATAGATCTTTAATTTTACCTTTTGACATCATTATAAATATATAACTAAGATAAGAAAGGGCATGCTCCGTTGGTTCGGACATGTAGAAAGAATGCGGGACGAAAGAATGACGAAACAGATATACAATGCAAAAGTGGAAGGATGTAGGAGCCGAGGAAGACCGAGACTAACCTACCATGGCCAAATTGGTCGTGTTTTATCAGAAGGTGATGTCAGGAGACCCAGGAACCGGTGAGCGTGCATGAAAAGAGCTATGATTATCACAGAAGCGAGTGAAGTATGTAAGGACCACGTCTTATGGCGCTCGGTTCTCTCTGCCTACACCGCAAGGGACTTGGCGTGAAGATATACATACATACATATAATACTAACATAATAGGGATTGACGATATGAAAAAGATCTATATCGACGAGCTACATTGGCCATCTCAATTTCGCAAATGGTTATTTTCAAAATGCTGGTAGATTACAAAAAAAAAAGTATAGGTAAAGCTAAAACTATTCAAAATTAATAAGATTTTCTTTAAAATATTTTTTTTAATTAAATAAAGAGTTATGAAAGAAGTGCATGGAGATATCGGCATGGACCGCCCTAGACGCACACATATATATCAAATTGGTGATGTGTTGAAAAAGGGCCAAATCAAAGGCACCCACTACCGAAGAGCATGCATAAAGAGGGTCAATGAGTGTGAAAGAGGATATGTTTGGATCGCACCTGGCGTTCCACAGTCTCTGCCTACCCCAGTGGAAGACAAGCGTGATGATATGTACGTGTCCGCGAACACGCAGTTACAAATAAATAATTTTTATCTTTACCTTTATAATGTATTTAGAGCGAGAGCTTTATCTTTATAGTACAGCTACGTGTGTGACAGGCCTTAGTGAGCATAGATTCTTAGTGTAATATACATTGTCTGAGTGTCTGTATGTAAATGGAGCTGTCAGTCAGGCGGTGAGCGGCCCGACACACGAGTGAACCGGCTGTCGGACACACCGACACGACCAGACAACCAATTTGACTATCGGTACAGTTAATTCGGCTCCACGGGATGAGTGACAGCGGCGGGGGACCTCTGACTGCTAATTTGGGAGGAACTGATTGCATGAGGAGAAACAAGCTGAGAGAGGGTGAGATAACTTATCCTTTTTTAACACTAAGTTGGTTGTAGAAGAAATAAGCAGAGCTACCTAGCTTTAGTAGCTTTTTATATGATGTCTGAAGGCATATAAGCATATGACCTAACTGGTGTAAAGTACTGTGGCATGTAAAAGCTTGCAAGACAGGAAATGATGGTCGCAGATTACCCTGCTGCTAAGACAGCAACTCCGAGATTACTGGGAAACTCATCCCTCGCTGGAACAACCTTGCAGGACGTTGCTATTTCACTACATTTTTCTGTAAGGTGGAGATACTTCTCCAGACCGCAACACTTCTCTTAAATGACTTTTAGAACAAGACAAACAGTCATGTTCACGCACACAAAAGTTTGCATTGTGTGATAATAGAACCCACAAGCCTTGCCAATCTATAGATGGGTTAATCTACTTCGGGCTTCTTTGTGATTCGGAGGGCACGTTCCCGGTTGGTGTCGATAGACGACAATTAAAAAGTAAGAGAGGTAAGGCGCATCAAAGCAGCCCGCCTGGGAAGTACCTCCATCTCACAGAAAACCGTAGCCAAATAACAACTTCCTAAGGAGTTACTTAATGCATTGCAAGCGTCCATAGGTGAGTGAGGTCACCTGTAAGCTCCCAAGGAGTGGCTGTATAAGCAGCAGAGTAGGCATCGCGCGAGTGATACTTGATATATCTCAAGCGTTAATAGGCTACGGTACCCGGTACCCGCTTTATATCAGGTGGACCGTATGCTTGTATGCCTCTCGACGTTGTCTAAAAATTAAGTCAGTAGCCTTCGGGACCTTTAAAACACTGGCCTCTACCAATTCGTAGTAATGCTGCGTTGGGGTGTATACTCTAAACCCCTTCGGTCCCTAGGACTAATGCTGTATATCTCGGCTATATTTTGTATAGCCGATGGGATCGCGGTGGCTAGGTGGAGCTGTGAAGCTCACTGTCGCCCGTGTCTGGAATGACGCAGTATAGGGAGGGCAACTGGAAATATGTAGTTATGATAGCTTCACCGGCGTTCTAAAATGGGCCAAAATAAAAAAGTATTTTCGAAAATAAAACTGTAAGATGATGAATGGAAGATGAATTGCGGAATGAAAGAGAGAGTGATGTATGAATGTGTTTCTTTATACGTGTAAAAATTTTGTTTTTGTAATAATAAATGATAATGTCATAAAAAGAGCCTTGCCCATGGCAGGGGTGCAAGAATTAAATTAAAAAAAAAAACCCCTTCGGTTAAAGTGACAACCATATTTCTGCAGTGAGATGAGATAGAGTTGGTGTGAAAGACTATGATCAAGCTTACTGGCCTAATTGTAACACCAGGGGTATTGTACACTCGTCGCCATCCTGTGACCTCTGTTTAAAAAATCCTTTCTCCGATAAAGAGATAGTTAGGTAGAGTTCATTTGAAATCTAAGGATTCGACAAGAGAAACTTCTTTCCATCCTCGACTCTTTCCTTTAGTCTCTCTGTCAGCAAAACTCAAGATAATTCATTCCACAACCATAACATGTAATTAATAACAAAAATGTTTGCCAACTTGATGTTTTTGGTGCGATGTGTGACAATGACCCCTACCCATGGCAAGCAGTGCAGTATTCGAAGAAGGCTGTAGGCATTGTGTCAAATAACTTCTACCAACAGAACCCATTGTATAATCGGTAGAGCACAAGTCTCTGGACTACATTAATTAACTTTTTTTTATATACTATGTCAGGAGGCAATCAAGCATACGGCTCACCTGATGTAAAGCGGGTACTGTAGCCTATTAACGCTTCAGATATATCCAGTATCACTCGCGCGATGCCTCCTCTGCTGCTTACACAGCAACTCCTTGGGAGCTTACTGGTGACCTCACTCACACGCAGGAACACAACAACCCTCTAGTATTTAGCTGCAACAATCTGGGACAATTATGTCTTTCTAATGATAATGCGGGTAATTTTTGAAATGCTGGTAGATAAAAAAAAATGAAGACTGAGAAATTAATAAGATGTAATTACTCTGAACGTCCGTTAGGACATATTGGTAAATAAGGAATTTTATCATTATCTAATCTTTTTACTTCAATTGAATTATTTATTTCTATTATTCTAAGGGTATATACGCTCACTATCATATTAAGAGTGAAAGCCTGCACGCTGCTGTTCCTGCCTACCCCTATGAGAGTCAGGCGTGTTGATATGTATGTATCTGACTAAATAGAAACAGCACATCAAAGAAGCATGAAGGTAGCTCTTCCGCAGAGTATCGCAGCCAAATAGATACTTCCAGGAGAGGTATTGTATACAAAGCTGCAAGAGAATGTAGAAAGCATGCGGCCCGCATCAGATGGTAAGCGGTCACCGCGGCCTATTGATGCTCGCAACACCAAGTGGATGTTACTCGCGTGCTGCCAATCATGTGACCTAAGGCTGTTTCGTCACAGTATTCAGTAATTTCTCGGCCATATCTCACTCTTCAAACCGGAACACAGCTATATAAATATATAAGTAGCTGCTTGGCGGTAGAAAAACGATTACTAACTTACATCACTATCAATGATGTATATGAATACAAATAATGTATCCATAACTTCACGGCAAATCCCTTGCGAGGTAGGCAGAGAGAACCGAGCGCCACGAGACTCGATCCTTACATAACTCACTCGCTTCTCCAACATTCATTGCTTTTCTCATGCACGCTCGCCGGTTTCTAGTACTGTAATAAATAATGTACATAAAGTTTATTTATAAAATATGGCTACAGGTATTTATTATAACACAAAAACCAATATATCTGGTTCAGAGAATTGTCCAGAGTTTGTGAGAATTACTCTCGTCCAATTACAGCGCTCTCGCGTCGAAACTACTTAAGTTCTTTGAAGGCTGTTGTGCGGTTATCACTGAAATAAGGAGGAAATCAATTAACTTTCATGTGCATTTAATAGATTCAGGTGTTACTTTGCAAAAGTCATATTTACAGGTAATTTGGTCTAAACTACTTTGTGTGCTTCCGCTCCCGATTACTTCGTGTGAACTACTGCCGGCCGGCACCCACTTACTACCGTTAGCAGATGCATGCCTGTGTCTCCGAGTGTTCGCCATCTGAAATGTGAACTGAATGTGTGCAGCAGCCATGGCAGCGGCGGCATGAATCTACTAACGGGTGGGTGGGTGCCGGCCGGCAGTAGTTCGCACGAACTAATCGGGAGCGGAAGCACACAAAGTACACTGAAAAAAAAGATTAGTTGAATTTACCAAAGAAGCAAAGGTAGGCTATTTTACTAGTAAACTTAAAATTTGTAGTTAAATTTACAAATATATTACGGTTGGTCTTCATACAAAAGTATTTTGTATCACTATTTTAAATGTATAATTTACCGCTAATAAATGGATTGTACATATAATATGGTACAGTTTATCATACTAAATAATAAATTTTATTATTTTTACTGGTACTTCATTAACCTTTTTTGATTGGTAAAATCAACTTAAGTCAAAGGTAGGACCCAGTTCAGCCGTCGACTTTGGTGAATTCTATTAGGAATCTGGGAAATCTAACTAAACATTTTTTCCAGTACAGTTTAGATCAAATTGCCTTTCATGCACATTTGTATATATCTTCACGCTAGATCCCTTGCGGGGTAGACAGAGAAAAACGAGCACCGCAACACGCGGTCCTAACACATACCGCTCGCTTCATAGCTCTTTCTATGTACGCTCGCCAGGTTCTAATAAACATCAACTTGCTTCGTCATACGTTCAATATAATATTTTTGGTGTACCGTATCAAATTTGAAAAACGTTAACTTAAAGTACACTAGTTTCGGTCATGGAATAGATTATTAGTCTCTCCTTTACCTGGATTAGCAGCTATTCGGCCGTTCGTTTAGAGCAGCTGTAAATTTAGCGTTCCGTAACAAACAACCGTTTTTGTCCAATGAAAAGCTATTTCGTCTGTCAGTGCATCGTCACTATAACTGCATATTTTCAATTGTAATATATAATACTAGATTATCTGCCCGGGCGGCGCACGGTCGCACCCGCAGTGTTAATCTGAATATTTCCTAAACATGTCATCAAAGTCAAAGTCAAAATCTTTTTATTCCGTAAAAATGGCTACATTTGTTTGGAATCGTCACAATTTTTTCCCCTACCGTGCAGTTCATGACTAGGTGAGCACTGATAAAAATACTGCCAAAAAACTCAGGCATCCCTCTTTTGGTATCCAAACAAATTTACATAATTTATTAATTACATTATAATTGGATCGACTCAATCCCAGGCAGTTTTATCATTAATATAGTTAGATACTTTATAATATGCCCTGCTACACAATTTGGCTTTAATAGTAGTTTTAAATTTGTTTATTGACAATTCTCATTAAAATCGGTTCAGCCGTTTTCGAGTCTATACATATCCTTTTTGTATATGAGAAGAAGGAAAAAGTTGTTTGAAAAACTAAAACCCGACTAAAGAAAAGAATATGAAAAAAGAAACTGAACGATTTAGAAATCGCCCGAGACTGGAAGACTTGGAAGAGTACCAAGAGTAACCCATCACACGGACAACTTTTTTATGATAACGAATTCCTTCAGTACAAGGTTAATTCCTAGTTTTTATATTCCAGAAATTAGCAGTAAACTTTTAAGGAGTTGCTGTGCAGCGGAGGTGACACCGTGCGATAGATACTTTTAGTTTTGCGTTCATAAGTTACGGTAACCAGTTTACATCTGGTGGACCGTATGCTCGTGTGCTTCCCGACTTTGTGTAATAAATCCTTAGCAAGTTGCAGCTATCACTCACTGGCAGGTAAGCAACGAACCTCCATTGGGTTAGTCCCTGCGGTCTTCTGTGAGGTGGAGGGTTTTCCCTTCTGTAGGATCCTTCGAGGCAACCTCACCTTCAGAGCCTCGTTTGTTATTTAACAGGGTGCACTGTTTGCCAATGAGATTAAGTTTGACTCTAAAGGTGACAGGGTGACCCTTACATCACAATTCCTGTTTTCATTGGGTATCTAGATATCATCGTCCAACTAGTCGCATATACAGCACTAATATGCCAAAGTGTACGGCCTACCTGATGGTATGCTGTTAGCCTTGCAATCCCAGGGATGTCACTCAGTCAGTGTGGTAACATGACAATGTCATTAGGGTCCGTTTTCACGGTCCATAACGAACTTTTTTTATATACTACGCCGGAAGGCATACAAGAATACGGCCCACCTGATGTAAAGCGGGTACCGTAGCCTATTAACGCTTGCGATATATTAAGTATCACTCGCGCGATGCCTCCTCTGCTGCTTACACAGCAACTCCTTGGGAGCTTTGACCTCATCTGCTGCTTACACAGCAACTCCTTGGGAGCTTTGACCTCACTCACACGCAGGAACACAACAAACCTCTAGGGAGTTGTTATTTGGCTGCGGTTTTCTGTGAGGTGGAGGTACTTCCCCAGACGGGCTGCTTTGATGCGCTCTACCTCTCTTAAATCATCCAGACCAAAACGAACAGACATGTTCATGCACACGAATGTGGGAATCGAACCCACGAGCGTTGGTGTCAAAGTCTCGTCATTCACGACTAAGCCACCGAGCTCGTCGATGTATTAAAAATTATGTATTAAACTCCGTGCTAATGTTTTCTGTAAAGACACATGTTATTTAAAAACAGGTTCTTCAAATAGGTATATATAGGGTGAACAAAATGTACGATATATACCTTTGGTAGTCAGTTCAGTGGAAGGCAGTTCTCACGCCCCTTTGACAAATATGTCAAAATTCAGCTCAATTAAAAATTTATAGGTGTTTCAAAATGGACTCGTTAAATAAATTCAAATAAAGTTAAATAAGAGCTCGTAAAATACAATTTCGTAAAACAAATGAAGTTCTGAAATATTCGAAAGCCAAATATTTAAATGCGAACTTAGAGCCGTTCGCGATCTGTACATCTACCGACCAGAAAACTCTTTTATGCTCCTCAAGGTTATTTAGCTAAAGAGCCTTAATTAATAAATGAAAGGACCTCCATAAACGCAATTCTTAATTCCGACTGAGAATACCAACCCTTAATTACATTACGAGTCGTTAATTATTCGCCACTCAGAGAATACTCACCCATAATTTCATTAACTATAGAGATAACAAATGTAAAAGATTTGGTGAAATCAACGGTCGAATTAATGACGAGCAAAGGTTCTATAATCATTCAGCCCAGTCTTAAAGTTTTTTCTTTTTTTTTAACACAGCATCAGAGAGATCCTGCCGAAAATAATATTACGGGACATGAGATTAGGATCGGCAAGGCAAGAGTGATACCCCTAGTGTTGCAAATGTGAAATAAAATACTCGTATATGAGTCAACGGGAAAAGGCACATGAAAATGGTAATTTGCACATATTAGTAGTAATAACAGTTACTCTACTACTAGTAGTAGTCAGTAACACGCCGTATGATGCTATCACTACTATACGATGCCAAAAAACAGTATTTACATAAGTTTCTTTGGAAAACTTGCTTGCTAATCTAATTCCCTCCAAAATGTTAATAACAGATTAAGAATAGACACAAAAGTCATACTTCTCGCATTGAAAAACAGAAATAGGGCATCTCAAGGCAGTCTTCACCAAATTCTGGTGACCTGAAGTATGCGCACACAAATGTAGAGCTACCCTTATATCCACCCACACTTTGCCGCCCGCCCCTGGTAAGCTCAGTCAGTACCGGTCGAGGCGTCGCGTTTTGCGCACGTGCCGCGCTATTCGAAATTTAAACCGAACGAACGCGTGTCTTCGCCGCCAGGATTTTAAGTGTAATTTTAAAAAAAAAACGTGTAAAGTGATATTAAAATCAATTGTCTGTGGTGATTGCGTAGTGACAAGTGTGTGACTGTTGATCGGAGATTTCGGCAAATATACGTAAGCTATTTTTGATGATTTACTTGACCGCATTCTGCTGCTCGAAAATGTCGGCGGCATTTTTTGCGTTTAATATTAGATCTTGATATTCTGAAACAACAAAATGTTCCATTACAGATTTTTAAACTTTTCATAATGCCTCTATAAATTTTTAGGGCAAGTGCCATTTTCAATTTTCCGATGATGTGTTATAGGTTTACGACAATCTATATAAATTTTCGAATTTGATATATTGTTGCTATAACGTGGTAAATTCTCAAGTTTATTTCTGTATTTATAAAGCTGTGTATCAATGCAGAACTTAAATTTTGATATCCTACTAATATTATAAATGCGAAAGTTTGTATGTATGGATGGATGTTTGTTGCTTTTTCACGCTTAAACGGTTGAACTGATTTGAATAAAATTTGGTACTCGTACGTAGATAGATTATGATCTGGATTAACACATAGGCTACATTATTTGACTACACGCGGGCGGAGCCGCGGGTAGCAGCTAGTTTGAAATAATAATGACATTAAAACTTACTGATTGAAGTTACATGCAATGCCTTCCATGCAGAGTATGTGTTCAATTTGACAAAGTACATGTACATTACTTGTTTATTATAGTTTCCTCTGAATATTATCTTAATACGAGACTGTGGAACGAGATCTACTTGTAATTCTCATCGTAAATATTACGGGGATTCCTTTTCTCGTTGAACAGCCTTAAATTTCTCACAAGATAAATGGTCGCTATGGTGTAGGCTTTTGCCTTAATTTTTCTTCTTTTCAGCTTTATGACATGTTAAAAAAATTATATTAGCATTTTTAATATCACAAACACGTATTTTTTATATATAACGTCAGGAGGCATACAAGCGTACGGCCCGCCTGATGTATAGGAGTTACGTCAGCCCATGAACGTTTGCAATACATTAAGTATACTAGCGCGTTGCCACCTCTGCTGCTAACATATCAACTCTATAAAAGCTTATTGGTTACCGCACTCACTCGCAAAAACACAACAGCCCTTCAGGGTGTCGTTATTTTGCCACGGTTTTCTTCTCGAGGTGGAGGTCCTTTCCCAGACGAGCTGTTCTGATCTGAAGAGAGGTAACCCTTAAAAACACCCAGACCAAGACAAAAAGACTACGACTATGTCGATACAAACAATGTTTGTCCTGTATGGCTATCGAACCCCCGAGCGTTGGTGTCAAAGTAACATAACTAATCACTGCACCATCGATCTATTCATAAATGTAAAACAGGTTTATTAAATACGGCGAGTAGGGCCGTGTATTTAGGCGCTCAGTTTTCTCTGCCTACCCCGCAAGGCATTATATATTATATATATATATATATATATATATATATATATATATATATCTTTCTTTTTATACTACTGAGGTGACAAACAAGCGTACGACCTGCCTGGTGGTAAGCAGTTACTGTAGCTTATGGACATTTGCAACAACTGGGGTGCCACTCTTAAAATAAAGTAGAGCTGTGCAATAGTAGGTGACCAGTGGCGATAAAACACACGGACCGCCTGATGGCGAGTAACTAACGATGCCTATGGCCGCTTGCCACTAAGTATATCTCTCATGTTAAATATCGCTCACTAAACATCATCTCTAGGGTCTTGAAGATAGATACGTATTTTACCGCCTTTACCACGGCGAGTGCTCTGAAGAACTGTTTTCCCTTATCCCACCCTCTCCCTTCCGTCATAGGACCACACGTGCAGGCTTGCGATGTCATCGTTCCACTGTTGAGGACATTTCTTCGCGTACCAAATAGTTCGGTAACTCCTATCTTTGTCGTACCATTAAAAAGTGGAACGCCTTGCCTGCACATGTGTTCCCTCCTACCTACAACATGGGATCCTTCAAACGAAGCGTGAAGAAGCATCTTGCGGGCCAGCATGGCAGCGTCAATTGACTGGACAATGTGTAGTCTCTTGTCAGTTGCAGTTGCGATGGGCTCCTCTTTCGCTTACCATCAGGCGAAGTGGAGCCACTATGCTGAACTAATATGCAAAAAAAGATAGGTAAATATGAAATCACGAAAGTTAAAATATGCCAGGTAGGTTCTTTAAAGGGTCTAAGTGTATCTACTTACGAACTATGTTACAAAGTTTACCTGGAAAGGCGTAACGAGGGTTGAAGGGTTGCGATGAAGGGTGTATTTAAAGTGAAAGTTCACGGTAGGCTACAGTCCATAGTTGTAACTTACACACTGTGATGACAATGGTTTTTAGGGTTCCGTACCTAAAGGGTAAAATGGACCCTATTACTAAGACTCTGCTGTTCGTCCTGTCCGTCTGTCACCAGGCTGTATCTCATGTACCGTGATAGTTGGACAGTTGAAATTTTCACAGATGATGTATTTATGTTGCCGCTATAACACCAAATACTAAAAAAACAGACTGAATAAATATTTAAGGGGGCTCCCATACAGCAAATGTAATTTTTTTGCTCGTTTTTGCTCGGTGTTGATAACGGCTACAGGTAGACGGTTGAAATATTCACAGAATATTTAGTTATGTATTGACTTTATATATATAGATAATTAAATTAAAATAAAACAAATATTTAAGGGTTGGCATACCTCATCATTTCCCATACAAGAAACGTGATTATTTTTGCCATTTTTATAGATAATGGTACGGAACCGTTCGTACGCAAGCCCAACTCGCACTTGGTCGGTTTTTAGGGTTCCGTACCCAAAGGGTAAAACGGAACCCTATTACGGAGGCTCCGCTGTCCGTCCGTCCGTCCGTCCGTCCGTCCGTCCGTCCGTCCGTCCGTCTGTCACCAGGCTGTATCTCATGAACCGTGATAGTTAGAGAGTTGAAATTTTCACAGATGATGTATTTCTTTTGCCGCTATAACAACAAATACTAAAAAATAGAATAAAATAAATATTTAAGGGGGCTCCCATACAACAAACGTGTTTTTTTTGCCGTTTTTGTAGATAATGGTACGGAACCCTTCGTGCGCGAGTCCGACTCGCACTTGGCCGATTTTTTTTATTTATTTATATTACTAAGGCGTAAACGAGATACGACCTACCTGATGATAAGCTGTTATCGCTGTCTTTTTGGTAGTTAGTTGTGGGTCCTGTCAGGTCATGTTTATTTGAAGGGCTTTCTGCTCACCTCCTGGTCATCATCAAGGTTTCGAATTCAACTGGAAGTATCCAGTAGATTATTCGCGTGTCTGTTCGTCACAGAGTATTTCATAAGAATGTACGAAATAGAAGTTTGGAATAATATGATTAGAGTATATTAAAGTCCCTTTTTGTTATTACAAGCAGCTACTTAGAATATTATCACCACGAGCTAGTTCAAATAAACTGGCTGTTGTTTGTGGATATTATTTCACAGGACATTTTTAAAAGCTCGGCGACACAGTGGTTGTGGTAACGTTACTTTAACACCAAAGCTCGTGGATTCGACTCTCAAACGGGATACACGTTTTTTTATACAACTAGATTGGCAAACAAGCATGCGGCCCGCATTAGATGATAAGTGGTCACAGCAGCCTATTGACGCTCGCAACACCACGGGGATGTTACTCGCACGCTGCCAATCTTGTGACCTAAGGCTGTTTCGTCACAGTACCCAGTAATTTCTCTGCCATATCTCACCCTTCAAACCGGAACACAGCTATATAAATATAGCTTGTTGGCGGTAGAAATAGGTGAGACAGAGTTTTGTTGCATGAACATGTCTGTTTGTCTTGATCTGGGTGTTTTTAAGAGAGGTAGGGTACATCAAAACAGCTCTTCAGGAGAAGTACCTCACAAAAACCGCAGTCAAACAACTCTTCGGACGAGCTCGGAGACTCAGTCGTGAATGATGCGACTTTGGCACCAACGCTCGTGGGTTCGATTCCCACATAAGATAAACATATGTGTGCATGAATATGCATGTTTATCTTGGTCTGGATGTTTAACAGAGAGCTAGGGTGCATCAAAGTCTGGGGAAGTACCTGCACCTCACAGAAAACCGCAGCCAAATAACCTGCGTGTGAGTGAGGTCACCAGTAAGCTCCTAAGGAGTCACTGTGTAAACAGCAGAGGAGGCATCGCGCGAGTGATACTTAATATATTACAAGCGTTAATAGGCTACGGTGACCACTTTACTACAGGTGGGCCGTATGCATGTATGCCTTCCGACGCACTTAAAGGCAGTCTACGCACATCAAATGAATCTAGATCAAGCCAATTTCTATTTCTACTTTTTTAACAACTACCAGGATAACATAACTTAGAAAAAGCTTAGCTAAGTTCACAACAAAAGCTACGAACAATTATTCATTAGCTATCTACAATCACGCTCCGCTGCGTTCCGATACACGCAATAAAATGTTTTATTCGCCATTCGTACGCGCTCCCCTTTATCTTAAATTATTTTTGGTCTCGTCCAATTTTTTCTTTCTCATTACATTTCCATTAATGTTCTATTAACTATTTTGAATGCTGGATTTACATGAAATCTAATTTGAAGACTGTTTGTCTTGGGTATGATTTGACGAGAAGCTTTCATAAAACATATTTGAACAAATCAAAAGGTTGTGACATGTAATTTGTAACATATTTTTATCACGTTGGATGTTTGTATTTTTACGCACTCGTTTCCTTTTTTAGGGTTCCGTGCCCAAAGGGTAAAACGGAACCCTATTACTGAGGCTCCGCTGTCCGTCCGTCCGTCCGTCTGTCACCAGGCTGTATCTCATGAACCGTGATAGTTAGACAGTTGAAATTTTCAAAGATGATGTATTTCTGTTGCCGCTATAACAACAAATACTAAAATGTAGAATAAAGTAAATATTTAAGGGGGCTCCCATACAACAATACAAATACAAAAAATCCAATACAAACGTGATTTTTTTGCTCGTTTCTGCTCGATATTGATAACGGCAACAGGTAGACGCTTGAAATATTCACAGAATATTTAGCTATATATTCACTTTAAGAATAAATAATTAAATAAAAATAAAACAAATATTTAAGGGAGGCTCCCATACAACAAACGTGATTATTTTGCCGTTTTTATAGATAATTGTACGGAACCCTTCGTGCGCGAGTCCGACTCGCACTTGGCCGATTTTTTATAGATTATTGTACGGAACCCTTCGTGCGCGAGTCCGACTCGCACTTGGCCGATTTTTTTATACATCGTCTGGAGGCATACGAGCATACGCCCCACCAGATGTATAGTGGTTACAGTAGTCTATGAGCGTTTGTAATACAGGTAGCCTCCCCTGCTGCTAATACAGCAACTCGTTAGACAAAGTTTAACGAATTTTATTTTTATTTTCTTTATTCTACGTTGGGTGGCATACAAGCATACGGCCCACCTGGTGTAAAGCGGGTACCGTAGCCTATTAACGCTTGTAACATATATCACTCGCGTGATGCCTCCTCTGCTGCTTACACAGCAACTCCTTAGGAGCTTACTGGTGACCTCACTAACACGCAGCACAACAACCCTCTAGGGAGTTGTTATTGGCTGCGGTTTTCTGTGAGGTGGAGGTACTTCCCCAGATGGACTGCTTTGATGCGCCCTACCTCTCTTAAAACATCCAGACAAACAGACATGTTCATGCACACAAATGTTTGTCTTGTGTGGGAATCGAATCCACGAGCGTTGGTGTCAAAGTCGCGTTTTTCACGACTGAGCCACCGAACTCGTCACAAATACATATACTATGAACTATGAACGAAGTCTTGTGGCGCTCGGTTCTCTCTGCCTATCCCACAAGCGACTTGCCGTGAACGTACAGATACATACTAAGAACGAATGAACGAGCAACGGGCGTGTATTAAAGCACTTAAACAAATAACCTCACTCGCAATATATTTCCTAATTAAGTTCCAAAATGAAAATTAGATCGTTGTAACGTCTAATTTAAATTCTGTTTGTGAACGTAATGATGAAATTGCTGTTTGACGGAGAATGTTCCCAGTAATGACTTGAATCTTCCTGGCTTTCGACTTTCAAGTGATCAAATCCAATAGTTTTTAATTCGTTTAAATAGACCGCGCAGTTTTGATATTATATGCGTTTAATTGCCTTTACATCAGGTGGACCGTATGCTTGTATGCCTCCCGACGTTGTATAAAAAAAACGGGTTGCACTCCGGGAGTGCCGGCAGAAGTGAAAATTTGAACATGCGGACCAAACAGTGATGTTGATAAACTACGTTGAACGAAACGCGTAAGCGCTAAGAATTTCATGGCCCTTACAACGTTTTGGTCGCGAGAAAATAATGCCCTATGAACAAACTAGCGCTTCGTGTTTTAATTGTTTAATTAGAGGTAACTAATGTTTTAGCGCTGCAGCGAACTTATGTTCTAATTCTCACCAAAATCTTACGGTCAGGGTCACGTGTCCTGACGCGAGTTTAACATTTTTTATTCATCCCAAAAAGTGCACAACGCCGCTAAAGAAGTTTTCACTTCAAAAAAATGTATTATGGTTTTAGGGTTCCTTAAAACTTAAAACCTTTCATCATCAGTGCAGCCGAAGGACAGGTCTGTTACTTGTCTGACTGACCGACTGTGTGTTGTTCGAGCTATGGGGCTTGCCCATTGCCTACTACGGACATACTCATCCCCGAATGAAGAAACTCCAAACACAACCTTAAGCTTCCGCATGAGGCCTACAGACCACGTCTGCGATGTATGTTATCACTGGAAACAGACACTGGTCAAAGACTTTGTCTTGAGACATGGAGGTATGGACGTGGAGATTTTGCCGATTTCGCCCATCAAACTTGGATTCAATTAGTACCTCTTTCTTGAAGTTGGACCTGCTTAGCTGGACTATTCAAAGCTAATACCTAAGCTTTCAGCTCGAACTTTTCATTTTAAATTACATCTCTAATGTATGTATGTATATCTTCACGCCAAGTCCCTTGCGGGGTAGGCAGAGAGAACCGAGCGCCATAAGTCGCGGTCCTTACATACTTCACCCGCTTCTGTGATATGCACAGCTCTTTTCATGCACGCTCGCCAGTTCCTGGGGCTCCTAACATCACCTTCTGATAAAATACGACCAATTTTGTCATGGTAGGTTAGTCTTGATCTTCCTCGGCTCCTACATCCTTCCACTTTTGCACTGTATATCTGTTTCGTCATTCTTTCGTCCCGCATTCTTTCTACATGTCCAACGAAATCTCTAATGTATTTAATATTTATTACGCTCATCACACTGTTGGATTTCCAGGTCTTCCTTCGACCGAGTTTAGATCATACTCCGCCACGTTGCTCAATTGTCTAGTAACGATTATCAATATTCAAGCCGCCAACTTTACTGTTTTAGGCTGTCAAATGTAGGCAAACGCTTGAATCGATGGCTTAATGTACCCTTCTAAGGATCTTGAGACGAATAAATCCATCTTTAGACAGACTACATTCGACGTTACTTAACATGGATAAGACTGTCACGCGTGAAGACGCTAAGAAGTCCCTCGCATATATTACCGGATTATACTAATACAACCTTAATTATTATAGTCACAAGAACTGTTATCATTCTGATAAAGCCAACTAACACGGAGTCGAGAGAATTACGTACCAAGTTTCATTAATAAATTAATAGACGCAGAGCACAGTGTGAACATAAGAAACCTCTTAGTAACTTCTGTTATCCTAGTACTTCCCAACTAACATGTTCTATTCAAACTCCACAGTTCACAGGCAAATTTGATCAATAAACATACTTTGTGTGCTTCGACTATCAATAGATTCATGCAAACTAGCGTCGGTCAACATCCATCTATTGCCGTTAGTACCTTGTAGTTATGTGAATTCAACCGCTGCTACTGTCATGGTTTCTACGGTCATCTGTGCACTTGGTCAACAAACTCAATTGGTCAATAAACACATTGTCCTGATCGCTCCGCTTATCCTCTATGTATGCCCACCATTTGCAACAGAAGATCTTGTCAACCCACCACTGTTGCTGTCTTGGTTACACATTGTCCACTATTGTCTGTAACAGAAGATGCATGAAACCATCACAGTGATCCTGTCACAGTGTTTGGTTCACTAGACATCTTAGATGGTGTTGTCTTAGGTTTTCGCGATTGTTACACATTGAATTAAACAATTTTTAACAGAAGTATCGCTTGTTTTATTTTTTTTGCCAAGGAGAATCGCTACATGCCCAGAATGCTACGTGAGGCTATTGAAATAAGAAAACACCCCAATTTCAATAGAGAAGATGGTTAGCAAGTACCACCTGCTTGGGATCCAGTTCTAAAAATAGTCAAGTCGCAAACCCAGAGATATACTCAAAAACGTTCGGACACAGTGAGCGATTTTTGTGTGAATCGGAACATATATAAATAATGAATCCATCCATGTCGGTAGATGTAATAATTGAATAACCAATGTAAGACAAATATCACCTTAGTCTTCCTGCGACCACGGATGCTGCAAAGCATTCGAAACGTCAGGTTCAACAAAATAAATGAAATACGCGATACTTCCGTTAAAAATTGTTTAATTCAACATCTTAGATGATTCACGAAAAGGCGAAACATAAGAAAGATGACCACAAAGACCAGAGTAGCGGTGCAGTGGTGGTTCTACCAATATTCTGGTGCAGAAGCAAACATGACCGCAACAGTTTGGACAGATACGATCAAAGCAAAGTACAAACGGTTACATGCAGTCATCTTTAGCCGGGAGCATCTGGATACCAGCTAGGACCGTGTGATTCAGTTTCGAGACGAGCTGTGAGAAGTGTAGACGGTTCCAAGTTTTACACACGGTATTGAACCCTTAAATTTGAGGAGTGATTTTCTCTTTCTTTGTATGTTCTACGTACAATGGGTTATGTTCTGAAAAATTGTTCGACAGCTACCTTTACAACCGCACCGCTCGCCGACGGCGGGGAGTTCAGCCTCATATACAGGAACCGAAATGGTTGCGTACTGTGCAGTTCCAGAGAACTTTTCTTCCGAGAACTCTCAAGTTGTGAAATGAGGTTTCCTTGGGGACTACACTATGAGGTTCTTCAAGTAGAGGGTGAACACGTTTTTGGAGAAATGTCCGTAGGCTACGGTAGACTGCTTACTATCAGGCAGTCCGTAAGCTTCTTTGCACCTTAGTGGTATAAAAAATGCATTGCAGACAAACAGAAAACTCATGCATACAAATGTTTCTATATTGCTTGTATCTCTGGAGTACAAGACACCGGCATGGAACTTGTGACCAACCAAAAAGAGAAAGATGTCAAAATAGAATAAATTAAATCATGTCTATGAGGCATGCAAGCATACGGCCCACCTCATGTAAAGTGATTACTGTAGTCTATTAACACTTGCAATACATTAAGTATCACTCAAGCGATGCCACCTCTGCTGTTAACACAGCAATTCCTTAGGAGCTTACTATAACGCTCGTGGGTTCGATTCCCACACAATACAAACATTTGTGTGCATGAGCATGTCTGTCTTGGTCTGGGTGTTTTTAAGAGAGGTAGGCCACATCAAAGTATAAGGCCCGTCTGGGTAAGTACCTCCACCTCATAGAAAACTGCAGCCAAATAGCAACTCCCCTAGAGGATTGTTGTGTTCCTGCGTGTGAGTGAGGTCCCTAGTAAGCTCCTAATGAGTTGCTGTGTTACCAATAGAGGTGGCTTCGCGCGAGTGATGCAGGTGATACCTAATGTATTGCAAGAGTTTATAAACTACGGTAAACGCTTTACGTCAGGCCGTATGCTTGCATACTTCCCGACGTCGGACAAAAAAAAATTCAGGCTTTACTCAACGATGTAAAAAAGGTTCTTACCTTTTTAGGGTTCCGTGCCCAAAGGGTAAAACTTACCCTATTCCTGAGACTCCGCTGTCCGTCCGTCCGTCTGTCACCAGGCTGTATCTCATGAACCGTGATAGTTAGACAGTTGAAATTTTCACAGATGATGTATTTCTATTGCCGCTATAACAACGAATACTAAAAAATTGTATAAAACAAATATTTAAGGGGGCTCCCATATAACAAACGTGATTTTTAGGGTTCCGTACCCAAAGGGTAAAACGGAACCCTATTACTGAGGCTCCGCTGTCCGTCCGTCCGTCTATCCGTCCGTCTGTCACCAGGCTGTATCTCATAAACCGTGATAGTTAGACAGTTGAAATTTTCACAGATGATGCATTTATATAATATATATATTTATATAATAATTAAATTAAAATAACACAAATATTTAAGGGGGACTCCCGTACAACAAACGTGATTTTTTTTGCCGTTTTTATAGATAACGGTACGGAACCCTTCGTGCGCGGATCCGACTCGCACTTGGCCGGTTTTTTCATGTCACCGAGGAAATGTTCAGACAGTCCTCAGCAAGTGAACAACTTCTTCACGTGTAATTTATTCACTAGACGTTTTACAACGGACAGTTCCTCGAGCGACCTCTCACCAACACGTGTCGCGATTCCCGCACAAAAAATATATCACCCCCCACTTGGGTGTAAGGAGCTTGATGGGAACACAGGAAACCTCTTACCAACTCCTCGAGCCCTGGTACATTACACTGCATTCATTAAATATTGAGAACCTGAAACTAGTTTCAACTCGCGTTCGATTACTTCTATTTAACTATCTATCAATATTTTCACGGCGAGCTTCCCGCGGGGTAGGCAGAGGGATGAGAGCTACATGTATCGGTATCTATACATATAAATAAAATTGGAGTGTCTGTTTGTAACGTTAAAATAACCACTTTTTATTAAATGCATATGGAGTATACACGGTACATACACCAATTTTTTTTTTTACAGTTTTTGTCTGTCTGTTTGTTCCGGGTAATATCTGAAACGGCTGGACCGATTTTGACGGGACTTTCACTGGCTGATAGCTGATGTAATGAGGAGTAACTTAGGCTACTTTTATTTTGGAAATTTATTTATTTTTATTAATATAAATGAATATTAAAAAAATAACTATTCCGCCCCGACGATGTCGCGGGCACAGCTATCTGTTTCGTCATTATTTCGTCATGTATTCTTTTGTAAGTTAGAACCAATGGAGCATGTTTTACATGAATTCTTTTTAACTACTAGCTGAGCGGGCACACGTTCTTCTGACATATATATTTTTTTCTAATTGGTTTTTTTATGAAACTTTACGACCTATTCTCATACCTATGAAATATATATATAAAAAAATCATAAAAATCGGTCGAGTCGTTTCGAAGGAGTACGACCACAAACACCCTGACACGAGATTTAATTATAGATATTCTACCGAAAAGTTAGGGATAATAACAATAACAAAAAAATCATTTTTTTAGGGTTGGGCCGTATGCTTGTATACTTCCCGACGTCGGACAAAAAAAAATTCAGGCTTTACTCGACGATGTAAAAAAGGTCCTTACCTTTTTAGGGTTCCGTACCCAAAGGGTAAAACGGACCCTATTACTGAGACTCCGCTGTCCGTCCGTCTGTCACCAGGCTGTATCTCATGAACCGTGATACTCGTAGTTAGACAGTTGAAATTTTCACAGATGATGTATTTCTGTTGCCGCTATAACAACAAATACTAAAAAACAGATTAAAATAAATATTTAAGGGGGGTCTCATACAATAAACGTGATTTTTTTGCTCGTTTTTGTTCGATATTGACAACGGCAACAGGTAGACGCTTGAAATATTCACAGAATATTTAGGTATATATTCACTTTAAGAATAAATAATTAAATTAAGATAAAACAAATATTTAAGGGGGGCTCCAATACAACAAACGTGATTTTTTTGCCGTTTTTAGGGTTCCGTATCCAAAGGGTAAAACGGAACCCTATTACTGAGGCTCCGCTGTCCGTCCGTCTGTCACCAGGCTGTATCTCATGAACCGTGATAGTTAGACAGTTGAAATTTTCACAGATGATGTATTTCTGTTGCCGCTATAACAATAAATACTAAAAAGTAGAATAAAGTAATTATTTAAGGGGGCTCCCATACAACAAACGTGATTTTTTTGTAAATTTTAGCTCGATATTAATAACGGCAACAGGTAGACACTTGAAATATTCACAGAATATTTAGTTATATATTCACTTTAAGAATAAAGAATTAAATTAAAATAAAACAAATATTTAAGGGGGGCTCCCATACAACAAACGTGATTTGTTTACCGTTTTTATAGATAATTGTACGGAACCCTTCGTGCGCGAGTCCGACTCGCACTTGGCCAATTTTTAGAGATAATGGTGAATCCACCCAAGTGCGAATCGGACTAGCGCACGAAGGGTACGGAACCCTTCGTGCGCTTCGCACTTGCCCGTTTTTTTTATATCACTAAGGTGGGAATCGAGCATACGACGTGCCTGATGGTAAATAGTCACCGTAGCGTGTAGACATTTGCAAAATCGGGGATGTCACTCATGGGTTGTAGACCCTCTAAAAACCTTTTCACGCATTTCTTGAAGAATTCCATGCTGTAGTCCCGTGGAAAAACCTCGGCTGGGAGCTCGTTCCACAGCTTGAGAGTTATTGGAACAAAACTTATCTGGAACGGCACAGTTCTGGACCATTGCGGTTCCAGCGTATGAGGGTGAACTCCCCGCTGTCCGCGAGTGGTGCGGTTGTAAAAAGTAGCTGTCGGTATCATATCAAACAATTCTTCAGAACACAACCCGTTGTGCAATCGGTAGAACACACAAAGGGAGGCAAAATCTCTCCTTAAACATAATGATTCAATACCATGTGTAAGCTTAGGATTGTCGACAATACTCACAGCTCGTCTCTGAAACGAATCACGTGGTCCGAGCTGGTATCCAGGTGATCCCGCCCAAAGGTGAGTGCAGTACTCAATGTGCGGTCTGACTTGAGGCTTATATAACATAAATCTTTGCCCTGCGCTCAAGGACTGCTTTGCCCTGTGGGGCACAACAATTTTCTTGGACGCCAACTTGACTTTCTCCTCCAGTTGACTTCGATATTGCACTTCACTGGAGATCTCGACGCCAAGCTACCTGCTACTTTTGGTAAGAGGTGTGCTCTGGAAATAAGAAAGATCCGGAATTAGTTGTACATATTGACTTAATGCTTCCCCCATTAAAACGGTCTAGTACATGTATGTATAAAAGATAAAAAATAAAAATTCTTTATTTGCCTTTAGACCCTCACGGGCACTTAGACACGTCTTACATTTTCAATATTATATCTTTTTTTTTTTTTAAAGTTTTTCCCTTTTTTAATCTACTAGCATTTCAAATGACCATTGGCGAAGAAGAAATGCCAAAAGAAACTTGCCAATATAGGTCTTTTTTTCCAAATCATCTTATACATATTACAATAAATATAATGATATGAGTGTACATATAGTGATATCAAGTGGTACAATTAAAGTTATATTAATTCATGTGCTGAATCATTTCCATTCATAGCTCTTCATGCACGCTGGCCGGTTCCTAGGGCTCCTGATGTCACCTTCTGATAAAACTCGACCATTTTGGTCACGACAAGTTAGTCTTGGTCTTCCTCGGCTCCTACATCCTTCCAATTTCGCATCAATAGCACACGTACGGAACAATCAAGGCCGAAACACACTTGGCCTGGTTTATTCCCCAAGTTACCGACGTGATGTGTTCGACATAATAAAGAAAAACATTGCTTTATCCGCCTGAGTTTTTTTCAGTTTAATTCAGTCTGTATTTAGGTCAAGCGGTGAGCTAGGCACTCTAAATCTAGTCTATGGTTTCACACGCGGCGACCTGAAATATATGAGTCAACATTTTCAGTTTCATCTGCGTTGTACGTCTAAAGAGGTGTTTTTGAAGTGAAAACTTCTTTAGCGGCGTTGTGCACTTTTTGGGATGAGTAAAAATGCTAAACTCGCGTCAGGACATGTGACCCTGACCGAAAGATTTTGGTGAGAATTAGAACTTAAGTTCGCTGCAGCGCTAAAACATTACTTACCTCTAATTAAACAATTAAATATGAAGCGCTAGATCGTTCATAGGGCATTATTTTTTCGCGACCATAGCGTTGTAAGCGCCATGAAATTCTTGCCGCTGACGTGTTTCGTTCAACGTAGTTTATCAATATCGCTGTTTGGTCCGCATGTTCAAATTTTCACTTCTGCCGGCAGTCCCGGAGTGCACCCCGTTTTTTTTTTATTTGCTTTTGTACGCGGTTTTATTCTCGTGGGGATCCCGTTTCCGCGATAAGAGTGACCTCGCCACGGTTCTACAGTAGTCGAAAGACGTAAATGTGAAAGAAAATTGTCTGTGTGTTGATTATTGTATTCTTGACTGAAGGGATAGTAATCATTTGCCTCTGTGGCATGTTGCGTGAGGCCTGGTGAAAGCCATAGACAGATACTAAGCAGCCGCTGGCAGAAGTTAGTTTCAAATATTAGTCTAAATTATGTAGTATCATTTTCATTATACATTTGATTTTAAGATCGGCAACGCACAATACCCTGGTGGATGATGTTACAAATGTCCATAGGCTACGTTAACTGCTTACTATCAGGCGGACCGTACGTTTGTTTTCTGCCTTATGTAATTGTTTCACGAGTAGCGAGCCTACTCCTGTAGTCGCATGTGATTTTGGTAGAGATTTGCAATTGAAGAGAATTTGTAGAAAATAATTAATTAAAAAAATCTTTTATATATACATGTAAATGTGTTTTTACGATTTTGTTTAAGAGATTTTTGAAGTTTTACTTCTTTAGGCGAGTTATGAAAAAATGATGAGAGGGAAATTTTATTTTTTTAACTTTCATACCGGACTCACATATACGTATAACTTTAACATGTCGGTGAAGGGAAAGCGTTATTTTTTTTATGGCCTAAAATCGGTCAATGTGTCTAAAAAAATGGTATTCTTATCTCCCGCTGCAAGTGGCACCCCACCCCGACATAAGCCAAGATAGTTTATTAGACTGGTACCGACGCGGGCTGGAGGAGAGTTATTACGTGAAAGCCTTCGGAAATGGGTTACAGGTGCAGCGTGGGGTGTGGAGTGCTAGCGGAAATGGGTCGGAATGCTGCGGCTTATTTGAATGTCGACCTTTCCTGAAAGCTTCTACAATAATAATCTAGATGTATGTCTTTGGTTTGTACGTACAAACTTCACAGGATGTAACCTCGGCCCGTAAAACTTAAAGATTTACGCTGAAAGGTTCTTCAATAAAGGCGAGAAGATGTTTTTGCAGTGCCGGCAATACACGAGTTATATATACCTTTAGGGTTCATATGCTACGGTGACTATTTACCATCTGCATCTGTATATTTGTTTTTCCACCTTCGTCATCATTAGCTCAGCCGTAGGGTGTCCACTGCTGAACACAGGCTACTTGCATTCACCGGCTCCTTGCAATTTTTGACCGGATGGTCGTTCCATCGTGTGGGGGGCGGTTTCCGGTTCATGATCGCCATTTGAGAATCTTTCCGGACCAGTGGATATTCGATCTTCGAGCTATGCATCCTGCGCAGTGCCACATCTGCTTGCTGAGCCATATCGGCAACTGTAGTTCTACTACGGATGTATTCATTCTTGAATCTATAATACAAAAAAACTCTAACTTATATACGGAAGACAAAGGTTACCCAGCGTGTGATGGGGAGAGCCATCACACGCTGGATTATACACGCAGGATTTATAGTCTACGATAACCACTTTACATGGGCACACGGCCCATCTAATATTTAAAAAAAAATATGAAATCATTTTGAATGTGTAATATTAACGCGAAACCTAAGTAAGTTTATCTCGTATACTTTGACGTGACTATTCAGAAGTTAATCTAATATTATCGATAATATTAGATTAACTTCTGAATAGTCACGTCGGTGTTAAAATAAGAAGAGGCATGCTCCGTTGGTTCGGACATTTAGAAAGAATGCAAGATGAAAGAATGACGAAGCAGATATGCAATGCAAAAGTGGAAGGATGTAGGAGCCGGGGAAGGCCAAGACTCACCTACCATGACCAAATTGGTCGTGTTCTATCAGAAGGTGATGTCAGGAGCCCTAGAAACCGGCGAGCGTGCATGAGAAGAGCAATGAATGTTAAAGAAGCGAGTGAGATATGTAAGGATCGAGTCACGTGGCGCTCGGTTCTCTCTGCCTACCCCGCAAGGGATTTGGCGTGAAGTTATCTATATAGGTGAAGTTATTTCCAACTGTCACAAGACAATGCGCGCGTGCCGAATGACGCAACATTGGAAACACGTACTGCCGCTACGATCTCGTTGTTAGTTTTAACATTACATGTCAAAACGCTCCTACAAGGTTTGTTCGTCGCGATCAATGGGAAGCGTCACCACGGACCGATAACCCATAATTTTGTGATTACTCCAAGGGAACAAAAGCTTGCGAAATAAAAAATCATCTTCTAGTACTATAGTAATCAGCTGACCGAACAATTTGTATAGAGACATCTTTCTTGTTGCGAAATCAGAAGATAAACAAGCGTACCCACAAATATATAAACCACTTGGCTCCACTTGAAGGCACCTCACGCTCACAAACACGTTGTGTTCTAGCACCGAAATATGTCCGCAATTCGAGCCAATCGGAGAATACATTTTTTTTATACTACGTCTTGTATACCACAAGCATACGGCCCACCTGATGTAAAGTGGGTACCGTAGCCTATTAACGCTTGCGATATATTGAGTATCACTCGCGCGATGCCTCCTCTGCTGCTTACCCAGCGACTCCTTGGGAACTCACTGGTGACCTCACTCACACGCAGGAACACAACAACCCTCTAGGGAGTTGTTATTTGGCTGCGGTTTTCTGTGAGGTGGAGGTACTTCCCCAGATGGGCTGCGTTAATGCGCCCTACCTCTCTTGAAACGTCCAGACCAAGACAAACAGACATGTTCATGCACACAAATGTTTGCCTTGTGTGGGAATCGAACCCACGAGCGTAGGTGTCAAAGTCGCGTCATTCACGACTGAGCTACCGAGCTCGTCAAGACTGTTATAATTTTATGATTATTAAGGTGGTCTTCTTCTTCCTGGCCTTATTCCGTATTAGGATTGGCGAGGTCAGCTACCTAGCTAACACTAGACTTAGCAAACATACTGATTTTTTCATAGAATGACGAAAGTTTTTAAGAGAGGTAGGGCACATCAAAGTAGCCCATTGCTTTGATGTTCCCTACCCCTCTTAAAAACTTTAACCAATAATCCGCGATGATGATCCGCAAATTAGCAAATAAGAAACTGCGCGGTCTACTTGACTCCCACGTAGTGGTTGAGTTACTACGTAATATCCGCCTCCACAGGTTATTTCTTTCATGGGTCCACGTGATGTAGAGTGCCGTTACTCTCGCGTTACCACTTCCGCTGCTGACACAGAAGCTCCTCAGGAGTTTACTGCTAACTTCACTTACTTGCAACCGTCCAGCGAGTTATTTAGCTGCTGTTTCTTAGAGGGTTACTTCTTCAGATGGGGATTTGATGTGCCTAATTCTCTTTCTTGTTTATTTATCAGGTCATTGACTCTAAAGAAGTTAAAAAACAATGGGTGTATGTACTTATGTATGCGCGTGAGAAGTTATACTTCTCTGGCATCATTAAATAAATATTTAACATTAATAACTTAATAACATTTAGTATTAATTATATTAAATAATAAAATTTTAACTATAGCGCCATCTACCGGTAATACCGTGAAATATTTAGCAGTTTTAACCTATTGCATATTTTAACTATAGCGCCATCTACCGGTAATATCGTGAAACATTTAGCAGCTTCAACCTGTACTTTTGTGTTCGAGTGCCACGCATTCACTCTCGCTCTGTCTCTTTCTATTCCCCCACCATGGTAGCGTTAAACGTTTAACGCCTTTTTGCAAGTCGCATTAGAAGTATAACTTCAATAATATTCTGAAACTGGTTGAGATTCTTCTTAAAGTTGTTCCGAAAATACCAGATTTCACGTACGAGTACAGTACCGTCCTCCGCCACACCATAAACAAGAGATGTCGGCTCGCGAAATAAATAAACAATCGGATCCTCTGTCGTTTGGCAGCGGGCCACCGCGCCGGCACGCCGGACACGCCGGGCACGCCTCTGGGCTGACTGTATAACGTCGGAGACAAGCATACGGCCCCCTTGACGGAAAGCGGTTACCCTATGAACGCTTATAATCTGTATTGAGTATCACTCGCGCGATACCACCTCTGCTGCCAACACCGCAACTCCTTAGGAGCTTACTGGCGACCTCATTCACTCGCAGGAACACAACAACCCTCCAGGGAGTTGTTATTAGGCAGTTTTTCTGTGAGGTGGAGCTACTTCACCACACGGGCTGCTTTGATGCGCCCTACCACTCATAAAAACCCAGACCGAGGCAAATAGACATGCTTATGCACACAAACGTTTATCCTGTGTGGTAATCAAACCCACGAGCGCCGGTGTCAAAGGAAAGTAACAGCGCGTTTCACAACTGCGCCACCAAGCTCGGCTAATAAATGAATGAAGGTTCCACGGTAATAGCTGCGAGATCCAAGGGCTGCCCACCGCCAGTATCCCGCGCTGAGTATTTCTGGCGGCGTGACGTCACGTGGAGACGTGCCTTGTTTATGGTTCGTACATGAACGTTTACGATTGTTTGAAACTGTAACAGAATTACATGGCCGCGGCGAATTATGTTTTGATATAATGATTTCATGTTACAAGTATATTTGGACACAGGGAGGATTCCGAAATGAAAGGCGATGTACGGATCAAGTTTTCTCACTCCGCAATATCGTGGAGAACCAACTGGCCATAGACCAGAAGGTTTTCAGCGGTTTTTTGGATCTTGAGAAAGCATTTGATAGGGTTGTACAAAACTGTGGGACATAATGCCGAGATATGGGATTGACGGTTCACTGCTCCGTGCTGTGCAGTCCACTTACAATGATTGCTCAGCATGCGTGCGGATAGATTTCATGTCACCCTGGTTTGATGTCAAAATTGGTGTCAAACAGGTATGCATACTATCTGCTAGGCTGTTTATCCTGTATCTCAATAGTTGTCTGCAGAGAATAAGGTCAACGAATGTGGGATTGCGCATGGGTGACCTAGTGGTGAACTGTATGCAGACGATGCCGTGCTATTAGCAGATACACCATCTGAACTGCAAACACTGGTCACAACGATGTAAGACTAATGTGTGGAGAAAGGCTTACTACTTAATGCGAAGAAAACAAAGATAATGGTATTTGAAAGAGAAGAATCCAGAACTAATGTAAGGATTGCGGTTGATGATGAAGTGTTGAAACAAGTGGATGAGATTGTATATCTTGGATGCGCTTTCAGCAGGGATGGAAGGTACACCGCAGATGTGGAAAGGCGAGTGAGCGCTGGGAATAGTGTGAATGGAGCGTTGGGAAAACTTCTTGGCAGTAAAAACCTGAGCCAGCAGGCACAGCTGGCTATACACAATGCAGTGCTGGTCCTAACGCTTAATTATGGAAGCGAGAGCTGAGTATAGCAGAGAGAGCATGAAAGTAGGATAAACGCGGCGGTCGAAATGCGAGCGTTGCGCAAAATTTATGGCGTAAGGCTTGTAGATCGTATTGGTAAAGATGATGTTAGAAACAGAGTTGGTTTGTTAAATCTATAAATGAAATACAATTAGCGTATGAGAGCGTCGGTGTTAAAATAGGAAGAGGCATGCTCCGTTGGTTCGGACATATAGAAAGAATGCTGGATGAAAGAATGACGAAGCAGATATACAATGCAAAAGTGAAAAGATGTAGGAGCCGAGGAAGGCCAAGGCTTACCTACCATGACAAATTGGTCGTGTTCTATCAGAAGGTGATGTCAGGAGCCCTAAATGAGAAGAGCAATGAATGTCAACGAAGCGAGTGAGATATGTAATGATCGAGTCACGTGGCGCTCGGTTCTCTCTGCCTACCTACCCCGCAAGGGATTTGGCGTGAAGTTATAGATAGGTAGAAATATATTTAGAAAACGTGTTCTAAGTCTAAGGGAAGCTTTGTTGCCTTAAATTTGCAGAAAAAGATACTTGCATTTAAGAGAGGTAGAATGCATCAAAGCAGCCCATCTGGGGAAGTACTTTCACCTCACAGAAAACCGCAGCCAAATAAAAACTCTCTAGATGGTTGAATTAAACAATTTTTAACGGAAGTATTGCGGGTTTTATTTATTTTGTTGAACCTGACGTTTCGAATGCTTCTTCTGCGACCACGGATGCTGCAAAGCATTCGAAACGTCAGGTTCAACAAAATAAATAAAACACGCGATACTTCCGTTAAAAATTGGTTAATTCAATGTGTAACAATCGCGAAAATCTAAGACAATCCCTAGATGGTTGTTTTTTTTTTATATTAGAGGCGGGCAAAAGGGCATGTTGATCACCTAAAGGTAAGTGGTCACCACTGCCTATAGACAACAAAGGGTCACATATCCGTTGCCAGCCTTGTTAGGGAAACATAGGCTCTTTTCTTGAAGGTATCCTATCGTATTTGTTCGGCAACACACATTGTCGTCCAGATTTTTCTTTTCAAACTGCTCAGAGGGAATATAGATTGTTCACGATTACTAGCACAAATCAAATTTGTAGTTCCTAGATCTAGCGTTAGATTAGTTAATTATAAACCCTTTGGCTATTATAGAACCAACGTAGACATGTACAGCATACTTCCAAGAATTTGTCGCGAGCATAACACGTCGTTTTCCAAATGTCAATTAGATATTTTCACAACCTCTGAAGACCTCTGATTTTGAAGATCTCCAAACTGTAGTCCCTAAATACAATAGTTTTAAGAGAGGCAGGGCGCTTCAAAGCAGCCCGTCTGGGAAAGTACCTCCATCTCACAGAAAACCGCAGTCAACTAACAACTCCCTAGCGGGTTGTTGTGTTCCTGCGTGTGAGTGAGGTCACCAGTAAGCTTCTAAGGAGTTGCTGTGTAAGCGGCAGAGGAGGCATCGCGCGAGTGATGTTTAATATATCGCAAGCGTTAATAGGCTACGGTACCTGCTTTACATCAGGTGGGCCATATACTTGTATGCCTCCCGACGTAGTATAAAAAAACATAATTATTATTGTACCGCTATACTGGGATAAATATATTATAATGTCAATTAACAATTTAAAAAAAAAAATCACTGATTAGTTTCTTTCTTATCTTTAAAGATTAAAAAAAAACTATGAGAAACAAATAAGATTTTTAATTTTTGTATACAATATAATACGTGTGTAAGTGGCCGCGATGGCCCTATGGCAAATGAAGAATTGTGTCTTTTATGGACAACTGAAACACGAGAAATAAAACCTGGGTAGCGGCAGCACCTTAACTCTCATTCTCCAGAGTCCTGCTATATCCTCACCGGTCCCCACTGCTGTTCACTGCTCTATAGTTTACCCACAATCCTTAAGAATTGCTGCCTTAAAGCAATGTGTAAGGGATGTTTTTGTAATTGCAAAAATAGATTTTTCATGCAGGTAATATCGGCAAACAAGCATAGAGCCTACCAGTTTTATAAAATAGTTACCGTAGACTCAGAAGGGACATCGTTTGCTGATGGCCCAATTCTTGAGGAAGGTTACAAACCTTTAGAAGCCAAGCATAGAGAAAGGAAGTAAAATAAACGATTCCCACGGGGTATAGGGATACGCGCGAAGTCGCGGGGCGCAAGCAGTGCAAAAATAAACCAAGAACACAATGTCAATTGGTTCTAAAATTGGACGTGACAGTTATCTCACGATAAATTTAGTAACAGGGACGATAATATATTAACGGATCGGATACTTGGAGATTGAGGGTGTTGTAAAAACTATTTCGGATTGACCTCATTTTCAACTTATTCATAGAGAATACAAGGGAAACTAACGAATCATTTACCGATTTGAAAAAAGAAGATATTCTCTGAATTATTAAAGTTGGTAACATCTGGATGAAATAACAGAATCCTTATAAAATCACTCGTGTGTCTGTTTATCCATTACATACAATTTTCTACTAATCTACTGGACCGATTAAATTGAAAATAGGTGCATGTACGTCTGCAACCCTGACACGGCCGTGTAATGCAAATAAATGACCTTGGATTACAGGAGTCACTTTAAGAATGGTAAATAAGAAAATAAAAATTAAACAGGCCAAGTGCGAGTCTGACTCGCGCACCGAGGGTTCCGCACAAAATTGTAGATAGGTAGGTATGTAACCAGTTCGTTAGACGTTGAATCGAGTCTTCAACATTTTTCCGATTACGTCGTAAGTTTCCACCAAAATGAGTTCCCAGAACGTATAAATGCAATATTATTGACTTCATACGAAGTTATAGCGTGCATGAAAAGAGCTATGAATGTGAAAGAAGCGAGTGAAGTGTGTAAGGACCGCGTCTTATGGCGCTCGGTTCTCTCTGCCTACCCCGCAAGGGACCTGGCGTGAAGATATACATACATACATACGAAGTTATAATTAAAAAAAAAAAACAATAAATACACTGAACATTGCTCTAACGAAAAGATAAACTGAATTGAGGTAGAAACTTAACTTTACCGTTCGAAAACTGTTGTTCCTATATATCGACATAGGTGGCGGTTAATTTGCCAATTTACCGATATTGACGTAATTATCAGTTTACGGCTTTCATATCTTTCCCTTCACTACTGCTACATGACATTGTTTCTTGCCAAATTTCATAGTTCTATTAGGTCAACGGAAAGTATACGTTTTGATTCTCTGAGAGTATCAAAATATGCGACATACGAGGATTAAACGACCGTATTGCGTCGACTTAGAAGTCTGATTTATTCACTGCTCCAATGGATTGCAGACTTGAGTATTTGATATTAATTTCAACTTTTACATACTACGTTGGGAGGCATGCAAACATACGGCCCACCTGATGTAAAGCGGGTACCGTAGCCTATTAACGCTTGCGATATATTAAGTATCACTCGTGCGATGCCTCCTCTGCTGCTTACACGGCAACTCCTTGGGAGCTTACTGGTGATCTCACTTACACGCGGGAACACAACAACCCTCTAGGGAGTTGTTATTTGGCTGCGGTTTTCTGTGAGGTGGAAGTACTTTCCCAGACGGGCTGCTTTGAAGCGCCCTGCCTCTCGTTGCTTAGAGAAAGGATCTTGCCAGACAGACAGACGGACAACGAAGTGATTCTGTAAGAGTTCCGTTTTTTCTTTGGCGATACGGTACTCTATAAATAAATTCGACAGAATACTACGTGATGCTTTAAATGGAAGGTGGTTTTTATATATGTATATATTCATGTCATCTGGCATGCGAGCCCTTGGACCTTGGCCCTCGCGGGGTAGACAGAAAAAACCCAGCGTCATGAGACGCGATCCTTATACTAAGTGCCCGCGAGAGCCCAATAACAAATAAAGATATTTATCTTATTTTACTTGCTTAACATTCATTGCTCTTTTCATGCACGCTCGCCGGTTCCTAGGGCTCCTGACATCACCTACTGTTAGAACACGACCAATTTGGTCACGGTAGATTAGTCCTGGTCTTCCTCGGCTCCCTCCTCCTTCCACTTTCGCATCAGTAGCACATGTACGGAACAATCAAGCTCGAATCAACACACATCAAAGATAACAACAACATTTATATATTTAACAGTTTAATGAATACGGTGATTTAACAAGTTCTATTCTCGTATATGAAGAACAGAGTATACAGGGTGTCTCGTAAATAACAAAGCCATCTTAACTTAGAGTTATATATGAGGAGATTTTTTTAAGTACATGTGTGACTATTGGTGAAAATAATCTGAATTTGAAACAGGGAATTATCTGTACATGACTGTATAATGAAAGTTGTATATTCGTATAAAAAACATATTCACAACAATTTACCATACTATTATTTTTTGTATGAATAATAACCACCGTACAAGTAGCATTTCAATAAAATCAACATGTATATTCGTATAAAAAAACATATTCACAACAATTTACTATACTATTATTTTTTGTATGAATAATAACTACCGTTTCAACATTTAATTCAGAACTTTCAGAAATTCCTTTTACAACTTGATTATTTCAAAAATCGTTTTTATCAACTTCTAACTGTCATCGCAATCTATCATTACCTTATTTTGCAGTACTATTTACGAGACACACTGTATACTGTATACTCTTTATCTTAGGCAGGAATCGAACCGGCGAATTCGTGATATAGCTTGCCATTGCTGCCACTGGACCACGCGTTCGATGTCTGAATTAAACATTGCGTTCTCGTGTAAACGCAATGCTCTAAATTTAAACTGATTCACGCCCACGCGACCGAACACGGACTGATGCGAAGCTTGCGGACTTTTAATACGAAATCAACTGAACTGCAAACACTGGTCACAATAATGAAAGACGATTGCATGGAGAAAGGCTTATGGTAATGCTTTTCGAAAGAAAAGCAACCAGAACCGATGTAAAGATCACGGTTGATGATGAAGTGTTGGAACAAGTGGATGATATTGTATATCTTGGATAGGCTTTCAGCAGGGATGTGGAAAGACGAGTGAGTGCTGGGAAAGGTGTGAATGGAGCGTTGGGAAAATTTCTTGACAGTAAAGACCTGAACCAGAAGGCACAGCTCGCTATACACAATTCAGTGCTGGTCCCAACGCTTTACTTACGAAGCGAGAGCTGGGTATGGCAGAGAGAGCATGAAAGTAGGATAAACGCGGTCGAAATGCGAGCGTTGCGCAAAAATTGTGGCATAACGTTTGTAGGCCGTATTCGCAATGATGATGATAGAAACAGAGTTGGTCTGAAAGAGAGCGTCGCGTCGGTGTTCAAATAAGTATAGACATGCTCCGTTGGTACGGACATGTAGAAATAATGCAGGATGAAAAAATGGCGAAGCATATATACAATGCAAAAGTGGAAGGATGTAGAAGCCGAGGAAGGCCAAGACTTACCTACCATGATCAAATCGATCGTGTTCTATCAGAAGGTGATGTCAAGAGGAGCATTAATATCCGGCGAGTGTGCATGCAAAGAGTAATGAATGTTAAAGAAGCGAGTGAGGTGTGTAAAGATCGAGCCACGTGGCGCCCAGTTGTCTCTGCCTACCGCATTCATCAAGAGGCAAATAAGCGTACGGTCCACCCGATCTTAAGTTTTTACCTAGTCTATAAAAGTTTGAAATATAAAGAGTGTGCCATTCGCGAGATTTTTCACAACTTTCTGGTCACTTCACTGACTTGCAGGAATGCAACATATCTTCATGAAGTTGTTATTTGGCTGCGGTCTTCAGTGAGGTAGAAATATTGGTCCAGGCGGGCTGCTTCGATGACCCTCACCTGTTTTTCGCCAGAAGTTCATTTGTTTATTGGTAAAGAGTTCCAGCGTTCAAGTAAAATGACCTTGACTCTAAGGATAATAGTGAGCCTGTACAACTAAGAGCACGTGAAACTTGTCACTTTGACTTTTGTACAGTTCCTATTGTACATGTAGTAAGAGTTAGAATATTTGAGTATCAAACGTAGTCTGCCCTTACATGAATAAAGAACAACTTGTACATCTTATGTCGTGGCGTTAAGAGTGAAATTTGTATAGTTTTCGTGTGACCTTACATACATAAGGACGTTTGCAGCATCAGACTGAACTGTCACATGAAATGCAATCACATTTTAAGAGAGGTAGGGCGCAACAAAGCAGTCTAGTGAAGTACCTCCACCTCACAGAAAATCGCAGCCAAATAACAACTCCCTGGATGGTCGTTGTCTTCCACTTACTGTGCTAGCAGCAGAGGTGGCACCTGCGTGAATGATAGTTAATGTATGTAGCGTTCATAGGCTCGGTAACCGCTTTCCATCAGGTAGGGCGTATGCATGTAAATTCAAATTTTGTATCTAATCCGTTTGTTTAGGGAAGTTTTTTTTAATGAGCAGAGCTGATCTAAAATACTCATGAGTAATGAATGGAACCGCTGGTGTAAATAAGGACGAGGCCAGCCGGCGCTGGCAGCGCGCCAGCACCACCTCGACAGACTAAACCGAAGACACATCACTACACCAATCCACTGCTATACACAACGCACTGCTGACTCCTACACTAATATATGGAAGCGAGAGCTGGGTTTAACTGAGAGACCATGAAAGTAGAATAACCGCGGTCAAAATGCGAGCGTTGTCGAAAGATACTTGCCAAGAACAGGAAAAGAAATATTTTTCGTTTTATGTACTTGATCACCATAAAAATTACAAAATTTTTTTTTTTTAATATTAGGATATCTTATGCAATATATAAATATGAGATATATAAAGCATTTCGTTCAGGAGTTGTAAACAGTTTGTGAGATACTGACCTACGAACAGACAGTACAGTGACAACAGCCTCATTCCAAATCGCACAGCTCACCGACGGCCGGGAGTTTATCCCCACACACATACGCTGGAACCGCAAAGGTCGCGTACTATGCGGTTCCAAAGAAGTTTTCTACCAAGAACTATTAAGTTGTGGAATGAGCTCTCTCTGCCGAGGTTTTCCCAAGGGACTACAGTATGGGGTTCTTCAAGAACGGCGTGAAGAGGCACCTGCAGGGTCGGCAACAAAAGACGCACCTGGTGTTGCTAATGTCCATAGTCTACGGCAACTGCTTCCCATTAGGCAGGCCGTACGCTTGTTGGCCACCTTAGTGGTATAAAAAAGCATTATTCTAAAATCATCTAACCGGTATATAAATTACTTCTGAGGGTTCCGAACAGCCTAAATGTTCCATAATAGTTGCTACTAACTCTATTATCGTAAGCTGTTCTGCGGCATATTTAAAAGTGCTTCAATAACCACGAGATACAATGGCCGTTAATATAATCTCCTAGACAAAGGCACGTCTTAAAGTTACTGTAAGGGTATTACATATAGAGCAAGTTATAAATACCTTTATAGCACTACGAGATCTAATAGTGGGCTTTTGTGGCTATTTCTGGCAAACTAAGTAATACAGAAATAGTTTGTAGTTAATATACAAACATTTTGACGGGCTCCGGTGGGCCAGCGGTTAGTAACGGTACTTTGATACCAATTCTTGTGAGTTCGATTTTGAGGACAAACATTTGTGTACACGGATATATCTCTTTGTCTTGATCTGGGTGTTTTATTAAAGTAGCCCATCTAAGTAAGTACCTCCACCTCACAGAAAACTGCAGCCAAATAACAACTTGCTAGTGAGGTAACCGGTGAGATCCTTAGGAGTTGTATTGTCACCAGCGGCGGTGGCAACGCGCTAGTGATACTAAATGCTTGTAAATCAATAAATCTATATATCTTCGCACCAACTCGGTTACATGGTAGGCAGTGAGTTCCGAGCGCCACATGACATGGTATAATACCACTATCATACCTATGTCCAGTTCCAGTTCCTGGGGCCCATGATGTCACCTGATGAAACCGGTGGTGGTGCCTGGTTTACGCGAGCTTAACATATCTACGTTCATAAGTACATGTAACATCTTAGGTCACGTAAACAGCTGACTTGGGGTTGAGTGTAAGACCTTTTCTATGAAAAACGCGAAAAAGGAGAAGAAGATTCAAATTAAAATAGATACGTTCGTAGTTATATTTGTATTACCTACAAACTGTGTACAGTTGTGAACACCTAAAATGTCTTTCAGTACATAAGGTCTACTATTAAAGTTTCATTACAAGCAAAATTACTGTTTATTGAAAATTAGCAGTTTAAAATGTAAATTTTAGTTTAAAACGTCTATTTATCAAAATAGCAGAAGCAGATATACAATACAAAAGTGGAAGGATGTAGGAGCCGAGGAAGGCCAAGACTTGCCTACCATGACCAAATTGGTTGTGTTCTATCAGACGGTGATATCAGGAGCCCTAGAAACCGGCGAGCGTGTATGAGAAGAGCAATGAATGTTAAAGAAGCGAGTCAGATATGCAAGGATCGAGTCACGTGGAGCTCGGTTCTCTCTGCCTACCCCGCAAGGGATTTGGCGTGAAGTTATAGTATAGGTTGTATCAAAATAGCCACTCACTGTAAACTGTATGGGAAAGCTCAAGGTCGCTCAGCGTGCTATGGAAAGAGATATCCTCGGGGTTTCTTTACGTGATTATCATAGTATTAATTTAATTAAGATCTAATTACGATATATAATTAATGAAAGATTAGGTTTAAAATACCTTATGAACAGAACAGAACAGAAAGATGGATAATATTGTATTTATGAGAAATTTCATTGTACGTACTACGCAAACAAACCAAATAAAATTATTGAATTAAATAATTTTTAACGGAAGTTTCGCGTGATTTATTTATTTTGTTGAACCTGACGTTATATTAATTAATCCATCCATGTCGGTAGATGTAATAATTGAATAACCAATGTAAGACAAATGTCACCTTAGTCTTCATGCGACCACGGATGCTGCAAAGCATTCGAAACGTCAGGTTCAACAAAATAAATAAAACACCCGATACTTCCATTAAACATTGTTTAATTCAATGTATATCAATCGCGAAAACCTAAGAGCATACAAATAATATTATTTTTACAAAATCCACTGCACAATCAGTAGAGTACACAAAGAGGGTAAACTCTCGTCAGACAATAGTGCCGTGCTGTGTGTGACCAAGGATCATCGACACACACGTGGCCCAAGATCATAAACCAGTTGACTGCGCACCAAGGCACCCGCCGCTCACAAAAACATGGTGTTTCATCGTATAAACATCGCAGCGATTAGAGGCTACTATCCAATGGGAGAATATTTTAACCACTAAGCCGATCAGTGTCGCGATGTTGATCCGCGATATAATCAATAAGAGCTGCGTGTTTTTTACCCCTCTTCCCCCCTACCATATTTGAGTTACTACGTAATATCATTTTCATTGGTTCACTATAGGTTATATCATTCAAATGCTCCCGCCAAAAGATGAATTCAAATCTAAATAGTATACACTCACGTTCCACTGCAGGAATAGCGGGCTTTCTTGAACTGAAAGGGTTTACAGCCTACTTCGTCGTTCGGATTGTCAGAGGCCATTGTTTTCAAGCCGCCACTGTCATCTATTGACAACAGCCGAGACTCGCCGCTTCATTCGAAAAAAAGCGACAGACACACACAGACAAACTCACACACACAAACATAGACATAGATTTCATATAGGAACGGTGTTCCTGAAAATTATTTGCCATTGGGCCCTATAGAATAGAATACATTTTTCATGGCTTCCTTTTTGTAACACAAAAAGGAAGCACCAGCATTTTAGAAAAAAACACCAGGAATCCATATGTTCTTGACGATAAGTCACGTATGCTGGAAATGGAATGATTAAGCCAGTAGGGGGAGTCTCGAACAGGATTGTGTTTAGACGGCTTTTATTGGACTGAGTGCCCCTGGTTTTCAGTCTCAAGTCCAGTGCTCGGGTGAGAGGGAACCAGGGATGGACTCTATGATAATAACTTACGAGTACAATAGTAATACGCCATTTCCTATGAATCGCGCCGGTATATAAAACAAACGCGGTACTGAAACGGATTTCTGAAAGTAATGAAAAATTTTCCGCGCTCCGACGACGACGAACAATCAGTCTTATTAACTTCATGATAGAGTTCAAATCGGCCGACCGCCGGGGAGCATCTTTCTTTCAGAAGTATGGAATTGTTTTTCCAATATATTTTCATTGATTCTATTTGTAGAAAAATAATCGACATAGCAGGTTTATTATGATACCCGTTATGTATAGATTTTTACTAGTTTTGTTTATTGGTCGTGTTTTATCAGAGAGTGACATCAGGAGCCCTAGAAACCGGCGAGCGTGCAGGGGAAGAACTACGAGGTTAAAGAAGCGAGTGAATTGTGTAAGGACCGCGTCTTATGGCGGTCGGTTCTCTCTGCTTACCCCGCACGGGACCTGCCGTGAAGATATATATACATAAACTAGTTCAGATGACGGCAGCGAAGAGCTGTCTCTTACTTTTACATATTGTTAATAGTATGAATAATAATAATTCACTATTTGTTTTTTATACAACATCGGAAGACATACAAGCATACGGTCTTGATGTAAAGCGGTTACCGTAGCCTAATATGCTTGCAATATATTATCACTTACGTGATTACACCTCTGCTGCTAATACAGCAACTCACTCACACGCAAGAATACAATAAACCTCTAGGAAATTGTTATTTGGCTGTGGTTTTCTGTGAGGTAGAGACACTTCCCCGACATGATGCTTTGATGCGCCCTACCTCTTAAAACATTCAGACCAAGACAAACAGACATGTTCATGCACACAAATGTTTCACCGGTTTGGGAATCGAACCTACAAGCGTCGGTGTCAAAGTCGCGCTATTCACGACTGCGCAGTCCGAGCTCGTCAAAAACTTTGCCAATTGTGCGTTCGAAATCGTTGTTTTTTTCACGAACATTCTGTATACAGGCGTTAGGCCGCCATTATAAAACCATGGATCCCCACTTACAGCCCGAATAACATTCATATTTTGCCACGAATTGCGACCCAATTTGACTGCTAAAGCGACCAATAACGGTAAATCTTTCAAACAAGCCAATCAATATTTATTTCCTAGAAAACCACGCCGACACTCAAATTATAGACAGTGTCGGCGCACAGCATGTTTACAAATATATAATTGTATACGACACAAACCATTATTACTACTATTACGTGGTAATAAGTGCTATGGTAACGGCTACGTGAAGAGTTGACGCGGAGCCAAGTTCAGAGGAACGGTGATGTCATTTTGTATTGAAAATATAGGGCGATGGATGACGTGATGGTTAGAACAGTTTTGATTTGCATAATGACCTGTCCAGGGGGCGCATGTATCATTTTAGAGCCAAAGATAGCTTTACATTTACGTTGAAACACCTTGTTCTTCGACTACTGAAAAAAAGAATGGGCGGTATCCATTCTTTTTTTCAGTACCTAATCGAAGAACAAGGTACTGCAGTTGATACCCAAATGCAACGGCGTTTACGATAGTGTGCGCATCGTACGGTATACGATCTTTCGTCAAGACTTGCTTGATAGCCTCTGTGGAGACATACCTGGTGGTTGCGTACAGGTCCCGCTGAACTTCTTGCTAGCTCCGAACACAGAACGTTTCGTTCGCGCTGTATGAGATAAAGATAAAAAATATTTGCCTTTACACGCTCACGGGCGTTTAGACCCGTCTTACATTTTCAATATAACGAGAGACGAGAGTAGAGACCCTCGGTCCGTGGGGTCCAGGCGCGCAGTCGCTTTTTCATGAACTAGCGAGACGTCTGGCCGACGTCACTGCCGACCAAAAATAGACCAGGTAGCTTTCTCGCTCAGTGCATTAGTATTGCGAATCAACAGAAGCAGGTTCGACAGGCAGCAGACAAGTCCACATAACCTGCCAAGAGCAGTAAGTTTCTGAGATGTAAGTGCGTAAAAGTCAATGATACTCCCCACAAGCGTTCGTAAGCCTCGTTGACCTCTTTTTTATATTTTTTTTAGGGTTCCCTACCCAAAGAGTAAAACGGAACACTATTACTGAGGCTCCGCTGTCCGTCCGTCTGTCACCAGGCTGTATCTCTTGAACTGTGATAGTTAGACAGTTGAAATTTTCACAGATGATGTATTTCTGTTGCCGCTATAACAACAAATACTAAAAAATAGAATAAAATAAATATTTAAGGGGGCTACCATACAACAAACATGAATTGTTTGCTCATTTTTGCTTGATATTGACAAACACACACTAGATCAAAACTAAACAACACAAACACTAGATCAGTTATTCGCTTTTACGTCTTGTAAAAAAACCGGCCAAGTGCGAGTCGGACTCGCGCACTCAGGCTTCCGTACCATTACATCTATATATATAGATGAGCCCCCCTTAAATATTTATTTATTCTGTGATTTAGTATTTGTTGTTATAGCGGCAACAGAAACACATCATCTGTGATAATTTCAAGTGTCTAACTGTCACGGCTCATGAGATACAGCCTGGTGACAGACGGACGGTCGGACAGCGAAGTCTCAGTAATAGGGTCCGTTTTACCCTTTGGGTACGGAACCCTAAAAACCGTCAAGTGCGAGTCCGACTCGCGCACCGAGGGGTTACGTAAAAAAATATTTCCGCAAATTACTTTTGCAACTTTTTTTTTGTGATGTAACTACAAATTTACGGTTTTCAGATTTTTTTTCTTTACTTGTACTACGTACATTACTTCTTGCCAAATTTCATGATTCTAGGTCAACGGGAAGTATCCTATAGGTTTTGATTCCCTTGCGAGTGTCAAAATATGCGCATAAACGGGACATAAACGGCCGTATCTTTTGATTGCAATGACTTCGAAATTTGATTTTTTCACTGTTCGAAGAGACTGTAGGTCTGAGTATTTGATATTAATTTCAGCTTGATAGCTCTACCCGTTCCTGAGTAAAAGATTGACATACAGTCAGACAGACGGACAACAAAGTGATCCTATAAGGTTCCCGTGTTTCCTTTTTAGATTCAGGCGTTATTTTGCGAAAGTTAAGTTTACAGATTGAATTAAACAATTTTTAACGGACGTATCGCGTGTTTTATTTATTTTGTTGAACCTGACGTTTCGAACGCTTTGCAGCGTCCGTGGTCACAGGAAGACTAAGGTGATATTTGTCTTACATTAGTTATTCAATCTATCTACATGGATGGATTAATTATATATGTTTGTGACTTGATTACTTTTAGGACATCAACTCACAAACCCAAGGATCTACTAAAAAATGTTCGGACACTGTGAGCGATTTTTGTGTGAATCCGAACATATATAATTAATCCATCCATGTCGGTAGATGTAATAATTGAATAATTAATGTAAGACAAATATCACCTTAGTCTTCCTGCGACCACGGACGCTGCAAAGCGTTACTTCCGTTAAAAATTGTTTAATTCAATGTGTAACAATCGCGAAAACCTAAGACAATATTAAGTTTACAGATATTAATTGTAACATCTACAGCGCCTGATTATGCCTCGTGGAGAGGCGAAACACGTATCGCAGCGACGACCAGGCCAGTCGTGGCAGCGACGATGGTGGGCGCATGCGGTTTCTGTTCTAGATGGCGGACGACCGCAACAGCCGAGGCAGAGCAGCCATGGTATCGTCGGCATGTTGCATCAACTAACGGTAGTAGGTGGGTGCCGGCCGGCGCTAGGCCGCATGAACTAATTTGTGGCGGAAGCACACAAAGCAGTTTCGATCAAATTGCATTTCCTTTTTAGGTTACGGGTATAGCTTAATTGTATTTCTGATAAAAACTGAGCGTAAAATTTTCTTTACGTACATATCCACGCACGGACGTACACACTCACCTACCACGTATACACACGAGTACACACATAGACCTATATGCGCACTCACACACATAGTAATACTATTAAGAACGCAACAGAACGATTCAAATGATTTCGAAACGTAAATGTGATACAATTTTCCTGCGTTACATGAATTTTAATTTAATTTTCGGAGAATTACAATAATGTCCCCCAATGTTCATGAGACGGTTTCTTGATCAAATACCTTTTCAATTTAATTTCGCTAAAGAATACCAGCTTCAAATATTCCCAACTTATTGTACCGAACACACAACACGGTAAACATGAAGAAACGTATAAATACAAATATTATTATTAACCAAGCAAATGAATACCTAATTATTTAACGAAATCATGTTTTACTGGAGTTCAAATAAATATCTAGCCCTTGTACACACTCGCGGACCCCACACATCCCACCCCCGCGCCCGACGACACCCCGGCACTTGGAAGTTTATTCTTAATTTTATTGCAAAAACAAACGAGGGATGTAACAATTTTATGAGTAACATAAATTACCTATCCAACTTCTTAATTGTCCGTGGAAAGTAATGTACACTTCGCTTCAAAAACGAATGAATGAAATACAATTCATTAATTGAAAAAAATGGTCTTTAATTGATTCATTTTTTGAAAAATGAATGATCGTTCTTTGATTCATTTTTTGAAAAGTGAATGATCTTTCATTGGTTCATTTTTTTTAAAATGAATGGTCGCTAATGGTTTATTGCAAAATTAGAATAGTATTTAACGCTGCGAGGTTAGGGTCTCCCTTTAACCGAAGGAGCTTAGAGCATACTCCGGCACGGTACAGGCTGCGGTTGACGTTACTTAACCGGCGTGTCCGATGAGACGGAATCAAGTTCGACTATCTTCTTCTAGGTAGTGGTATGCCGTTTTCTAATTTATTAGGATTGGCGGGGTCCGCTACCTAAGACTAAAATTTGGCGAAGATGCTGATTTTGACATTCAGTGACTGCTGTCAGACCTCTACAACTCACGGGATACCAGACCTTACTTAGGTTTGGTGTATACATTTGAGTGTATATATGCATATGTACATAAATGAATATACTTGAAATTCCGTTCTTCATTTCCTTAAAATATGTTGGCATCAATGTAGTTGATATGTTAACCTTATATACACTTTTTTATCTACAACCGCCTTACATTATCCACTCAGGAACTCAAAAGCAATGGTTGGCTGGAAGAGATTACTCGAAGGAATAAGCCCGCCTTTGCAAATCAAATTCTTATATTTTACGAATGTAAACATTTATGCAATAAAGTTCTACAAACAAACAAACACCCTTTAAATTATAATTTCTTTTTTGGTTTGCTCCATATGTTTTTCTTCACCGACGAGTAAGTGATAAACACAAATATGTACAATTGTACATACATTTGAAAATACGAATTTAGTGGTAGTAGCCTATGGCGGTAACCAAAGACCATCGGTTCATAGGATGGATCTCCATCCACTGGGCTATCTCTGCTCTGTAACCTCATACAACAGTAGTCTAACTAAATTAGCTAATGTATGTATGTAAATGACGTCACCTTTTGATAAAACACGACCAATTTGGTCATGGTAGGTCACTCTTGGTCTTCCTCAGCCACCCCAACTTTCCACTTTAGCATTGTATATCTGTTTCGTCATTCTTTCATCGTGCATTCTTTCTGCATGCCCGAACTAACGGAGCATGACTTTTCTTATTTTAAAACTGACACTCTTTTTCAGACCAACTTTCTTTCTTACGCCATCATATGGAACGTGGTTAGCAAACGTTATGCCACAAATTTTGCGCAATGCTCTCATCTCGACCGCATTTATTCTCAGTTCCATAAGTAAGCGTTGGGATTAACACTGAACGTTAAAGTATTTAAGCTTCATATGATACTCATACTCTATTAGATTCATAATGAAAATCAAACAAGCAATCATTTATTTGTAAAGAACATGGGTAACATACGTATGGAATATAGAATTACATCGAACATATTCTACGATTTCTGTTACAAATAATGAAATGTGTTGCAATATTAAATGAGGCAATTTGATCTAAACTACTTTGTGTGCTTCCGCTCCCGATTAGTTCGTGCGAACTACTGCCGGCTGGCACCCACCCACTACCGTTAGTAGATGCATGCCGCCGCTGCCATGGCTGCTCCGGTCGTCTCTGCCAGTGTTCGCCATCTGAGATGTGAACCGCATGCACCGCCACCGTTGCTGTCCTGGCTGCTTCAGTCGTCACCGCGACACGTGTTTCGCCTCTCCACAAGGCATCCTCAGGCGCTGTAGATGTTAGTCGTTAGAATAACATGCTACGATCGGAGCAGCCATGGCAGCGGCGGCATGCATCTACTAACGGCAGTCGGTGGGTGCCGGCCGGCACTAGTTCGCATGAACTAATCGGGAGCGGAAGCACACAAAGTAGTTTAGATCAAATTGCCTGTAAATTTGACTTTCGCAAAGTAACGCCTGAATCTATTAACTAAATATTAAATGATAAAATGTATTAAAAAAATGTTTATATTTAGCAACAATTTAATAAAAATAATTTCACTGTCTGGATGCCGAAACACTTTGTTTAATTTTTCAAGAAATGTTTTTTAGTGGGCTCTGCTTGGTGGTCCGGCAGATGGTATACCATAGCCAATCAGACCTGCGCGTTCTACTCTACCACCGACCCGTAGCGGTAAATTGAGTTACTATTACAAAATAATCTCGTCGGTTCTCTGTAGGGAACATACATTATACATACATACATTCTGAAGGTATATGTAAATTTTGTATAGTGTTTAGAAAAATAAATTTAAGCAACATCTACTTCGATGTTAAGTAATCAACTGTTAATCGTTCATCGGATCACCAGCTGTGATTAAATTTAACCTAGCGTACGTTAGAAAAGTTAACAGGCTGTTTGAATTGTTAACGGAGTATGGTGAAATTGATCCCTAGAGTTCTCCGTTAACAGAAAAAATTCCAATTTAATAAGTTAGAAACTTTAAACTTCAGTTTATATATTTTTCAAGGATGAAGAAACAGATATACAATGCAAAATTGGAAGGATGTAGGAGCCGATGAAGGCCAAGACTTACCATGACCAAGTTGGCGCAGTTCTTATTGGGTTGTTCACTGATCAACACTTATCGGTTCATTGGTTAAAATGTTCTCCCATTGGCTAGTAGGTTCGAAATGTTCATATATTTCGACGCTAAAACACAACGTACTTGTGAATGCAGGGTACCTTCATGCGCAATCGAGTGATTTATTGGTTTGTGATGAGAACTAAGCAAAAGGCTGTACGGGATCCTTACGTAAATCCTTACGTAAAGCTACTTTTTATAACCGCACTGCTCGCCGACGGCGGGGCGTTCACCCTCACACTCTTGAACCTCAATGGTCGCGTACGGTGCGGTTCCAGAGAAGTTTTCTTCCGAGAACACTCAAGCTGTGGAATGAGCTCCCAGCCGAGGTTTTTCCAAGGGACTACAGCATGGAGTTCTTCAAGAAATGCGTGAAGAGGTTTTTAGAGGGTCGGCAACGCATGAGTGACGCCCCTGGTGTAGCAAATGTCCACAGGCTACGGTGACTGTTTAACATCAGGCAGGCCGTATGCTTGATTTCCACCTTAGTGGTAGAAAAAAAAATCTTTTAGTAGTTAATTTACTAGGTTTTTGTTTTGCGTTACAAATGTGACGTAATTGCCGTGTGCCAAGTGTGTGCCGAGCTTTAAGTTGGTGGGCGGGCGGCATTTAGTGCGAGTAATTACGACGCCACCTGCGTCTAAATAATTGCCGCGGCGCTGCTCCAAGGCCGCGAGCTGAGGAGTAAGTAATCTAAGGCCGTCTTAAGAAACGGCACTAGTTGTAACAAACACCAACCCGCGCCAAATAGCAAATAAGGACTTATCTTCTTTTTTAGGGTTCCGTACCCTACCCGTCCGTCCGTCTGTCTGTCTGTCACCAGGCTGTATCTCATGAACCATAATAGTTAGACAGTTGAAATTTTCACAGATGATGTATTTCTGTTGCCGCTGTAATAACAAATACTAAAAAACAGAATAAAATATATATTTAAGGGGGCTCCCATACAACAAACGTGATTTTTTTTTCTCGTTTTTGCTCGTTATTGATAACGGCAACAGGTAGACGCTTGAAATATTCACAGAATATTTAGTTATATATTCAATTTAAGAACAAATAACTAAATTAAAATAAAACAAATATTTAAGGGGGGCTCCCATACAACAAACGCGATTTTTTTTGCCGTTTTTATAGATAATGGTACGGAACCCTTCATGCGCGAGTCCGACTCGCACTTGGCCTGTTTTTTTTTATACAACGTCGGAAGGCATACAAGCACACGGCCCACCTGATGTAAAGCGGTTACTGTAGCCTATCAACGCTTGTAATACATTAAGTATCACAGCAACCAGCGTACCTAACGCTTGTAGACCGTATTCGCAATGATGAGGTTAGAAGCAGAGTTGGTCTGAAAGAGAGCGTCGGTGTTAAAATAAGAAGAGGCACGCTCCGTCCGTCCGTTCCATGTAGAAAGAATGCAGGATGAAAGAATGACGAAGCAGATATACAATGCAAACGTGTAGGAAGGCCAAGACTTACCAACCATGATCAAGTTGGTCGTGTGCTATCAGAAGGTGATGTCAGGAGCCCTAAAAACCGGCGGGCGTGCATGAAAAGAGCAATGAATGTTAATGAAGCGAGTGAGGTATGTAATGATCGAGTCACGTGGCGCTCGGTTCTCTGCCTATGGCGTGAATTTGGCGTGAAGTTATAGATAGATAGACATAGACAAACTGGCTAATATTCTTATGTTGGTAGCGTGTTTGTGTGAGACAGCTACATTGAAAAAAAAAACATATTATTTAAAGTATAGACAATGAAAACAGAATCGCGAAATTAACTCTGTTCAATGAATATTTCCCTGAATCGCTCTTCCCATTAAATAAATTCACAACTTGCTGATCATAATTTTTAGCAATTAGGTTGTTTACTGCCAAAATAACATTTTATACACCCCTTCCTCACTCGCGCCAACCCCCTGCCGGCCACCTGCTTACTATCAACGGTAGGAGGCGCAACGGTAATTATCGTTACGAGCTATAATTGTTTTCGTTACATTTTTTGTAACACAATTTTATTATCCCGACCTAAACAACCAAGCAATGGAATTTAAAGAGACTCATTTTGACGTGCTCGGTGGCTAAGCGGTTAGGGATGGCAACCAAGGGTTGTCAGGTTGTGTGTATGTTTGTTTGTCTGGATGCTTTCTGTTTATTCGTCGTCTTCATCATTTCAGTCGAACGTAAGCCTCTCCTTAGACTTTAACAGCGATTGTTTCGGTGCTTCTTGCATCCATCGGCTCCTTACGATCTTCATAAGATCGTCGCTTCACCGTGTGGGGCATGCTACGCTGCGTTTTCCAGTTTGTGGTCGCTATACGAAAACCTTTCTATAATAATAATTATTATGTATATAATAATAATTATTATACTTACTCTGGCATTTTGCGGGTCCATCTAGTGAGTGGCAAGCCACCGCCTGCCGAAAGTAACATCAGATTATGATAGTTATGGCAGGCGTCCGGCCCTCTTCTCTCAGATCTCATTTCAATAGCCCAATTTTTTCTGACATTTTCGCAATAGTCTCAATGTCTGCCGTGACTTGCTCATAGATATATTGTTCGATACTCACAGGAGCATGTCTCGGTGAGTGTACAACATAATATGAATCTTCTCTCTAAGGGCTCTCTACGCGTTGGATCTATGTCCCCGTGCATGTCTATCAAATGATCGGGATTAAAACCCATAAAATATGAAATATATAATTATACTATTACTATTTCTAACATACAACTTTACATCAATCTTCTTAAAGGGGCCCCTACGCGTCGGATCCATATATCCACGCACGCCTATTAAATGACCGATGTTATAACCCGTGATACAAGATCTATATAATTATATACGTATGTAATAAAATGTATAATAATACTGTACCATCAAAATGGTCTGATGATGACCTCGACCTGTCCCCTCCGACCTCCAGCATTCTCAATCTTCAGTAGTAAGTGAAAGACACAAAGATCCGAAATTTTATATGCCATTTAGTATAATATTTCCAATATCTGAATAAGAAGCTGAATGGAATCAATTTAGCATCTTTTACAGATATTGCAAATGTGTTATTTTATTTCATACTAACTGCAGCCCGTGGCTTCGCACGCATGAGATTTGCGCTTTAAGTAGCAGCAACAATTTAATAAAAATAATTTCACTGTCTGGATGCCGAAACACTTTGTTTAATTTTTCAAGAAATGTTTTTTAGTGGGCTCTGCTTGGTGGTCCGGCAGATGGTATACCATAGCCAATCAGACCTGCGCGTTCTACTCTACCACCGACCCGTAGCGGTAAATTGAGTTACTATTACAAAATAATCTCGTCGGTTCTCTGTAGGGAACATACATTATACATACATACATTCTGAAGGTATATGTAAATTTTGTATAGTGTTTAGAAAAATAAATTTAAGCAACATCTACTTCGATGTTAAGTAATCAACTGTTAATCGTTCATCGGATCACCAGCTGTGATTAAATTTAACCTAGCGTACGTTAGAAAAGTTAACAGGCTGTTTGAATTGTTAACGGAGTATGGTGAAATTGATCCCTAGAGTTCTCCGTTAACAGAAAAAATTCCAATTTAATAAGTTAGAAACTTTAAACTTCAGTTTATATATTTTTCAAGGATGAAGAAACAGATATACAATGCAAAATTGGAAGGATGTAGGAGCCGATGAAGGCCAAGACTTACCATGACCAAGTTGGCGCAGTTCTTATTGGGTTGTTCACTGATCAACACTTATCGGTTCATTGGTTAAAATGTTCTCCCATTGGCTAGTAGGTTCGAAATGTTCATATATTTCGACGCTAAAACACAACGTACTTGTGAATGCAGGGTACCTTCATGCGCAATCGAGTGATTTATTGGTTTGTGATGAGAACTAAGCAAAAGGCTGTACGGGATCCTTACGTAAATCCTTACGTAAAGCTACTTTTTATAACCGCACTGCTCGCCGACGGCGGGGCGTTCACCCTCACACTCTTGAACCTCAATGGTCGCGTACGGTGCGGTTCCAGAGAAGTTTTCTTCCGAGAACACTCAAGCTGTGGAATGAGCTCCCAGCCGAGGTTTTTCCAAGGGACTACAGCATGGAGTTCTTCAAGAAATGCGTGAAGAGGTTTTTAGAGGGTCGGCAACGCATGAGTGACGCCCCTGGTGTAGCAAATGTCCACAGGCTACGGTGACTGTTTAACATCAGGCAGGCCGTATGCTTGATTTCCACCTTAGTGGTAGAAAAAAAAATCTTTTAGTAGTTAATTTACTAGGTTTTTGTTTTGCGTTACAAATGTGACGTAATTGCCGTGTGCCAAGTGTGTGCCGAGCTTTAAGTTGGTGGGCGGGCGGCATTTAGTGCGAGTAATTACGACGCCACCTGCGTCTAAATAATTGCCGCGGCGCTGCTCCAAGGCCGCGAGCTGAGGAGTAAGTAATCTAAGGCCGTCTTAAGAAACGGCACTAGTTGTAACAAACACCAACCCGCGCCAAATAGCAAATAAGGACTTATCTTCTTTTTTAGGGTTCCGTACCCTACCCGTCCGTCCGTCTGTCTGTCTGTCACCAGGCTGTATCTCATGAACCATAATAGTTAGACAGTTGAAATTTTCACAGATGATGTATTTCTGTTGCCGCTGTAATAACAAATACTAAAAAACAGAATAAAATATATATTTAAGGGGGCTCCCATACAACAAACGTGATTTTTTTTTCTCGTTTTTGCTCGTTATTGATAACGGCAACAGGTAGACGCTTGAAATATTCACAGAATATTTAGTTATATATTCAATTTAAGAACAAATAACTAAATTAAAATAAAACAAATATTTAAGGGGGGCTCCCATACAACAAACGCGATTTTTTTTGCCGTTTTTATAGATAATGGTACGGAACCCTTCATGCGCGAGTCCGACTCGCACTTGGCCTGTTTTTTTTTATACAACGTCGGAAGGCATACAAGCACACGGCCCACCTGATGTAAAGCGGTTACTGTAGCCTATCAACGCTTGTAATACATTAAGTATCACAGCAACCCCTTAGGAGCTTACTGGTGATCTCACTCACACGTAGGAACACAACAACCTTCTAGGGAGTTGTTATTTGGCTGCGGTTTTCTGTGAAGTGGACGTGCTTCTCCAGATGGGCTGCTCTGATGTGCCTTACCTCTCTTAAAACATCAAGACCAATACAAACATATATGTTCATGCACACAAATGTTTGTCTTGTGTCCCACACACATATAACATAGAACCCACGTGTGTCGGTGTCAAAGTCGCGTCATTCACCACTGCGCCACCGAGTTCGTCAGTTAATACAATCTATAATAACATATAAAGCGAAAACGTTTGTTTTATTGTATGTGTTTTTTTTAAAGGAGTTTTGTACACTTTGTGACTATGTCAGTCCTATAGTACTTGTACAAATAAAATAACAATGAAGTATACCACTACATCTAACACCTAACAATATTAACCATACTAACGTACAATGTACAAACTACTAACAAGGTGCTACGAGCACAGTTACAATAACTACATCAGGAATCCACACAACCTTCTAGCCACGTCCGAACACGGTTCTGCTAGGATGCCTTGAAACAGTCCCTTATCAAGCCTGTTAAGTTTAAATTCAGCTATCAATTGTATTTTTAAACGCGCAAATATCTGATATAAGCATCTAAAAGAATATCCAATATAAGAAGAGGCGTGCTCCGTTGGTTCGGACATGTAGAAAGAATGACGAAGCAGATATACAATGCAAAAGTGGAATGTAGGAGCCGGGGAAGGCCAAGACTTACCTACCAAGACCAAATTGGTCGTGTTCTATCAGAAGGTGATGTCAGGAGCCCTAGAAACCGAGCGTGCATGAGAAGAGCAATGAATGTTAAAGAAGCGAGTGAGATATGTAAGGATCGAGTCACGTGGCGCTCGGTTCTCTCTGCCTACCCCGCAAGGGATTTGGCGTGAAGTTATAGATAGATAGATAGCAAATATCTGGAACTGCGGATCAGATTTGAAAATTCTTATTGCATTTGATAGCCCAGTTCTTGATGAAGGGTTTAGGCTATTCAAGAACCAGATACGACTCCTAGAAGCTGAAGAAAAAGGATGTAAGCTCTTCCAACGGGATGCCGGGATATGCAACAATAAAGTAATAAAATGGACAATAGTTAACAAAAGGTTCTATAAAAATGACGTCATAGGATTCTTCAAAAGTGCACACTCCGCAACTCCTTCGAGCACAACATCCAACCTTTTTTGAAATTCGTAAAACCTTTAAAGTTGTTAAATTTCCTTTCCGAAGAGGTGGAGATTCACGACGACCTCTCGATTACGGGTCGATTGCTCTTTCAATTGAACCAGGAACATTTGTAAAGCTGGCTACACACACCATTTAATTATTTACAGCAAGGTACCCACAGAGCCAACGGCATTATTATCTACGAGTATTAGTAATAACTATTTGAAAGAGAAGAAACCATTGATTCTGGTTTCTTGGTAAGGATTTCGGTTGATGATGAAGTGTTGGAACAAGTGGATGAATCTGTATATCTTGATTGTGTTTACAGCAGTGATGTAAGGTACACCAAAATACACCGCACCGTAAAAAGACGAGTGCTGTGAATATCGTGAATGAAGCGTTGGGAAAACTACTTGGTAGTAAATGCTTGAGTTAAAACGCACAGCACATAACACAGTGCGGGCCCAAACGCGTACTTATGGAAGCGAGAGCTACTAGCGTACCTAACGCTTGTAGACCGTATTCGCAATGATGAGGTTAGAAGCAGAGTTGGTCTGAAAGAGAGCGTCGGTGTTAAAATAAGAAGAGGCACGCTCCGTCCGTCCGTTCCATGTAGAAAGAATGCAGGATGAAAGAATGACGAAGCAGATATACAATGCAAACGTGTAGGAAGGCCAAGACTTACCAACCATGATCAAGTTGGTCGTGTGCTATCAGAAGGTGATGTCAGGAGCCCTAAAAACCGGCGGGCGTGCATGAAAAGAGCAATGAATGTTAATGAAGCGAGTGAGGTATGTAATGATCGAGTCACGTGGCGCTCGGTTCTCTGCCTATGGCGTGAATTTGGCGTGAAGTTATAGATAGATAGACATAGACAAACTGGCTAATATTCTTATGTTGGTAGCGTGTTTGTGTGAGACAGCTACATTGAAAAAAAAAACATATTATTTAAAGTATAGACAATGAAAACAGAATCGCGAAATTAACTCTGTTCAATGAATATTTCCCTGAATCGCTCTTCCCATTAAATAAATTCACAACTTGCTGATCATAATTTTTAGCAATTAGGTTGTTTACTGCCAAAATAACATTTTATACACCCCTTCCTCACTCGCGCCAACCCCCTGCCGGCCACCTGCTTACTATCAACGGTAGGAGGCGCAACGGTAATTATCGTTACGAGCTATAATTGTTTTCGTTACATTTTTTGTAACACAATTTTATTATCCCGACCTAAACAACCAAGCAATGGAATTTAAAGAGACTCATTTTGACGTGCTCGGTGGCTAAGCGGTTAGGGATGGCAACCAAGGGTTGTCAGGTTGTGTGTATGTTTGTTTGTCTGGATGCTTTCTGTTTATTCGTCGTCTTCATCATTTCAGTCGAACGTAAGCCTCTCCTTAGACTTTAACAGCGATTGTTTCGGTGCTTCTTGCATCCATCGGCTCCTTACGATCTTCATAAGATCGTCGCTTCACCGTGTGGGGCATGCTACGCTGCGTTTTCCAGTTTGTGGTCGCTATACGAAAACCTTTCTATAATAATAATTATTATGTATATAATAATAATTATTATACTTACTCTGGCATTTTGCGGGTCCATCTAGTGAGTGGCAAGCCACCGCCTGCCGAAAGTAACATCAGATTATGATAGTTATGGCAGGCGTCCGGCCCTCTTCTCTCAGATCTCATTTCAATAGCCCAATTTTTTCTGACATTTTCGCAATAGTCTCAATGTCTGCCGTGACTTGCTCATAGATATATTGTTCGATACTCACAGGAGCATGTCTCGGTGAGTGTACAACATAATATGAATCTTCTCTCTAAGGGCTCTCTACGCGTTGGATCTATGTCCCCGTGCATGTCTATCAAATGATCGGGATTAAAACCCATAAAATATGAAATATATAATTATACTATTACTATTTCTAACATACAACTTTACATCAATCTTCTTAAAGGGGCCCCTACGCGTCGGATCCATATATCCACGCACGCCTATTAAATGACCGATGTTATAACCCGTGATACAAGATCTATATAATTATATACGTATGTAATAAAATGTATAATAATACTGTACCATCAAAATGGTCTGATGATGACCTCGACCTGTCCCCTCCGACCTCCAGCATTCTCAATCTTCAGTAGTAAGTGAAAGACACAAAGATCCGAAATTTTATATGCCATTTAGTATAATATTTCCAATATCTGAATAAGAAGCTGAATGGAATCAATTTAGCATCTTTTACAGATATTGCAAATGTGTTATTTTATTTCATACTAACTGCAGCCCGTGGCTTCGCACGCATGAGATTTGCGCTTTAAGTAGCGTTTAAAAAAAAAGAATGTGCAGGGTCATAGATGCAATTATAGAGCGATTCAATTTTCATACAGAGTCATCTATTGACCTTTACGGGAGGCAACGTATATTTATTTTATTTTTATTACATAAAAAATGCGTAGTTATTTTATGTCACAAAAAATACGTATTCTGTGAAAATAATAAAATAAAACTGCAAACTCCCCCGAAGGGGAAGTTATTTCCCCCTAATTTTAACAGTTTTTCATTTTTTACGCAGGAACCCTAAATATTTACGAGATAAAAAGTACCCTATATTCTTCTCCGAACACAACCTACCAGTGAAAGTCCCGTTAAAATCGGTTCAGCCATTTCGAAGATTAGCTCGGACAAACAAACAGACAGACAAAAAGTCAAAAATGCGGCTTTGGTAAAGTGAAAATAATAATATGAGCTTAAGATAAAGGCTTTATTTTGAAATCACAGACAAACACTTCAATTTTATTTATATGTATAGAGTATAGATGTATAGATAGATAACGTCGACACGCTATGAACCCGTAGTCTATGCACGCATGCAGTACAGAAAGTATTACTCACCCTAAAGCTAATACTCTAATCTTTGAGGTGAGGTAGAGTCTCCATACGTCCCCAGTCGTGCCGTGTGCTGACTCCCACTGGTCAAGACTGTCCTCTATCATACAGATAGGTAATTCCATAGAGATTAGGTACATTTCAAGTTGGTAACAGATCCTTCCAGGAACATATGTAGTTTTGACGAGCTCGGTGGCTCAGTCGTGAATGACGCGTCTTTGGCACCAGCGCTCGTGGGTTCGATTCCCAAACAAGGCAAACATTTGGCAAACATTTTAAGAGAGAAAGGGCGCGTCAAAGCAGCTCGTCTGGGGAAGTACCTCCACCTCACAAAAAACCGCAGCCAAATAACACCTCCCTAGAGGGTTGTTGTGTTCCTGCGTGTGAGTGAGGTCACCAGTAAGCTCCCAAGGAGTTGCTGTGTAAGTCAGCAGAGGAGGCATCGCGCGAGTGATAATTAATATATCGCAAGCGTTAATAGGCTACGGTACTCGCTTTACATCAGGTGGAACGTATGCTTGTATGCCTCCCGACGTAGTATGAAAAAAAGTAATTAAAAACTATTATTGCACAAGAAGCTCGCATATTGCTACTGCTGCTGGTAACACACGGGGAGGCCGTGTATATCCGGAGACTTTAATGATAATAAGAAATCCCACAAGGGCCTTGTCTTGTAATGTAACATAAAATTACATGTTATCTGGAGAGTCTCGCTTTTTATGTTGAAAAGATAACTAGTAAATAACAGCAAGCTGTGTAGGCAGAGCTGATATTTTTTAAATTTAAAAAATATTTAAATATTTTATTTTTAATTTATTAATTTTTTTAAAATATATGGAACCCTGTACGACATCTAGCGACGAGTGCTGTTACTTTTTCTGTTGATGGGAGTGCAGTGCAGACTCTGCACTGCAGAGTGGCCGGCCATACGTTTTCCCATATGTTTTTTTTTCTAATTGGAACGATTTTGGACCGTTCTTCCTCACCAACGAACATTTAAATTTCAAATTAAAGGATACAAAACTACAATATGTTAGCTATTAGTGTGTCGATTTTGGAGTTTCTCACTATTACCGTCTAAACGCTAGCTGGATGACATCAGTCTACCCCAAACGGCAATTTTGAGGGTAATGTGGCTCCGCTGGCTATCGCAGCTCTGCCAAAAATTCTTTGCCATTGGGCCCTCGCGGGCACTTAGACACGTCTTACAGCTTTTGAAATATAATCCTATTGTATCTTATTTAATTCTACTTTATTTATTCGTTAGTTTATTTAAGTCTAGTTTGGCTTCCAAGCTTGGCTTATTTATTATTATAGATTATCCATGTTAAGAAAACAATGGTAATGTAACTTATATACTATTTGTACTACAAATAAACAACAGATAGGCTAATAACCTTTCTAAAAGTATGGATCTTCTGGAAACATTAGAACCCAGCGTGAAGAGCGGTCTCGTAGATGGTCCACGATCAATAATTAAAGTACCAATGGTATCTGAGACCTGCCTGACGCAGTTAAATTTAACGACCATATCCAAATTTCTACACAGTATCGATAATAAGATCACTAGTTCAACAACCATATCACCCTCAGTAAATAGTGAATGGCCCAACACATCATATTGTAAGAAGAATTGTTAACGTTAAATTAAACTTCACAGCTTAGTCGATACGTAAAATTATTCCGGATACAGTTTAAAAAGAATTGGTAAGTTAGCTCAGTACTTAACAATAATAATGGAGAATGTACATGACATATTTGCCGAGATAAGAAAATTGTCTAGTATTGCGGGTTTGGAATAAGACCAGTGTTTTCAGGAACGTATGTATATTCTGTCGTCTATGGACTGACTAACTTACATAATAATAAACAGTATATATATATATTTAACACAACAAAGAAATATTACTACAACAAAGGGATATTGATCTGGACATCTCAACGTGATGTTTGGTGCTTATAATTTCCGTATACTTGCTATATTTTAATTTACTACATCTGTTATTTTACTCACGTATTCCTATAAAGGAGGATACATACTTATTCTAAAGGTACGAATACATTAATATACTGTGTCCCATATCTAGCATTTATTAGGTGTTCGACAACCCATCACTCCATGATCCAAATTGGAGTTTTGGATCACAAGATAGAAAGGTTAAAAGTGATCTATGGGCATGTACGTAAACTAAACTTCGAGCTGGAATACTATGAGATAATTAAACGCGGATATTATTTGTCATAACCTTTTCTGTTAGGGGATAACTACTCGTAACAGGAAAGGTTATGTGTGCATAGTGGGAGAGTGCCCTAACAACGACATCCGATATAAAGAATACAGAACGAATGACGAAGCCGATATCGGTTCGGACTCCAACAGCTTTTCACATTCGCGTTTTTTTTATACTACGTCAGGAGGCATACAAGCATACGGCCCATCTGATATAAAGCGGCTACCGTAGCCTATTAACTCTTGTAATATATTAAGTATCACTCGCGCGATACCTCCTCTGCTGCGTACATAGCAACTCCTTGGGAGCGTACAGGTGACCTTACTCACACGAACACAACAACCCTCTAGGGAGTTGTTATTTGGCTGCGGTTTTCTATGAGGTGGAGGTACTTCCATCCAGATCAAGACAGACATGTTCACGCACATAAATATTTGCCTTGTGTGGTAATCGAAACCACGAGCGTTGGTGGCATAGTCGCGTCATTCACGACTGAGCCACTGAGCTCGTCAAAAGATAGTGAAGATATGTACAACGCGAAAGTCGAGTGACGTAGGGGTCCAGGAAGGCTAACACTCACCTGTCACGACCAAATTGGACGTGTTTTATCAGAGGGTGATGTCACAAGGCTAGGTACCGGCACGACAAGAGCTCTCTCTCTCTCTCGAACGGTGTGTAAAGCTCGCGTCTTGTGGCGCTCAGTCTTAGCCTGCCGCGCCAGTTACTTGTCGTGAAGATATGTATGAATGTACATCTTTAAGTCAGGTCCCTTGTGGACTAATCAGAGAAAACCAAACACCGTAAGTCGCGATCCTTGGACATCTCACTCGCTTTTTTAACATTCATTGCTCTTTTTATGCACGCTTACTGGTTTCTAGGGTTCTGACATCACCTTCTTAAATATTACTATTTTGTTGATGGTACGTGAGTCTTGTCTTCCTCGGTGCCTACATCCTTCCACTTTCGCATTATACTTATACATCTGTTTCATCATTCTTTCATCCCGCAGACTGCATTATTTTTATCATAATACTAGATGACCCGTCAGACGTTGTTCTGGAACCTCAAACTGGAATAAATATTTAAAATAATATAATGTTGCTGGTTTCCCGACACGGGAACATGCGACATACTGTTAAACCCGCGAAATTGAAATAGTCGTTAAGTTTTCTGATATTCTTCAATTTTCTGTGCAATTTTCTTAATTTTTCATTCCTTAAGCACGAAAAAAGATGAATGAAATCGGTCAAGTCGTTCTCAAGTTATGGAGTGACCAACGGAAATACGGATCCATTTTTATATATATAGATAGGTTATATTCCAATATTCCGTATCCAGCTTTCTTACATCGCCGTTGGATCCCATTAAACTCCAAATTACTCCATTAATCAATCAGTTCACCTGGCCCCTATATTTGTGCTCGTTGATTGGATAACTTGTCTTTATTGGCTTTTCACGGCGATCTTTATTAGATACGTGTGCCAACTTTAAAGCGGAGATGAGCTGGCTTATGAATACACGAAGCGTAAACATTTAAACACACTAGCTTGTGCCCGCGGATTCTTTCGCATCCCGTTATATTAATAGTAGGTCACCTATGCGCTTTCTTTTACTAACTACTTGGAAGAAAGAAACCATGTTAGAATACCTGAGAATGCATTTTTATGGGAGCAGTGATAGCCCAGTGGATAAAGAACCGGCTTGATGACTAACAGGTCCCGGTTCGAATCCTGCTATGTACCACTAAATTTGTGTTTTTTATGTACATATTTGTACAGTAGCTCGGCGATGAAGGAAAACATGGTGAGGAAACCAGCACGTCCAGGAAATGATATGTCGAAAGACGTGTGACCTAACCTAGGAATGATCTGGTTTTCCCTCTACGTGGGGTTTTTACATGGAGCGACTGCCGTCAGATATCCACAGTCACTGTCCCTAAGTTATACAAGCACGGGGCCCACCTGGTGTAAAGCAGTTACCGCAGCCTATGAACGCTTGTAATACAATAACCATCACTAGCGCAATATCACCTCTGCTCTCTCTCACACACAATTTAGGAAGTTGTTATTTGGGCGCGGTTTTCCGTGAGGTGGAGGTACTTAATATAATATCTAGACTCATTGTAGATAGTATGTCCTACAATATATAATTATAACCGTGTAATGAATAGGCCGTTCCACTAGGATAGCTTAGTGGATAAATAATCTGCTGACTCGTCTCAGGTTCGAATCCTGGAAAAAATAAATTCATATTTTCAAATTTATGTACATATTTCTAATTATAATTTGCTCGGCGGTGAAAACATCGTAAGAAAACCCGCACGTATCAGAAATTGTCTTTCTAAAGACGTGTTTACCTGGCGAAAGAAAAGTTTGGTTTACCTCTGGGTTGTGGAAGCGGGAGGGATTTATGTATAAACCAGTAACTTCTTCAAATATATAGACTAAGCCTAGAAATGAGATAAGGCTTAGAAGAGGACGTAAATGAAGGCAAAGTCTGTTCACTCTGTTGACAATTCTCATATCTCGCCTCTAAACCGGACTCCTAGCTAGTATTGTAAGAGAGGTAGGGCGCATCGAAGCAGCCCGTCTCGGGAAGTAACTCCACCTCACAGAAAACCGCGGCCAAATAACAATTCCCTAGAGGGCTGTTGTGTTCCTGCGTGTGAGTGAGGTCACCAGGAAGCTCCTAAGGAGTTGCTGTGTAAGCAGCGGAGGGGGCATCACGCGAGTGATATATGTTACAAGCGTTAATAGGCAACGTAATATCAGGTGGACCGTATGCCAGTATGCCTCCTAACGTTGTATAAAAAAAAAATCCAGTTGCTCTCTCTCAAAGGTACTGATCGGTCTGCATCGAGACTTGTTAAACTTATCAACGATCACGTAATGAAGCTGAAAATACAAAGTGTACTTTTAATTTAACTTTCAAAGATGTTTTGATTTAAGTATCGGCAGTCATAACGAAACTAAACCGAGTACAAAGTTAAATGGGAACTGTCAAAACGAGTTAGTGGCTGACGCGGCGCCGCGCTAACTTATATTAAGTTAGAATAGCACGCTAATTACTAACGCTAAGTGACGCTATTAATAATCGTTACGGAGGCATATCTGAAGGGTTACTTTTTGAACTTATATATTTGGTACTAGGCTTCTCCCTTTCGTCAGCGTGATTTCAATCTATCTGTAATCGCGTCAAATCCCCTGCGGGGTGGACTGAGGCTACCTAACGCCACATGACTCGCTCCTTAATCACCTCACTTGCTTCTTTGACATCCGTAGCTCTACTTATGCATGCTCGCCAGTTTCTAGAGCTCGCGACAACATCTTCTCATAAAATCACTTCACGGTATGTAATTCTTGGCCTTCCTCGGTTACTTCTGCGGTCTTCTACTTTCGCGTTGTTTATCTATTTCCGTAATTCATTATTCTTGTATTACTTTTACATGTTCGAACTCATGGAGAATGTCTCTTCTTATTTTAATACCAATACTCTCTTTCAAACCTTGAATGGGGCGAAGACCGAGTACTTGGCCTGCAATAGCACCGATCCCTCTCCCATCCGCATTGGCGAAGACACGGTCGAGCGCACGGATCGGTGTAAATATTTGGGATCTGTCCTCCACGCGTCCGGTGACATCGATTACGATATCAAGGCCACGTATTTCAGCGTCTTGGGCTAAATGGGGTGAGATGGCTAGTGTCATCTGTGACCCAAAAATGCCCATTAACAAATGCATCCAAGTTTCTAAGTCCATCATTAGACCTGTCCTTTTATATGGCAGCGAAGCGTGGCCGGTACTCGAACGGCACAAGCAGGAGCTGCGTGTTACGGGGATGAATACGCTGCGCTGGATGTACGGACTGACGTGGAAGGATCGCGTGAAGAACTCCCACATTCGCAGTAGCCTTCATTACCGTGACATAGCAGATAAACTGCAAGAGCGTCGCCGACGTTGGTACGGCCACGTCTTGTGAAAACCGGCAAGCTATGTGGGGAACAAATGTCTGACCATGACACCTACGCCGGGTCCCGATAGAAAGGGTAGGCCCAAGAAGTGCTGGCTTGACGTCGTAATAGATGGCATGCGTGCTAATCTCACAGCCTTACTGTACAGAAGACCGCGGGAAGTGAAGAAGCAGAAGCTGGAAAGCGGAGCCTGGGTTCCGAATTTTTTTGCAACGCTCGCATTTTTACGTTTATCCTACTTTTCTTCGGCATTTCTGCTTCGCCAACTTTAAAAAAACTAAAGTAAATATAAACTACAAAATGAAACCACTAAACTTCAATAAAAACTGTTCGAATAAAAGACATGCTGATAAATAAATCTTCATCGATAATGGGGCGCTTATTTCCACCCCGTATATGAATTCGGTTAAACGATATCACACCCATTCACTAAATTGAAGCGTCTGCGAAAACTACAATTGAAAAATCGAATATCTGGATTGAAACGTTTCCACGTCGCGAGCAGAAACAAACAGACTCTGTGTGACCAACAAAAGGGTGATATCCTGATATTAACTCCCTTTGTGACTGTTGTAACGCGGGGCAAGGCACGAGCGCGCGGCGGGAACACGAGCGAAGAGACGAACCTTCTGAACACCAGCTCAATTGAAACATTTACATCTATTTATCTACACTGATATTATCAATTTACCAGAGCGAGACTTTATACAAACGTCGTCCGCGTGGGTACCTCACCTATGTCTACCGCCAAGCTGCTATATTTATATAGCTGTGTTCCGGTTTGAAGGGTGAGATATGACAGAGAAATTATTGGGTACTGTGACGAAACAGCCTTAAGTCACAACATTGGCAGCGCGCGAGTAGCATCCCCGTGGTGTTGCGAGTGTCAATAGGCTGCGGAGACCGCTTATCATCTGATGCGGCGGATTGGCGGAAAACAAAATTTACTTGTTTGGATGATTTAATTCCTTAAATGTGTAACAAACAGTACAAGAAAAACAGTACTAGAGACATTGACAACGATTATATAATAGTAGTGTTGCGTCCTTGCGTCAGAATGCATGCCACACAAATGCATAGGAACGTAAGTGTAACATTTTTTTTTTATACAACGTCGGAAGGCATACAAGCATACAGCCCACCTGATGTAAAGCGGTTACCGTAGCCTATCAACGCTTGTAATACATTAAGTATCACTCGCGCGACGCCTCCTCTGCTGCTAATACAGCAACTCCTTAGGAACTTACTGGTGATCTGACTCATACGCAGGAACACAACAATCTCTAGGGAGTTGTTATTTGGCCGCGGTTTTCTTTGAGGTGGACGTACTTCCCCAGATGCGTTGCTTTGATGCGCTCTACTGCTCTTAAAACATCCAGACCAATACAAACATACATGTTCATGCACAAAAATGTTTGTCTTGTGTGAGAATCGAACCCACGGGCGTCGGTGTCAAAGTCGCGTCATTCACGACTGAGCCACCGAGCTCGTCAACGTATGCAGCTAAGTTCTGAAAAGCAGTCCAGTTACTGCCGGTATACTGTGTACATGCTCTCAGGGAGTAATAAACGCATAGTGAACTGTCCTTGGTATGTTCCATCAACGTTCTCCATTGGCTACCACCCCACATTGGTGACCCCGATATCAGTGGTCGACCGACAACGCGTCTGTAGTGTCCCCATCAATGTTCTGATCTTATCTTAAGGTTGCGTGTTCAAATGAAAGTTCCGGATTCGAATACTGTAGATTTATTGAAATTATACTACACGATTACTTAGTTCTGAATATGTATTTCACTACCGAACCCTAATTACTGTATTCAACTGAATATTGGAGATATAATTCGCCGTATAATTAAACTCTGAACCGCAGCGTGCTCCTGTGACTTGGACCCACGGCCAATCAGAAAGAGAAAAAATAGTGCCGTGTCGTAAGTGGAAATTGTCCTTCATATACGTTGCATTGCTTGTTGCGTATCGCGTGTAACCACGGCCTCGTGTGGATGGGCGACATTGGAAGGGGATGAAATGAGATTTATGCACTGTACTGGACATCGGATAGTACGGTCTGTAAAACAGTTTGGAGGGTGCATGTTTGTAATTGAATTAAGTAGTTTTTTTATACATAATCCGGGACATACAAGCATATGATCTACCTGATGTAAAGTAATTACCGTAGCCTATAAACGCTTACAATTCAAGAACTATAGCTCGGGCACTGCCACCCTTGCTGCTAACACAATAACTCCTTAGGAGGTTACTGGTAACCTCAGTCACTTGCAGGAACACAACAACTTTCCAAGGAGTTCAGAGTTTCAAGCTCGGCTCTCTCTGGCTACCTCGCAGTGGGAGACAGATCGATAAATTATTATATCGATAGAAAATTATTATATCGCAAAATTGGTATTGATCGAGGATTTTTTTTATATACTACGTCAGGAGGCACACAAGCGTACAGCCCATCTGATGCAAAGCGGTTACCGTAGCCTATGAACGCTTGTAGTACACAAAGCCACAAAGAAAATTATACCACCTCGAAATACGAGCGCAATGTCATCGTGTGTTATCGGGTATCGTCGGGCCTAGTCGGTGTATTTTTTTTTTATACAATGTCGGGAGGCATTCAAGCATACAGCCCATCTGATGTAGAGCAGTTACCGTAGTCTATTAACACTTGTAATATATAAAGTATCACTCGCGCGATGCCTCCTCTGCTGTATAAACAGCAACTCCTTAGCTTACTGGTGACCTCACTCATACACAGGAACACAACAACCCTCTAGGGAGTTGTTATTTGGCTGCGGTTTTCTGTGAGGTGGACGTACTTCCCCAGAAGGGCAGATTTGATGCGCCCTACCTCTCTTTAAATTTAATTATAACATTCAATCAACGTATATATATATGATACAAATTTCGTCATTTTATTTGTAACAGCAATGATGCAGAGGCTAAGCAAGTTGCTATAGATATAAGTCGTGGTATCGAATCACTCAGCCATGCCATTCTGTAAGAGCAAACAGCCTTACATCCTCGGAAACATCGGCTGTTATAGCCTTGAACATAAAATTGCAAATTCCTTAGTATCGCTTTTCATGGTTGCGCGACACTAGCGCCGCAAGGCTGCGTTTGGAATTGGTATTCTACAAGGCAAACAGCCTCGCGTACGCTTACAGCCTTATAGAATACCAAATAAAAAGCCGTGATCACAGTAGACGATGTCAAAGCTGTGACATCTGTGATCACAGCGACGCACACAGCCATTACGAGTCGCTTAGAGAATTGCATGGCTGGAGTCATTTAAATTTCTGGTTAGTTTAATGAGTACTTGTTTTTTTTATTCCTTTATTTAATGTGAGTTAGATGTCCATCATAATATTAGAATTGATGAATAATAATTTAAGATATCTGAGTGAGTAAGGAAATGAAACAAAACAGTCACAAATAACATTTGTTTTCATTTTCAATTGGATTTAAATCCGGACATTTAGAAGATTCTTGAACATTGCACGTCACTCGGGTCTCCGTGACGCCTGATCCATAGTCGAACAGTCCATTTTTACAAAATAATAATAATCTTTATTGCAGACTACAGAGTCCATAGAATTTTAATGTGTCAGTAATAATTGTCATTAAATTTATGTTAATATTAATTGGTACATCAAATTAAGTTATTTTTATTTTATTTTATTAGTCCAATACCCAATTCTACCTAATGTCTTTGGATTGGGCAGTCTGGTCTAGCAGCAACCATTTTCAGGATGCAGTTGTTGGCTGTTACGGAGACGCTGCAACAAGGAAGCCGCTAGTTTACGAATGATGGCATGAAACCCATCTGTATTTGAATCTGCAAACATTTTCGAGGACCTACAGCGCCTCGGCAGTCCCAACAGCATCCTGAAAGCACATCCGGGGTAGTATACTATTCTGATTTGGTGGCAACAAGGGAGCATTACCAGGCGTCTAGGCGGTTCTGCAATCTATATTATTGGAATCGATGTGTTAGATAACAACTCACAGTTTAGGTCCCAATAGTGTTAGATATTTGATAAACCGTGGTGCACGGCAGTTGAGGTTCACTTGAGTTTTTAAATGCCTTATTTGTCGTATTGCTGTCTTTCACTTTGCCAAGAGGGAAAGTCAATTCCAAAACTTCCTACTCCTACAAATTTCTTCTGAATAAATTCTTTGTGAGTTCCAAGGTAGCTGTAGTTTAACCCCCGGGACATCTATGAACTTCACTGTTCATTGCCTTTTTGGTGGTTGCTGGGTATGAGTGGTGGGCCTGTCCCGTTATAAAAAAACACCCTGAAATCGATGTTCTACTGAACTCGTAGGGCGTCATAGGTTCGGCGCGTATACGTCATCCACAGGCCGCTTAAGTAGAAAGATTAGCAGAATGCCTTAAAGAGGGTCACTTAAACGTGTGTGGTACATCGAGCAAACCTGCGAATTAGCACAATGCTTCTCACTGCCAACGCCCTGCGTTCTATTTCTACGTCACTATCGTCCCTTTGGTCACCTTTGGTCGTTACAATGCAGCCGAGGTATTTAAAGCTCTCTACTATCTCCAGCGGTACACCATCGTGATACACAGCGGGCACACGGCGCGGTAGCGGTTTGGGTGCTTTGAAAACAAGTAACTTACTTTTAACAGTGTTGTATTTTAAGCCGTACCTCTCCATATACATCTCACAGATCGACACCAACTTTTGAAGTTAATCTTAATTACGCACGCCCGACTTGGTGAATAAGCTGGTGAATGCGTGACGAGAGCGTTACGAAAAGTGTGATCGGGTGAGGCGAACGGAAGTTGAGAGGGAGATATAAGTTAGTGGAGATAGAAAGAGAGAGAGTTACGTTTCGTATATTACTGTAGAGGCAAGAGAGAGAGGTGCGAGCACACATTTTCTTTCTCTCTTTCTCTCATAGCGAGTTAAGTTTCGCATATCTAAGATACAGTGCAGGCCTATTGTCTGTATTACACTATGGAGCTAAAGAAGTTTTACTTCAGTCGTGTGGTCTAAAGCACACTCGTTTTTTTAAATCCTGCTACTAATGGACTGAGCAGCGTCATATCGTCTGCATAACTTATACTATTGTCACATATCTCGTCAATGTAACAGCCAACATGTACGTAGCCCAGTCGCTCAATAAGCATATTTATGTACAGTTTGAACAGAAAAATAATAATTAAAAATCAATTTCAACTTATCGCTGCATAAGTTAATTCAACAAAAACCTGTTGAGAATGCGCATGCTTGCATTGCCAGAGGAACACCTGGCTCGTCAATTAGATAACAATACAATTTTTATTTTTTATTTGTCGGCCATTTTGACCATGTTCTTTAAGAGATAGGAACGGTGTCCCTGAACATTCCTATTCTACTTTTTTATGCAGAATCCGAATCTGAAGTCAAAATTCGAATATTCGAATACATAGACAAACATATAGATTCCATATAGGAACGGTGTTCCTGAAAATGGTTAAAATTACTTATGGTTATATGTATCGATGAGTAATTTCGCCGATACTCATGTTTCGTTCAAACTGAAGAATTATTTGTAATAATAAATACTGTTAAGCGCAATTCAACAAAAAGTTTTAATCGATGGAAAGAGAACACAAACAAACATAGCCAACATGCGTATTGTGGATAACGAAAGATTTGAGGATTGGCTGCTAATTCAAATTAAATTATACTTGTAAATTCCTGTTCGTTTCTTCGAAATACCCTCTTTTGAATGATTTAACACAACACAAAATATAATTATTAAACGGGGTCATCCATCTGGTTGTCGCAAAAGTTGTATAGTTAATAGATTCAGGCGTTATTTTGCGAAAGACAAATTTACTGCTGCGGTCGTCTGCCATCTGGAACAGAATCCGCATGCCCCTACCACCACCGTCGCTGCCGTGTCGCAGCGACCAGGTCAGTCGTGGCAGCGACGGTGGTGGTGGGGGCATGCGGATTCTGTTCAAGTAAGAACACAACAACACTCCAACCTTCTGTGAGGTGGAGGTATTTCCCCAGACGGGCTGCTTTGATGCGGCCTACCTCTCTTAAAACATCCAGACCAAGACAAACAGCCAAGTTCATGCACACAAATGTTTGCCTTGTGTGAGAATCGAACCCACAAGCGTTGGTGTCAAAGTCGCGTCATTCACGACTGAGCCACCGAGCTCGTTAAATCTTCTGACATCACCTTCTGATAAAACACGACCAATTTGGTCATGGTAGGTAAGTCTTGGCCTTCCTTGGCTCTTACATCCTTCCTCTTTTGCATTGTATATCTGGTTCGTCATTCTTTCATCCTGCATTATTTCTACATGTCCGAACCAACGGAGCATGCCTCTTCTTATTTTATAAGTATACTAACTGTATATCAAGTAGGCCGAATGCGTATTTGCCTCCCGACGAAATATTTTTGCGCGTAAAACGTCATCAGTACGCTTGTGATTTGCGTAAAAATGATTATGTGTTGCTGTGCGCCCATATATCCGAAACAAAAATAGCCTCATAGCGACGGACGTCTATTTTCGCACAGACAGACACGCCGATCAGAACGCATATATATATTGTATGACTCGCATACGCAGCATACGGCAGCAGCCAGGTCCTTGTACTGTCTTGAAATTAAGACAGGTAGATCGCATCTAAATAGCCAGACAGGAGAAGTACCTCCACCTAACAAAAAAATATCTTGCGGGTAATGTTCCTGTGAGCGTAGCAGTAAACTCCTACGGAGTAACTGCGTTAGCAGGTAGAGTAGCAATTCTACGTGTATTTCGAGCGTCCATAAGTTACGGTAACAACTTAACATCATGTGAACTGTATGCTTGTATACCTCCAGACGTTATACGAAATAATATACGATAAAATACGTAATAGATATTTTGAGCCCAGTGGTGTAGTGGTTAGCATTATTATTTAGACACCAAGCCTCTTAAGTTCGATTCCCATATTGGACTCTGAGGGTTTACGAGAGGTTTTCTTCTTCTTAGCATTATTCCGTTTCCTAATCTATTAGAATTAACGAGGTCCAATACCTAAGCCTATGACTTTAGCGAATATACTGATTTTGAGATGGAACGACTGCCGACTGATTGCTCTAGTTTTCCATCTGGATTGAAGAGGTCTGAGGTCAGTCGCTCCATACCAAGTAAAGTACGTATTGAATAGCTATCCACTTAAATGAAGTCAGCTTTTATTAATATACTAGCCCGCGACTTCGCCCGCGCGAAATAGTTATTTTTTTTTGTTATTTATTTATATTAATAAAAATAAATAAAATATCTAAAATAAAAATAGCCTAAGTTACTTCTTATTACATCCGCTATCTGCCAGTGAAAGTCCCGTCAAAATCGGTCCAGCCGTTTCAGAGATTAGCCGGAACAAACAGACAGACAGACAGACAAAAAATGTAAAAATATTCATTTTGGTATATGTAACGTGTGTACATCCATATGCATTTAGTAAAAAGCGATTATTTTAATATTACAAACAGACACTCCAATTTTATTTATCTGTATAGATAATATATAATAATAATATTTTTCAGACAAATTACACAGCGCTATGTAAGCGAAGCTTGTGTTAATATGTAAATACATTTCTTTTTGTAAATACATACCTAATATACATAAAAAATACCCAGCCCAAGACAAACAGACATGTTCACGCACACAAATGTTTGTATCGTGTGGGAATCGAACCCACGAGCGTTGGTGTCAAAGTCGCGTAACAGCGCGTTTCACCACTGCGCCACCGAGCTCGTCGAATTAAGTTCAGTCTTTTGTAAGTACGTATATAAGTGGATTAGTATTGGACAAACAATTAATATCCATTATACAGGGAGCTTAATAAGTGGAAGGATGTAGGAGCCGAGGAAGGCCAAGACTTACCTATCATGATCAAATTGGTCGTGTTCTATCAGAAGGTGATGTCAGGAGCCCACAAAACCGGCGGTCGTGCATGAAAAGCGCAATGAATGTGAAAGAAGCGAGTGAGGTATGTAAGGATCGAGTCGCGTGGCGCTCGGTTCTCTCTGCCTACTCCGTAAGGGATTTGGCGTGAAGTTATAGATAGATACAGGGAGCTTTCCTGTCATTCATTTTTCATTCACGTTCATTCACGATCCATCGTTGCTTAACTCGCAAATGTAAACAAACATTGGACCTCCCACGTTGGACAAACTGTTGGCCAAACTTTAAATACCAGGCCACGTACATCGGACATAGGGTTGTCGAATAGTTTTAATTCAACTTCAAATAATTATAACTAATATTAAATTAGATTAATTAATTTCCCTCGGGTATTAATTCCGTTGTGTTAACTTTTAGCCTCTGAACATATCAACTGAAAATAAAAACTTAAAAAAAAAAGAATATTTTCAACATATTTCTGAGAAAAGTCGATTTGTAATCACTCACTCGGTAGCGCAGTGGTGAAACGCGTTGTTACGCTACTTTGACACCAACGCTCGTGTATTCTATTCCCACACAGTACAAACATTTGTGTTCATCGAACATGTCTGTTTGTATTGGTCTGGGTATTTTCTATGTCTAATAAGTGTGTATTTACAAAAAAAAAATGCATTTACGTATGTTTATCAGTTGTCTAGTACCCATAACACAAGCTTCGCTTAATTTGAGGCTAGATGGCGCTGTGTAATTTGTCCAATAATATTTATTTATTTATAACTCTTTAGCAGCTTTTTGGTAACCTCCCTCACACGCAAGAGAACAACACCAGGGAGTTGCTGTATGGCTGTGGTTTTCTATAAGGAAGTACTTCCCCAGTATGGTTGCTTTGCGACTGCCGTCATAGCTCCATGGCTCTGAAGAAAAACCAGTCCTTTTTTAGGTTTCGCACGTCTTGCGAAATATAATTTCTTGAATTAAGTGTCCTCACGATGTTTTGTTTCACGCCGAGCAAGTATTAACATAAATCTGGCAACCAATATAGTGTTTCATATCTACTCCAGGATTCGAACTAGGGACCCGTAGATTAATAAGTTTGTTCATTATTTACTAAGCTGTCACAGTTCTGCACAATTCATCAATTTATATTGTAAATTAAATAATTGCCAACTCATCGGATCCGGCATCTGGCAGCCCTAAAATGATCCGGAACCGTTCCAGCGCGCCCAAAATAAACGCAAGAGAAAGTGCTAAAATCGTACATAGGAAATTGATCAGCATGCGTAATACCACAGACAATTCCGCGAGCAGTACCTCAACTGGAAATAAATATCAGAATGTTTACATTTACTAATTTTTCTTATAATTAATTTTAATGGCAATATTATTAGTAAAAAATTTTGGTAAACTTTTTATTATTATATAAAATATAAAAATGTATACTGCTTTTGGTTCATATTATTGTACAATATGCTCTTTAAACATTTATTTATACCACTAAGTTTGCAAACAAGCGTAATGCCTGGCTGATAGGCACTTGCCGTAGCTTATGGACGTTTGTAAATATACGTTGCCGTCCCTGTAAAATCTCTTCCGGCCATTGAAGAACTTCATATTGTGAAACCAGTGGCGTTGCTACACGGAACGCAGACGTCGGCGACATCCGCTTTGCTAGGCTTCTCATTTTCCAATCAGAAAGATAATGTTAAATTAAATATGCTAAATTATACACTAATTTTATTTTAATAGTATTATTGCTAATCAAATAATGACAAAACCTATAAGAAAATATTTAGCGAGACCCCATTGGTGTGGGGCTGTCGGTCGCCGACGACGGCGGACATCTACCTCCGCCACTGTTGTAGACGTGCTTCATAAGATTATTTTGTTACCAACATCTTATAATGACTAATAATGATAACCAACAATAATCGACATGAAAGTCCAAAACACAAGCCGTGTTTTAGAATGTTAGACAATCGTATTCCCAACATGGATCCTTTGCTCTTATTATAATCACTGATTCATCATTACATGATTCACCATTACATCTGTGTGAATATAAGATTACAAAAATATTTTACTGCGCAAAGAACAACAACAAAATGATCCAGGCTCTATTGCTTCTGATTTTAGAATTTTCAATTTGTAATCTAAGTTCTATTAGTAGACGGTCGCTATTTAATAAACATTTCTCAATTTACTCATTTGACACCTGAGTCATGTGTATAGTTACACCTATTCATACTATCACTAGAGACTCCTTTAAGAAATAGCAAGGTGGCAAATGTAGTCCAACGCCTTTGGGAATTGTCAAGGTGGACCACATTCGTGTTGATAGTGAGACACTTTCACCGTATGGACGGTGTTCTTTGAATACAGATTCCTAAAAAGTCTCATTTAATTGCGTATAAAACGTTATTCATCATGCGGTATTTGTGACAAACCTTTTCAAAAATTAAAAATATGATCATAACAGCTTTTTTTTTTAATTCGATAACTTTCGAGTAAACGGCGAGTACTTCATATGAAGGTTATCGCTCTGCTCCAATGAGTAGTGACTTTGCATGGATATCCTGATCGTGACATTACCACGTCTAGTTTCAAGATAATATCGGTTACTTTTCCAAAATTACCGTACTGCGTAATAAATATAGTGTGATATATCAGAGTAATATCAGCGAATAACATGAAAATGAATATTGACCGTGTGTGCGCGCGTCGAGCGAAGACTTCGGACTCTTTGATCGTCTCGAAAGTAGCGCGGAAATTTCGTTTCATGAATATTAAATTTGTTTTAAAACAATGATGTTTTGTGTATGAAATTTTAATTGTTTCTCGGCTCTTTGAATTAGTCTACTGATATATTTTTAGGTAGTTGGTGTATTGTAAGGTCAAATTTTATAAGATACGACACATTTTATTGCTTGTAACTTTTTTTTATATACAACGTTGAGAGACATACAAGTATACCTACATTAAGTTATACTCGCGCGATGCCTCCTCTGCTGCTAACACAGCAACTCCTTAGAAGCTTACTGGTTACCTTACTCACACGCAAGAACACAACAACCCACTAGGGAGTTGTTATTTAGCTGCGGTTTTCTGTGATGTACTTCCCCGGCCGGGCTGCAATCACTTCTGGCCCGTCATTTCCTCGTTCCAAGTAGTTCATCGCCTTTCCCCACTCCCACGTAACGTATTAACGCAAAATTTTCTTCACCTGTATATTTTTTTATACCACTAAGGTGGCAATTAAGCATATGGCCTCTCTGATGGTAAACAGTCACCGTAGCCTATGGACATTTGCAACACCAGGGGTGTCACACATGCGTTGCCGACCCTCTAAAAACCTCTTCACGCATTTCTTGAAGAATTCCATGCTGTAGTCCTTTAGAAAAATCTCGGCTGGGAGCTCTCTGAAAACCTCTCTGGAACCGCACAGTACGCGACCATTGTGGTTCCAGCGTGTGAGGGTGAACTCCCCGCCGGCGGCGAGCGGTGCGGCTATAAAAAGTAGCTGTCGGCATCATTTCGAACAATTCTTCAGAACGAAACCCTTTGTACAATCGGTAGAACACGCACAGGGAGACAAAATCTCTCCTTAAACTTAAGGGTTCAATACCGTGTGTAAGGATTGTCTTAGGATTGTCGACAATTCTCACAGCTCGTCTCTGAAACGAATCACATGGTCCGAGCTGGTATCCAGGTGCTGCCGCCCAAAGGTTATATATATATATATATATGGTATATTCTTCCTCTTCTTCACAATATTACAAATGAAAGCATGTCTATTTTAATTCGCAGGCCGCCGTCCCGGCAGTGATGTTCTGACGTGCCGGGTCAGTGTGTGATGGTGCGCTGACGATGGCGGCGATCGTTCTGATGGTGGCGCTGGTGGCGCTCGGGGGGCAGCTGGTCACCGCTGAAAAAGGTAACGTGAACTCTTGCTACTTCTACACTAGACATATGCAAGCAACTTAATGTATTCAAAGATGTAATCTGAAAACCACGGAAAGTTGTCAACCTCTATTCAGAAGTCTCATCACTAAACATGCAAGAACTGTTTTCCCTCATCCCACCCTCTCCCTTCCGTCATCCCACACGTGCAGGCTTGCGGTGTCATTGTTCCACTGTTGAGGGAATTTCTTCGCGTACCAAAAAGTTCGGCAACTCCTATCTCTGTCGTACTATTAAAACGTGGAACACCTTGCTCGCACATGTGTTTCCTCTTTCCTACAATATGGGATCCTTCAAACGAAGTGTGAAGAAGCATCTTGCGGGCAAGCATGGCAGCGTCAACTGACAGGACACTGTGTAGTCTTTTGTCAGTTGCCGTTGCGATTTGGGCTCCTCTTTCGCTTACCATCAGGCGATGCGGAGCCACTATGCTGAGCTTTCTATAAAAAACAATATATTTATCAAGTAAATATTCAGTTCAGGGTTTGTTATACACACAGCATCTGACGTAAAGCTTGCTGACAGAAAAACAAAGTTGTCTGAAAGAGAGTGTCGGTGTGAAGATAAGACCAGGCATGCTCCGTTGGTTGGATTGCATTGATTGATTGCATTTATTGCATCTCCGTTGGACACTTAGACAGAACGCAGAATGAAAGTATTAATGTATCGTAATACTTTCATGCTATATACAGTACGAACGTGGAAGACTGTAGGAGCCGAGGAAGATCAAGGCTCATCCACCAAGACCAAATTGAATGTTTTATCAGAAGGTTATATCAGGAGGACCGTATGCCTGTGTGCGACCCAACGTTGTATAAAAAATATATTTTTTCTCACATCTCACCTGCCTTTGAAGATGCAAATGTACTGCTTCCGTTCTCATTCGAACAGACGGGGGTGGATCAGTGCACGTTTTTTTTTCTAACGGGACAGGCCCACCACTCATACCCACCACTTTGTCTCCTGTGTAGCCAGAATTAACAGCGGCGACCAACAAAAAGGCAATGAACAGTGAAGTTCATTGCCGTCCCGGGGGTTAAACTACAGCTGCCTTGGAACTCACAACGAATTTAATCAGAAGAAATTTGTAGGAGTAGGAAGTTTTGGAATTGACTTCCCCTCTTGGCAAAATGAGAGAAAGCAATATGACAAAAAAATAAATAAAAAAGAGATGGCTAGTCAAGTTAAGCTCAACTGCCGTGCACCACGGTTTATCAAATATCTAACACTATTGGGACCTAAATTGTGAGTTGTTACCTGACACATCGATTCCAAGAATATAGATTGCAGAACCGCGTAAACGCCCGGTAATTCTCCCTTGTTACCATTAAATCAGAATAATATACTACCCCAGATGTGACATGCAAGGAATTTAACATATCGTCCCGCTTTCTACGCCAGAGATCGCACTCCCAGAGAACATGATGTGCTGTTTGCTCGAATTCATTATTTGTCGTAGAACACTCGAATAAAGGCGATGACACAAGTCTAAACGAAAAGAGCTTAGCTCTAAACTTTCCATGTCCAGTTAAAAATTGCGCAACGGGTTGATCGACTTCTAACCACTCTTTACTTAATCTGTCTCGCACTGATTGAAAGAACAGATACAAGTGGCGTCCTTTAGTAGAAGTTTCCAATCTTTCTTGCCATTCAGACAGTAAAGTTTCAAATACCTCGTCAATTGGTTTGAATAATCTAAGTATTTTGTCCATATCGCGGTGTTATAGAAAGTCACGGTATATATTTTTAGAGGTGTAGTACATTGAAGCCCGGCGTTGAATTTCTAAGTCAACTGGTAATACGCCTGCCAGCACTGCCATGCAATTCTCTAAGCGACTCGTAATGGCTGTGTGCGTCGCTGTGATCACAGATGTCACAGCTTTGACATCGTCTACTGCGATCACGGCTAAATTATTTGGTATTCTATAAGGCTGTAAGCGTACGCGAAGCTGTTTGCCTTGTAGAATTCCAATTCCAAACGCAGCCTTGCGGCGCTAGTGTCGCACAACTATAAAAAGAGACACCAAAGAATTGCAATTTTGTTGCTGTAACAGCCGATGTTTCCGAGGATGTAAGTATGTTTGCTCTTACAGAATTGCATGGCTGGTAGTGCCTCGGTGCTCACAGTTCTATACGATAGTGCGATAGTGCGCGTTGCTTACGGGCGACGCCCTAATCTCAGCTCAATATAGTTCAGATTTCCAGTCTCGGTAGACAGTGGCTATCCTGAACACACATGTCACCGGTATACAAAAATAATCACACCGCAAAATTGCAAAATTGAATATCTGCAGTCGGGTGATACCGCCAGCCATACATCTACGTGAAACTAAATTATAGAGTAGATAAACTACGAACCTCGCCACATATTGGTACTGCTTCATTTCGCGTAAATCAAAATGCGTTTGCTGTGTTCTAATTTAGAACAAAACAAAAAATCTGTAATGTCTTCATAAACTAATTAGACTGACATATGTCAGACAGGATTTCAGCCAAAGAAGAGTAGTTAGAGAAGAAGAAAATGAAATCAAGGATTATAGTTGATGACGTAGTGGTGTAACAAGGGAATGAGATCATGCATATCAACATGAATTCTTTATATTCACAAATACAAATAATTTATTTGCAAACACAGTAAATATATTTACAATATAACAGTTGCGAGTGAGCGAGTTCACCAGAAGACGAGGAGTTGCTGTGTTGACAGCGGGGGTGGCAACGGGTTAGTGACATTCTTTTTGTTGCTAGCGATCATAGGCTGCGGTAACCGCTTTGCATCAGATGGACCGTGTGCTTGTTTGCTATCCGCCGTGGTATAAAAAAAAGTACGTCGGTACATGCGTGTCGCGGCAGTGATTAGCTTGCAAAATATTAAATTTCAGTCTAATTTGCACTTAATGTCATCTGTCTAATTTAAAACAATACCTAATCATAATTTATAACATAGTTTAATGTCAAAAATGTCAAAATCTGTTAAAATGTCAGAGTGTATGCAAAGTGTCAGAGTTATACAATGTAACACAAACCAGTTGAGAGTGCGCAAGCTGGCATTGCAAGAGGAGCACCTGGCTCGTCAATTATATAACAATTCAATATTTATTATTTTAAATTTGTCGACCATTTTGACCATGTTCCTTAAGAGATAGGAACGGTGCTCCTGAACATTCCTATCCTACTTTTTTATGCTGAATCCGAATCTGAAGTTGTTACGTGATATTTTTCGAAATAAATATACCTATATTGCTTCTAAACGTATAATTTAAAAATTCGATTACAAAGGAGACTTCAGTGATTGAACAAGTATTTTTTGCCATGACCGCACACGCGCATAGTGAAGCTCGTTGATCTTACTCGCTGTCGCGCCGCTAGTTGGCGCGCGAACATAAGTCAATATTCGAATATTCAAAACAAAAGCGACAGACACACACTCAGACAAACATATAGATTTCATATAGGGATGGTGTTCCTGAAAAATATTACGACTTAACATTGCATTCTAATCATCAGTCTAATTTCGTCAATGGTACATCTGGTGAGCTATATATTTGATTTCTTCCTGACGTTGTATAAATAAAAGAAAGTGATGTCAGAGAATCTGTGAAAAACAGCAAGCGTACATCTATATATCTATAACTTCACGCCAAATCCCTTGCGGGGTAGGCAGAGAAAACCGAGCGCCACGTGACTCGATCCTCACATATCTCACTCGCTTCTTTAACGTTCATTGCTCTTCTCATGCACGCACGCCGGTTTCTAGGGCTCCTGACATCACCTTCTGATAGAACATAACCAATTTGGTCATGGTAGGTAAGTCTTGGCCTTCACCGGCTCCTACATCCTTCCACTTTTGCATTGTATATCTGCTTCGTCATTCTTTCATCTTGCATTCTTTCTACATGCCCGAACCATCGGAGCATGCCTCTTCTTATTTTAACACCGACGCGTACGCTTCCGTGTCTATAAATATTAAAAAGAAGCTAGTGAGGCGTGCAAACACCGAATCATCTCAGGTTCTTATTGCCTGCCTTACAAAGAACTTGGCTCAATATAGAAACACCGATATTAGGGTTCCGTACCCAAAGGGTAAAACGGAACCCTATTACTGAGGCTCCGCTGTCCGTCCGTCCGTCCGTCCGTCCGTCCGTCCGTCCGTCCGTCCGTCCGTCTGTCACCAGGCTGTATCTCATGAACGGCGATAGTTAGACAGTTGAAATTTTCACAGATGATGTATTTCTGTTGCCGCTATAACAACAAATACTAAAAAATAGAATAAAATAAATATTTAAGGGGGCTCCCATACAACAAACGTGATTTTTTTGCTCATTTTTGCTCGATATTGATAATGGCAACAGGTAGACGCTTAAAATATTCACAGAATATTTAGTTATATATTCACTTTAATAATAAATAATTAAATTAAAATAAAACAAATATTTAAGGGGGGCTCCCATACAACAAACGTGATTTTTTTGCCGTTTTTATAGATAATGGTACGGAACCCTTCGTGCGCGAGTCCGACTCGCACTTGACCGATTTTTTTTAACTGCACAGTAACGTAGCACAGTATGTACTCTAATGTTAATTCTACGCAAGATGCTATTAACACGAGACTTACGACTTCATCATAAACACCAAAAATATTCAACGAAACTCTGAAATGAAATAAAATATAGGTACTTTTTGCATCACAACATTTTTTTTTTTAATACAACGTCGGGAGGCATACAAGCATACGGTTCACCTGATGTAGACCAGTTACCGTAGCGTATTAACGCTTATAATATAACATATATCACTCGCGTGATGCCTCCTCTGCTGCTTACACAGCAACTCCTTAGGAGCTTATTGGTGAACTTACTCACACGCAGGAACACAACAACCCTTTAGGGAGTGGTTATTTGGCTGCGGTTTTCTGTGAGGTGGACGTACTTCCCCAGACGGGCTGCTTTGATGCGCCCTACCTGTTCTAAAACAGCTACACCAAGACTAACAGACATGTTCATGCACACAAATGTTTGCCTTGTGTAGGAATCGAACCCACGAGCGTTGGTGTCAAAGTCCCGTCATTCTCGACTGAGCCATCGAGCTCGTCAAAACGTCAACCATTTAATATTTAATATATTCTAAAGCGAATCGAGTTCTACAGGTATGTTTAGTAAGATAATCTATCTATCTATCTATAACTTCACGCCAAGTCCTTTACGGGGTAGGCAGAGAGAATCGAGCGCCACGCGACTCGATCCTTACATACCTCACTCGCTTCTTTAACATTCATTGCTCTTTGCATGCACGCTCGCCAGTTTCTAGGGCTCCTGACATCACCATCTGATAGAACACGACCAATTTGATCATGATAGGTAAGTCTTGGCATCTCGGCTCCTACATCCTTCCACTTTTGTATTACATAGTAAGATAATAACAAAAAAATATTTTTAATACTGGTTTACGAAACAACTATAACATTACAAGTACATGGTATATAAAGTACATAACTCTGTATTGTACGGCAATCAATAGGTTTACTACAATATAAAATTTTACGAGGCTGAAATCGCCAAAACCGTTTTAGTACATTTAAAATGTGAAATAAAATCTATTGTTCGCAACATTGTCCGAACTCTCAAGTTTAAGGGCTTGCACTATATTCGTATAGAGCGCAGGCCACTAAAAAATCTCGGAAAGCTTTTAAGCTCGCGTCACAGTGGTTTCAGCATGTGATTGGTAGCCGGAAGTGAGGCACGTGGCTCGCTCTATTCAGCGAATTAGTTTGTAGACGCAAGTGTATTGTTTGGCGTTTGACGTTGAAATGGACACATTGTCCCTGCGAAGATGAGAATCAATCGCACAGCTCGCCGACGGCTGGGAGTCCATCCTCATGCACTGGAACCGCAATGGTCGCGCACTGTGCGGTTCACAATAAGTTTTCTACCGAGAACTATTAAGTTGTGAAATGAGAAAGGCGTGAAGAGGTTCTTACAGGGTCCGCAACGCAAGAGTGACACCCCTGGTGTTGCAAATGTCCATAGGCTACGGTAACTGCTTACCACCAGGCAGACCGTACACTTGTTTGGCACCTTAGTGGTATAAAAAAAAAGAATAAACAGATGGGTTATGTTAAAAGGGAAGTTTTAAAATAAAACGCTACACCTCTTATCTCAATTCTTTAAAGGAGCAATTCTTGTATGAACGGCTGTAACGATTGGAATACATATATGTATGGAATAAATGTTCTATATAAGGTATCTATCCATCTATCTATAACTTCACACCAAATACTTTGCGGGGTAGGCAAGTAATCCTACGTATAAGTGTATAAGGTAGGTAGGTACTGACCGAGCGCCACGTGACTCGATTCTTTCACGCATCCCGCGCTACTTTAACATTCATTTCTCTTCTCATGCACGCACGATTCTGAGGCTCCCGACATCGCCTTCTAATGGAACACGATCAATTTGGTCATGGTAGGTAAGTCTCGGCCCTCCACGGCTCCTACATGCTTCCATTTTTTGTTGTATATCTGTTTCGTAATTCCTTCATGCTGTATTCTTTCCACATGTCCGAACCAACAGAGCATGCCACTTCTTATTTCAACGATTCTATATAGGTGTCTTTCGTGCAAAACCGTGATATTACACAAAAAATTGGCGAATATCTAGTTACTTAAATATAATAAAGAATATAACTTTTTCTAAAGCCTATCAGCATCCCGCTTCTGATAATGTTAAAAAGGGTTTTTCTTGCATCATCCGATAACAGATTGAGTGTACTTCGACCCCATCTCACGTGTTTGGAGACACTCGTGGGTTTCGTGGAACGCGCGTGCATTAATTTTGGAAACCGTTTATGCTAAATGTGAAACAGTAATGCGACCTGAAGGTAAACATTATCATATTATACAAAGTCGGAAGGCATTCATGCAGACGGCCCGTCTTATGTAAAGTCGTCACTGTAGTATGAACGCTCGCAATACAGGAAGTATCACTCCTGCGTTGTCACCCTTACTACTAACACAGCAACTACTTAGAAGCTCACTGGTAACCTCACTAGCAAAAACACAGCAACCATCTAGGAAGATGTTATTTGGCTGTGGTTTTCTGTAAAGTGGAGGTACTTTAGTATTGTCTTAGGTTTTCGCGATTGTTACACATTGAATTAAACAATTTTTAAGGAAAGTATCGCGTGTTTCGAACGTTTTGCAGCGTCCGTGGTCGCAGGAAGTCTGGAGGTACTTTCCCAATCGGGCTGCTTTGCCCTACCTTTCCTAAAAGATAATATGGCCTTTACTTAACCGTCAAAATATCTTCTCTTTCACGGTTACATACAATTGCTATAAAATTTGTTAGGAGAGGGACCTCTGTGATTGCTTACTCTACCAGGGAGATATAAAAATAGATAAGTGCCCGGCACAAAGCTGTCTTCTCTCCACAATATCTTCAAAAAGCACACCGAAAATATTCTCCGTAAAAAGACTTATTGTAGAATTGATGAAAATATTCTCCGTAAAAAGACTTATTGTAGAATTGATGAACGTACCATCTCATAAAGATGTCTGCAAATGATTATCCATAAAGAAATACAAATACATTTTACTTCATAATTTTGTTGGTATTATAAACATCTACAACCGTACTAAAGTTTTATATCTACAACCGCACTAAAGTTTATCTTTCTAACTCAGATAATCTGCGAGTGAATTGGCTGTGACATACAGACTGGCAATCCGGCCTGTCACTGCGAACATGAATCTGGCTAAAGAGGCCTGGAGTTTGTATGCCATCGAATGATCTTGGTGAAGCGGTCAAGTTTTGTGATGATTTTTGAAAGAATGTGCTGATTAGAAAATATTCAATATAAGCAAATATGGCAGAGAGAGCATGAAAGTAAAATAAATGCGGTCGAGATGAGAGCATTGCGCAAAATTTGTGGTATAACGCTTGCTGACCGCGTTCGTAATGAAGACGTAAGAGAAAGAGTTGGTCTAAAAGAGAGTGTCGGTGTTAAGATAAGAAAGGGCATGCTCTGTTTGTTCGGACATGTAGAAATAATGCGGGACGAAAGAATGACGAAACAGATATACAATGCAAAAGTGGAAGGATGTAGGAGCCGAGGAAGACGAAGACTTTTTTTTTATACTACGTCGGGAGGGATACAAGCATACGGCCCACCTGATGTAAAGCGGGCACCGTAGCCTATTAACACTTGAGATAAGTATCACTCGTGCGATGCCTCCTCTGCTGCTTACACAGCAACTCGTTGGGAGCTTACTGGTGACCTCACTCACACGCAGGAACACAACAACCCTCTAGGGAGTTGTTATTTGGCTGCGGTTTTCTGTGAGGTGGAGGTACTTCCCGAGACTAACCTACAATGACCAAATTGGTCGTGTTCTATCAGAAGGTGATGTCAGGAGTCGTCGAAACCGGCAAGCGTGCATGAGAAGAGCTATGAATGTTAAAGGTAGTGGAATGTAAGAGGTATGTAAGGATCGGTTCACGTGGTGTTCGGTTCTCTCTGCCTACCCCGCAAGGGATATGGCGTGAATTTATACACAGACAGTTACGGGTTAAATTAAACGTCACTTGATTTGCGAACTCTCCAAAAATGTCTTCAAAGAAACATCGTGTATTCAACAAGCTTTTACACATATCCGTGGAAAGTTTTCACAAAGCGTTTGATAACAGTCGCTGGAGGAGCTATCGTCGAATGCGAGCTCTAATTAACTTCCACGACAAGAACTCCAAGCATAACTTCACCTGTAATAAAATGTAGGACTTGTTTGAACATCGTTTGACAATTGACTAATTTAACGACGTTCTTTCTTTATATTCTCGGGTGGGAAACATTCGTGGGTGAAACAGAAAAGGGGGCGTCGAAACAAAATAGGGGACGTTCGAAACAGGTATGGGGGAAAAGTAAAGTGGGTATATCATATCGGAGAGAGCGGAAGTCGATAATATATTTTTATGTTTTTAAGAAACGTAGTCTGCGTCAAAGCAATTCGTCTGGGTAAGTACCTCCACCGCTAAAACCGCTGCCATATAACAACTCTCTAAAGGGTTGTTGTGTTCCTGCGTGTGAGTGAGGTCACCAATAAGCTTCTAAGGAGTTGCTGTGCTAGCAGCAGAGGTGGCATCGCGCGAGTGATACCTAATGTATTGCAAGAGTTCATAGACTATGGTAACCGCTTTACGTCAGGTGAGCCGTATGCTTGTATGCCTCTCGACGTAGTACAAAAAAAAAATACCAGGGGGAGACTTTGTACAAAAGTAGTCTGCACGTGTACCTCTGTCTAATCTATTTCTACCGCCAAGAAACTATATTCATACAGATGTGTTCCGGTTTGAAGGGTGAGATATGGCAGAGAAATTACTGGGTACTGTGACGAAACAGCCTTAGTTCACAAGTTGGCAGCGCGTGAGTAACATCCCCGGGGTTGTTACGAGCTTCAATAGCCTGCAGTGACCGCTGACCATCTAATGCGTGCTGCATACTTGTTTGCCAATCTAGTTGAAAAAAATTGTTATATGCACGACAGCATTGGGGGCATTTTTTATACAGGTCGTGCTGGCATCCCTCGTTGAAGGAGGTTCCCTTGTGGAGGAAAACCGCGTTAGAAACTTACTACTTTACTCCTACTACTTACTCAAAGTAAAGTTGAGTAAAGTATCTGGCGGGGGACGATTGAACTATCTTCAATTCAACCAGGTTCAGTTCAACCCTACCAAAACACAAGTCTGCGCATTCACCCCTAAGAAAACTCTATTTGCTGTGATCCCCCAATTCCAGAACATGCCACTCACCAATGCCAGGAGTATTGGGATTCTTGGTGTCGAGATCTCCAGTGATGTTCACCTGGAAGAGAAGGTCAAGCTGGCGTCAAAGAAACTTTGTGTGCTCAACGGGACCAAACTGTTCTTCAGGTCGAGGCAAAGACTTATTTTATATAAGACCCAAGTCAGGCCGCATATGGAGTACTGTAGCCACCTTTGGGCGGGAGCAGCTACATGCCAGCATGGACCTTGTGACTAGGTGTAGATACGAGCTGTTAAGATCGTTGATGATCTCTCACATACGGTATTGAGCCCTTGAGTTTGAGAAGTGGTTTTGCCGCGTGTTCTGCCGACTGTATAATGGGTTGTATTCTGAGGAATTGTTCGACATTATGCCAACAGTTTCGTTTTACAATCGCACAGCTCGCCGACGGCTGGGAGTTCATTCTCATATACCGTACTCATACATCCAAAGATTTTAGGAGGCCGGTGGTACCGGTTGTGGAGCCGTTAGCAGCGCTACTATAACACCATGTCTCGTGGACTTCATTCCCACACAGGACATATATTTGTGTGCGTGAACATGTGTGTTTGTCTTGCTCTGTGTTTTCTCTTATAAGAACCATAGGCATACATATCACAGAAAACCGCAACCAAATTATAACTCTCTGAAGTTTTCTGCTAGTAGGCAGGGGACGGGAAATATTTCCTATATCACAAACGTTTGTAGGCTACGATAGCCACTTTTAATCATGTGAACCGTACGCTTGTACCGACGTTGTATAAAAAATGACCAAACACCACGCGAGTCCATTTTATCTCATCACACCTCAGTCGCTTCTTTAAGATTTTTAGCCATTTTCTTACACGTAAGCTAATTTGAGGACCCCTAAAATTACTTGCTGCCTACTTTGATTGTTGTAAGCCAGATTGCCCTTTCTCGTACGTCTCCTACGTCCTTTCGCTCTTGCGTTGTATATCTGTTACGACATTCCTTTCTCGTACATTCTTTCTACATGTCCGAACCAGCGGAGCATGCCGCTTCTACCTACCCCGAAATAATTAAAAGCTAAAAACGTGGGAGGCGAGTGCGGCGGGCACTATTAACCCTTGACCCACATAACTATGATAAGCATTCGACCCTTCATGAACTATGCGGAGGGATGAGGGCGGAGTGGGGATGGCTTCATAGCTTCATAAATAAATAAGTCATCAATCTTTCCACTACAGGTAGCTAAAAGATGGAATTAAAGTTGTTTAGTGATGTTCTTATTTGTATTTAGAGTCGAACCCTGTGCTTTGTACGCTCTGCTAATTATCCGCCAAAGCTTATTTGTAATTTCTATATTTGTTATGTGACGTTAAAGGCAATTACGCTGTCTATCTGATGTTACCGCAGCCTATGAACGCACGGAATACAAGCAGTTATAGCTTATACCATTAGGATATCCCTTCCATGCTAAACTCACTCTTTTTCTTTGCGGTATCCCGTTGGAATTGGCGGGGTCCGCTATCTAACAACACGACAGATCGACTGATAATGACCACGATTGGTAAGTCTAGATTCTCCTCAGCTCCCACACCCTTCCACTTTCGAGTTGTATATCTGTAACTTATCCTGAATCTGAAATTTTGTCATTTGTCCTCTCGCAGTCTTTTTACACGTACAAACTATCGGAGCATACCCATTTTTATCATAAGATTAAAAAAGTAAGTGATAACTGATACCTACTCTCTCTTTCTTACATCTTCATTGCAAACTCCGTCTATAAGATTATTACTGTTAAGATTCTCATACTCTCCCTGCCTGCCTCACTCTCGCTTGCATTAGAATCAACACCGTGCTCTGTACCGTGAGAATTCTGTCTTTCAGTGTCAAGAAGTTTTCCCAAAGCTAAATTTTCATTATTTCCTGCATTCACTCGTCTCTCTACTTCAGCGGTGTACCTTCCATCCATGTTAACAGCACATCCAAGATATACAATCTCGATTACTTATTCCAACACTACGTCATTAACAATAACTTAAGTTTTTAATATATTTCGTTAAAGCAAGCCGATAGGAGAGATAATATTCAGGGGGCCACGACGAGCCGATGCCCCCGCATGTTTAAATATATTTTAAATTATTTAAGATATAATTTTAAACGTGCGAAATAAACGCAAATATAATAATAAGCGCGCGGTGTTCGTAAATTTAATAACGTTCAGGTCAAATGCAATTTATGAAATGACTACCCAATTTTACTTTACAATTTCCGTTGGTACATAAATGTAAGGTCCGCAGAAAAATACAATATTAGATTTTACGTTTGGAAGTAAACAAAATACTTTTAAATGAGCTCATAATCTATACTAATGTATAAAGCGGAGGAATATGTTTGTTTATATTTCGCATCTTAGCGGAAGTACCTCCACCTCACAAAAAACCGCAGCTAAATAACAACGCCCTATAGGATTGTTGTGTTCCCGCGTGTGAGTGTGTGACCTCACATTCTAACGTGCTTTTTGCTATTACTAGTCACCAAACATAAATACGGAAATAATACCTTTTAAAAATAACCATGTATCCCATATAATCACAAGAGTAGTATGTCACTTCCCCGTCGGCAGGGCCAGCTCTGATAAATGTAATTTGCAATAAAATAGGGATTTTATTTAAAAGAAGACTCCTCAATCGAATGATTAATGTGTCGCGAGATACCGTCGAGCCGGCGACGACGAGCTTTTATACAGCTTACGGCGAGGCGCCATTTGTAACTGGCACCAACATGGAGGCGTTTAAAGGCGTTTACTGTATCACTAATATGTTCTTTTTTTTTTTTAAATATGTTCTTGCACCCCTGCCATGGGCAAGGCTCTTTTTATGGCGAAGTTGTTATATATTATAATATTATTATTCGAAATAAATACACATTCATACATCATACTCTTTCATTCCTCAGTTCATTCTTTCATACATAATCTTTTATTGTCTAAAATTTTAATTTTGCCCATTTTTCAACGCCGGTGAAACTATCCTATCTGTTTCCAAACTTCCCTCCCCATACTGCGTCAGTCCAGCCACGGGCGACAGAGAGCTTCGCAGCTCCACCTAGCCACCGCGATCCCATCGGCTATACAGAGTATAGCCGAGATCACTAATATGTTACAGTATTTTAAAAATGATTTTTCTTCGGTCAATTAAAGACTTTTGATACGAATCGTGTGACTTCGATTCCGAGTTGAGCACTGTGTCGACCATCTTCAGACTAGGTATTTAGCTATTAAAGAAGAGATTTTACCCCAGTTTGTGTGTTCTTTCCATCATCAATTAATACATTCAGCATACTAGAACTGCGACTGTGCAGTTTTAGTGAGACTTTCTTCCGAGGGCCTTAGGTTGTTGAATAGAATGAAGTGCCTGCCAAGATTTTTTCAAATATCTACAGCTACTTATAAGAGAGGCAAGGTGCAGGGTTAGAGGGTTGTTGTGTTCCTGCATGAGAGTGAGGTCACCAGTGAGCTCCCAAGTAGTTGAATGAGCTCCCTGCCGAGGTTTTCCCAAGGGACTACAGTATGGGGTTCTTCAAGAAAGGCGTGAAGAGTTTCTTACAGGGTCGGCAACGCAAGAGTGACAGCCCTGGTGTTGCAAATGCCCATAGGCTGCGGTAACTGCTTACCATCAGGCAGGTCGTATGTTTGTTTTCCACCTTAACGGTATAAAAAAAAAAACAGAAAAAGTAGTTGCCATGTCAGCAGCAGAGGTGGCATCGCGAGAATGATATTTGATGTATTGCTAGCATTAATATGCTTCTGTAACTGCTTTACATCAGGTGGGCCGTATGCTTGTATGCCTCCCGACGTTGTATAAATAAAAGCAGTCAAGTGCGAGTCCGACTCGCGCTCTGAGGGTTCCGTAAGGTAATATTTTCGAAATTTTTGTCGCAAAAAGTTTTTCTTTTGTGATGGTACTACAAATTTACGGTTTTCGGTTTTACCTTTACTTGTGCTACATGTCATTGCTTCTTACCAATTGAAAACGTGAAGTACCCTACAGGTTCTGATTTCCTTGTGAGCGTTAAAATATGCGCATATACGAGGCATAAATAGCTGTATATTTTGATTGCGTTGACTTAGAAGTTTGATTTTTCACTGCTCGAAGGGATTACAGACCTGAGTATTTGATATTAATTCCAGCATAATAGTTCCACCTGTTCCTGAGTAAAAGGTCTTGACAGACAGAGACGGCATAGTAATCCTATAAGGGTTCCGTTTTTCCTATTAAGGTACGGAACCCTAAAAAAGTTTCAGCATAAGGGATTTTTTTATAAGGTAAGTAAAGAACTTTCTGCTACTCGTTACTCATTAATAGGGCAGGTCGTGCCTACGCTTGTTTGGCAAGTAAAAACGTGGCATATTAAAAGTACCAGAATCGATAATATTATAGACCTCAAATTCTATTCCCAGTTCTCCATACCGTCATGTGTTCCAATGTCCTGGTGTTACATGTTCATATAGTTAGACAGTGATAGTGAGATGCTAACCAGAGAACCTACATGCCCATCAATCAATAAACCAGTTGACATAGCTAAAGACACCGTTCACTCGCCAAAATGCAGTGTTTCATAGAATCAGCACTCTCGGTCCATAACTTTCAATGTATCACACGCCTCGGAGGTGGGCGAGGCGTTACTTGATTGATCGATTTGAACAAAATAAGGATTTTAATAACATTAAGATTTAATCTATCTATCTATCTATAACTTCACGCCAAATCCCTTGCGGGGTAGGCAGAGAGAACCGAGCGCCACGTGACTCGATCCTTACATATCTCACTCGCTTCGTTAACATTCATTGCTCTTCTCATGCACGCTCGCCGGTTTCTAGGGCTCCTGACATCACCTTCTGATAGAACACGACCAATTTGGTCATGGTAGGTAAGTCTTGGCCTTCCCCGGCTCCTACATCCTTCCACTTTTGCATTGTATATCTGCTTCGTCATTCTTTCATCTTGCATTCTTTCTACATGCCCGAACCATCGGAGCATGCCTCTTCTTATTTTAACACCGACGCTCTCTTTCAGACCAACTCTATTTCTAACATCATCATTGCGAATACGGTCTACAAGCCTTACGCCACAAATTTTGCGCAGCGCTCGCATTTCAACCGCGTTTATTCTACTTTCATGCTCTTTCTGCCATACCCAGCTCTCGCTTCCATAAGTTAGCGTTGGGACCAACACTGCATTGTGTATAGCGAGTTGTGCCTTCTGGCTCAGGTTTTTACTGCCTAGAAGTTTTCCCAACGCTCCATTCACACTATTCCCAGCACTCACTCGTCTTTCCACATCTGCGGTGTACCTTCCATCCCTGCTGAAAGCGCATCCAAGATATGCAATCAAGATTTAAATTAACTTTTTTTATTAGCTGTGATTAGAAAATTGTAAACACTTAAAAAATATTATAATACAACACAACTGTAAATCAATCTATTTATATTTTACGCTAAGTTCCTTGTGGGGTGCGCGGAGAGTACCGAGCAAAGAATGATTATGTTCTTTCACACGACACTCGCTTGTTTAATATTCGTAGTATGCTCACTCGCCGGTTCCTAAGGCTCTTGGCACCCTCTTCTGATAACACGCGACCAATTTTGTCACGGTACGTCTGTCTTGGACTTCCTTTGCTCTTGTATTTATGTACTTCTCGTTGTACATCTGTTAAATCATACTTTTCTTTTTCTTGCACATTTCTGTAAGATGCAAGAAAATAATGTGTAATATTCTACATGCCCAATGGAATATGCTTTTCTTTACGACTATAAATATTTAAAAAATATCTTAATATAAATTGTTCATTGTCTGCGACAGTCCAGAGGGAGACTTTGTAAAAAAAGTTGCCTGCGTGGATACCTCTGTCTCACCTATTTCTACTGTCAAGCTGCTATATTTATATACTCGTAGTTGTGTTCCGGTCTGAAGGGTGAGATATGGCAGAGAAATTACTGGGTACTGTGACGAAACAGCCTTAGATCACAAGATTAGCAGCGCGCGAGTAACATCCCCGTAGTGTTGCGAGTGTCAATAGGCTGCGGTGACCGCTTACCATCTTATTGCCAATCTAGTTGTATAAAAAAAACAGTCAACCACAGACGGATTTTTTTCAAATCAATGAAAAGATGAGCCAATAATATGTGCCGAGGAGAGATAATATTTCAGCGACGTCACAAAACCATCACATTCACAAGTTACTTGTAAAATCGGTGCTGGTTTTGCGTTTGGTTTTGTCTTTTGTTTAGCGGGGAGTTTACTGCGAACGCGTGCCGCGGTACACAAAAGGCAGCAGCCGCAAGCCGTCATGTTTTTGTGTACAATTCAAAAAATGATTTTCAATTTGTTTGCTGTCGCTACCACGATCGCGTAATACGTTATTACCCGAAATCCCCGCGGCCCGAATGTCGAACGATTCATATGTTTTATATATTAAATCTAGCAAATTTGGGGCGGCATGCGTAATAGCCCTTCGCTACCAACTTGAATATTTGCGGATGACATGCGTTTTGTGTTTGTTTTGGACAGTTATTGTTATTTGTAGGCAGGGATTAAAAATACACTTTTTTAATATTCCTGAAATGGCAGAAAGAAAACTCGCAAAAAATCACAGTACACGGCCATTTTGTTATGAATTTATTATGGATCTCTTGTTTCATAATATATACGACTAGAACAATTTCTTAGAACACGAAAGAAAGAAAAGTCTCTCTTTTAACTTAAGGGCTCATCATGTTTTAATGTAGGTATACTGCGTTGTGAGTAAAGCAAGCATACGGCCCACCTGATGTAAAGTGAACCCAGGCGATAACTGAAGTATCTCTCACGTGTGGTCCCCCCTGTTGATAATATAGCAACTTCGCAAAAGCTCACTGGTAACCTCACTCGCCCGTAAAAACACCACAACCCTCCGGAAAAATGATTTGCTCGTCATTTTTCCGAGCTCGTCAAAGCTTTCGATCATCTACAATTCTCACAACTCGTCTCTAAATTGAATAAGAATAAAGGTCCTAGCTGGTAGCCAGACCCTTTCGCCCAAAAGTATAATGTTACTCCATGTGAGTGAACGTTAAACTTTTTGAAAAACTTCAGGTGGCTCGTACGCCTACAGAGACATGTTACTAAAGGACTCGCCATACGTGTGATTTTGTTAGTAAATAATTCTGCCATTTTTGACGGGGGACGAGGTAACTACTACATAGAAACGAAAATTTCCTTAAAACATTTTTAAGGAAATGTCAACCTTATTTCGAGGTTCCTACGGTTCAAAGTTATTTTCTTACCGCTGCCTGCCATCTGTTTTGGAATAGCTGAACTTCTTCGTAAATCGAAGCTGGTAGATTCAAAATTACGAAACGTCTTATATACTTTTTTATTGTCTTTAGCTAAATTAACTCTATTATACAGCATGAAGGACTGTTTTGTTTTGCAGTTTGTATAATTTACGCTAATTTGGGATAGGAGATATGCGACCAAAGTCGCGGAATATGATTCGATTGCATCAGTACTCGATTACTGAATCGATTTCTCATGTATTAATCGTTATCACATCACACCATTTTAATTTCTTTTATATGAAAGCAAATAAAATAATACTTGCATGTGATGGGTAACTCAATATTTTTGCAAACTAGAAGAGTTTGACCTTTTTTGCATGACATAACTGCACAGTTTGGCATTTTTAGTGTAACACTTTATGATGTTACCTGAGCGATAACGATTACAAGACTGTTAGAGAATCGATTACGCACGAAGTATTTATGCGCGCAATGGATCACAATATCTTGTACCATGACAGAGGTGAATAATCCTACGAGGCTGGTCCTGTACGCCTATCATATCATGTTATTATATATTATAATACGAGTGTTGTGCAAAATTTGTTCGTTGTAATACGGGTTAATTACGGAAGGATGTCGGCGATGTTATATTGTTCGGCAATGTTTTAACTAGACTACACCGTTATTATTAGTCGAAGAATTACAATTTCTCTTTATAGATACATAAACTATACACTAATTACATATAGGTATGTGAATAAAAGGGAATATACTTCCCAAAGATAAGAAATGACAAAGATATGTATAGTGAAAATAATCCTGATCGGCCGAAAAGCTTTACGTAGGTAATTACTCCACTGATTTAGTTTAGCCACCGATTATACGATCGTTAACATGAAACTATCTCCTTCGAAACTATACATCTATCCCTTTCACAAGATGCTACTCGATTACACGTATACGTTTGCACCTCTTGTTTTAATTCCCTGCGTTAGTTCTACAAAGTTATCTACACTCAAATTAGATTTGATGTGCCTAATTAATACGGTTTTAAGGTCGGGATTTGAGTTCTGCACTAGCAAATGTAAATTTGCTTTCGGAAGTTCCGAAGACAAATTCTTGGCATATTCGAAGGTCAGCCCGCAGGAAGTTTTAAAAGATGTAAATAGACTAGATGTGACAAGAATTGTTTAAAAAAAACAGCTATTAGAGAAACTCTATAATAGTGCAACAAAAAAAAACTTATATGTTTACTGATTCATTCACAATTTAAACAACCTTCGTCTTTATACCAAGGAATTACAAAGTTATTTAAGTATCATCTTAATGTCCTCTACAACTTTGTATTATCTATTCTATCCTTTGTGAATTAGAGAAATAAACGCTTTAAGCGACTTTTTCGACATGACTCGATTACTAAATTTCGACCTACGGTAATATAAAATAGGTACGTGATAGTTTGAAATATTTCCCAAAATATTGCACTAATCGGCTTGTAAAGTAAAATCTTTTATTTTTGTTAATTAAAATCAAGTCTCATGTTAACCTTATTATTTTGAAATGTTTTCCTTTTGTATACTTTTTGACAAAGCAAATGCTGGCCTGGCCATGCAAAATATCATATTTATATGAAGCGGGGTTGTAAATGGCTCACTATTACCTAAAGCACATACCTCGACGTCTTCTATACTGCCCTGCTAGCAAATTCTGAAGCTCTGTCAAAAAAGCGGTAGGGCAGTTCAATATTCATTATTTTAAATCTATAAAGATAGCTTTGAAGAATATAAATCATATCTCTCAATAAACACATTTATTTGAAAGTGATGTATATGATTACATTCACAGTCATGTGAAATTGATATATTGCCAAATTTTATATAAACTTATTATACACAATCTTCGAGCCCAGTACACACAGTAAACGACGTAGAGAGCTATCCTCCGAATGTCTTTAATGGTTATAATGCAAAGGACACCACACAGAATGAAAGTCCTGAATATTGCCCTCAAAGTTAGCAAACTAAACTGCCAGTGTCTACCGGTCTTATTTGAGATGACAGATGGAAAGGAATTTATAAAGAATGGCCAGTGAGTTGACATCATTCACCTTTCTAGTTTCGTTATGTTGGTCATTATGATTTGCATTACAATGCAGATAGTCGTAACGAATAAGAAAATCTTATGACAAAGAAATAATTATGACAGATACAATTGATACTATGCAGCTCAGAACACTTTGCAACACCTAGCCATAAAACACCGCGTGAATCTGATTTCTGACCTACATTCCTCGCTTGTCACATCTAGTGACAGCAGATAGTTAATTCCAAGTAATAATAGATGTTCTCTTCGAACAACTATCAGTAGACTGTTTTGTTTGTGGTCACTGTGGAACTCGAAATGCTTACGCGCCTGGTGGCGCAAAGGTGGTTAGTGTGTTACCTTTGAAAATTATGTTATCTTTATTGTTATGAAAATGTTCAAGCTTATGGAACTGCCAGAAGTTCTCGTTATAAGGGTTGTTATAATATCAATTTGAATTTCAAAACTTTCTTACGATACGAAAATGTATGTCTATATATCTTCACTCCAGGTCCATTGCGGAATAAGCAGAGAGAACTGCGTGCCATAAGTTGCTCACTTCCGTCTTTATCATTCATAGCTCTTTAAATGCTCACCGGTTTCTATGACTCCTGACATCACCTTCTGATAAAACACGATCAATTTGGTTATCGAGACTTGGTCTTTCTCGGCTCGTATATCCTTCCACTTTCGAATTGTATGTCTGTTTCGTCATTCTTTCATCCTGCATTCTGTGTACCCGATCAACGGAGCTTGAATTTCCCTAACACCGACTCTCTCTTTCAGTCTAACTTTCTTTCTTACATCACCATTGCGAACGCGGTCAGGAAGCATTGTGCCACAAATTTTACGCAATGCTCACATCTCGACACATTTATTCTACTTTCATGCTCTCTCTGTCATACCCAGTTTTCACTTCAATAGGTTAGCATTGGAATTAGCATCGCGTTGTGTGTACAGCGAGCTGTGCCTTCTGACTTAAGTTCTGTCTACCTAGAAGTTTACGTATATATTCGGTAAGAGAATATTCTATGCAAATTAAATATTTATTATTTACATTATGAATCTTCGTGAAACATTTGAGACAAAGAAAGTAGACGCCATACAGCCAAGAATACTTTGCCACATCTAGTCATGTACATCACCACAGATGTCATTTGTACTAGTGGACATCTTAGTGCTGCGTTGTAAGGCCTGTGGGCCGATTCTACTAAAAACTGCAACTGCACTGCAGCGCGGCGTGTGTCAAAATGCGTACATTTTGACGTTTCGGTATTCTGTTAAACGATCTGACAGCAGCGACGTTGCAGGAATGTTGCAGTAAATGAATCACTATTCTGTTAAAAAACCTGCACTGCAACTGCACGTTTCCTGCAATATAATCGTATTCTGATAAATTGTTTTGACATTTGTATACCGGTGACAGACGTTTTGAAGGAGTTTACTTGCAGTTTTGTTAACGTTACTCTTGAGCAACTTTTGCGAAATGAAATTAATATTCTGAGGCGGTGAATTATATTTGCTTTGTTTTGGGAGATGTTTGTGAATAAAAATAATTAAGTAAAGCTTCTTTTCGGTTAGAAATACCTCCACTCCGGCAACCAAGGTCAATAGTGAAACTATAGGAGTCAACTTTAAATGAAAATTCAGTTTTATTAGATTGAAATATGGCAACATTTCAGGTTTTAAGTAGTTTACTTGCAGGATACGCACAGTTGCAGCGTAGTTGCAGTGCAGCATACGCGCAGTTTCAGCGCAGTTGCAGTGCAGGATATTTTAGTAGAATACACCTATCGGCACTGCACTATTCCTGCACGACTCAAGTGACAGGCGTAAACGTGCAGTTGCAGTTATTTAGCAGAATTGGCCCACTGAGCGCTGTCCAATTAGTAAGAATCACCTCACCGAAAACCGCAGCCAGATAACAAACTCCCTGGAGGATTGTTGTGTTCCTGCGTGTGAGTGACGTCTCCAGTAAGCTCCCAAGGAGTTGTGTTAGCAGCAGAAGTGGCATCGCGCGAGTGATACTTCATGTATTATTAGCGTTCATATGCTACGGTAACCACTTTATAATAGGTGGGTCGTATGTTTGTATGCCTCCCGACTTTGTATTTATAAAAAGTGTGTGTGTGTGTGTGTCAGCTTCAACGCACGACTGGAGGTTACTTCATAATTATGATTTTACTCCTCATAAAATGTCCGTACCTTCCACATCCACTATATTCTCCAATTCGTCATTATTGATTTCATTCTTATCCAGCCGCGCGGTTCGTTATTAAGGTAAAATTTTCTGGAATAGAAGTGCATAAACCAAAAGTTCACCGTGCCACTCAGGTGCTGTGCCGCTGTGCGTACGGATTATAAACATCGTTGGTATAGCGTGCCGTCTGCGCTATGTTGATGCCACTGTGGAACTCGTGGTTGAAATAACAAGTCATTTCAATATTAAATTTACATTCATCGTTCATCAGGTATAGCTTGTTTGACTAATTTTATATATACCAAGTTTATATAGGAGTATACGAAACTTGTAATATATTAACTAGGGTGTAGTAAATTTTAGACCTTCTGTGTTGTTGTGTTGACTTTTATTGTTGTCACAGCTGTTTTGTTATATGGCTGCGCTTCCTTCATTAAATTTAATGGTAAAATTAGTTTACTTAATAGTTTAGTATCTCGAACTTGGGAGAGTGTAATTACATTAATATTAACTTCCTCTTACTAGTTCGATATCATTTTGAATGTTGAGAAAAGATGAGATATTTTGTATTGTTTAAAATTGTGTACATGTTTTACAATATTTTTCAAATAAAAAAAAAACCATATTAATTGAACTTAATGTAGAATAAATAATGTCACTGGCCCGTATTTAAAATCTAAATAGAATTATAATGAATATTTCTATAAATAATACAACGTAAATATTTTCATTCAACTTCACAAGCTTTATAAAAATATATTCCTTTGCCTGAAAAAAAAAACAACGAAGCCAGCACCGCAATACATATTAAGTTTTAAAACCCATTGAGTGTGTCCCGCCGTTAGGTCAGCTCTGGGTATACCCATAAACTTATCCCGACTGTCTTGTAAATTGAGGGCACAGTAGCCTTCTGGGGCCATACCACTTGTTATTTAAGGGCGAAGCAAAAATTGCTATGATTGCGAAAGTTGACCTTACTGCGCAGTTTTTAAGGTGTACATTATTTGAGCGGATAGAAATACAAAGTTACGACAATCGTAATTCAACTTTAATGCGTTCGCTGTAAGGTGCAAATTATCTTAATTAAGTGAAGGATTTTTATTTGTGTGATGGAATATCAACCGTGAAGTGTTTAAAATTGAGCATGTTTTTAATTGCACATTATAAGTAATTAGTGAAGGTGACTTATTTTAGGTGTTAAAGGCAAATCTGTACGTGGTGCACCACATCTTTTTATCACAAGAGAAGTGCAAAATTCCTCGCTCTGTGTGAAGTAGAATGTTCGCCGAACAGAATGGGGTAACTTTTTGTAGTTATATTGGGTTTATGTAAGTGAGGTTGCTAAAAAGCTGAGGTGCTGGCAGCAACTTCAGGGGAATCAATGACTTATATTTAACAACTTAATTGGCTTGTGACTTGTATAGCAAAAGGCTTTGTCTTGATCTTTGATGACCTTTGGTGATGGTAAATAGGGGTCACTTAGTGGTAACCCTGTAATGTTGAGGTTGGTGGTGTGGCTTGGTAATCAACCAACTTTGGACCAAGTTTAGACCCCAATCAGACACTTAAGCCAAGATACCCTCAATTTCAGACACGAGTTGATCGCGACTTTTCTCATAAATAAATGAGAATGAATTTTTTATATACAACGTCGGGCGACATGCAAGTATACGGCCCACCTGATGTAAACTCGTTACAGTAGCCTACAAACGCTTTCAATACATTAAGTATCACTAGCGCCATGCCACCTCTGCTGCTAACACAGCAACTCCTTAGGAGCTTGCTGGCGACCTCACTCACACGCAAGAACACGACAACTCTCCAGGGACTTGTTATTTGGCTGCGGTTCCTGGGAAGTAGAGGTATATACCCAGATGGGTTGCTTTGGTGCGTCATACCTCTTAAAACACCTAGACCACGACAAACAGACATGTTCATACACACAAATGTTTGTCCTGTGTGGGAATCGAACCCCCGAGCGTTGGTGTCGAAGTAACGTAATTAAACTACTTTAGATATTCATACTACAGGTGCTCCCAACTAGCTCAGGCGAACTAGCGTCGTCTGGTACCCACGCTGTGGTGGTGCATGTCGCTTCCCTTAATATATTACACGGCATTAAGAGCGTGCCGACCGGCGCTAGTTTCAACAACTAACTGATAGCGACGTACACGAAATATATATAGCGAACCTATTAACAATACTATTGTTTGTCACCAGAGAGCATCACAAACAGTTTATTGACCTGAAAACCCAGTTTTTCATAAAAGTCCCTTCCATTAAGCAGGCCCGGCCCGGTGGCCTCGTTGTGGGTTTGTTTATGTCGGCTAAATAAAGGGAGGTAATGTGAACGACCTTCCCACTATACTGGGTATCTTTATTATCGAAGAATATTAACTACGCAAACTATAGGCTACTGTTACACATATCCGTCGGGACGCTGGCCCGATTCACGCTTGGCCGCTTTTATTTGTTAACTAGCTTCCTTCTCGAATGGTTCACAATACCTACATTGTAATATTAGAACCTTGATTCGATGTAAGCCCTGAATAATAAGGGGTTTGTTCCTCGGGGACGAGATAAGACGCCTCAGATACTCACTCACTGAATTGTTTATTGTAAGATGGCAAAATGATAAATCCTACACTTATTTCTATTATCAAAATCTGTATTTTGACGAAGCCGGTGGCGCAGCGGTTAAACGCGCTGTTACGTTACTTTGACACATCATCACAGTCAAATATTTGGGTGCATGAACACGGCCGTATGTCTTCATATCAAGGAAAACCGCAGCTAAATAACAACTCTCTGGAGGGTTGTTGTATTCCTGTGTGTGAGTGAGGTCACCAGTAAGCTCCTATGGAGTTGCTGTGTTAGTAGCAGAGGTGGAATCGCGCGGGTGATACTCAAGGTAGATAGATAGATACATAGATAAAGCATTTATTTGTATCTCCATGATACACAACAGTAAATATCAGCAGGTAAACAATGAGTAAACACCAAATACAGTAGTAATCGCACAATAAATTGTGTGTCGCAGTGATACAACAAGGCAGCGGCTCAGTGCATTATTTGCTCAAAGAGCAAACCACTGATTTTCAGCAGCTGCCTGAAAATTAAGGAGACGCATGCAGGAATAACGCCACGGATGTTATGTATATATATATATATATATATATATATAGAATAGGTATCTATGCATAAATACTCACAACTTCTGAAACTTATCAACAGTCTATATATGAGTGTGAAAATGGATTAATATAATTAAAACCAGCAGCGAAACTTAGCGAGGTTACGGGCACACAAAGCCACCCATACCCATTCAAGACCCAGTCAAGGTATTGGGTACGGTAACCGCTTTACATCAGGACGTATGCTCGACGTATAAAAAAACACACGAATTTTGTGGTACATAAATAAATGGAAATAAATATTGTCGGACAAATTACACAGCGCCATCTAGCCCCAAAGTAAGCGAAGCTTGTGTTATGGGTACTAGACAACTGATAAACATACGTAAATACATTTTTTTTTTGTAAATACATACTTATCATACATAGTACCTCCACCTCACAGAAAACCGCAGCCAAATAACAACTCCCTAGAGGGTTGTTGTGTTCCTGCGTGTGAGTGAGGTCACCAGTAAGCTCCCAAGGAGTTGCTGTGTAAGCAGCAGAGGAGGCATCGCGCGAGTGATACTTAATATATCGCAAGCGTTAATAGGCTACGGTGCCCGCTTTACATCAGAAAATACACAGACCAAGACAAACAGACATATTCATGCACACAAATGTTTGTACTGTGTGGGAATCGAACCCACGAGCGTTGGTGTAAAAGTAGTGTAACAACGCGTTTCACCACTGCGCCACCGAGCTCGTCATGCATACATGCTCACACCTGGATTCGAATACCGGACCGGGATAGACGACCAGTCTGTTCACTCACTGGTCTGTAGTTCCAATCCTGGTATGGGCGTGTACCAATAATAACCTAATAAGTAATCCAATAAATAGTCTAATTAGGTAGTTAGCAGGGAGTACCACGTGCAGGTAAGATTGCCTTTAACTTTAAACATAACAGAGATTCACTTACACCGTACTTTACCAAAACTTGAAACGTGTTTGTATTATATCTCTGAAAAAGCCGTAACGATTTGGATAAAATTTTGTATTAATGTAAGGTCTAGCTTTTTAAGTGTATAGATGCCTTTTATAAAAAAACGTGATCTTACACTAAAAACATAAAATAATAATAATACATATTGCCGGACAAATTACACAGCTCCATCTAGCCCCAAAGTAAGTGAAGCTTGTGTTATGGGTACTAGACAACTGATAAACATACGTAAATACATTTTTTTTTTGTAAATACATACTTATGATACATAGAAAATACCCAGACCAAGACAAACAGACATGTTCATGCACATAAATGTTTGTACTGTGTGGGAATCGAACCCACGAGCGTTGGTGTCCAAATAGCGTAACAGCGCGTTTCACCACTGCGCCACCGAGCTCGTCGAAAAACGACCCCGGTCTTATTAAAATAGCAATCGCCTATTCAGTCTCCCTAAACAATGACATATGAATATGAAATGTCAAAATTAAAATACATAAATAATAGGCACGTGTCCGTCCGTCTATCGCACTCCAGAATGGTTCAATGCCAACAAGGAACCGTAATGGCGCCTCTCAATGAAGTGGTATTTATGTAGGGGAGAAGCTTTTAATCCGATGCGAGACAAGATTGATGTAAGTCTAGGGGAGATGTAGTCCTGGAAAGTGGTACCAGATTTTCAAATGTTAATCGCCACGTGTATATGTTATTATACACCTTAAAGCAACTCTCACAAGCCAGTGTGTGTCTGGTTATACACCTGGAGCAGTCAACTTCAGAGGCCGGTGTATTGGTGAATATACATCGCGCGCAACATTTTGTATGGCAACTTTGTAGCCTTGGCCCTCACAAATCATTTGCATCTGAGATACAGAAATGTGATATGGTTTAGGAGTTAGGTATGGATTTTATTTCCAAATGTAACAGTTGAAATTTAGTGTTTTTATAATCATTTGTTTATCTAGTTTTTGGTATCTTACAACATTTTTTGCTTATGTAAGTATTACGAGTATTATTATTTTAATGAATTTATGTATCACAAAATAGTGTTACTTACTTTTTTTTTATTTATACTACGTCGGGAGGCGTACAAGTATACGGCCCACCTGATGTAAAGCGGGCACCGTAGCCTATTAACGCTTGCGATATATTGAGTATCACTCGCGCGATGCCTCCTCTGCTGCTTACACAGCAACTCCTTGGGAGCTTACTGGTGATCTCACCCACACGCAGGAACACAACAACCCTCTAGGGAGTTGTTATTTGGCTGCGGTTTTCTGTGAGGTGGAGGTACTTCCCCAGACGGGCTACTTTGATGCGCCCTACCTCTCTTCGAACTACTACTACTTACTATTTATTTGTAACAATTACTTATTTATTTCTACTTTCAATCAGGTACTAATTATTAATCAGCCATTGAAAATATAAAAATAAAAATGAAAGTAATGGGGAGGGAAACTCGTAAATGTAGGGTAAGTAGTAGTAGTCATATATATACACTTGGCCCCAGGGACTGTATTGTTCAGACGTCGATCTCAGGGCCGCGTGTATATTATATGATACACCTAAACACCCGGTTAGGAGAACAGGAATAAAAGTCAAGTTCACGTAGTATTTTAAAACAAGGAAATACCATTTAGGAAAAAAAATTGCGCCTTCCACAAAATTCGCCTCAGAGGTGCCTTGGCGCTGAACGTTTTAACCTACTGTAAAGGTACTCTTTTGATGAGCACAGTTGTGAAACCTCCTTCAACACTGCTCTCTCCATGGTCTGAGGCAGGAGTCCCAAAATCCATTTTAAGAAGATATTGGTATTTTCTTTTAACACACTGTCCCCTAGACTAGGAAAGCAGATAGGTGCAAGAATGGCATCTCGTAATACTAACGAGATAGTTATCCGAGATAAAGTCGGCGGCTACACCGCGGGCCTCAGCGACCCTCCGGCTATCGGCGCAGGTCTCACGGACCCTTTGTCCTTCAAGAAATCGGTGGGATTTCACATACAATTGATGGAGACAGTTAGGGTGGGACAAAGCTCTTAAGTATACGCACGTATATAACGCTAATCTCCAAGTGTGTACAGGGTTAGCTAAATATTTCTTTTTAAGGGTTTTTTTTCCCTAAAAAGGAAAATGGTGCCATTGTAAGAACACGCATTTATATCAGAAAGTGAATTTGTATGAAAAAAGTGAAAATTGTGTTCGTTACTTCACAATTTAAAGAATCCAATAGAGATATAAAGAATAAGGAGGGCGGGTTCGATTCCCACAGAGGACAACCACTTGTATACATGAGCATGTCTGTTTGTCTTGATCTGTTATTGTAAGGTATAAGACGCATCAAAGCATCTCGCCTGGAGAAGCGCCTGCACCGGACAGAAAACCGCAACCAAATAACAACTACCTGAAAGGTTGTTGTGTTCTTACATGTGATACCAGTAAGCTCCTAAGGAGTGGCTGTATGAGCAGCAGTGGTCGCAACGCGAGTGATACTTCCTGTATTGTAAGCGTCCATTGTCTATGTTTATCAGTTTACATCAGGTGGAATGTGCTTGTATGCCTTCCGACAACAATACATAAAAAACCAGTTGAGAATGCGCAAACTTGCATTGCCAGAGGAACACCTGGCTCGTCAATTATATATATTTTTTAAAAAACTTTGTCGGCCATTTTGACCATGTTCCTTAAGAAATATGATATTGGTTTTCAAGACATTCCTATTGTACATTTTAATTTACTTTTCGAATCTGAAATAAATATTCAATTTTTTTTTTAATTTATCGGCCATTTTGACCATGTTCCTTAAGAATAGGAGGTTGGTTTTTCAGACATTCCTATTCTACTTTTTTATGCTGAATCCGAATCTGAAGTCACAATACGAATATTCGAAAAAAGCGACAGACACACAGACGAACACAGACACAGACAAACATATAGATTTAATATAGGAACGATGTTCCTGATAACTCAATAACCGGTCTGACACATGTATGTTGAACTTAAAAGTACAATTTGGGTTCATTATGAAATACACCTTCTTCTTAGCATTACCCCGTTTCCTAGTCCATTAGATCGGCTGGGTCCGCTACTTAAACCTAAGGATTTAGCGACCGTCAAACCTCAACAATCCAAAGGCTAAAGCAGACATTTCTTAGGTTAGGTCACACTTCTTTCGAAATGTAATTTCTAGGACGCGCGGGATTTCCCACCATAGTATTGTCTTAGGTTTTCGCGATTGTTATACATTGAATTAAACATTTTTTTAACGGAAATATCGCGTATTTTATTTATTTTGTTGAACCTGACGTTTCGAACGCTTTGCAGCGTCCGTGGTCGCAGGAAGACTAAGGTGACATTTGTCTTACATTGGTTATTCAATTATTACATCTACCGACATGGAAGGAATAATTATATATGTTCCGATTCACACAAGAATCGCTCACGGTGTCCGAACGTTTTTAAGTAGATCTCTGGGTTTGTGACTTGATTATTTTTAGGACTGGATCCCAAGCAGGTGGTACTTGCCAACCATCTTCTCTATTGAAATTGGTGTTTTCTTATTGAAATAAGTTTTCCTATTCTCTATTGAAATTGGGGGTGTTATTTTATTGAAAAATTTCCCACTAAGTTTTCTTCATCGCCGAGCAAGTGATAATTACAAATGTGTACATAAATCAGAAAACACGAATTTAGTGATACCTGCCAGGATTCGAACCGGTTCGATGCATTTGACATTATTTGTCGAATATATCAATTTCTCAATACTAGTGTGGTAAATTAGAAGAGACCAGATACGAGTGCCCACAGAGAGCAAACATTTAAAGAATAGTCAAGAACTACGAACTTGTGTGTGTTGTGAAGTCCGGAACCCACGGTACACATACTCTACTCGCTTCTTCGTTATTTTTAATTTTACTAGTTCATAATCAAATTCACTTGGATCATAAACAAATGTGACATAAAGAAGGTTTGTCCTGTGTGGGAATTGAACTCACGAGCGTTACAGTCAATGTAGCTTTACTAACCACGGCTGCAGTACTACGGTAGTTTACGTTACCCGCTTTACATCAGGTGGGCTGTATGTATGCCTCCTGACGTTGTATAAAAAAAAGTAAGCAGCTCCCTTAAGGCACCACATATCAGCCGAGAAGTTGTTGTTCACGTTAATGGCAGAGGTGGCAACGGTAAGGCACAGCAATCTTAAGTCACCAGGTAGCAAGAGGTTGCTAGCAGAGATAGCACAAGCGAGACTCCTTGTGTTACAAGAGCCCATAGTCTATGGTGGTTATCCATCAAATGGATCGTATAATTGTTTGTCACCAGACTTAGTTTTGACAACCCACCCGTTCGGGAATTAATATGCCGAGAATAGACAGTCAAACAAACACCTCAAATTTTAACCCTCTTATATTAAAGGTCACACGTTAAAATAGCTAAAAACAGACTAAAATTAGCGAAATTTGTGATATTTGAGAGCCTCTTATGAAACCAATTAAAAACCTTACTGGTATAAATCACACCAATTTTCACAATTTGCATAGAAACGTTACATTATCATTTTTTTTTTTGTGAAAAGGGGAAAATCTCTCCACAACAAGAAAAAACATTTATCACCACAATAGTATCTCTCGAAAAAGTCGTTTCAGCGTTTTCTGCATTGCGGTATCTTCGCTTATCGAAAATACATTGACGGTTCAATTCGATATTGGGGAGCGGGAAATTCGAATAAAGAAGTAATGTAGGGTAAAGATTATGGAAATGTCGTTTTTATTAGCGTCGTGGTTGCAGAACGGGAGGTTAGGGTGTGTCTAGAAATCGCTGCGTTTTGTAGACGATAATGCCTCTTAGGCTCGGGTACCCCTCGACTGCCTCTTACACCGTTGCGTAACCCAATCCTAAAGTATAATGTTGCTTTGAAAGCTGGTGTAATTTACATATACCGATAAGAATACTTCACAGGATCATAGCTATAAAATAATATCTATCTAGCTATATCTTTATGTCAGGGTCTTTGCAGGCTAGGCAGAGAAGCGAGCGCCATAAGATGCGGCTTCTGCATGTACTCAGGCTCTTCTGATACACACTCGCCTGTTACTTGAGCTCCTGACATCACCTTCAATAAATTACGGAATAACGGATGTCGAAATTGAAGATTCGAAAATATCTTGTTACTGAGGTGACTGCTTACATTCGCAAAATGTTTTAAATGTGTTGACTCATAATCTTTTGAACTTTGTTTACAGTCTCTATGTTACTCAACGTTGTTTTGAAATTACGATGATATTACATGTATTTATACTAATATGTATAATTAAAACTCGGTACACATCAACAAGGTTGTAACTTAGAAGTACAGTTTATATTACAATTTGCAAATTTGCAGAATATGGAACAATGTCAATGCCACGATGTTGTATTTCATGTCAGTTTTTTATACAACTCCAGGAGACATTCAAACGGCCTACCTAATGTAAAGTGATTACGTGGTCTATGACTCCTTAACAGCTTAGGTACTGGTAATCTCCCTCACCCGTCAACCAACTCACAACCCACCAGGGAATTTGTTATTTATCTGCTGTTTCGGTGGCCTACTCTTTACCCTACCTCTCTTTGTCCTCACAGTGAATTTGACTTATTAACATTACAATGCGGTGTGAGCGTGTGTCATGCCTACGATTGCTATACATAGAGTGTGCAATAATATATCACAAAGCGAGATATAAGAACGTTATTTAATCACCCCAATGAGTTAGGAGGCCATTCGATTTAAGTTTGAAAGTTAGTACATTCGTGACCATAGCGTTGATCTTGATGTTTATCTTGATAATGTTAAAATACGACGTATAATATATTACGCATTAGGAATACACCCATACAGGCACGCATGCAAACACATTCACCAATACACATAATAAGTGAATAATGTATACCTTAATATTAAAATGAAAGCTTCATTATTTATATCTAATTCCGGGCATCCCGGTTATTTGATACAATGCCTATCAAGTAACCGGGATAAATGCCGCAGGAATATGAATCTAACGCGTAGATTTATGTAACACATAGCGAGAAACACTTGTATGTATGACAATTATTCGCTAGACTAAAAAGGAAGTTATAAATTCACAGCACGATTAGCATTACGGTACGGTGTAACTTAGAAGGGTTTGTTGCAATTACGTTGTGGACTATATACTTACTAGGTATTTTTTTCTCTACCCATGAGTAATGACAACCCAGTGGTTAAAGAGCCAGCCTATTAACCGACGGTCCCCGGCTGAAATCCTAGTATGTTCATGTACCACTAAATTCGTTTTTTCGTGTCTATCTACATAATTGTATCCATGACTCGGTCCAAACATTGTGAGAAAACCCGCACAACCTAGAAATTCCATTTCGAAATATGTGTACCTAACCCAACCTAAGAAAGGTCAGTTCACTCTCTGGGTTGTAGAGGTCTGATCGCGGCTACTCCATGTCAAAATCAGTATGTTCGCCAAATCCTTGGGCTTAGGTAGCAGATTAGGAAACGGTATAACGCCACATCAAGTCACTTGTGGGGTAGGCAGAGAGAGCTGACTCTTTAGCCATTTCATCATACTCTAAAATGTAATTTCATTATTTTTATTTGATATTCACTGCTTTATAATTTAGCATAACATAGAAAGTTAGTAATTTCAAACCTTCAGCCTTACAACACGATACAATATTACATTTACAGTGTATTTGTATACGTTACGGAACGGTGTGATGGTGTGCCTCCATTACGATCGCAATAAACAGAGTGTGCAATATATCACGGTTCGAGATATAACAGTGTAATCTAATCACATGATCGAATTCAGAATATTGGCCATTTGTAACTAACATGTTAGATATCATGAGGAGTTGGTAAACTCGTGCACAGCGCTAAAACATAAAGCGGTGATGCCTCGGGTCGATTTATGCAGACGCAGCGTATTAGCAGCACTCGATAAATTCAACCAGTCGCACCGTATCATTCGCCATATTCGCGAATATACCAATAGTAATTAAGAAATTAGAGTTGATATTGTGAAATGTGTGTATGACTTTCCTTTGTACAAATCGTGATTTTTTTAATACAACATCAGGAGCCAATCAACCAGACAGCCCACGTAATGTAAAGTGAAGATTTGAAATACAAATAATATTATTCCGAAATATATACTCCATTCCATTACGAAGTCTCATTAAAACTTAAGCAATTGTTAATTTGCTAGATACCATAAACAACGTGAGTTTAATTGCATATGGAAACGTAGATCGTTCATTCATTTATTCGTTTGGATACTATATAAACGAACTATATTATATGTCAGTTCATTTATACTAGTTGTTATGAGAATTGAGTATAAACTGAACAACATGTCGCGACGTGGCGCTCGCAGTGAATTCGATTATATCACAGGCCTAGAATTTTATAATCTTTATTTATTTCATAATACTACGTCGGTAAATATACACTCGATGACACATAATAGCCCTCCAGACAGGTTATTTGGCCACGACTGCAGCCTGATAGCGACGCAAAGGAACAATTACTTCCGCCTTAGAAAATTTCAAGATAGTCCCACCTATCTTTCTTCTTTCTCAGCCACTAATCACTTTCCATTTCTTTTTCTTTCGATAAAACCTCGTTTAAGTTTATTTTTAAAGATGACGGCTAATCTTAACGCGTCATCGTTACGCGACGGTGTGAGCACGTGCCATAGTTACGCCCCCCACAAACAGAGTACGCCATAGATCACGCTGTAAGATATAAGAGCGTTATGGAGACACAAATGCAATAACGACACACTGTTCCGACGTCAGCCCATGTTTATGAGAACAAACTGACTATTTCTGAACAAGGTTCATATATTATTGGCATGTTTACTGGCGAGTGAGTCTTTGATTGTAATATATGGTGATGTAATTATGGTTTTGAAGAACATTATCTTCTTCTTCTTCTAGGTGTTATTTCTTTTTCTAATCCGTAAGGATTTGGCGAAGATACAGATTTTTACATGGATCGACGGACGTCAGAATTCCAAAGCCCAGAAGGAAAACTGGTCCTGTCTTAGGTTAGGTCATACGTCTTTCGAATATAATTTCTTGGACTTGCCGGTTTCCTCGCGATGCTTTCCTTCATCGCCTTCCTTCTTTCTTTCCTGAACATTTTATAGTTTTGTTTTAATTTTTTTCAATCGTCGAAAGGGCGGGAACGATGTAATTTTTAATATTTTTGAACATAATTCAATAATTAACAATTTTAACAATATATTAATACGTGAACCAAAAACTTTGTACCCCTTTATATGAAAATTACGCGGACGGAGGAGTGTGAAATTTGGCATAGTTAAAGTTTATATGAAGAAGAAGTGCTTTCTGCATATAAACTTTAACTGTTTATTTATTAACTGATAATTGTTTTTTTATAATAATGGTCGGAAAATACATTAAATTAATAAAATAAAAAAATATTACACGCACTACCACGTGTGTGAATATAAACTGTGTTATTTTTCTCCCTTTATGAGATCTCATCATTTATATACATACAATAATAACATTATGTTCGCACATAATATTTTAGAAGACATTGTATCTCTTTGTTCCCCCCTCACGTAAGTCGATCAAATGAAATTGTCGCAGTCTGCTTCCCCGGAATCGAATCTACGACCCTCCGCACGACTTATTGTCTTGTTATTGTTCCGAGAGAATTATTGTGATGACTCTGTCGGTGCGGACATGTGGGGTGAGACCTTAATTTGTTTAGTGTGAGTTATAAGGTAGGTGAGATATACATTACTTGCGATTCTTTATTTCTTTCGTATTTTATTAGGGTTCAGTATATAAAAGGGAAAACTGAAGATTATTTATGTAATTATCTTCATGCATGTACCTACATCATAGGCAAATGAATAGTTGAGTTTTAATCTTAAAACCAGTTGAGAATGCGCAAGCTTGCATTGCCAGAGGTACACCTGGCTCGTCAATTATATAACAATTCATTTTTTTTTTAATTTGTAGGCCATTTTGACCATGTCCCTTAAGAGATCGGAACGGTGTTCCTGAACATTCCTATTCTACTTTTTTATGCTGAATCCGACTCTGAAGACAAAATTTGAATATTCGAAAAAAACGCACACACAGACAAACATACAGATTACATATAGCAACGGTGTTCCTGAAAAATATAAATGTCATCGTATTGTTTCTAGCCTTCAGTTTTCTTCTTCTTTGTACTGGTTACCGTGTCCTAATCCTCTAGGACCAGTGTCTTTGTTAAATCCTCAGGCTTACGCTGAGCTTAGCGGATGTCAATCCCAATGGATTAGGAGTAACTTAAGGAAGAAGAAGAGGATTCTTTTTCAAACCTACAGTATTTCGTCGTTGCGAACGCGGTCTACTAGCTATACGATATAAATTTTACGCAACCTTCAAGATGTTTTAATATACTACGTCGGGAGGCATATAAGCATACGGCCCACCTGATGTAAAGCGGGTACCGTAGCCTATTAGCGCTTGTAATGTATTAAGTATCCTCTGCTTATTACACAGCAACTCCTTGGGAGCTTACTGGTGACCTCACTCCCACGCAGGAGCACAACAACCCTCTAGGTAGTTGTCATTTGGCTGCGATTTTCTGTGAGGTGGAGGTACTTCCCCAGACGGGCTGCATTGATACGCCCTACCTCTCTTAAAAGGTTTTTGCCTGCGTGCATACATGCGAATATTTATTCATTTGTAAATTATTCTACTGTGTCTGTGACAGTCCGTTGGCATACTAACCGTATACACAAAAATGTCAGAAAACTCTACATTGTACGGCTCTGAAACCTAAAATTGTCATCGAATTTTGAATGTCCACTTTCACAGCAATTACAATAATCCCATTAAAACTAAAACGGAAGTTCAAAGAACTTTCTCTTCCACGGAATCGGTTAATAAACATTTCAAACTTGTAACAGCCCTCTTTTTCGGTTCCAAGTTATACGCGTACCCACTTACTCCGCTGCCCCAACTTAGCCCCGAGCCATGTGCAAGTAAATGGTGGAAGTGAACTTGTCCATTATTGTTTGACGATAATTCTCCACAAAGTGGTCTAAGCGCCAACAGCGGGTTTTTCCCTCATCTCGGATTTCATGCCTGTTATGTTTCGATTGACAGCTAAGCTTTTATCAGAAACTTACAAGGCGTTTCTAACCAGGATGTTAGAAACGCCTTGTAAGTTTCTGCGGTCTGCGGTAATAAAATCACTCTATAATAACAATTAATTTTTTCACGGCCAACGACGAATCCGTATTTATAATCCGTCATTGCAACAATAAACAGATTCTAAAGGAAAATGTTACAGGAGATGCGAAGAATAATCATTATTTTGCTATTAAATTGTTTAAACATAGCTGTTTTCAATTTCAATGAATGTTTAGAAGCGAGTGAGATATGTAAGGATCGAGTCACGTGGCTCTCGGTTCTCTCTGCCTACCCTGCAAGAGATTTGGCGTGAAGTTATAGATATATAGATAGAAATTGTTTAAACATATATAATAATACAATTTATTGCCGTGTGATTGCCGACTTTTGTATTTGACGTGGAGGTGATAAGGTATATCAGCAATTTGATCTAAACTATTTACTAGTACGCTTCCGGTACCGGTTTGTTTTCAAAGCATTCCGTGTTATTGTAACGACTAACATCTCCAGCGCCTGAGGATGCCTCGCGGTGTGGAGAAACACGCGTCGCAGAGACGACCGGAGCAACCTTGGAGCCGCGGTTCACGCAGCAGCCGAGGTAGAGACGACGGGAACGGCCGTGGCTGCGGCGGCATCCATTTACCAACGGTATAGTGCCGGCCGGCACTAGTTCCCATGAACAAATCGGTAGCGTAGCACCCAAAGTAGTTTAGATCATAATTATATAAAGGTCATTATCATCATTTCAGACCACCGCTTTAGTCCACTGCTGAACATAGGCTCCCCTCTAGAGAACCACTCATCCACACTTTTGAGATCGTCGCTACCTCTACATATTAATATTTATATCTTTAATTGTACCACTTGATATCACTATATGTACACTCACATATATTTATTGTAATATACATGGATGAGTTGAAAAAATACCTAGATTAGTTAGTTTCTTATGGCATTTCTTCTTCGCCAATGGTCATTTTCGAAATGCTGGTAGATTAAAAAATCGGCCAAGTGCGAGTCGGACTCGCGCACGAAGGGTTCCGTACCGTTATCTATAAAAACAGCAAAAAAATCACGTTTGTTGTATGGGAGCCCCCTTAAATATTTATTTTATTCTATTTTTTAGTATTTGTTGTTATAGCGGCAACAGAAATACATCATCTGTGAAAATTTCAACCGTCTAACTATCACGGTTCAAGAGATACAGCCTGGTGACAGACGGACGGACGGACGGACGGACGGACAGCGGAGCCTCAGTAATAGGGTTCCGTTTTACCCTTTGGGTACGGAACCCTAAAAAGTGAGATTATAGCTATGAAAAATTAATAAGATACAATATGATTCGATTTAAAGAATGTAAGACGTGTCTAAGTGGCCGTCAGGGCCTAATGGCAAATAAATGATATTTACTTTATCTGTAATCTAGGTCTGGGCATCCCAAACTGTGTACTAGTACGGGAACGCCAATTAAGAACCTATTTTCCCCCGAGGTTATCGGTTCCACGAGCAATAATTATCTGATAATAACGATCTCGAAAACAGTAATTAATTGTATTCTTCGAAACGTTATCCCGTATCCTAATTAACCATTATGATTGACGTAGTCCGCTACCTAAGCCTAAGGAATTGGCGAAGACACTTATCTAAATGATGCCTACAGCTACTTTTTATAACCGCGCCGCTCGCCGACGGCGGGGAGTTCACCCTCACACGCTGGAATCGCAATGATCGCGTACTGTGCGGTTCCAGAGAAGTTTTCTTCCGCAAACTCTCAAGCTGTGGAATGAGCTCCCAGCCGAGGTTTTTCCAAGGGACTACTGCATGGAGTTCTTCAAGAAATGCGTGAAGAGGTTTTCAGAGGGTCGGCAATGCATGAGTGACACCCCTAGTGTTGCAAATGTCCATAGGCTACGGTGACTGTTTAACATCAGGCAAGGCGTATGCTTGATTGCCACCTTAGTGGTATAAAAAAAATCTAAACTAATAAATATTCCTTCATCACCGAGCAATTGATAATTCCAAATTTTGTCGCACATGCTAGGATTCGAACCGCGGACCTGTTGGTCACTAGGCCGGTTCTTTATCCGCTAGGTTATCACCGCTCAAGCATTGTCTCTGCCTGTCTCGCAATGAACCTGTCGTAAAGACACATTTTGAAACAATTTTGATACACGTTACAAAGGGAAATTAATATTCCGGAGAAGTGATTCATATTAAAAATATATGTTTTGTTGTCGGAAATCTTTGTTGAGATGAACGAGAACGACGCTCTCCCAGTTCAATCTCAGCACGCCCACGCCGACAACAAAGAGCAATAATATATATATAATAATAAATAGCAATAGAGCCCCAACTTTTCCACTGACTTTTGGCGATGTAGTAAAAGTAATTTATTAAAAACATTAATTTAAAATTATTTATTAATCTCCTGGAAAGAAGAAACTTAAGCCAGAAGGCACAGCTGGTTGTACATAACATGGTAAAAATGCCAATGCTAACTTAAAAAATCGAAACTTTGGTGAGGGATCATGAAAGTAAAATAAAAGTTGGGGAGAGATCATGAAAGTATAATAAAAGTTGGGGATAGATCATGAAAGTCAAATAAAAGTTGGGGAGAGATCATGAAAGTAAAATTAAAGTGATTGTGATCCGGGAGTTTCGCAAAATTTTTGACGTAACGCTTGCTTACCGATTTCACGAAGCTAATACAAGAAAGAAAATTGGTCTGAAAGAGAGTGTCGAAGGATATATAAGAAAAGGCATGCTCCTTTGTTTGGTGGAAGGATGTAGAAGTTGAGGAACGTCATGAGTCACCTATCACAACCAAAGTAGTTGTGTTTTATCAGAAGGTGATGTCAGGAGGCCTAGGAACAGGCGTGGGTGCATAAGAATAACTATGAATTTTAAAGAAGCTTGAGCGGTTTAAGTAGGTAAGGTCCGACTCTTGTGATCCACGGTTCTCTCTGGATAGACAGATATTAAAAGAGGTCTAAAGGAGAGGCCTAAACATGGAAACATGTAAAGCGTTAGTTACAAATTGCAGGATACACGCAGTTACAGTGCAGTTGCGGTACCACTTCGTGACCGCTCCAGTGCAGATAATTTGGAATGTGCGTGTTCTGCAACTGCACTGGCCCTATACAGCAAAAGAGCAACCGTGCAGCTGCAGTTTTGTTTAGGAGATTTGATGATGAGCTGCGTATGAGATCGAGACTAGTGCAGTGTCACACATTAAGATGACTGTACAAAAAGGAAGTGAGATAAAGAATGGAGCGACTAGTCTCAGATTCGAATCCCGCTGTGGGTAATGTACCATTAAATTCGGGTTTCAGCATTGATGAATGTATTTGTGGTTATCGCTTGCTCGGCGGTGAACAAAAAAATCTGAGGAAATTTACATTTTCAAAAATTATATTTCCAAAAACATGTTCTAAGAAAGATCCATGTAAAAATCAGTAGGTATCCTGGTCAAATCCTTACGCTTAGCTTAGCTTAGTAGCGGACCGCACTAATCCTAATGGATTAGGAAACGGTATAATGCTACGAAGAAGAAGAATTAAATGTACTTACAGGTAAAACCGATTAACAACTGCGCAGTTTTTACGGTTTTACTTATAAGATTCTGAAGACACTTTCCCGCCCACCACAAATACTAAATGAGCTCCAAAATCTTGGAAAATAAGTATTTCTTCATAATAGCCTCCATGTTTTCATTGTACGCGAAATTCTTACAGAAAAGTTTTAATTACAAAAGTATGTATCTTTTAGTATAAGCGATGGGAGTTATGTCACAGGATCGTAGAACTGTGATTTTTAATAACAGATATTTTGTCAGCGATAAATTATATTACGATATTCTCCCGAATTACTGAAACGTACCTACACGCATATTTCGGCGTCATATACTATAACAAATCACGAAAGTCAATTGGAGCAAGATCTGGCGAGCACGGAGGATGACGTTTGGCTTTTAAGTGCAGCTCCTGTAGAGTTACAATGGTTTCTTGTGCAGTGTGAGGTCTTATGTTATCATGGAGCAATAATAGTGAAGATCGATTCACGAGTCGGGGCTGTTTCACTTCAAGTTTCGCCATCATTAATCGAAGGTCGCGCGTCTTTTAAAAGACATGTTATTTTGAAAGACGCGCGATCTTACCTAAGAAAGATTTGGTTTTCCCTCTGGGTTTGCGAATGTCTGACGGCAGTCGCTCCATATAAAAATCAGTATATGCGCCAAATCTTAATGCTTGATAGCAGATCCCACCAATTCTAACGAAAAAGGAAATGGGATAGCGCCAAGTAAAAGAAAAAGATTAATAGGCAATTTGATCTAAATCGATCGGGTGCGGATACATACAAAGTAGTTTAGATCAAATTGCCTGTAAATTTGACTTTCGCAAAGTGACACCTGAATCTATTAACTAGACGATAGTCCGGCATAATGCAGCTTGCAAATTACATTATCTACAAATAAACTAAAGTGAGATAAGATGTAGTACTAGACCAGGCCAAATAAAACTGTAGAGTATATAATTTGCTGCCAATAATTCCATTACAGTTGAAAACTTGGAATTTACGAAGCAGCCCGAGTTTCTTTTTTTAACATACTTTCCTCGTCAACGATCTCAAAAATGTATCTAAAATGTCCCATAAATTGAGCTGAATCCGGCAACTGGTTATACATGAAACACACTGTTTATAGGTACATGTTGTACATGATAAAAATGAACAAATACAGAACAAATATTTTTTTCCTGTTTCCACAGTTAATATAGAGTAACAGCGACGAGTACGAGTATATATTTTAGTAAGTTCAATTGAGATGAATCAATGAAATATTGGATATCACCGTTTATCGTCATATAAAATATTAGTTACACAGATTTTGTCCTTTTACAAAAAGTATCTTTTGAGATAAAACAAGGAGATTTATAGGGTTGCGTATAAAATCTGTAAAAAAAAATATATTATAGTTTTTTGTATACAACGTCGGGAGACATAGAAACATAAAATACGTGACAATATCAATAAACGTATACAGAGGAGTCTTAGTGACAGGGTTAAGTTGTTATATGTATAAGGGTGTATATGAAATCGACGAGACGAGCTCGGTGGCTCAGTCGTGAATAACGCGACTTTGACACAAACGCTCGTGGGTTCAATTCCCACAAAAGACAAACATTTGTGCGCATGAACATGTCTGTTTGTCTAAGTTTGGATGTTTTAGAGAGATAGGGCGCGTCAGAGCAGCCTGCCCGGGGAAGTACTATCACCTCACAGAAAACCGCAGTCCAAATAACAACTCCCTAGAGGGTTGTTCTGTTCCTGCGTGTGAGTGATGTCACTAGCAAGCTCCCAAGGATTTGCTGTGTAAGCAGCATAGGAAAGATCGCGCGAGTGATAATTAATATATTATTATTGCAAGCGTTAATAGGCTACGGTACCCGCTTTACATCAGATGGGCCGTATGCTTGTATGCCTCCCGACGTAATATATAAAAAAAGACCTAGAAAATAAGCTCTGCTTAACGACAGAGTTAGGTTGTTATACAAGGGGGTAGACAAAATCCTAAAAATTAAACTATGCGAATAGAAAGCAGAAATTCAGATAAATAACAAAGACGTCGTTCGGTTAAAGCAATGCCGATCGATTGAAAACGTAAAATATTTACTACGTTATTTTATTTTCATTTTAAAGTCTGCAAAAGTATTAATTAAAATAATCGGTTATTCGATACTCACAAATATTCACGTTATGTGTTCCACGTACGAATATTTACGTTTCAATTATTCAATTGCTATTCATGGGGAATAATTAATCACATTAATTTTTATGGTTCCGTCGTAAACAAGGATTTCGACATGTCCGTGTGTCACGGCCTACCTCAAATACGCTTCATACTATAAAGCTGTAGTTTGGCATGTATAACACTAGCTACCCACCCCGGCTTCGGACGGATGAACCGCTCGGAGCGGTTACTCTTGGACTATAGGAACAGTAGTTGATACTAGCTTCCCCTGCATATTCGCCTACACGGGGATTCCGCCCGTTCCTGTACTCTCTTTTATCAGATTTTTAAGGATTTGTAAATTATTTTCCCCTTTCAGCGGGAGTTATTGTAATGGTCACAAAAGTCGAAATTTATTATAATTCTATACACGTTTCAATGTCTCCTGAGACAACAAGTTATTTTATAGATGACTAGCTACTCGACCCAGCTTCGCACGGGTGATCCAATCGTTACCAAACTTCACAGGATCACCTGCTGGGCTAACCTGAAGATTCACTGAAAATTTTATCAAAATCTGCCCAGCCGTTTTTGAGTCCATAGAGGACATACAGACAAACATTAATTTTTATATATATAGATATAATATACCGTCCAGTAAGCTCGTAATGAGTTGCTGTGTTAGCAGCAGAGGAGGCATAGCGCGAGTGATACTTAATGTATAAAAGCGTTCATAGGCTACGGTAACCGAGTTTGTATAAAAAAAAATCAAATATCAGTTAAGTCTGAGTTTCACTTGCACAGCTGATGGCTCCGTACCACCATATAAAATAAAACCGCGAAAATATAAAGACGGACGGACGGACAGAGAAGGCTTAGTAACGGGGTTTTTCTTTGGCACGCTTCGGGTACGGATCCCCAAAACTGATTTCACTTATACCTAAAAACAATTTCACGTCCAATATTGATCACCATATCATCTGGTAGGTATGTAGCGGGTCAGTAATTGGATCTGGTAAGTGGTAGGGTCCCTCGGGGGGAGTGCCTGCCCTCCCTTCCGATTGAGTCAGACGCGGCGCCCTCCCTCGCTGGAGAGGCCCGGCGCCCGGCCCGCGTGATGGACAGCAGCGGGTTTTCGGTCACGATTAGGTTTTGATTGACAACAAAAAAAAAATTGAACGGCAACAAAATGTGCTTCAGGTTATACCTAAATTATTGTCTAATAAATAAAATAATAATAAATATTGTCGGACAAATTACACAACGCCATCTAGCCCCAAAGTAAGCGAAGCTTGTGTTATGGGTACTAGACAACTGATAAACATATGTAAATACATTTTTTTTGTAAATATATACTTATTATACATAGAAAATACCCAGACCAATACAAACAGACATGTTCTCGCACACAAATGTTTGTACTGTATGGGAATCGAACCCACGAGCGTTGGTGTCAAAGTACCGTAACTATCTAGTAACGTATGCAGTTGATATATCCATGGCAAGTCCATAGTGGAGTAGGCAGAGATAACTCGCGCCACATGAGCCAGTTCTTGCCCTTCTTTAACATTCACAGCTCTTTCCAAGCACCATCGAGAGCTGATGTTAAATAGGTTTTTTGTACAACGTGATATGAAATAAACATGCGGTACATCTGGTGTCAAATGGTTACAGTAGCCTATGTAGCATTTCTATCAATACAAAAATATTACAAGTAAGAGAGGTAGGGCGCATCAAAGCAATCGGTCTGGGGAAGTACCTCACATAAAACCGCAGCCAAATAACAACTCCCCAGAGGGTTGTAGTGTTCCTGCGTGTAAGTGATATTTGACGAGCTCGGCGGCGCAGTGGTGGAACGCGCTGTTACGCTACAATGACACCAACGCTCGTGTGTTCTATTCCCACACAGTACAAACATTTGTGTGCATGAACATGTCTGTTTGTCTTGGTCTGGGTATTTTCTATGTATAATAAGTATGTATTTACAACAAAATGTATTTACGTATGTTTATAAGTTGTCTTGTACCTATAACACAAGCTTCGCTTACTTTGGGGCTAGGTGGCGCTGTGTAATTTGTCCGACAATATGTATTAAAGTGAGGTCACCAGTAACATAGTAAAATCAAATAAGTAAGCCGACTCGAGCCCCGAGCGGACGATAATAGCCTAAACACGTAGGGATGTCGCTTATCTTCATATATATATTTCTACTGTACGTATGTATGTGACTGAACTCCTAAATGACTGTACCGATTTTGATGAAATTTCTTGTGTGTGTCCAAGGAGATTCGAGAATGGTTTAGATTCACAATTGGACCCGGTAGGTGGCGCTGCAATCAGGTTACAGCATTTATTGTTTTTATTTTCGGACAGCCAAGGCAACGTCTGACGGGTATGCTAGCAGTTTGTACAATCGTCAAAAATGCATAGTCTATATGCAAAACAATTTCCCCCTGTAGGTGAATTATCAGGGATCTATAATACAAAGTTTTAATTAATATTTTTTTGTACGTAGACCAGGAGCTGACTACAATTTTTTCATTACCTACATCATGTTAGGCGCGTTATGAAAAAAATATGGGTGAAATTTTAAGATACTGTAACGCAAAAGTAACAGGTTGAAGCTGCCCGCTAAACCGCTCGTTAAGTCACGAAAAATATGCTCTAAACTGCAGCCAAATAACAATTCCCTGTAGGGTAACTTCTCACGCTACCTGACGTGTATAAAAAAATATCTATTTATACATGATCGCTTGCAATACGAGAAGTATAATGCAAGTCACTACAACGTGGAGGTAGAGGTTCGGTTGATTTCATTCGACCTACGTATTTTTCAGAGATTAGTCAATTAGCGGGGTGTACCACGTACAAGTGAAATTAGCCGTCAAATAATTCTAGAACTTCTCAAATCCCTTGCCTACCCCGGCAGAGAGAACCGAGCGCCATGTGACTCGATCCCTATATACCTCACTCGCTTCATTAACATTCATTGCTCTTCTCATGCTCGCTCGCCGGTTTCTTAGCTCCTCACGTCACCTTATGATAGAACACGATCAATTTGGTCTTGGTAGGTAAGCAATGCCTTGCTCGGCTCCTACATCCTTCCAATTCTGCGTCGTATATTTGCTTCGTCATTCTTTCATCCCGCTTCTTTCATCATCTTTCTACGTGTCCGTACCAACGGAGTATGTCTCTTTATAGCGCGTCCCTATACGGAACCCTGATCAGGGCTCGCATCTCTCGCCGCTCCCCGCCTTCGCCACACTACCGACGGCGTTCCGCCCGAATCAACGCGCGCGCCACGCGTGCAAGTATTAAGCCTTTGACAAACAGCGAGCGTGGCTGGGCTCGACGCTGGCGTGGCGTGTCCTTGGCGTGCTAACTTACTATGAAAATATATGGAAGCCGTCACACAAAACACGCCACGCCAGCGTCACGTCGCGACGAGCTTGGCGGGGCGCGACATGCCACGCCAACCCTTGTCGCGATTACAAACTGCGGCGCGGGAGCGCGGCGCGACGTGATCGCTTGGCGGGGCGGGGCGCGGCGCCTGCGCTGTAGTGCTAGCGTTGCTATGACAGTCGGCACATACGTAGCTTGACGTGAACTGGGCGCGAATTGAACTGGCGCGGCGTGGCGTGATAGTTGTAAAATATTACAGATTTTGCTACAAATAGGAACATGGATGTTGAAAAATTGATCAATTGTGTACGGCAAAATTCAGTTCTATACGATTTAAGTAATAAAGATTACAAAAATATTACTTTAAAAGCGCTGATTTGGGAAAGTATTGCAAACGAATTGAAACAAAATCGTAAGTACAAAATGTTTATTTTTTATTATGATTAGATTATATTACGATTAAAGTAGGACACGAATTTCTCTCGGATTTGAAAAGCAGCATTAGAGGATCTTTGATTCGTTGGTCTAATAGATTGTAAAGCGGGTGCGGGCGTCATTGTGGATTCTTCTTCGACAGTAAATCTTCCTTCTTTCGTTCTCACGTAGTTATGAAGGCAGCAAGTTGCTTTAACTATGTCGTCTGCGGTGTCAACAGAGCAATCTATGGGCCTATGAAGTACCCGCCATTTTTCTCCCAAAATTCCGAAGGCATTTTCTACGACACGTCATGCTCTGCACAGTCTCTTGTTAAGATTTCTCTTTCTTTCGTCTTGTAACGCTGCAGCCCTTGGAAAAGGTCGCATTAAGTATGGTTGTAAAGCGAAACCTTCGTCACCAATTAATACGTGCGGTATAGGCTCATTTGTGGCTGGTAAGGGTTTTGGTGGTAGTAGAGTTTTTCCAACTATGAACTCTCTATAAAAAGTTGAGTTCTCAAAGATTCCACTATCACTGAAGCGGCCACAGCTTCCTATATCAACAACAATAAATTTATAAAATGGATCGACGATTGCCAGCAGAACAATAGAAAAGAAATTCTTGTAACAGTAGAAATTCGATCCACTGTTACGAGGACACTTGATTGCGACATGCTTGCCGTCTATGCTGCCAACACAATTCGGGAAATCCCAGATTTCTCTGTAGCCAGTTTCCGCTTGTCTCCAAATACTTTCAGTTGGTGTAGGCATGTAAATGGGTTGCAGAGAACTCCAAATTTCTGTGCATACATTTTTAACAATTGAGCCCACTGTAGAACGCCCAATGCGGAAAGAAAACGCTATTGTTTGATAGGAATCTCCAGTAGCCAAGAATCTGTAAAACAAATTATAAATGTAATTAATGATTCATATACTAAATGTATTATTTGTTAGATTAATAAAAAAAGTAAAATTAAATTCATTTTTTGTAATAATTTCAGGTGATGCTGTGAAACAAAAATGGAAGACAATAAGAGATGGCTATTATAAAAATAAAAAACAAGTGAAAGGAAGTACAGGTTCTGGTAGAATTGTAACCAATTACGTGTGGAGCGAGCATTTACGTTTTTTAGATGACTTTAATGTGAATCGCAAATCAACAACAAATGTAAGAATTTCAGCTACTACTGAAAACCAGGAATCAGACGAGACGCATAATAGGCACGAAGTCTCAATTTCACGGGATAGTGACGCAGCATCATTGCCATCTCAGTCCTTTTCTAGACATCCTTCGCCTTCGCCACCACCAGCAGATGTTTCCCCAACACAAGTGTCAGATTTACTTGCAACAACGCAGCCTTCCACAACTTCTTCCTCGTTACCACCTTCTCAAAGTCCACAATTATCTCGACGCAAGAAAAATGAAGATGGTGAAATGAAAGACTTAGACAAAATACTTCACTATCTTAACAATAGAAAAAAAGATAATGCCACAACAAAACAAGATGCCACAGATCATTTATTTCAAAGTTATGCAGAATCATTTAAAAAATTATCCCCTATAGTGCAAGCTGAATTAAAGGTAGACCTTGCAAGACTATTTGCAGAAGCAGAATTGAAGCGCCTACTGAATACCACCCATCCATCCACGACCGCACACAATTTGGGTATGGTATATTCAAATCTAGATTCCAGCTCACCGATCAACATGAGACTCGTACACCCAAGTTCACAAGTACATTACGTTACTTCTCCTTCATGTTCAGCTATTAGTACAGACTCTATAACCGAACCACTGTGTCTCACCACGACACAGCAAGTAATTGAGATACCAGATGTCACGGAAAATGTGATCACACCAGAAGATGTAGTGATCTTACAACAGGCACGTGACACATAAAGTTAACAAGTTTTTCATTTATTGTTTTATATAGGTTCTAGAGTTTATAATAATGTTGATTTTGTTATTTGAGTTGAGAACTCTTGAATATTAATAATTTATACTATGGGGCCAACTCTGAAATGGCTACAAAAAATTTAGCTGTTCCCTAACGCAAGCTTAGTAAAGTTGTTCATATTCATTTATGCAACTCTCTCATAGTAGTCTATACTTAATTAAAAGACTGATTTGAAATTATATATGATTTAGAATTAACCATATGACCGTTTTTAATTTCTATTAGAAGTTGATTTCTGAATTATTTTATTAGGTATTGTTAAGTAATTTAAAGACATCTGTTATTTTTTAGTATTTTCTCTATTTGAGATAGGAGTATACAGGGTCATGTTACCATGTTTTATTTTAAATATGACCCTCCTGTCGCATTAAATAATTATTATTTAAGTAAAAAATTCAGACTGATTTGAAATTGTATGTGATATAGAATTAACCGTAGGACCGTTTTTAATTTCTGTAAGAAGTTGATTTGTTAATTATTTTATTAGATATTCTTACTTAAGTAATTTAAAGACATCTGTTATTTTTTAGTATTTTCTCTATTTGAGATAGAAGTATACAGGATCATGTTACAATGTTTTATTTTAAATATGACCCTCCTGTCACGTTAAATAATTATTATTAAAGTAAAAAATTCAAAGACTGATTTGAAATTTTATGTGATTTAGAATTAACCGTAGGACCGTTTTTAATTTCTATAAGAAGTTGATTTGTGAATTATTTTATTAGGTATTATTACTTAAGTAATTTAAAGACATCTGTCATTTTTTAGTATTTTCTCTATTTGAGATAGGAGTATACAGGATCATGTTACCATGTTTTATTTTAAATATGACCCTCCTGTCACGTTAAATAATTATTATTTAAGTAAAAAATTCAAAGACTGATTACAATTACTTCTTAAATTATTAGAAATGTAAACAACAAACTTAAAAAAGCTAAATTAGTACATTACGTTACTTTTCCTTCATATTCAGCTATTAGTGCAGACTCCATAACTGAACCAGTGTGCCTCACCACGATACAACAACTAATTGAGATACCAGATGTCACGGAAAATGTGATCACACCAGAAGATGTAGTGATCTTACAACAGGCACGTGACACATAAAGTTAACAAGTTTCCATTTATTGTTTTATTTTGAGTTGAGAACTCGTGAATATAAATAATTTATACTATGGGGCCAACTCTGAAATGGCTACAAAAAATTTAGCTGTTCCCTGACGCAAGCTTAGTAAAGTTGTACATATTGTATTCATGCAACTCTCTCATAGTAATCTATACTTAATTAAAAGACTGATTTGAAATTATATGTGATTTAGAATTAATTGTAGGACCGTTTTTAATTTCTATAAGAAGTTGATTTGTGAATTATGTTATTAGGTATTACTACTTAAATAATTTGGAGACATCTGTGATATTTTAGTATTTTCTCTATTTGAGATAGGAGTATACAGGGTCGTGTTACCATGTTTTATTTTAAATTGACCCTCCTGTCACGTTAAATAATTATTACTTAAGTAAAAAATTCAAAGACTGATTACTTAAATTATTAGAAATGTCAACAAACTTGCTAAACTAGTATAGTTATATAGAAGTTGCCTAGATTAAAACGTTGTAAAAACGCTTGTTAAATAAATATCTACTTACCTTAAGCAAATAGCAAGTCTTTCTCTTGGACCTATAGCCCGTCTCCAGTTAGTATCAAGTTTCTCTATTTTTGGCTTCAATATACAATAAAGTTCTTCGAAGCTACTCCGTGACATTCGAAAGTAAGTGTAGAATCTATCTTCGTGGGACTCGAGCTCTCTACATAACCGGTGGTATTCTCCGTGCTGTTCTCTTCTAGTGTTTATTTCATGTACCCATTTTCTTTTTCTATGATTTCTTGATGCAGCAATCAAGAGAAGTAGCTCTTCGACGTCTGATTCGCTCGACATTTTAGAAAAAGTGACGCTTTCCTGGTTGGCGCGACGCGATGCTGGCGGGGCGCTAGCGCGACGTGGCTTGTTGCCTGCAGTATGACTATCGCGCCGCGCTTGCGACCCGCCAGCCTCGCGCCGCGCCAGCGCCACGCTACCGCCGAGTTCGCTGTTTGACAAAGCCTTTAAGGGTTTGTCAAACAGCGAGCTCGGCGGTATCGTGGCGCTGGGGCGCGACACGTGAGGCTGGCGGGTCGTAAGTGCGGCGCGATAGTCACACTGTAGGGAACACGCCAGGCCGCGCTAGCGCCCCGCCAGGATTCCGTCGCTCCAACCAGAAAAGGGTCACTTTTCTTTAAAATGTCAAGCGAATCAGACATCAAAGAGCTATTTCTCTTGATTGCTGCATCAAAACATCATAGAAAAAGAAAATGGGTACATGAAATGAATGAAATGAACACTAGAAGAGAACAGCGGAGAATACCACCGGTTATGTAGAGAGCTAGAGTCGAGACTTTCCCAAATCAGCGCTTTTAAAGTAATATTTTTGTAATCTTTATTACTTAAATCGTAAAGAATTGACTTTTGCCGTACACAGTTGATTCATTGTTCAACGTCCATGTTGGTATTTGTACAAAAATCTGTAAAATTTTACAACTAAACACGCCACGCCGCGCCGCCGGTCCAATCCGCGCTCATCTCACGTCAAGCTGCGTGTGTGTCGACTGTCATAGAAACGCTAGCACTACAGCGCAGGCGCCGCGCCCCGTCCCGCCAAGCGATCACGTCGCGCCGCGCTCCCGCGCAGCAGTTTGTAATCGCGACTAGAGTTGGCATAACATGTCGCGCCCCGCCAAGCTCGTCGCGACGTCGACGCTGGAGTGGCGTGTTTTGTGTGACGACTTCCATATATTATATACTAGCTGCTGCCCACGGCTCCGCCCGCGTGGAGTCAAATAACGTCCTATGTGTTAATCCAGATCATAATCTATCTACGTGTCAAATTTCATTCAAATCCGTTCAGCCGTACATACAAACTTTCGCATTTATAATATTAAAAGGATTTTCATAGTAAGTTAGCACGCCAAGGACACGCCACGCTAACGCCGAGCCCAGCCACGCTCGCTGTTTGACAAAGCCTTTAATAGTTCGCAACCGACCGCCGATTCATAACCGCGTGTCAAGGGCTCGCGTCGGTAAGGTCACACACTTCTTCTTCAACTATAGTGTGTGTCTCTGTGTGTATTCCTTCAATAAACGATATCAGTACCATCTTGTTCAGCTTCGTTGCTACGCGCACCCCCTATATCTTCTTATTTTAACACCGACGCTCTCTTTCAGACCAGCTCTGTTTCCAACATTACCATTGGGTATGCGGTCCACAAGCGTTACGCCGCGATGTTAAATAATTCACTCTTGTATAGCATATTTTCCGGGCGAAACAATTAAACTCCGGCCCGAAGACGTTGGAATAAATTAGGAATAACTCGGGGCTCACTCGCAAACTGCCGCCATTCAAATGGGGAATTCGGGGAATGTTGGGAAATACCAAAAAGAACATTTGAGAATATTTCGGACTGTTCACAGTCGTCTGGTTCGTGAATTATTTAAATTTTGTGGTTTTACTGAGAACGTTAAAAGAGGAACTCCAAGGATCTAACACACAAGTTAAGCGGACGTCGACTGCAGCTTGCGTATGGATGGGTTTAGTTGTCTCGAATGAAGAAGAATGAATGAAGCTTCTTCAGAATAAAAGAATAGGGAATGTTGGCTGCTTTCGACTGATGATAATCTTAATTACTAAAAAGATGGAGGTCACTTCACAGGAAAGCACTTGACAGCCAATATATATATAACAATTCCGTGGGTTGTCGTGTTCCTGCGAGTGAGTGAGGTTATCAGTAAGCTTATTTTTTATACAACGTCGTTAGGCATACAATCGTACGGCCCACCAGATGTGAAGCGGTTACCGTAGTCTATGAACACTTGTAATACATTAAGTATCACTCGCGCGATGCCACCTCTGCTGCTAACACGGCAACTCTTTAGAAGCTTACTGGCGACCTCACTCACATGCAGGAACATAACAACCCTTTAGGGAGTTGTTACTTGGCGTCGGGTTCCTGTTATGTGGAGGTACATGCTTAGATGGGTTGCTTTGGTGTGCCCTACCTCTCTTAAAAACTCTCGGACTAATACAAATAGACATGTTCATGCCGACGAATGTTTATCTTGTGTGGAAACCGAACCCACGAGCGTTGGCATCAAAGTAGCGTTACTAACAACTGCGCCACCGAGCCTGTCTAAAATATTATAATATTTATTACATATGATATTTTTAAATCATTAATATAGCCATTTTCGTATATCACATGTTCGCCGCGGCCATCTCTGAAATTCAGACGATGGATACAAAAAACCTTTCATAATTTCGCTGAGGATTACTCTGTCACTGTCAATATAATACCTGATAATAATATATATTCTTTTTCAAATAACTCTAGATCCCTCCGGCTTAAGTGGTGGGCTCCTTTGGGTACTAGGGCTTGATAAATTGGATCTGAAATATTGTAGAAGAGATATTATTTTTTTTTATATTAGATATTCGTTTTACAATCGCACAGCTCGCCGACGGCTGGGAGTTCATCCTCATACACTGGAACCGCAATGGTCGCGCACTGTGCGGTTCACAAGAAGTTTTTTACCGAGAACTATTAAGTTGTGGAATGAGCTTCCTGCGGAGGTTTTCCCAAGGTACTACAGTATGGGGTTCTTCAAGAAAGGGGTGAAGAGGTTCTTACAGGGTCGGCAACGCAAGAGTGACACCCCTGGTGTTGCAAATGCCCATAGGCTACGGTAACTGATTACCATCAGGCAGACCGTACGCTTGTTTGCCACCTTAGTGGTATAAAAAAAAATATGTATATAGAATTAAAGCGATACACACACGATACACGATATGCTCCGGTGATAGTTAAAATTCTATCTTTGTATATATATCTCCACACCAGGTCCCTTAATGAGTGGGCACCTTTAATATTCATAGCTGTTTTCATTGAGCCCGCCGGTTCGAGTCTTGAGTCAAGATTGAGAGCACGATGGCTCCTTGCGCGTATCATTCTATGCGAACACGAAGGTTAAGCAACTCTGATCGCCGCATGTTTACGGATGGGTTTTCTTGAGCTTCTCCGTGTTTCGAAGGGCTGGCTGTTGTTGATAGATGACAGTCGTTAAGCTAAGTCAGTATTCGGGCGGTTTGGAAGCACAGGAAGCCGCCAATCCGCTGTTGAGCAGCGTTGTCGAGTATGCTCTATACTCCTTCGGCTAAAGGGAGACCCGTATCCATGCACAGGGATGAGTAAGTGTTACTGTAGTCTTGGCTTCTTGGAATCTTGGCCTTTCTAGCATCTTAAATCTGGCCACTTTTGTGTTATATATCTGTTTCGTTGTTCTTTACGTTATTTCTACGTGTCCGAACCAACCGACTGACTAAACATGGCTTTTCTTATCTTAACGCGGACTCTCTCTTTCAAAACTTTCAATACAGTCGGTAAGGCAATTCGAGCGCGGTGGCACAGTCGTGAATGACGCGACTTTGACGCCAACGCTCGTGGGTTCGATTCCCACACAAGACAAACATTTGTGTGCACGAACATGTCTGTTTGTCTTGGTCTGGATGATTTAAGCAAGATAAGGCGCATCAAAGCAGACCGTCTGGGGAAGTACCTCCACCTCACAGAAAACCGCAGCCAAATAACAATTATGTCACACTGCGCAATAAATGTAATAAACAATGTAGAGTAGCAAAAAGAAATTTCATTCACTCGTCAATTGACAATTGTCCCCACGATAAATTGTGGATTTTTTTTAATAAGATAGGTATAGGAAAGCCTAGATCTAGGAATTCATCCAATTTGAACGCTGATGACCTAAATAAACACTTCAGCTCAACTCCAAGTATTTTGTCACCTCAGGTTAGATTGGCTACTGTAAGTCACTTGAATTCATCTCCTGGACTAAGCGGTACCCAATTTGAGCTTGGTACGGTTTCGGCGGATGAAGTGGTGAAATTCATAGGCTCCTTAAAGTCTAAAGCAGTAGGGTGCGATGACATGTGCATCGACATGATGGTGCCAATCAATGACATAATAGCTCCGTTATTAGCTGACATAATTAACTGCTCCTTATCCTCTGGCATTTTTCCTGCTTTATGGAAACGTGGCCATATCATTCCACTTCCAAAAACATCAAATCCTTCCTCTTTCGCCGATTTTCGGCCCATCACTATCCTTCCCATTCTCTCTAAGGTTTTGGAGCACTTTGTGCATCATCGCCTTACGAAATACCTTCGTCTGAATAATCTACTGAGTCAGTATCAGTCTGGTTTTCGAGCCGGCCACAGCACTGTTTCAGCACTCATAAATATTACTGATGACATTCGGAATAATATAGATAATAAACTTCTTACTCTTCTCGTCTTACTTGACTTTTCCAATGCTTTCAATATGGTTGATCACGAAATTTTACTAGCAGTGCTTCGGCAAATGAATCTATCGAGTGTTTCTCTTTCCTGGTTTCATTCTTACCTTTCTGACCGGCTTCAATCAGTAAAGATCGACGATTGTAGATCTGACTGGTGCAAAGTCGACGTGGGTGTCCCACAAGGTAGTGTGTTATCACCTCTCTTATTCTCTATTTTTGTTAATGGCATTACTTCATATGTGTCCTCCTCTATTCATTTGTACGCTGACGATGTCCAAATCTATACAGCTGCCTCTCTTCAAGACTTTTCAAACGCTACAGACGTTATTAATTCAGATCTCAGCGCTATTGCAAAATGGGCACAGAACTTCGGCCTAAAAATTAATGCGATAAAGTCACAATGTATCGTAATAGGCAGCCCTCACTTCATTTCCAGGTTTCAATCAGGAAGTTATCCAAATATTGTTTACAATGGTACAATAATTCCTTATTCTTCTACTGTTAAAAACCTTGGAATTGTCATGGATCAGACACTATCTTGGGGACCCCAAATAAATGCCATAAGCCGCAAATTGTTCTCTTCCCTTCACTCTCTGAAGCGCCTTCAAAATTTCCTTCCAACGGAGACCAAGGCGTTGCTGGCTCAATCTCTTCTCCTGCCGCTCCTTGATTATGGTGATGTAGCCTTTCTGGATCCCTCCGAAGATTTACTGAATAAATTGGACAGGCTTCAAAACCAATGTATCCGATTTGTATTTGGTCTTCGCAAGTATGACCATATTTCTCAATTTCGACAGCAACTTAACTGGCTGCCTATAAGGCTACGGCGTAAAATCCACATTCTAACCTTTCTCTATAATGTTCTTTTTAATCCTTCTTTTCCAACGTACCTCAGGAGGAGGTTTCATTTTCGGATCATGGACGAGCGTCTACGATGTAGCCAAGACCCCATCTTGAAGGTGCCTGCCTCCCTGACCAACACGTTCGGGAATTCTTATACCGTGCATGCTGCCCGTCTTTGGAACGCACTTCCGCTCGAGATCAGAGCTTCGCCTACTATAAATTCTTTCAAAAAACATCTAAAAAGCTTTTTCAGTACTTCTGCGAGACATTGAGCTTACATTATGTATTATTTTTATTCAATTATATTAAATATTTGTTTGTATTCTATCGTTATTCATTAGTGCGTATGTATCTGTGCCTTACATTTACATTTACATTTGAGTGTCTATATGCTTATCAATTTTCTTAATATATGCTGGCATCAATGTGTTATTATGTTAACCTTATATACACTTTTTGTCTACCACCGCCATACATTATTCCACTCAGGAACTCGAAAGCAATGGTTGGCTGGAAGAGATTCCTCGAAGGAATAAGCCCGCCTTTGCAAATCAAATTCCAATATTTTAAGAATGTAAACATTAACTTAGCAATAAAGTTCTACAAACAAACAAACAAACAATTCCCTACAGGGTTGTTGTATTCCTGCATGTAAGTGAGGTCACCAGAGTAAGCTCCTAAGGAGTGGCTGTGTAAGCAGCAGAGGAGGCATCGCGCGAGTGATACTTAATATATTACAAGTGTTAATAGGCTACGGTAACTGCTTTACATCAGGTGGGCCGTATGCTCGTATGTCTCCCGACGTAGTATTAGCGTTGAACGTTACGCCACAGAATTTGCACGATGTTTGCATCATACTCTTAGAATTCTAGAACAGGTATTTGGGCTTGACTCCCAAGGTTACCACCACGCAGCGTGTGGACTCAACGATTATTGTAGCGATAGTCAGGACATGAGATGGTAGTGAACGAGCTTATGACGAAGAGCTTTGAACATCACCTCGAGAGGGTCTTCCTTGGTTGTCAGATCAACGAACCAGATGCAGAAGGCGGTTCTTCAGGACAAGCAAGTAGGCTGCTCACGCTGGAGCCCTCACCAACGGCAGTGAGAGTCTCATATCAGTTTGTCTTGGTCTGGGTGTTTTTAATAGAGATCATTGAATCATTATGTACTAGTGCACTGTATGCTAGAATGGACACCGCGATCCAAATGTTTGCGCCATGCTTTGTTGCTGATCGGCAACAACTCATTGCTGAACTACGTTAAACGAAACGCGTAAGCGCCATGAAAATCACGGCGCTTTTGACCTTTTGGTCGTGAGAAAAATACCCCTTAGAAGCGATTTAGTGCTGTATTTTCGAATATTTGGGATGGACATGTAAATTATTTCACCGCTCCAGCGGACATTAGTTTTAATTATTACTAAAATGGAAAAAGACTTTGACTTAGGATAGCTCCTCTAGTCCATAATAACTCAATGATACAGTGCATCAAAGCGGTCCAACTGGAGAAGTACCTACACCCCACAGAAAACCGCAACCAAATAACGACTCCCTGAAAGGCTGATGGTAGGGTACTAGTAAGCTCTTAAGGTGTTAACGTATTGGCTATACTTCCCTTGTTGGAAGTGACCATAGGTGGTGAGCTGCATAGCATTTATGTATATGGTAGGGTGGGCTGTATATTTGTATGCTATCCGAAGTTGTATAAAAAAATTTGATGACGCGAATTTCTCTCATAAAAATCACAGATCAACGCATCTTATTAAAGTTTTCACTACAAAAAGTACGTTAAAAGTACGACGTTTGTATGAATACTCTCTTGCAGAAATATTAAGCTTCCTGCTTTAACAGGTATTAAGGATTTTATGAAAGATTTCATGACTTCAACTTCATCACTTAAATATCGAGAAATACGCGAATAAATCGCCGAATGTACACAACCGTATGTGTTAAAGTCACAGTGACATTTTCGTATCAAAATACTACATGACGTTATTTTTGATATACTCACTGTGACTGACACATGCAAGCATCACAATTTCTTATCTCCTTCACACCCCAGCAAACAGAGCGAGACGGCGACAGAGATTATAAAAATATCGTCGGCAAGTGTAGCCGAAGCAATAAGATTATACGACAGTATAAAACACACGACATTTATTCGTTTATTCTCGCGGATGTCAAAAACAACGGCAGTGTATTAGGTGAAATCGGAGCAGTGTTGTAGCGGGTTTAAGGTGCGTACGAACAGGCGCGTGCCTGCGTGGGACACACGTGGGACAGGATTTAAATAATGTCCCACGACTATGTCCCAAATACTGTCGTAACCTATTTGGGCAACTGGTCACCGGTTCGAATTCTGGTATGTACAGTTAAGTGCAGCTCACTTACAATTACACTTTGAACTTTGTACAGTTCTTACGCCGTTCGTGATAAGATTTACAATCGTACTTCGGGGGTTATGCGTGATTTTACGATTTATGTACATATTTGTAATTATCACTTGCTCGGCTGTGAAGGACATAATCGTGAAGAAATCCGCACGTCTAAAAAAGTATTTCGAAAGACTTGTGGCTTTACCTAAGGAAGGTCCGGTTTGCCGTCTGGGTTGTGGAGGTCTAATCGCAGTCGCTTCGTGTAAGAATTAATTACTTTGCCAAATCTATAGACTTATGCGGCTGAACCCGCAAATCCTAATGGTTTAGCAAGCGATATAACAAAGAAGCAAAACGAAAAAGAAGAAGATTGTCACAACTTTTTTAACATAACAGAAGGGTAAAGCACTTTTGTTTCTCATATACTGAACCGTTGAAAAATAATATTTTTATGAGGGTCCATTCCAAAAAAAATATATTTAATCAGGAAATGCTATACAATATGGTTAGATGGTCTTCATCGGGGCGAATGATTTGTTCACTTAGGCTATTTACTCGTAATTATCCCTTCACTATGCATAATCAGAAGTTTTAAAGTCAAATATAGTAATATAATATACAATTATTTTTGCTAATTTAACTTCTCAGCGGCAATATCAGCATTATATCAATTCAATAGCACTGAACTTTGATGATCATGATAATGTACATTTATTCGTACGCTTGTTGCATAATAATTAATTTCTTTAATGCTCATAAGTTACTATGTCTAATATGTTGCTATTTGCGGAAACCTGTAACTGGCTCAATGTATTATTAAACTGAATTTATAATATAGTTTTATGCTGTTGGTTTTCCAAATATACTAAAATAAAAAATAAAATAAAATAAAAAAATAAAAATAAATAATGCAAATTCTTTTTTATCAAAACTTATGAACTTGCAATACTGAATTCCCCTTAATTATCACGAGCATCTTTAAGTGTACTCTACCTGTCTGCCTCTATTTTCACACCAAGTTCTTTGCGGGGTAGGCAGAGAGAACAAACGGTAGAAAACTATTGTATGAAGTAAAAAATGAAATGTATAAAATCGACTTAAGGTGGCATTATCTACTGCAAATCCACCTCAAATTCAAGTAATGTATACTCGACATAAAATGTGTTAATTCGCATTCTTAAATTTAAGTAATGTGAACGATACGAAGATGTATTGGCAGGACCACGCGGTTAATAGAATGGACGTAAGAGTAAGAGTGACTTATTACATAATGTCCAACGTCAACATTACACTTCAGCTTGATAAAATATATGTAGATTTTATTAGTTAGCTGCCAATTGTAGAATGAATGAAAACACAGTGCATTATTTTTAGAAAAAAAAAGAGATGTGCTCATTTTAAGTTATTAATACATTTTTTTTTTGTTACAGGTAAACTACAAATATACAAATTCCGCTCTAATTCGATCTCACCTTAACACTGGGACTGCGAAATATTACGGAAGGAGCATCACGGATCACGTTCCGTAATAGCGATAAAAAGGCCGTCACATTGTCCGAAATAATGTCGTATCATAAAATATCTCCGAGCAGATACTAGGGGAGCAGTTTAGAGGGGAGATTAATAGTGTTTCCTTGATTTTGAGAAGATTTCAACTCGACCTTCGCTTTTATTTTCCTTAATACTTAAAACATAGCCAAGCGGTTAGTGATTTAGTGCCTGCTAACTAAATTTACAATCTAAATTTATGATAAATCTATTGAAAAAAGTATCAAACAAAATTATTGTCGTGTGACATCTAACAAGTAAAAACCGGCCAAATTATGTTGACTAAAGGCAGTAGTAGGACCCAAGCCGATATGTCGACCTTTAACAGGAATCAGTACTGTTAACGTCAAATTGCAGATTCCCCCATTCAATACCTACCTACCTACTTGAATTATCATTTTCCCCAGTTTTCTAAAAGACTCTTGCCTCAAAAGTCGCCAACATAATATATCATCACCATCGTTCGTTTTGTCGTTTTGAAGCATTGCTAATTATTTTGTTATATAGAAATAGGTGGGACAGAAGTGCCCATGCAGACGGCTTTTGTACAAAGTGTCCATCTGGTGAGTCTTATGTAGTATACACTGAACCAAATAATTAGTAATGCTTCACAACATCAAAACGAACATGTTGATGATATTACGTTGGCAACTTTTGAGACAAGTTTTTATAAACCTGGGGAAAATTCAAGTGGTATTTAATGGGGGAATCTGTAATTTGACGTTAACAGTACTGATTACTGTATAGGTCGACATATCGGCTTGTGTACTGCCTTTAGTCGACGAAGTCGCCTCTCCTGTATCTAAACACTCCCGTTCGAATCCATTTATTTTGCACATCAAGGGACCTGTTGTTATCGAGGTATATAGGGGTGAGATAAATGCGTTTGAATGCCGTATGAATTAACTTATTATCTCAATATCTAAAAAAATGGGTGCGTGTACTTATGTACGCGCGTGAGAAGTTATACTTCTTTGGGATCATTAAATTATACCACGCTCAGAGGCAAATAAGTATATGGCTCACTTGATATAAAGAGGTTACCTCTTATAATTTTTCATTTTATACCAAGCATTTCCAATTTACTCCAAGGGTTTCCATGTGTCGCGCGTACGTAAAGCGCCATCTGTTACAGAACTGTTCAACTACTTAACGATCACGTCTGCTACCTACAAACTTAAAGCACAACAATACAAAAGCATGCTTCGCTATAGTGCTTGAAGAGCGGTTTAGCGGGCAGCTTCAACCTGTAACTTTTGTGTTACAGTGATGCGCGCGCATCTTAAAATTTCACTCTCATCATTTTTTCATAACGCGCCTAATGAACTATAACTTCAAAAAGATCTTATACAATTCAATGAAAAACCATTATGGGTATGACATTCATTTAAATACTACAAGGCATAGGACTTTAAACTCAATATTTAGTTAAGAAGGAGTTACTTTCAGCAATTAAATCTACTTACCCTCAGTATAATTTTATCACCTCGATGTTACCACATTATTAGCAGCAGTTATTAAAGAACCAGCCTACTAATCGAGTGAAATTGGTCAGAATCCTGGTGTTGGCATGTACCACTTAATTCGTGTTTGAAAATTCATGTACATATGTGTAATTATCACTTGCTTGGAAGGAAAACATCGTGCGGAAACCCGTACGTCTAAGAAATTTTAATTATTTCGAAAGATGTGTTTGATTTTCCCTCTAAGTTGTGGAGGTCTGTCGCTCCATGTTAAATTCAGTATTGTCGCCAAATCCTTAGGCTTAAGTAGAGGACCACACCAATCTTAAGGGATTAGGAGGTGAAATAACGCTAGGAAGAAGATACCACATTATTGAATTGTTCTTAGAAATACAAAATATACTATGTTTCAAATAAGTAGTGTGATTAGAAATAGGTAACAATTATGTTAACTTCAAAGACATATAGTGTTTGCGTCACATCCACACTAATATTATACAAACGAGTAATTATGTCTGTCTGTGTATCTCTTGTTACCTTTTCAAACGTTGAATGAAACGTAATATATGCATTGTATATCTGTTTCCTTAGATCATAGCGTGCCTTTTCTTATCTTAACACTAACACTCTCTTTCAGATCAATTCTTTTTCTTATATCATCATTGCGAACGCTGTCGGCTAGCAATATATGTATATAATGGCCTGTACACACTTAACGATTCCGCCTCGTATTCAATTGAACTATAAAACGTATCTAACGCGTTTATTATGTCTTTATAATATGAAACATCGCAGCGGCCACTGCCCAGCGATGTACCCTCGTAAAACATATTTAAGCAGATACGGAGGGAGATGGTTTAGGGGAAGTTTGGTAATGGTCGCTTTATGTAACAGTTTGTATAGTGACTTCATCCGTAGTCCGCATAAACACTGTTTGAGTTTTCTTCATCTAGTTTAGTTGTACGGTTATTTTTTAACCGTAACTGACAGTCCAAGACATAAGTTTAGGTACGTCATTGGACGTGCGGGTTCCCTCACGATGTTTTCCTTTACCGTTCAGCGAGTGATAATTACAAATATGTTCTCATGTCGTATTCGTATGATTTTTCGGTCTATCCGATATTATGCGGGCGTATGGTGGGTGGTTGTGCAATGAGAAATACAATGCAATTTGTATCACACTATAATTTTAAATCAACACTTGTAATCAATGTTCAGGAAAATACGAAACGAGAGGACAGTCCCAAGACGTCGTCACTTGCCGCCGTTTGCACTAACTCTCCATTTCTCCCAGTGTCAACCTCTTGATTTTGCCAAAGCGCGCCGCCGTTCGCGTGCTTTCGTTTCATTATAACATCCATACTCATGACCGAATGCGACATACATAAACCCGAAAACGTGAATTTAATAACATTTGCCTACATCAGGATTTGTTTTACTACGTCGGGAGGGATACAACCATACGGCCCACCTGATGTAAAGCGAGTACCGTAGCCTATTAACGCTAGCGATATATTAAGTATCACTCGCGCGATGCTTCCTCTGCTGCCTTGATGCGCTCTACCTGTCTTAGAGTCGAACCTGTCGGTTTACAGGCTGGTTCTGTACTATACTGCTTTTCCTTGATAAATATCACATAATTATACTCGTACGAATCAAGCCTGTATCACTTTTATCTCCCTGACGCCTACTTTTGATGTCGTCTGCATGACACGAAGTAATTTAAACTTATCTTTGATGCTGGTAACTTAACGTTGATTTTAGAGTAATTCCGTATTCTGCCGAGATCAAAGACTCGCAAGTAATTGTAGTAATGTTGAGAACCAGCAAACATTTCGTACCTCTGAAGTAATTAAATACATTTCCTTGTGAAGCGCACGTACAGGTACACCGAGGAGTTTCCCCAAATAGGTAACAATTCCGTATTATTTTTGTATACAACTTATGCGGTCGAGATGCGAGCATTGCGCAAAATTTGTGTCATATCATAACGCTTGCTTAATGATGATGTCATAAATACGGTCCACCTGTTTACCTTGCTAACACAGCAACTATTTTAAGAGCTTACTGACCTCACTCACACGCAGAAACACAACAACCCTCCAGGGAATTGTTATATAGCTGCGATTATCTGTGATGCGCAGGTACTTCCCCAGACTGTGTACGTGTCTTGTGTGGAAATAGAACCCACGACCATTGATGTTTTTCTTTATACAACTAAATTGGCAAACAAGCATGCGGCCCGCATTAGATGGTAAGCGGTCACCGCGGCCTATTATCTCTCGCAACACCACGGGGATGTTACTCACTTGTGACTTAAGGATGTTCAGTACACAGTACCTAGTAATTTCTCTGCCATATGTCCCTTCAAACCGGAATACAGCTATATAAATATAGCTGCTTGGCGGTAGAAATAGGTGAGACAGACCCACGCAGACTTATGTACAAAGTCTCCCTCTGGTAAAACTAGCGTTATTAACCACTGCTCCAACGAGCTAAGTCAACTATAATAGCATCCGTCACTGTTCGATTGCTATGTGAATTGTGCTTGCACACAGCACCGCTGCCGACGGGAAGATTGCAAGTGGGGCTGTAGCGTGCAGGCACAAACATATAGAATACTTTAAGTAGTCACTCAAACTACCGCACGCTTGCGAGCGCATATTTAACTTGTGAAGTAGCATCCCTTGTCAACATCATCATTGTCAACTGAAGGATGTCCACTGCTGAACATTGGAAGTCAATTACAAAACTTCCTACTCCTAAAAAATTTCTTTTGATTAAATTCGTTGTGAGTTTCAAGGCAGCTGTAGTTTAACCCCCGGGACGGCAATGGACTTCACTGTTCATTGCCTTTTTGTGGTCGCCGCTGTTAATTCTGGCTACACAGGAGACACAGTGGTGGGTATGAGTGGTGGGCCTGCTGAACATTGGCCTCCCTCATAAAATTCCACAAGAATTATTTTCGCGTTCGCTTCCTGCGATCATCACCAGAACGGTCCATCATGTGGAGACAACTCTACACTGCGTTTTCGGATTCGTGGGCGCCATTCGAGAATCTTTCTGCTCCAGTAGCCATCGGTTCTTCGTGCTATATGCTCTACCCATTGCCACTTCAAGTTGCTAATTCTTAAAGCCATTTTAGTTACTCTAGTTTTATTATAGATCTTGTCTTTTCTGATTCTATCACGAGACTGTTGTCTTGGGATATTGAGTTATTTTGGATGAGAAGATGTTACGCGAATTTCCAAACGCTGCGAGTTGGATTCGATGAGAGACCTTTCAGAAGTTGGACCTACCCAGCTAGATTCTTTGTCCTCGGATGGAGTTCCGACTGTAACTGGAGTAGGTACACGAGTATATGCATTTGACACGATGATTGCTTAGTCCATGATCATTTTAAGATCCACTCGATACTCTTTAAGCAATCGCAAAAGTAATCGAATCTTAGTAAGAACTCCAGTCCACGGAATAGATAAAAGAGGTCTTTTACCTATTTCTTGCCACTTCTTTTTATTGCAAAAGAGAGCCATAAGAGCTATCTACAAGCTTGGTCCCCGAGAGAGCCTTAGAGAAAAATTCAAAGAAATAAATATTTTAACAGTCGCATCGCAATATATCTATGAAAATCTTTTGTATGTCCATAAAAACATAGACTCATTTTGTAAAAAGAGTGATACTCATAGTATAAATACTAGATATAAGCATAATCTTGTGTTACATGCAAGCCGTCTCCACAAAATAAGTAATTCTTTTATGGGGCAATGTATACGGTTCTATAACAAACTTCCCAGCAATATAAGAGAATTGTCAATAAACAAATTTAAAACTACTATTAAAGCCAAATTGTGTAGCAGAGCATATTATAAAGTATCTGACTATATTAATGATAAAAATGCTTGGGAGTGAGTCGATCCAATTATAATGTAATTATTAAATTATGTAAATTTGTTTGGATACCAAAAGAGGGATGCGTGAGTTTTTTTTGGCAGTATTTTTATCAGTGCTCACCTAGTCATGAACTGCACGGTAGGGAAAAAAATTGTGACGATTCCAAACAAATGTAGCCATTTTTACGGAATAAAAAGATTTTGACTTTGACTTTATTCCCTGTTCCAGCCAACGAGTCATGAATGATACTGGCCTGTGCATTCCTGTCTGCAACTGGATAGGTTGAGTGTTCTGGTCGTATAGTACGATCTATGCGCTTGTGTTTTTGTGTATGCTCACTATTTTAATAATCACGGCCCAGGTCTTGAACGAATCGAAGACCTTCGAGTAGTCAACAAACAAGAAAATCAATAGTAGAATTTTCAAGTAAGTTCACGTAAGTAAGCCAAGAGAGACCAAATAGGCAACACAAAATAGTCAAGTAAATTTTACTCATCTATTTGTCGATTGATTATCTTTTTTTTTAGTATCTAGTCTATCGAGTCTATATCTTCATGCCAGGTCCCTTGCGGGGTAGGCAGAGGTAACAGAACCGATATCTGCTTGTTTATAATTTAACTAGCTGACCCGGCGAACTTCGTACCGCCTCAGGATCAATAAATGGTGTGTTAACTTATTAGATGGTATAAATTCTTTTAACACTTATTATCCTATTCCGGACGAAGACAAATCCAAAAACACAAAAATCATAAAAATCGGTCCAGCCGTTCTTGAGTTATAAATGGTGTAACTAACACGACTTTGTTTTATATATATAGATTACAGATTCCGGCGGATCATCAATCTTGTCAAACACCAAACTGAAAGATTATTGTAGGTTCGATTCTCAGACAAGACAAATTTGTGTGTTGTTGTTAGTCTTGGTCTACTATTAAGATAGATAGGGATCAATACAACCCACTAAGGAAGTACCTCCACTTCACAAAATAGCAGCAAATAGAGAACTCCCAGGAGGGGTGTTGTATTCTTGTGAGTGAATGAGGATTCCTTTAAACTCCTAAGGAGTTGCTGCGTTAACAATAGGGTTTTGACGAGCTCGGTGGCGCAGTGGTCATAAAGATAAGATTCTTTATTTGCCATTGGGCCCTCGCGGGCACTTAGACACGTCTTACATTTTTTTTTTAAATATAATCTTATTGTAACTTGTTTAATTCTCTTATTTTACTTTTTTCCTTTTTTTTAATCTACTAGCATTTCTGAAATGACCATTGGCGAAGAATTTTGGTGAAACGCGCTGTTACGTTACTTTGACACCAACGCTCGTGGGTTCGATTCCCGCACATGACGAACATTCTTGGTGTGCATGTTTGTCTTGATATGGATATATTTAAGATAGGTAGGGCGCATCAAAGCAGTCCATCTGGGGAATCACCTCTGAGAAAATCGCAGTAAAAAATCAACTCCCTTGATTGATATTGTCTTCCTGCGTGTGAATGAGGTCACCAGTAAGCTCCTATGGAGTTGCTGTGTTAGCAGCAGAGGTTGCATCGTGCGAGTGATATTAATAGGCTACGGTAACTGCTTAACATCTGGCGTATGCGTGTGAAGTACTTTATTGTTCGGTTAACAATATCACAATCGATCTTACTAACTAATTACAGAGTATTTATATATAAATAAATGCTATCTTAGTTAAAATATAAATGTTTACTACGTGGTAATAACGCGGTCATGACATGTTCTAGTTTGTTCTTCCTCATTGCAGATTCTGCAGATGAGTGGTACTGCTTGCAAAGCGAATATTTGGTGTTTCGCAAAACTTAACATGTGCGCCTCCCGACGTTGCATAAAAAAAAAAGTTGGGGTATTGATACTTCCTGTATTGCAAGGTTACGGCCAACTCTTTACATCTTTCTAAGAGAGGCAGGGTTCATCAAAGCAGCCCTTCTGGGGAAGTACCTCCACTTCACAGAAAACTTCAGCCAAATAACAACTCATTAGTAGGTTGCTATGTTTGTGCGTGTGAGTGAGGTCACTAGTAAGCTCCTAAGGAGCTGTGTTAGCAGCAGAGGAGGCATCGCGTGAGTGGTACGTATAAATATTACAAGCGTTCATAGGCTACGGTAACCGTTATACATCAGGTGGGCCGTATGCTTGTATGTTTTCCTACGTTGTACAAAAAATCACCAAGCATATCATAGTGTGTCTCCATGTATTATACTTGAGTTGTGAAAAATGCCCTCTGGCTGGAGAGAATTATGGACTCCATCATCCCTCCCCGTCAGCAGAAGCTCGGGGCGGAATCTATCGCAACAGATTACATCCCAGACTAATGTCGCCATTTAATGCGTCGCTAACACTACCCTTAATTCACTGGGGTGACATCCTCCGTCCTGCTCGGATAGAGGCACCCTCTCGCTTGCACAATTAGGGGTTGGTTGTTGCAAGTTAATTAATATAAGATAATAAATTGACACAGGCCGTAAGTATGGCTTTAAGTAATGAACGGAACGCTGGAGAGACATTCTGGAAGTGTGTGAGGTTCTATAGCATTTGGGTTCCGTACTGGAAGTGTAAAGAAACCTAAAACTGTCACGAAGCTGACCGTTTGACGATCTCGGTGGCTCAGTAGTGAATGACGCGACTTTGACACCAACGCTCGTGGGTTCGATTCCCATACAAGGCAAACGTTTGTGTGCATGAACATGTCTGTTTGTCTTCGTCTGGATGTTTTAAGAGAGGTAGGGTGCATCAAAGCAGCCCGTCTGGGGAAGTAACTCCACCTCACAGAAAACCGCAGCCAAATAACAACTCCCTAGAGGGTTGTTGTGCTCCTGCGTGTGAGTGAGGTCACCAGTAAGCTCCCGAGGAGTTGCTGTGTGAGTAGCAGAGGAGTCACCACGCGATTGATAATTAATAGTTAATAGATTCAGGCGTTATTTTGCGAAAGTCAAATTTACATGCAATTTGATCTAACCTGCTTTGTGTGCTTTCTGCCACCAAAGTTGGTGCCGGAAGCACACAAAGCAGGTTAGATCAAATTGCATGATAATTAATATATCGCAAGCATTAATAGGCTACGGTACCCGCTTTACATTAGGTGGGCCGTATGCTTGCATACCACCCGACATAGTATAAAAAAAAGTTCGTCATTATATCATCTAAACCGGACAATCCCTTATTAAAGTTTTGGTATTGTTTTTTTGACGATTTGACGACCTCGGTGGCACAGTAGTTAATAATGTTGCTTTAATATTAACGCTTGTAGGTCCAATTCCCACAGAGGATAAATATTTGTGCGCATGAACATGTCCGTTTGTCTTGTTTTTATTTGCTGTGGGTGTTTTTAAGTAAGGCAGGGGGCACAAAAGCAGCCCGTCTGGGGAAGAATCTCCACCTCTCAGAAAACCGCAGCCTGCAGTCCTGCAGCAATAACAACTCTTTGAAGCGTTGCTGTGTTCCTGCGGATGAGTAAAATACCAGTAAACTCCTAAGGAGAGCGGCAGATACTTCCCGACTTTTATATAAATATATAAAAGAACGGATTCAGTTTGTAATCGAGTAAACATAAGTAATAAAATACCGCGTTCGTAATGAAGACGAGAGAGAAAGAGTTGGTCTGAAAGAGAGTGTCGGTGTTAAGATAAGAAAAGGCGTGCTCCGTTGGTTCGGACATGTAGAAAGAATGTTACAGAAGCGAGTAAAGTATGTAAGGACCGCGTCTTATGGCGCTCGGTTCTCTCTGCCTAACCCGCAAGGGACCTGGCGTGATGATATACATACATACATACATAAGTAATAAAACTTGTAGATTGAAGAATATAAGTAATTATGTTTAACGGAAAAATCAAGTAACATATTCAACTTCGCAATAAACATCGAATAAAGGACGAAACCAGAATTAAAAAAAAAACACCGAATATTAAAAATATTTATATAAAATAAGATTGAATGTGCCGTTATGTATAAACTTTGTTGATAGTCAAATTTAATTAAAGCCTTCCTCCAGGGAAAACCACTGGCAAATTATAATTCAATTCAGTGGTGTGTTCCTGATGAATATGATCACTAGGGTCAGCGTGTGACATGGCGACATGTTACATTCGCAGCACGGTTGACAAAGCGCGAGTGATACTCCTCGACTGGAAGAATACGAGAGGTATCCCACCCAACATTATAAAAACCTGGCTAAGAGCGTATCGGAGTAAAGCCTAAAGAGATTCGTATCTAGAAAAAAAAATTAAAATCTAGAGCCTTTATATTTTTATTATTATATAGTAACTTAATAATTTTTAATTATTTCTTTTTCTAGCCGTCATAGCACATAAGCAATGAAAACCCTGTGGTTAAAGAAACGACCTGTTCTGTCAGCTCTTGTTTCTAATCCTGGACTGGACGTGTACCATTCAATTCCATCTATCTGTGTATATATGGTGAAGGACTTCGTGAGGAAACCCCCACGTCCTAGAAACTATATCTCGAAAGACGTGTGAACTAATCTAGAAAAGGTCTGATTTTTCTTGTGGAAGGTCGGACGGCCGGCACTCTATATAGAAATCAGTATCTTTCCCAAATGCTTAGGGTTCGGTAGTTTATCCAAATGGATTAGAAAATAAGAACGCTGGGAAGAAGTATGATGGTCATAGTAACACATATTGTCTGAAAACTCCATGTTCATATCTACTAAAGTTCAAAGGATATAGGTATAGGTAGACTTATACCTCGTTTTACAATCGCCAGCTCGCCAACGGCTGGGAGTTCATCCTCATGCACTGGAACCGCAATGGTCGCGTACTGTGCGGTTCCAGAGGAGTTTTCTATCGAGAACGATTAAGTTGTGGAATGAGCTCCTTGTGGCGGTTTTCCCAAGGAATTACAGTATGGGGTTCTTCAAGAAAGGCGTGAAGAGGTTCTTACAGGGTCGGCAACGCAAGAGCGACACCCCTGGTGTTGCAAATGTCTATAGGTTGCAGTAACTGCAAAAAAAGACTACGAAGTCCTTAGTACAGCTACGTTGGGTACGGAAGCCTAAATATATATATATATATTCATGCGAATATTATTTTTCTTACTTTCGGGTCATTTGACGTAATGCTCTAATGGGTTATTAAATATAATGCTGCATTCCAACAGTCATTTTGGCATAGACTTCTTATGTATGGACAAACGAAAAAGTAGTGCGCGACTATTCCCTTCCAATTAGAAAAATTGTCTTAATGGATATAATAATTCACTGAGGAAAGATTGAATTGTATTACGAACAAATACTTACAAATTATGAATTTCAGATGTACAATGACGGACTCATCGAATACGCTATATCTTAGTACTCTTCGAGTCAGCCGTAGATTAACTGAAATGCATCACGCTAACATCGTTTATTTTTATCTTCGTTATGAAAAGTTATACTCACTCATGTCACTTCATGTTAAAATTAGTATCTTCGCCAAATGTTTAGGCTTAGGCAGCGATCGCCACCAATCTCGATAAACAAAGAAAGGGATAACACCAAGAAAACAGAGAAGATGAAGCAGTGACAAGTGCTGAGAATGTACTGTGTTCAGTACAAAACTCTAACTTGTATTTCTTTAGAAGACCGTATTGGCAAATATGGTTTTGTAGAATATTTGTAAATTTGGACACGACAGAAAGCGCTAAATGTAGAGCAATCCAAAATGGAAATTGAAAAATCATATATAAATACTGTCAGTATTTTAATTTAGTACGTATAGAATTAAAACTAAGGCTAACTGGTCTGGGTATTTGCTATGCATAATAAGTATATATTTACAAAAAAAAATGTATTTACGCATGTTTATCAGTTGTCTAGTACCCATAACACAACCTTCGCTTACTTTGGGGCTAGTTGGCGCTGTGTAATTTGTCCAAAATAATTATTTATTTATAATGCGATGTGCATGACTAAGTAGTCTATGGAGTAATGATAGTATGAAAACACTCGAGTCCCGTCCTACACATAATTTAACAAAGGGCGACGTAAGTAATTATGAAAACAAACAATTAATTTCTAGAGTTGCGTTCCCAAAGGGTACTCACGGAGCCCTACTAAGGCGGCGCTGTTTGTCCGTCTGTTTGTACCCCTGTCGCAGGGTAGTAATTTTTGACCTCTAATAAGTAGATGCTAGGCATTTTCAAAGAGTGTATTGACGACCTCCATATAAACAAACGATAAAATATAGTGAAAAATTAAAGGAAACCGTACTAGAAAAATGTTTTATATTGCGATTTTTTTTTTCAAAAAAAACATAGGTCCTAACAGAGTTTCGTGTATGAGTTAAACTCCTATTTAGCTGGTTTTATAATAAACTGTTTTGTTTTGAATCTCCGATTCTCTCACATTTGTGTGCATGAACATGTCTGTTTGTCTTTGTTTGGATGTTTTAAGAGAGGTAGGGCGCATCTAAGCAGCCCGTCTGGGGAAGTACCTCCACCTCACATAAAACCGCAGCCAAATAACAACTCCCTAGAGGTTTGTTGTGTTCCTGCGTGTGAGTGTGGTCACCAGTAAGCTCCTAAAGATTTGCTGTGAAAGCAGCAGAGAAGACATCGCGCGATTGATACTTAATACAAGCGATAATATGATAATAGACTGCTTTACATCAGGTTGGCCGTATGCTTGTATACCCCTCAACGTGGTATAAAAAAAATGTTTAACATGGTTTAGATTAGATTGTAGCGGCCCTCGGCGACCGGAAGTTTTTTATATTTTTTTTTTTTATACTACGTCGGGAGGCATACAAGCATACGGCCTACCTGATGTAAAGCAGTTACCGTAGCCTATTAATGCTTGTATTATATTAAGTATCACTCGCACGATGTCTCCTCTGCTGCTTACACAGCAACTCCTTAGGAGACCGAAAGTGCAGCATAAGCAAATTCGTGGAATAATACAGTCCGTGCGAGGGCAAAGTCAGTCTGTCACCGAGAGCCGTAACGTCAGGTTCACCAACTAGTTGTAATATCAACTTATGTATTGTGAAACTAAGTAGGACTTCTTCCCGCGCTTTTGACGGGTGACATTGATGTTCTACATGAAATTTTTACAATTCAGTATAAAATTAGTTTTGTGTGACAATTTCGATAGTATTTTGTAACATAAGTGCTAGTGAAATTATACAGTCATGGAAAAACTCAAATATAACACGTTTATGTACTTTTTGGGAGACGTGAATAAGTTCATCAAGAACACCTTGTAAAAATCACTATCGTTTTACGGGTGGTATTTAAATTGGGTTGATTGGGTCTAGGTACCCTTCCCAAGTATTTTTTCAGCACAGTTCCTGAAGCTGGAACATAGAATTAAAATTTTCAAATAGTTTTAAACTGAAGACTTTGACACTGGCATAAAGTAGCAACACTATTGCCATATATATATATATAAAACTAAGTATACATGTGCCTGTTGGCTTAGACTGAACTTTGGGTTTTATTTGAGAACACGCATCAACACCTATAAAGAACCCTCTCAAGATAGTGCAAATGCTAAAAGATAAATAAGCTTCGTGAATAATTACGAAATTCTCTCAGTCATGGAATATTTCAGAGTTTCTATAAAACCTGAATAATCTCTTCTCGTAAAGGAACACCCGTGTCAGCGAGATGAGTGGAATCCTTCACTCCCGACCATAATAAACCCGCTGGGAAAGTAGTTAGAAATGCTAATTTAAGACCAAGGTTTGTTGGTTCGATTCCCGTAAAGAACAAACATTAGTAATGATTAGGTTTACCAGTATGTTCCTAAGAAGTTGCTGTGTAGCAGCAGAGGTGACATCGTACGAGCGATACTTCACATATTACAGATATTCATCGGCTACGTTATCAACTTTACATCAAGTGGGCAGTACAATATAAAAAATCCAGTCCCTTTATCAGAAGAGATGTAGAACATACTCCACCACGGTGCTCCACAGCGGATTGGCGGGGACCAGGGTTTCAAACCACCCGAAGACCACTGACGGCTTGACGTGCTCTTTGAATGACGAAGCTCAAGATAAATAAGGCTATCCATAGGCTGCAGCCGAAGCTGCTTAACCTTCGACTCAGAACATATTTTTATCATGGTCAGCGTTTGAAAATAAACACGGCCCATCAAGCCCAATTCCTCGCGGACATAATTCAAAAATGGGGATAGATTCGACAACCCGTGGTACCCGCGCGGATAAAGAGATTACGGCGCGGTGATTTACTGCCGTCGAGATTAACTCGAGATGCGCCCCGACTCGCAACTATCAAGTTTTTATGGTAGGGGACCGATAAGCAATTTAGGTTTGGAATATTTTACAGGAGTTCAGGGAAGTAACCGCTGGGATGGTTCGGGGCTCACTTGCACCTTTACAGTTGAAGGTAACTACATTGCTCTACCGAAAGTGATGGCCAACTCGCTGAAGGCTTTTGTGTTCTTGTGAGCGCGTGGGATTACTAGTGAGCTCTTGAAAATGTGCTGTGTTAACAACGACAGTGGTAAAACGACTCGACGATATGCCGTATCTATACATATAAATAAAATTGGAGTGTCTGTTTGTAATATTAAAAAAACCGCTTTTTACTAAATGCATATGGATATGTACACGGTACATATACCAAAATGAATATTTTTAAAATTTTTGTCTGTCTGTCCGTCTGTCTGTTTGTTTCGGCTAATCTCTGAAACGGCTGGACCGGACTTTCACTTCATTTTGACGGGACTTTCACTGGCAGATAGCTGATGTAATAAGGAGTAACTTAGGCTACCTTTATTTTAGAAATTTTATTCATTTTATTAATATAAATTAATATTTAAAAAAATCTATTCGCGCGGACGAAGTCGCGGGCACAGCTAGTATTATATATATTTGGTCAACACACATAGATTTATTGTGTCAAGGATAAATACTTAGATATGTTTTTGTTTTGAAAAAGCTCAGGCAAACAGTGTTGATGGAAGCGGCATTAACAGCTTACCATGGCTTTGTAGCGTCGAACCTCAGCTATGGTGTCATTACATGGGGGCACCCTCTTGATATTGATGGAATATTTAAGATGCAGAAGCGTTGTGTCAGGATCATAAGCAAAGCATGATATTTAAACAGCTGTAGACTCTGTTCAAGGCATGCATCATTTTGTCGTTACCTCTCGGTATGATCTCGGCAGGTATTGGAAATGTGTCGGAAAATAATAGGCTATTGAAACGAGATTTAGGGGGATGGTACTAAACTATTTTATTACAGATGAGGGAAGGTCGCCTACTATAACTATTACATCAGACTGTTACTTCCGGCAGACGGTGGCTCGCCAATTATTGGATGGACTCCCGAAATGTCAGTATAAATCGGGTGGAAGCAAGAGCGGCTTCAGTGACTCGGGGGACGTGTGTTCCGCTTTCTCCAAAATTACTCACAGCCTTATGTGACTCCTCTCTGGACGGCCAATAAAGGCAAACCAGAGTTGTGAGTCCTGTCGGTCTTCTTATGTGTCCACTCCGACCGACGAAGACACGACGAAGGGCCTGATCGACTCTCTGGAGCACTCAGAACCAGTAGTGTCGTGACTTGCATAACAGCTCGCCACAGCGGGGTTTATTTCTATTAAGTAGCATGATGATATATCTCATGTCCACATCCAGATCAAAAGCTAACCTATATGCCAACCGGCAGATTCATAAACTCAATTTTGCATTCATATATTAATATAGATTTCATAATGTAAATAACCCACTTGTTGTTTGCGGACAATGTTATTTATGACGTCGAATACAACTATGATTGCTCTCTCATGACCCTCTAAAATTAAATCACTTCGCTACACAGAGAATACACGACCTTATTCAAATATCTCGCATTTTATTGTTAGTACCAAATTTCATACGAAACATAACAGAACAAATTGGATCAAAGCGGCGACCCTTTTGCCTAATTTCGCTTTCAAAGACACTGAACCGAAACGTAATTTACCGAAATCAATATAAAACTAGCATGTTTAGTTCGCTTGCAGCCCAAACGTGTCCTAATTTTCGCGAAACGGAACGTTTTTACACAACAATAATAAATTTATCTCAAATCAAAGGAAATTCATCTTTGAGAAAACTAGTCTAAGATAAGACTGAGGTGCAAAATTACATTTGCAAACTCACGTTACAAAATTTAAACACAAAGTTGCTGTTGGTGAAGAAAATAAACTTTGTTGACTTGTAATATGGGTTAAGTTGAACGAAATCGGTGAAATTGCGAGACTTTTTGATGCTGGACCTAACATTGTGACTTCGCCAGTAGAATTCAGACTTTCGGTTGACGTGACTAGGTTGATAGTTGAGGTAGGCGGGAATGATTGGTAGGTATAGCCGATACGATAAGGACCTTTGGTTTCAATCATTGCCAGAATAAAACTCGGGGTATCTCTCGAGGATCTTTTAGAGAGGCGGCTGACCCAGAAAACGGTGGAGATTTTAAAGAGGTAGTTGTAAAAAAAGGTTTTCTAGGTCAGCATTTACTACTCGAATTTCGATGGTTCACGTTTGTGTGAATTAGGAATTTCTGAGGGCCTTAAATTTTTAAATTTCAAACTCGTGTGTGTTCTCAAAAATTTGTTACTGTTTTATAGTGAATGTAGTCTGCTGTATCCACTGCAAAAGGTAAAAAAATAGCATACTCCATCACGCCGCTAAACTGCAGATTGACGAAAACCAGTATTTGCAAGCCGCCCGAAGACCACACGTCGTTCGAAAAATATTTTTTGGACGTGCAGTTTTCCTCACAATAGTTAATGGATTCAGACGTTATTATCAAAAGTCAAATTTACATGCTTACATAACATGCACTACCGTTAGTAGGTTCGTAGATCGTTCTATCTCCACTGCTGCGGTCGTCCCCACGCCTGCCTTCCAAAACAAACCCATATCTTAGATCAAACTGCAGAATGCCTCACGATGTTTTCCTTCACCGCAGAGCAAGTAATAATTACAAATATGTACATAAATCAGAAAACATCTGTAATAAGACCCAAATATCAGCGTGAAATTGCCACTTCAAGTTACTTTCCTAAAATAATGGGTGGCCATTTGCAAATTTCGAAATATATTCTCGGCAATCCCCGCCGCGCAGTCACAGTCAGCTCAGCCTAAAGGTGCAGTTTCTCAGATTTCCGAGATACCCGCGGACGTTTGCCAACGTCTCACGTATGTTACATTGCTTTGCTACTCGCATGTGGTGGTTGTATGCACTGCTTTACTGCGTATATATTTATTTTAAATGCAAACAGCACAACCATTACACATAATGAAAATACAAAGAAATACAAAATAAAGACTTCAGTGGCATTCATGAAGTTTAGGAACCATACTGTACCTACTGATATTATACACACAATACAATAGAAATATTCTTTGATCTTTTTTTCCATTGGTATTAGGCCGGCTGCACACTAAGATTAAAGATTTGACAAAGATACAGATTTTGACATTGATTATGACATGTCGTAGAGAGAAAATGAAGAAAAGGTGCATTAACCGACTGGTGTATTGACCGATTCGAACCCCGGTTGTGTACCACAAATATGTACATGTTTGTAATTATCATACACATATACATCATACTCTCTTTCATTCAATGAAGAACGATTGACGAAAAAAGTGCATAAGGCGAGTGTGAATGAAAGTGGAAGGGGTAGACCTAGGCGGACGTTTCGAGACCAGGGACGTCTTGAAAAAAGGTCAGGTCAAGAGTAGCCTAAACCGAAGAGCATGTATGAAGGGAATAATGAAAGTGGACGAAGCGAAACAAGTATGTAAGGATCGTAGCAAGTGGAAAGAAGTGGTCTCTGCCTACCCCTACGGCATAGAGGCGTGATTATATGTATGTATGTGAATTTTGACATGAAGCGACTGCTATCAGATCATCTCTTAGGTTTTTTTTTTTAATAGACTTGCACCGCTGTCGCGGGCAAGGCTCTTTGTGTGCCATAATATTTACATTTTTAAAATTGTTACAATATAAATAAATATATTCATACATCATACTCTCTTTCGTTCATCATCTTTCAGCTTTATATCCTAAAATTCTAATTTTGCCCATTTAGAACGCCGGTGAAACGATTTTAGCTATTTCCAACTTCCCTTCCCATACTGCGTCAGTCCAGCCACGGGCGACAGCGAGCTTCACAGCTCCACCTAGCCACCGCGTATCTCTTAGGTCAGATCACACGTCTTTTGAAATATAATTTATTGGACGTGCTGGTTTCATCGCGGTGTTATCATTTACTCCGATGAGAAAGTGAAGTTACATAATTGTTACATACATCCGAAAACACGAATTAAGTGGTAAATAACCTCACCAGGATTCAAAGCTGGACCAGTTATAATACAAACAATTCGTACATTCTTTACTATATCAATATAAATTGAAAAAATAAATTTTAGAATAAATTAAATTGAATAAATAAATTATTTATTTATTTATTTCATATTACGCCACATGACCCAGTCACACACCTCACCAGCTTCTTTAACATTCATAGCTCTTCTCATGCATGCTTGCCGATTTCTAGGGCTCCAGACATTACGTCTGATAAAACACGACCAATTTAGTCATGGTAGATGAGTTTTGTCCTCGGCTTTTCTTATCGTAACACCTCTCTTTCAGACCAATTCCCTTGCATCATCATACCGACAGCGGTCAGAAAGCGTAACGCAACACATTTTTTGCAATGCTCGCATTTGTTCAGCTTTATTCTACTTTCATGCTCTTTCTTACATACCCAGCTTTCATTTCCATAAGTAAGCGTTGAGAATAGTACATAGTGACTTCTACACTATAAGTCTATATAATATATAAAGTGAAAAGTGCGACAGACATAGTCCTATTTAACTAAATATTAAGTAAAACGGTATCTAGATGCCTCTCATGTTTGCTGTGCCCATACTGGGCGTCACTTGTACTATATTGTTGTTATGTAACATCTTTGTAATAACCTGTGACCTGCAATAAAAATCTGAAATCTGAAATACACATCAACCTTACTCACCCACTGCAGGGATGCGAGTCTCCCTTCAACCGAAGGGGTTAAGAGCATACCCCACCACGCTGCTCAAATGCGGATTGGCGGAGGGCAGCGTTTTCAAGCCGCCCGATGGCCACTGACTTAACTTAACAACTGTCATCTATCGACAACAGCCGGGACCGACTTAACGTGCCCTCCGAAACACGGAGAAAATCGAGATAGATAAACCTATCCATAGATATGCTGCGGTTGATGTTGCTTAGCCTGTGTGTTCTGTTAGAATGACTTGCACAAGGATGCCATCGAGTTCTCTACATAGTGAATATGATCGACCAATATACCACGTTCCATTAGTAAAACTATCACCCAGGTACTGTAATTTGCCTTAATGTGTGCACACCTTATGTAACCCAGCCTGTTCCGGCTTCTGATTGTTGCTTTTAAATTTGTTAATTACTACATACGTTATCTTTACGTTAAACAATTCGAATATCGTTAACTTGCAAGCAAGTTTTTTTTAACAACCTCGGGAGGCATACAAGCAAGCTCGCCTGATTATGATGTATGTGGGTTTTGAGATTAGATAATTACAGATGTATTTTAAAGTATTGGGGGAGGGATATGATGTATGTGGGTAATTTTATATAGTTTGGCATGTTCACCTTCTTTGCCGGGTCAGTCTGTAGCCGACATTAAATAGAGTAACACGTAACAAGTAATTTCATTTATTATATGTATACCTACACTATACTGATGTAATGTGATTATCATAGCGTATAAACGCTCGCAACGCAAAAACAACCGCTGTTAATACAGCAACTGGTTACCTGACTCTCTCTCAGAGACAGAACACCATCAAAAACAACATTTTTTTATATGGCTGCGGCTTTCTATGAGGTACTGGTAATACCTTAGTCGGGCGGCTTCAGCCCTACCTCTCTTAAAAACACCGAGACAAACAGACATGTGCACATAAGTGTTTGTCTTGTGTGACGATTGAATCAAACGCGTCCATTGCTTATCCCTCATCTCCTCATAATGAAGACGTCTAAACTCTCCAAAGGCCCATTCGCACCGTAAAAAAGCCATGAGCGTTGGTGAAATGAAAAATATGAGATGTCGGTGTACATACGTGGGTCACGTGCCGAGTATAATGTCTAAATTGTACGAGAAGGTGATGTACGGGCGCCGGGCCCCGATTTTATTAGTTTCGTTCGGATCATTTGGCGATTTGGGCGATTGTAGGGGTTTTATTTTAGATTCCTCGTCTGGGTAACTGCCAGAAATTGGCTGGAACGATGACTGTAGCACTTTTAGGGTCATAAAGGCTAAATCGAGAACCCTATTGCTGCCATTCTGCTGCTTGCCTACGTTTGTGTCTAGCTACGAAATAACTTACAAATGAGGCCGTTTACAAACAGTTCTGTATGTTATATAGACAGGTAATGCATTAATTTGGCAATTTCGATACGCACACAAATCACAAATTAAAAAGCTATTAACGTACCTTATAAACGCTTGTATTACATTATACTCGCGCGGTGCCACCTCTATTTCCAACTATGTCCTTAGGAGCTAACTGGTGACCACACTCATAACAATTCTCTAGGGAGTTGTTATTTGGCTGCGGTTTTCTTTGAGGTGGAGGTTGATACCCAGATGGGCTACTTTAATGAGCCCTACCTCTCTTAATAACCTGACTATACCCGAGCCGATCTCGCAACTACATTCTGTATGGTCTTCTCCAAGCTTTTGTGCAATATGAAATACAGGGTATATGTCGCCAGTGTACTGTCAGACTGCGCCAGTGTACTGTGAGACTGCGCCAGTGTACTGTCAGACTGCGCCAGCGTACTGTCAGACTGCGCCAGTGTATTGTCAGACTGCGCCAGTGTATTGTCAGACTCCGCCAGTATACTGTCAGACTGCGCTCGTCTTCGTCATACTTATGGATGAAAGTTGAAAATCAGTGGTTGTTCCTTATTGGGAACTATACACTGATATTATCTTAGGTTTTCGCGATTGTTACACATTGCATTAAACAATTTTTAACGGAAGTACCTGTTGAACCTGACGTTTCGAATGCTTTGCAGCGTCCGTGGTCGCAGGAAGACTAAGGTGACATTTGTCTTACAAACAAAATAAACAAAACACGCGATACTTCCGTTTAAAAATTGTTTAATTCAACTATACACTTAGTTTTCGGCCCCTTTGTGCAGTGCGTCACACATGCGCCTTCATCACTACCGTTTTTTTTTTAATTACCTTCTTATTACCATTGGCGCGCTCGGTGGCTCAATCGTGAATGACGCGACTTTGACACCAACGCTTGTAGGTCCGTTTCCCATATAAGACAAACATTTGGGTGCATGAATATGTCTGTTTGTCTTGGTCTGGATGTTTTAAGAGAGGTATGGCGCAACAAAGCAGCCCGTCTGGGGTAGTACCTCCACCTCACAGAAAACCGCAGCCAAATAACAACTCTCTAGAAAGTTGTTGTGTTCCTGCGTATATGTGAGGTCACCAGTGAACTCCTAAAGAGTTGCTGTGTAAGCAGCAGAGGAGGCATCGCGCGAGTGATAATTCAAATATTACTAGCGTTAATAGGTTATGATAACTGCTTTACATCATGTGTGCCGTATGCTTGTAAGCCTTCCGACGTTGTATAAAAAAAAAATCATTTTCATCTAAAATCTCCTATCTATCCCACCTTTTGATATTTCATTTTGCCACGGTCCATTGTCTACATACATTTTTTTATAATTTGTTGTTTAGTTAACACTTGTGTTATTTTACTGAGATTCCTGAAAAGATGTACTGAATACTTATTGAAACACGTGTACTTTGTACCAACTTGGCGTTTTTTATGTATAAAAAAAAGATATACATACATAAAAAACGCCAAGTTGGTACAAAGTTCGTTTTTTATATAACACCAAAATTCATACAAGTATATTTGTCCACCTAATGCAAAGTGACCTATGATAGCTTGCAATACAAGAACTATTCAACGACATTGTCACTCCCGCTGTTAACGGAGCAACTCCTTAAACTTACAGGTAACCTCACTCACTCGCAGCTTCACATAACGCGAAAAATCTCCAAGGGGTTGTCAAGGGGGTGCCAGTCCGACTGCCTTAATGCGACCTACCTCTCTTTAATCAGAGCCTGTAAAGAAAAAGAGCATACGAAAGCCACGGGAGAAAAAGGAAACTCCTAAAAAAAATAACTACCACCTAAGGAAAAAAAACAAAAATAAAATACAAAAAAAAAAACCGCTGACCTGACGACATAAAAAAAATATAAGCACATATTCTAATGAAATCGCACTTGCGGAGTGAACAATAAATGAACAAACTAACAAACCCTGACAAACAAAAAAAGGCACGGGCCAAAGAGTGTGACTTTCATTAAAAAAAAAAAAATCAGAGCATTGTTTGCTAAATACCAGGAGAAGAATAGAGGCTACAATCACTGTAACAACATCATCACGAGAGTACAGCTAAACATTTTTTTTTAGGCAACTAGATTGGCAAACGAGCATTCGGCCCGCATCAGATGGTAAGCGGTCACCGCAGCTTACTGACGCTCGCAACACTACGGGGATGTTTCTCGCGCGCTGCCAATCTTGTGACCTAAGGTTGTTTCGTCATAGTACCCAGTAATTTCTCTGCCATATCTCACCGGAACACTTGGCGGTAGAAATGGGCGAGTTAGATGTACCAACGCTGACGACTTTTGTACAAAGTCTCCCTCTGGTACGTATATGGAATCCTCAAAACAACATTTAGGAGTCTCGAAGTAAAACAAAAGAATTTAATTTCATTAAAATTTATACGAAAAATATGGGTACTTACTACAAACGTTTTGCTATCCGGAAATATATGTACAAAGCTTATTGTGAACGATATAAGGCAGGAATTCGGCTCATTGTTTTGTTCAGTTCTATGCAAAAAAAAAATGTTGATTATAAATGGGTGTAGGTAAACAAAGGCGATTGAACGATGGTCCAATCTCGTTCAACGCAGACCTTCCTTTGTGAAATAAAAAGAGTATTGAAAAATTAAGCGATGCCATACACTTGCATGGAGACGGACATTTTTGGTTAATTGAAGTTAATGCGCTCAGGGAGAATAATGAGAGGGAATCTTTACGATATGCGTGTAAACTGACATAATCGTTGACGAGCTCGGTGGATCAGTCGTGAATGACTTTACACCAACGCTCGTGGCTTCGATTACCACACAAGGCAAACATTTGTGTACATGAACATGTCTGTTTGTCTTGGTTTGGATGTTTTAAGAGAGGTAGAACGCAAAGCAACGCGTCTGGGGAAGTACCTCCACCTTTGTGTTCATGCACACAAATGTTTATCCAGTGTGGGAATCGAACCCACGAGCGTTGGTGTCAAAGTAACGTAACAGTGCATTTCACCACAGCGCCACCGAGCTCGTCAAAGCTATTCACGAGTTAGTATCTCCGTTCCGAAAATTACGAGGACTGTGGACGATTCAAAGCTTAAATACAATTGACGAACTCGATGGTGAAGAGGTTACTAACGCTGCTTTGACATCAGGGCCCGTGAGTTCTATTACCAAACGGGACTAACGATTGTTTTAGCTAGACGGGGCGCATCAAAGTAGCCCGTCTGGCGAAATGCCTTTACCTCACAGAAAGCCACAGTTATGTCGGTTACCTTAGTTCTTCTGCGGATATCCTGATTTCCGAATCTATTACGTAGCGAAACTCCGAGCACAGCTCTTTCCATAGCACGCTGAGAGATCTTGAGCTTCCCCAAACGGCCCGCAGTGAAGGAACGTCTCAGTTCGTTCTCAATGTGTTGCCTGTGATGTTCACCACTGGCAACACACATTATTCGAAGCCTTTGCTCTTCAGACGTTGAGGTATTTTGGACGAGAATATGCGTCGAAGTTTCCCGAGCGCCCCCCTCCTTTACAAACAACTAGATCAAGACAAACCAAACAGACATGTTCATGCACACAGATATTGGTCATGCGTGGAAATCGAACGCACGAGCGTTGGTGTTACCATTGCGCCACCGACCTCATCAAATCCTAAATATTAGTATACTGTTATGTTTAATTTATAAATACCCAAGACAGTACGTAAACTGTGATATAATTGGCGTGGAGCTGCCAAATTACACTCGCCACGAAACATCACCCCATTATTCGACAACAAAAGAAACAGAAACATTAAAATAAAAAGCCGTCTCCATTTAAGCCGCTATCTGGCAGATAAATAATGAAAAACATCACTTATAAATTAAATGTGGGCCATTTGAATTCTTCTTAATGGCAATGGGAGTATACAGGGTGACGTTCAACTCGTTGGCGAGCGACGAACGAGAGTACCCATCTATACGAATATTTACCAACTTCTTGGGAAAAAATATCACCCTATAAGGACCGGAGTAAGTCAAATGTTTTGACAAGTACGGTGCGGCAGTGATTAGTAATGTTACTTAGCACCGATGGTCGTGGGTTCGATTCTCACACAGGACAAACAGTTGTGTGCATGAACATGTCTGTTTGTCTTGGTCTGTGTGAATTTTCGAGATGTAGGACGCATCAAAGCAGCCCATCAGGGGATGTACTCGTACCTCCAGTCACTCACAGAAAACAGCAGACAAATAACAACTCCTTCGAGGCTTGTTCTGTTCCTGCGTGTGATTAGGGTCAGCTTCTAATGAGTTGCTGTGTTAGCAGCAGAAGTCGCATCAATACAAGCATTCGTAGGCTACTGTAACTGCTTTACATTTACATATGCTTGTATACTTCCCAATGATAAAAAAAAAAAAAATATTTTTGTAATGTTTTTTAGCGTGTGACTTGTCCGTCTGTTTGTTAGTATATCAGTGTAGCATATACCAGCAACTACTAATACTATTGATATATCGATAGAATTAGTTTTGAATACTGTTTATTAGGGGGTTAAATATGGATTATGGGGTGGGGCGAAATTTGTGGCTGGTAGGTCAAAGTCCAATACAACCCAAAGGGTTATATGAAAAGACACAACATATTATTCTTTGACTCTTTTTGCGGGATGGCCACAAACCCAAATGTGCGACCTACCCACTGGTCCACCAATACAATGCAGTACGGTGTGGTTTTTATAGCTACATCGAGATGCAACAGTAACGATGTTTATTTCTCTCGCAGCGAATCCCTGGAACCCATTCCATAAATTGAGCGAATAGCTCTCTTCTGAATAACAAAATTCTCGTATAACTATTTATCCCACACATAGCAATGTATCGTATGACATACTCGCATAAGGGGGTCATTCTGAAAGTTTTGCGCTCTTGTCTGTTCATAACTGTTTGAATTTCGAATATTATATTTTTAACTTTTTATTTTTTTATAACGGACTTTTTATGACGTTACTTACATCAGATACACCATATGCTTGTATGCCTCCAGACGTTTGTATAAAAAAAAAAACTTTTCCAATAGGGTCCTCGAAGACCTTTATTTTAAGCTACTGATTGTAAAAATTTATAGTGAAATATTTATAATTATATAAAGTTTATTTCAATAAAATTAAAAACGCGTACACAAAAATGGTCATTTATGTTACGAGTATATCGAGTACAGAGAAGCCGTTATAAGGCTTTCGCCATCATCTTTACGCATGCTGATAAAGGCGAAGTTTTTTTTTTATACAACTTGATTGGCAAACATGTCACCGCAGCCTATTGACGCTCGCAACTACACGGGGATGTTATTTGCGCGCTGCCAATCTTGTGACCTAAGGATGTTTCGTCACAGTGCCCAGTAATTTCTCTGCCATATCTCACCCTTCAAACCGGAACACAGCTATATAAATATAGCTGCTTGGCGGTAGAAGTAGGTGAAACAGAGGTACCCACGCAGACGACTTTTGTGTAAAAGAGAGGTACGTTGCACAGGAGTAGCGGCAGGGTCGGGATGGTATAAGACCGTAGATCATTTTTGATCTCAGCAGGGCAGGTCTCCTTAAGGCTCACACTTGGCCGCGTCCGCTCCACGTGACAAGGCGTTCTTGCTCCGTGACCCTCTGAACGTGTAATTTCTCAAATGCCCGTCCGCGTAACTTTCAGCGTTCTTTAACGTCCATTACATTACAATAACATCTCAAGACTTGTGGGCCACGCGACAAGAAATAGCGGAAATTTTAATGTGATCTGCTAATCAAGTTGTTGGGAACTATCGGTTCTTTTGAAAATAATAATTTATACATGAAACAGAAAGCGTATTCGTAAGTTTGTTTGTCAGTCTATCACGATTTGTTCATACGTGTCATCGACAGGTTTGTTATCACTTATTTTTTATACAACGGAGGCATACATTACGGCCCACCTGACGTTACCGTAGCTTAGGAGGGTACTAGTGACTTCACTCACTCGCAGGAACACAACAACCCTCGAGGGAGTTGTTATTTAGCTGCGGTTTTCTGTGAGGTGGTGGTACTACCCCAGACAGGCTGTTTTGAGGGGCCCAACATCTCTTCTTCATTATCTATTTTAATAAATGATAATTCAGCACACTGGACCGTGGCGCATCCTCGTGTTCATTATATAGAGGATGAGTTCAGAACTTATATTTCGAATTAAGCTTTGAATGTGACAGAAGCACGATAAAGGTAGTATATACGAGTATCTTCTATGTGAATAATGCAGGCTATATTCTGAAGAGTTTCTCTCTATCCATGATGCGTGCCCCAACTGTGAGCCGCTCACAATAACAATCAACTGTCTCCACATTCACTGTCATTATATTTTGATTGTATTATTGTAGATACCTCTTCTTACTTCAATAAGACATTATTAAATATGTACTACCGATGTCCATTCCCGACAATATGTTCGAGACGCGCATCAAAATACTATATGTAAGAAGGGTTATTACAGAATCCATGAATGACTGACTGACAGAGGTGTCCGGATATGATTCATCACATGCATTAATATATCTTTAAATGTACTTGATATCACTATATGTACACTCACATATATTTATTGTAATATAAATTGATGAGTTGTAAAAAAGACCCATATTGGCAAGTTTCTTTTGGCATTTCTTCTTCGCCAATGGTCATTTTCGAAATGCTGGTAGATTAAAAAAGAGAGATAAAAATTATGAAAATTATGAAGCTACGTTATAAATTGACTTCAAGAAAATAATATAAACTGATTGAAAGACGTGTATAAGTGCCCGTGAAGGCCTAATGGCAAATAATTATATTTTATGTTTCCTTTGTCATTTTTGTATCATTAATGACTTACTAAGCTATATAAGAAGGCTAGTACTCAGAACGAATTATTTTGCTACAATTAAAGTGGTTGTTTTTAAAAGGTCAACGAATTAACATAAACTCAACTGCCAAAATACTAAAAATACTGTTTTTTAGGGTTCCGTATCATCATTGGAAAAACGGAACCCTTATAGAATCACTTTGTTATTCGTCTGTCTGTCCACTGATCTGTCTGTCTGTCAAGACTCTTTTTCTCAGGAACGGATCTAGATGAAATTAATACCAAATACTTAGATCTATAATCCCTTCGAGTAGTTCTAAGTCAACGCCATCAAAATATATTGCTGTTTATGTCTCGTTTATGCGCCTATTTTGATACACGGACGGGGATCAAAATCTATAGGATACTTCCCGTTGACCTACAATCATGAAATTTGGTAAGAAACATTGTCATATAGCACACAGGTAAGGGGAAAAAATCCGAAAAACGTAAATTTGTAGTTGGATCACAAAAAAAAATATACTTTTTATGCGATAATAATTTGCGAAAGTATGCGTAAAAAAATTACGGAACCCTCTAAGCGCGAGTCGGACTCGCAGTTGACGATTTTTTTGACGTCTTGACGTCTGTCACGGGGTAGTGAAAGCGTTTTTACCACTCATGGCGGTATAAAAAAATTGTACCTTTGTATATTAGGGAGATATAACAGCAGGTTAGCTAGCAAACTTAAGCCTTTTGTGATATGCTTGCCACACGTTGGGAAGCAAGCAAGGATACAATTCACGTTATGTAAAGCAGTTACCGTAGCTTATGAACGCTTCCAATACATGAAGTTTATCACTCTAGCATTGCTACCCCTGTTAATAACATAGGAACTCATTCACTCATCGGAACAAATCAACCATCTTTAGAGTTGTTATTTGGCTGCGGTTTTCTGTGAGGTTGAATTACTTTCCCTGCCAGCTTTATTGCACCATATCTCATGAATAGTTCATCAAAATGTTTGGCCTTGAAATTCCAAACAATTTGATGTACTATTCAGTATTTTAGATAGACAGCGAGTACGTCGGCCCGCTGCCGCCTGTGCCCGGGGCCGCCGCCGTCGGCCATTTTGAATGTATACTCAGGCAGTGTGTGAGTGACGTCCTTTATAAATATCCTCTGTAAACGGACCAGAGTGTTACACTTGAAGCGAGCGCCATCGCCTCGCCGTAATGTGCTGAAGCTTAGCTGAATTTGAACCAAGTCTTGAATAATCAGAAGCTATCGCCTTACACACTCCTGAAACTTGATTAATCTGAAAATTTTAATAGTTTTTTGAAGTGAAAACTTCTTTAGCGGCGTTGTGCACTTTTTGGGATGAGTAAAAATGCTAAACTCGCGTCAGGGTCACGTGACCCTGACCGTAAGATTTTGGTGAGAATTAGAACTTAAGTTCGCTGCAGCGCTAAAACATTAGTTACCTCTAATTAAACAATTAAAACATGAAGCGCTAGATCATTCATAGGGCATTATTTTCTCGCGACCAAAATGTTTACACGCCATGAAATTGTTGGCGTTTACGAGTTTCGTTCAATATAGTTTATCAACATCGCTGTTTGGTTTAAGCGGCACGGTGTGTTTGAGTTTTAGAGATTGGCGATGATGATGCTGGTAATGATGATGGTGAAAGAGTCGTTGAAATTATGGTTGAAAGTTGATTTTTCTGATAGATAAACTTAGTAAAGTAATTGTAATAGTTCTGAAGTGATAATTTTTTAATGTAATATAAATTGTCATGTTTGTGTACGATAGCGTAATAAATGAATATTATATTTTACCACATACATGATAGTACTTTTATACTGATAAATTCCAAAAAATTCAAAAATGCACAACGTTAATGTTTTATAAAAGAGGTCTCACAGGAAACCACAGTCTATTAGACTGTGGTTTCCTGTGAGCAACACAACTACCTGGAAGGTTGTTGTGTTGCTGCGAGTGACCTGCTGCTAACATAGCAATTCTTCAAGAGCTCTCCTTGCAAAACTCAACATCCCTCTAGAAGGGTGTCATTTGACCGTGGTTTTATGTCAGGTCGCATCTTGCTGCTATCACAGCAACTACTTAGGAGCTTACTGGTGACCTGTACTCACATTCAGGAACACAATAATCCTCCAGGGAGTCGTTATTTGACTGCAGTTTTCTGTGACGTGGAGTACTTTCTCAGACAGGCTGCTTTGATGCGCCCTACCTCTCTCTTAAAGCGTAGTGGAGTACGTTCTAAGCCCCCTCTGTTGAACACATCACAGTCACGAATATTAATTCCCTAATTAAGTGGCCGTAGCCTAGCCGCTGTACGCTACCGTCGCTATGGGTCCCGAACAACTCATAGCCAGCGAGTTGTTGGCGTTTATACAACACGCCATCTGTTCGTCCACCATCGATACTATGAACGAAGTCAGCATCATACGCATCCGTAAATTTACCTTCGGCGAAGATGAGATTTATAGTCGTATAACGACATTGTGCTTTAAGATCCGTATCCATGCAGTGGTTTGGGCGTGGGCAAGGCGCTTTTGCAACAATACAATGTTGTATAACACAATCATTACATCATATACATACGAGTACATAACCACATTCATACATCATAGTCTCCTTCCGCAATTAAACATTTAAACTTTTTCTGATTTTGCCCATTTTAACATCAAAACCAGGTTTGTTGGAAAAAAGTAAAAAGAGAATTAAATAAGATACAATAAGATTATATTTCAAAAACTGTAAGACGTATCTAAGTGCCCGCGAGGGCCCAATGGCAAATAAAGATTTTTTATCTTTTTTATCTTTAGAACGCCGGTGAAACGATTATATCTACTTTCAAACTTCCCTCCCCATACTGCGTCAGTCCATCCACGGGCGACAGCAAGCTTCACAGCTCCACCTAGCCACCGCGATCCCATCGGCTATACAGGGTATAGCCGAGGAGTACAGCATTAGTCCTAGGTTGAGCTGCTCTGCTTATTGCGATTTATGAGAGCCATGGCTAGGCTGACGCAGTATTTTAAAATTTTTGTTCTACTTTTCCCCACAACAATTTCTGAGACTGTGTTTTCGGTGACCCGCGTTTCCAACTCCTGCTCTAAATCATACCTCTGTTTGGAGCCATGCAGTGGGTTGAGTAAGGGTTGGTGTATCAGCGTAGTCGCTGGTACTACTTATGTGTTGTGAGATAGTATTTAAAAAAAACTGTCAAGAAAGGTCTCTTACAATTAGGGGCCAGTTTATGAGTACTATGATCAACCAAAGACTAAGGAGAATACTGCAAGTTTCAACATGACCGATGGAAAACCGCATTTTAAAGTGCATTGCTTCAATGTACATTGTTACGTTTCCTTCATCGCTTACAACAGGATTGCGTGATATCTGCTAGATATTTGAAGTTATACTTCTTTAGGCGCGTTATCAAAAAATGATGAGAGTGAAATTTTAAGATGCGTGCGCATCACTGTAACAAAAAAGTAACAGGTTGAAGCTGCTGTGTATAGGTATGTTTCACGATATTACCGGTAGATATCGCTATAGTTAAAAATGTAAAAAACATTTGTACTTGACATTTGACTTGTATGTAATACATTCCATAAACATCGCCGCTACTACTTGAACGACGTTTTTAGGGTTCCGTACCCAAAGTGTAAAACGGATCCCTATTACTGAGACTCCGCTGACCGTCCGTCCATCCGTCCGTCCGTCCGTCTGTCACCAGGCTGTATCTCTTGAACCGTGATAGTTAGACAGTTAAAATTTTCTCAGCTGATGTTATCTGTTGCCGCTATAACAACAAATACTAAAAAAATAGATTAAACTAAATACATACAATAAACGTGATTTTATTGCTCATTTTTGCTCGATATTGATAACAGCAACAGGTAGAGCTTGAAATATTCACAAAGTATTTAGTTATATATTCACTTTAAGAATAAATAATTAAATTATAATAAAACAAATATTTAAGGGGGGTTCCCATACAATAAACGTGTTTTTTTTGCCGTTTTTATAGATAATGGTACGGAACCCTTCGTGCGCGAGTTCGACTCGCACTTGGCCGATTTTTTAATTTTACTCCAACCCTTCTTATAACCCTTCTTATAATCTTATAACCCTTCTTATAAATAAAAATAATATTATTTATTATAATAAATACTAAATATTATTAAATTATTAATGTTAAATATTTATTTCATAATGCTAAGGAAGTATAACTTCTCACGCGCGTACATAAGTGCACGCACCCATTTTTTTTTTACTCAGCGGCTAGTAGGTACCTATAGTTGAGGTTGTCTTTCGCTCTGCCATTACCTAATCCTCGATTCCCATTACATTACCATTCTTAGTCACAGTCAGTTGACTCCATACGTTTCTTAGCAAAAACTGTTTCACAGCCAGGTGAGCCGGTCAACGAACTGCACCAAAGGTTAGAGAGTGGAAAACAATGGGCTCTACATTCCCACGGGGTATAACAAACAGTCACACATAATCGAATAACACGCGATTTCCATCGCTAGACTCATCGCGATAAAATCTATTTTCTTTTACGCGAGAGTTTTGAATCTGTTGCAATTGATTTTATACTGTGTTACGTAGATGGTGAAGTTGATTTTTGGTTGTCGATAGTGTTAAGAACAGCAAAACCTGGAGAAGTATTTCCCATACAAACTACATTGATAAGTGGGGGCTTCGATGTATATTTGATGGGAAGTATGTTTTTGTCTTGAAATATCTCACAGCCTCTATTGAAACAGCAGTAATTATGTAACGTACCGGGTATTAGACTTTACGGGGTTCGGTGCTCGGAGGGTGAATCGGGAACCTTATTTCTGTCTGTCGGTGTGTTACCTGTGCGAAGCTCATAAACGGAATACATTTCAAATCGTCGGACGTTTCAATTGAGGACAAAAAAATGCATTTTTTATTTTTTCTCAATTAAGGAAATGATTGAAATTAAACTATTTTTAACGGAAGTATCGCGTGTTTTATTTATTTTGTTGAAACCTGACGTTTCGAACGCTTTGCAGCGTCTTGTCTTTCCTGCGACCACGGACGCTGCAAAGCGTTCGAAACGTCAGGTTTCAACAAAATAAATAAAACACGCGATACTTCCGTTAAAAATAGTTTAATTTCAATGTGTAACAATCGCGAAAACCTAAGACAATACTAAGGAAATGATTTTAAGAATTGTGACAAACTTGCTCACTGGCGGAACTCAGTGGTGGAATGGTTAGTAATGGTACTTTGACATACAAGGGTTGGATTTCTATACAGGACATACATTTTTGTACATGAATATGTCTGTTTGTGTTAGCTTGAGTGTTTTTAAAAGAGGTAGGGCGCGTCAAAGTAGCCCATTTAGGAAAGTACCTCCTTCTCACAGAAAGCTATTAAGGAGTTGCTCTGATTGCAGCAGAAGTGGCATCGCGCGTGCGAGACTTAATGTATTATTGCAAGAGTTAATGGGCTACGGTAACCTCTTTACACCGTTGTATAAGACAATCATCATCGTGTGAGTGACGCCTTCAGTAAGTTCCTTAGGACCTGCTGTATTAACAGCAGAGCTGGCATCGCGCGAGTTATACTTAATGTATTACAAACGTTTATAGGCTACGATAACCGCTTTACATCGGGTGGGTCGAATGCTTGTATACCTCCCGACGTTGTATAAAAAAATGTGTGCGTCTCGGGACGCCCGACAGAAGTGACAACTTAAACTAATCCGCTGCCGTATGCGTGAGAGAAATGGAAGCCAGACAGACTGGCACCGTAACGCGTTACGTAACGAAGCGGTTTACCCTCCCATAAGAAGTTATCACTTCAAAACTCCTTATTGGCAGAGCTGCGATAGCCACCGGAGCCACATTACCCTCAAAATTGCCGTTTGGGGTAGACTGATGTCATCCAGCTAGCGTTTAGACGCTAATAGTGAGAAACTCCAAAATCGACACACTATTAGCTAACATATTGTAGTTTTGTATCCTTTAATTTGAAATTTAAATGTTCGTTGGTGAGGAAGAACGGTCCAAAATCGTTCCAATTAGAAAAAAAAACATATGAGAAAACGTATGGCCGGCCACTCTGCAGTGCAGAGTCTGCACTGCACTCCCATCAACAGAAAAAGTAACAGTACTCGTCGCTAGATGTCGTACAGGGTTCCATATATTTTTAAAAAATTAAAAATAAAATATTTAAATATTTTTTAAATTTAAAAAATATCAGCTCTGCCTACACAGCTTGCTGTTATTTACTAGTATATCTATACATATAAATAAAATTGAAGTGTCTGTATGTGATTTCGAAAGCCTTTCAAGCCTTTATCTTAAGCTCATAATATCATTTTCACGTTACCAAAGCCTAAATAGGCATTTTTAACTTTTTGTCTGTCTGTCTGTTTGTTTGTCCGGGTTAATCTTCGAAATGGCTGAAACGATTTTAACGAGATTTTCACTGGTAGGTAGAGGACTGTTCAGAGCAGAATATAGGGTACTTTTTATCCCGTAAATATTTAGGGTTCCTGCGTAAAAAATGAAAATTGTTAAAATTAGAGGGAAATATCTTCCCCTTAATTGGCGGCGGAAGCACATAAAGGTTAGATCAAATCGCATTTAAATTTGACTTTCGCAAAATAAAATCTGAAATTTTGTTAATCAAAATAACATCTCCCTAGGGGGTTGTTGTGTGCCTGCGTGTGAGTGAGGTCACCAGTAAACTCCTAAGGAGTTGCTGTGTTAGCAGCAGAGGTGGCATTGCGCGAGTTATACCTAATATATTGCAAGTGTTTATAGGCTACAGTAACCGCTTTACATCAGGTGGGCCGTATGCTTGTATGACATATCGTTTCGTGTATGAAGTTTCGTGCGCAAATTTGTACAAAAAGAAAGATCCATTGGGCCGATTGTATTTTTCTCCGTTTCATATCAGGTTAGATCCAGAGTAGACTTAAGTTTAGTCACCTGTCACAATACTACAGACAGCCGACGATTTCCCTCCCTTAAACTTGGCAATTATTTTACTACACGTAGTCTGGTTGATTTCTGGTTTATTGTCAAGTCCTAAGCTATTCATCAAAGAGTTCAAACCTTCCGTAGCTTCTAATGCACACGTAAAATCTTTTCTACTTATCTCATCCCAATACGGTAGGAATTTGCTGACATATATATTTTTTATCAGTTTCAATTAATTGACCGGTATAATTCGGTGTCCGCTTCGGTCATGAATTCATTGAATCATGCATACACAGAGCTAGGAGATGTGGTTTTATCATCAATTTATCTAGCAAATTTTAACTTGCTTGCATTTAAACTGTAAAATTTCTCCAGTTAACTTCATTGTAATTCCGACGAACAATTTTCAGAACGATGCCACGTGAAAACAAATCTCGTAAATTTAAAAGTAACTTACGAAAGAATACTATTTTTACGTTTCATGAATGGTTTTCTATTTCTTTTATTATAAGTAGTTAGTCCCAGAAACTTCGTTTAAATCCTACGTACTAGTGTCCGCTAAGCTTCAATTTAACATTAGGCGGGCTGTGTGCTTAATTAAACATATCGTGGTATTAAAAAATCAGGCCGAATGAAGAAGAATGATGTAGTATTGTCTTAGGTTTTCGAGATTGTCACACATTGAATTAAACAATTTTTAACGAAAGTATCGCGTGTTTTATTTATTTTGTTGAACCTGACGTTTCGAATGCTTTGCAGCGTTCGTGGTCACAGGAAGACTAAGGTGACATTTGTGTGTCATAATCCTAATACTTCAAATGAATCATTATTGTATACATAAATAAATAAATAATAAATATTGTCGGACAAATTACACAGCGCCATCTAGCCCCAAAGTAAGCGAAGCTTGTGTTATGGGTACTAGACAACTGATAAACATACGTAAATACTTTTTTTTTTTTTGTAAATACATACTTATTATACATAGAAAATACCCAGACCAAGACAAACAGACATGTTCATGCACACAAATGTTTGTATTGTGTGGGAATCGAACCCACGAGCGTTGGTGTCAAAGTAGCGTAACAACGCGTTTCACCACTGCGCCACCGAGCTCGTCAATACAAACATAAAAAAATACAATGCGAAGGCAGAAGGATGTAGGAGCCGCGGAAGACCAGGAATCACCTGTCACGATCAAATTACTCGTGTTTTATTAGAAGGTGATATCAGGAGTATTGTCTTAGGTTTTCGCGATTGTTATATATTGAATAAGTGGTACTGGTACCACCTGCTTGGGATCCATTTCTAAAAATAATCAAGTACAAACCCAGAGATCTACTGCATAAATGCTCGGACACCGTGAGCGATTTTTGTGTGAATCGGAACGTATATAATTAATCCATCCATGTCGGTAGATGTAATAATTGAATATCCAATGCAAGACAAATGTCACCTTAGTCTTCCTGCGACCACGGACGCTGCAAAGCATCCGAAACGTCAGGTTCAACAAAATAAATAAAACACGCGATACTTCCGTTAAAAATTGTTTAATTCAAGAATGATGTGATGAAGCGTACATGATTGTAATGCCGTATCGAAGAGACGCGCGCACCGACAATGGCGAGTCAGTGCGCGGCGGGAGCCTCATGTCGCAAATTAAGTAAAGTGATTTGCTCGAGCTAAGAGCTTTTATGAATAACGCTCATTTACCGTGAGCTAGGTGTACTGCAGTGCGAGCTACGAGAGGTAGAGATTTTGCTCAATTATTTTGCTTTCATTAATTTCTATGAAATGTTATACTGCACGCCGGTAGTATCAGCTGAGAAAACTTCAAAGAACACACAAATGGATTTCACTACACAATTATTTAAGAGAGGTACGGCGCACCAAAGTATAAGGGCTTCTTATATCTGGGTCTGGAAAAGTGCATCCACCTCACAGAAAACCGCAGTCAAATAACTCACTAAAAGGTTGTTGAGTCCCTGCGTGTGAGCGAGGTCACCTGTAAGCTCCTAAGGAGTTGCAGTGTTAGCAGCAGACGTGGCATCACCCGAGTGATACTTAATATGTATTGCAATCGTTTATAGGCTACGGTAACCGCTTTATATCAGGTGGGCCGAATGCTTGTATGCCTCCGGACGTTGTATAAAAAAAAATCTAAACGTAGTTCGAAGCCGCAATGGTTGCGTACGGTGCTGTTACAGATAATTTTTCTTCCGAGAACACTCAAGTTGTGGAATGAACTTCCAGCCGAGGTTTTCTCAAGGTCCTACAGTATGGGGTTCTTCAAGAACGCGTGAAGAGGTTTTTGGAGGGTCGACGACGCAATAGTGACAACCCTGGTATTGCAAATGTCCATAGGCTACGGTGACTGCTTACCATCAGGCAAATCGTACGTTTGGTTGCCCATTAGTGGTATAAAAAAGGATACCCGCGTACATATTGATGATCCATATACATATCATTTTCCAGTCGCATTCCGCGTTTAACACGGAACTTAGAGGACAATGCTTTTTGAGCTGTGCATGAACATATCTGCTTGTCATGGTATGGGTGTTAGATAAGGGCTGATGGAAAAATGATGAATGTTTCTGGATTAATTTACCGCTTTAAGTTTATGACATGAAGTCGCAGGGGAATGGTAGCAGCAGATATTACGATTCAGTAAAAACCCATCGATTTTGTATTGAGAGACATTTGGAAACAAAATGGGCCATCAGCTACTGTGGAGAAGGACTTTTTTTATTATTCAATGATTAATTTTATTATACATGTATGTATTGTGGAGTAGAGAAAATCGAATGCCACATGACTCGACCTTACACACCTAACTCGCATCTTTAACATTTGTAACTGTTAGGCTCGCGGATTCATAGGACCTTTGAAACACCTTGTACATTTTATTTATGACCGGTAAAGTACCTTTCAAACAATTTGGCTGGCAAGCATTGGCCTTTTTAGATCACATTCCAGCTATAGCAAAGTAGTGTCAGACGTTAGAAAGCGAGTAGTATTTCCGAAGGTAGACAAATGCGCAGACATATAATCAAAGGCTAAACTTATAACATCCCCCCTTTCAAAGAGGAGGGTCAATGTTCATAGAGCATTTTTTATACAATATTGGGGGCTATATAAGCATGGGGCCTACCTGATGTATAGCGGTTACCGTAGCCTATGAACATATTAAGTATCGTTCGCATGATATCACCTCTGCCTCTAACAAAGTTATTCCTTAGGAGCTTACTGCTGACCTTACTCACCTGCAGCAGAGAATGCGCAAGCTTGCATTGCCAGAGGAACACCTGGCTCGTCAATTATATAACATTTTTTTTTTTAATTTATCGGACATTGACTTTGTTCCTTAAGAGATAGGAACGGTGTTCCTAAACATTCCCATTTCACCTTTTTTATGCTGAATCCGAATCTGTAGTCAAAATTCGAATATTCGAAAAAAAAGCGACAGACAAACGTACAGACAAACGCACAGATAAACATATAGATTTCATATAGGAACGGTGTTCCTGAAAAAACGAGTGAGGTATGATCGCATTTTATGCGCTCGGTTCTCTCTGCCTAAGCAGCAAGGGACCTGGCGTGAAGATATACATACATCTTCACGCCAAGCTACTACAGGTTACATTTTACATTCTTCATGAGCAGATTTTGTTATTTGAACTAAATTTGTGTTATGTAATAATAACTTATGTAATAAAAGCTTTTAAATAAATTGAACTAAGTTAGACTCCATTTATGCGCTTTTTTATTATATTAAATTTGTGTAAACAAGCCGCCTCCATATAAAGCTATCCCATCCCTTAAAGCAGCGCCGTCCCATCGCTCGTTAGGCCCCATTGTGGACGCTTACCTCGTTATATCCATTCTTTTAGCTTTAAACAAACAACCAATGATTTAAGATTGGATTTGGGAATAAAGGATTTAGCTGGCGGCCGGGAGTTAAAATATTGTTTGGGTAAATACGAATGAGAAATTGGTTATAGCAAGCGGGGTTCATAAATTGATTGTAAATTTTTATTTTTGATTATTTCTGTATGTTTGTATGTTCAATTGTATTGTTGTATGTTTATAAGCAGAGTTAGAATGTGATAATTAGAACTAGAATGAATTGTACGTGGGGCACCCTATTTTTTTATACCACTGAGGTGGCAAACAAGCGTACAGCCTGCCTGATGGTAAGCAGTTACCGTAGCCTGTGGGCGTTTGCAACACCAGGGGTGCCACTCTTGCGTTGCCGACCCTGTAAGAACCTCTTCACGCCTTTCTTGAAGAACCCCATACTGTAGTCCCTTGGGAAAACCTCGGCCTTCTAATTAGAGTTCATTCAAATTACGAAGCATGTGTGCATATTCATATTCACACCACCGTCCTTACACACCTCGTTAACTTCTTTAACATTCATAGATCTTTATAGGTTCTCGGTTTTTAGGACAGCTGCTAAATCACGACTGTAACGCATTACTGTACTCAATCGCCCTACGGTACACTTCATGCGGAGAACTTTGTGTTGAGCCCTTCTTTATTGGCTCATGAAGGACTCCTTTGGACTTCCTACTCTTCAGGAACCAGGTGCGTGTTATATGCCTGAACGCTATTATCACTAGAATTACCAGTTGGATTTGAAAAAATATTTTTCCATGCAATAGTCTAATTCTTGACAATGGTTACAGGCGTTTCAACACTTAGAAATATATTAAAATGTAAGACGATTACATAGCCACATATAGATGTGTCAGTAGGCAATGGCAATAAAAGATATTATGAAGTATTAAAATTGTCTAGTGGGCAATAATATTGCGGTTGCTAGGGATGTAATGGTTGGTGTAGGGAGTTGCCATGGGATGAAGTTATTGGAGTCGAGTGTAATATGTCATAAAAGTTGTATTATAGTCCCGAACGAAAGTACACTTGGTGTTTATGGTAGTAGAAGTGGTTGGTTTTTTGAAGTTATACTTCTTTAGGAGCTTTATGAAAAAATGATGAGAGTGGAATTCTAAGATGCGCGCGCATCACTGTAACACAAAAGTAACAGGTTGAGGCTGCTAAATGTTTCACGATATTACCGGCAGATGCCGCTATAGTTAAAAATGTATAACATTTGTACTTGACATTTGACTTGTATGTAATACATTCCATAAACATCGCCGCTACTATATGAAAGACGAGCTCGGTGGCGCAGTGGTGAAACGCGTTGTTACGCTACTTTGACACCAACGCTCGTGGGTTCGATTCCCACACAGTACAAACATTTGTGTGCATGAACATGTCTGTTTGTCTTGGTCTGGGTATTTTCTATGTATAATAAGTATGTATTTACAAAAAAAAATGTATTTACGTATGTTTATCAGTTGTCTAGTACCCATAACACAAGCTTCGCTTACTTTGGGGCTAGATGGCGCTGTGTAATTTGTCCGACAATATTTATTATTTATTTATTTATTTAATTTTACTCCAATAATCCTTCTTATAAATTAAAATATTATTATTTAATATAATGAATACTAAATATTATTAAATTATTAATTTGAAATATTTATTTAATGATACCAAGGAAGTATAACTTCTCACGCGCGTACGTAAGTATACGCACCCATTTTTTTAACAACGCCAGGAGGCATATAAGTATACAGTCCACGTGATGTACCGTAAAATTATGAACGCTTGTGATGCATTCAGTATCACTCGCGCGATGGCACCTCTCCTGCTAACATAGTGACTCCTTAGAAGCTTACTAGTGACTTCACTCACACGCTTATTGCGTGCACAACCAGGGGGGTTTGTTTGTTTGTAATATCTTTAATGTACAATAAGAAATACACAATAACAATAAATACAAAAAGAGACAATGGTACATAGGCGGACTTATCCCATAAGGGATCTCTACCAGCCAATATTATTATTAGGGTATTTGGCCGCGGTTTACTGTGAGGTGGAGGTATTCCGCAGACTTCAATCTAACGTATGGAACTGAGAGCTAGTTATGGCAGAGAGCATGAAAGTAGAATAGATGAGAGCGAAATGCAAGTATAGCACGGGACAAAACCAAAATTCTATCTATATATAACTTAACGCCAAATTCCTTGCGGCATGCGGCATCCTTGGTAGGCAGGGAGAACCGAGCGCCACATGACTGGGTCCTTACACACTCGCTTTTTAACTTTCATAGCTCATTTTAATGCACGTCCGTCGATTTCTAGGAGCCCTGATATTATGTACTGATAAAACACGATCAATTTGATCATGGTAGGTAAGTCTTGGCCTTCCTCGGCTCCCACATCCTTCCACTTTTAGCGTTGTATATCTGTTTCGCAATTCTTTCTTACCGCATACTTTCCACGTGTCCGAACAAAAAATACATTCAGACTATCTCAATGACAGAACATGAGACACGTGCGCTACGTATAAGTTAGACATAAAGTATTTTAGTTTGACAGATACTATCACAGCAATAGCTCCTTTTATACCCTGGATAGTAGAGATTGTTCTCGTATGTTGTTGTACAGCGCTCGATTACAGCGGCGGTCGGTGGCACACGGTCGGCTAATCGTGGTTTAACCGAGACACATGGGAGCGTCTTCGTAATACAAACGGCGTCGTTAAGCTGATCTTTATAAATGTTTTGATACTGCTGAATTGTTATTGGTTTGGGAAGATACACAGTCAAATGTATACTTTCAACAATTTATTTGACGGCGGTTTTATTAGGTGTCAGGCTATATTGGCACCGGCGTATGGAGCCAAAGCCAAGGTCAATCTCGAAGTCAATTCAGTTTGGAACTAAGCTCTATAGCCACTACAGTAGATCCAGACAGGCCGAATCTTGGTAGCTTGACAGGTAGATGAGTGGTTTTTGATAGTTGCCGGAATACATGCACCGAATTAAATAGGGATCGGATTACATCGCCCTGACTGTTTTCGATTATAAGTTCGGAAATTATTCCTTGTCGATGTCTGGTGTATTAATCCAACTACAAGCTGTTAAATCTATGCGGCAATAATGGCCACTAATAAAGTAAAATACAATCACTTTTCTCACCTCTAAGAAAGAAGTTATTTTTGTTCAGAAAGTTTGAATCGTCAATCAATGTTTTTAACGTCGATTAAACCGAAAGTTAAGTAAGCATACTATGGTATTACTGTAATCACTGACAGAGAGTTAATTATTCCAAGTTAATTGGTTCGCGTGAACTATTGATTGCTCGACTTTTGTTTTATCATTAATTTGTCATTTACACGTAACGCTATTTAGGGCTTCTATAAGTCATATAGAAATTTAGATCGTGAATGGAGTTTTGACGAGCTCGGTGGCTCAGTCGTAAATGATGCGACTTTGACACCAACGCTCGTAGATTCGATTCCCACACAAGGCAAACATTTGTGTGCATGAACATGTCTCTTAGTCTTGGTCTGGATGTTTTAAGAGAGGTAGGGCGCGTCAAAGTAACCCGTCTGGGGAAGTACCTCCACCTTACAGAAAACCGTAGCCAAATAACAACTCCCTAGAGGGTTGTTGTGTTCCTGCGTGTGAGTGAGGTCACTAGTAAGCTCCGAAGGAGTTACTGTGTAAGCTACAGAGGAGGCATAGCGCGATTGATAATTAATATATCGCAATCGTTAATAGACTACGGTACCCGCTTTACATCAGGTGGGCCGTATGCTTGTATGCCTCCCGACGTAGTATAAAAAAAAGAGTAAAGTTTTTTCTAAACCTAGCCTACCGCCACGGTGCAATTGGTCGTGGTTTATAAGGAAATGTCAGGAACAATAGGGTTGAGTCAGCTTCAAAAGAGCCATGAATGTTAAAGATTCTCCTTCGCAAGCGATCTGGTTTGAAGATATAGATATGTAGAGAGATAGCTTACTTAACAGTAGTGTGAATGAAATAAACAGACTTTTGTTTGAAATTAAGCTTATATTGTTAATGTTCATAAGTCGCGATGCGTCTCGCCGGAATTCTGCATAACAACCAGTAGCAGATGAGGTTTCGTAAATTATACGAGCTTACGAGCGAAGCCGGGGCGGGTCACTAGTATATGTTAAAATGAAGATTTGATTAATCTGAGTACATACATACAACATGTATAGGCACACACGCATAGTTGTGCAGCAAATACATACGCACATACAATATGGTAACTGTATGATGTTACATGTCTAACAATTCAAACCATGAAGATTTACAGCACTGCTATGGGGGCTCTTTTGCGGGGGACGAAGAGTGATTTTTTTTGTACAACAGCAGAAGGTATACAAGCACACATCCCACCTGATGTAAAGCGGTTACCGTAGCCTATAACCGCTTGTAATACATGAAGTATCACTATACGTACAGCAACTCCTAAGGAGGTTACTGGAGACCTCGCTCACACGCAGGAACACAACAACCCTCGAGGGAGTTGTTATGTGACTGCGGTTTTCTGTGAGGTGGAGGTACTTCACCAGACGGGTTACTTTTATGCGCCCTCCCCCTCGTAAAAAAAACACTGATGTTTTATTATTGTAAATGGTATTCTCATATAACAATTTGTTTTTCAGGTAATATACGTTACATGGTAATGCTTCATTGCGGTGGTAAGTCTGTGGATTTGTTTCGGGTGGCGAACAAGGATTCAGACTGATGATTGACAGTACAATATACACGTACTTGCATACTAAAAGTATCATCCATTTGGTGTCATCGCACTGCTATTAATGCACTCATACAAGAGCTTTTGCTTGCAAGCAAAAACTTTTCATCTTTTTTTTATATACCATTAAGTTGACAAGCAAGCACAAGGTCTGCCTGATGGCATGATTCTTATTTAGCTACAGTTATTTCCGTGAAAAATTGCACCTAATATTAGTATCTGAAGAAGGAAAGATGAGTTACCTCCCCCTCCCCCTCAATTGCCATATACCTACTACTACTATAATGTTCACGCCAAGTCCCTCGTGCGGTTGACAGAGAGAACCGAGCGCCACACGACTCTGTGCTTACACACGACACTTTCTTCTTTAACATTCATAGCTCTTTCTAAGCAAACCGTTTGCCTGATAAATAGGTAGTATTCAGTTAAATTGTGTGGAAATGATGGCGATTCTCTCACCTGCGCTCTCTCCCTCCCTTTGGGACCTGAAATAATTATACTGAGTGAAATGCGAGTACGTCTGGCTACTTCCGGTAGCAATTAGGGAAGTGCTTATGTAAATCATATTTTATCTAATTATGTACATAAATATACCAGTAGTTAATTTTATATAGTTTTGTTTTTAATTAAAAGAGGTAGGGCACATCAAAGCAGCCCGTCTGGGGAAGTACCTCACAAAAACCACTGCCAAATAAGAGAGAATGTGTTGCAAGCGTTTATAGGCCACGGTAACCGTTTCACGTCAGGTGGGCCGTATGCTTATATGCCTCCCGAAGTTGTATAGAAAAAATAGTATTGAATTAATTTATTCAACTATAATAAAGATATACATTTGAAAATTGTTGAAAAAAAAAATTCATGGGACATCGTCGCTTTAGATACTGAAGTCGATTTCAGTGAAGTCGGTATTTTAAAGGGTTCATGTTTTAGAATTTAGGTATACATTTTCAACATATCTTCGTCGAAACTTTATCAATGTCACATAATATAATAATACCTTTTAATTTGATTTAATCATAATCATAACAAAATACTCGCCAAGTGTGAGTCTAAACTTGGACACGAAGAATTCCGCACTATTGTCAGAAAACGTCGAAGAAAACATGTTTCTTGTATGAAGAGCTACTTTCGTTATTATCTTGTATTCATTTTTATTATTTGCTGACATTGCGGCCATAATTTCGAGATTACACCTATTCCGCTACAAAAGATACATGTGTGTGATAGACAGACAGACAGACAGCTGAGCCTCACACTGTTACTGTCAGGATTTTTCTATACAATGTCGGGAGGCATACAAGCATACGGTCCACCTGATGTAAAGCAGTTACCGTAGCCTATTAATGCTTGTGACATATATCACTCGCGCGATGCCTCCTCTGCTGCTTACACAGCAACTCCTTAGGAGCTTACTGGTGACCTCACTCACACGAAGGAACACAACAACCCTCTAGGGAGTTGTTATTTGGCTGCGGTTTTCTGTGAGGTGGAAGTACTTCCCCAGATGGGCTGCTTTGATGCGCCCTACCTCTCTTAAAACATCCAGACCAAGACGAACAGACATGTTCACGCACACAAATATTTGTCTTGTGTGGGAATCGAACCCACGAGCGTTGGTGTCAAAGTCGAGCCATGGAGCTCGTCAGTTTTCTGGATTTTCGACGAGCTCGGTGGCTCAGTCGTGAATGACAGATAACGACACATGTTCATTCACACAAATGTGTGGGATTCGAACCAACGAAAGTTAGTGTGAAAGAAGCGTTATTAAGCACTGCGCCGAGTTCGTTGAGGTCGTTCACGACGAAAAAAAAAATACGAACGCTTGAAACGTACTCACTCACTCCCTACGCTGAGAGCGACATGTATTTCATCATTAAAAAAATCCAATCACCTGTTCACACACAACCCTTTATATTTTTAATAAAAAAAAAGTTGTTTTTCAATTTCGGATTAATCAGCGATAATTCTGAAATACGACCGTCGCGGCTGCGAATATTGAAACAGTGATTTGTGACTACCGACTGGCTTTATATTTTTTCAATTTATGGTACGTTTTTATATTAAAAAAAAAACCATCATTATGATCACCCCGCGGGGGTTACAGACAGGATTTGTCAAGTCCACGCTATTCGAATTTAATATAAATCCGGTGCAAATTATTTATTTATTAAAAAACCGGCCACGTGCGAGTCGGACTCGCGCACAAAGGGTTCCGTACTATTATCTATAAAAACGGCAAAAAATCACGTTTGTTGTATGGGAGCCCCCCTTAAATATTTATTTATTTTATTTTTTACTTATAGCGGCAACAGAAATACATCATCTGTGAAAATTTCAACTGTCTAGCTATCACGGTTCATGAGATACAGCCTGGTGACACGGTGACAGACGGACGGACAGCGGAATCTCAGTAATAGGGTCAGTTTTACCCTTTGGGTACGGAACCCTACATTTGTGTTTTCGAATTTATTTACATATTTGTAATCATCACTAACTCGGCGATGGAACACGTCGTGAGGAAACCCGCATGTCCAAGAAATTACATTCCGAAAGACGGGGGTTCTAAACTAAGAAAGGTTTGATTCTCCCTAGATGGTGGAGGTGTGACGGCAGTCGCTCCATATAAAAACCAGTTGAGAATGCGCAAGCTTGCATTGCCAGAGGAACACCTGAACGTCAGTTATATAGCAAGTCATTTTTTTTTAATATGTCGGCCAGTTTAACCATGTTCGTTAAGAGATAGGAACGGTGTTCCTAAACATTCCTATTCTACTTTTTTATGCTGAATCCGAAGCTGAAGTCAAAATTCGAATATTCGAAAAAAAGCGACAGACACACGCACACAGACACACAGGACAAACATTTGTGTGCATGAACATGTCTGCTTGTCTTGGTCTGGATGTTTTAAGAGAGGTAGGGCGCATCAAAGCAGCCCGTCTGGGGAAGTACCTCCACCTCACAGAAAACCGCAGCCTAAAAACAATTACCTGAAGCATTGTTGTAAGAACAGAGCAGCAGAGGTGGCATCGCGCGAGTGATACTTAAATACGATAAAAAGATAAAGATAAAAATAATTTATTTACCATTATGCCCTTTCGGACACTTAGTTGCGTCTTACATTCTTTAAATTAGATCATATTTAATTTTCTATTGTTTTAATTTCTCTTTTTAGGGTTCCGTACCCAAAGGGTAAAACGGAACCCTATTACTGAGGCTCCGCTGTCCGTCCGTCCGTCTGTCCGTCTGCCACCAGGCTGTATCTCATTAACCGTGATAGTTAGACAGTTGAAATTTTCACAGATGATGTATTTCTGTTGCCGCTATAACAACAAATACTAAAAAATAGAATAAAATAAATATTTAAGGGAGCTCCCATACAACAAACGTGATTTTTTTGCTAATTTTTGCTCGATATTGATAACGGCAACAGATAGACGCTTCAAATATTCACAGAATATTTATTTATATATTCACTTTAAGAATAAATAATCAAATTAAAATAAAACAAATATTTAAGGGGGGCTCCCATACAACAAACGTGTTTTTTTTTGCCGTTTTTATCGATAATGGTACGGAACCCTACGTGTGCGAGTCCGACTCGCACTTGGCCGATTTTTTAATCTACCAGCACTTCTAAAATGACAACTGACGAAGAAAAAATGCCAAAAGAAACTTGCCAATAAAGGTCATTTTTTTTCATCATCGATATATGTTACAATAAATATATGTGAGTGTACATATAGTGATATCAAGTGGTACAATTAAAGATATATTAATACATGTGCTGAATCATTTCCAAACATCTCTGTCAGATATTCATCCATTCTGTAATAACCCTTCTTACATAGAGTATCTTCGATGTGCCTTCTGTACATATTGTCAGGCAAGGACAGAACTATTTCAGGTAATTTATTATAGAATCGAATACAATTAGCAACAAAAGATTTAATAGTCTTAGCAAGCCGATGTACTGGCATACGCAATCTATTCCTCCTTCTAAGATATTCACTACATTTTGAAAACGACTTTATATTTTTACGAGCATGCATTATGTTCTTATAAATGTACTGAGAAGTAACCATGAGGATATATATTTTTTAATAGTTCTCTAAGTGATTCCCTGGAGCCCATGTTATAAATAAATCGTTTTACAATCGCACAGCTCGCCGACGGCTGGGAGTTCATCCTCATGCACTGGAACCGCAATGGTCGCGTACTGTGCGGTTCACAAGAAATTTTCTACCGAGAACTATTAAGTTGTGGAATGACCTCCCTGCAGAGGTTTTCCCAAGGCACTACAGTATGGGGTTCTTCAAGAAAGGCGTGAAGAGGTTCTTACAGGGTCGGCAACGTAAGAGTGACACCCCTGGTATTGCAAATGCTCATAGGCTACGGTAACTGCTTACCATCAGGCAGGCCGCACGCTTGTTTTCCACCTTAGTGGTATAAAAAAATAAATAAAATAAAAATAGAGCGGATGGCTCTCGTTTGTTATATAATAATCATTTCAATATCAGCTGCATTTCGCCACAACACTATACCATACGACATAATGCTGTGAAAGTAACTGAAATAGAATAAGCGCGCAGTAGCCACATCCGTCAATTGTCTAATTCTCATAACTGCATATGCGGCGGAGCTGAGCTTGCTGGTCAGTTTTTTTATGTGGAAATTGGAGCACTGCAATTTGCAATTTGGCGTCTATTGTAATTCCAAGAAATACAGTATCATTAAATAAATCTAGTACATTATTGTCAATAAGAACTTCTGTATTGATAGAAACGCACATTTGGTAGACTAAATTTTATACATTTGGTTTTAGTTGAGTGTAATAAAGATTATTACATCAATATTTTCGCACCTGGGGCATCCCAATATTAACATTGCTGCCTTTAGATTTGATCCCATTTATATCAACATTCTGTATTCTATTACCTAAGTAAGTACTAAATGTATTACAAGCATTCATAAGCTACGGTAAACGCTTTACATCAGTTGGGATGTATGTTTGTATGCCTTGTATTAAACAAATCCTTAGACTCAGGAAATTGAATAACGCTAAGAAGAAGGCCATCAGGCAGACTGTATGCTTGTTTGTCACCTTATTGGTATAAAAAACCACAGGCTCTATACTTATTCGCTAGGCAGTTATGGTAAAAATCCGAGGCCTGTTTAGCAGCGATTCATCCTGAATTATAAAAAGAAACCTCTTTCCCGTCAGACAGTAATTTTCACCCCCTAAGGTGCTTTAAAGCTGGAATTTATGCCAGCACTGACACCGTTATTAATGAGTCAGCGATAAGGGTGCCTTTGGAAAAATGTCCCCTTAATTTTAACAGAACCCCAGATTTAAACCGTAAATTGGGAATACATAATAGAAGTGCCTGGAGCTTTGTCAACGAATAAATAAATATGTTGCGCGTTGCGTGTCAGTGTAAAAATGACGCCAAGACTAGAAATATTACTGAGATGTAATGTATTGCTAAATCGTCAGTGCTCAATAGGTAATCCGTTACATCTATCTGTTTAGGGAGGTAGAGCGCATCAAAACATCATGACTGGGGAAACACCCCCTCCTCACAGAAGATCACAGCCAAATAACAACTCTCTGGACGGTTGCTGTATTCCTACGAGTGATTGAGGTTAACAGTAAGGTCCCGAGTAGTTGCTGTTTTTACAGCAAGGTTGGAAACGCTCAAGTGATACTTTCTATCGCAAGCGATCATAACTTAGAGTAATCATTTTCCATCAGGCAGGCTGTGTGCTTGTATGCATCTCGACTTTGCATACAAAAAGTCTTTGTTGCTGTAAATATTTCTGATATCTAATGTAATTGTTAATTAAATGTCCAAGTCATTCGTACTTACTGGGTTATCCGTTACAGCTGTCTGTCCTTCTTTGACTGCCTATCTCGTTACCTATTGATATACAGCTATATTCTTCCAAGCGTTATCCCGTTTCCTAATCCAATAAAATTGGCGGGGTCCGCTACTAAAGTATAAGGATTTGGCGAAGATACTTATTTTGACATGGAATGATTGGCATCAGACCTCATTCCAACGTATTTCGATATATAATTTCCTAATCGTACGAGTTCTCTCCCTATGTTTTCCTTCACCACTGAGCAACTGATAGTAGTGCATGCCCATAACAGGATTCAAACCTATCTGTTAAAAAATTGATTCTTTATCCACTAAGATTGTATTCCATTCTAATTCAGTGTTTTCCCAAAAGATAAATTACATGAGTCATATCTTGTACATTAATATGAGTCAATGTCGTGGGAACTTGGCGCCTTTGTTACCAAACTCACACGGTTCGAGGCCGCGCTGAGTCGTCTGCCTCAACACAACACACTTATGTGTCTTCAAACTTAATAATATTCATTCATATATTGACACACCAAATTATAGACGATGATGATGTTAGAAACAAAGTTGGTCTAAAAGAAACCATCGGTGTTAAAATAAGAAGAGGCATGCTCCGTTAGTTCGGACATGTTGGAAGAAGCAAGAAAGAATTACGAAACTGATATATAACGCAAAAGTGGAAGGATGTAAGAGTCGAGGAAAGCCAAGACTTACCTACGATGACTAAATTGATCGTGTTCTATCAGATGGTGATGTCAGAAACCTTAGAAATCGTGCGTGCATGAGAAGAGTAACGAATGTTAAAGAAACGAGTGTGTCAGGATCGAGTCACGTGGCACTCGGTTCTCTCTGCCTGCACCGCAAGGGATTTGGCGTGATGTTACAGAAAAAAAGATATTCAATTCATTTAATTTTAATAATAATTATATTGCGTTGAATTAAAACAAATACATAGCAACCAGTACTTTTTTTTATACAACGTCAGGCCGTATGCTTGTATGCCTACAAGCATACGGCCCACCTGATGTAAATTAAATTTGTAAATACCTTTTGACAAATATACCAGAATACATGTCAGCGAAAAAAAACATTAAAATTATAATTACTTACATCAAAATTTAAATTAGAATTCGTCAATGCTATAGCAACATTTTTCCAACAAAAGGGCTGAGTTTTAAAAATCTCCCAGCTATGTATTACTTTTAATTCGCCAGGCAATTTATTAAAAAATGTAGCTGCCTGCACCGTATTTGACCTTGCACCGTATTTGACTATTGTCAGTCTAGGAACTATCTAATGTTCATCTTTCTTATATTCATAGTTTTTTTTTATATATATTAGTTCAGCATACTGGCTCCTCTTTGCCTGATGGTAAGCGAAAAAGGAGCCCAAATCGCAACTGCAACTGACAAAATACTACACAGTGTCCTGTCAGTTGACGCTGCCATGCTGGCCCGCACGATGCTTCTTCACGCTTCGTTTGAAGGATCCCATATTGTAGGAAGGAGGAAACACATGTGCAGACAAGGCGTTCCACTTTTTAATGGTACGACAATAATAGGAGTTGCCGAACTTTTTTGTACGCGAAGAGATATTCTCAACAGTGGAACGATGACATCGCAAGCCTGCACGTGTAGTTCTATGACGGAAGGGAGAATGTGGCATTTTTCTCAGATAAGTTGTTGTTGGCCATAATAAAATCTCTATTTAATATATTAAATAAATTTTAAACTTGTATTTAATACTTTAAATAAATTTTAAAATCTCTATTTAATATTTTAAAATAAATGTAAACACTAAAGTACGCACCATAAGTACTGATAATTTTGTTCATTGACCCCTTCTACTATGATTTTATACACAAAACGTATCGTTAAGACATACAAAACTGTCGCTATATTATCGTTATTAGAATCACAACATACTACTCTGTGTAAAAAGTATCGGGAATATGTCAATAAAAAGACCCGCGTAAAAGAGGTCGTTCTAATTTTTTTACTGCATGTTGGTAGCACTGTACTGATTTAGCGCGCAAAATTTGAGCGGGATCTGTCATTTAATTTGTTTTAAACTACACTTTTTGTTGGTCATAGTTTTGAGTCCTCGGCGATTTTTACAATGGAAAATATTGTTGAACAAAGAGTGTGCCTTAAATTTTGTGTTTCAAATGATATTTCATGTGGTGAATCACTAAAAATGTTGCGAAATACCTACGGCGAATCGTGTATATCGAAAACAAGGGCTTATGAATGGTATAAGGCTTTTAAAGAAGGCCGAGAAGTAGTAGTAGACTTGCCTCGTTCTGGTAGACCTTCAACCGCTACGACCAGAGAAAACATCGACAGAATCAAGAAGCTAGTGCTCGAAAATCGACGTATGAGTCTGAGAGAGTTGGCTAGTGAGGTGAACATATCTTTTAAGTCCGTCCACAACATTCTCATTGACATTTTAGGCATGAAACGCGTCGCCGCTCGACTAGTTCCAAAAGAGCTCAATTTTGTTCAAAAAGCGCAGCGAAAGCATGTCGCTGAAGACATGGTTTCCCGAGCTTCTACGGATCCGACCTTTATGAAACGTATAATAACTGGCGACGAGACATGGGTTTATGAGTACGACATGCAAACAAGCCAACAGTCTTCAGAATGGCGTCTCGAAAACGAGCCGAAACCCAAAAAACCGCGGCAAAGTCGCTCCAAAATCAAGGTGATGCTGACAGTTTTTTTTGACTACCGTGGTGTGGTTCACTCCGAATTCCTTCCAGAGGGAGAAACAGTGAATAAAGAATATTATTTAGGCGTCATGAAGCGTTTGCGTGAGAGTATCCGCCGAAAACGTCCAGATTTGTGGCAACACAACTCATGGATGCTGCACCATGATAATGCACCATCACACACAGCCATTATAGTGAAAGAGTTTTTAGCGAAAAATTCAACAAAAGTTCTCGACCAAGCACCGTATTCACCTGATATGGCTCCGTCTGACTTTTTTTTATTTCCCAAGTTAAAATTACCACTTCGAGGAAAACGTTTTGAGTCGATAGAAGCCATAAAAGAAAATTCGCTGAATGAGCTAAAGGCCATACCGCAAATAGCCTATGAAAAATGTATGGAAGACTGGGTGAAGCGGTGGAGATGTTGTATTGCAAGCGATGGGGCCTACTTTGAAGGCGATAAAATAAATTTAGATGAATAATTTGTATTTTTTGTTTTATTGACAAATTCCCGATACTTAGTACACAGAATGTATTTCATGATACAAGGACGTCAGCGCTCTGAATCCCAGGCGAAGGCTTTAATAATAGTTCTTGAAATAAAAATTGAAGTTTTAATGCGAAGTAACGTCAAAACGCTAGTGTTCCAGTAATTCCTAACAACGCCAGCCATAATGCTAGATATAAAGTTTTACGAGGGTTAAAATTAACCATTTCATATGTTCCGGGTTAACGGGGAACTTGGCTCACGCGCGCTGCGACGTGTAATGTGGAATTATATTATAAAGGTATGCTCGGCGGTAAACCGAAATTGTTGAAGGTATTATACGCATCATTTCTTATGCAGATCTCGCCGGAACCGTCCCATCCAGAGGTTCCAAACTTTTTAACCATCCGTTTCTTAAAAGAAGTAGTGTTCGGTGTTAGATTTTGAATATTAAACCTGTAAAATGGTGTGCATGAGCGAGTGAGGTTTGTAAGGGCTATGTTATGTGGTACTCGGTTATTGGCGCTCTACCTCACCTCGTGTGGTCATGAGACCTGATATGACGGTATACATAGATTAAAAATAAAAGAAATAAATGTCGTACGACCTCCGTAAACACACAATTCAAGTGACGTTCTGCCCTGTGCTTGCCACAGGTGCGATTCTATGACGTGGGTTATACGTCTCTGGATGGGCTGGGTTAATGCGCCCTACCTACTTTAATACACCCAGACTAAGACAAACAGACATATTCATGCAAACAAATGTTAATCCTGTGTGGATATCGAACCCACGAGCATTGGTATCAAAATATAAGAAGAAAGAGGAAAAGCTATAAAAGTTAACGAAGCGAGTGAGGTGTGTAAGAACCAAACCATGCGGCGCTCGGTTCTCCCTGTATACACTGGAAGGGACTTGGAGTGAAGTTATATGTAGTAGTTAATTATGTAACATTGAAAAACAAATTACGTTAGGCCAAATTGTGGCCATAGTTTCTTTAATTGCTCTCATTAAGGGAATAGTACAACGCAACCCTAAAAATGCTGGTACCACAAACGAATTGAAACTCTATCGCTGTATAATTAAAGTTATGCTCTCATTGCAGCGGCTGCAAACTAAAGCTGTGAATGCCGTAGAATGTTATTCGGCCCGCAAACTTAAAATTCCGCCGATTTGTCTGTATTTTTTATAGAAAAGAGTTGTTTTTTCGTCATTTCAATTATAAAGTTACGTTTGTAGTTATTTTTCATGACACACCCCTTGTTACCCTAATAGATTTGTGTAATCAATTTAGAAGTTAATGAGTAGGAAATCTGTTTCAATATTACACTTTCAATGATAAATTAGTATACAGTAATGGCCCAGTGAAAATGGGGCTAGCCAAATTAACAACGTGAAATTTTGATCTAACCTGCTTTCGAGATCAATTAATTCATGCGGACTACCGCCGGCCGACATCCACCCACTACCGTTAGTAGATGCAACATGCCGTCGCTGACATGGCTGCTCCATTTGTCTCTGGCTCGGCTGCTGCGGTCGTCCTCGCGACTGCTAGCCATCTGGAACAGAAACCACATGAACCAGCCACCGTTGCTGCTACTGCCCTGGTCGTCTCTGCGACACGTGTTTCTCTCAACGAGTCATCCTCTGGCGCTGTGGATGTTAGTCGTTAAAATAACAATAACATGCAACTATTAACAACGGTCTATGGTATGAATCCTGGTACGGGATATATCACTAACATTAATATATTTATACAATTTGCTTGGTGGTGAAGGAAAACATCGCGAGAAAATCCACAGGTTCAAGATTATATTTCAAAAAACGAGTAACTTAAGAAAGGTCTGATTTTTCCTCTGGATCATGGAGGTCTGATGGCAGTCGCTCCATCTCAGATTCTTTACCAAATCCTTAGGTTTTGGTAGTGGACCCCGTCAATCCTATTGGATTAGGAAGCGGGGTAACGCTAAGAAGAAGAAAAACCGATATTAATGAATATTTCTATGTACGCCGCGACCCTGTCAGTTCAACACTGTTGACTGCAATTATGGACTCAAACCACTCAAAGGATTTGGGCGTCCCCTGGAGGACACATCCACCGATTGCCGGAATTAGGTGCATGTGGCCGTGGAACCGCTACCCACCACGCAACGCCCAAGCCGGTGGGTCGAAGAGAGCTGAGTGCCGTATAGGCACATGGAATGTGAGAGGGGGTTTAAAAGATAAGATGAATGAGTTGATATCGTCTCGTCTATTCATCCTGCATCTGGATACTTGACTTCAGAGAATAAGAAATATGAATGTGGGAATGCGAATAGGTAACTCATAGGTCAACTGCCTGCTTTATGCAGACGACACGATATTAATAGCAGAATCAGCATCCGAACTGCATACACTAGTCACAACAATGAAAGACGATTGTATGAAAAAGGCTTACATCTGAATGTGAAGAAAATCTAGATAATGGTATTTGAAAGAGAGACAACCAGAACGAATATTAGGATTATGGTTGATGATGTAGTGTTGGAGCAAGTGAATGAGATTGTATATCTTGGAAGCGCTTTTAGCAGCGATGGAAAGTACGCTGCTGATGTGGAAGGACGAGTGAGTGCAGGGAATAGCGTGAATGGAGCGGTGGGCAAACTTCTAGGCAGCCGAAATCTAAGCCTGAAGGGACAGCTCGCTGTACATAACGCGGTGCTACTCCCAACGTTAACTTATGGAAGCGAAAGCTGGGTATTGTAGAGCGACCATGAAAGTAGAATAAATGCGGTCGAGATGAGACCATTGCGCAAAATTTGTAGCGTAACGCTTGCTGACCGCGTTCGTAATGATGTAAGAGAGAGAGTTGGTCTGAAGGGGAGTAAAAAAATATATGCGGAACACTCTATTCTAAATCGAAATGCACATTTTTTATTATACTCGATGTTGCTCGGTGGCATGCTACGTAACTTTTATTACTGCGACTCGGTTGTTAAGGCAATTTGATATACATTGCAGCATTCAAATAGATTGCAGTCTCAGAACACCACATAAAAACTACATTGTAGTGTCACGTAATCGTAAAAATAACATTAAGACCCAATGTATAATAGGTACCATATGAGTATGAGCCCATATAATTCTACTTTTTTTTTGACGACGTCGGGCGACGCTGGGGATACATGATGTAAAACAGTTACCATAGCCTATGGACATATGTCGTATGCACGTGTCTCCCAACGTTATCTAAAAAGTTACCGTAGCCTACGAACATTTGTATCACCAGGGGCGTTACTCTTATACCCCGCATTTTTCTCCTCAAATTACATTTGCACTTTTCCACGTCACTTGTGACGTCATCTTTGCAGTCGTACGTAATCCATTCAGGCGCACAAAACTTGCTTTGTGAAACACTAAAAAACAAAATATACTATATCTCTTGCATTTGCAGTCAAAGCCATAGGGAGCAATTTTCTAAGGCGAAACAACTACAAACATGTCCAGTTTCACACGACCTCTCCCTCCTATTCTATCCTGTACAAAACTGGACATCGAAGGGCCAATGCGGGCCGTTCCGCGTCTCAAATGAAATTGGTTTTCTGCGAAAAACACAATTTTTACTTGAACTCGCCATGTAAGATGTTTTATATTAAATGAAGTATCAAGTTATACTGGGAACGTTCAAAGGAGAGGCAGCGACCTCTAACGTTGGTTTACAAAAGATTTGGCTTTATATTGTTGATATTGCGTATATATCTTAGAAAATGTGCCATTTTGTGCTGAATTTTTGTTTAGTATTTCCTTTGTGCTTTAGGTTTTTAAAATCCAGTTTGCGTTGAAACATTGTGTTATTTCATTTTCTTATGTTGTCTGCTTGACAATACTTTGAGGAAATATTCTAGAAAATTCCATACGAATATTCTATTCTATATTTCTCGAAGTTTACTAAATTGTGTGTGTTTGTTTTTTATACCACAAGACGGCAAGCAAGTGACTATCTATGGGGACCATGGGTGAGTTACTGTAAAACCTCTTCACGCCTTTTTTACTAACCTACGAAGCTCATGCAGTAATCCCTTAATAAAACCATGACAGAGAGTTCATTCCATATCTAAAGAGTTCTCAGAAGAAAAATTAATTGGATATCATGTGAGGATGAATTCCTTGGTTACCTAATGGTAGGATTGTAGCAGGAAGCCGTTGGCATCATACCAAACGACTTTTCGGAATACGGGAGGTATTTGTACAATAGATAGGACCCACAGAGGGGGGTTTAAACTCAGGTCTAACGGAGTGGAACAACAAGGTCCTAGCTGGTGTTCAGGTGCTCCCAAATCCAAAGGTGATATCTCCGGACTCCATTTCACGAGCGTTATTCTTGTTCGATGTTGTTTTCCTTTAGTTATACCAGCGACAAAGTAGACACGTTATACACCAACATTATTGTATTTTAAAATGGCGCAACTAGTACAATATCTTCGGGCAGTTATTTATTATGACACTTTGCTCTAACAAAGAGACAAGTGATAGGCCATACCTGTCGCTAGAAAGAGATGAATATATATCTTAAGACATTTATGCTTTGTAGCGAAGTACGTATAGACGCGACGCGAGAGCATGCCCAACTGAATGCGAGTTGGGCAATTACCTTACTTTGTTACTTACTTATTTTTAGATAAAGCGAGTGTGAAAGTTTGCCGCTTTTGTTCTTAATTAGATACATTTCAATATTCTGACATTATAAATGCGGCCGAGATGCGAGCATTGCGCAAAATTTGTAACATATCGCTCCCTGACCACGTTTGTAACGATGACGTAAGATGTAGAATTAATTTAAAACAGGGTGTCGGTGATAAGATAAGAAAAGGCATGCTCACTTGGTTCGGACATGTAGTAAGAATGCAGGATGAAAGAATGACAAGAAAGATATGCAGTGCGAAAGTAGAAAGATGTAGGAGCCGAGGAAAACCAAGATTAACATACCGTGACCAAATTGGTCATGTTTTATCAGAAGGTAATGTCAGGAGCCCTAGGAACCGGCGAGCATTCATGAAAAGGAATATGGATGTTAAAGCAGCGAGTGAAGTGTGTAAGGACCGAATCTTATCGCCCTCGATTCTCTCTGCCTATCCCACAAAGGACCTGGCGTGTAGATATACATTTCAATATTTAAAAGACTACGGCAGGAAAAAACGAAACAAACGAAAAACTTAGGGTTCCTTACCTGGTCCATGTTCCTATCGCCTATGGACTCTTACGATATACGGAACTGATGCATTGTTCTGTGGTACGGTTGTTGACACAGAAACTACTCCCTACCTTCCTTGTGACTTTACCCAGGGATTATCGTTGTGGTCACCTTAGATGTGAACGGTAGTTATATAATGTACTAGATGTGCCTGCGACTTCGTCCGCGCGGAATAGTTTTTTTTTTTAATATTTATTTATATTAATAAAAATAAATAAAATTTCTAAAATAAAAGTAGCCTAAGTTACTCTTTATTACATCAGCTATATGCCAGTGAAAGTCCCGTTAAAATCGGTCTAGCCATTTCAGAGATTAGTCGGAACAAACAGACAGATAGAAAGACGAAAATTGTAAAAATATTAATTTTGGTATATGTACCGTGTATACATCCATATGCATTTAGTAAAAAGCGGTTATTTTAATATTACAAACAGACACTCCAATTTTATTTATATTTATAGATGTATAGATTATATTTTTGTATACTTCGTCTTGTTGCTTGATGTTAAATGGTTACCGTAGACTTTATGCACTTGTAATATAAGAACTGTCGCTCGCTCAGCAGCTATCTCCATCACCTTACCAAAAATAGAGACAAAAAGGCACATCAACAATATAAGGTTCGCTTATCAAATTTCATCACATATCCACCGTATCTTGACATACCTTTCCACGTATTTGTGACGACTTTGGGGTTCAACTGCCGCCGTTTTAAAACCATGTTCTCGAGGACAGGGATGTGTAGTTTTACGTGCCACATAAACTAGTCATAAAACGCGTTGAAACGTTTACGGCCGCGTTTTATGTTTGCGAACACGTAAAATATTATCTCTATTGTGTTTGGGCGTGCGTTAATCTACTATACGGAATTGAATTTTGAATACGGTTGCAGAAATAGTCGCTGCATTTAGTCAGTGGATAAGAACCCAGCATGTTAAGCAAGAGGTTAGATCTATGTGAGACTCAATATGCCACATTCACTCCACTCGTAATTTCTGTTGATGGAGTCTTTGCTCCCCAAATGTCATCGTTCATGAAAATCCTTGCAGAAACTTTAGCTGACCGGTGGCACCGACATTATAGCGTTGTGACAGGTTGGTTACGAACTCGTATCTGCATTTCCACCATAAGAGCTACCAGCATGTGTATCCGTGGTACTCGCCACAAATGGAACACCACATCCAAACTCCTCGGATTTGAAGATGGATCCGGGATTAAATAATTCTTTTTAGGTACTCTTTAAATTGTAAATTTTCTTGATATTTTACTTCTACTTGGACTCAATATTATCATTTATTGCTCTTATACATTTTTTTTTATTAGTTCTCTTTGCCTGATGGTAAGCGAAAGAGGAGCCTCGTAGTTTGATTTGTTTGAGCCCAACTTTTCTTAAAAAGTCCTAGACAGAGACATGTTTATGCACATGTGTTAATCCTACGTGTTTTTCCTAAGGGTTTGCTGTGTAAACATTAGAGGAAGCATCGCGCGAGTGATACCGAATATGTTACAAGTGTTAATAGGCTGCGGTAATTGCTCTACATGAGGTGGGCCGTATGCTCGAATGTCTCTCGACGTTGTATAATAAAATCCTGTGTGGGTATCGAACCCATTTTGTAGTTGGTGTCAAAGTAGCATCACAAGCTACTGCGCCTCCAAGGTCATCCATATACCTTATCTAACTTATTTTAAACCAAATGTATTAATTTAGTATTGTAAACATGCCTTCCTTCAAAATAGAAGGAGTGTTACTTGAACGTCACGTGACGTGCTTGCCTCATTGTATAAAAATACACTTTTTACATATATATTTCTCATCATAGTATTTGATTCCGGCATAATAAACGCGCTCCCGAAGATTGAACCTGTGACCGTGCGCCAAGGCCGCCCCAGTAAGTTTACGACCCGCCGTAACCCGAGTTACGACCGCCTCGAACTCCGCTGGCCAGCAACTCTTCAATTTATGGAAGAGATAGACCTAATAACGGAGCCTTTTTTACTGGCAATCGACAAAGACATGCTTCATTATTACGAATATGTATATCAGTTCTTACTCATGCCACTTCCATACTACATATGTTGGGTGGCAAATGATCATGTGTTTGAAGTCAAGGGGTTACAATAACCCCATATCCAATTGTCGATTTTCTGTCTTCGCCATACATCGGCTTCCTAAAACTGGCAAATTCTGTAATAAATTGCCTAAAACAGCATTTTTTGTTCTTGAAAATATGTCCTAACACCCAGCAAACAAACGCTTTTGCCGTGTGTCGGTATCGAACCCTGATACTAGAGAGATTATTGCCAAGCACTTGGCACTCGTCAACGTTGAGTACCTACCTCCCTTTTCTTCTATTAGATGTCTAATAATACAAGAAAAAGGGTGACGATGTGATATGCGAACATTGAGCAGAATCTGTGACGAAATGCTTGCAGACCGCGTTTGCAGCAGTGGTGTAAAAGAGAGTTGTATGAAAGTGACCGATAGTGGATAGAGATAAGTTGAGATCATAATTATTTTCACCAATAATCATATAGCCATCCTGCCGATTAGTAGTTACTGTAGCCTATGCACACTTGCAACATCAGGCGTATCATTAGTAAGTAGCACGGCAACCGCTTTACAACAGATGGGTCGTATGCCTGTATGTATGGAACCATAAATAGCACTGTTCTGGTGAAAAAGTTTTTGATGATGGCACTAGGAACGCTCGACTGCCATACAATAAACGAAACATCAACTTTATAAATAAGTTATATGAAAACATTTCCATAAACTCCCAAAGAACACCAGGTAAGTTGTGTAGTTATAAAACTAGATTCGAACCCGGGTCCCGCCAATTACAGCAGCGCAAACTGCGCACCTCGCGTGTACAAAGTGCTGAGAGAGCAAATTCTGTAAACGCTAACAATTGAAACGCAAACCCTAACTTCGGTAGCTGAAATAACAGGCACGTTTGGTTCAAGTCACGAGCGGACAGCGGAGCCATTGGGTTCTATCTCAGCAGCTTTTTGGGTGGGCTTATCACTAATAAGTCGTCATCTTTAGAGACTAGAGTACTTACATTCATCCGTCTATTTAAAGGATGAAAAGTATTTAATATTAAATTTGATATGTTAAAAATATATCTAATTACAACATTGTTTCGTGTAATTGAGAAAATATTCTCTTTATTTTGATTCATTTATTTAACTGATGTGTGCACATTACTGGTTTATTTGGGTACTTGTTTATACATGCCAACCCCGTTAGGCTGGGAAAATAGATCACCTAATGTCTGCATATTCCATATGCTTCCCATTTTCGATCGGTATATAATTTGTTTATCAAACGGATGATTGCAATATTCGAAAGAAGCCGGTTTTGAATTTTCAATTATTTATGATCTGGTCAGGAGATTTTAGCCAACCCACATTAAACATACATACATATATATCATTCCGCCTGTCTCCCATCGAGGTAGGCAGAAATTATGGAACGCCAGGTGCACCGATTCAAACATACCGCTCTCGCTTCTTCCACGATCATCAACCTCTTCATGCATGCTTTTCGGTTTTGTGTGCTTTTGATTTGAACCTTTTTCAACACATCACCAATTTGTTTTACATGTGTGCGTCTAGGGCGGCCCTCTCGGCCGACTCTTGACATCACCTTCTGATAAAACACGACCAATTTGGTGATGAAATATATATATATATATATAGAATAAGAAATATTAATGTGGGAATGCCAATGGGTGACTCAGTGGTCAACTGTCTGCTTTATCCACACGACGCAGTATTAATAACAAAATCATCATCCGAACTGCAAACACTAGTTACAGTAATGAAAGATGATTGAATGAAGAAAGGCTTACAATTAAATGCAAAGAAAACCAAGATAATGGTATTTGAAAGAGAGATAACTGGAACGGGCACTAGGATAACGGTTGATGATGTAGTGTTGGAGCAAGTGGATGAGATTGTATATCTTGGAAATGCTTTTAGCAGCGATAGAAGGTACACCACTGATGTGGAGAGACGAGTGAGTGCAGGGAACGGCGTGAATGGAGCGTTGGGTAAACTTCTAGGCAGCCGAAATCTAAGCCAGAAGGCACAGCTCACTGTACACAATGCGGTCCTAATCCCAACGCTAATTTATGGAAGTGAAAGCTGCGTATGGCTTAGAGAGCATGAAAGTAGAATAAATGGTCGAGATGAGAGCATTGCGCATAATTTGTGGCGTAACGCTTGCTGACCGCGTTCGTAATGATGACGTAAGAAAGAGAGTGTCGGTGTTAAGATAAAAGACATGCTCCGTTGGTTCGGAAATGTGGAAAGAATGCAGGATGAAAGAATGACGAAACAGATATACAATGCAAAAGTGGAAGGATGTAGGAGCCGACGAAGACCAAGACTAACCTATATAAATATATATAAATATTTAACATATTTTTCATATAAATTACGTTTCAGCCATAAAACAGATGGGTGAAAATAATTTTTAAATCGGATTTTGTTTTGGTCAATCCTTATACCAATATGTTTCCTTTTCATGAGTAAAATGCTAAAGGGATCAAAATTAAATGTAGTCATAGTTGAGAGAGGCTCCTATCTGAAACGAACTCTACTTTTTATTACGAGATCGTGATCATAACACGCACAAATCCGCGGGCAAAAGCTAGTATATATCATAAGTATAACTGCTCATTTCACATTTATGTAATTATGTAGGTACTTTAAAAGGATTCCCCTAAGTAGGGCAATCTTAACTACAACTCAAAGCTATGATAACATTTTCTACTTATAATAATATTACCTAATCAAATTTTTCATCATCATTTTGTGCTAGTATATTGCAGGTTTTACACATCTTTTCCAATGTTCATGTAAGAGAATTTCACACGTAATACTCATACTCAAAGGAGAGTATAAAGACAGAAGTCTCGAGGTTATCGTGCTTTCAAGTGTTAAATGAAAAATCTGTACATATCTTCAAGTCGCATGAGTCAGTACTTACATACCTCACTAGCTTCTTTAACATTCAGAGCTCTCCTCATGCGTGCTCGTCGGTTTCTAGGAGTCCTGACCTAACCTTCTGATAAAACACGGATTAATAATTATGTTGCCGATATATATATTCTTAAAACAAAATTAAAGTTTAAAATCGCTATTCGCTCTGCTGCCATCTCCGCTCAGCTCTTGTAACTGGCGCCAGCGTCTAAACTTGAGGGGCATACTGAAGTACACGGATTGTGCGGTGTTAGCTATTCCTAACACCGCATTTGCTTCTAGTTTGTTCTTAACACGCTTGAAGAAGGAAGATATCGAATTTAAAATATTTTTTATCCTTCGTCTATTTGTCTTTTTATAAATGATAAAAAAAATGAACCATTCTATTTTAACGAATGTACCTATATATATCTTCACGCCAGGTCCCTTAGGGGGTAGGCAGAGAGAATCGAGCTCCATTAGACGCGGTCATCTTGACATTTATTGCTATTACGTGAATTGTCTCTCTAATGAGTGAAATATATATAATTTTTTTTACACAAAAATGTCGCCATTTCCAACAAAAATGTCATTCCGTGCCACTCTCAGTCTTCAGGGTGCTTCCGTCAATATGCGTAATAGAATATGCTAGGCATGGATATTCGTTGAGATCTTAACCAACGAAATTACATCGAGAGCCTCATCTTAACAGCTTCAACAAAACTCGGAGTACTGAACAGGGTGGGCCGGTTCTTTACGTCGGGCCAGCTTTGTCTGCTCTATAAGACTCAAGTTAGCGCCTGCTGCATGAAGCATTGCTCTCAACTCTTAATATCTTCTCCTAATATCTTCTTGAGGCTCTCGATAGGTTGCAGCGACGGGCTATCCGACGACGAAGAGGTCACCAAAAACGTAACCTCTGCAACTTCGTAGGGGCATTGGCTCGCTAAGCATATGTTACCGCCTGTACCATGGTGAATGCTTTGAAGACCTGATTTCCCTTGTCCCATCCCCTCTCCCTTCTGTCATAGAACCACACGTGCAGGTTTGCGTTGTCATTATTTCACTGTTGAGAACATCTCTTAACGTACTAAAAATTCGGCGGCTCCTATCTCTGTCGTACTATTAAAAAGTGGAACGCCTTGCCTGAACATGTGTTTCATCCTTCCTACAATATGGGATCCTCTAAACGTCGTAGTATAAAAAAAAGAAGCATGAAAAAGCACCTTGTGGGGCAGCATGGTAGCTGTAGCTAACAGGACACTGTAGTCCTTTGTCAGTTGCCGCAGCAATTTGGGTTCATTTTTTTTTGTTGGATAAATTACACAGCGCCATCTAACCCCAAAGTAAGCGAAGCTTGTGTTATGGGTTACTAGACAACTGATAAACATACGTAAATACATTTTTTTTTTTGTAAATACATACTTATTATACATAGAAAATATCCAGACCAAGACAAACTGACATGTTCATGCACACAAATGTTTGTCCTGTGTGGGAATCGAACTCACGAGCGTTGGTGTCAAAGTAGCGTAACAGCGCGTTTCACCACTGCGCCACCGAGCTCGTCATTCCTCTTTTCGCTTACATCAGGCGAAGCGGAGCCAATATGCCGAGCTAATATAAAAAAAACAACGTCGGGCGACAAAACATTCATAAGTCTTTTCATACTCGTCGGTTCCTAAGGCTCCTGACATCGCCTTCTAAAAAACATGACTAATTTGGTCATGGTTGGTGAGTTTTGGTCTTCCTTGGCTCCTACATCCATTCGATTGTAATGTCTAAAAGTAATAGTTTAATGTAGACAATTAGTTTACAAACATCTTCAACACCAGTATGGACGGCCTGTTTGATGGTAGGCTTTCGAGCCTGACGAGTCCTGTAGTGTCATGGCTAGCGATGGCTACTTTAATTCATCAAGATTCATGGGTTCGATTCCCGCACTAGGCAAACATTTGTGTGCATTAACATATCTATTTGTCTCGATCTAGGTATTGTCTATTAAAGTATGTATTTAAAAACCAGTTGAGAATGCACAAGCTTGCATTGCCAGAGGAACACCTGGCTCGTCAATTATATAACAATTCAATTTTTTTTTTTTTTAATTTGTCGACCATTTTGACCATATTCCTTAAGAGAAAGGAACGGTGTTCCTGAACATTCCTATTCTACTTTTTTATGCTGAATCCGAATCTGAAGTCAAAATTCGAATATTCCAAAAAAAGCGACAGACAAACGCGCAGACAAACGCACGGACAAACGCACAGACAAACATATACAATTCATATAAGAATGGTGTTCCTGAAAATTATAGTCGTATAGCACTGGAAAACTGATATACTCGTAGAACAAACGGTTGTTGGTCCGATTCTCAAACAATTCAACAATTGTATGCATGAACATGTCCGTTGGTCCTAGTCAGCGTGTTTGTAAGAAACCAGGCCTGACTGCGGAATCCCCAGCTCACAAAGAAAACACACCTGCACACAAACTCTTTGAATGATTGTTCTGTATCTGCGAACGAATGAGGTTACCAGTATGCTCTTAAGAATTTGCTGTAAATTACTTACCACCACTTTACACCAGGTGGGTCACATATTCTCGACGTTGAATAAACAAAACTAGTTACTAGATTCAGGAGTTACTACGTACTAAATTTACAGACAATTTTGTGTGCTTTCGCTCCCGATTAGTTAATAGCAGTCATGGCAGCGGCAGCATGCATCTACTAACGGTAGTGGGTGGGTGCAGGCCGGCAGTAGTACCCATGACCTAATCGGTAGCGGAAGCACACAAACAAAACTGCTTGATGTTTTATTACTGTGATATGTCTAAAGCACGGATCAAGAAATCTGGGTATATGAACTAACAAGCGAAACAGCGGGACAGTTGTAGTGAATCTCCACAACACTTAGCGATTACCGTCGGCCATAATGCATTCGCGTTAACTATCACAGTATAAATTACTGTCCTAAGTCCTAAGATAAACCGTCGTATCGTCTATTAATCACGGCCCTGGACACCAAGCATAACATGCAGTAATTCAACTTAATACGCAATTGCGATCTGCAGTAAGTTTTAACGAGCGTACAGTCTACCTGATATGAATCTGTTACATTAATTGTATTTCATAGACACGTGACCTAACCTAAGGAAGGTCTGGTTTTCCCTCTGGGTTGTGGAAATTTCACGGCAGTCGGCTCAGCCAGAATCAATATGTTCACGAAATTGTTTGTCTTAACTAATGGACCCGCCAATTCTAATGGATGAACAGGATATCTCTAAGAAGGACAAGACAATTGGTAAACCTGGAACATTACAGTGTCAAGCAATCCTTCTACCCACCTGAAGGAGTTTCTCCTACAGCTAACACAGCAACTTTTCAATACTTTGCAATAATCTCACTCATATGAGCATAATAATACGTCTTGTTATCGTGTAATCAAAATGTGGAATCAAAATTATTCTTACAGTGCCACCTTAGTTGTATTGAAAGTACTTGAAGTTTCGGACTGTTTCGGATTTTTTTCTCCTGCATTCACTCTGCATGTACGAACCAACGCAGCATGTTTCTCCTTATTTCAACACTGTTTTTTTTTTAAATTTCTTTTCAAATTTAGACGAAGTAACGGTCTGCAGCTGGTTTGTTATTACTGCAATTATCACATCACCACATCAACCCTTACTCATCCCACTGCAGGGATACGGTCTCCTTTCAACCGAAGGGGTTTAGAGCATACTCCACCACGCTGCTCAAATGCGGATTGGCGGGGTGTTTTCAAGCCACCCCAGTGCCACTGACTTAGCTTAACGACTGTCATCTATCGATAATAGCCGGTGACCGACGCCTTAATGTCCCCTCCGAAGCACGGTGAAACTCGAGATAGATAAACACATCAATAGACAGGCTGGCGGTCGACGTTGCTTAACCTGCGTGTATGGTTAGAATGACACGCCTAACGACACCATCGAGCTCTCCATTTTGCAATTAAGGTAGATTTAAATTTGAGCATATATAAATTTGGTCCCTGCGAACTTCTCAAGATCGCCGGTTCGTCGTCTGGGGTCCGTACTACGCTGCGGTATCTGGTGCGTGGTCGCCATTCGAGAACCTTTGTACCCCAATGGTCATCGGTACTTCGAGCTGCGTAGCCTGACCACTGCCACAGCAGCTTACTGATCCTCAGAGCCACGTTGGCAAATTTCTGAGTCTATCACGTAAATAAACTTCGAGGATGGATCTCTCCATCACACGCTGTGCAACCTCTACCTTCCGTACGAGGCCCATAGTAAGGGATCATGTAGTTATGCCGTGACTCATCACTGCCAACACACACTGATCGACGACTGTCATCTTGAGACATTGAGGTATTTTACCCTCTTGACATATGCCATGTGTCTATAACTTCTCGCCAAATCCCTTGCGGAGTAGGCAGAGAGAACCGAGCGTCACATGCCTCAATCCTTACGAATCTCACTCACTTCTTTAACATTCTTTTCTCTTCTTATCGTCTCGCCGGTTTCTAAGGCTCCTGACATCACCTTCTGATAAAACACGATCAATTTGGTCATGGTAGGCAAGTCTTGGCCTTCCTCGGCTCCTACATCCTTCTACTTCCGCGTTGTATATCTGTTTCGTAATTCTCTTGACATGTTGAAAGAAAGAAAGAAAATATGTTTATTGGGCACTTTTACAATTATTTGGAGTTTTCCAATACAATATATTTAAAAAAAAAATTACTTAAAGACTATAAATATTGCGCGCCCAAACAGGCCTCCACTCGGCATAAGTCGCGGCACAAGTACCGCGACGCTGGTATTCTGTGGACACCTTCACAAAGTGGACAGAGGCGTCTGACGCCGTGCAAACTAAATTATTCAAACATTACATTGCTTTTAACCCTTCGAAACCCGGGTGGTCGTATACGACCGCGAAATGTATGGGAAAACGTATATAACGGGTTCTGACTGCTCAATTAAATAATAAAAATCAGTAAATTTAAAAATTAAAATATAATAAATGTAATAAAATAATCATGAAAATAAATAAATATATAAATACATAAGAAATAATTGGATAAACATAGTAATTATTATTTGTATTCGGATTTTTGCAATTTCATTAAATATTTTTCATACTTATTTTCAAAAGAAAAAACAGAGCGGGAACTCCTGATTGAACCCTAAATATGAAAATGTCTCAAGCGCGTGACGCTACGTTATTTGCACTTCATATTAATTTCGCTCATTCCCATAACATGTATGAAAGCACAATAAAACACTCATAAATATTAGAGTAGAGCTTTTCAAGAACTCGGTGCTGAATCTAACAGGGTTTTTCCGTAACGCGGGATTTGCACGTCACAAATTCTGCATCTCTTTTGATAACATAAAACATGGGACGCGTCTACGGCGGTCGACTGTCACACCGACGCGAGCATGCTTGCAGAACATGAATAAGGAGTAACTTAAGCTACCTTTATTTTAGAAATTTTATTTATTTTTATTAATATAATTAATATAAATAAATAATAAAAAAAACTATTCTGCGCGGACGAAGTCGCGGGCACAGCTAGTTAATACTTAAAATTACAAATTACGTTAAACGCTGGCCTTTGTCAGTGCAGCGTCAGCGGTGTCGTCCACGTGGTCTGTCGTGGTGGTTCGCAATGTGTATGAGGCAGGTGCATGGCTGCAGTATCTATGGTGGTTATTGCTATAACACCTTCCCCCTCAGATCAGCGATTATTTTTGATGGTTTAGATGAGAAAAGAACGCTGAGTGTGGAGTCTCTGAATGAATGTGAAGAATGTGAGAGTTCTCTGGTTCGGCATATGTCCTATCTTGCTTCCTTTGACTTGCATTCAAACATCTTCAGGCGTTGTAAGATGAAACATTAAAGCAGCCCGTCTGGGGAAGTGCCTCCACCTCATAGAAAATCGTAGCTAAATAACAAGTTCATAGAGCGTTGTTGTATTCCTGCGTGTGACTGAGGTCTCCTGTAAGCTCCTAAGGAGTTGCTGTGTTAGCAGCAGAAGTTAGAACTGAATATATTGCAAGCGTTCATAGGCTACGGCAATCACTTTACATCAGGTGGGCCGTATGCTAGTAAACGACGTTGTATAAAAAAAAAAGATTGCGTAACAGCTCTAAATAAAAAAAAATATTGCTGCTTAATTATTCTATTATTAAGTCAAGAATGAAAAAAAAACATAATCGTAAAAGTTCCAGAGATTTTCCATTTATCTTAACAAACAAATTTATATATTAATACAAATTTAAAATATTTAATAGAATCAGGCGTTATTTTACGATTAACGTCTACAACGTCTGATGATGCCTCGTGGAGAGGCGAAACATGTGTCGCAGCGACGACCAGGCCAGTCGTGGCAGCGACGGTGGTGGTGGGGGCATGCTGATTCTGTCCCAGATGGCGGACGACCGCAGCAGCCGAGGCAGAGACTACCGGAGCAGCCATAGCAGCGTCGGCATGTTGCATCTACTAACAGTAGTGGGTAGGTGCCGGCCGGCGCTAGGCCGCATGAACTAATTGGTGGTAAAAGCACACAAAGCAGGTTAGATCAAATTGCATACAAATTTAAAAATATGCTTTCCGTACTTAAGCAGTCGGTACCGGCGTTTGTCGATGACTATCGTTAAGTCAGTGGCCCTCGTGCGTCTTGAAAACACTGGCCTGCGCCAATCCGCAGTTGAGCAGCGTGGTGGAGGTCTACATCCCTTCGGTTGAAGGGAGATCCGTATCCCCGTAATGAGATGAGTTAGTGTACAGAATTCTATTACATAATTTTCGAAACGATACAAGATAAACGAATGTGATGATGGATGGGATTCACTGCTGCACGCTGCGGAGTAGAATTGGGCCCAGTGTACCGTACCGGTCTCGTGGTGGCGAACTTCGCGATTTTTCTCAGGTACGCCGACGCATGGCATGCGCGTCCGCGCAGAGGAGCGAGCTAACAAAGCACCCTCGAACTCTATAGATTACAGCACGCTTGTGGACGGCAACGGAGGCGTAACGTTGCTTGTTCCTGCCTCAGAACGGGGAGAAAGCTAGATAGAGAAGAGGAGACAGAATTTAAATAATTATAGGGAGTGAAGAATTGCTCGCGGCACGAAGAGAGCCCTAGAGCAGCACGTGCCGTGCGATTCGGCTCAAATGACCGCGAGGTTGGCGGGACGTGGATGGGAGGTGGAGCTTGTTCTAATAATGATCTCGCCGTGTATCACTAAAATCGTGTTTTCGGTTTTGTAAACATATTTCATATTTGTAATTGCCATTTGTTCGGCGGTAAAGGAAAATATCGTGAGACAACCCGTACTCGTACGTCCAAAAAAATTTAAGACGTATGACCTTACATAAGAAATTTCTTGTTTTTCCTGTAGGTTGCGGGGGTCTGACTGTAGTTGCTCCATGTCAAAATCTGGTTCTGACATGGAGCGACTACAGTCAGACCTCCGCAGGTTTGAACTTAGGTAGCTTACGCCTCAAATCGTCAATATTTACAATAATTCCCTATAATTTCAAGATAGATAGGGCGCATCAAAGCAGCCCGTCCGTGGAAGCACCTCTACCTCACAGAAAACCCTCTAGGGTTGTTGTGTTCCTGCGTGTGAGTGAGATAAGCTCCTAAGGACTTGCTGTGTAAGCAGCAGAGGAGGCATCGCGCGAGTGATACTTAATGTATTACAAGCGTTATTTGGCTACGGTAACCACTTTAAATCAGGAGGGCTGTATGCTTGCTATGCCTTCTGATGTTGTAAATATATATATATGTTATAATAAGTACCTATATGTAATCTTGCTTAGGTACTAATTTGTATTAGCCAAACAAGTGCATTAATTATCTACCACGTCTGTACTATGTTTTGAGCAAATAAATGATTTGTATTGCAATTTCGATCTAATCTCCTTTGTGTCCTTCCACCACCAAATTAGTTTATAAAAACTAGCGCCGACCGGCACCTACCCACTGCCCTTAGTAGATGCAGGTTAGATCATATGCATGTTAAATTTACTTTTTTAAAATAACGCCTAAATTTAATAGTAATTTGTATTTTGTAAAATTGTTCATGACTTCCATGTTGTATAAGAGCCAGGTTATCAGGACAGTGCATCAAGTTATACTCAGCAGTGTGTATGGGAAAGGAAGTGAAGCGCTCCGAGCAGATAGCGGTCTCGACAGACAGACACAACGAGCGTGCAACGAGACAGGTCTTATCGACGAGTCTGTGGCAACTTGCGGCCATCGATTGTGTTGTGTTTCTGTGGCGTATCATTAAAATGTGCCACGAGGTTTACATTGCAAGTTATTATTTACCTTCACTTGACAATAATGTAGCCTACAAATGCGATTTCCACTCGCAATTTAAAGATTCTGTGAAGCTCTTGAACTTGTAAATACATAATAAGTTAATCTACCAGTTGTATCTAAAAGTTGCATTGCAAGATGCATTTGGAACCGACCATTTGGACACTTTTTTTGCAAAAAATGTATTTTTTCATTTCCGATAACGTCAGATATTAAGAAAGCTATATTGTAAAGTTGCAAAGAACCAATTGTGATTAACCAATTTTGACGGACTAAATTTGATGAACAGATTTTGATGATCAATTTTTGATGAACCAATTTTGATGATTTTATTTTGTTTATTTATCATCATAATTGGATAGACTCTATCACATCCAATATAGCCATCCACAAAAACCTGATGAAGGTTTATGCGTGGCAGGGCAAGTTCACTCCCTCGATACAATACAATAACTTATTTAAGTATATTTATAGATTTAAATGCATAAACTATATCATTTTACATTTAGGCTTCAAGAAACTTAATCAAGAGACAGATAAAAGTTTTTCAGAACAGATTTACTTCTTTTGGAATTTATGTTATTTTTATCTAACAGTGTATTACTTATTTTTGGAGGCAACATTTAGTAATTTAGGTAACATAAATTCCCGAACTCGTTCTGTTTGTTAGATTATTTATATATTGATCATTTTACTCTGATAAATTTTTGAGAATAATAAGTCTGATTTATGAACAATTTAGCTAGTATAAGGTTATTTCGTCGTTGAAATTCGTCGTTGAGCTTCAGAGACCCGCGCCGCGGTGTATGCAAGGTTATCCAACTGTTTCCGTTTCAGGGCAAACAAGTTGCGGTTTTAGGGTATTTTGTGGTTGTAGGACGAGGAATTATTGTGAAGTGGAGGAGCGTGCAGGGACACGGCTGGCCGTCACACCGACTGCGAAGATTTCTTTACAACTTTTAGTGGAATTAATCATAAATTGCTTCAGTTGGTTGTAACTGTCAATTGCCTGTTACTCACTACCTGATAGGAATAGTTTTCACCATAGAAAAAGTCAAAATTGCTTTTTTTATACAACGTCCGAAGATTTCTTTAGAACTTTTAGTGGAATTAATCATAAATTGCTTCAGTTGGTTGTAACTGTTAATTGCCTGTTACTCACTACCTGATAGGGATAGTTTTTACCATAGAAAAAGTCAAACTTGCTTTTTTTATACAACGTCCGAAGATTTCTTTACAACTTTTAGTGGAATTAATCATAAATTGCTTCAGTTGGTTGTAACTGTCAATTGCCTGTTACTCACTACCTGATAGGAATAGTTTTCACCATAGAAAAAGTCAAAATTGCTTTTTTTATACCACGTCCGAAGATTTCTTTAGAACTTTTAGTGGAATTAATCATAAATTGCTTCAGTTGGTTGTAACTGTTAATTGCCTGTTACTCACTACCTGATAGGGATAGTTTTTACCATAGAAAAAGTCAAACTTGCTTTTTTTATACAACGTCCGAAGTGTGGGAATCGAACACACGGCCGTTGGCGTCAAAGTAGCGTAACAGCGCGTTTCACCACCGAGCTCGTCAATATGGTTTGCTTATTAGTCAGGTTTCTTCGATGCGCGCTACCTATTCCATGGCACTTCACCAGGTATTTCAGTACAAGGTGCCTAACACGATGGTCAGGTCAGGTCAGGGTTCGTGCACCTGCCGATAGACAGGCGCGTACGGGCCTCGAGCTTATGCGCTCTTTACCCGGGCCGTCTGCGGGAGCTTACATCGCTTACCGCGAGTGGAAATAAAATTATTTAATACTGCCTGAGCTGAGACACCTAATACGAGCGCTCCGTATCATTTTATGTCAATCATAATAAATAACTACTAACTAACCGAGACTAACCTACCATGACCAAATTGGTCGTGTTTTATCAGAAGGTGATGTCAGGAGTCCCAGGAACCGGTGAGCGTGCATGAAAAGAGCTATGAATGTCACAGAAGCGAGTGAGGTGTGCAAGGACCGCGTCTTATGGCACTAGGTTCTCTCTGCCTACCCCGCAAGGGATTTGGCGTGAAGTTATACATACATATACATAATAAATACCTTATTGAGAGTGTGATAGCTGCTGATAACCCTTGTGGATAAGAACCAGAACCAGCCTTATGACCAACTGAACAGGTCCCCGGTTCGAATCCCGGCATATACCATTAAATTCGTGTTTTCGGTTTTATGTACATATTTTGTTAATAGATTCAGGCGTTATTTTGCGAAAGTCAAATTTACATGCAATTTGATCTAACCTGCTCCGGTAGTCTCTGCCTCGGCTGCTGCGGCTGCAGAGACTACCGGAGCAGCCATGGCAGCGTCGGCATGTTGCACTTACTAACAGCAGTGGGTGGATGCCGGCCGGCGCTGGGCCGCATGAACTAATTGGTGGCGGAAGCACACAAAGCAGGTTAGATCAAATTGCATGTACATATTTGTAATTATCACTAGCTCGGCGGTGAAGGAAAACATCGTGAGGCAGCCCGCACGTCCAACAAATTGTATTTCGAGTGACGTGTGACCTTACCTGAGAATGATGTGGTTTCCCCTCAGGGTTGCGGAAGTCAGACGGCAGTCGCTCCATGTAAAAATCAAAATCAGCATCTTCGCCAAATCCTTAGGCAGCGGACCCCGACAATCCAAATGGACTTGGAAAACAGGAAACGATAAGAAGAAGAATAGTAATAGATTACTAAAACGTATGGCCTTATAATGAGAGTTCTAAGAGTACAACGGTAGAGTCACTTCAAATTGTGGTACTATATTTCCCTTCTCTTCACTTCTTTAAAATCACTACGCCTTGGTTTTTCCTCTCAATATATAGTGTCCTTCGCTCTAAAATGAAAAAAATCACAATATCTCACAATACGTCACCTCAGCCCTCACAATCACACACATGCATATTTATATGTGTGCACACAACACACATTTACATATGAGAACAAATGTAACGTTCACCCGAGATGCTTTTAAGCGCTTTTGTCCTAATACAAGTGAATATTCGCTGACGATTCTTACACACGTGCGTTTTAAAAGCGGCTTGACAATTTTGTATCAACTTGCGAGGTTGCGAAGAGGCATAACTAAACAAAAGTCAAAACTTACAAGAACTAAATGTACTCGTATCTAAATTAGTGCACACGCCTCAATAAATGTCACATCAGCTCCCAGTGGCCTGTATCTATCAAATGAATATTTAACAATTATTGATAACATCGATTTATGTCCAAGATAGAATAAATAGGAAATGTCATAAATTAAAAAGTAATAATAAGCGTGCTTTCAATGCTTGGGTCATGCCCTTGCTTGTGTACACTTTCGGCATACTGAGGTGGACTCAAACCGAACTAGACGCTCTGCCATGCCATGCTCTAAGCGACTCGTAATGGCTGTGTGCGTCGCTGTGATCACAGATGTCACAGCTTTGTCTACTGCGATCACGGCTAAATTATTTGGTATTCTATAAGGCTGTAAGCGTACGCGAGGCTGTTTACCTTGTAGAATTCCAATTCCAAACGCAGCCTTGCGGCGCTAGTGTCGCACAACCACGAAAAGCGACACCAAAGAATTGCAATTTTGTGTTCAAGGCTGTAACAGCTAATGTTTCCGAGGATGTAAGGATGTTTGCTCTTACAGAATTGCATGGCTGGATCGTAAAGTCCGCAAACTGCTGACAACGTATCGTATGCATCATCCACGCTCATCAGTGATGAGATTGTACATCCCACGGAAATGTGGGGGTCGTGGGTTGCTTAATGCCAAGAACCTACACAACCGTGAGGTGTGCAATCTGCGGGAATATTTCCTACATGTTGAGAGTTTAATGCATCGAGATGTTGTAGCAGTTGATAAAGGACTGACTCCTTGGCGAAAGAAGACTGGCATAAACCGGTCATACTTAGCACTGGAGATCGCTTGAACGTATGGAAGAGCAAGGAGCTACATGGACGGTTCCATCGGGTCCTTCATGGGCCTGATGTTGACTTTCTGGCGTCCGTGGCCTGGCTAGGGTTCGGTTACCTGTTTGGGGAAACCGAAGGTTCTGTTTGTGCAATTGCTGATGAGGTTGTAAAGACTAATAACTACCGGAAATACGTCATGAAGGACGGTACGGCTGACATTTGTCGTGCTTGCCACCGTCCTGGTGAATCAATCAGGCATGTTATTTCCGGTTGTTCTTACCTTGCCAACGTGAGTATTTGTACAGACACAACCAGGTTGCCAGCAGCTTGCTCTTCGATATGGTCTTGTAAGCTCCGAAGTGCCTTATTTTAAGTATGTACCTATGCCAGTACTTGAAAACGGCTATGCGAAACTCCAGTAGAGTTTCGGTCCGGTCTATCATCACGGACAGGACTATTATTGCTAATAAGCCTGATATCGTGCTGGTAGACCAGTTGGAACGAAGGGCATTTCTTATTGATATCACCGTCCCATGTGACGAGAACCTCGTGAAAGTTGAGAATGATAAGTTATCAAAATACTTGGACTTGGCTCACGAGGTTACCGCCATGTGGGACGTTGATTCAACAGAAATTGTTCCGATAATTGTGTCGGTCAATGGTCTAATAGCGAAAAGTCTTGACCGACATCTCCAGAGACTTTCGCTAATTCACTGGATCAAGAGCCGGATACAGAAGGTGGCAATTTTGGGAACTGCACCTATTGTGCACAATTGGAACACAACAACCCTCTAAGGACTTGTTATTTGACTGCGGTTGTCTATTAAGTGGAGGTACTTTCCCAGATGGGTTGCCTTATTGCGCCCTGCCTCTATTAAAACATCCAGATCAAGACAAACGGACATGTTCATGCACACAAATGTTTGTCTTGTGTGGGAATTGAACCCACGAGCGTTGGTGTCAAAGTCATTCACGACTGAGCCACTGAGCTCGTCGATACAGCAAAGTACCTTAAATACACACTATACTTAATTATGATACTACGAGTATTTCATACGGTTCCTTTAGACATTATTTCACCCGAAATAACCCCGATGGCCGATGCTAACAACTTTTCGTCGTATGAACAAAAAATCACAAACATTTACTCTAGTTCTACTTTATAGAGAGATATTTTCATTCTGTATATAGAGTTATTTATTTATTTAATACTTTGTTGACCACAATACGGTTGGTTCGAAATGCGGACTTAATACTAATGGCATTCTCTACCAGTCAACCATCGGGAGTGGAGAAAAAAAATGCGATTGCGGTTTTTATTAAAATTAAAACAAAATATTATTCCACCCTATAAAGAATTTGTTCTTTATATGGTCACCTAACATAAACATAACATGCATAAATAAATAACTGTGAGTACCGAGGCACTACCAGTGCTGGCAGGCGTATTACCAGTTGACTTAGAAATTCAACGCTGGGCTTCAATGTACTACACCTCTAAAAACATACACCCTGACTTTCTAAAACGCCGCGATATTGACAAAATACTTAGATTGTTCAAACCAATTGACGAGGTATTTGAAACTTTACTGTCGGAATGGCAAGAGAGATGGGAAACTTCTACTAAAGGACGCCACTTGTATCTGTTCTTTCAATCAGTGCGAGACAGATTAAGTAAAGAGTGGTTAGAAGTCGATCATCCTGTTGCGCAATTTTTTTAACAGGGCATGGAAACTTTAGGGCAAAGCTCTTTTCATTTAGACTTGCGTCATTGCCTTTATGTGAGTGTTCTACGACAAATCATGAATTCGAGCAAACAGCACATCATGTTCTCTGGGAGTGCGATCTCTGGCAACGGGAGCGGGACGATATGTTAAATTCCTTGCGTGTCACATCCGGGGTAGTATACTATTCTGATTTGGTGGCAACAAGGGAGAATTACCGGGTGTTTAGGCGGTTCTGCAATCTATATTATTGGAATCGATGTGTTAGGTAACGACTCATAGTTTAGGTCCCAATAGTGTTAGATATTTGATAATCCGTGGTGCACGGCAGTTGAGCTTCACTTGACTAGCCATCTCTTTGAGGTTTTAAATGCCTTATTTGTCATATTGCTGTCTCTCACTTTGCCAAGAGGGGAAGTCAATTCTAAAACTTCCTACTCCTACAAATTTCTTCTGATTAAATTCGTTTGTGAGTTCCAAGGCAGCTGTAGTTCAACTCCCGGGACAGCAATTGACTTCACTGTTCATTGCCTTTTTTGTGGTCGCCGCTGTTAATTCTGGCTACACAGGAGACACAGTGGTGGGTACGAGTGGAGGGCCTGTCCCGTTAAAAAAAAAAAAAAAAATAACTACGATATTATATACACAACCACAATAATACATACAAAACTCTAGTAATACACATTTTCTCTATAAATAATATAATATGCACTAATTTTATTTATATACTAATTTATGTATATATTTTATCTCTTTATCCGTAACATTTCATATTAATACACAGAGGCGTACCTACTCAACCGTCGGCAGCGGAGACGCTGCATTTTGGAAACTCGGCGTTTCAAACGCCCGTTTGTACCGTCCAAGACAAATACACATGTATTGTTTGTGATGCGCGGCTGTTGATGTAAATCGCTCAAGGGTTCTGTACAATAATACTCGACATAATTGATACAGTCGCGCCATCTGTCGGCGAACGATGGTTGTAATTTTATTAATACGGAGTGCGGTGTCATATTGCGAGAAATAATATAATTTGCAATTTGATCCAACCTGCTTTGTGTGCTTCCGCCACCAATTAGTTCATGCGGCCTAGCGCCGGCCGGCACCCACCCACTACTGTTAGTGCGTGCATCATGCCGACGCTGCCATGGCTGCTCCGGTAGTCTCTGCCTCGGCTGCTGCAGCAGCTTTCAATGCTTGGGTTATGCCCTTGCTTGTGTACACTTTCGGCATACTGAGGTGGACTCAAACCGAACTAGACGCTCTGCCATGCAATTCTCTAAGCGACTCGTAATGGCTGTGTGCGTCGCTGTGATCACAGATGTCACAGCTTTGATATCGTCTACTGCGATCACGGCTACATTATTTGGTATTCTATAAGGCTGTAAGCGTACGCGAGGCTGTTTGCCTTGTAGAATTCCAATTCCAAACGCAGCCTTGCGGCGCTAGTGTCGCACAACCACGAAAAGCGACACCAAAGAATTGCAATTTTGTGTTCAAAGCTGTAACAGCTGATGTTTCCGAGGATGTAAGGATGTTTGCTCTTACAGAATTGCATGGCTGGATCGTAAAGTCCGCAAACTGCTGACAACATATCGTATGCATCATCCACGCTCATCAGTGATGAGATTGTACATCCCACGGAAATGTGGGGGTCGTGGGTTGCTTAATGCCAAGAACCTACACAACCGTGAGGTGTGCAATCTGCGGGAATATTTCCTACATGTTGAGAGTGGAATGCATCGAGATGTTGTAGCAGTTGATAAAGGACTGACGACGCTCTCCTTGGCGAAAGAAGACTGGCATAAACCGGTCATACTTAGCACTGGAGATCGCTTGAACGTATGGAAGAGCAAGGAGCTACATGGACGGCTGCTGCAGCAGCCGAGGCAGAGACTACCGGAGCAGCCATGGCAGCGTCGGCATGATGCACGCACTAACAGTAGTGGGTGGGTGCCGGCCGGCGCTAGGCCGCATGAACTAATTGGTGGCGGAAGCACACAAAGCAGGTTGGATCAAATTGCATGTAAGTTTGACTTTCGCAAAATAACGCCTGAATCTATTAACTAATAATATAATTGTTCAATATTTTCATAAATGCCTATATGTACGAGTATATTAGTGTACATTTGAGACCAATAATGTACACACATTGCTTAAAGATAGAGAACATGATAACGAGTTTAGATAAGAGTTTTTTTTATATTGGTTCAGCGTAGTAACTCCGCTTCGCCTTGGTTGGTAAGCGAAAAGAGGAGCCCAAATAGCAGCGGCAACTGACAAAGGACTACAGTGTCCTGTCAGTTGATGCTACAATGCTGGCCCGCAAGGTGCTTTTTCACGCTTCGTTTGAAGGATTTTTTTTTATACTACGCCGGGAGGCATACAAGCCCACCTAAAGGATCCCATATTGTAGGAAAGAAGAGGGTGGGATAAGGGAAAATAGTAGGAGTAGCACTCACCATGGTACAAGCGGTAAAATATACTTAGCGAGCCAATGTCCCTACGAAGTAGTAGAGGTGCTAGGATTTTTCTCTACGGTAAACGACTTATTTGAAAAATAAACATATTCGAAAATCAATATCTTTATACTTAGAGATGTGACAGTTCTTTTAGTTATTATTACTTATTACTAGATTACTTTTTAAGAGAGGTAAAACGCACCAATGTTGTCCATCTGGGGAAGGACCTCCACCTCACAGAAAACCGTAGCCAAATAGCAACTCTTTGAAGGGTTGTCGTGTACCCGCGAATGCGTGAGGTAACTCCTAAGGAGTTGCTGTATTAGCAGCAGAGTAGGCATCGCGCGAGTGATATTTAATGTATTGCAAGCGTTCATAGGCTACGGTAACCGCTTCACATCAGGTGGCCCGTATTTTCGCATGTCTCCCGTTCGAGGATGAGCGCGGTGGCTCAGTCGTGAATGACGCGATTTTGACACCAACGCTCGTGGGTTCGATTCCCACACCAGGCAAACATTTGTGTGCATGAACATGGCTGTTTGTCTTGGTCTGGATGTTTTAAGAGAGATAGGGCGCATCAAAGCAGCCCGTCTGGGGAAGTACCTCCATCAGAAAACCGTAGCCAAATAACAACTCCCTAGAGGGTTGTTATGTTCCTGCGTGCGAGTGAGATCATCAGTAAGCTCCCAAGGAGTTGCTGTGTAAGCAGCAGAGGAGGCCTCGCGCGAGTGATACTTAATATATCACAAGCGTTAATAGGCTTGCATGCCTTCCGACGTTGTATAAAAAAAACTTTTATTTAAAACTAACCTAAACGTTTCTCATAATGAACCCAATGCTCAGCATTTCTAGGTATTTTGTGTACACGCTGGGGAGAGTGACTGAATGGATGAGGGGATATTCTTTTAGTGATCCTCCCCTACCTGCCTGAGACCTATTATGTAGAGTCTGCAGTTGTCTAGTTCCGTATTTGGTATTCTCAAGATTTCTATTCGTTTCCCGGCTAGGCCATCGCAAATGAAAGATATTCAATGGTTTATGAGTTCGCTTGTTTATTTACAAACTCTGCACAAATGCCTAACTAACCTATTCTCTAAAATATCTAATAATATTTTCTTAAATAATTCTGATATATTTGCTCGTCGGTGAAGGAAAACATCGTGAGGAAACGCACGTTACACGCACGGTGCACGTTCATCAATACTCCCTTACCCATAAAATAGTACAGTTTCTCCCTCTATTTCTCTGCACTGACATTTTGGCCTCTAGAAATAAAACTATAAATGCGATTGAGATGCGGTTTTCACCAGAAAGTCAAACTAAATGGCATCTTTCTAATGGTATCAAAATGGAGTTAATTTGATAACCGGAAGTATTTAAAAAAGTACATTTTGTACTTCCAGGTTGTAATTACAGTCATCGGTCATTTGTATAGAACAGTAATAACAAAAGCGTAAAAGCAGTGGTGGGATTTGCGCGAAGCGCGAACTCCAGCACTTTAATATTATAAAGAGGAAAGATTTGATTGTTTGTTTATATTGAATAGGCTCCGAAACTACTGGACCGATTTGAAAAATTGTTTTACCATTAGAAGCCGACATTATCCGTGATGAACATAGGCTACTTTTTACCGCGGGAAAATGCTTCGTTCCTACGGGAAAACGGGTAATGATATATGATTCGAATTCTACGCATACGAACTTGCGGGCGGATGCTAGTGAAATTATATTTCGGCAGATGTGTGCGCTTAACTAAGGTTCATGTAACAAGCAGTACCTATCTTTACCGAATCCCGAAGCTTAGATAGCGGATATAATCCTAATAGATTAGAATACGGGATAACGCCGAGAAGAAATCAGTTGAGAATGCGCAAGCTTGCATTGCCAGAGGAACACCTGGCTAGTCAATTATATAACAATTCAATTTTTTTTTTTTATTTGTCGGCCATATTGACCATGTTCCTTAAGAGATAGGAACGGTGTTCCTGAACATTCCTATTCTACTTTTTTATGCTGAATCCGAATCTGAAGTGAAAATTCGAATATTCGAAAAAAACGCACAGACAAACATATAGATTTCATATAGGAACGGTGTTTCTGAATATTCAAGAATATATTTAGAGACATATACACCACATATAAAATACTAGCTGCTGCCCGCGGCTCCGCCCGCGGGGAGTCGAATAACGTAGCCTATGTGTTAATTCAGATCATAATCTATCTACGTGCCAAATTTCATTCAAATCCGTTCAGCCATTTAAGCGTGAAAGAGTAACAAACATCCATACATACAAACTTTCGCATTTATAATATTAGTAGGATTATTTGATGTAGAAGTCGATGTAAATCAATAAGTCTATAGCAAATGATGGACAGATTGGTCATGTATGAGAAAGCGCTGTAAAGAATGCTTGGAATGGACGAAAGAAGCGAGCGAGGTGTGTCATCATAATCATCATCTCAGCCCGTATTCGTCCACTGCTGAATATAGCCCTCCCCTCTAGAGAGGTGGTTTTTACCACAGTTGCCACGCTTGTATGTTATTACAGTACGCAGGGGACGCTGCTGCCCGTCTCGGATATTTCGCTTAGCCCCTTTCACGACTACCCTTGTGTTGAGATGAGATGGAGTAGCCTATTCTTACGCTGAGGCCACACGACACCATGAGTTGTGTAAGGTAACCAAAGGTACGTCGGGAGGCATACAAGCATACGACCCACCTGATGTAAAGCGGGTACCGCTTGCAATATATTCATTATCACTCGTGCGATGCTTTCTCTGCTGCTTACACAGCAACTCCTTGTGAGCTTACTGGTCACCTCACTCACACGCAGGAACACAACAACCCTCTAGGGAGTTGTTATTTGACTGCGGTTTTCTGTGAGGTGGAGGTACTTCTCCAGACGGGCTGTTTTGATTCGCCCTACCTCTCTTAAAAACATCCGGACCAATACAAATAGCCATGTTCATGCACACAAATGTTTGCCCTGTGTGGGAAGCGAACCCACGAGCGTTGGTGTCAAAACGTGCTGTTACGTTAACAGCACGTCGGTAACTTACCATTAAAATACTTCAAGGACATGATTATAAACAACGATAACCGTTCTATTGATAAATAATATTTTTACCAAAATCCTCCATAATTTTACAAAGTTACAATAAAAATACAAAATGGTGTCCCATAAATAGCGTCAGAGCGCGTTATAAAGCAAAACTGTCAATTTCAATTTGGTCCGTTAAAGCGGGGTGAATAATAAAACAGGGATGAATTCGACCCTAAGGCTATTGCGTTAAATTCCATGCTAATAAACTTATTGTTATGGAAATGTTTTAAAGAGCCGGCGATATTACATTATTGTAACCTTTACTTAGCCTCGGCTGGTGTTTCAGATTGAATCTTATCAATAAATAAATAAATCTTGTTTATGTCTACCTCGGTAAAGGAAGGGAAAAACGATTTGTGCTCGGTGTACGAAAAAATGCCAAATTGCAGTGTTTGAATGATTGAATAATAATAGCTAGTGTTGCCACTTTAGCCACTTTTTGGCTAGATCTAGCAATGTTTTTGAACTCGTTAACTTCATAATATATATTTAATAGCTAAATATTTCAGTTATTCCGTACCTTTTTTTTAATTACGTAATAATTTAATTCCAATTGAAAGTATAATAAATGTCATACAAAATTAATTATTAAACCAGTTGAGAATGCGCAAGCTTGCATTGCCAGAGGAACACCTGGCTCGTCAATTATATAACAATTCAATTTTTTATTTTTATTTGTCGGCCATTTTAACCATGTTCCTTAAGAGATACGAACGGTGTTCCTGAACATTCCTATTCTACTTTTTATGCTGAATCCGAGTCTAAAGTCATAATTCGAATATTCGAAAAAAAAACGCACGCATAGACAAACGCACAGCCAAACATATAGATTTCATGTAGGAACGGTGTTCCTGAAAACAAAATGCAGCGTCCTTTAGTTGTTCAAATTTCTGAACGCATGTTATCAGCGTGTTGGATTCAAGATTTCCCGCGAATTCTTTCTTTATCGATCTGAGTTACTTCAGATCGATAAACTATTGACTAGTTTTTTTTTTAAACATCGGGAAGTATTAGATACTTACGCCGTAGTTGAGGTGGCAACACTGAAAATAGCTCTCATTTCCGTAGGCTCGTCATGTCTGGCACTTATGAATTAACCTCAAAATTTGTGCGAATTAAAACATAAAGCTGAAAAGCTTTCACCAAAGGAAGGTAATTAAATAAATCTCATATTAAAATGTCAAAAAAATTCACGTATGATAATTTAACGAAATCAAATGATGTTTAAAAATATATAAATTCATTTAGCACAATAATTTATCAAGGATTCCCATTTCGTCAGTGATCAAAGGATGCATTACAATTTGGTCGGAATTCAAACTATCACCCGACTTTGAATGATTTATATTAGATTGTGACCTGATTTGTACAAAAATCTGGTTGCAATTTTTTTTTTATACTACGTCGGGAGGTTTACAAGCATACGGCCCACCTGATGTAAAGCGGGTCCCTGTAGCCTATTAACGGTTGCGATATATTAAGTATCACTCGCGCGACGCCTCCTTTGCTGCTTACACAGCAACTCCTTGGGAGTGGTGACCTCACACGCAGGAACACAACAACCCTCTAGGGAGTTGTTATTTGACTGCGGTTTTCTGTGAGGGGGAGGTACTTCCCCAGACGGGTTGTTTTGATGCGCCCCACCTCTCTTAAAACATCCGGACCAAGATAAACAAACATGTTCATGCACACAAATGTTTGCCTTGTGTGGGAATCGAACTCACGAGCGTCGGTGTCAAAGTCGCGTCATTCACGACTGACCCACCGAGCTCGTCAAAATTATTGACGCTATTGCAGTGCTCATCATGATTATAACGTATTTTGTATATAATTGAAAAATATGATAAGTTTTGACAAAAAATAAGGGTATGGTATACAGCATGAAAGTAGAATAAACGCGGTTGAAATGCGAGCCTCCCAAAAAACAGTAGTGTAAGATAGAGATCTGGTCTGAACATGAGCGTTGGTGTTAAGATAAGAAAAGGCGTGTATCCACTGCATTGCGTCCATTGGCTCCCTGTCGGTTTGACCAGATTATCAGACATTGTATGAGGAGCTATCCTTGCTTTTTCTGGTTCGTGATTAACTACCCATTGATTCTCCGAACTTCATCGCCTGCCCACAACCACTTCAGCTTGCTAATCCAATGTGACTCTAACCACATTGGTCAAGTTCTACTATGGATTATTCAATCCTGAATCTATCTCGTAGAATTCTTAATCGATTACGATTGGCGAGGTCCGCTATCTAGGTTAAGGATTTGGTGAAGACACTGTTTTTTGCTTGCTGACCGCGTTCGTAATGAACACGTGAGAGAAAGAGTTGGTCTAAAAGAGAGTGTCGGTGTTAAGATAAGAAAGGGCATGCTCCGTTGGTTCGGACATGTAGAAAGAATGCGGGACGAAAGAATGACGAAACAGATGAACAATGTAAAAGTGGAAGGATGTAGGAGCCGAGGAAGGCCGATACTAACCTACCATGACCGAATTGGTCGTGTTTTATCAAAAGGTGATGTCAGAAGCCCCAGGAACCGGCGAGCGTGCATGAAAAGAGCTATGAATGTCACAGAAGCGAGTGAAGTATGTAAGGACCGCGTCTTATGGCGCTCGGTTCTCTCTGCCTACCCCGCAAGGGACTTGGCGTGAAGATATACATACATACATACACTGTTTTTTACATGGAGCGATTGCGTCAGTCCTCCACAACCTGGGGCGGAAACCAGATCTTTCTTAAATTTAGGCCACACGTCTTTCAAAATATATATTTTGGAGTTGCGGGCTTAATATATATATACAGAAAATATTTGTCTACGGAATCCTCAGAGCGCGAGTCGGACTTGCACTTGACGGCTTTTTTAGAAGAGGTAGGGCGTATTAAAACAGCCCGTGAAATACCCCCACCTCACAGAAAATCGTAGCGTAATAACAACTCACTGAAGTGTTGTTGTATTCCTGTGTGGTTACCAATATGCTCCTAAGGAGTGGCAGTGTTAGTAGAAGAGGTGGCATCGCGCGAGCGATCCTTAATGTATTGCAAGCGTTCATTGACTACTGTAGCAATTTTACATCAGGTGGGCCGTATGCTTCCTGATGTTGTATAAAAAATATGTATAAAATAGTGACTTTACAGCTTCCCCCATCACTATTTCCTTCTACAACTGAAGGGTCTTTAATCCAGACTCCTAGACTGTAGGTATCAATTTTTAATCCGTTTGTACCCGATTCATTCGATTTATTAATTATGTTAAATCTTGATTGACTTAATACCCAAGGTCTGGGTAATTGCGCAGGGATACAGCCCTTAATGCGCAGTATTAGGGTCGTATTATTTTGAAGCCATCAGTCGTGTAACCACCGTGATTGGTATTAGTGTTTGCGTATTGTGGTTTTGGTTTATATTGTTAGGTAGCGATCGGCCGTGAGATCGGTCGCGTGATTAGTTGTACAACTGGTATTTCGACCAGTATATATTGCAAGCAATTATCGTAGCTTATGATCATTTGCTCGATGATTACCAGCCACTGGAGCACGCTGGGTTTCGTAAAGGCTACAGTACGGTGGACCACATGCATACATTGCGTCAGATTGTGCAGGAAACAACAGAGTACAGTCTGCCGTTTCGTGGACTACGCGACAGCCTTCGACTCATCGAAACTTGGTCTGTGCTGGAGTCCTTACACCGACGTCTAGTGGACCACTGCTATATAGAGGTGCTGAGATGCTTGTATAACGCTGCAACAATAACTGTCAACTGTACGTCAAGGGTACGTTATCTCGCCGAAACTATTCACCGCTGCACTGGAAGACGTATTCAAGACTGGACTGGAGGACACAGGGCATAAATGTGAATGGCGAGTTCATCTCACATCTCCGATTTGCCGATGGCGTGATCATAATGGCGGAATCGCTGGAGGATCTCAATCAATCAATCCCTCACCTCACCTCAATGCTGCTTCTCGACCCGTGAAGCTAAGGATGAATTTCAATATGACCAAAGTCATGTATAACGTAGCCATTCCTAGCTCGGTTGTCGAAGAGAATGCAGCTATTGAAGTGGTCAAAGACTACGTCTACCTCGGCTCGGCCAGGTAACTTCAACGAAGAGATCGATCGACGCATTCGACTGGGCTGGGCAGCTTTCGAAAAGTTACGACTCATTCTCACTGCACAAATATCTCATACATAAAGGAAGTGGAAGGCATTGGCGAAGGCCTATATCCAACAGTGGGTAGGTACAGGCTGGTGATGATGATCACTTGCGACATCAGAGGTATCAGTTATATATTGCGGTCTTTAGTGCTGGCACAGGGAATCAAACCAGGGACCAACCGGTAAATGGGTACGACATAGTCCGGGGAACATATCATTTGGTGCTACTTCATTATTTTTGTTACATATTTATTAAATGTGGTATACTCACTCTCATGTTTTGTTTGTTGCAGGTAAGTTCCCGTATCTTCGTCCCGGCTGATTGTTTGTCCACCGGGTCGTAACTACAAATATACGACTCTAAATATCCAGTACAATCAGCCGCGACTACGCCTGAGTGCGAGATTTCAAAATATTTAAGTGAGTACAGCGTTTATTCGACAATTAACCCTTTGAAACCCGGGTGGTCGTATACGACCGCGAAATGTATGGGAAAGCGTATATAACGGGTTCTGACTGCTCAATATAGTAATACTAGCTGACCCGTCATACGTCATTTTGCCATATGAATTATTTCTAGGATTATTTTAGTATTATAAAAATAGGGGTTGATGGTAGAAGGGTGAAAATTTAGGGTTGTATGTATTTTATAATGCCACATCATAAAAAAAAATTGTCCAAAAAATATAAAATAAAAATTTGAGGTGGACTTATCACTTAGGGGTATGAAAAATAGACAGTAGCCGATTCTCAGACCTACTGAATATGCAATTACTAATAATTAATTAATTAATACAATTTTACACAAATAAACTAAAAGACCCCGAACAAAGTTCGCTCACACTTTGGAATTCAACCACCAGACAGACCCACTGGATTTAAAGTGATTACCGTAGCCAATGAACGGGAAGTACCCGCATCTCACAAAAAAACACATCCGAATTACAATACCCAGAGAGTACTTGTGTTTCCGCGAGTGTGAGCTATATCCGTTCATAGGATACAGTAACCATTTTACGTCGGGTGGTCTGTAAGCTTGCTGCTTCCCGACCTTGTTAAATAAAACATCATTGTAGACATCTTCTTGGTTTGAAAACACATGCTGTTGCTAGTACAGTCAATCCTACTAATATTATATACGCGAAAGTTTGTATGTATGGATGGATGGATGTTTGTTGCTCTTTCACGCTTAAACGGCTGAACGGATTTGAATGAATTTTGGCACGTAGATAGATTATGATCTGGATTAACACATAGGCTACGTTATTTGACTCCACGCGGGCAGAGCCGCGGACAGCAGCTAGTACCTATGGTATAAAAATAGGTTGAACTTAATTTTTTTTTAATAACAACCTATCAGGCTGAAACAGGATGCATTCGATGGGGAAAAATATGTACCTAGACAAAAGGACCATTAATTATTTTTGTCCAAAACTTATTTTCCCCCCCAATACCCTTAAATTCGTAATTTCTGGGGAGGTCATGGGCCAATAAATAAAAATTGAGAAAATAATTGAATAATACTGCCGAATAGGCCTGAAAATGTCAACTCGAGGTTTGGTTTTTTTTTTTCAACCCGATCGGTTGTTATTAAAAAAATAATATTTAAAATGCAATTTGATCTAACCTGCTTTGTGTGCTTCCGCCACCAATTAGTTCATGTGGCCTAGTGCCAGATCGTAATCGTAATTAACATCTACAGCGCCTAATGATGCCTCGTGGAGAGGCGAAACACGTGTCGCAGCGACGACCAGGCCAGTCGTGGTAGCGACGGTGGTGGTGGGGCCATGCGGATTCTGTTCCAGATGGCGGACGACCGCAGCAGCCGAGGCAGAGACTACCGGAGCAGCCATGGCAGCGTCGGCATGTTGCATCTACTAACAGTAGTGGGTGGGTGCCGGCCGGCACTAGGCCGCATGAACTAATTGGTGGCGGAAGCACACAAAGCAGGTTAGATCAAATTGCATGTAAATTTGACTTACGCAAAATAACGCCTGAATCTATTAAATATTTAAAACACTTCACTTATGTCTACCGCCAAGCAGCTACATTTTTACAGCTGTGTTCGGGTTTGAAGGGTGAGTGATATGGCAGAGAAATTACTGGGTACTGTGACGAAACAGCCTTAGGTCACAAGATTTAACATCCCCGTGTTGCGAGCGTCAATAGTCCGCGGTGACCGCTTACCATCTAATGCGGGCCGCATGCTCGTTTGCCAATCTATTTGTATATAAAAAAAACCTGGTAGTTCTTAAACTGTGGTAACTACTTACCATCAGACAAGTTGCACGTTGTCACTTAGCGGTGAAAAAAAGGTTTATTAGTGCAAATTATTTATTTCGAAGTCAAAAATTACGTCCGGACTTGAAAAACACCATTAAAATTCGTTTGATGAATTACACAAATAAGGCAGAATTAAGAAACGGCCCATACATTTTAATCAAGCTTATCAAATTAAGGCCAACCTTCGGCCTTAATAGAAAAAGGTCCACGAGGTAACTCCCAGTGGAATTTTCATCTAAATCGTAACGAAGCAAAGTTAAAAAAAGTCTGATGCCTCTAATATAAATTATCTGGTGTCAAATACGCACTCTTTTACCCTAATAGACCGCACAGCACAATCGAAATACTACTCTATAAACTAACAGTTTAAGATTAAAAATCCTTTAGCAGTAAGTTTCGGAAGATATCTCTAGGTTTTACTTGAAACTGCAATTTAAGCGGTAAGAAATAAAACTCAAATTTCAACAAGACAGCGATATGGGCATTTTAACAAGTGATTTACAATCTTTTTCCTCAGACGGCAAGGTCGGTATTTCTCTGACAGTGTGCGGGTATGGCGATTCATTTATCACGCTGGATGGAGTGCGTCAGAGCCGATATCTGAAGGCGATACTGGTGATATTTTCTGGAAGGCACATCTCTTATATTCATTGTTAGATAAAGGATTACTCTATATTACATAGGGAAATGTCTTGAAAGCGTGTTTTTTATGCAGCGTCGGGAGGCATACAAAGCTTACGGCCCTCCTGATGTAAAGTGGTTACCATAGCCTATGAATGTTAAGTAACACAGCAGCTCCATAGAAGCTTAGGTACTGGTGACCTCACTCACACGCAGGAACACAACAACCCTTCAGAAACATGTTATTTGGCTGCTGTTTTCTGTGAAGTGGAGATACTTCCCCTGGCGGGCTGCTTCGATGCACCCCTAAAATTATGATCTGATAATTACAAATAGTTGTAAACACGCCAAATCACGCCAAATCCCTTACAGGGTAGGCAGAGAGAACCGAGCGCCACGTGACTCGATCCTTACGTACCTCACTCGCTTCTTTAACATTAATTGCTCTTTTCATGCACGCTCTCCGGTAGCATACATTATGTTCTCATAAATGTACTGAGAGGTAACAGTGAGGATATTTATTTCTTTAAATATTTTCTAAGTGTTATAAAATTATATTATAAATTTAGTGGTGAATATCAGGATTCGAACCAGGGGGACCTGTTTGTCACTAGGTCGTTTCTTAATCCACTGCTCTCACATACTTTTAAAGTACCTATGTAATTTCATATTTAATATATTACGTAATATATTTGTGTGCATGGACATGTCTTTGTCTTGGTCTGTGTGTTTTAAGAGAGGTAGCGCGCACCAAAGCAGCCCGTCTGGAGAAATACCTTCACCTCACAGTAAATCGCAGTGAAGTAACTCAGGAGGGTTGTTGCGTTCCTGTAAGTTACTTAAATTACCATTAAGCTACTGAAGAGTTGCTATGCTTGGAGCAGGGCTGACTTGGTATCGGACGAGCTATACTTCATATATTGCAAGGGCTATATACTATATCAGGTGGGCCGTATGCCGCTCGACGTTGTATAAAGAAAAGCCGTCAAGTGTGTCGGACTCGTTCACACAAGGTTCCGTAAAAAAATATTTTCGAAAATTATTTTCGCGAACAAAATATTTTTTATTGTGATGTAACTACAAGTTTACGGTTTTCGGATTTTTTCCTTTACTTGTGCTATATGACATTACTTCTTACCATATTTCATGATTCTATGTCAACGGGAAGTACCCTATAGGTTTTGATTCTCTTGCGAGTGTCAAAATATGCACATAAACGAGGCATAAACAGCCGTATCTTTTGATTACGTTGACTTTGAAAATGGATTTTTTTCACTGCTCGAAGGCACTGCGGCTCTGAGTATGTGATATTATTAATTTCAGCTTGATAGCTTCGCCCGTCCCTGAGAAAAAGGTCTTGACAGACAGACAGACAGAGAGACGATCAACACAGTGACCCTATAAGGCACATGTGGGCAACACCCGGCAAAACCCCATTAAGCCTTTTGAGGTACCCTAAAAAAGGGGAATGTACATAACTTGTATCAAATCATGGGCTTTGATAATTTTCTAACCAACATTATATGGTTCCGAGAGTTCCACTGCAGGATAACTGCACCATGGTATAACTTAATATTATTTTCAGGAACACCTATATGAATTCTATAAGTATGTTTGTCTGTGCGTTTGTCTGTCGTTTTTTTCGAATATTCGAATTTTGACTTCAGATTCGGATTCAGCATAAAAAAGTAGAATAGGAATGTTCAGGAACACCGTTCTCTTAAGGAACATGCTCAAAATGGCCGACAAATTAAAAAAAAAAATGTTATATAATTGACGAGCCAGGTGTTCCTCTGGCAATGCAAGCATGTGCATTCTCAACTGGTTATTTTTAATATTGTGCTATGAAATTTTATAAAGAAATACACAAATGAACCTGAGTACGTATCAAGTAATTCAATTCGACTCTAGTGCAATCTACGCTATCTTGTAGCAAGGGGACTTCCGGGTACCTCGCCGGAAGTCTCTTTCACATAACAGCACTTATTTATTATACAACGTCGGTAGGCATACAAGCAAACGGCTCACCTGATTGAAAACAATTACCGTAGCCTATTATCGCTTGATGTATCACTCGCGCGATGCCATCTCGCTAACACACCAACTCCTAAGGAGCTTACTGGAGACCTCACTCACACGCCGGAACACAACAACCTTCAAAGGAGTTGTTATTTGAATGCGGTTTTCTGTGAGGTGGAGGTACTTCCCCAGACGGGGTGCTTGTGTCCGCATCCTCGGGTCAGTAGCTACCGGGTGTAACAGTTTCTCCAGACAAACAACAATAAATATATATATATCTATTATAAGCGACATACCCGTGCTTCGCACGTGGATACATAGATAGATAAATTAGTTCTTTACAAACAGAACATGAGAGCTCGATGGCAACGTTGCGCGTGCCATTCTAACCGAACACGCAAGCAACGTCGACCGCAGACTGTCTATGGATCTGCTATGATACATGATGTCTCGTTAAGCTAAGTCAGAGGCCCTCGGGCGGCTTGGAAACAATGGCCTCCGCCAATCCGCATTTGAGCAGTGTGGTGGAGTAAGCTCTAAACCCCTTCGGTTGAACGGAGACCTGTATCCCTGCAGTGGCATGAGTAAGCGTTGATGTGATAAGGTGACGAAACGGTACATAACTACAATTAAAAGTACAATTAATTATCCAAGTAATGAACTTAGATAATTAATATCTGCCCGCGTTTTGATTGGCTAATTTGAACAAAAAATTGTTGTTTGAAAAGAAAATATGTTTATTGGGCACTTTTACAATTATTTGGAATTTTCCAATAAAATATATAAAAAAAAAAAAAAAAAAAAACTTCTTAAAGACTATAAATATTGCGCGCCCAAACAGGCCTCCACTTGGTCGCGGCACAAGTACCGCGACGCTGGTATTCTGTATTATTATGACTTTGGCTGGTATTATTGTGACTTAACTATAATTCGAACCGGGGACCAGTTGGTCACTAGGCTGATTTTTTTTTTCCACTGGGCTGTCACTGCTCCATCATAAACAAATATACCAAGAAACAATTATTTTCTCTGGATAATATTAATTCAGATATGTAAGTGGATCCTCTCAAACACACGAAAAGTTTCATCAAAGCTGACACATATGACTATAACTTCCCTATTACACACATACACACACATTTATATGTATATTATGACGAGGACGCAGCCCGCCCCTAGGATTGGTGCCCTGTAGAGCGAGCACGAAACTTTAAACATAATCGCATCAGGATCACGATTCATTCCGTGTTGCGCACCACGAAACACTTCCGAAGTGTTATCAGAAACACGAGTCGATGACGAATGTGCCGTCAGCTTCGTAATAACATGACATGAACGAGCCCGTGAACGAATAACTTCCCTTTGAACATTTTTATTTTTTAATAAAACCGATTTATTTTTCTAGTAAACGTATACATAAAAAAATATAATTGTACGAGTACTTTTAATAAAACTGTGTTTTTGAATAAGCTCAGCGTGTGCCCAAGAACTAGTGAAGTTTTGGGAGTCTGGGAGGGATGTTCTGGATTTAACTGAATAAAATGAAAGAGTGATACAAGAACCTTTAGGGGTCCCACTCTTGAAACGGACCAGTAGCTGGTGGTAAGCCGGTTTGTGGAACTTTTCCAGAAGTGCAGGTATTGGCGAGTACGTATCCCTTTCGGAGATTATGAAAGGATAAGGAGTGAAAAATTGCAAAATGAAAGTGTAAGGAGAACATATTTCCGACTCAGTGTGGATTACTGCTGGAAAGTTCTGAAAGAAAGTAAGGTGGATAGTGATAGAAGCATGTGGATGCACATGCTTCTTTTGCACTATCCAAATCGCAAAGACGTATAAAACATTGAAAGGAGATGCCAGGTAGGATGCGGAGGTTGAATCCTCCGTAGCAAGAAAAAGGAAAGCGTGACTGGATTATGTATCTATGCTCTTAAATAGAAGTCTGAGAGAGAAGAAGAAAGAAATGTATCTTCTATGCAAGAATGAAACCAAGGCTTTTGTGAAAGAGAAGCGTGAAAGATAAATTATGAATGAGGAAGAGAGGGTGGCGAAAATCTTCGAGGAAATACCAAACTCTTGTCGGCATCAAGAATGAACAATATAAAGTCTAAAGATGGTATCGTTCTTGCTAACACTCAGGAAGTGTTAGAACAGTGGAATGAATATTTTACAGAAGTGTTTAAATATGCCTCGGACGCTGGCAATGAGAGTGAGTCTGATGCTCACTCCACGTTAACGGCGTCCGATGACGGTATAACTATGGATGAGATTGAATGGTTGATGCAAAGTTTAAAAAATGTAAAGTCTGCGGGAATTAATATGATCACAGTCGAGATCATTATTTAGGAAACTAGGTGACACTGACATCCGGGACGCCTTCTGGTACATATGCAATCTTTGCTGGAGAACTGGAAGGGTCCCAATGGATTGGAGACGCGCAGTCATCGTACCCTTGTATAAAGGCAAGGGGTCACGCATGATATGTGCCAGCTATAGGGCCATCAGGCCAGTTTGATCAGCTTAGCTTAAAAGTATGTGGATAGATAATTGAAAGGAGAATGAGGTTGAAATCTGATGAAATGCTGTGAGAGGCACAGGGAGAGGATGTAGGGATCAAGTTTTCTCGCTCCACAATCCGCCTTACTATTGAATGCGAAGAAAACAAAGATAATGGTATTTGAAAGAGAAGAAACCAGAACCAATGATTTAGGAAAGGATTACGGTTGATGATGAAGTCTTGGCACAAGTGGATGTGATTATATATCTTGAATGAGCTTTCAGTAGGGATTGAAGGTACACCGCAGATGTGAAAAGACGAGTGAGTGCTGGCAATAGTGTGAATGGAGCATTGGGAAAACTTCTTGGCAGTAAAAACTCGAGCCAGAAGGCACAGCTGGCTATACACAACGTAGTGCTGGTCCTAACACTTACTTACGGAAGCGAGAGCGACAAACACATAGTTGTGTGTGACAATATGGTAGTTTCTTTGGGCGGGAGTGTTACGATTTTCAAGAATATCATCCAGTTCCGGCACCAAATTGTAATTTGATTTACTTATTGAAATGTATTGTATACATAATTTGTCGTCACATATCATAAAATCTTATTTAATTTAGATACTACAAATATTCATGAAATATTTTTATTTTGGCAGTAGAGCAGCTATATAGTGGATAAGGAGACGGATTAATGACCATCAAGTCCCCGGTTCAAATTCTGACATATTCCACTAAATTCGTATTTACGGATTTATGTACATATTTGTAATTATCACTTATCCTGCGTGAAGGAAAACATCGTGAGGAAACCCGCTCGTCCAAGAAATTGTATTTCGATAGACGTGTGAACTAACCTAAGAAAGGTCTGGTTTTCTCTCAGGGTTGTAAAGATCTGACGGCAGTTGCTCCAAGTCAAAATCAGTATCATCGCCAAATCATTAGGCTTAGGTAGCGGGCCCCGCTGATCCTAATGGGTTAGGCATTTTGGCAATATAGAAGCGTAAACTAAAATTATAGAAATAGGTTTTTTTTCTACGTCGGTAGGCATACATGCGCTTGAATGAATGCTATGAGCTATGAACGCTTACAATACATTAAGTATCACTCGCGCGATGCCACCTCTGCTGCTAGGACTTCAACTCCTTAGGAGCTTACTGGTAACCTCACTCGCACGCAGGAACACAACAACCCTCTAGGGAGTTGTTATTTGGGTACGGTTTTCTGTGACGTTGACACCAACGCTCGGGGGTTGGATACCTATACTGGACAAACATTTGTATCCATATCTGTTTATAATAGTTTGTCTTTATGAGAGGTTCATCAAAGTAGCCCGTCTGGGGAAGTACTCCAACCTCACAGAAAACAGCAGCCAAAATAATAGCCTGGAGGGTTATATTTCTGCATATGAGTGACGTCAGCAGCTTGGAAGAAGTAGCTGTGTTAGCTTATACTTAATGTATTGCAAACTTTCATAGGCTATGGTAACGTATGCTTGTATGCCTCCCGACACTGCGGCAAGCATATCACAATAGGCCTATTTCCCCAGTTAACCTAAAACTATATCTGTCTAATATACAAAGGCGTTCTTTATAGCACCGTGAGTGGTAAAAAACGCTTTCCACTACCCCATTACAGCCTATTGTTTGAATGTGTTCCCATCTAGCCACACAATATCCCATCATACCCATAATGCGAAAAGCAATTCCCTCCAACATTACCTCGATATTCTTCCACCATTATTCAAAGACTCTTACACGGAAGGTTCCTTACCAATATTTTAATCCTGGGTTCCGTACCTCAAAAGGAAAACGGAACCCTTATAGGATCACATTGTTGTCCGTCTGTCAAGATCCTTTTACTAAGGGACGGGTGGAGTTATCAAGGTTAAATTAATATCAAATACTCAGATCTGTAATCCCTTCGAGCAGTGAAAAAATCAAACTTCTAGGTCACCGCGATCAAAAGATACGGTTGTTTATGGCTTATTTATGCACATATTTTGACAATTGCAAGGGTAACAAAACCGGTAGGGTACTTCCCGTTGATATAGAATCTTGAAATTTGGTAAGAAGTAATGTCATGTAGCACAAGTAAAAGAATATTTATATAAATTTTGTGAATATTTTAGAATCGGAATTAAATTGTGTAGCCAATACATCGGCTTGCTAAGGCTAATAGATCTTTTGTTGTAAATTGTATTCGATTCTATAATAAATTACCTGAAACAGTTCTCTCTTTGCCTGACAATATGTTCAAAAGGCACATCAAAAATACTCTATGTAAGAAAGGTTATTACAGAATCGATGAATGTCTGACTGACAGATATGTCTGGAAATGATTCAGCACATCTATTAATATATCTTTAATTTTATCACTTGACATCACTATATATACACTGACATAAATTTATGTAACACAAATTGATTAGTTTGACAAGTCTCTTTTGTCATTTCTTTTTCGACAATTGTAATTTCCGAAATGAAGGTAGATAAAAGAATAAAATTAAGACTATATAGAGGCGGTGCTCTAGCGAGGCTCCTTGATTTTGAAACGTCCATAGTCTACGGCCGCTACTTTACATTACGTGAGTTGTGTGCTCGTTTGGTTCCCTTGCTTTTACCAAAAACATGTGAATCTATAGCGGGGCGATGAAGGTCGAACGGTAATCTTTATAAGTGACATGCGCTCGTTTTTTTAAAGAACCTCGGGAGGCACACAAACATACGGCCCACCTGAAGTAAAATAATTACCTACCTTATGAATACTCGCTCCTCTGCTGTTGACATAGCAACTCCTTAGGAGCTGACGTGTATCCCCTTCACTCACAGAAACACAACAATTCTCCACGTGGTTGTTATTTGGCTGCGGTTTTCGATAAGGTGGGGATACTTCTCCAGTCAGGCTTCGATACACCCTACCTCTCTTAAAACAGTCTAGGGCAACCTCTTTATATCAGGTGTACTTGTTTGCCCTCTTGTATAATAGTAAATAGGTAATCGCGCGATATCACCCCTTTCTAATTACCCCCTTAGGTGTTTACTGGTATATTGAGGTAATATTGAGAAAATAATTGAATAACACTGCCGAATAGGCCCGAAAATGTCAACTCAATATCGACTGCACCGTTTAAGACCAACTTTGAAAAGAAAAAAGGAAACGAGATATAACTAGCAATACTCGATTCGATAGGTATGTGTGTGTGTGTGTGTGAGTGATAAATTGGAACGTTTCTTTGAAGTTATCCTACTGCTTTCACCTGTACTGTGCTGACATGCTGTATACATTAGAACTTCCCTTATTTGAGTGGGTTAAAGGTAACCACCCCATCGCTCATAGTATTTACACACAAAGGCGATAAATTCAATTAAAACCGAGGCACGTTTAGCGGTAACGCTAATTATTTGGACGTATCCGATTTGCAAAATACCGATGAATGTGGTCGAATAACGATATTGATTGGACCATTGTACTGAATACCGGTAAATACCGGTGCGGTTTCATTGGAAATTATCAATATAGAAGTGATGTTAGCAGGTTTTGTTTATGTAAATAAAATGCAATTAGCGTATGAGAATATCCGTGTTGTAATACGAAGCGGCATGCTCCGTTAGTTCGTAAAAAAGATATACATCGCGAATAGAATGATTTACCTACCATGACTTGATAGATACATAACGTCGCGTGCACTCTAACCGAATACCCTGGTTTAGCAACGTCGACCGCAGCCTGTCTATGAATGGGTTTATCTATCGCGGGTTTCTCCGTGTTCGGAGCGTACGTTAAGCCGTCGGTCCCGGTTGTTGTCGATAGATGATAGTCGTTAAGTCAGTGGCCCTCGGGCTTGAAAACACTGGCCTCCGCCAATCCGCATTTGAGCAGGGTGGTGGAGTATGCTCTATACCCCTTAGAAGGGAGACCCGTGTCCCCGCAGTGGGATGAGTAAGGGTTGATGTGATATGATTACCTACCATGACCAAATCGACCGTGATTTATCAGAAGGTGATACCCGATATCACCTTCTGATAAAGCCCTATAAACCGAGCGTATAAGACAAAAACTGGGAGTGTCAATAAACCGAGTGAGGTGCGTAAGTACCAGGTCACGTGGCGCTCGGATCTCTGCCGAGGCAAGGGTTTTGACATGAAATTATAGATTACATTACACCTAAAGAATTTTACACTCGAAGGAACCATTTCACCGCGGAACCCTAAAGTCCTCCAATCCACGGTTCTATTTTAATTGATATTTAGCGTGTTTCAAATCATTAACATTCATTAATCGGCACTCGGTACACTGACCGATTTTTGATACTCGCACCTTATATTTACCACATTTGCGCAAATCTAAACTCTACTTCTACAGCTCACAGGGTACAAAATCAATTGATTCAGCTATAGATAGCGTGTTCCTAGATTTTGTTTTATTGTTTTCACGATAATTGATTAATTATGAAATGTATCTCGAGGGCCTTAAGATATATATTTCTTTGGCGCACACTATCAATCTTAATTTTTCCCGTACAGTGACAAATGGTTGATATCTGAACTAAACGGTGGATTTAAGTATCCATTGTAAGGGAATCGTTAGATTAGAGGATCTTTCAAAGTGACTGTAAATTCATATTTTATGGGGAGTTGTAGATTGTTTCGAATTCGAAATTCAAATTTTGTTTACATATTTTTCTTTTTATATAACGTTGGAAGACATACAAGCATAGCAAGCGGTTCCACCTGATGTCAAGCGGTTACCGTGGCTTATAAACGCTTGCAATACTTTAAGTATTACTCGCGCAATGCCACTTCTAGCTCTGCAGCAACTCTTTAGGAATTTACCGGTGACCTCACTAAGACGCAGGAACACAACAACCCGCTAGGGAGTTGTTATTTGGCTGCGGTTTTCTGTGAGGTGGAGGTGAGGCTGTATGATGCGCCCTACCTCTCTCAATGATGCCTCTCTTAATATGATAATGATTGATGAGTTGTTCGTTGCTTCGTTGCCTTCTTCTTTCTTATGTTATCTCGTTTTCTAATCCTTTACCAATATGCGGTGTTCACTACCTACGACTAAGGATTTGGAGCGAGGACACTGATTTTTCCATGAAGCGACTACCATCAGACCTCTATAACAGAATCCTCCTCACAGAATACGTCAGCCAGACAGAACAACTCACCAGAGAGATTTTATATATATATGGCAATAGTGTTGCTACTTTATGCCAGCATCAAAGTCTTCAGTTTTAGAACCATTTGAAAAATCTTAATTCTATGTTCCAGCTTCAGGAACTGTGCTGAAAAAATACTTGGGAAGGGTACCCAGGCTCAATCAACCCAATTTTAATACCACCCGTAAAACGATAGTGATTTTTACAAGGTTTTCTTGATGAACTTATTCACGTCTTCAAAAAAGTGCATAAAAATACTATCAAAATTGTCACATAAAACTAATTTTATTGTAAAAATTTGAAGTATAACAACAATGTCACTCGTCAAAAGCGCGGGAAGAAGTCCTACCAGAGAGTTGTTGTGTTCCTCCGTGTGAGGTCACCAGTAAGCTCCTAAGGAATTGTTGTATTAGCAGCAGAGGCGGTATCGGGTGTGACACATAATATATTGCAAGTGTTCGTAGACTACGGTAACCGCTTTACATCAGGTGGGCGGTATGCTTATATGCCTCCCGACGTTGTATAAAAAAAGTCAAGTTACCATAGCATAAACATCCTTACCTCTATTAGCTCGTCGGCGAACCGTCCACGAAACTGCAGCCAAATAACAACTCACTGGAAGGTTATTGTAAGTTAGGTTTTCTTCTGCAAACCTATATGTGATAGAACGCAGTCGCTGCGGAGGCTTTCCCAAAATTTTGCCTTGAGACTCTTACATGAAAGGTGTAAATATTTTTGTAAACAACATAGAATAGATGGAAACAATATTTTAGTTCATGATGTATTGATATTATAAGAGAGATAGGACGCATCGAAACAGCCCGTCCGGGGAAGTACCTCCACCTCACAGAAAACCGCAGCCAAAAACAACTCCCTAGAGGATTGTCGTGTTCCTGCGTGTGAGTGAGGTCACCAGTAAGTTCCCAAGGAGTTGCTGTGTAAGCAGCAGAGGAGCCATCGCGCTAGTGATACTTAATATATCGCTTTATTAGGCTACGGTATCCGCTTTATATCAGGTGGGTCGTATGCTTGTATGCCACCCGACGTAGTATAAAGAAAATAAATATGAAATACGCCCTTTTTTGTCTAATAAACTATTATTGAATACAAAAGAAAACTCAATTACACTTGCGTGCAAAGAAATTGGTCGATGAAATATTTGACCTTCTCCTTAAACCGGCTAGCAGCCCTAGGTTACTTACTCGAAATTTATGCGAGTGGGAAAGTTTATTGCATATTTTATGTGTATTAAACGTCGGTTCTTAGTTTTATTTCGAAGAGCCGTACACAAAATTTTGTGGAACAAAATGGGACGAAGACTGGAGTCGAACATGCGACCTCCGTTTTATAAAAATTGATATGAAAGGTAAAGGATTTATTGTGTAGATTTTAATCTACGTGGTAATGTCAGTATATAAAAAAAATGTACGTTTAGTAGAATTATTTAACTTGTTTATATTTGATATTGCTTATTATTGTTACACAAGTGCTTATCTGTTGTTGAAATGAAATTTTTTGAATCTTTTGAGTTTACTAACTGCGTTTTTACCCGAATGGAGATTGTCTTCTGATATCATAAAAAAGAATCCTAATTATTTTCGTGATAAAAATCAGCTTATGCATTAATACAGAATATTTTTGTGTTAAGCTTTATCAAAATCCGAAATATGTTTTGGCTGTTACAAAAACCTCTGCGGTTACAATGTATGAATGTAGGTCAGTTATAATGTCGTTATTGGTAATGTATAATTAACTCATCTTGTCATGATGAAGCATGTGCCAAATTTTAAGTACCTCCAGCAATTTACATTACTACCTACCTACGCTGCGTCTTCCGGTTCATGGTCGCCATTCGAGAACCGTTCTGCCACAGACAGCAACATTCACCAAACACGAAGTTGGTCGTGTGTTGTTGGAAGGTGCCCACCACCTTGCCGCGAGAGTGATTAATTTATTCATACGTACGTACAAATATCAAGTTTAATTACATATCTTTTCGTCTTTGTCAGCTTACAAAAGTATTTGAATAGATACACAACTAAACATGACTTTCGCTGCTTATATTCGAGATTTAATATGCAATTTGATCTAACCTGCTTTGCGTGCTTCCGCCACCAATTAGTTCATGCGGCCTAGCGCCGGCCGGCACCCACCCACTACTGTTAGTACTTGGTACATGCCGACGCTGCCATGGCTGCTCCGGTAGTCTCTGCCTCGGCTGCTGCGGTCGTCCGTCATCTGGAACAGAATCCGCATGCCCCCACCACCACCGTCGCTGCCACGACTGGCCTGGTCGTCGCTGCGACACGTGTTTCGCCTCTCCACGAGGCATCATCAGGCGTTGTAGACGTTAGTCGTAAGAATAACATGCTACAAGTGACAAATCCATCGCAGTGCCGCCCCTTATATTGAATTGAGGGTGGGGGTGGATGGTGTGAGCGAAAAGATATTTAATAGTGGGGAATGGTTTACGTCAGTCTGTTTGTTCATGAGAGTAATTTTAGAATTTTTATGTTTATTAATTTCTAATTGTTCCCTAATATTTAGTTTTAAACCTTTGTCTATGGTGTGTAAAATTTGATATGTATTAGTGGGGGATAAGTTATGTCCTTTGTCTATAAGATGCTCGGCGAAGTGTGACCTTTCTGGGCGATTGTTTTTCGATTGACATAACTTATCCCCCACTAATACATATCAAATTTTACACACCATAGACAAAGGTTTAAAACTAAATATTAGGGAACAATTAGAAATTAATAAACATAAAAATTCTAAAATTACTCTCATGAACAAACAGACTGACGTAAACCATTCCCCACTATTAAATATCTTTTCGCTCACACCATCCACCCCCACCCTCAATTCAATATAAGGGGCGGCACTGCGATGGATTTGTCACTTGTAGCATGTTATTCTTACGACTAACGTCTACAACGCCTGATGATGCCTCGTGGAGAGGCGAAACACGTGTCGCAGCGACGACCAGGCCAGTCGTGGCAGCGACGGTGGTGGTGGGGGCATGCGGATTCTGTTCCAGATGACGGACGACCGCAGCAGCCGAGGCAGAGACTACCGGAGCAGCCATGGCAGCGTCGGCATGTACCAAGTACTAACAGTAGTGGGTGGGTGCCGGCCGGCGCTAGGCCGCATGAACTAATTGGTGGCGGAAGCACGCAAAGCAGGTTAGATCAAATTGCATATAGATTTGACTTTCGCAAAGTAACGCCTGAATCTATTAACGAGATTTAATATTTATTGCAAAATGCATCGTATTGTATAGTTCATACATCTTTATTAAAAGTTTCTTCTTATATTTAAATGGGAGTATCGATATCCTTTCTCGAATAAAAGCAACTGTAAAAAAATCATCTGTAACCAGTTGAGAATGCGCAAGCTTGCGTTGCCAGGGGAACACCTGGCTCGTCAATTATATAACAATTAATTATTTTTTTATTTGTCGGCAATTTTGACCATGTTCCTTAAAGAGATAGGAACGGTGTTCCTGAACATTCCTATTCTACTTTTTTATGCTGAATCCGAATCTAAAGTCAAAATTCGAATATTCGAATAAAACGCACACACAGACAAACATATAGATTTCATATAGGAACGGTGTTCCTGAAAAGAATTTTTGAACAAACCATAAATCCCAAGTGAAAACCGATCCACGAAAGTTTCTCAAAACAAGCAATCAGTACACTATTCATGATGCTGAAACGCTGAAAACTTGATGAATTCATTACCGAACTCCGACAATACAAACTGCGATATATCCTTCCGATGGGATGTATAAATCATAAAAAAACCCCAATAAATATCTGACAATCCTTTTCACTTGTGTAACACATTGTCAGAAGTTTGCGTGGAGTGATATATCTTTGGTAGAGCGGTACATACATAAATTATATTGGCCCAATGTTTATGTTATGACTTGTAGGTACTTGAAATGTCACGGCGAGTGAGGCTTACGATGTGGGTTGTGTGAATGGAGCTTCAGTTATCGACATTTCCACAAGTAGCTATGAAAGATTAATGCTTCGGTCATACCGTGAGTCAAGGTAAGCTACTAGCCGGTGAGCTTTCACATAGTTAATAATATAAATAAACAAATTCATGCGTTATTTTGCGAAAGTCAAATTTACATGCAATTTCATCTACCATTACACCATACTTTTACCATTAAAAAGTGGAACGCCTTGCCTGCACATGTGTCGTTTGAAGGATCCCATATTGTAGGAAGGAGGAAACCTTCCTACAATATGGGATCTTTTAAACGAAGCGTAAAGAAGCATTTTGCGGGTCAGCATGGCAGCGTCAACTGACAGAATACGGTGTAGTATTTTGTCAGTTGCAGTTGCGATTTGGGCGCCTCTTTCGCTTACCATCAGGCAAAGAGGAGCCACAATGCTGAACTAATATAAAAAAAAAAAAAAAAATCTATCCAGCTTTGTGTGCTCCCGCCGTCAATTAGTTCATGCTAACTGGCGACTTGCAGCATATTATTCTAACGAGTAACATTTACAGCGCCTGAGGATGGCTCGTGGAGAGAAACACGTGTCGCAGCGACGAGCAGGGTAGTTATGACAGCAACGGTGGTGGGTGCATGCGGTTTATGTTCCAGACGGCGGGCAATCGCGAGGACGACCGTAGCAGCCGAGGCAGAGACTACCGGAGCAGCCGTGGCAGTGATGGCATATTGCATCTAGTAACGGTAGTGAGTGGGTGTCGGCCGGTGGCGGAGGCACAAAAAGCAAGTTAGATCAAATGCCTGAACTTTAATAAAGCTAATTTTCAAATTACTACTGAACTATCATATATATATATATATATATATAGTAAGTGTTTGTTTGACCACACTAATTTCTGGAACTACTGGGCTTACTTGAAAAATAATTTTTGCATTCGATAGACTAATTGTTGAGGAAGGTTATAATTCATTTGGCATTGCTATATGAACCTTAGAAGCCGGGGAAAAGCCTACGGGATTCCTGGATGTGCGTGGTCCCGGTCTTCATATAGCGGCACATAAAATATTATTAATACTCACTAGAGACGATAAGATGTTTAAATAACATAAATTAATGGATCACACACTTATTTTAGTCGGAAAAGTAGACTATCTCACAGGGAGGTTATTATCTGTTAATTACCTTTAATTAATATCATAAGAAACATGCTCCGCTAACTGACTCCGTGTTCCCAGATAAGATAAAAGGACTGTATCGTCCTACTGCTTTTCTATTTTATCGTACGAGTAATTAACAGTGTTGCCATTGTTACGAGTATCGTACTTTTTCTAACCATAGAGAAATAATCCAGTACCTTCGACAAATTTCCTCAACAAGCAGGTACTATTTACGATGTACTCGCATTTACTAGTACTCATAGGTATTCTTTTTTCACCGATAGTTCAGTGGATCAAGAACCGGCCTAGTGACCAACAGGTCCACGGTTCGAATCCTAGCATGTATGTACTACTAAACCTGTGTTTTCGCTCGGCGGTGAAGGAAAAATATCGTGAGGAAACCCGCATTTCCAAGAAATAATATTTCGAAAGATGTGTGACCTTACCTAAGAATGATCAGATTTTCCCTCTGGGTTGCTGCCCTCCGGGAGGTCCGACGACAGTCGCTCCATGTAAAAATCAGTATCTTCGCCAAATCCTTAGGTATAGGTCGCGGACCCCGCTAATCCTAATGTACTGGAAAAAAATGATGCTGAGAAGAAGATAGGTCTTCGTCTTTCTAACATTACCGCATTTCCTTCTTTACTAGTCCGCCTTATAGTCCGATTAGTCCGCTACCTATCTCTAAGGATTCGGAGATGACGCGTATTTTATAATTTAGCAATTGCCGGCAGACCTCCATAATCTAGAAGGAAAACTACTCCTTTTTTAGGATAGGTCCTGCGTCTTTCGAATTATAATTTCTTGGATTCTTGGCGGATTTCGTTACGATGTTTTCCCTTACCGCCGATCAAGTGATAATTTAAAATATGTAACCGAAATACGAGTTTCGTGGTACATGTATACACCAGGATTGGAATCAGGGATCAGTTGGTTAATGAGTTGGTTATTTATCTGCTAGGCTATCATGTTTCTACGCTTCGGTGTCTAGCTCGATATGTCCCTGTCAATTTTAGATATGAGCTCAGGTATTTTAGCTCACTTAGCTTGGCACAGCTCGCAGCTTCATGGTGTGTTATTTTATTGACAAAAATATGACACTTATCGTGTGCTTGTCCAAGTATTGCACCTTGGTCACACACTAACACTATGTCTTCATCCTAAGTTTCTTGCGGGGTAGGCAGTGAGAACGGAGCATCACACGACTCGGTCCCTATTCGCCTCTTTCTCTTCTTTAAAAGTCATAATTCTCTTTGTACTCGGTCGCCGATTACAGAGGCTCCTTACCCACCTTTAAAAAAAAAGAAATAACCAGTTTAGTCGTGGTAGGTGTCTCTTGTACTTCCTCGGCTTCTACTTGGGGTAGGCAGAGGGAATCGAACGCCACGTGACTCTATCCTTACATAACTCACTCGGTTCTTTAACATTCGTTGCTCTTCTCATGCACGCTCTTAAGTCTTGGTCTTCCTCGGCTCCTTCATCCTTCCACTTTTGCATTGTATATCTGCTTCGTCATTCTTTCATCCTGCATTCGTTAAACATGTCTTTCGTTATTCTTTAATATGTAAATTTATTCATTGTAGACTATCATTGTAGATATTGTAAATGTTTTTATTGTTGTTACGTTCTTTTTATCCATATTTAACCAGCAATAGTGCACCTGGAAATATATCTCTACCTTATGAGGGATTAGTTCCTTCGTAACAGATTAAGTTATAATGTTTCTGCGAGAGAGTAATATCAGACATCTCTATGGATGTTGTATTCTTGAACGTAAGAAAGTACGCTACTATATCTGATTAGAAGATCAGTATTGTAAGAATTATAAGTAATTCAGAAAGAGCACTTATTTTTGTATTTGCGGCGCTCGGTTCACTCTGCCTATACCGCAAGGGATTTGGCGTGAAGTTATAGATAGATATATAGTACTTATTGTCTATCATTCTCTATACTTAAATCTAACAAGTTTTTTTAATTATATCGTTTATATGAAAGTGACAGATTTGAAAGCTATTTCCTTTTTAAAGTGTGTGTTTACAGAAAAAGAGAGCAATTGTGTGTCTAATTATCCCTGTGTTTTACTTATGTATGAATATACGAGTATGTTACGTGTTGACTCCATAACGACAGGATCGATCTTGACGTACTTCTCGGAAACATCAGATTGGCCCTGCAGGTAATCCTGTAAAATTTGATAGTAGTAGGAGCAATCGTGCGGAGCCAGGTTGGAGTCAATTCTCAAATAAAATACAAAGTTCTGCAACTTACATTATTTGTCATCGTACTGACTATGAACTTCCACAAAAGATCTCAAACTTTCCATTATTTCCTTCGGTAACGGCGAACATTTAAATATTCCCGCGATGACCCTCGGGGTTGGCAAGCGCACCCTCGTCAATACGCACCACCCCCTGCCAACAATAATACATATTTTACATTTCGGCTTGCAACTCATATTGGTTTTCTTTGTAACTTCTATATTTTATTCATTGTGAGATATGACTGTGTCCAGCGAGTGTACCTACATTGGTAATTCACACTTCTTTATTGCTACATACCACGTTCTTTTGACCACGGGTCCTGTCTCTTTAACTTTTTCCTGTTTTGTCACACATTCCCAAAGTCCAAATTCCAATGTTGGTGAATGTTGAATCTTTGGCCGTTCTGTACAATTATCTGTCTATCTTCTTTTTCTAATCTGTTAAGATTGGCGGGGTCCGCTACCTGAGACTAAGAAGAAGGTAAACCAGATCTTAGGTTAGGTCACACGTCTTTCAAAATATAATTTCTTGGACGTGCCGGTTTCCTCACGGTGTTTTTCTTCACCGCAGAGCCAGTGATAGTTACAAATAAATTACAAAAAACTAATTTTTGGTACATACCACATCAAGATTCGAACCGGGCATTTGGGGGTTAATACGTTCGTTTACTAGTTCTTAGAATCTTTGAAATCGACCAATTGAGCTCACCACTACCATTTTCATTCATTACCACCATTTTGAAGAAAAGCGTAAATAATATTTTGCAATATTTCTTTATGGAGCATGTATCTTGACGTACCGTAGCTTTGATTAGACTTTCAGCTTAAAATCACCAGATTTTTGTAGTTTAAAAATATTTTACGTTAATAACCCCTTAAAATGAAAAGCCTGCAACTTACCAATAAAAATTCCACTGTTTATTTTAATAATTAAATACTCTCTAGTACAAGAAATAGTTCGGGTTTTATGTTGCTACTGCACCCGAAACTCGTTTCCATCTGGTTCTCACGCATCGGGACCTTAGAGCCTACCAGGGCTTCCACGGCGAATGAAGCCTGACTCAGTATAATATCCATTTACAGGGCTATGTAAAACCTTATCACAAATACTTATTGGTTATATTATATAAGCCATATCATCTATCGTTATATCAGTTTCGATTGTATATATAAATGCGAAACATATTATGTGACTTTTGACACTTATATGTAATTTTATGATTAAGTTAGATAGACTCAATATATGTGGATATACTTATATGCAATGTCAAAGAAAGTCATAAACTCTTCTGTATGTTAGGTATTTAGATTTTAGCTTCTCCTTGGTGAAGTTATGTTTGCCAGCTAACAAATTAGCTCATCAAAGTGTTGAATAATCATGTGATATAAAACAATGACAAGTAATTACTCGAACAATCTAGAGAAAACAAAATATGTATTATCGTGTCGTAATCGAACGATGCATTATTCAATCGTTCATTAAAATAACGCCGTTGTCATGTAAAAATGTTTAATTATTGCCCTTTGTGTCGTAATTTTCATCGATTAATTTGGATACATTGAAACAGGGCGAAATGTGTTGGCCGGACGTGTAATTGCTTTTCTCTTGTAAATTGCATTTCCAGGGTTCCATAATCAAAAGTCAAAAACCCTCATTTTAACCTGAAGTTTATGAAGGGAAATTAAAAAAAATGTGCTTGATGAAGATTTGAAGAGGTAAGGCTAAATAATTATTTCTAATGAGAGACGCCACTTCGATGGATTTATTCTAACGATGAACTGGAGAAGGAGATGAGAAGCAAGTGTCGCACAGATGAACGGAGCAGCCATGGCAGCCACGGTAACATGTGCTTGTAGTTGCTTTGAAAGCAAAGACCTTATAGCAGCTGTGGCAAAGACGTCCGGAGCAGCCATGGCAGCGATGACTTGCATTACGAACAGTAGTGGGTAGGTGCCGGTCAGCGCTAGTTCACATATACTAATTGGTGGCGGAGCCCACAAGACAAACAGACATGTTCATGCACACAAATGTTTGTACTGTGTGGGAATCGTAGGCACGAGCGTTGGAGTCAAAGTAACGTAACAGCGCGTTCCACCACTGATCACTCACCACTGATGATCTTAAATCTATGTTGAGGAGCTTGGTGGCGACCAAGCTCCTCAACATAGATTTAAGATCATCAAATTGATGCTAATGAAAATACTTATTATTTAACCACTTGGTTACTATGCCCGCTGTCAGCGCACCAGTTCGTCTACTTCCCCTTCCCTGTCATCTACTACACTGGAGCTGTCACAAATCAAGCTAATTTAACACTCGCGAAGTGACATTATCACTACATTATTGTGTAATATATGTCGCCACAGCCATCGCCGCCATCTCCGTAGACTGCATGGAGAGGGCATAACTCAATTTGGTGTCTCTCGGACGGCTGGCGCTGCCCATTTGTCTCTACCCGACCAATTGGATGAGATTACTAACGCAACTCGATTTGATTTTGGGAATACTCCTACGTTATGAAAAATTAATTCAACTTAAATGAATATACGAGAGACACTGACTGAGAAAGGCTGTCAAGTTTACAGGCACGCCAAAGTATTTTTTTTGGATGATATTATAGATATCTGAAATGATATTAAGAGATGCTACTTGTTATTGTGCAACTCCCTGTCAATCTTCCGTTTGAAGTTCGCATAAGATGCCTTCTACCTTGTCTTATCAGCAGTTCCTGAAGTACATCGACACACATATGCCCGTTCTACTGTCAGAACTTCGCCCAATCCCTCTGAGTGCCTGAACCAACGGATTCTCTTGGATTTAATTTCTCCTAGATTTTTCGCTAAATATTCCTTCTTAATCTTAATTAAATTACATAGCTTGTAGCATGTTATTCTAGCGACAAACATCTACAGCACCTGAGGATGTCTCGTGGAGAGGCGAAACACGTGTCGCAGCATCGGCCAGGGCAGTCATGGCAACAACGGTGGCGAGTGCATGCGGTTTCTGTTCCAGATGGCGGACAATCGCGAGGACGACAGCGGCAGTCGAGGCAGAGACTACCGGAGCAGCCATGGCAGCGACAGCATGTTGCATCTACTAACGGTAGTGAGTGGGCGCCAGACGGTGCTAATACGCATGAACTATTTGGTGGAGGAAACACACAAAGCAGGTTAGGTCAAATTGTATATTGGTAGTTATAGAGCCTAAGCATATAAAAGCGATTTATTACATGAAATATTTTTGAATTGAATGTGGTTGCGACCCAGTATGACTAGAATTATCACATTTAAGACAATAAACATTCATTCATTCATAATAACATTTATTTTCCCATAACTTCGATCCGTTGGGATTCTAGGAAAAAATCTAATCTTGAATCATTTCGACGTAGGTACTCGTATTACTATTACTATGTTTACCGAAATAAGTCGCAGAAATTCAATGGAGCCGTGAAAAAACAACTATGTTTATTTACATGTCCGACGAGTAAGCACATTTTTTTATCAATGTTGAAATGGCTGATGTACACGAACACGATCGAGAAAAAGCATTGTCAAAAATGTCGTTTAATGACAAAATATTTCACAACCAACCTTAGTTTTCCGGCCGAAGGAGAATACAGCATAATTCTATTTGTGACCTTACGCCATTTGAGTCCGGTTTCATTTGATTTCAGTTAGATTTAGGATAAATTTATATCTAAATTGAGTCCGTTTCGGCTAAAGATGAAGAAGCTCGTGTTTCTAATCCAACCAACCAAGTTTTCGTCCAATCGTCAAAGATTGCATGAGCGCATTTGTTGTGCAACCATATAAGTAACTCTGTAGGGTTTTGTGAGAATGTGTCATGTTTTTAATTGTCATGCGCTACTGTCCTTATTCATGTTACTGACAGAGTTTTGGTTTATATTTACTAATTATAACTTAAGAATATATTCTTGTAATATGTACGACTGTTTGTGTCATAAGTAATATATATATAAACATGAAGCTCAGCTACCCACTTTGTAACTGACCCGCAATTAACCGACTAGTTTATTTTTGTACACAACCAGTGTTTCTTTGTGCCCTAATTGATGTTATTATTTCATTTTATTTGAACCTTATTAATTCTCGGTATCCTCGTTTGTCAATGGACGTTGTATAAAATAATTGGAGCCGCAGTGGAACGCGTGGTTTCGCCGTTCGTTACTCAGAACTGTAATCTGATTTCCTCATAGAAACTGTCACCGTTCGCTCGTGAAACTTTTCCAATAACAAGTTCGAGAACAATTAGTAGGCACAAAGAAAACAAAACAAAATTACATGTTAAATTGATTAATGCCATTATGGCGGTCCTTTTTTGAACACATTACAGATGTTGTTCGAAAGGGCCGGATTTCGGGAACTAAGTTACAAGTATGTTATTAGTCGCACACAATACAATCCCGCACACTTTTCCAATTATTTATATAGTGGCCGGAACCCTACATATTATCGGGATAAGTTATAGCACGAGTTTCAATCCAGATCATACTTTATTTGTGAGCTAATCTTCATTCCGTATCCTTCAGCCGTTTTTCCATGAAAGAGTGGCAAACATCCACGCATCCTTACAATCTCTTGCATTTATATTATTAGCAGGATATACAGTCATACGTATACCCTTACAAGAAACAGCTAGGCTCATAAAAAAAATCGGCCAAGTGCGAGTCGGACTCGCGCACGAAGGGTTCCGTACCATTATCTATAAAAAAGGCAAAAAAATCACGTTTGTTGTATGGGAGCCCCCTTAAATATTTATTTTATTCTATTTTTTAGTATTTGTTGTTATAGCGGCAACAGAAATACATCATCTGTGAAAATTTCAACTGTCTAGCTATCACGGTTCATGAGATACAGCCTGGTGACAGACGGACGGACGGACGGACGGACGGACGGACAGCGGAGCCTCAGTAATAGGATTCCGTTTTACCCTTTGGGTACGGAACCCTAAAAATCATGGACAGTTTAACTGGCGCTTTCTGTGATTTTGTGTAATATTTTAGAAAATATACCCTACACATATGAACTTAATAATGGAAAACCGTATCTAAATATAAAATTTAATGCCAATCTTTAGAGACTTTACAAGATACACGAAATACGTGTACCTAGTCCATTCAAAGGGCTGTTACAAATGAATATGCCTTTATTTTTTGAAGTTTACTCCTTAAGAAACGATTTTGAGTTATAAGGCCTGGTACGGAATTCTATGAGGAGTTAAACCAAGTGATGGCATTAACAAAAAACGTTACGCTCGTCCGGTTAAAAAGAGATAAACATATACATCTGTAGGGTTTAACGTGCAAGAGAGTGAGATGGAAGTATCTAAGGTCGGCAACTCCTATCTCTGTCGTACCATTAAAAAGTAGAACGCCTTGCCTGCATATATGTTTTCTCCTTCTTACAACATGGGAACCTTCAAACGAAGCGTGAAGAAGCACCTTGCCACAGGACACTGTAGTCTTTTGTCAGTTGCCGCTGCGATTTCGGCTCATTTTTCGCTTACCAACAGGCGTAGCGGAGCCGCTATACTGAGCTTATAAAAAAAAAACAAGCTCCCCTAACTGGTAACTTACTTCCTAATAGGAAACAGGACCAATAACTTCTGGAGGATTGATGAGTTAAAAACTCATCTCATCATCAACGAGTGACTATATTGTCAGAGTAATAACGAGAACTTGCTTTAATAGATAAAATATCTTTATTTGCCATTATATAGGGCCATAAGCACTTAGACACATCTTACGTGTACGAAATTAAAATCTGTTTTATTTGATTAATTCCTCACAAATTTTGTTTTTCTTTTTTAAATTACTAGCATTACGAAAATGATAATTGGCGGAGAAGTAATGCCGAAACTTGCCAATATAACATTTTTTTCAATTGGCATTACTATGTCCAATTAATAATGCAATAATAATGATGATGCCAAATGATAGAATAATATACATGTGCTGAATCATTTCCAGAAGTCAGAAGTAGTAGGAACACTCTAGACATCCTTGCAAGTGTTTACGAGCTACTGTAAGCGCTTCAAATCCTACGAACTCTATGCGACGTGATAGAACGTTCAAGCCGATATCTACGGCGGAACACAATGTTTCGCATGCAAAAAAATGGCGCAGGTTTTTGTTAAAGGGAATGAGTTTTTCGCATTGTACAAAAGAGACGTTACTAAAAAAATATATGACAGTTCCCTGACATGGCCGCTGCCAGCTAATGGATATTAAAAGGGATGCTGTGGGAGCTGCCGGCCGTGTGGAGTTTGTAGAAATTTGAGGAATACTTTCCAATTGATTGAAAATTTTCAGGTTAATAGATTCAGGCGTTATTTCGCGAAAGTCAAATTTACATGCAATTTGATCTAACCTGGTATTGTCTTAGGTTTTCGCGATTGTTACACATTGAAATTAAACTATTTTTAACGGAAGTATCGCGTGTTTTATTTATTTTGTTGAAACCTGACGTTTCGAACGCTTTGCAGCGTCCGTGGTCGCAGGAAAGACTAAGGTGGTATTTGTCTTACATTAGTTATTCAACAAAATAAATAAAACACGCGATACTTCCGTTAAAAATAGTTTAATTTCAATTGATCTAACCTGCTTTGTGTGCTTCCGCCACCAATTAGTTCATGCGGCCTAACTCTCTACGGTAATAATAAAATATCATTTGAGTATACATATACTAAAGTTTATTTAGTTACATATTTTTTTATGAAAACTTCAACATTTAATTCTGTTATTATAAACTTGAATGTATATGTTTGTTTGTTATTCTTTTACGTTTATGTCATAATAGAACAGTGGACTGATGTGATTGTATGAAGGTAGTGAGAGGGCCTGAGTGTGACATAGGCTACATTATAAAGCAGCGAATATCTCACTCACAAAGAAAACACGTTTTGTTTAACTTCGACATAATATATTTAATTTTATTATTAATTAGCGCCGGCCGGCACCCACCCACTACTGTTAGTACGTGCTACATGCCGACGCTGCCATGGCTTCTCCGGTAGTTTCTGCCTCGGCTGCTGCGGTCGTCCGCCATCTGAAACAGAATCCGCGGATGCATGAAAATTTTTAGATTAAGAACAAGGCGTGGATTCACTCCTCATAAACAATTGTAATATAAAACGATAGTTGGGGAATGGGCTCCCTGCCGAGGTTTTCCCAAGGGACTACAGTATGGGGTTCTTCAAGAAAGGCGTGAAGAGGTTCTTACAGGATTGGCAACGCAAGAGTGACACCCCTGGTGTTGCGAATGTCCATAGGCTACGGTAACTGCTTACCATCTGGCAGGCCATAAGCCTGTTTGCCACCTTAGTGGTATATAAAAAAATAGTATAAATGATGCTGGTGATAGGTGAGGGCCAGGTACCATACAACTTCAATCGAGAGGAACTTCTATATTTAACAGACGGCGACATGGCAACATTTTTTTTATACAACGTCGGAAGGCCTACAAGCCTACGGTACGGTCCACCTGATGTAAAGCGGTTAACGTAGCCTATCAATACATTAAGTATAACTCGCGCGATGCCTCCTCTGCTGCTAACACAGTAACTCCTTAGGAGCTTACTGGTGACCTCACTCACACGCAGGAACACAATAAACCTCTAGGGAGTTGTTATTTGGCTGCGGTTTCCTGTGAGGTGGAGGTACTTCCCCAGACGGGCTGCTTTGATGCGCCCTACCTTTCTTAAAACTTTCCAGACCAAGACAAACAGACATGTTCATGCACACAAATGTTTGTCTTGTGTGGGAACCGAACCCACGAGCGTCGGTGTCAAAGTTGCGTTATTCACGACTGAGCCACCGAGCTCGTTAAAACATGCGATGGGTTCCGAGCTCGTGCAATGGGCAAAGAGAGGCGCGATGATACGTATGTATGTATGAAAATCCACATCTAATGTAATTTACTCATCGTCATTGAAGGGTGATACAAGGTTCTACACATTTTTCTTTTAACTATACGTATATCTTTGACGATTGACGAGCTCGGTGGCGCAGTGGTGAAACGCGTTGTTACGCTACTGTGACACCAACGCTCGTGGGTGCGATTCCCACACAGTACAAACATTTGTGTGCATGAACATGTTTGTTTGTCTGGGTCTGGGTATTTTCTATGTATAATAAGTATGTATTTACAAAAAAAAAAATGTATTTTCGTATGTTTATCTGATGCCTAGTACCCATAACACAAGCTTCGCTTACTTTGGGGCTAGATGGCGCTGTGTAATTTGTCCGACAATATTTATTATTATTTATTATTATTATCTTATACATACATTTAACGTCGTGCACAGAGGAAAATAATATTTTTGCTCCACAATTTTAGTAACCCCTTAATGAAAGAGGCGCTCGATCCTCTCTGCCTGCCCTGCAGGGACCCTGGCGTGAAGATATATATATACATACATACAACCCCCTTAATTACGACGAGCTCGGTGGCGCAGTGGTGAAACGCGCTGTTGCGCTACTTTGACACCAACGCTTGTGGGTTCGATTCCCACACAGTACAAACATTTGTGTGCACGAAAATGTCTGTTTGTATTGGTCTGGTTATTTTCTATATATAATAAATATGTATTTACAAAAAAAAAATGTATTTACGTATGTTTATCAGTTGTCTAGTACCCATAACACAAGCTTCGCTTACTTTGGGGCTAGGTGGCGCTGTGTAATTTGTCCGGCAATATTTATTTATTTATTTATTATTATTAATTACGACCAAGAACCTTACCATTCATGTTCAGATTAATACCACCATCCTTAGTTAATAGATTCAGGCGTTATTTTGCGATGATCAAATTTAAAGGGAGTTTGATCAAAAGTATCGACCATCTGGTACCCACTACCATTAGTAGATGCATGCCGCCGCTGCCACGGTTGCTCCGTTCGTCTCTGCCTCGGCTGCTGCGGTCTCTGCGAGTCTCCGCCATCTAAAATGTGAACCGCATGCACCCGCCGCCGTTGCTGTCCTGGCTGCTCCAGTCGTCTCTGCGACACGTGTTTGCCTCTCCACAAGGCATCTTCAGGCGCTGTAGATGTGTCGCAGCGTGTTATTCTAACGACTAACACAAAGTAGTTTAGATAAACTTACTCACTCTTGTTTCTTCCCGAAGGTTATCACAAAAATATCTTTAGTTACAACCAGCCCGACTTGGTAAGTAGGTACCTACAGACAGAAAACTACTGCCAAACAACAACTCCCTGGTCTGTTATTGTGTTCCTGCGAGTGATTGTACTTACTTGCCAATATACGTTTTGCTTGAATACATTTTCCGATATGTTACTAATAATCAGTCAACAGAAAGGTAATGTGAAATAATTTGATCTGAAATGTATGTTTGATTGACGAGTCGAATTAACACAGAAGGGTTCCGTATTACTGTAAAGTTTTTATAAATACAGTTTTTTTTTTGAATACTGGTACTTTTACTGCTAGTAAACCAGGGAGTTGTTATTTGGACGCAGTTTTATGTAACGTGGAAATAATACCCAATGCGGATAGCTTTTAGATGTCTTACTTCTCTTATTTTAGGTTATCGGCGCGTTAACCTTTAAAAGCACTAAAAGAACTCGAGACATCTGCTCCCGTCCATAGTCAGACTATGGTCGAGGCTCCTTAACTTTCGTGTTCATTTATATTGACACACGCAAAGACGACATCGAGATCTACCAATATTAGAATGTCTTCTGATAAAACATATTGCTGGAGCACCCCAATACTTTCCAAAGCACAAAACCAGAACATCACTCAAAGCCCTTCTTCGCCGCCCATCACTCACCACCATTCGCATAAAAACGGCTGACAAATGATATTCTGCGAATAGTTCACAGGGGGATAAATCAACACGCTAGGGGGACCATGACGTGCGAGGGATTACGGATTCAATTTACTTAATGCACACAGTTAAGTTGTCGATCCAGGCTGTAATCGGTATATGACAGTCGTTTAACTAAGCCAGTGGCCGACGGGTGACTTTAAAGGTAGAGGTCACACTGCTAATCTACCGTACAGCAGTGTGCTGGATTACTTCTTAGTTCAATGTACACTGCTATGCTGTGCTTATTATGGACTATAATAATAACATACCTAGACTCTCATATCGAGTAGGCAGAGGGAACCGAGTGCCATAAATCGTGCCTACGGCTCCTGACATCACCTTCTGATAAAACACGACCAATGCTGCAATACAAATTTTCCGAGTTTATTGTACTTTTATCATCGAGATTTATTGTTACCCTATTTTTTATACCTTTGCAAATAAGTACTCAATATGCCTAATGATAAATATTTGGTAACATATATACGGCTTTAAAGTGATTGGCATATTCTATCAAAGCTTGTATTACTGAAAATTATATTGCTCGCATGTTGCTACCCCCTGCTACTTGGACAACAACTCATCAGGATTTTACCCGTAACCTCATTCGTTAGCAGGCACGATAACTTACGGGAAGTATGTAATTTGACCACTGTTTACTATAAGACGGGAGTACACAGAAAAAGCCTTTCATAGAAAAGTTATAAAAATCCAGACATATCAAGCTTGAATTTGAAAATAACTACAAAAGTATAACTAACTTTATCTTTATGAAATAAAAAATATTTGTCTGTTATGTTTATGTTAATTATAGCAGTAGGATGTATCACGTGCAGACTATGTACCTTTGGTTCTGACGATGATAACAGTAATACGTCAAGAAATACGAGATAAAACTAATATCCAAGAATTGTAACACCTTTACGGCCGTAAAACTGTTGACGAAATTAGCGAACTTTATCCCATGTTGTCATCAATTGTGCGGACCCTACTTCGGGGTAATGTATAGCTCTTGGAGGTTGTTTAATTTGTAGCAGGTGTTGGTGCGCAGTTTGCGCCGTTCGTGTGATCTAGTGGCGGTTAAGGGCATGTTGGCGTATGTCAGACATTATAGTTGTTGGAAATCTTACCGTATTTCACTATTATCATGATATTTAACGTTGTTTGCTGTTCCATCATCTGTAATATGCCGTGGCGAAGATAGGAAATAGCGATATTGGTTAGGAAGTAGTTCGAATGGGTAGTTAGCTCCAGATGTTATAGAGGGAGGTACAGAAGGCAGTTGTCGAATATTGCTGGGTTACGGTGTTCACAACAATGAGCATTCCCACCAGGTAGTTGACGTGGCGATACGCGAGTAATATTTCTTGTACTGTAGCCTATGGTTATTACCATACTGAGATCAGGCGGTCTGAGTACAAAAGTTCAGTCTTGCGTTTGCTTTACGCTTGCAATACATTAAGTACCGCTCGCGCCACCTTTATTGGTAAAACACCAACTCCTTAAAAGCTGGTAATCTCAGTCACTCGCAGGAAAATAATAACTATCCACGGAGTTGTTATTTGGTCGAGATTTTCTATGAGTTGGCGGTACTTCCGCAGACAGGTTTGATGCACGCTGCCTTAAAATACCCAGGGAATGCAAACATATCTGTTCGCGCACACAAGTGTTTGTCTTGTGTGGGAATCGAACCAACGAGCCTTGGTATCAAGGCTACATTATTAACCATTCCGCCACCGAGGTCGTCAAAAACTACACACACAATGGTTATCGATTATTATTTGCCACAATGTTGAGAGATATTCGAGTATGCGTCCTACTTGATGTTAAGTATTTATCTTAGCCTACGAAATATTGCAAAACAAAGAGTGTCGCTCAGGCGGTGCTACTCCCGCTGCTAACACAGCAATTTCTAAACTGCTTACTGGTAACCTCACTCACTCAAGAATACAACAACTCTGGCGGAGGTGCTTCCCCAGCCTACTTTCATGCGTATTTACTGTCTCTCTTAAAAATACCTGATATAGTATAAATCAAATATTGCATGTGGCATATATTCCATTGTTCTGTGCAACCAACTTTTTTTTTAGTAACATTGTTGTCTATTGTGGATAAAGAACGTATTATCAGATGGTCCCTAGTTTGAATCCTGATGTGAGCCAGTACCATTGAGCTCCTATTTTCGGATTTATGTTCATATTTGGAGATCACTCACTCGGCGGTGAATCAAATCACCGTGAGGAAGCCAAGGCTGTCAAGAAATTATATTTTGAAAGACGTGTGACCTAAGATAGGTCTTTTGACGAGCTCGGTGGCTCAGTCGTGAATGACGCGACTTTGACACCAACGCTCGTGGGCTCGATTCCCACACAAGATAAACATTTGAGTGCATGAACATGTCTGTTTGTCTTGGTCTGCATGCTTTAAAAGAGGTTGGGCTCATCAAAGCTGTCTGGTGAAGTACCACTACCTCACAAAAAACCAAAGCCCAATAACAACTCTCTAGAGGGTTGTTGTGTTCCAGCGTGTGAGTGAGGTCACGAGTAAGCTAAGGAGTTGCTGTGTAAGCAGCAGAGGAGGCATCGCGCGAGTTACACTTAATATATTACAAGCGTTAATAAGCTACGGTAACTGCTTTACATCAGGTGAGTGGTGCTTGTATGCTCCCCGACGTTGTATACAAACAAAAGGCCTGGTTTTCCCCGTGAGTCGTGGATGTCTGATGGTGGTACTCCATATAATATAGTACCCATCCCTAGTCTTAGGTAGTGGACCCCGCCAATCCTTATGGATTACGAAACGAGAGATCGTATAGGAGAAGGGAAAATAATACTTTTTATGATTATATTAGATTTATATATATATACTATTTTCAGGAACACCGTTTCTATATGAATTCTATATGTTTGTCTGTGCGTTTGTCTGTGCGTTTGTCTGTGTGTTTGTCTGTGTGTTTGGCTGTCGCTTTTTTTCGAATATTCGATTTTGACTTCAGATTCGGATTCAGCATAAAAAAATAGAATAGGAATGTTCAAGAACACCGTTCATATCTCTTAAGGATCATGGCCAAAATGAACGACAAATTAAAAAAATAAATTGAATTGTTATATAATTGACGAGCCAGGTGTTCCTCTTGCAATGCAAGCTTGCGCATTCTCAACTGGTTATGATTTTATTTTGTAAAGTCTTTTCTAAATATTATAGGTTAAAGTATGAAATTCCCGATTTGTACTGAAAATTAAAACTCGTTTATTTCTAAGATGTACGAGGGTCATTTGAAAAGTTCTTAGCCTAACATGGTTAAAGTCATTGGTTTTTTTTATAACTACCATCATTTTGTAGTTACATTATTTAGCTACAAGTATGCACAGTTTAGTTTATTCACAGTAACTCATTGTTCGTTTACACGTGATACCGTAAGTCAAGTCAGACCTATTTTTGAAAATGGATAAAATTGAACATCGTGCAGTGATAAAATACCTGAATTTGAAAAGTTTAACTCCAAAAGCTATAATACATGAAGACATGTCTGCTACTTTGGGTGAGTCCGCTCCTTCGTATGCGACTGTTAAAAACTGGGTGGCAGAGTTTAAACGTGGTCGTGAGACCATTCAAGATGAGCCCCGTAGTGGCCGGCCTTCGACTGCTTCCACTGATCAAAACAAAGAAAAAATCTGTGATTTAATTTTATCTGATCGAAGATTGACTGTCGAGGAGATAGCTAAGACTGTAGGCATCTCATCTGAGCGAACACATCATATAATTACTACTGAACTTGGATTCTCTAAGGTGTCTGCGCGGTGGGTACCGCGACTGCTTTCAGTGGAACAAAAACGCAACCGACTCACAACTTCTCGCGACTGTTTAGAGTTATATGAAGCTGACCCAATAGAATTTGTTGAAAGATTTATAACCATGGATGAAATCTGGGTTCACCACAATACACCCGAGACAAAAGAACAGTCGAAACAATGGAAAAGAACAGGATCGTCCACCCCAAAGAAGGCAAAGGTGGTTTTATCGGCGGGCAAAGTCATGGCATCCGTTTTTTGGGATGCAACGGGTATAATTCTCGTGGATTATTTAAAAAGGGTGAAACAATAAACTCTGATTACTATTGCAACCTGTTGCGTCGTTTGCGAGAAGAAATCAATGAAAAACGTCCAGGTTTATTGAGAAGAAAAGTCTTGTTTCATCAGGACAATGCGCGCGTTCACACCTCTGTGCAATCCATGGCAGAAATCCATCAATGTGGCTTCGACTTGTTACCTCATCCCCCATATTCACCGGATTTAGCACCGTCCGACTTTTATCTGTTCCCAAAGCTGAAAAAATTTTTAGGTGGTAAACATTTTAACATATTTATTTAATCAAAATATTTACCTTCATTATCTATACATCTCTGTCATCTAATCGATAGATTATTTATGCCTTTGCGATAGAACTCTGGGGATCTAGATTCGACAAACTGTGTGAAAGTATTTTGTACTGCCTCCTGGGAAGAAATTTATTAAAGGATTTATTTAGGATAGAAAATTGTCCAAATCGCGAAAAAAATGGTAGCCAGTTGGAGCAAGGTCTGGCGAGTACGGAGGATGACTGGCGAGTGTGAGGTCTTGCGATATCATGAAGCAATAATGGTGAAGATCGATTCAAGAGTCGGGGCTGTTTCGCTGCCAGTTTCGCCGTCGTTGTTCGAAGTTCGGCACAGTAAACATCTGATCTTATTGCTTGACCAGATCTGAGAAAGCTATAGTGAATGACGCCATGAAGAGACTACCAAACAGTCACCATTGCCTTTTTATTGGTAAGCTTTGCTTTAGAGCACTGGCGGCGTTTGACCTAGGGTTGGCCATTGCAATTTTCGCTTACGGTTATCGTAAAGAATTCACTTTTCGTCACATGTCACAATTCGATTCAATATTCCTTCATTTCTGTACCGATTCCACAAGGCAACACAAGTTTCAACGCGCGTTTCTTTCTGCCGATCAGTCAAAATATGAGGCACCAATTTTTCATATTTTTTATCTTATTGATTTGATGCAAATGAGTGAATATTGTAGGTAAGGTAACGTTAAACCATGCCCCTAATTCCTGGGTAGTTTAACTCGGATCGGCTTCCATCATCTCTTTCAATTTAGCGTTGTTATTTCTAATTCTTAATATTCACCTTTGTGGGCGGTCTTCCACATGGTTCGTTCTTCAAGCCGAAGTTTCCATTACGAAAGCGTTTAAAACCAAAAACGCACGGTGCGTTCATTAGCAGTCTCCTCTCCAAACGCAGCATTGATATTGTGAGCCGTTCCGCGTTAGTTCCGCGTCGGAACTCGTATTCAAAAATTACTCGGATTTTCGAACTATCATTTTGCCCGTTCACGCTGAATAAAAAAAAAACACTTGAAATTCGAAAGTCAAATGTTGCACATTTTTTTTAAAGAAAATCTTCATTGGCATCGTGTGAAAAAAGTTTCACTCGAAAATCTCACACCATGAAGGTTTAATGTTAATTTAAAGTATATGTTACTAAAAAACGGCAATTTCATACTTTAACCCCTGTTATAACTCTGTTTATAGCCGATTTGGCTAATACATTATTTTCTTAATTATCCATATATATAAAAATGAATGTTTGTCTGTATGTACTCTATGGACTCAAAAACGGCTGGGCAGATTTTGATGAAATTTTCAGTGAATCTTCAGATTAGCCCAGCAGGTGATCCTGTGAAGTTTGGTAGCGATCATATCACCCGTGTGAAGCCGGGGCGTATAGCTAGTTAATTCTGTAAAATGTCATTAGTATAATCACTGCCCGTTTCGTTAGTTATTTAATTGATTCAAAAGACAAACTAGTGAATGAAGTTCTGTCTGTATTCGTCATCGTTCGGTGTTCCTCGCCATATTATTTGATGTTGAATTTGAAAGCTATATTAAGCACACCATGAACCTCTAAGAAATTTTTAAGTCTTGTTAAAAATTGTTACATAACATTCCTTACAGATTTCTCTTTTATCTTTGTTTGATTATTCTTTTATAAGTATACTCCGTGATTAATGTTCGTGAATATTTGATATTAAATATATAGTTAATATCGTGGACGTTACTTCAGGCAACTCGAAACTTCAGCGATCGCAAATACGCTAGATTCTACACGCACGCTACAACGCACGGTCTGTGTCTAACTCTTGACCGCTTTACTATTTTGTATGACCCGTTTCATACTTGTATTTTGTTTATGGGAATAAATCGCAGTGATATTTATCGTCAAAATATACGTTTTGTAATGAGTATACCGTTTGTTCACGTGTATCCGCGTTTGTGAGAGTGTATTTGTTTCTTATTCTCAAGAAATACATATAAAACAAGAAATAAATAGGAGTCGGCTGAAGGGGTATTTATATATATAACTTCACATCAAATTCCTTGCGGGGTAGGCAAAGAGAACCATTTGTTTAACATTTTATTTAGTTGCATAAATAAGTACCGAAAATGCCCCGGATCCCGGTTGAAGCCTGAACACATCTGACGGTATCTGCTTTTGCAGGTTCAATGCTAAGTTAATAATGTCAAAACGTAATTTGTATATGTATTCTTTATTGTATACGAGAGTATTTTTTATACAGCGTCGGGAGGCGTAAAAGCATACTACCCACCTGATGTAAAGTGGTTACGGTAGTATAAACGCTTGTAATACACGTATTATCACGCGCGCGCTGCCACCTCTGCTGTTAACACAGCAACTCCTTAGGAGCTTACGTGATCTCTCACTCACACGCAGGAACACAACAGCCCTCTAGGGAGTTCTTGCTTGGCTGCGGTTTTCTGTGAGGTGGAGGTACTTTCCCAGATGGGCTGCTCTGATGCGCCGTACCTCTCATAAAAACACCCAGACCAAGACAAACAGACATGTTCATGAACATGAATGTTTATCCTGTGTGAGAATCGAACCCTCGAGCGTTGGTGTCAAAGTAGGGTAACAGCGCGTTTCACTACTGCGGCACCGAGATGACACAATCGTCACAAATCAGAAATGCCCGCTCATTGACGCCTTGAGGCCCGTTATATACTTGGTGCCGTAACGCGTAACGCGTATCGCGGCATCAGCCACGCGGGCCTCAACAGGAGCGAGCTCTTTTTGATTTATAAAAGTGCGTGAATTGTGATAATAAAAATGGCGTACGTTATAAAATTACAAAGTCAACGCAGCACGAATTGGCGACACATTATAACAAATGTGTTTAACATCTAATTTTAAACTTTAAAGATCTTTATTATCGATATTGAACGTTAATAATATTTTTTTTTAATTAAATATGCCTTTCGATATAGATACAGATAGAAAATTTAGTAAAAGTAGGTTTATCGAAAAAACAACAATTACGCACTTAAGTCCCAGTAATTAAAATTACAATCAATTACAATGTACTTCGTTTTACTTCTAATTCTAATACTCGTAGCTTTTTATAAACACGAACTGGTATTCCAATACGTCTTCGGGCAAACGCATCACAAGTCACTCTGCGACGATATCCTCTCAGCCGATTATGTAGGCACTCTCACCGGCTATCTAGGTTGATGGCGATCGAAGCTTGAATATCCACAGTTATTGGACAAACACAAGACAATACGATAAGCGTATCTTACATGCCATTGATGCCGATCAAATCAGGGAATTGCTCTCTGCCACCAATTACGGTGAGCATCAATTTAATGTTTGATGGACATTTGGCAAGTTGCCTGCGAGGTATGGATAATGGAATTATATTTCTAAAATTAATCCCGGTCTTTGATAGCAATGTGTCGGGATATGGATCCAATGGATTGTACCCTTCGAGAAGATTGATTAATGTGTTACACCCGCAGTGACACGTTTTAGGAGATATTATGGAACAATATATTACATATGAACAATTCTCGACCGGTAGTCTAACTATTGCGGCTGTAGCGGAAATTAGAAGTATTGCTATGAGATCTGGATTATTGGTGTTCAGTTATTACATAAGAGACCCCCAGGAACCCAAAATGGTAGAATAAGTGAGAGACTCAGTTAGTATCAGAGTGTGCTGCGCTTTCTCGGAAGTTACTAATAGGTAATATTTTTTATTAATCTATCTATCTACATATTCAAGATTCCTTGCCGGGTAGACAGAGAGAACCGAGCATCGTGATCCTTACATACCTCGTTCGAATTTTTAACATTAGCTCTTTTCATGCATACTAGCCGATTCCTGGGTATCTTGACATCACTTTTCGGTAACACATGACCAATACGGTCATGTAGGTTATTTTTGACTTCTACATATTTCTACGTTCGTATTCTATATCTGCTTCGTTATTCTTTCCTCCTGCATTCTTGCTACATGCTCTAACCTATGCAACACACCTTTTCTCATCTCAACACCGACAATCTCTGTATATTTTTAAACTTTCACGGTTGTTTATAGTATTATTGTAGGTGCAGACGCCATGGTTTACGGGATGACTGCAACGTCGCCGAAATATCGGGGAAGTATAAAAATAAATCGCGGTAAGTCTCGCAACTACAATAATACAGACAATCTCTTTCGTACTACCTGTACTACCTTCCTTTCTTACAACATCGGCAAAGGTTACGCAGCAAACTATTCGCAATATTTGCATCTCGGCCACGTTTATTCTACTTTTATGATTAGTACCGCATTATGTACAGGGAACTGTATTATTTAATGTTATTATATCACTAGAAAATTACGGGTAGACACTACACTGAACGATATAGGCACTTTTCGTATGACGTCTGCCCACGATTTTATAGTGACATAACAACAAGAAAGATAATTAATACTATACTAATAACCGACGAGCTCGGTAGCTCAGTCGTAAAAGACGCCACTTTGACACCAACGCTCGCAGCTACCAATACAACGGACTGGCCCTGGCAACATACAACACGCGTACAATGAGGACCGACGAGAAGATAGTGGAGCTGGAAGAGGAACTAAGCAAGTTGCATTGGGATATAACAGGACTGTACGAAGTCCGAAGACAGGGGGAGGACACAGTGATCCTTAAATCCGGCAACTTGCTTTACTATCGGGAGGGCGACCAAAATCTGTCCAAAATAGTTGTGTCTTGTTTATCCGTAAGCCCCTCGTCGGCAGTGCACTAGAGATCGAGGTTGTGTCGATGAGGGCTGCGTATCTTATACTCAGAATTACCAAACGGTATTCGCTGAGGGTCATACAGGTTTACGCATGTACTTTGTCACATCCCGGTGATGAGGTGGAGGCTACGTATGAGAATATCTCCAAAGCCACACATACCTTTAAAACTCATTACACAGTGCCGATGGAGCAACTTGAAATCGGGCAACGAATCCAAGGAGGACAACTGCTGGTCGACTTCATGGAGAAGGAGGAACTTTTTATGACTTGGAGTAGCCCGGATGGTTCGGCAAAAAACGAGATAGACTTCATCTTGACGACCATCCGGCATTTGTTCAATAATGTGTCTATGATCAACTGGGTGAAACCGGAAAGAAAGATTGCAAGATTGCTTAGAGAAAGCAAGATTGCAAGGGAATTAAATGATGCGAGAGTATGAGATAGAAAATGTGATGTCAGTGTGTCCTCAGCCCTACGATATATCTTGGGAGTAGGGTGGTTCGTTATGATTCATATTATAAAAGTCGGTTTTTAGTCATATATAAGCTTCTCCGTTTCATCATACTGCAATGCAGTTAAGTATTCAGTTATTGTTGATTTACATGTAAATAGTTTTAGTTTATTAATATTTAGTTTTTTGTTTAGTTTATTATAAATATGAGCAGATAATGTATGAAACTGACGTCTAGCAAAGTTTGTTCTGGTATTGGTAATAGGGGCAACCTTTTGTTTCCTTCTTCCTGTCTGTTCATTGGAGCTTAAAGGTAGTGTTTTGTGTAATTTCAAGGTAGCTGACATAATGAAGAGTTTCCTAACAGATAGAAGTTTGCTGTTTTCATATAGGTCTTTAGTAGGATATCTGAGTTTTTTGAAGAACATAACCTTTAATAAGCACCTCTGACCCCTTTCAACTTCTAGAAATTTAGTTTTAGTTGCTCCTCCCCATACAGAAACAGAATACTTGTTCAAGTTGTAATTAGAACTATATAATAAAAACAGTGCCGAACTGATGCCAATTATTTTTTTATACCACCAAAGTGACAAATAAGCATGCAGCCCACCACTTGCAACATCGGTGGCATCGTGCTTTTATTCAAACCTATCAAAGCCTCGTAACGTGATCTATGAAAAATCTCACGGTAGGAAATTTAATAAATAATTATATAACTATTAATTATTAAATAATTTAACAGAGGGGAGTTGCTTAGGTCTGTCCGTTTCATCATAAAAGTAATCTTAGATTTTTTATATGTAGTAATTTTTAATAATTAGAAAACAAACAGTAGGGAACAACGAGTAACACCAAGATCCTTGAGGGATAGACAGAGAGGACCGAGCGCCACATGACTCTGTCCTTATATACCTCTCTCGCTATAACATTCATAGTCTATTAAAACAAAAACTACCAAAGATTCCAGCGAGATAAAAATTAAAAGAGTTTGTAAGTAGCTGAAAACATCTGAGTTTGCTTAACGAGAGAGCGCTGCTCGGATTAAGATTGATGAGTGAACTTCTTATCTTCAAGTACGTTTGAACCATTCGTTCACTGGGCATTGGGCATTGGCTCGAAGTTAAGGCATAAGTCCGCCTTATATGTATTTTTCCTATGGGAAATATAGACTGGCAACATATGTATATATTTTAGGGTGTGGAGTTATTAAGAGAGGTAGGGCGTATCGATACCCGTCTGGGGAAGTACCTACAACTCACAGAAAACCGCAGCCAAATAACAACTCCGTGGAGGGTTGTTGTGATCCTGCGTGTAAATGAGGTCACCAGTAAGCTCCTAAGGAGTTGCTGTGCTAGCAGCAGAGGTGCGAGTGATACTCAATGTATTGCGAGCGATCTTAGGCTACTGTGACCGCTTTCCATCAGGTGGGCCCTACGCATGTAGGCCTCCCGATGTCGTATAAAAACCGACCGAAAAATTATTCCACCTCAGAATAATTGTGCCGTAATTATTAAGGACTCTGTTACGGGTTGTTGCGATACTGCGAGTGAGGTTACCAGTAAGTTTCTGTGGAGTAGTGGATTTACCTTGTACTTTTTTAATAGGTTGGGCATACAAGCATGCGGCCCTCCTAAGGTTTTTCTACCATGTCGTGGGGCTTCCCTCTGGCTACCCTGTAAACCATTGGCATGATCAAAGAAACGTAAATCGCCTCGTCCACGTTGTCATCAGAAAAAACCCTCTATCTATCTATATCTTCACGCCAAATCCCTTGCGGGGTAGACACAGAGAACCGAGCGCCATAGGATGCGGTCCTTACACACTTCACTCGATTCTTTGGTTGTTTTCTTTCAAAACCACGCGGAAGACCACCGACGCAGGTGAATAACTCTGAATTGAAGGAGATGGTGGGAGCCGATCCTAGTCAAACTACCCAGGAATTTGCACCATGGTTTACCATTACCTTATCTACAATATTGATTCATTTGCATCAAATCAATAAGATAAAAAAACTTAATAAATGGGTTCCTCATGATTTGCCTAATCTGCAGAAAGAAACGCGTGTTGAAACTTGTGTTGCCTTGTTTAATCGATACAGAAATGAAGGAGTATTGGATCGAATTGTGACATGTGACGAAAAGTGGATTCTTTACGATAACCGTAAGCGAAAAATGCAATAACTGACCCCAGGTCAAACGCCGCAACAATGCCCTAAAGCAAAGTTTACCAATAAAAGCGTAATGGTAACTGTGTGGTGGTCTCTTCATAGCGTTATTCACTATAGCTTTCTCAGATCTGGTCGAGCAATAACAGCAGATGGTCACTGTGCCGAACTTCGAACAATAATGGCGAAACTGGCAACGAAACAGACTCATGAATCGATCTTCAATCGTTATTGCTCCATGATAACGCAAGACCTCACTGGACGAGAAACTATTGTAACTGTACAGGAGCTGCAGTTAGAAACCATACGTCATCCTCCGTTCTCAGCAGACCTTGCTCCAACAGACTACCATTTGTTTCGTGATTTGGACAATTTCCTACGTGGTAAAAAATTTTCTTCCCAGGAGGCAGTACAAAATGCTTTCACACAGTTTGTCGAAAGAGTTCTATCGCAAAGGCATAAATGAACTTCTTATTAGATGGCAGCAATGTATAGATAATGAGGGTAAATATTTTGTTTCAATAAATATGTTACATCTTAGAAAAAAACGAGTTTTAATTTTTACAGTACAAATCTGCAATTTCATACTTTAACCCCTAATATTTAATGTTGATTACCTACTTGTTATCAAAACACAAAGTGTGCCAGTGATTGCTTTCATGAATATATAGCTAATAATATACGCAGGCAATGTATTAACAATAATTAACTATGATTAATAGATTAAAAAACTAAAAAAGTATGGCAATTTGATCTAAACTACTTTGCGGGCGCTGTAGGTGTCAGTCGTTAGAATAACATGCCACGAATCTAACAATTAACATCTACGAGGATGCCTTGGGAAGAGAAACACGTGTCACAGTGACGACCGGAGCAGCCAGGGCAGCAGCAGGCTACGGTTACCGCTTTACATCAAGTGGGCTGTATGCATGTATACCGTCTGACGTTGTATAAAAAAAATATCAAGCGCCACTTCTGCTTTTAACATAGCAACTCCTTAGGAACTTACTGGTGACCTTACTCACACGCAGGAACACAACAACTCTCTAGGGAGTTGGGTATTTGACTGAAGTTTTCTATGACGTGGAGGTACTTTCCCAGACGGGCTGCTGTTTGTGAGTGCAGTCACCAGACATTGTATAAAATAAAATAAAAAAACAGTTCACGTAACGAACACGCATATTAAGTAACTTCGGCCGCAGTCTGTGTATGGATGGGTTTATCTATTTCGAGTTTCTCCATGTTTCGAAGGGCACGGCCTGGCTGTTGTCGATAGATGACAGTCATTATGCTAAGTCAGATGGCTTGAAAACACTATAGCTAATCCGTGGAATGAGTTAGGGTTGGTGTAGTAGATAAGGTTAACTTTGTCTCTAAAGGAGACAGTGAGTCGCACTTCTAAATATATAAAGCATTTACGTTCAGACATGCAAATGGAGCGGTATTCAGTGAAGCATCGATTGGAATCAATCGTAACGACTGGAAAGGCCATTGTGCGTGACAGTGACTGTACATCAGTTAGGATTGCACTACGTCCGACATACTATATAGCTTTTATATGTTTTGGGGCGAAATTTTTTGTAACTTTGGCCCCAAACTGATATTATGTATCGGATATTAATCCGACACGTTTTTGAATTCTATCCGTATTTCGAAACCGAAATTTACAACACATTTTAGCCGACTTCAAACTAAGTTATGAATTCGACTCATTTGTACGCATAAATATATCTGCTTGTCTTTATCTGTATATTTAAGTTTTCTGGTATCTGGGTGTTTTCATGTACCTACCTACCACAGGCAACCGCAGCCAAATAACTGCTCTTTGGATTATTTTTCTGTTCCTGTCAATGAGTGAGATGAGTAAGTTCCTAAGGAGTTACTGTGCTAGCGGTATAGATGTTAATCCGCGAGTGATAAATAATGTGTAAATTATTTGACTAGGGTAACTACTTTACATCAGGTGAGCCGTATGTTGTTGTGCTTTCCGCCGGTGTATAAAAAAGTAGTTACTTCATTTCAGGTATGCCGAATGCTTGTATACGTTCATAAGCTTTATAAAAAAAAATCATTAGTCAGTCAGTCAGTCAGTCAGTCAGTCAGTAGTCACTTCACATCAAGTATCCTGTACGCTAATATGCCTCCTGCGTTGTATATGAAACAGCAGCTCTGTGTCTACTTTCAAGAAGAGGTTAAGTGATCACTATCTTACTCATGACAAGTAATATTATATGTAATAGTATATATGTATTTATTAATTTGTAAAAATATGGAAAAAATGAAGATTAAATTCTGCATAACTTTTAACTACCAGCCAGAATAAAATTTACTGCACATTTGTTAGGGTTAGCAGGAAGATATCTCTTAAAGAGATAAGCTCCCTCTTTCACACTGTTTTCTGTAATACCTAATTTTATGTTATGTTATGCAATAAAGGATACATAAAAAAGAGCGTGATTGCTCAAGCAAGATTTAACTTGACCGGTAGAGTTGGTGAGTGATTTTCAAGCTTTCCTTTTAGAGTCGTGCTTTCCAGTTGCTGCTTAAAACTACCGAGGGCAAAAAAGCTCATTGTGGAGATCCTTGGGAAAATTTCGACAAACCGTCATTCGACAATTTAAGAGTGCTAATAAGAACCTGTCTGGAATTGCACAGTAAACGGCCGCGTTAGACCCAATTCTCCACCGAAAGTGAACGATGGGTGAAGTACACATATATGAAGGCGAAATCTCGTCTTAATCTTAAAAGTTCAATGCATAATGTTTAGGATCTTCTCTTAACTCGTTTCTGAAGTAAAATACAAGATCGTAACTGGTACACAAGTGCTTTTGCACAAAGTAGATTAGCAAAGGGCAGGTTGGCTTTCGAGCCATAGTTTGAAAGTCACAATTCACAAGATAACTAAAAAACGAGTAAGACCAAATCGTACAACAGTAAAACACAAGCCGCTGCCCACATCCAACCACAAAAATCAGTGACTCCGACCAAAATTAAACGTCCACCATCGCGGACCAATATCGTCCATTGCGGTGGTGTCCATAACTCACCCGCGCTATAAAGGGTGAAGTGATTTGTTGCCGCGCCGAGCGCTAAATCAAAGTTGCGTAGCGGAACGCACCTGAATAAAGTCCCGTGTCCCGGCTGTGACGAACGGAAGGTCACCGTATTTCGTGTATTATTTTGTAAATCATGTTGTCTTTCTGTTTGTAAACCGCTGAGAATTAGAATTACTAAAATATCAAGCTTTAAAAAGAGTAAAGGCGCATCGTAGCAGTCCGCCTTCATATAATTTTGATTATATCTATCTATAACTTCACGCCAAATCCCTTAAAGCAAAACAAGTCAACAAGCGTTACGCTTGTAGCGTAACGCTTGTTGACTTGTTTTACGCAATGCTCGCATTTTGACTCCGTTTATCCTACTTTCATACTCTCTCTGCCTCCCAGCCCACGCTTCCATAAGTAAGCGTTGGGATCACCACTGCATAGTGTATAGCGAGTTGTGCCTTCTGGGTCTGGCTTTCTGCCAAGAAGTTTTCCCAACGCTCCATTCACACTATTCAGGAAAATACTCGTCTTTCTACATCTGCGCTGCGGTGTACCTTCCATCCATACTGAAAGCATATCCAAGATATACAATCTCATCCACTTGTTCCAACACTTCATCATCAACCGTAATCCTTACGTTGGTTCTGGTTTCTTCTCTTTCAAATACTATTTATTATTTTTGTTTTCTTCGCGTTCAATAGTAAGCCTTTCTCCATACAAACGTCTTTCGTGTGTTTCAAACTTCGTATCGACCATTCGATCTCATCCATAGTTATACCTTCATTGGACGCCGTCACCGTGGCTTAAGCGTCAGACTCACTCTTCGTGCCAGCGTCCGTACCATATTAATACAGTTCTTCAAAATATTTACTCCAACGTTCTGGCATTTCCTGAGTGTCATCAAGAATGACACCAGCTTTTGACTTTTATCTTGTCCATTCTGGATGCCGACGAACCACTCCGAGACTTCTTTGCCTCTGCCTCGAAGTTTTTCGTTAGCCTCTCTTCCTCATTCATAATTTGTCTTTCACTCTTCTCTTTCACTAACAGCCTTGGTTTCATTCTTACATAGACGGTATATTTCTTTCTTCTTCCCGCTCATATTTTCATTTAGGGGCAAATGCAAAAACCTTTCAATGTTTTATGCCTTTTTGCGTGTGGATGCCACATGCTTCTTTTTTCACCATACTTTCTTTCAGAACATCTGAGTCGGGATGGCTTGCATTCGCTAGTCTTTCGCTTACTAGATGTACATACGTTCTCTTTACACTTTTCTGTTGCAACTTATCGCTCCTTATCGTTTCATGACCTCCGAAAGGGATACGCACTCGCCAGTACGTCCACTTCCTGAAAAGTCCCACAAACCGGCTTACCACCAGGTAGTGGTCCTCCGTTTTCCTTTTTTTTAATGTACTAGCATTTCGGAAGTGACCATTGGCGAAGAAGAAATGCCGAAAGAAACTTGCCAATATAGGTCTCTTTTAAAATTGTCAATTGTATATTACAAAATAAAATTACATAAGCATATTGGTACAATAATTATATCAAATCGTAAAACTAAAGATTATTAAGGACAGATAGTCTGTGCTGAATTATTTACGGACATCTTTGTCAGTTAAATATTCATCAATTCCATAATAAAATCTTCTACAGAGAGTATTTTGAATGTGTTTTTTGAATACATTGTCAGGAAAGGACAGAACTGTTTCAGGCAACTTATTATAAAATCGAATACAATTTACAAGAAAAGAGACCAGTCCTAGCAAGCCGATGTACCGGCATACACAACTTATTTCTACTTCTAAGTTTTTCACTGAAATTTACAAACGACTTTAAATTTTTACGGGCATACATTACCTTAACCGCTTCACATCAGGTGGGCCGTATTCTTGCCCCGACGTAGTATATGAAAAAAAAAGATAATAATTTTAAACTACGTGGGCCGTGTACCAATTTGTTTCCGACGTTGTATAATATCAAATAGTTACGTAATGGTTGAATTCGAAATTTGAATGAGATTAAAAAAATATCGGCTATCCGATACTAACGAAGTCGTTTAAAACCTTCGTTTGAAGTAAAAGTTACTAAAAGTTTATGACTAAAAGTACATAAAATCCAAGTTACAATACGTCGGACGTAGTGCAATTCTAACTGATGTACAGTCACTGTCACGCACAATGGCCTTTCCAGTCGTTACGATTGATTCCAATCGATGTATCAGTGAATACTGCTCCATTTGCATGTCTGAACGTAAACGCTTTAGGCCGAGTGGAGGCCGTACGTTACTCTACCTTATCGAATGTACGTTTTGGACTGTAAGTGAATTACTACCATTTACATATTAAGTTAAACTCATCTGCATGTGGTGCACCTGCTTATTAGTTAACAAGGTTCTGGATAAGTATCTCAGAGGGGATGTAGCCAATTGTTTTTATAGAACATCGGGTAGCCCACCTAATGTAAATGCCACTGCCGATGCGATCTCTGCTGTTATGTGCATAGCAACCACTCAGGAGCGTACTGGTACTCACTCGCACGCATGAACACAACAACTTTCCGGAGTATTGTTATTTGACTGCGGTTTTCAGTGAGGTGGGCATACATCCCTAGACGGCTGCTTTAATGTATTGTATCTCTTTTAAAAAAATCGGCCAAGTGCGAGTCGGACTCGCGCACGAAGGGTTCCATACCATTATCTATAAAAAATCGGTCAAGTGCGAGTCGGACTCGCGCACGAAGGGTTCCGTACCATTATCGATAAAAACGGCAAAAAAAAACACGTTTGTTGTATGGGAGCCCCCTTAAATATTTATTTTATTCTATTTTTTAGTATTTGTTGTTATAGCGGCAACACAAATACATCATCTGTGAAAATTTCAATTGTCTAACTATCACGGTTCATGAGATACAGCCTGGTGACAGACGGACGGACGGACGGACGGACGGACGGACGGACAGCGAAGCCTCAGTAATAGGGTTCCGTTTTACCCTTTGGGTACGGAACCCTAAAAACGGCTAAAAAATCACGTTTGTTGTATGGGAGCCCCCCTTAAATATTTGTTTTAATTTAATTTAATTATTTATTCTTAAAGTGAATATAAAATCGGCCAAGTGCGAGTCGGACTCGCGCACGAAGGGTTCCGTACCATTATCTATAAAAACGACAAAAAAAATCACGTTTGTTGTATGGGAGCCCCCTTAAATATTTATTTTATTCTATTTTTTAGTATTTGTTGTTATAGCGGCAACAGAAATACATCATCTGTGAAAATTTCAACTCTCTAACTATCACGGTTCATGAGATACAGCCTGGTGACAGACGGACGGACGGACGGACGGACGGACGGACGGACGGACGGACGGACAGCGGAGCCTCAGTAATAGGGTTCCGTTTTACCCTTTGGGTACGGAACCCTAATAACTAAATATTCTGTGAATATTTCAAGCGTCTACCTGTTGCCGTTATCAAAATCGAGCAAAAACGAGCAAAAAAATCACGTTTGTTGTATGGGAGCCCTCTTAAATATTTATGTTATTCTATTTTTTAGTATTTGTTGTTATAGCGGCAATAGAAATAGATCATCTGTGAAAATTTCAACTGTCTAACTATCACGGTTCGTGAGATACAGCCTGGTGACAGACGGACGGACGGACGGACGGACAGCGAAGTCTCAGTAATAGGGTTCCGTTTTACCCTTTGGGTACGGAACCCTAAAAAAGACATGTTTATGGACGCAAATGTTTGTCTGTGTGGGAATCGAACCCACGAGTGTCGGTGTCAAAGTCACGTTCTGAACTGCTGCGCCCCGGATCTCGTCAAAATAACACCTGCCTATTGTTATGTTCCAACGAGGAAGTGAGGTTAGCAGTGAACTCTTGTGTATTCTTAGCTGCGGTAGTGGCAACCCACAACCGATGCTTTCAGTACTGCAAGCACTCTTAGTTCAAGACCCTATCTGCTTGTAATACACAAGTATCACTCGCGCGATGCCACTGCCACTGATGCCACTGATACTGGTGACCTCACTTACACGCAGAAATACTATTTTCTGTGAGGTGGAGGCACTTCCCCAGACAGGCCGCTTTGATGCACCCTACGAACGAACTATGTGGTCGGCTCACTGCCACTTCAATTTGCATATCCTGCTATGCCTTAGTTCCCTTAGTTCCACTGCTGATTTTCCCATTACAGATTCTAGCACGCAACGAAACCCTGAGCATAGCCCTTTCCATATAACACGCTGAGCGACCTTGAATTTTTCCGTACGGCCCGCAATAACAAAGGTAAAACATAACATAACAAAGGTTGTATAACAACGGTAAAAAAGGTTTATTTATTTTTATAATGCTTTGCTTTGTTGAGCGCTCAAAGTTTCTTGGATCTAGTTAGTTATTCCTTTAAGACACATTGGAACTGAATTGCGCTGGAGATCTCGACAGTATCCTAATGCTCTTGGCGATGGTGAGAGGTTCTGTATTGGAGGAATCACAGCAAATGAGGTTTTCTTGGCGTGCAAACTTGTGTCTTAATGGGGTTGAATTGGACCAATTTTGGTCGCCCCTAATCGGATACTTTAGTCAAAGCACCCTTAAAATTCAGACAAAACTTGATCGCGGTTTTCCTTCACAAGGGAATAATGAATGATGCATTATAGTAAGTTTCAATTGTTTGCCATTCATTGTATTAAAAAAGCAATTGATTTAATATATGTATTCGTCAGGACGTAATTTCGTTCTCGTCAATATTTAAAATTCATACACGAAAAATGTCCATTAAAATAATGAACAAACCCATGTGTTTTAATTAATAAAATCTTTTACCAACGTTTTCTGTGTAAACATGACCGCTTTTTGTTCCATGTAAATAGCTGACCATAATATGTAAACTTGTCAGTAACTCAATTCCGAAAAACTCTGATTATGAATTGAATATTAAGGTAGCCATAGAACGTTGTAATTGTTGTTGTGTATACATTCTCTCAAGTACGAGTACAAGTTTTGACGAGCTCGGTGGCTCAGTCGTGAATGACGCGACTTTGACACCAACGCTCGTGGGTTCGATTCCCACACAAGGCAAACATTTGTTTGTCTTGGTCTGGATGTTTTAAGAGAGGTAGGGCGCATCAAAGCAGCCCCATCTGGGGAAGTACATCCACCTCACAGAAAACCTGCAGGCAAATAACAACTCCCTAGAGGGTTGTTGTGTTCCTGCGTGTGAACGAGGTCACCAGTAAGCTCCCAAGGAGTTGCTGTGTAAGCAGCAGAGGAGGCATCGCGCGAGTGATACTTAATATATCGCAAGTGTTTATAGGCTACAGTACTCGCTTTACATCAGTATGCCTCCAGACGTAATATAATATATGTATCATCTTCTCAATAGATCCTATTCGGAAGTAACTGGCTGTACAGAGGTATTTTATTAGTAAATAAATCGGACATAAACTGTTCAATATTAACACTAAGTTTAGTCATTATGCATTTATTAAATAAATAATAGTTTGCATACACTATCTGAATAGTAGAGCGTCGGCGTTAAAGTAAGAAGAGGCATGCTCCGTTGGTTCGCACATGTGGAAAGAATGCAGCAAGACAGAATTACGAAACAGACATACAGCGCAAAGTGGAAGGATGGAGGAGCCGAGGAAAGCCAAGCCTATCCTACCATGACCAAATCGATCGTGTTCTACCAGCGTGCATGAGAATAGCAATAAATGTTAAAGAAGCGAGTGAGGTGTTCAAGGATCGAGTCACATGACGTTTGGTTCTCCCTGCCTACCACGCAAGGAATTTGGTGTGAAGTTAAAACAACAAAACCGAAGAGCATGCATGAAGAGATAGGTAGGTAGATAGTTATACACAAAAGCTTTAGTAGCAACACTCAACATATTTCTTTATATCAAACTGTCCCTATTCAGCTACTAGCAGTAAAAACATCTAAAATCTGTATAGTAGATATATAGATAGATAGAATACAGTTTATTTGCATAATGCAGATATTTGAAAATACATTCAAAGGTTTTTTACAATTTTAGAAATGTACTGTGCAACTAGGCATAGTATTTTAGAAAACATACCAAACAAACTCATTGTAATCGTGTATCTCTTCGATAGTACAATTTTCATTTCTAAGATCTTCAACATAGCTGTGATAATTATAAAAAGGCATGAACAAGCCCTTATGGGTACAGTTAATCAACATTTTTATGTTAACATTTTATATAAATTATATTACTTGGGAGGAAATATGCAGGTAAACTTTTAGCTTCAGAATTTACAGAGCGACAATCACAACCGCCTAAAATGAATGTACAGCCGAGATATTAAATCGTATTTCAATACGCTATGTGACTACTGTTGCGTTAATTTATTGTGACTGAGATTCTCCAGTGCATATTACAGTGAGGCGTGGCGATGAGCTGAAATCACTGCACTGTGAATATTTTCAGCTATTATGCAGCGCCCTCTGTTTGACGTTTGGGGCACAATGTGATTCACTGATGTACTAATTAGACCATGATGTTCGCATGCTATTTGGATGAACTATCTGGCCATATGGAGTTATTTTACAAACACTTTATGACAATGTAAATACTGTTTTAAGTAGTTCACGATCCAGATCCAGGCGTTATTTTGCTAAAGTCAAATTTACATAAATTTGACTGCTACCAATTACTGCATGCTAACTAGTGCCGGCCGGCACCCACCCACTACCGTTTGTAGATGCATGCCGTCGATGCCATGGTTGCTCCTGTGGTATCTGCCTAGGCTGCTGCGGTCGTCTCTGCGAATGTCCGCTGACTAAAACGTGAACCACATACATCCATCACCGTTGCTGCCCTGGCTGGTCTATGCAGCACGTGTTTCGCCTCTTCACGAGGCATCGTCATGCGTTGTAGTTTTTAATATAATAATTTCTAATTGTTCTCTAATATTTAACAAGTAATGAACAATTAGTAATTATTAACCATAGAAATTCTAATATCTCTCTTATAAACAACGGTCTCTTTGTTCATAATAGAATCCCTAAGCAACTCCTCTCTATTAAATATCTTTTTACTCACCCCATCCACCCTTCCTCCATCTCTATATAAACGACGGCACTACGATGGATTTGTCATTCGTAATATGTTATTCTAACGACTAACATCTACAGCGCCTGAGGATGCCTCGTGGAGAGACAAAACACGGGTCGCAGAGACGACCAAGACAGTCATGGCCGCAAGGGTGCATGCGATTTACGTTTCAGATAACCGACATAATCGCAAAGACGAGCGCAGCAGTGCTACTTGTGGTAGTGGGTTGGTAGCGGCCGGTACTAGTTCGCATGAACTAATCAGTAGCGGAAGCACATGAAGTAGTTTAGATCAATAAAATTGCATACTGTTTATGCTCTGCGTGAGATTTGTTCCTATTTACGTTTTCTAAGAGAGAAATAGTGGGTCTATTTGTACATTTCTTCCATTGTTATTTCACGACCAGCGAAAACGATGATGGCGCAGTATTCGGTGTCAACGAGAATAACTTTGTAAATATATTTATATATATGTATAGTGAAAATAACTTATGAAATATATTATCCATACTAATATATAAAGCGGAAGAGTTTTGTTTGTTTGAACGCGCTAATATCTGAAACTAGCAGTCAGATTTAAAAAAATATAATATAAGATGACTCTATGACTGTTATATTATTTAATGCATAAAATGTCAATATAAACATAACAGAATCGTTTAATACAAAAGGTAAATGCTATTTATATACTTCCTTTATCTGTACTAGCATCCATTTCAAAGAAAGTCGCTCCACTTTTTTTATCTAAAAGGTTTTCTTTCCTAACGTTGACGATTTTCTTCTTTAAAGCTTCATCAGTATAGGTCAACAACGAATTACGCTCATGTAAACAAACTTTGTCATGTAAATAAATAAATTTAAAATCTAATTCTTTATTTGACATTGCGCCCTCGCGGACACTTACACACGTCTTACATGTATTTAAATATTTTATTGAAATTAACAGGATTTATTTCTTTCTTTCAGGTACTACACGAAGTGCTGACGAATTATAACAGGAAACGCAGGCAGGCGTGTGCTGGCGGAATACCGCACAGCCTTTTCCCGGCGTATCCCTCTCCCGCGGCCCAGTCGTGCTATGGTAATCTAGTGTCTGCACCGCGTGGGAGGGAACGCGCCAGGGGAGGGGAAGTGTAGGACCCGTGCAGCGCAGCCCATCATGTCCAGCGTTGTTGTTCTGCAATCGAAAATCAAAGTATTAATGGCCATTCTGTAATAATTACATCTTATTACATCCTATATCGACTTGTGTTTTGTTAATGTATGACAAACACTTTTACATTTCCTTTCCGCACCGAGTGTGCCGCTTGCGAAGTGCAGCGAGTGCAGTCACTAGCCGTGCAATTCTGTAAGAGCAAACATCCTTACATCCTCGGAAACATCGGCTGTTATAGCCTTGAACACAAAATTGCAATTCCTTAGTGTCGCTTTTCATGGTTGTGCGACACTAGCGCCGCAAGACTGCGTTTGGAATTGGAATTCTACAAGGCAAACAGCCTCGCGTGCGCTTACAGCCTTATAGAATACCAAATAATTTAGCCGTGATCGCAGTAGACGATGTCAAAGCTGTGACATCTGTGATCACAGCGATGCACACATCCATTACGAGTCGCTTAGAGAATTGCGTGGCAGGTCATTTCTATTCACTAGTAAGTGAAAAGTCTACATCACGCTACCTTTATCCACAAGCAGAAGTAATTACGCGGGGGCGGCTACGCCCCCGGAGCCTCACCCGAGCGGAGAGCCATAGCTCGATGCTCGTACACAGCTTTTGCTGTATACCCGTGATGATGATGATGATGCAGGCAGGCAGCCGCGTGCAACGAACGATTGGATACATCATTTGATACATGCGTTTTAAAGGTTTTGATGAGCTCGGTGGCTCAGTCGTGAATGACGCGACTTTGACACCAACGCTCGTGGGTTCGATTCCCACACAAGGCAAACATTTGTGTGCATGAACATGTGTGTTTGTTTTGGTGTGGATGTTTTAAGAGAGGTAGGGCGCATCAAAGCTGCCCGTCTGGGGAAGTACCTCCACCTCACAGAAAACCGAGGCCAAACAACAACTCCCTAGAGGGTTATTGTGTTCCTGCCTGTGAGTGAGGTCACCAGTAAGCTCCCAAGGAGTTGCTGTGTAAGCAGCAGAGGAGGCACTGCGCGAGTGATACTTAATATATCGCAAGCGTTAATAGGCTACGGTACCCGATTTACATCAGGTGGGTCGTATGCTTGTATACCTCCCGACATAGTATAAAAAAAAGGTTAACCATTCGAAGTGAAAAAAAATTAAAACACCCAAAACCGAAGAGCATGCCTGAAGAGATTGATGAGTGTGGAAGAAGCTAGACAGGTATGTTTGTGTCGGTGCACTTGGCATTATCTGCCTACCCCAATGGAGACAGGAGTCACTTTATGTACACATTCTAAGTGATATTTATTATATTTCTTTTAAATAAGTCTATCCGATATTTATTGGGTAACAGGTATAAAAATGGAACAGTAAAATTTTTGTATTTTTATTATATATGGCGCTTGTTTGTCACCATATTAGTATAAAAAACGTACTCGTAAGGAGCTCAGCGTGTGATCAAACCACTTGGTATTTTTTCAACGCCAGTTCACACTCAATTAACTCACAGGGCCCCAGTGACCTGGAAAATAACAAAAATGTTATTTTAAACGGCTTTATCATAGTGCAAACATTAGTAACAGTACGTCTATAGCGGCGAGGCGAAAGATCATGGACATGTTTACGCGACACTATAAATTAATGTAATCTGATATTAAAGACAAATATATTAATTATTTATGTGCGCATTGTAAAGACCTCAATAAAGTGTTTGAGGTGTTATGGTGGTATGGAGGTGTGAAATTTACAATTATATACATTTCTTATAATAATAGAAGATAAAAATAGCTTAATTCGCTGGATTTGATGTGTAGGAATGCAAGAAAAAAAATTGACGGGCTCGGTGGCTCAGTCGTGAATTATGCGACTTTGATACCGACGCTCGTGGGTTCGATTCCCACTCAAGACAAACATTTGTGTGCATGAACATGTGTGTTTGTCTTGGTCTGGATGTTTTAAGAGAGGTAGGGTCATCAAAGCAGCCCGTCTGGGGAAGTGTCTCCACCTCACAGAAAACCGCAGCCAAATAATAACTCCCTAGAGGGTTGTTGTGTTCCTGCGTGTGAGTGAGGTCGCCAGTAAGCTCCCAAGGAGTTGCTGTGTACGCAGCAGAGGAGGCATCGCGAAAGTGATACATAATTGCATGATAAGAGCTATGAATGATAAAGAAGTAAAGGAGGTATGTAAGGACCGAATCATATGGCGCTCGGCTGTCTCTGCCTCAAGGGACTTGGCGGAAAGATAATAATAATGATATACATTTCAGAAGCCACATAATCGCTTGTAAATGAAAAAGTAGTTGACATGTTTCCAATTACTAGAAGAAATTCAAATTACATTTTAGGGTCGGCAACGAATAGGGGACACCCCTGGTGTTGCAAATGTTATGGTGACTGCTTACTTTGCCACCTTAGTGGTATAAAAATAAAAATAAATTCAAACTTTGTGTGTTGTATGTTGAACAAAACACAGTTTAGTCATTAATACTAGACGGTTATTGGGATACTGGCAAGGAGTGAGATCACCACTCAGGTGCTGGGGATTCGCTGTGTTGATGGCAACGCACAAGTGATACTCCTTATATTCCGAGACGTTATAGACTAAGATGTGAACTTTTCTTCAGGTGGATTATATGCTTGTCTCTGTAATTTATATTCAAGAAATAATTATTTTGACATAATATTACTAACTAAATTATTGTTCCTGTAATGAATACTTAATTAACTTTCATACGTTTTGTGATCGCTTATGTGTATATACTGTTTCTAAATACTTGTATTATGGCGTTGTTCAGATGGAAAAATTACGGCATCTGTGCAAGACATTCTATCGTAGCATATTATTATTATAAATTTATGTAAAGTGTTATAGGCTTTCAGCTTGTTTGGCTCTTCAACATTCATAAACTACTTTCGCCTGCGGCTTCTTTTGGCTAGATATCTAGGTATATGTGTTGCTCTAGATAGATCATGTGTCTTTCCAAATTATGTGTATCATTCCATTCCTTAAGGTGTAGAATTTTTATAAACAAACACACATTTATAACAGTAGTCTGGATATTTTGATCCTGGTTCCTAGCTTTGTAGGTTGGCGTGAATCAAATGAATTTATCGATCAATTAAGGTGGAAACATAATAATGTCCATCATTCCGTCGCGTCGGGAAATGTGCACACTTACCTGTCAGCAGCCAAGGTGGCATCACGTGTGCGTAAGTGAATGTATTGCAAGCATTCATAATCTACGGAAACCTATACGTATGCCTCTCGACTTTGTACAAAAAAATGAAAGCAGATTAACACGAAATTCTGCCAGTGTACCTACATATATATACATATATATAATTTATAAGATACTAAATATACAGACACCATTCTACCCCGCAACTACACGCGACTTTAGTTTGCTGCACCGTATGTTATAGGCGTATTGGCAAATTTATTTATAGACACTTTTTAAATTGCCGTTGATTCGAAAAAAATAATCGACAAATAACTTTAATTGTTATTGTTTATTATCATTATCATTCGATGTCTATCATAACATAATTGTTGATTAAGATTATCACGAAAATCGAAATAAATCATAGAATCGAATTTATTTTTATGACGTAGTTAAAATAATTAATAAAAGTTATTTGTCGCTTATTTTTACAAATCGGCGGCAATTTAAAAAGTGTACCTATGTAACTAATTGTACTTAGAATAAATTCGATTCTATGTATTATTACGATTTTTGTTATGGTTTTAATCGACAAAAATGTTATGATATAGTACTTCAATTAACATTTCATGGTGAATTCTCATCTTAATTTAATGAGTTGAAACGTGGTCGGAGCAATTTCACTGATGATTTGCGCGAAGGATCCTGCTATCGTACGATCCTTTGCGGCACAAAATGAGGATAAAATGAATGGCGTGCGGCTAATAATAGCTGAAAAAGGAATCACATACGAGTATCAACATATACAGATACGTTTAGACATTGTTATGAGCTAAGTACAAAAAGTCTCGCACGAACAGCAAAAACCCCGTTGTTTCGGTTACTGCCGCGAAATGATTGAAAAGTATAACGCAGGTGCATCATGGCGAATCATATACCTATGTGACATTGTCACAGCCGATTAAAGCTGTATAATTTGTTATGAACCCGAGAACAAAAAGCAATCTGCCCAATTGAAGTATTCTATCTATAACTTCACGATAAATCCCTTGAGAGGTAGGCAGCCATCGAGCGCCACGTGACTAAATCCTTAAAAACCTCACTGGCTTCTTTAACATTCATTGCTCTTCTCATGCGCGCTCACCGTTTTCTAAGGCTTCTGACATCACTTTCTGTTGGAACATGACCAATTTGGTCACGGTAAGGAAGTCTTGGCTTTAGTCGGCTCTTACATCCTTCCGTTTTGCGCTGTATATCTACGTCGTCATTCTTTCATTATTGTTCTTTCAGTATTAATTTGTACCTTTTATATCAAATGTAAAGAAGCAAGTGGGAAAGACGATTGCCTCGATTTTTGGATGGACACGACGCACCTCGTTTTTAGGGTTCCGTACCCAAAGGGTAAAACGGAATCCTATTACTGAGACTTCGCTGTCCGTCCGTCCGTCCGTCTATCAACAGGCTGTATCTCTTGAACCGTGATAGTTAGACAGTTGAAATTTTTACAGATGATGTATTTCTGTTGCCGCTATAATAACAAATACTAAAAAATAGAATAAAATAAATATTTAAGGGGGCTCCCATACAACAAACGTGATTTTTTTGCTCATTTTTGCTTGATGTTGATAACGGCAACAGGTAGACGCTTGAAATATTCACAGAATATTTAGTTATATATTCACTTGAAGAATAAATAATTAAATTAAAATAAAACAAATATTTAAGGGGGGCTCCCATACAACAAACGTGTTTTTTTTATGCTGTTTTTATAGATAATGGTACGGAACCCTTCGTGCGCGAGTCCGACTCGCACTTGGCCTATTCTTAATAATTGTCCTAGAAAATAAATGTACTCTTATTTTAATATTCAAACAATAATTTTATTATCAGAATCAGTGACTTTTGATACAATGTAATAGTTGATATTAACTACTAACTTATATTTTAAATTTTGAAGCTGGGGCTAAAGAGAGGTAAGGCATAAAAACGCACCAAAGCAGCCACACTAGAGATGTGTCGTCACCTCATTTTAAGAATTGTTGTCTTCTTGAGAGTGAGTGACGTAAGGCAAGCTCCAGGAATTGGCAGCGGGCAGGCGGGGAGGCGGGGCGATACCTTGTATTATAAATTCAGTGCACGGGTCTCCAACTCGCACTTGGCTACCCTTGTTTATTAATCACATCATTTTTTTACCTAATTCTCGACTTGTCAAACTGCTAGTTCAACAAATTATGCGTGCAAATGCGGCAATTAAAAATATTAACAAGGAAAGTGAAAATGGGCTTTATTTCTGAGCCTACAACCTGAGCTATTCAGCTCGAAATGACACTCGAAACTCGAACACAATGAAAGAGGGGGGGCGGTTGAAGAAGGGGGCATATTGTGGAGCCTGCATAGTGTTTACGACGAATGCATTAGCTTTTATATAAACGATATAGATTTGCCTTTGCGCTTCGGTAGAGTACAGTAAAAGGGCCTGAGTTTGTATATTTAAATTATGTTTGTTTATCATTCAACATTGTATAAAAAAATACAAACATACAATGCTGTCCCAGGATGTCGAGACACGTCAGCATTCGGTATCAATACATTTATTTGTAAAAACAACTGGTTCTAATGATTTCTTTCATACATTTTCATACTCTCTCATTTTGTGTTACATATCGTTATTACAAACCACTGAAAGTTATATATAGATAATTAATACTTTATGAGATTTGTAAATTTGATTGCATAGATTTATATAGGATGTAGCGAGAAACGACAAGGTTTTGTACTCATTCGCTAAATGGCAATTTTGTGAATGATCATGACAATAATTTGAAAATGTATTGCAGACGAGTAAACTAGATAGTATTATGCGATTAAATGAATTATCTTCTTATTATCTTCTCAGTATGTATCGGTTAATAGCTACTGTTATTTTTAACAGGGTTTATTTTAGTTTGGTTCGAGGCATCGTAGGCGAGTGGCATTGCGTTATGAATCTTTTTGTTTTTGTGTATTTATTTTAACTTTAAAGAAGCTAAGTGGGAGTTTATTAAAGGAAGTACGTTTGTTAATTTTTATATTTCACATTTTTATGTGTATTATAAAAAAAGAAAAAAATCATAAAAGCAGCTTCATCAAACTTGGCGATTCCGATTGCCAGCCACTTAACGGCGCGCAACAGCACACCCCACCTCATATCTTAGCTATTCGAAGACCACCAAATAGAAGCATATTTTAACCAATAAGCCGACAAGTGACCCGAGGTTGATCTGTGAACTAGCCAATCAGAGCTGTGCTTTCTACATCAAATCCCGACCCGTAGCGGTGAGTTGACTTACAAAGCAATATGGTTTCATTTATCTTTATCTATAACTCCACGCCAAATCCCTTGCGGGGTAGGCAGAGGGAACCGAGCGCCACGTGACTCGATCCTTACATAGGTATGTCACTCGCTTCTTTAACATTCATTGCTCTTTTCATGCACGCTCGCCGGTTTCTAGGGCTCGTGACATCAACTTCTGATAGAACACGACCAATTTGATCATGGTAATTTGATATGGTCTTGGGCTTCCTCGGCTCCTACATCCTTCCACTTTTGCATTGCATATCTGCTTGGTTCTTTTCATTCATTCATTCTTTCATCCTGCATTCTTTCTACATGTCCGGACCAACGGAGACAATATGGTTTCATGAGGTCTACATTTGTCATTTCCTTCATGATTGCAAGTCTGCACTGGACAATAGAGATTAGTATTCTGTAAGACCCCATCTTCAGCTCGTATTGCAGACTTATGTATTCCATTTGACCTAAAGCATGACCAATTAGATAAACTTGATACGTCTCATTCACCAAAACTGTTTCTAACTTAAACATTTCACCGTTTTAAAATGCATTTGGTGCTAATTAGCATTGCTAAGCCGAGCTGAACAGACACTTCCTGCCCACACAACTGTAACATGGGTTTACATATTTAGGAGCCTTCACATATTTAGGAGTATTTTGTTTTGTATTCCAACATGTTGTTTAGGTAATAGATTAGGCAATAATTTTAGTCAACAATATCAATAAAAACTAAACTTAAATTAAAACCAGTTGAGAATGCGCAAGCTTGCATTGCCAGAGGAACACCTGGCTCGTCAATTATAAAACAATTCAATTTTTTTTTTTTATTTGTCGGCCATTTTAACCACGTTCCTTAAGAGATAGGAACGGTGTTCCTAAACATTTCTATTCTACTTTTTTATGCTGAAACCGAATCTGAAGTCAAAATTCGAATATTTAAAAAAAGCGACAAACATAGATTTTATATAGGAACGGTGTTCCTGAAAAATAGGTTCTGTTCTTACCTATATTACAACAATCTAGGAAAGGAATAAAATTGTTTATTTGTTTGGGTTGAACCTTTGTTTGTAACAAGGTTCCGTATTTTTAGGATTATTGCCGATTGCTTGAAATATCTCTTCTTGCTTTTTTCGCTTTGAAACGATCGCTGACATACTAAAGCATAGACAGCAAATTGACAGTAATAGGGTTGAACAGGATTTGTTTCAGCGACGGATTCCTAAAATAATGTCCCAACATACAGTATAGGTGTGTATGTTTTAAACCAATCAATTACAAACGTAACTGAATTCGAACCGCGGTCCAAATGACGCAATAACGTCGAAAATTCCGCAAAACTCCCTTATTTCTCCCTAATTCCGTGTTCTTGTCAAAAACACCGTTTACACTGGACGGTTTATTCAAGGAAAATTGCACTTTAATGTTAGAGCGGTACCGTCTAAAACGTAACGGCGATTATCTTTACAAAATAGCAGTGGAAGGCCATTTGCATTCAAAATTGTATTTTAAACGTACAGCGTTTGGGTCTTAATTCCATTGTTGATAGTGTTGCAAAGTATTTTAGACGGTAAAACGAGGGCGTTAAGGTTTCAAATGGCTCTGCTTTTTGGTAAATATGATCCGTATAGTATTATTCGCTTGGCTGCAGTCGGTAATATTGTTATTGTGTATTTTCTCAGGATTTCGTCGGCAGACGGGCCCCTGCAGGGCTGCCAACGATACGACAATGTTATGAACTTAATAAATTGTTCAAGGAGCGATTTTGAAGACTTTTGCATTATCTAAAAATTAAGGTTACACGACTTTGTAACGTTTGCTTACAAAAATGGATATTTGCGTATTTAATTATTTTATTTATTGATTTAATTTAGTGAAGATTATAATGCAAATGATCAACCCTGGCCCGTGATATCTGCTATTTATCGTCGATGGTCAAGGATCGTGATATTTATTGATAGTGTTGTATTACCAGATCATGATAGTAAATAGTAAGCAATTATTAATAATATTAAAAAAAAAAACAATATTAGGAATATTTTAGAGGCATGTGCCTTTGAAACGTATATTTTTATTATTATTAAGAGTGGTATGGTGTAGTCCGGCTAGGGAAGTTCCTTCACCTCACAGAAACCGAAGACAAATATCTCTCTGGAAGTAATTACAAGTATGCTCCTAAAGAGTTGCTGCCTAAGCAGCAAATGTGGCATCTCAGCAACGATACTTCCATTTTACATAATTTAGGCCGTATGCTTATTTCTGTGCCGACGTTGAATGAGAAAAAGATAATACATACCTTGCTGAGCTGACCTTAACCCACTACGGCCCGCAGTGAAGAGCTACGTCTCAGTTCCATATGTGAGACACAGACATTACATGTTTTTTTATGACATCTTTACTTGTTGGATCTATATCATGCTCGCCTAAAAACCGTAAGTAACCCACGATACATACTTAATGTGTTGCAACTGTTCTCATAACTATAAAATAAGTGCCTCGACAATCACACAAAGTTCAACGTCGTACCAACCGACAACCGCGTAAGCAGGTAATTCAATTAAAATATATTTTTGACAACCCTAACGCCGTGTTCGGTGTGAATAATCTGCTTTTGTAACCGATTTATATTTTAAGAAGCTATTCTGTTCTGTTTCTATACATGAAGATATTGGAGAAGGTAATATTTCTTAGTAATATTTTGTATGGAATTTTAAAGCTGATGTGCCTCTCGGGAAATGTACGTGTGAAGTTCGTAGAAGTGAACATTCGTTCGGAAAATAGGTTGATTTAGAAATTCAAGTATTATATTTTTATTTTTATTCACGGGTATTATCCCGGTCATTTGATGGGCGTGCACGGGGATATGGATCCAACGCTTAGAGGCCCTTTTGAGAAGATTCATGTTATGTTGTTACACCCACCGAGACCCGCTCCTAAAAATATCGATAGAACCATATACCTATGAGCAGGTCACGGCAGGTATTGGGACTATTGCGAATGTGTAGGTAATTATTAGTCTATTGTAATGAGGTCTGGAGGGATTATTGGTACTGGATTATTGCAGAAGAGGGACGGACACCTGCCATAACTATCATATCCGACTGTTACTTTTGGCAGGTTCGCCACTCACTGGGTGGACCCCCGAAATGCCGGGGAAAGTCGGCCGGGGGCAACACTGGTGTGAGCGACTCAGGGGTGTCGAGAGGCGTGCTGCGCTTTCCCTGAAGTTACTCGCGGCATTTTGCCCTTTAACACTTCCACCCCTGGAGCATATTACCTGATACAGCAATATGCTCTATCGACTCCTCTCTGGACGGCCAATGAAGGCAAGCCAGAGCTGAGAGTCCTGCGGGCCTTCTTTCCACTCCGACCGACGAAGACACGCCGGAGACGAAGGCCCTGATCGACTCTCTGGAGCCGTACCCGTGGCGTCGTTACGCACCAACAGTTATACTCGTACCTAGTCTTGCCATAAATACTGAAACAAAGAAAAAAAATCTATTGCAAATAATATTTATTACTTTTACAGTGTGTTAGTTTAACACATAAATATAAAACAATTTAAAATATTAAAAGCTTATTCGAAGTGGTCTCCATGGGCTGCCATACAGTCCTTTAAACGTTGAAGCCAGTTATTAATAGAAGCACGCACTCTTTCCATGGGAAAATTCTTCACTGACAATCGTACGGATTGTTTTAGGGACTCCGAATTATCATGGCGTTTAGAGCAAGCCGTACTCTCTAAAACTGACCATAAATCATAATCCAGCGGATTAAGATCGGGACTAGACGACGACGAGTCTTCAGCTCTGATGAAGTCCGAAACGTTCGTTTCCAACCAAGACTGCGTAGACCGAGCTTTATGACCCGGCGCCGAGTCTTGCTGGAAGGACCACTCTTGGTTATTGAACATGGTGTTGTTAAGGGGCTTCACTACCTTCTCAAGAATGGTATCTTGATACACTTGTGCCGATGTTTGATAGCTTTTTCACAAAAGTATGGCTCAGTCACTCCTTCATAGCTAATACCCCACCAAACCATCACTGAAGTCGGATAGTGCCCACGTTGCATTTTGTCGACTAATTGGGAAGCTTCCTTAGAGCTTTGAGCATAAATACGGTCATTTTGTTTGTTAAAATGTTGCTCGATTGTAAAAATATTCTCATCCGTAAACAAATTTTTTCTGTGACCTCCCTTTGCGTACCGCTTCAGTAGTTATTTCGATTTTACCACCCTATTATTTTTTTAATTATCAGTTAAGAAATGACCAGTACGTCTCTTATAGGCTGCAAGTCCTAAGTCATCTTTTAAAATACGCGACATGGTTCTAGGTGCTATCTTCATCTCCCGAGATAAAATCTTTTGCTTTCGGACAGGATTTCTTCGAATTCTTTCCCTTACTGCTTTGACCACCTTTTTCGTACGAATACTACGTGGACGGCCAGCTCTTTTTCTGTCACAAACAGAGGAGGTCTCATTGTACCTATTAATAGCCCGGCACAAACATTTTACTAATACCAAGCGTATGGAGAGTTTTAAAAATTGCATTTGGCTCCATACTTACTTTGTGTAATGCAATCACAGTGATTCGGTTCGCTTTATCACCGCACTCCATTTTAATATCGCAAAATATTGTACATTGTATTGGCGCCAAAATGAGAAATCTCAATGAACAATCATATAAAAATGACAGATTCCAAATTCAAATCAGTTGTCTAGTACCCATAACACAAGCTTCGCTTACTTTGGGGCTAGGTGGCGCTGTGTAATTTGTCCGACAATATTTATTTATTATATGCCACAGTAATCGCATTACATCAGGTTAGCTGTATGCTTATATGTCTCCCGATAAAATAAAATAGAAAACATTTGTTACTTACTTACTTTGGTAAACTTACTTCACTGATGTAAATATTTCGTATTGAGTATACCTTAGACATTACTGCTGAATATTTTATTAAGTTAATTCGATTACCGCTTATAACATTAGAACGATATGCATAAATAACGATTTGAAAAGAGAACATATGTCTTTCAAATTTTTATTCATGTAAATAGGCAAGTTTCGTTCGGTAGATTAAAAAAATAATAACGTACAATTAAATACAATAAGGTTATGATTAAAAAATGTTATACACGTACAAGAGAGGTAGGGCGCTTCAAAGCAGCCCGTCTGGGGAAGTACCTCCACCTCACAGAAAACCGCGGCGAAATAGCAACTCCCTAGAGGGTTGTTGTGTTCCTGCGTGTGAGTGAGGTCATCATTAAGCTCCTAAGGAGTTGCTATGTATGCAGCAGAGGAAGCGCGAGTGATACTTAATTTATTACAAGCGTTAATAGGCTTGCAGACCGTATCCGCAATGATGAGGTTAGAAGGAGAGTTGGTCTGAAAGAGAGCGTCGGTGTTAAAATAACAAGAGGCATGCTCCATTGGTTCGGACATGTAGAAAGAATGCAGGATGAAAGAATGACGAAGCAGATATATAGTACAATGCAAAAGTGGAAGGATGTAGGAGCCGAGGAAGGCCAAGACTTACCTATCATGATCAGATTGGTCGTGTTCTATCAGAAGGTGATGTCAGGAGCCCTAGAAACCGGCGAGCGTGCATGAAAAGAGAAATGAATGTGAAAGAAGCGAGTGAGGTATGTAATGATCGAGTCGCGTGGCGCTCGGTACTCTCTGCCTACCCCGTAAGGGATTTGGCGTGAAGTTATAGATAGAAGTTATAGTTAATAGGCTGCGGTAACTGCTTTACATCAAGTGGGCCGTGTGCTTGAATGCCTCCCGACGTATAAAAATAAAGCATACGTCCCACCTGATGTGAAACAGTTACCGTAATGTATGAACGCTTGTACATAATGATCGCATCACGCGATGATATTCTTATTATGATAACCTTACTCACTCACAGAAACACATTCACTATCAATGAAGTAACTTCCAAAGTATGGCTCCTTTGACCTCTTACCTTTCTTAAAGTCTCCCAAAACCTTTTCCAATTTCTAAAGCGAGACCCTTATAACGTGAATACAATTTAAGCTTTTTTCGGGGATAAATAATTTAGAACATATGGCTTTATTTGTCTATAATTTCTTATGACACTTATCTACCAACTGTCCTACTACGCTTGTCTGAACACAATAAAAAAAACCCTCCATCTACAATTACCTATCCGCAATTTCTCATCAGATGGCACTGAATCCTGTGAAACCACATGCCATAAACCTGTACATCTTGACCCATCCCTACATTAGTTTTCAACTTTAAGTCACTGGCAATAAGAATGACAGTTGAAATCATAAAGGTTGCAATGAGAATGGTATTGTTTGTAAATTTGATAGTGTACCAACACATATTGGCATATCATTTTATTGGTACAAAACTTTATGCTGCCGGAATAAGGTCGAGAGTTGAAGTGTAGAGGGGCTTATTGAGCACGGAAATTTGATAGGTGAAGCCGTATTGATGTTATCCACTTGGGAAGTCTGAGATTGATCCCACATTTTTTTTGCCGGCAACGAAGCAAAGGCGGAGATTGGTTTAAAGATTTGGAAGTAGGAAATGACAAAATTGTTTAATTATATTTGCAAGCTTTATTACTATGTTTGTATGTATGTATGTATATCTGCACGCCAAGTCCCTTGCGGGGTAGGCAGAGTGAAGCGTGCGCCATAAGACGCGGTCCTTACATACTTCACTCGCTTCTGTGACATTCATAGCTCTTTTCATGCACGCTCGCCGGTTCCTGGGTCTGCTGACTTTACCTTCTGATAAAACATGACCAATTTGGTCATGGCCTTCCTCGGCTCCTACATCCTTCCACTTTTGCCTTTTATATCCGTTTCGTTATTATTTTACTATGTTTAGGATTGATCATTGTAGACGTAGGAGTTTTAACACGATTAAATTATTGAGATTATCAGAGAAGTTCCATGTTAGAGTCGACTGACTCACAGCCGCTGTGGCTGCTGTGGCCGCTGGGAGTCAGCCGACTCTAACAAGATTAGGGTAAGGCAATTTGATCTACAGTATGATGCCTGTAAATTTGACTTTCGCAAAATAACGCCTGAACCTATTGACTATTTTAGTTAGTTAGGCTACGTACGACCGCAACCTGTTTATCTCGGGCTCCTTCTTTCGGACATTTGTGAGTTTACCATCTTCATTACTCCCAAAACAAAATACAAACTCTCCATAAAACCAATCAGGTTTGTATAGTTTGCTTTATTTTTATACAACGTCGGGAGGCATACAAGCATACGGCACACCTAATGTAATGCCGTTACCGTATCCTATATACGCTTGTAATATATTAAGTATTACTAACGAGATGCCACCTATGCTGCTAATACACCAACTCCTTAGGAGCTTACTGGAGACCCTCACTCACACGTAGGAATACAATTCTCAAAGTTGTGATTTGGCTGCTTGGCTGGTTTTCTTTGAGGTGGATGTTGTACTTACCCAGACGAGCTGCTTTAATGACCTCCCTTAAAAACATCCAGACCAAGACAAACAGACTTGTTCATGCACGCAAATGTTTGTCCTGTGTGTGAATCGAATCCACGAGCGTTGGTGTCAAAGTTGCGTCAATCACGACTGCGACACCGAGCTCCTTTGTTTTGCGATGTCTATGTCAGTCCTGTAGTAAAGTGTATGTATGAATACATATAATAAACCTCTTTCAACTCCATGTATCTTTTCTGGTACACCCTGTATACGCAGCATGGAGATATTTAGCCTGTAAAATCCGTTATTTTAATAATTTTATTATATTTTAAATATATGTTGAAAAACCTTCTGTTGATATATAACTCATCGATTAGTGAAATAAATTACGTAAAACAATCTTAGTTTAAATCTTCACACCAAATATTTTGCGGGATAGGCAGTGAGAAAACCAAGACCACATGATTTGGTCTTAACATTGCTCTCTCGCTTGTTTAACGTCCATAGTTCTTTTGATTTTGATATCGAACCCACGAGCGTCGGTGTCAATGTCGCGTCATTCACGACTGAGCCGCCGAGCTCATCAACAATAATGAAACACTACCTTTTGTAAATGTATTTTTATGTAAGTGTATCAAAATAACAAAAGTTCAAAATGTGAAGCTTAGCATTAAAACTTTTAATTAATTTTATGTAATTATCTTAATTAACCAACACAGATTCTACGTAAACTTGCACAATATCTCACAAATCACTATGACCAGTTTATATAGACACCAGTACCGTTTCCGTTCAGTGTACTTGTACAAGTTTGTGTGTAAGTGTGTGAGTGCTTGTGTGTGCAGTTTGTGACGAAGGTGTGATACAGTACACCTTCCAAGTTCCCACGGGCAACGTTAATATTAATATAGGGCCGTCGCGCTCCGCTTGCGGCCTCCGTACACCTCCTGCGGCTAATTAGAGGGATATGACAGGTAGCTGACTGGGAACGAACTTTGGATTACTTTGCCGTCTGATCTGGGTGTTGTGGAGTCGTTCAGCTAAAATAAATTTACGTTTGGCCTAGCTTTAAATAAGCATCTGTTTGGTTATAAAACTAGGGATGAAATAAGGGTTCTTTGTTCTCTTACCTATTATTTTTTATATACCACTAAGGTGGCAAACAAGTATACGACTAGCCTGATGATAAACGTAGCCTATGGACATTGGCAACACCAGGGGTGTCACTCGTGCGTTGCCGACCCTCTAGAAACCTCTTTACGCCTGTCTTGAAGAACACGTTCCCCTTTTAACCCATATCGGTCAGGGTAAACTGGGAGTATTCCGCTAGTTCGATCTATCGAATAAACTTATTTCTGTTATTTTAAATTACAAAAACTGGATTTATAAAAGAGTGTATATGACCTATATGACATTTTAATAATTATTTTTTATTGTATCCTTTTTTTTAACTTATATCCTTGGGTTGGAAACCTTACTAATTAACAGGTTGATGTCATACAAAGAAAAAGAATATAAACAACAAAAACGCCTGTCATTTTGTATTATATTGTACTTGTATGCAGTTTCGTCTCGGATCAAATCAAAAGTATCCGAGCATGATTAATGTATAGGAAACCAAATAGGTATGTTGGGATTGGTCCAACTAGCGTGATAGTATGGTATTCATCTTCGATTCCGACTAAACATTGAATTTTATTCTGTGCTACAGAATCATCACCAATATTATGCGTCATGACAAAATTTTATATTTTATAACTTGATTTTCAATTGCCAAGTATCACCAATTTTTATTGAAGTGAGTTATTTTTGGTCAAATGACATTGCTCCCGTGCCGTTCATACCTGGGCCCAGAACTTATATATTACATAAAATTGTGTCGTATTCTCCTTTAAAAACTATTTTGTAGAAATTTCAGTTTATCTCTGAATGTAAGTTATCTTTGTTGCATTCTATATTTGCGACCTGTATATTTTTTGGACACGATCGTATAAAGCTAGATATATCGCACCAAAAGACCACCAGCCAAGCCTATTAAATAAGCCGTACAATAATCACGACCGGACATCTTCCTGACCAACTATAATTTATCTTTTCGAGTCCTAATGGAATAATAATATCTTTACTCGCTGTGATTATTAACAATCAAAGCGGGTGCAACCACAGGTCGCAAGCGGAGCGTATCGTTTATTAATAACAGGTACCCGTGGGAACTGAAGAACCGATGAGTGTGAACTTTTCCACCGTTAACATACAAAAAGGTAGAGAGCAATAACTAATGACAGGCGGTTACGATAGCCCATACAAGAGGTGTCATATTGCCAACGTTGTATCCACACGACGTCTCCTTAAAAGCTTTCAGCAAGTAAGGATTTTATTTAAGTACTGGCACCCGCCCCGACTTGGCACGGTTGATTCGATTGCTATCAAACTTCACAGAATAACCCGCTGGGTTAATCTGAAGATTATTGAAAAAGTTCATCAAAATCTTTACAGCCGTTTTGGTAGGCGCAGGGGACATATACATACATCGATTTTTATATCTTCAGTCCTATGTTTAGAGTCGACGAGGAACGAGTGACACCTCTCTTGTTGCAAGTATCCATAGGCTACGGTAACTTATCACCATCAGGTGGGCCGTAGGATTATTTCGTATGCTTATATCGTACCTTTGTGGTATGAAAAATACCTTCGTGACGTGATCATCCTTATCCCATATAAAGTGTTGATCGGTGAACTACTTCTACTTTAAACCCCTGAGCCTTTAGCGGTGATTTTATTTACTATGGCAAAATCGTGTCCTAGGGTATCCATAGGTCATGTCCATCATTGTTCCCCACCTTCATCTTAATAGATACAGTTATTTCTTCAACCAAGTCAATTCAAATTAAGTGAGTTATGTCCAAGCTATCTCTCGAAATAACCAAGTGTCGTAATATAGTGACCTTCAGTTGTCGAAGTCGCCCGGCATATAATAAAAACATAGAAAGTGTGTCCATCCGTCCGTGAATCCCTCGCGCGGTTACCCAGTGTCACGTCTTCCGTTTCTTATTTGAGGATATTTACACTGTACGACATTATACACGTAATATATGTCCGTGTAAATATTGGTAGCGTCTTTGCATGCGGTATTTTTATACTATTGCCCCTAGACCAGTGGCATTTCATTCAATGATTTTTGAAGTGAAAACAGGATACGTGACCCTGATCGTAAGATTTTGGTGAGTATTAGAACTTAAGTTCACTGCAGCGCTAAAACATTAGTTACCTCTATTTGAACAATTAAAACATGAAGCGCTAGATCGTTCACAGGGCATTATTTTCTCGCGACCAAAACGTTGCAAGCGCCATGAAATTCTTGGCGCTTACGCATTTCGTTCAACGTAGTTTATCAATATCGCTGTTTGGTTTAAGCGGCGGCGGGCGCTTGCGTAAGTGTGCGTGTGTGTTTGAGTTTTAGAGATTGACGATGATGATGCTGGTAATGATGATGGTGATAGAGTCGTTGAAATTATGGATGAAAGTTGATTTTTCTGAGAGATAAACTTTTTAATGTAAAATAATTGTAATAGTTCTGAAGTGTTAAATTTTTTATGTTATATAAATCGTCATGTTTGTGTACGATAGCGCAATAAATGCAAAAAAGAAATAAAGCGTGGTCAATATACTGGCCGCTTGCACTATGACTTAATTTTTTAATTATCATTGGTTTATCGTGTGGAATAAATGCGGTCGAGACACTTGCAGTGTTGCGCAAAATTTTGGATTAACGTTTGCAAGAATAATAAAACAGATATACAATGTGAAAGTGGAGGATGTAGGAGCCGAGGACTCATCTACCTAGACGAAATTAAATCCTAGGAAACGGTGTGCATGAAAAGAGTTATAAATGTTAAAGAAGCGAGGCAGGTGTGTAAGAACCGTGTCTTATGGTGATCAGTTCTCTCTGCCTACTGCACAAGGGACATGACGTAAAGATATACATATTTCAGTGTCTATTGTTATGTTGGCTCATATTTTTTATTCTTTCTTCATCTGTGTTGTGAGTGTGAACACACTGCAGTTCGTATTTTTTCGGGGATGTCCATTACTGTCAATAAACCTTCAGTAGACTTCGGTGCTGGACCCATGTCATTGTAATGAGGGTTTGATGTTTTGTTAATGTACTAAATAGTTATGGAAAGAAAACTTAAAACACAATTTCATTAAGTGAACATAAGCTAATGTCGTATTTTACTATTTACTAACGTCACCTCAATTTGTATATAAAGGGTTTTGGAGTGATTAGGGCTTGTTCACATAACGTTATATGAATAATAAATACAATAATAATGGTTTCAAGTGATTTAAGTAATGATATATTGTTACTTGTACTGAATCGTGTTCATATTGGTCTTACTCGTATATCTGTTCAATCATTGTATGGCCTTTATGATGTGAATATGTTTTTAAATTTGCTTTCATAATGGGAGGCACACAAAATCGGGGGTTATAGCTTGGCGTTGTAGCTACATATGTATTGTTATATTCAAAATGTAATTACACCACTTGTTAGCTAATTCAATTAATTCGTTAGCTTTAATGAGGACAGTAAGAGACAGACCACTTGGCGGTGGGAAAACCCAGCCATTTTGAGATCATTTCCCTAGATCACATAATTTCCTTTTAGTATAACTTACCTCCGTTTCCCGTTACGAAGACGTATTCACATAACACTCATGGCTGTGTCCTCGATATGACCATACCCCATTTTACTAAAATTATTTTTGGCACGATAATATGTGCACTGTGAATGTACCTCCATCTCACAGGAAAGCGCTGCCAAATAACAACTACTTGGAGTTCCTGCAAGTTAGTGAGGTGACCAGTAAGCAAGTAAGCTCGTAAGGAGCTGCTGTGTACGCACGGTGGAATTGCGTGTGCGTTGAATGCGATATCGTAAACGCTAATCGTAGTGATATCGTGTCGTTCCTGTGTCGTGATGTGTAAATGTTATAAGGAGTGCTCATCGAAGCGTGAATCCTGTTCGTTTCAAGGTCGCATCGTGTAAGGCGCACTCGACAAGGGGTGGGACGCTGGACACGTTATTGTCGCGCAGAACTTGTTTCTGATGTCGCTACAACCGTACCTTCCGTGTACTGACTCCTTCGTGTTTGCTACAAACCAATAAAACACTTGAGTGGTCATGGTGACCCCCTGAGGAAGGCAAAAACGTAGCGTTTTAGCGCCTAAATAAGTAACTGACGAATGGGAAGATATTTAAGTAATAAGCCGCGATTGTTACAATGTTGATTAGTAATCTAGCCAACTAGAGCTGCACGTTCTACTGTACCCCCCACCCGTAGCGGTGAGTTTATTTACTACGCAAAATCGTATCATTGGGGCTCCATAGCTTATTGCCTTCATCTTTCTCTGATTAGGTCACATGACTTTCGAAATATAATTTCTTGGACGTGGGGGTTTCCTCAAGATGTTTTCCTTCACCGCCGAGCGAGTAATAAATATGTACATAAATCCGAAAACACAAATTTAGTGATACATATCCGACAGGATTCGAACCAGGGACTCATTCATCAATAAGCCGGTTCTTTATTTACTGGGTTATCACTACTCATACACGCATACTTATATTCATACATATAATTCTTCTGTACGTGTGTTTATCACTCTCCCTAAACGGCTGGACCGATTTGGATGATTTTTTTGTATATTTCAATGGGTTTCTTGACGGTTTGAAAACACAATTGGACCCGGTAGGTGACGTTGATGTCGGTATGTCACCAAGTCTTGAGACTGAATTTAATGTGACGCTGGTTTTCCGGACAGGACGACGTCTGCCGGGTCTGCTAAAATACATATGAATATATTCACTATATTACCACATCAACCCTTACTCAATCGACTCCAGGGATACGGGTCTCCCGTCAACCGGAGGGGTTTAGAGCATAATCCACCACGCTGCCCAAATGCGGATTGGCGGAGGCCAGTGTTTTCAAGCCGCGTCCGAGGGCCACTGACTTAGCTTAACGACTGTCATCTATCGACAACAGCCAGAACCGACGGCTTACGTGCCCTCCGAAACACGGGGAAACTCGAGATAAACCCATCCATAGTCAGGCTGCGGTTGATGTTGCTTAACCTGCGTGTTCGATTAGGATGACACGCGTAACGACGAGATCGAGCTTTCTACATTATATTAATGGTGTATAATATAATATTGTGGGGAAAAGCGGCTGATATTGAAACTATTTTTATATTACAAAAAGAGCCATCCGCTCTATTTATAACATGGGCTCCAGGGAATCACTTAGAGAACTATTAAAAAAATAAATATCCTCACAGTTACCTCTCAGTATATTTATGAGAACATAATGTATGCTCGTAAAAATATAAAGACATTTTCAAAATTTAGTGAAAATCTCTATATGTGCACTCACATATATTTATTATAGTATCTATTGATCATGAAAAAAATACCCATATTGGCAAGTTTCTTTTGGCATTTCTTCTTCTGCAATGGTCATTTTAGAAATGCTAGTAGATTAAAAAATAGAGAATAAAACTATGAAATATGAATGATGCAATTTGCTCTTCTTTAAAGAATGTAAGTCAAATAAATGATTTTTTTTTTTTATCTTTTTGTATACATTTATTAGACTATTTAAAATGTACTCTGGTTGATATTATGTAACTGTGGCTTCCCATAAACGACATGCGAACATACTATTAAGTATCTAGGTACTCTAGTTTGAGAATAAGTTTTCGCGTCTGTCGGCAAGCCTCAAAACTGTCTATTTTTCTTTAAATAAGTCATGATCCCTATATGCAGTATCAATGTGTATAACGTTATCGTTGAGGGTCGCCCCACCCCCCCTCTCTACTCACACACCGTGACATAAGATAACGGCCGCCACCCTCGCGTGCAACGGACTGTACTTCCGATGCCACCCTTTGATGGAATGTTATGCATAATGTGCATTTTTATTGGTGTGGGATTGTACATATCTATACTAATATTTTGCATTTGATAGCCCAGTTATTGAGGAAAACTACAGACTACAGAGGATTTCCCGGGGTTCAGCTGGTAATATACAAACTTTTAAATAATCATACTCTAAGTTAATCTGATCTACTTGAAAAATATAAATCCTGGAATAATCAAACATTTACACTTATCTACAATCTATTTAATTCATTTAATGCAATGAAGCCAATTGTTGAGTACAATTACACCTAGCAATGTTAAAGGATTAATTCTAGATTAATTTTGATCTGATTATGTCTTTAAATTTGCTTCTTCTTAAAATTTAATTACATCACTTGATAGCCAAAGAATCAAAGAATTAATTAGTGAGCTCAACTGGGGGTATTGCCGCCATTTTGAGATAATTGAGCTGCATCATATAATTTAATTTTATCATAACTTACTTCCGTTTACCCGTTAGGTTACGTTTTACCGTTAACCTTTCGGTCGTGTCTACGACACGGGCACATCTCGTTTTTTATTCCCACCTCAAGTGGTTAACTTAGCCTATAAACACTTGCTATGCATTAAGTATCACTCGCGCGATGCCACCTCTGCTGCTAACACAGCAACTCCTTAGGAGTTTACTGACGACCTCACTCACACGCAGGAACATAACTACCTTCTAGGGAGTTGTTATTAGGCTGCGGCTTCCTGTAAAGGGGAGGTACTTTACAGATGGGCTACTTTGCTGCGCCCTACCTCTCTTAAATACAGCCAAAAGACAAAAATACATATTCACGCACACAAATGTTTGTTCTGTGTGGGAATCGAAGCCACGAGCGTTGGTCTTCTTGGTTTTGTCTTGGTTGGTCTTGGTTGGTTGGTTGGTGGTTGGTCAAAGTAAGGTAACTGCGCATTTCACCACTGCGCCACCGAACTCGGCAAAACTCGTGAGTCGTCTTGATGCGCCCGAACTCTCTTAAAAAACCTTCCTACTACACTTGGCTCGACCCTGCGATTTGTATCTCCGGAGCACAATTTCATGGTTGGCCACCGACCGATTTAATCTGCGCCTTGTCTGTTTATCGCTGTTTTTTATTAAGTACAATACACAAGTCCATTTGATACTGATCTCTTTGTATTAATTCCACACAGAACGGACGCGGCGCGTCCCCACAAACACACTAATGGGGAAGCGGAGTCTTCAACGATATTATAAACCTAACAAAATGTTTTTGAGACTTTACCATTTGACCCCCCCCCCCCCCCCCCTGTATTACTCAATCATCATCATTATTTCAGCCCAATGCCGTCCACTGCTGATCAATTCTGTCCCTCTTGCATCCTTCATCCTCTTTATTTATTTATTTATTTATTGTAAATCAAAATTTACAGCATTACAGTAACAAACTATTGCGCTATAAATTTCATACTATGTTTCATAATTTAATAACAATATTTCATTAATTCAATAACAATTTGGTAATTATATCTTAGTTAACTACCATCCATCCTCTCACAATGTCTAAGGCATTCATAATTCACATCCAGCCATCTCCACGCAAACAGATCAAAGTCGGGTTTTGATGACAGAAGATCATTGAACATAATTATTGCACGAACAAGAGGCGCCTTCGAGTAGGATACTGTCCGAGTCCGAGGTGGGGCCAGTAGAACTGAAACGCGTGGCCTCAGGCAGTAATTGGGAACTGGCGGGACGAAAAGCTTTACCAAACGAGCCACAAGTTCAGGACAGTCTTTTTCGCCTCTCATTATGCTACATGTAGTTGTAAGTAAGTTGTAATTGCGCCTCACCTCAAGTGAGTTGAATCCTAGTGTGCCTAATAAGAATTTTGTCGGGAATAAAAAGGGATAATATCCAAAACATTTCCTATATAGGAACCTTAAAGAAGCTTTTTGCACTTTTTCGAGAAGCAATGCATAGGAACTCTCATGAGGATTCCACACGATGCTTGCAGTTTCAAGTTTAGTTCTCACGAGCGCACTGTAAATTAATTTGATAGCCTTCGGATCACTGAAATCACGTGCACAACGAATTATGAAACCCAATCGTCGAAAACAATTTTTGGCTAAAGATTTTATGTGATTATGAAAAGTTAGGTTGATGTCAAAGATAACACCTAGGTCCTTAACGGAGTTTACTCGTGATATAACGTCAGTGCCCAGAGTATATGAGGCAAGAATTGGTGTTGTGGATCTAGTGTAGGACATGACACAGCATTTCGCCGTATTAAAATGAAGCTTATTGGTATTACTCCATTGAAGCACCGAGTTGATATCATCCTGTAATGATATACAATCCGAAGGCTGCTGTATTGCGTAGATTAATTTCAGATCGTCAGCATAAAGTAAGCACCTGAAATTCTTGAGAACAAGTTCAAGATCGTTAATCATCACACAGAATAAAAGGGGTCCAAGAATTGAGCCTTGACTGACACCGGATCGTGTATGATATGGTTTTGATACATGGCATCCGTACTTGACATATTGTTGTCGATCACGCAGATAGTCTGCAAACAGTTTTAATAAATTGGGTGAGAAGCCAATGCGATCCAGTTTATTTAATAAAATGTCATTATCAACGCGATCAAAGGCCTTCATGAAATCAAAATAAATGACATCAACCTGTGAACCTTTATCCAACTGCTCAGAAATAAGACCAACAACAGTCAGAAGATTGGTGTCCACCGAACGATTTCTTCTAAAGCCATGTTGTGAGTCATATATGTATGGTTTAAGCTGGGATGATAAATGCTTATGTAGAATTGACTCTAACAATTTAGCAAGTGCCGAAAGTATAGCTATCGGTCGGTAATTTTCAACCCTGTTAACGTCATTTGTTTTTGGAATAGGTTGCACTCTTGTGAGTTTAAATCGGGTTGGATATTTTCCTGTTGCAAGAACTAAATTAAAGATATGATAGATAGGAAGAACTAAATATTCCCTACACGCTTTTAGAATAAATGCTGGAAAATTATCGGGTCCCACAGCACTTCTTGGCTTCAGTCGTCTAATAGCAGCATTAATATCATCCAGAGATATCTTGGGTATGTGTACGTGATTAGCCACAGGGCTGGTCTTATTGTCCTGAATGGGATTATCGTCAAGGGTTGGAGGATCTGGCAAGAAAACATTGGAAAAGAACTTTGTGTTTGTGTCTTCACAAGATGGTCTTCGTGGTCGCCATTGAAGAACCTTTCTACCCCTTCCGTTGGTTGATCCTGCGGACGTGCTCATTCCTGAATCTATTTCATAAAGAAATTCCACACAAGGCTATGTCCGTCACTCGCTGTGCAACCATGAGTTTCCGTATGAGGTCCATTATTCTTGAGTAATTAATGCTGGTATAAGTACGGAGGTCAGCATGGTACGTGACCATGTCAAATAATTTGTTTGTATACTTATTCTATCAAATATCTAAATTAAAAAATGCGTGCCAAGTTCAGTAGAAATGATTTACAGGTAGTAGGTGAAGTCAGTAAAAGAATTGAGGTACCATTTTAAGGGGGTACCAAGGGTGCCTCAAGGGTTAGGTTACTATTTTTCTCAGTAGTTTATGTTTATGTACGTAGTATATAATAAACAAAAAAATATATACAAAATCGGAAGTATGTAAGCTTAACAGTTTTTGTGTTATAAATATTAGCTAAATGTGGTAATTAATTCACACTGGTCAGCGCGTCGCAATTTTCTTTTCCGGACTTGGCTGACACACCACCGTGTGTCTAGACATGTTATTTCCATGTGTGAAGTCCTCTCATGTACGATGACCCTAAGATATCATCTTCTTACTTTGCTTAACTCGAGATTTAATACCCTGTTAAAGCTCTTACTCGTAATATTATCTTACACCTTTGTAGTTCAGTATTAAAATTCACTCTTGCGTAATGGCTTGTTAGCAACACAATTTTGGCACGTAACAATTCAACACAAAATAGTAGATGTAATTCGAAACTCTAATGCGATAGCAATAATATCTAGTTTAGCATACGCACGTAAAGTACACCTCGCCCCGCAATACACACGGTCGCAGATAATCTCCTCGAACAATGCAGCGCACAACTTGTGTGGAGTTGTGGTATAATGAATGTAAATGAAAACCGCCTGCGTCGCTTACCCGACTTGCAATGTATGAAGCCGTGTGTTACATATATAGGTACTTGTTTCATTTGTATATATGAAATATGTTTTAGGGTTCCGTGGTAAAACTGATAAATTTGAATCAGTTAGTTACTATTTTTTTGTATTACATTAGAGGTATACAAGCATATAATCCTCCTGACGTAAAGTGATTACACTAACCTATGAACACTTGGTATCCAGGCAGTATTGCGCTATCTGCTAACTGAGCAACACCTACATAGACACCTGTATAGATAAGCTTAAAAAGCAAAATCTAATTTATTAAAGAGAGGTAGGGCGCATCAAAGCAGCCCGTCTGGGGAAGTACTTCCACCTCACAGAAAACCGCAACCAAATAACAATTCCTTAGAAGGTTGTTGTGTACCTGCGTGTGAGTGAGTAAGTTCCTAAGGAGTTGCTATGTGAGCACCAGACGAGGTATCGCGCGAGTTATTCTTAATATGTTACAAGTGTTAATAGGCTACAGTAACTGTTCTACATCAGGTGAGCCGTATGCTTGAATGTTTCCCGACGTTTCATAAAAAGCCAGTTGAGAATGCGCAAGCTTGCATTGCCAGCGGAACTCCTGGCTCGGCAATATATAACAATATATATTTTTTTTTATTTGTCGGCCATTTTTACTATCTTCCTTTAAGAGATAGGAACGGTGTTCCTGAACATTCCTATTCAACTTTTTATGCTGAATCCAAATCTGAAGTCAAAATTGGAATATTCGAAAAAAACGCACAGACAAACATATAGAATTCATATAGGAACGGTGTTCCTGAAAATATAAAAAAAAACAAGATCCAAATCGTTGTTGCCATTTCCGAGACATACAATATATATTTGCAAGGATTACTCGCTAAAACTAACTAGATATTATTAGCAAATAATAATTCAATGGGAATACAGTAATATTTGTAGAAAGTCAAATTTGTAAACTTAAAAACCCCCGTAGTCCCCACCGCGGCGCGGAGCACGCTGAAAACTCCTCGGAGCCATCCGAAATTAAGTAGGAAATTTATAATCGTGAATTTGACCAAGTTTGAAAATGTCCGACGGCGGCGGCCATTATGCAACAGCGCTCTCAACTAGATTGGTTTTTGGTTTACGTTCTCGACGATGGTTATTGAGGGTAACCAAGAATGTAGGGTGTTTTGGAATGTCTCGGTAGACCTGGTACCATGACAAATGCATATTCAGTTTGTGGTTTACTTTAATATTTTTTTTTATACTACGACGGGAGGCATACAAGCATACGGCCCACCTGATGTAAAGCGGGTACCGTAGCCTATTAGCGCTTGCGATATGTTAAGTATCACTCGCGCGATGCCTCTACTGCTGCTTACACAGCAACTCCCTGGGAGCTTACTGGTGATCTCACTCACACGCAGGAACACAACAACCCTCTAGGGAGTCGTTATTTGGCTGCGGTTTTGTATGCAGATACTTCCCCAGACAGGCTACTTTGATTCGTTCTACCTCTCTTAAAAACACCCAGACCACAAACAGACACGTTCATTCACACAAATGTTTGTCCTGTGTGGGAATCGAACCCACGACCGTCGGTGACAATGGCGCGTTATTAACCGCTGCGCCGCCGAGTTCGTCGTTGTATTCAGTTTTCCGAGGTATCTCTCAATTTTCCTTTTTATTCCGGAATTTATAATCCTCTAGTAAAATCTAGTTCCCTAGATTAACTTCTAAAGCTAATTGGTAGCTAAATAAAGATTTCCACTTAGTACTAAGCACTTAGAAGTCATTTACCTAGACTTACGTGTACGAGATAGTCGGAAATTATGCCCTAAATCGGAGCTTGGATCTAGGTCGATTGCAGTGCGAACAAGTTACGACTCACGTGCATTAATCATAAAGTTGAGTTTCGAAAAGGTAGTAATGGTAGAGTTGGCATAAAAAGTATTTGATTGATCGATAATTTTTTTTTAGTTACATTTAGATTTCATTACATTCAAGAAGCTCCCGTCAATAGTAATATATAGTAGTAGAGTTTGTTTGTCTATTACTATTTTTTAAGAGAGGTGGGGCGCTTCAAAGCAGCCCTTCTGGGGAAGTACCTCCACTCCTCACTGAAAACCGCATCCAAATAACAACTCCCTAGAGGGTGGTTGTGTTCCTGCGTGTGAGTGAGGTCACCAGTAAGCTCCCAGGGAATTGCTGTGTAATTGCCGAGTGATACTTAATATATCGCAAGCGCTAATAGGCTACGGTACCCGCTTTACATCAGGTGAGCCGTATGCTTGTATGCCTCCCGACGTAGTATAGAAAAAATCTATCTATCTATAACTTCACGCCAAATCCCTTGCGGGGCGGTGTAGGCACAGAGAACCGAGCGCCACATGATCCGATCCTTACGCACCTCACTCGCTTCTTTAACATTCATTGCTCTTCTCATGCACGCTCGCCGGTTTCTAAGGCTCCTGACATCGCCTTCTGATAGAACACGACCAATTGGGTCATGGTAGGAAGCCTTCCTCGGCTCCTACATCCCTCCACTTTTGCGTTTTGAGATTAAATATAGAAGTATATGTGTTATAATGTGTTAAATATTGTATATGTATGTATGTATATCTTCACGCCAGGTTTCTTGCGGGGTAGGCAGAGAGTACTGCAATAAGACGCGGTCCTTACACACTTCACTCGCTGCTCTAATATTCATAGCTCATAGATATTTTCTACGTGTGAGTTAAAAATAGTAAACTGGGTATTTGTCATTTTTTTATGTAGGGTTAGAACTTGTGATTCGAGAATTAATATAATTCGGCGTGGTTATGAAATGAGTCTGTCAATGAGTCAAATTTGTCTGTTTGAGAAGTGTACTTTTCAGGAACACCGTTCCTATATGAAATCTATATGTTTGTCTGTGCGTTTGTCTGTGTGTGCGCTTTTTCGAATATTCTAATTTTGACTTCAGATTCGGATTCAGCATAAAAAGTAGAATAGGAATGTTCAGGAACACCGTTCCTATCTCTTCAACAACATGGACAAAATGGCCGACAAATAAATAAAGAAATTGAATTGTTATATAACTGACGAGCCAGGTGTTCATCTGGCAATGTAAGCTTGCGCATTCTCAACTGATTGTGTATAAATTCAGACGCGAGTTCTCGTGTTTTTGATCTACTGAAATGAATACTGTGGGATGGAATTTGTGGGCGAGTTCAGTATGTAATATTTTAAAATGTGATTGGAGGTTGTCCCTAATCGCGAACTAATGACATGACTCATTTGGCCATATGAACTGGGCTTATTAAGAGCTTTATTAACTACTATTGAACGAGAATTTGTTTTTATAGAAATATAGTTTGAAATCACGTGATTGTGTCTACACTGTTGGTTGAACCAAATGCTTTGAACGGCATAACGATGGAGTTCTATCATTTTAACATACAGCTTTACCTGACCAGCTGTGCCTGCTGCTATTATATAGTTAATAGATTCATGCGTTATTTTGCAAAAGTCAAATTTACACCCAATTTAATCTGTAACACTTTACGTACTTTCGCTACCAATTCCACAGACTCATTTCACAACAACGCCCATCGCCTTTAACCTCAAATTACACCAATTCTGCATCTTAAAAATAGTGTTGTCCACTGTAAACTTTAACATTATCGATTATGTATCAGTAAAATGAAGAGATTAGCACGATAGATAAGTATTATAATGTATCTATTTACTACATAATCTAGTAATTGTTAGGAAACCGCTGAAGCAAGACTTTAAATTTCGAAGACAAATAATACGATAGAGTTTATCAACCCGCAACTGTTGTTTTTCACGCGCGCTTTTGTATATTGGTCGGTTTTCGTCTGTCAGACAATATAGTAACCTGCTTTGTGACGACCAGGCCAGTCGTGGCAGCGACGGTGGTGGTGGGGGCATGCGGATTCCGTTCCAGATGGCGGACGACCGCACCAGCCGAGGCAGAGACTACCGGAGCAGCCATGGCAGCGTCGGCATGTTGCACTTACTAACAGTAGTGGGTAGGTGCCGGCCGGCGCTAGGCCGCATGAACTAATTGGTGTCGGAAGCGCACACAGCAGGTTAGATCAAATTGCATGTAGATATAGTAACCCTCACTACCTCTCTTTCTCATACGAGAGGGCGCGTAATAGTCAGTAGCCAATAAAACCTGCCTTTACTCTGCAGTAGGCGACATTTTTTTAGAACATTTTTAATAGGTCTTGAAATATTACAGTTTTGTTCAAGTGTGTTCGTAAAGTTTCCCCTATCAAAGTTTAACAATTTGGTCTCATGCTTTAATCTAAAATCAGAAGTTTTTCCCTTGGACTCTGTACCAGATTTAATGGGACAGGCGTTGATGCCGTAATCGAAGACTTGTATCTCAATCGACCTCTAATGAAAAAAAAATCGGCCAAGTGCGAGTCTGACTCGCGCACGAAGGGTTCCGTACCATTATCTATAAAAAAGGCAAAAAAAATCACGTTTGTTGTATGGGAGCCCCCTTAAATATTAATTTTATTCTATTTTTTAGTATTTGTTGTTATAGCGGCAACAGAAATACATCATCTGTGAAAATTTCAACTGTCTAACTATCACGGTTCATGAGATACAGCCTGGTGACAGACGGACGGACGGACGGACGGACGGACAGCGGAGCCTCAGTAATAGGGTTCCGTTTTACCCTTTGGGTACGGAACCCTAAAAACACGAGCTCGTTGGTGCAGTGGTGAAACGCGTTATTACACTACTTTTACACCAACGCTCGTGGGTTCGATTCCCACGCAGTACAAACATTTGTGTGCATGAACATGTCTGTTTGTCTTGGTCTGGGTATTTTCTATGTATGACAAGTATGTATGTACAAAAAAAATGTATTTACGTATGTTTATCAGTTGTCTAGTCCCCCCCCCCCCTACCCGTAACACAAGCTTCGCTTACTTTGGGGCTAGATGGCGCTGTGTAATTTGTCCGACAATATTTATTTATTTATTCAGATTTTATTTATTTTAACAATCTTCCATGTGGTAGTAGAACCTATAAACAATGTGCTAGTGTTACATGTTATATGTAGTCTCTATTATGGTATTACTGTACCCTACGTAGGTAATCCATAACAAATAGATCTAAATGCTTACCATCATACATGTTATTCGCTTGTTTGCAATGTCTAAAGTTAGAGCTCGGTGGCTTAGTCGTGAAAGACGCGACTTTGACACCAACGCTCGTGGGTTCGATTCCCACACAAGACAAACATTTGTGTGCATGAACATGCCAGTTTGTCTTGGTCTGGATATTTTAAGAGAGGTAGGGCACATCAAAGCAGCCCGTCTGGATAAGTACCTCCACCTCACAGAAAACCGCAGCTAAATAACAACTCCCTAGAGGGTTGTTGTGTTCCTATGTATGAGTGAGGTCACCAGTAAGCTCCTAAGGAGTTGCTGTAAGCAGCAGAGGAGGCATCACGCGAGTGATACTCGGCTACGGTAACTACTTTACACCAGGTGGACTGTATGCTTGCACGACGCCCGACGTTGTATAAAAAAAAGCCTATTGTAAACTTTGCAAGCACCATACAGTCCTCATCTCAACATGCTAGCAGATATCCTTAAACATTTAAAATCAAGGCGTGACCTATAAACTCGCTTCAGGAGAACGAGGTTTCGGAAATAAAAAACACATTAAACGTCTGAAAGTGTTCCACGCTGCAGTCGGTTTACGGCCGGTTGCAGTTTACCTGAAATTCCTGAAAGTTACGAGCGCTGCGCTCAGTCCTTCCGATCATGCTATTTCAATTGTTTATTTCAGAATGTACTCGTGAAGGAGCTTTTAAGCTTTATTCCAGCGCAGGGTAAAGACTTGGTATACAAGTCTCAAATGAGACCGCAGATGGAGTATTTATTGACATATTCTGGTGAAAGTACTATCTGAGGGTGAGAATTGGAATTTTAGAAATCATTCAGATTTGTGATAGCCTAGTGGATAAGGAACCAGCCTATTGTCTATCTGGTCCCATGTTCCTGGCATATATCACTAAATTCGTTTTATCAGATTTTTGGACATATTTATCACTTGATCGGTGGTGAAGGGAACATCGCCATGAAACTTGCACATCCTAGAAATAATATTTCAAAACACGACTCGGTTCGATTTGACGGGCTCGGTGGCGCAGTGGTGAAACGCGTTGTTACGCTACTTTGACACCAACGCTCGTGAGTTCGATTCCCACACAGTACAAACATTTGTGTGCATGAATGTCTGTTTGCCTTGGTCCGGGTATTTTCTATGTATAATAAGTATGTATTTACAAAAAAAATGTATTTACGTATGTTTATCAGTTGTCTAGTACCCATAACACAAGCTTCGCTTAGTTTGGGGCTAGATGGCGCTGTGTAATTTGTCCGACAATATTTATTATTATTATATTAATATATGCCGTTATAATGAAACATGCACATGGGTCTCCCTACTAGAACCATTAAAATCGTTTTGTTCATTAAGAGAGGTAGGGCGAATCAAAGGAGCCCGTCTGGGGAAGTACCTCCATCTCGCAGAAACCCGCAGCCAAATAACAACTCCGTAGACGGTTGTTGTGTTCCTGCGTCGCCAGGTCGCGATCTGGTTTTCTCTCTGAGTTGTGCAGGTCTGATGGTAGTCGCTCCATGTAACAATCAGTAGCGAACCCTGGGCTCCGAAGCGAATGGAGAAGAAGTGACCGGGATTAGCGCTCGGATGTTGATGATGAATTGGTTGATAGATAGGTAACCAGTGAGAATTGTCTACTAGTCTAAAGTTACAAACGGCATTGAGTTTTCAATTTAAGGAGTGTCTTTGCCCTTTTTTTTTGTTTTTGTGTTCTTTATCTTACACCAAGTCGGGAGACATACAATCATAGAGCCCACTTGATGTAAAGTTGCAAAGTTATTACACTAGTTATGAACCCTTGCAATTCAGAAAGTATCACTTGTGCGTTGACATCCCTGCAGTAAACACAGCGACTCCTTAGAAGCTTAAAAGTAATCTTACTCACGCGCGGGAACACAATAGTCCTCCAGGGTTTTTTTTATATACAACGTCGGAAGACATACAAGGATACGGCCCACCCGATGTAAAGCAGTTACCGTAGCCTATTAGCGCTTGTAATATATTAAGTATCACTCGCGCGATGCTTCCTCTGCTGCTTACACAGCAACTCCTTAGGAGCTTACTGGTGACTTCACTCACATGCAATTGTGATTTAGCTGCAGCTGTTACATATTGATGGCATATGGTAAGGACATGTGCTGAATTATTTAGAAACACTCTGTCAGATATTTCAATCAAATCTGTAATAAGTCTTTCTGAAATGAGTTTTCTGATGTACCTGCTGAACATATTGTAATACCATCCATCGATTACGATTTAAGTCATTTACTCTAGTCTTTAGGGTTCCCTACCCAAGGGGCATAACGGGCCCTATTACTGAGACTCCGCTGGCCGTCCGTCCGTCTGTCACCAGGCTGTATCTCATGAACCGTGATAGTTAGACAGTTGAAATATTCACAGAATATTTAGTTAAACATTCACTTTAAAAATGAATAATTAAATTAAAATAAAACAAATATTTAAGAGGGGCTCCCATACAACAAACGTGTTTTTTTTCTTGCCGTTTTTATAGATAATGGTGTGGAACCCTTCGTGCGCGAGTCCGACTCGCACTTGGCCGGTTTTTTAGACAATGCCGACATACAAAACCAAGCTCTCTTGCTTTCTTGTATCGATTGCAGCGAGCATTATGAAATCCATCCTTTTTTTAAAAACCTATTGAATTCAGTTGTAAATGCTGAAAAGGAAATGACAATCCTCTTTTCTCTACGTCGGTTAAATCAAAAGCCGGAAGCAGATGAGTCAATTGCGAATACCAAAGAAACATGTCGCAAATTTGTTGTTTGAGGTTACAAAGGTAAGTATTTCGCAAATCAGGTCAGACAGTCCGTCCCGTGGGGGCGCGCTGTAATCTTACCCGGTTTTAACAAATAAAAAATACTATTTTGTTTTTGTTTCGGGATATTTTTCCCCCGAAAAGAGGGAATTATGGAATTACACGTGGAATTTGTCGGAAATGTCAAGTAATTTGGACACAAATTGGAATGATGCGGCACTTTGAAATAGGATTGTGGGTTTGATGTAAGGAATATTAGGGATGATATTTAGGTAAGGGAAACGATATATGGTGACTAAAGTGATAAAGGTTGAAAGAATTTATTGTCCCGTAGACAATAAATTCCTGCTTCCTATTACGGATTAGGGTGCGCGCAGATCTGCGCGTTTTCAGCTAGACAGCTCACTGCCGTTGTTGCGAGTGATTTGAAAACATTGGCCTCCGCCAATCCTCAGTTGAGCAACGTGGTAGAGCTGATGCTGAGGCGTACAAGCATACAGCCCACCTGATGTAAAGCGGTCACCCTGGCCTACGAACGCTTGCAATACATTAAGTATAACGATGCCACCTTTGCTGCTAGCACGGCAATTCCTTTAGAAAATCAGGAACACAACCCTCCAGGGAGTTGTTATTTTGCTGCGGTTTTCTGTGAGGTAGAGGTAATTCTCCAGACAGGCTGCTTTGATGCACCCTTCCTCTTTTAAAACCACCCAGACCAAGACAAACACAAATGTTTGTCCTGTGTGAGAATCGAATCAAAGTAACGTAACAGCGTGTTTCGCCACTGCGCCACTGAGCTCGTTAAAATATATATACAAGAATTGTTTAAATATATAAGATTGATAAATAAATACAGTGAGTGAGGCCAGCGTTCCCTCCGCGTGAACTAACTCCTGCTGTAATAGGTTCAAACGTGATATTTGGATCCAATTTCACGGTTCTCGGAGTATGAAACGGAAAACCCCTAACAATGGTTGTGGAACGCTGATATTTTCAAGCGTTTAAACATATTGTGAACGATTCAGAGCTTCCCAAACGGTATAAGTATCATGGAATATCCTTCATCTTCACGGCAGCTCGCTCGAAGGGCAGGCAGAGAGTACCGACGGCACGTGACTCATTCATAACTGATCATAGTTATTATCCTTTATTGCACATATCTATTAATACGTGAAGGAAAATCTTCGGGACCATTTTTGAAGCAAAACTTCTTTACTCACATTTGACTTGGGAAGTAAGCTGATGAATGCGTGACGAAAGCATTACAAAAATTGTGATTGGGCGAGGCGAACGGAAGTTGAGTGGGAGCTATAAGTTAGTGAAGATAGAGGGAGGGAGAGTTACGTTTCATATATTAGTGTAGGGGCAAGAGAGAGAGGTGCGAACACACATTTTCTTTCTCTCATAGCGAGTTAAGTTTCATATATCTAAGACACAGTGCAGACCTATTGTCTGTATCACACTATGGAGGTAAAGAAGTGTTTTTTAAGCATATCACATGCGCGGAGGCGTATGAGAATTGTCATAATTAAAGTTCATATAGAGGAGTGCAGAAAGATAAAATTTGTGTTTAATATGTGTTACAAATAATAAGCTAGTTGCAGCCTATGGCCTTTTTTTAATAAACATTGTCGGACAAATGACACCGCGCCATCTGGCCCCAAAGTAACCGCAGCTTGTTTTATGAGTACTAGACATCTGATAAACATAGGTAAATACGTTTTTTTAATGCACACTTACGATACACAGCAGATACTCAGATCGAGACAAACATACATGTTCATGCACACAAATGTTTATCCTATGTGGTAAGCGAACCCATAAGCTTTGGCGTCAAAGTAGAGTCACCAACCACAGTGCGGCCGAGCTCGTTAGTTCGGCCGCACTGTGGTTGCAGTTCTCGCGGGATGCGTTCCCGCGAGAACTGTTGATTCCCGTTCTCTTTCTTTTTCCGCCGCTCCTAAGGGATGTATTATGTTATTGAATAACCAATACCCTTCATTAAGATTTGGGCTATCAATTGCAAAAAAAAATTCAAATCCCACTGGTAGTTCCTGAGAATAAACACTATTTGTGGCGGTTGTGAGAGTGGATGTTCTAGCTCTAGAGTACGCAGTAATCACCACATGCCTTTCTTATAAGGGCGCCACGAGTTTTTATATATACCCTAAAAACTTCAACAAACAACAACAAAAACTTGGGAAGCTTCCAGAAGAAAGATTCAAAATAGATGACAGCACTTCCTTTATGTGAAGTGAACCTCTATAAACATAAAAAATCAATAAAAGGATATCATACGTTGAAACCTTTCAATAATTCCCAGAATTTATTTTGTGAATTGATGTAACCCTTTACACACATAAAAAAATTAAAATTTAGTTCCACCATTTCTCACCAACGTATTTTATGACAAAACTATCGTATAATTGTTTACCACCTTAGTTATTTAAAAAAAATTTATGCTACGAAAAAAAAGAAAATTAATAAAACACACATAAATATGACAACTTACAACATCCACCAAGAATATTATAATAAAACAATAGCCGAAAACAATTTTATAGCACTAAAGTAAACACTAAACATATGCGTACGTCCCGCCTGATTGTTAGCAGTCTCCGTTGCTTAGGAAAATTAGCAATACTATTCGTATATACCCGATTTCCTACATCAATGAAATCATCAAATAAAATTAAGGCTGTATGGGATATTGTTAGTAAAGAAATAGGTAAATATAAGCCACGAGATAATGAGTGTTCTATAAAATATGACAATCGAAGTATTACAGACGTTAAACAAGTAACAGATCTATTTCAAGACTGCTTCATCAATATCCCTTACCTTACCACTAACTCCGATAATTCATCTCCAGATGGTGCTGCTGAGTTATTAAAGGAAAACCTACAACCTAGAGTGGAACTTTTTCAGTTTAAACATATTCAACCAACTAAAATTCTTAAAACTTTTAAACAGTTGAACATTAAAAACTTAAAATCACTGGAGAATGTCTATAAATGTTTTTTTATGTTATTGTAGAGGCAATAGCCCCACGCTAGTCACATATTTTTAATATATGTGTTAGACATGAGTGTGTTCTCAGACTTGATGAAATTTAGTAAATTATTCCTTTATTCAAGTCAGGGGAAAAGAGCGAGCTGGGAAATTACAGACCCATATCTATACTGCCAGTTTTGAGTAAAATTTTCGAAAGGATAATGCTTGATCAATTGCAACACTTTTTTTAAGACCAATGAAATTTTTCATGATCCACAAAACGGTTTTACAGCTGGTAAATCTACTACGGAGTGGCATTGATTAGGCATATTCTTAAGGCAGGGGAGAGATCACAGGATGCTATTGGGGTTTTCTGTGATCTCTCTAAAGCTTTTGATTGTGTCGATCATCAGACATTGTTACTCAAGTTGAACTATTATGGAGAACTTGATTGCATCTTATTTAAATAATAGATTACAAACAGTTGACATAAATGGAGTTAAATCCGAAGGTATTAATGTTAATATCGGGGTGCTCCAGGGTTCTATTTTGGGTCCATTTTTATTTTTAGTATATGCGAATGATCTGCCCTACATGATGCAGATAATGGCGGATATAGTAATATTTGCTGATGATACCTCTCTAATTTTTAATGTGGCCCGCCGATGTGAAAATATTGACAAGGTAAATGGTGTTGTGTCTGCTATTTTAAACTGGTTCACGTATAATAATCTTTTGCTAAACTCGGTTAAAACCAAATGCATCAAATTTAGTCTTCCATATATGACTTCTGCCAATACAGAAGTTCTCATTGGGAATAATAACATAGAAATTATTAATAATACTGTGTTTCATAGAATTACACTCCAAATTGCAATGGGGCCCCCACATAAATAAACTTGCCGGTAAGCTGTTCTGCTACATATGCAGTTAGGAGAATGAGGCAATTGACGGATGTGGCTACTGCACGCTTAGTCTATTTCAGCTACTTTCACAACATTATTTCGTATACTGTTGTGGGGAACGGCGGCTGACATTGAGATAATTTTTATCTTACAAAAAAGAACGATTCGCTCTATTTATAACACGGGTTTCAGAAAATCTAATAGTTCAAAGAAATAAATATCCTCACTGTTACTTCGCAATATATTTATGAAAACATAATGTACGTCCGTAAAAATTTAAAGTCGTTTACAAACTTCAGCGAGAAACTTAGGAGTAGAAATAAGTTGTGTATGCCGGTACATCGACTTGCTAGGACTGGTAGATCTTTTCTTGTAAATTATATTCGATTTTATAATAAGTTGTCTGAAACAGTTCTGTCCTTTCCTGACAATGTATTCAAAAAGCACATTAAAAATACCTTCTGTAAAAGGACTTATTATAGATTTGATGAATAAGTAACTGCCAAATATGTCTGGAAATAATTCAGCACAGATGACCTATCGTTAATAATCTTTAACTTTACCATTTCATATCATTATTGTACCAATATGCTTATGTGAATTTTTTGTAATGTCTAATTGACACTTTTAAAACAGACCTATATTGGCAAGTTTCTTCCGGCATCTCTTCTTCGCCAATAGTCATTTCCGAAATGCTATTAGATTAAAAGAAGAAAAAAAAAGTAAAGTAAGAGAATTGAATAATATACAATAAGATTATATTTCAAAAACTGTAAGACGTGTCTAAGTGGTGCGAGGGCGCAATGGCAAATAAAGAATTTTTATCTTTATCTAAAAGTCTTTTCACTTCGGTGGTGAGTTCATTCCACATGTTAAGAACTCTCGAAAGATAACTTCCCTAATAGGCCACAGTACGCGAACAAGATGAAATTCCCGACGAAGCTAGCTAAGCAGAAAGCAGTAGAACGAAGCTGGAGAAATGTAAGGAAATAAAACATTAATGAATGAGCGAATGCAAATCTTAACATTTTCCACTTCATTCAACTATGTTAAACTCTCAAAAGTTAGTAGCAAATCTGTAAACTCATTCTTTACGAAGTGAACCAGTTTGCGAACGTAAAATCCAATTTGTGTCCACTGTATAGGTAAATTTTAAATTGTTTTCAATTTAGTGAAAGAAAACTTGGCGCACAATGCTCTCGATGGAGACAGCTCGCAGCTTCCACAATGCTCGGCGAATTTTTTCACTGCAAACTTTGCTGTAACTAAATCCGCTTAGTGAATTGCTGCTTTGGGGTATTTGTGATATTTGAAATCTTTTTGGAGCACTGCGCAATGTCTATTGGGGAATCCTTGATTGCTATTCAATTGATATTATTGTACAGCCAATTGCCGAAATAACTATGCACCCTAATTTTTTTATGCAATGTAGGGAGTGCCCTTAGCCTATAAATGTAATATATTAAGTAGTGCTCGCGCAATGCCATATCTGCCGGTAACACAGCAACTCTTTAGGATCTTACCGGTGACCTCACTCACACGCAGGAACACAACAACCCTCTAGGGAGTTGTTATTTGGCTGCGGTTTTCTGTGAGGTTGAGGTACTTCCCCGGACGGGCTGCTTTGATGCGCCCTACCTCTCAACATCCCGACAAAGGCAAACAGACATGTTCATGCACAGACATGTTTGCCTTGTGTGGGAATCGAACCCACGAGGGTTGGTGTCAAAGTCGCGTCATTCACGACAGAGCCACGGAGCTCGTCGAAAGGTTTATAATGATTTGGTGCAAAAGAAGTAATCCAGAGGTTGGGCACGACATTCATCGCTTTAAACTGGCAAGTCTACGAGTATAATGTACATATTTCGTGCATCTCGCATACGCGTCTAAAGATTGGCATCAAATTTTGTATTCAGATAAGGTTTTGCAATTTAAGTTTATCTGTATAAGTATATTCCCTGGAAAAATGCTACTTTGCACAAAAACATAATCCTTGGATTATTTTTATATACTAATTCTTGAAACGTCCAAACAAATTAACAAGTAACTAGTGGTCGCCCAGTGGTCGAAATTAGACCATAATTCATTGAAATTTTTAAGTTTCAACATTTAAATAACTAATAAATAAAGCACAAATATCTATTAGACAAACTATGGGTAAGACTATATAATACTAAAAACCAATAATATTGCTCTCTTCTCAGACCTTTGAGCATAGATTTTGAACATAAACAAAAGAGTAGGTATATGTTTGGGTACATATGTGTTTGTGAGTCAAACGCATGGTATTGTGTATTATGTTTTTTTTTAATATATTTTCCATTGCACTTTTTTTCAATATAAACTTTATCTGTGACAAATTTCATATTCCTGCGTCCACGAAATTTTCATAAAAAGGGGTACAACGTTTTTGCGTAATATATTGATAAGAAAAAATATTAACTTTTATTAATATTTTATCTTATTATTAATTTTATTTTTATTGTTAATATGCTTGTAATAAATATACTATAATATTACGTAATCGGCTCTAAGAATTTGTAACAAATTTTATTGTTAGATAAGTTATTGCATTTTTAGGTTATGCGTAAAGGTGACTTTGATGAAAGTTATCTAAAAAAGAAATCAAAAACGGAGAGGGTAGCTCGATCCCTAGGCACTGTTGTTTATCCATGATAACGGATGCGGACGAAGCCGAGATATGCAACTAGTTAATGATAAATTGAAGTATCATCTGCCTGCCAATTAAGAATTGTAATTTATTTCTGAAAAAAAAATGGCGGTCCCTAAATACCTATCCAGCGGTGGAGAGCACTTTGCATTGAACCGCGGGCCAGGAGAGCCACTCTCGTGTCCCCTCTATTATTTCAAAAGTGGAGCTTACAATTTGAAGACACGAGGGGGAAGATAAAAAAATGCATGTTTTTAGATATTTCCATTTTAAAATCTGCCTTTTGATTACTGAATTTTGTAATTTATTCGTTAGGTATTTTTCCTAATTTGTGTACATTAAAAGATTCTGCTCGAAGTGGTTTTTGTGAATGTTTTTTAAAAGATTTAAATGTATTTTTAATCGTGAAATATGTTTTTTGGACTTTTTGTTGCATCATTCTGTATACAATGTAATTTAATGGAATGAATTTCCATCACGTCCAATTATTGCATTATTATATTATTATATGCAACGTCGGGATAAAACAAATATAATGTCCACCACATGCAAAGCTACATCCATCTGTGATGTCTTGTAGTACATGGAGTATTGTTTACGCGTTGCACCTCCCGTTGCCGATACAGCGACTCCTTAGGAGCTTACTGGCAACTTCCCTCACTCGGAGAAACACAAGATTGCTTCCGAGAGGTGGATATACTTCCTCAGTCGGATTACTACAATGCGCCCTTCGCTGAGGCCTCGTTCGTCATGGGGCACCACGTGCTGGTGAGGTTAGCTATATACACGATAGTGAGCCAGTTACACAGAGAAGTATCATCATCAAAATTCCCAACTATGTGTAGTGCTCATGATATTACAGTAAAACGGTACCAGCTGATCAAGCAGCCCAGTGGGTAAAGAACCGGCCTGTTAAACCAGTTACCAGCCCTGGTACGACTTCTGGTGTGGGCATGTGCCACTTAATTCGAGTTTTCGATTTTATTAACATGTTTCTAATTATAATATGCCCAGCGGTGAAGAAAAACATCGCGAGAATCGCTGCATGTGCAAGAGATTTTAATTTCGCACGTCTTCCGAGATATAATTTCTAATATCTCAAAAATGCCTTGTTTTTCCTATGGGTTTGAGGTTTGATGGCAGTTGCTTCATGTCTCAATCAATTAGTAGTGGATCCCGCCAATCCAAAGAGATTAGGAGACGGTATAATGGTAAGAAGAATACGGTAGCAGCTGGCCTGATGACGGAGGTCGAAGATGTCCAGAGGAACTCCTGACGAGTGGAGATTAACAGTAACATCATGAACCTAGACTCAGTAGGCATTATGACCACGCAGCGTGTGTACCGTACCATATGGTCCAGAAATACTAAGTATACTGGACAACTGGTAATCATGCGTGAATACCATTTTTGTGTAACTTGTTAATCCCGGTTGCGACCTACACTTTCGCTGCGGTATCCAGGGTCCGCTTTCCGGCTTTCACTCCTCCATTTCGCACAGTCCTCGGCATCCCTCATAGAGAGACCATTGACACGTATGACATCCCTCACGACGTCAAGCCACTGCAAGATTAGCAGCGGGAGTGACAACGTTCGAAATTTCTCAAATTTTATAAACCAGGGATTCCAAACTTGTAATATAAAAAAAATAGATGCGTGTACTTATGTACGCGCGTGAGAAGTTATACTTCTTTGGCATCATTAAATAAATATTTGACATTAATAATTTAATAATATTTAGAATTAATTATATTAAATAATAAAATTTTAATTTATAAGAAGGGTTATTGCAGTAAAATTAAAAAACGTCTTTCAAATAGTAGCGGCGATGTTTATGGAATGCATTACATGCAAATCAAATGTCAAGTACAAATGTTATACATTTTTAATTATAGCGCCATCTACCGGTAATACCGTGAAACATTTAGCAGCTTCACTCTCATCATTTTTTCATAACGCGACTAAAGAAGTATAACTTCAATAAGGCAAGTGTCACTCGGACTCGTACTTGAAGGGTTCCATACCACAGTGTAGAGAAAACACTAAAAAATACACGTTTCCTGTATGGTGCAACCCTTAAACTTTTAATTCTATTGTTATATATACTCCGTAAACATTATAAGTGTCTATCTATTATGGTTCAAGAGACACAGCCCCGTGACAGACGGATGGAAGGACAAGGGCAGACAAAACCTTAGAAACAGGATTCCATTTGAAACTTATGAACATGAAACCCTGAGAAGTGAACGTATACATTGAGATTTCTTTAACACTTTAGTATTTGGGCGGTAGTAGTAAATGTTTTGAGTTTACTGCCGAAGCCACTAGAGTTCTACTATTATTATCTTCACGCTCCCATCGGGGTAGGTAGATACTATGGAACGCCAGTGCACCGATCCAGATACATCTTTCTCGCATCTTCCACATTCATCAACTTCTCCATGCATGCTCTTCGATTTCGGGTGCTACTTATTTGGCCCTTTTTCAGCAAAACTTTGATCTATATCTGTTTGTCTAGGGCGGTAGCTAAGATAATGGTATTGGAAAGAGCAGAAACCAGAACCAATGTAAGGATTACGATTGAAGCTGAAGTGCTGAAGATAGTGTGAAAGGAGCGTTGGGAAAACTTCTTGGCAGTAAAACCTTGAGCTAGTAGGCACAGCTCGCTATACACAATGCAGTGCTGGTCCAATGGTAGATAGAGCATAAACGCGGTAGAAATGTGAGCGTTGCGCAAAATTTCTGGCGTAACGCTTAACGCTTGTAGACCGTATTCGTAATGATGTTGTTAGAAACAGAGCCGGTCTGAAAGAGAGTGTCGGTGTTAAAATAAGAAGAGGCATGCTCCGTTGGTTCGGACATGTAGAACGAATTGAGAATGTAAGAATGACGAAGCAGATATACAATGCAAAATTGGAAGGATGGACAAGGATGGCACGAGGAAGGCCAAGACTTTCCTACCATGATTAAATTGGTCGTTTTCTATCAGAAGGTGATATTAGGAGCCCTAGAAACCGGCGAGCGTGCATGAGAAGAGCAATGAATGTTAAAGAAGTGAGTGAGGTATGTAAGGATCGAGTCACGTGGCGCTCGGTTCTCTCTGCCTACCTAGCAAGGGATCTGGCGTGAAGATATAGATATATAGATACGAGTAGATAGAGTCTAGGGCGATCCCTGCCGATGTCTCCACTCACTATTGCCCAATAAATAGATCTATATTCCTATAAAATTTGAATTCTAATACTTTTACCCCCAACAATAATACTTATCGTTTATATAAAAGCCAATGCATTCGTCGTAAACACTATGCAGACTCCACAATGTGCCCCCTTCTTCAACCGCCCCCCTCTTTCATTGTGTTCGAGTTTCGAGTGCCATTTCGAGCTGAATAGCTCAGGTTGTAGGCTCAGAAATAAAGCCCATTTTCACTTTGCTTGTTAATATTTTTAATTGCCGTATTTATACGCAGAATTTGTTGAGATAGCAGTTTGACAAGTCGAGAATTGGGTCAAAAAAACCGGCCAAGTGCGAGTCGGACTCGCGCACGAAGGGTTCCATGTGTTATCTATAAAAACGGCAAAAAAATCACGTTTATTGTATGAGAGCTCACCTTAAATATTTGTTTTATTTTAATTTAATTATTTATTTTTAAAGTGAATATATAACTAAATATTCTGTGAATATTTCAAGCGTCTACCTGTTGCCGTTATCGATATCGAGCAAAAAAAATCACGTTTGTTGTATGGGAGCCCCCTTAAATATTCATTTTATTTTATTTTTTAGTATTTTTTGTTATAGCGGCAATAAAAATACATCATCTGTGAAAATTTTAACTGTCTAACTATCACGGTTCATGAGATACAGCCTGGTGACAGACGGACGGACGGATTGACTGATGGACAGACGGACAGCGGAGTCTCAGTAATAGGGTCCGTTTTACCCTTTGGGTACGGAACCCTAAAAATGATGTGATTAAAACACAAGGTAAGTCACTCACGTGTTCGAAGGGCCATGTGTGAAGTCCTTACGGTATCCATACTTGTAATGCAAGAAGTATGATTTCCACACATGAGCACGACCATTCTTCAGCAGCTGTAAGCTTCTGAACAGATGCCTTGCTGTGTTGAGGAAGTCTAATGGCAGTTGCTTCAAAACAAAATCAGCATCTTGTATGTATATCTTCACGCCAAGTCCCTTGCGGGGTAGGCAGAGAGAACCGAGCGCCATTAGATGCGGTCCTGACATACGAGTACTTCACTCGCTTCTGTGACATTCATAGCTCTTTTCATGCACGCTTGCCGGTACCTGGGGCTCCTGACATCCTGACTCCTTCTGATAAAACACGACCAATTTGGTCATGGTAGGTTAGTCTCGGTCTTCCTCGGCTCCTACATCCTTCGACTTTTGTATTGTATATCTGTTTCGTCATTCTTTCGTCCCGTATACTTTTTACATGTCCGAACCAATGGAGCATGCCCTTTTTTATCTTAACACCGACACTCTTTTTCGGACCAACCCTTTCTCTCACGTCTTCATTACGAACGAGGTCAGCAAGCGTTATGCCACAAATTTTGCGCAATGCTCGCATCTCGACCGCATTTATTCTACTTTCATGCTCTCTCTGTCATACCCAGCTCTCACTTCAAGTCAACAAGTCAAAGTAAAATAAGCATCTTCCTACATTTTATAATGTTTTATATATGTGTTCTTTTACACTATGAATATAAATTTACAAAGTTTTTCCGTATACTAAATATTTTTTTTTTTTTTTATTGTCGGACAAATTACACAGCGCCACCTAGCCCCAAAGTAAGCGAAGCTTGTGTTATGGGTACTAGACAACTGATAAACATACGAAAACACATTTTTTTTTTGTAAATACGACATACTTATTATACATAGAAAATAAGTATGTATTTACAAAAAAAAAGCTTGCTTTTGCTGGTAGTTCGCGAAAATAGATCTTTGACTTGATATTTATTTATTTATGGAAAAGGTACACCAACAGTGTATACATACATCACATTGCTTATGACATTATACAAACATAATTCTTATATATATATACCTATTACAGGCGTACACAGCATTTATAACATCTGGGTATTTCGCTTATATGTATTAATAAATTTCTAAGATAATATTGTATGTAAAAACTATTAACAAAATAAATCATATAGCCAAGTTTAGATGTGCTAACTGCTGGAGTTCCATGACGGTGAGTTATCGATCTTGGGCCTCCAATAGCCGCATAATATTATGATATGATCTTTTGTTTTGATTGTGCTAGTGATACGTTAAAAGGTGAGATGTTCAGTGTGAGTGTGCGTTCTGTGCTATACACGCGGAGCTCAGTTGGTTATTCTTCTTCACGACGAGCTCGGTGGCTCAGTCGTGAATGACGCGACTTTGACACCAACTCTCGTGGGTTCGATTCCCACATAAGGCAAACATTTGTGTGCATGAACATGGCTGTTTGTATTGGTCTGGATGTTTTAAGAGAGGTAGGGCGCATCAAAGCAGCCCGTCTGGGGAAGTACTTCTACCTCACAGAAAGCCGCGGCCAAATAACAACTGCCTAGAGGGTTGTTGTGTTCCTGCGAGTGAGTGAGGTCACGGGTAAGCTCCCAAGGAGTTGCTGTGGAAGCAGTAGAGGAGGCATCGCGCGATTGATACTTAATAGGCTAAGGTACCCGCTTTACATCAGGTGGGCCGTATGCTTGTATACGATCCGACGTAGTAAAAAAACTTTTTTTTTTCATTGAAATTATTAACAATTTCAATTAATGAACTAAGTAACAGACTAACCTATGAAAGAAGAAGAACTGAAAGGCAACACCTGGTCTAAAACGGTTACAGTAGCCCATGAATGGTTGCAATACAGAAAACAACACTCCAGCATTGCGCCCCCTCTTCTTTTTGGAAGGTTATTGGTAAACCTCACTTATTAGCAGGAACGCAACTATTTAGGAAGGCGATGTTTTGTTGTGGTTTTCTGTGAAGTGTTGGTTATTTCTTTAGTCGCTACCTCTCCTTCCTAACGACTGTCATCTACTGCAAACATCGCGAGTCCTCCTCACCGAGGAGACGACTAAGATCACCCTTATACAGACTGCGATCGAAACTGCTTAACTTGTGTGTACGATTAGACGGATGCGCGTAACGACACCATCGCCTCGAAATAAGAAAGGTGAAGTAGCCATAAAGTTATGAATGTTGTAACGATTGGTAGCCAAAACGCGAATTAATTCCGTGTAATAATTTGTAGGGTGCAAGTGGCTGAAACAAGAGTCTGGATCCAGGCCAAAACCTCTTTTGAAAATAATGTGTTTTTGTGGGAGACGCAGATTTTCCTTATAAATTATTTTGTTTTGTATAAGATACTAGAATACTTGCATACTGCTATTTTTTCTTTCTATCTCGACACCACTTTAGCGTTGTATATTGTAATATATGCAACCTTTTTTATTGTCTCTCTTAACTCTATGAAATATCAATTGTCAAAATAGGTAGTAAAAATTAGTATTGTCTTAGGTTTTCGCGATTGTTACACATTGAATTAAACTAATTTTAACGGAAGTATCGCGTGTTTAATTTATTATCGGAACATATATAATTAATCCAATAATTTCGGTAGATATAATATTTGAATAACCAATGTGAGACAAATGTCACCCTAGTCTTCCTGCGACCACGGATGCTGCAAAGCATTCGAAACGTCAGGTTCAACAAAATAAATAAAATCCTATCCTACTAATATTATAAATGCGAAAGTTTGTATGTATGGATGTTTGTTGCTCTTTCACGCTTAAACGGCTGAACGGATTTGAATGAAATTTGGCACGTAGATAGATTATGATCTGGATTAACACATAGGCTACGTAATTTGACACTACGCGGGCGGAGCCGCGGGCAGCAGCTAGTTAATATTATAAATGCGAAAGTTTGTATGTATGGATGTTTGTTGCTCTTTCACGCTTAAACGGCTGAACGGATTTGAATGAAATTTGGCACGTAGATAGATTATGATCTGGATTAACACATAGGCTAAGTTATTTGACTCCACGCGGGCGGAGCCGCGGGCATCAGCTAGTACGCGATACTTCCGTTAAAAATTGTTTAATTCAATAGGTAGTAAAAATTTATTTGTAAATTCAAATATTTAAAAATAAAGATGTTGAATAGACAAATAGATAAATAGTCGAATAGACGAGAAAACAAAATAGTCTACACGAGAAATTGATCGGAGACGCACGGTGGACCGCGTCTGAGACCATCAGCCCTGCTGTGTTGGCTACGCGGTGAACTCGTCGGCAGATTCTCTTTTACCGATGCCGTGAATCTCCAGATATTTAACCAAATATTATTATATCACTCGCGCGATGCCTCCTCTGCTGCTCCCACAGCAACTTGTGAGTTTACTGGTGACCTCACTCACACGCAGGAACACAACGACCCTCTAGGGAATTGTTATTTGTCTGCGGTTTTCTGTGAGGTGGAGGTACTTCCACAGACGGGCTGCTTTGATGCGCCCTACGAACGTTGGTATATATATATATATATATATATATATACAGACATTGGTATGTACACATGACTTGCTCATTCCAAGTAGTAGATTACCTGACGAACGCACAGCCTGCTTGTAAAATGCTACAAAAGGTTTATTTTCAAGGAATAAATTTGCAATTAATTAAAAGCAAATTAGGTTTTCATGAAAAATGTCCAATTCACGAATGAATTATTTAAGCTACTTTTAACAGTTAAAGTTATTTGATTTTTATGTTAATTAGTTAATAAATACTGTTCAAGGAATTAATGAAATTTGCATTTAAATAGTCGCAATAAGCGAACGATTGGACTATGAAAAAAAAAATACCAGTTCTCCCGCCTGAAGAGTTACTGCTTTGCATAAGAAGGGTTCGACGAGCTCGGTGGCTCAGTGGTGGAACGCGCTGTTACGCTACTTTGACGCCAACGCTCGTGGGTTCGATTACCACACAGTACAAACATTTGTGTGCATGAACATGCCTGTTTGTCTTGGTCTGGGTATTTTCTATGTATATTTTTTTTTATACTACGTTGGGAGGCACACGTCCCACCTGATGTAAAGCGGCTACCGTAGCCTATTAACGCTTGAGATATATTAAGTATCACTCGCGCGATGCTTTCTCTGCTGCTTACACAGCAACTCCTCGGGAGGTTACTGGTGACCTCACTCACGCGCAGGAACACAACAACCCTCTAGAGAGTTGTTATTTGGCTGCGGTTTTCCGTGAGGTGGAGGTACTTTCCAAGACGGACTTCTTTCATGCGCACTACCTCACTTAAAATATCCAGACCAGGACAATCAGACATGTTCATGCACACAAATGTTTGCCTTGTGTGGGAATCGAACCCACGAGCGTTGGTGTCAAAGTCGCGTTTTTCACGACTGAGCCACCGAGCTCGTCAAGAATAATAAGTATGTATTTACAACAAAAAAAAAATGTATTTACGTATGTTTATCAGTTGTCTAGTACTCATAACACAAGCTTCGCTTACTTTGGGACTAGATGGCGCTGTGTAATTTGTCCGACAATATCTATTTATTTATTATTTCTGTGGTTGTCTTCTACCATGACCAATTTGGTCGTGTTCCATCAGAAGGTGATGTCAGGGGCCCTAGAAACCGGCGAGCGTGAATGAGAAGAGCAATGAATGTTAAAGAAGCGAGTGAGATGTGTAAGGATCCAGTCACGTGGCGCTCGGTTCTCTCTGCCTGCCCCCCAAGGGATTTGGCGTGGAGTTATAAATATATACTCGTAGATAGTCGTTATTTTCCGTCAACAATTAAACATGGAAGAAAATAACTCTATCATTGCGCATGAGATTTAACGTCGAGAGGCAGACAAGCATACGACCCGCCTGATGTTACTTTCATTACTCTACTTGAGTAATGAACGCTTGAAATACGTTTAGTATCCCGTGACGCCACTTCTGCTGACGTAACTGCAACTTCCAACGACACTCACTCGCAGGGACACGCAACCTTCCAGCCATGCAATTCTGTAAGAGCAAACATCCTTACATCCTCGGAAACATCGGCTGTTAATAGCCTTGAACACAAAATTGCAAATCCTTAGTGTCGCTTTTCATGGTTATGCGATACTAGCGCCGCAAGGCTGCGTTTGGAATTGGAATTCTACAAGGCAAACAGCCCCGCGTACGCTTACAGCCTTATAGAATACCAAATAAAAAGCCGTGATCGCAGTAGACGATGTCAAAGTTGTGACATCTGTGATCACAGCGACGCACACAGCCATTACGAGTCGCTTAGAGAATTGCATGGCAGGGAGTTATTGTTTGTTTCTTAAAAACGCCGAGACAAAGACAGGCAGTCATGTTCGTGCACAGAAAAAATGTTCTGTGTGAGAATCGAACACATGAGCCCTTGTATCAAAGTAGCGTTACTAACTACTATTTGAATTGTTAAAAATGGTAGTAGATAGAGTAATCATGTTAGTATTATGATAATGGGCTACGTAAACCACAATAAATCAGGCGGATCGCATGTTTATTTACCATACAGGTAGTAGTAAAAATACATTACGTACGTATACTCGTATCTTCACACCAGGTCCCCGTTTGCGTAGGCAGAGAGAACCTGAACGCGAGGTCCTCTCCTGTTTCTTTAACGTGCATAGCTATTTTCATGCACGCTCGCCGGTTCCTGGGGCTCCTGACATCACCTTCTGATAACAACCATCCAATTTCGTGGTAGGTCAAGTTGGCCTTCCCAGGCTCCTACATTAAAAAATATTCACGAAAATAAAACACATTTTAAACGTTCAACCTTCCTTTTAGTTGGTTAAAAGGTAATGTTAAACTAAACGTTCCTACAGTTGAAACTCTAGGTCTAGAAAGTTTTTCATATCGCAGTAAAAGGGCCCAGCCTTGAGGACCTCTCGAGTAAAGTGCATATGCATACAAGATTGCTTACCGGTTGACGAGAAATCTCGGGGGGATTGCTTGAGAGTGGTGGGGGGGGGGGGGGGACTACATGGTTTATGCAGCCAGCTATACGAAGTTAACAGGGCAGAAACGAAATGATTGCGAAGGGTTGAAAAAGTCTGAAAATAATAATCCTACTACAATATTATAAATGCGGAAGTTTGTTGCTCTTTCACGCTTAAACGGCTGAACGGATTGGCACGTAGATAGATTATGATCTGGATTAACACATAGGCTACGTTATTTGACTCCACGCGGGCGAAGCCGCGGGCAGCAGCTAATACTTTTAAAGTGTATCAAAGCAGCCGGGTCAGGGAAACCACCTCACAGAAAACTGCAACTAGATAATACGTTCACTGAACGGTTGTTGTGTTTCTGCGAGTGAGTCAAGTTGCTAACTAGGTTTTTTATACGACATACAAGCATACGGCCCACCTGATGTAAAGTGGTTACAGTAGCCTATAAACGCCTGCAATACATTAAGTATTACCAGCGCGATGCCACCTCTGCTGCTATCACAGCGACTCCTTAAAAGCTTACCGGTGGCTGCGGGTTTCTGTGAGGTGGATGTACTGCCCCAGACGAGTTGCTTTGATGCGGCGCTACCTCTCTTGAAAACACCCAGACCGAAACAAACAGACATGTTCATGCGTACAAGTGTTTGTCCTCTGTGGGAATCGAATCTACGAAAGTTTGTGTCATCCTACCGCAACAGCGCGTTTTACCACTGCGCCACCGAGCTCGATAAATAAAATGAACCATTAACTTCGCGTCGATGTACTTTGATCATGTCAAGCGCTTATTTAAGAAAACATTTGTGAGTAATAAAAATTTAAATTATCACAGACAATTTTGTAAGGGCAGCTAGTGGGGAAGTGCCTCCACCTCACAGAAAACTACATAAAAATAACAACTCCCTGGATGGTTGCCGTGTTCCTGTCCGTGGGTGAGATTGCCAAGTTTCTAAGGAGTTTTTGTGTTAACAGCGGCAAAGCTCAAGCGACCCTCCTTATTTTGCAAGCGTTTGTAAGGTATAGTGGCCATTTTACATCAGATGAAATAGGTGCTTGTATGCTTCCCAACATTGCATATCGAATAGGCTACGGTGATCAATTTACATAAGATTTATACTACGCGACGTGGTAAAAACGAGTTCTGATGTCACCCGACTGGTTAGCAAAGGCTACTTGAACTGCAGCGGTCTCGAGTGAGTGCTCCGCAAAATATTTTAGATACACGACAGTGTGTCAGCCAAGTTCGGAAGGTAGCCGACTTATTTACATAAACCATTTCGAGTCATCGACCTCAATAAACAACTAGCAAATCTACATAACTACAGTAAATTTTTAAGTCTCTAAGAAATTATGTACTTTATATACTTTACATTAAAAATTAAAATTTTGTAATTAGGGTTTTACAAATACCATTTTAACCAACTATGTTTAAAATACCTCAATGTCTTCAGACGGTAGTCTTTAACCAGTATGTGTTGCCAGTGATAGCTTACGGCACAGAAACCTGGTCTTGCTATGGAACTCATACGGAAGCTCAAGGTTTGCACAGCGTGCGATGGAGAGAGCCATGCTAGGAGTTTCTCTGCGAGATAGATTCAGAAATAAGTGCATCCGTAGCAGAATTGGAGTTACCGACGTGGCTCTAAGGATCAACAAGCCGAAGTGGCAGTGGGCAGGCCACATAGCTCGGAAACCCGATGGCTGTAGGGAAAGAAAGATTCTCGAAAACGCAGTGTAAGACCTCAAAGGAGGATCCTCTTGTGAGGAATTAATGCAGACCGATCGCTGTAGAAGTCTAAAAGAGAAGCTTATATTCTCTCGGACTTACCAAAATCCCCCCCTACATATCCCCTTAACACGTACAAGTACACTCACATCAGTCACATCTTCACGTACTCTCACGCGCCTACAACACTCATATATACACAACACACACTCGTACATACACACACACCCTCAGAGAGACACACGCACATACATACTAACATAAATTGCAACTGTTATTGTGTATTACGTCACTAATATTAGTTTTATCACGTGATAAGTACTCTTCTCTGTAATTTCTTGTGTTTAGAACTAGCTGCAACATGTTACCTCGGTGACGGGCGCAAACGGCTGCAACACAGTTTAATACTATCGCAGTCGTTACGAACGCAATTGTTATTGTATATGTGTTTATTGTTTGAAATTAATTCTTTAATTCTGCAGTGGACGTCCTTCGGCTAGAATGATGTTGATGATGACTAACTCGCTCATCAAAATTTTACTACAGTTAGGTTACTAGGGACACTAATGTACTTGTTTACCTCGCCCCGATAAGAAACAGTTTCCACTTGGAAATATTGTATACATTGTGCTAAAATAGACGATGTATATTGTGCTGAAATAGCAGACTGCCTATTGTCCATAACTTCACGTCAGGTCCCTTCCGGGATAGGCAGAGAGAACCGAGCGCCATAAGAAGCTGTTAAAGAAATTCATAGCTCTTTTCATATATTCAAAAAGTAGGTAGACGTTATGGTAAAATTTCAGGAAATTGAGGAACACTATGTTTTGTATAAAGAAATATTCATACATAAATCTTTTGTAAATCATTTCAATTGATAATATTTAATCCTTTAGCTAGTCTTACACTATTAGAAGGTATACTGCTGATGTAGAGAGACGAGTGAGTGCAGGGAATATTGTGAATGGAGTGTTGGTAAAACTTCTAGGCAGCCGAAACCTAAGCTACCAGCTTATGTATGACAATGAATGTGCCAGTAGGTATAGCAGAGAGAGAATGAAACTATAATAACCGCCGTGGTTATCATTAGGTAAATTTGTGGTGTATCCGCTTGCTGACAGCGTTTGTAAAGATGACGTAAGAAAGAGAGTTGGTCTGACCTCGAGTGTCGGGTTTATGGTAACAAATAACATTCTCCGTTGTTTCGGGCATGTAGAAAAAATTCAGGACGAAAAAGTGACGATACAGACGTAAAATGCGAAAATGGTAGAATGTTGGAGCCGAGGAAGGCCAAGATTCATCGATTATGACCAAACTGGTCACATGTTATCAGAAGGAGAAGGTGTTAAGAGCCCTAGGAACCAGTGCATAAAAAGAAGTATGAATGTTAGTAAGCGAAGTTAGTAAGGATCGCGTTTTGTGGTGACTCGGTTCTCTCTGCCCACCCCTAAGGGAATCTGTCGTGAAAATATTGATAGATAAACACATAGTTACATTTGTTTTCACATCAAATACAGGTTGTATCCTACATTTTTTCATACAAAAGCGACGTGACCACTGAAAATAATCCATCCTACATTCTAACATTTTCCTACAGAATTCAACGCCCCTATTTATTTCCAGCTCATCAATCAAATAGTTAAAGCAACAAAACACTGAGAGAAAAATAAATTATACTACTCTATAGAATATAAGATTGATAGCGGAGAGTCCAAAGATCGAGCAATTTGGCTTTATGGAAAGAAATACACGCCATTGTCGGAGGAAATCATGGAGTGTCTTGGGATGGCTTAAAAAGATTATGATACATTGTAGCTGCGATTATTTTTATATCTAGAGAGATATGCTTGTTTTTAAACATAGAGACGAAATAATTAGGGCTCTTTTTAATTTGTCTAGAGATCTTGGCCTGGTTGTAATCATAATAGAAACATGTAAACAGTAGGTTAACTTCAAGCAGTCGTTCGAATTCTACATACATAAAAGTTTAAATATATATCGTTCTAAGATAAGCGTACAACATACCAGTGTCGTAAGTTAGGCTTGCACGTAATACGTAGAATATATGTATTTTTCAATGAAATGAAGATACTTTATAAGATACTCGTAGACTTCTTGGAATGTATCTCGCGGAAGTTTCCGTTTTTACATATTATTCGATTTATTAACGATAATATTTATTTAATGGAAAAGACGATTGAAATTCAACAGTAAACCAAAAATATTTACTGACATATCAACCCTTGTACTCGTAATAGAAACAATAGTTTTTTTTGCTTTTTAAATTGTTCACATTTTTACATTTTTTTCTTTATCGATATATGTGCGTAACATATTATAACAAAATACCTTAATTACACTAAGTTAATTTAATTACATACACGAGAAATTATGTACAAAAAGACATAAGTACGTTAGTCGTTGTACAAACCTTGATGCTCTGTTGTACGCTAGAGGATACGCCAATTGCATCACATCACTCGCAAAAAAAAATGTACGAAAATGTATACATAAATCTGGAAAGGGAGCAATTCCTCGATGAAAAAAATACAATACGACTGCTAAAAAAAAAAACTCAAATAAAACCGTATTAACATTTCCATTCGAAGTATCTTGAATCAATGAATGAGCACAATAAAATGAATGAACGAAACGGAATGAATGAAAAACGCTGATTCCAAATGTAAATGGCGCACATTTAAATTCAGACGGGCAAGTGTTAAATTTTTTATTGTACGCCGTTACGTGGGTTTTTGTTGTTCATACGGGTGTCCGGTGTGTTTGTTACGCTTTTTATATATGTATTTTTGTACCTTTTTTTAGGAACGTGTAGATAAGTGTAAATTTCTTTATAATTGTTAGCCATTTTTCCTACTTTCGCTCAGCGATGGTTACATTTTAGTGATTTCTTTTATTGTGTTAATATATTCACGAGTTGCTTTTCGAAAGTAATATTTACTGGTAAATTGAGCTGAATGAAGCTGGTTTGTGTGTCTCCGAAACCAATTCGTTCTTAAATGCATGGCGTCTCTGGCTCGACTGCTGCGACTGCCCGCCATCTGGAACAGGAACTTTATGCACCTGCCACCATTGCTGCCCTGACTACTCTGGCCATATCTGCCGGCCGTGTTTCACCTTTCCACCAGGCATCCTCGGGCGCTGTAGTCATTAGGATAACTAGACTAATAAATAATCGACTAGAGTGACCAAGGTAGTGGTGGCATGCATTTATTAATGGTAGTGGGTATCCCCGGGTATTGGCATCGTTGCGCGTGTCATTCTAACCGAACAAGCAGGTTAAGCAACGGCGACCGCAGCCTGTCTATGGATGGGTTTATCTATCTCGAGTGTCTCCGGGTTTCGCAAGGCACATTAAGCCGTCGGTCACGGCTGTTGTCGATAGACAGTCGTTAAGCTAAGTCGGTGGCCCTCGGGCGGCTTGAAAACACTAGCCTCCGCCAATCCGCATTTGAGCAGCGTGGTGGAGTATGCTATAAACCCGTATCCCTGCAGTGGGATGAGTAAGGGTTAATGTGATAACGATGATAATTAGTGGGTATCCGATGAAAGTGCCGGCCGGCGCTAGTTTGCAAGAAATAATTGGTGACGAAAAACACAAATTGGACCAATTAGACCAGTTCTTTATCCACTCGGCTATAACTGTTCTTGCCTAAATTCTTATCCAGCGGCGAACACTACCAGGATGCACCAGGCGCTGATGATGTTGTCAATGGCCATAGATATAATCCTGGCCATTAAAACAACTATACATTTATTTATTTCATACTAGCTGTGCCCGCGACTTCGTCCGCGCGGAATAGTTATTTTTTTATTATTTATTTATATTAATAAAAATAAAAAATAAATCTACAATAAAAGTAGCCTAAGTTACTCCTTATTACATCAGCTATCTGCCAGTGAAAGTCCCGTCAAAATCGGTCCAGCCGTTTTAGAGATTAGCCTGAACTACAGACAGACCGACAAACAGACAAAAATTGAAAAAAAAAATATTTTGGTATATGTACCGTGTATACATCCATATGCATTTAATAAAAAGCGGTTATTTTAATATTACAAACAGACACTCCAATTTTATTTATCTGTATAGATAATACATCTTTTTTTTTCATTTCAGGTAATATCTTCGTGAGAATTTCGAGATCCTGAATTTAAAAATTGCAGTAAGTTGTACTATATATCTATCTCTAACTTCTCGCCAAATCTCTTGCGGGATAGGCAGAGAGAACCGAGCGCCAAGTCACTCGATCCTTACGTACCTCACTCGCTTCTTTAACATTCATTGCTCTTCTCATGCACGCTCGCCGGTTTCTAGGGCTCCTGACATTACCTTCTGATAGAACACGGCCAATTTGATCGTGGTAAATCACCTTTGCATTGTATATTTGCTTCGTCATTCTTTCATCCTGCATACTTTCTACATGTCCGAACCAACGGAGCATGCCTCTTCTTATTTTAACAAAGTTGTACTATATATTTTATGTCGGTATATTTATATATAGACAAACAGTATCCTACGCTTATACGGCCACGTCTTAGAGAAACCGCCAGAAATGTGGGAAACAAATGTCTAGATATGCCACCTCCGCTAGGTCCTGGTAGAAACGGTAGGTCCTGGAAATGCTAATTTGACGTCGTAGATGACATGTATTCCAATGTACACAGTAATGAAAGATGGTGTAGCCGAAGAGGGTAAGATTTACCTACTATTATTGAACTGATCGTGTTTTAAATAGTTAATAGATTCAGGCGTTATGTTGCGAAAGTCCAATTTACATGCAATTTGACCTGCTTTGTATGCTAGGGCCGGCCGGCACCCATCCACTACCGTTGGTAGATGCAACATGCCGACGCTGCCATGGCTGCTCTGGTAGTCTCTGCCTCGGCTGCTGCGGTCGTCCGCCATCTGGAACAGAAACCGCATGCCCCCACCACCGTCGCTGCCACGACTGGCCTGGTCGTCGCTGCGACATGTGTTTCGTCCTCTCCACGAGGCATCATCAGGCGTTGTATTCTTACGATTAACGTCAAACGATCAAATTCTATCATCCTGTTTTATCAGGAGCTGATGTCAGGAGCTGTAGAAACTGGCGAGCGTGCTGTACTGTAACCCATGATTGCTTGCAATATATTGAGTATCGTTCACTAGATGCTACCTTTCCTGCTAACATAGTCACTACTTAGCAGCTTACACTCAGGAACACAACAAACTTCCAGGGATTTGTTATTCGGTTGCGGCTTCCTGTGAGGTGGAGGCGCTTCCCAAATGAGCTGCTTTGATACGCCCCATCTCTTTTAAAATACCCAGGCCAAGATCAAAACGCGCCGAACGTTCATGCACACAGATGTTTGTCCTATGTGGGAATCGAACCCACGTGCGTTGGTGTCAAAGTAGTATTGTTAGCCACTTCGCAACCGGACTCGTTAATTTTTACAACAATACGGTAGTGATAGTAAATATTAGACTGAACAATAATTGTATTTCTTCAAATGAAAGCGCCACTGTCGAAGTGATTAGAGCGTACATTCTCTACTTCCGGTCCGGAACTCTATTAAGCTATCAATTGTGCTGGCTTCTACTAAGTATAGCATTAATTTGTATATCTGTAAACGTTATCAAGGGGTTTCATCAAAGTAAGGGGTTTGCAAGCAAGCTCAATGTGGCGGTTATTTATGATCACTGAACACGAAGCTATTGTATTATCCATTTAGTTAAAAGTTTTAGTTAGTTACTTGGAACTATGTAATACTCGTACTAGAATAACATTTTCACACAATGTGTCACGCATGACAGGACGCGGGATGAGGGACGCGGGATGAAGGACGCGGGATGAGAGACGCGGGGCGCGGGATGAGGGATGAGGGACGGGAGACTTGAGATGAGGGTTGTGGACGCACGAACTTCTTCCTGGCGCTATACCGTTTTATAATCTATTAGGATTGTCGGCAGTTGCAACGCTCCACGAAACGTGGAGATATCTACGATATACTTGCGAGATCCTTCTCATTTTCTAGTAGTTTCTAGAAAACAAGCCTTAAATTAAATGAACTGAATTATAATTCATAATATATATATATTTTTATAATTCATAATAATTTTATTAATTCATTGTAATTTAAATTTACACGCTTCTCTTATATCTAAACATTTTACATATACTGACTTTCCAATGTAAATTCATTTTATCTGGTGGTTTCCACACTAGGACGAGCCTGTCTCGTGGAAGCCTTAGTGAGGTCACAATATGTACATAATTAATATGACAAACTAATCGATCGAAAAAAACTTGTGCAGAAAGGTATACAATGACTATAACAACAATTGACTTTTGAATGATTATGCACCCGCACTTGGAGTACTGCAGTCACCTTCGGGCGGGGGGACCACCTGGATACCATGTGATCCGATTCAGAGACGAGCTGGGAGAATTGTTGACAATCCTAAGCTTACACGCGGTATTGAACCCTTAAGTTAAAGGAGAGATTTTGCCTCCCTTTGTGTGTTCTACCGATTGTACAACGGGTTGTGTTCTGAAGAATTGTTCGAAGTGATGCCGACAGCTACATTTTATATCCGCACCTCTCGCCGAAGGCGGGAAGTTCACCCCCACATGCTGGAACCACAACGGTCGTACTATGCAGTTCCAGAGTCGTTTTCTTCCGAGAACTCTCAAACTGTGGAATGAGCTCCCAGCCGAGGTTTTTCCAAGGGAGTACAGCATGGAATTCTTCAAGAAACACGTGACGATGTTTTTAGAGGGTCGGCAACGCATGACTGACACCCCTGGTGTTACAAATGTCCATAGGCTATAGTGAATGTTTACCATCAGGCAGATCGTATGCTTGAATGCCACCTTAGTGCACTAATAATAATTAAATACTAATTTTATTTTACAATTCAATAATGATAAAAATTACAACAACACTTTTTTGCAAGGCAACAAAGGTACCGATTTTTATATGGAGTGACCTCCGCAACCCAGAGGGAAAATAAGACTTTTCTTAGGTTAGATCACACGACTTTAGAAATAAATGTCTTGAACGCATGGCATGGCATCGCATTTCCTCGCGATGATTTCTTTCACCGTTGAGCAGGTGATATTTAAAAATAAGTACATAAGTTATAAAATATAATCTTAGCGGTATATGCCGACAAATGGGCATTTTTAGCGTTAGGGCATTTCATTGTATTGGGTAACAATGTACGTAGTAAAAATATTTTTTTCATTCGAAACTGTGTTGTATTTGAATGCGTAAAAAATTAGTTTTATACAAAAAAAAGTTACAACGGAGCCTGCACGCGAACCAAGTTACAGGTTCAAATTAGTTGCATAACGTTGTGAATTGACGCCAACTTCAATGAAAAAAAATCAGGCGTAAAATGAAATTCAAAATATTAAACTTTGTCAGCGTAAACAATTTTGACTGAAACGTTGCAAAAGCAGTTTACAGTCACGGCTTAAACCAGCAGTTCAATTCCAAATTTCAGCGCGCGTCGCAATTGTAACTTTTTGTTTTTGTAACTCGATTGTAACTACATTTAAATGTAGCGGCAATGGAATGGAAAATTTTATCACATGCATTACTAGTGACAGTTGGTAGAATATGTTTTGTTGAATACAAAAAAATGTGTATGAAAATAGTTTTCATTTATTTCGCGTTCGAGCTTAAATTTTATTTGGGAATGTTTTATTTTTTGGAGTTTGGAAATAGACTCTGAATTCGATTACTTAGTTCACAGTTTGTCGCAGGTTTAAGGAGGCTGTTTGGACTCGCACTTGTTCGATTTTTTTCATTGTACAAATGGCAAAGATGCTTAAACTTGACTGTGTTCTATTCTTATCATACCAGCGCTTCCGATAGTGCATTTGATTTAGCAAGGAGAAGGTACCTTCACGATATAACAAAAGTATACGTTCAAACAAAGTTATCTTGAAAAAGTACTTGGTAAAGTATAAGTATACTAAAGGCTACTAGGCATTACCACGTTTGTTTACTAAACATTTTAGTTTTTTTTTATATATATACAACTTATACATTATCCCTTAGAGATATTTATGTATTTCATTGTATTGATATACAGTAAACAGCGTTGGGGAGCCCTGTGGAACGCCAATATTGACATCCATACTACCAGAGCAACTGCCATCAACCACGGCTTTTATGCATCTGCTGGCAACGTATTTGCACAAAGTCTCGGGCAGCTATCCACAGAAGACTCCGACGCCAGATCCTATCGAACGCCTTCGTTATATCTATACTGATAGCCAATGCCTTAAACTTAATCGCTGAAGCGCGGCGGTGTGTAAGCGAAAGCCGTATTGATTGATTGTATTGATAATACTCGTATGTTTGTTAAAGTTGGTAGACCATGTATTAGCTTACGAGCTAAATAAAAACAACTCTTCCTTGCTCAGTCCCGCTCTTCCTTGAACTTTCAAGCTGTCATCAAAAAATTTAACAACCAAGCATTGAATGAACGAAATGCGAACTTCCATACTTATTTCTGTCATTTTATATTATCTCCAAATATAGCTTTTGCAATTTAGAGTCTGGACGTCCGTCCACTGAATGGAGCCATTAGTAGCACTTCGTCTCATTTACATCATGTCCACGTTAAAAATTAACTCGGGTCATATATTTTGGGACGGTAATCAAAACTTTTGACAGCTTTTAGGGTTGCAGAGGAAGTTCGGGTGGCTTTTACCAAGGTTTAACTTCGATAGATTGGTATGTTATACACTCAAACTTATTCTGTAAACCATACATACAGAATATCAAAGAATTAAACGAAAATTTGTGAAACAAGCATACCCATGTCAATTAACATATTTTGTGACATTTTTGTATATCAAGTTGCTTGGTTTACTAAAAAATGTATTTTGTTTACGTGGGAACAACTCCGCTTTTGTTTTTTTATATACAACGTCGGGGGTCATACAAGCTTACGGCCCATCAGATGTAAAGCGGTTACCGTAGTCTATGAACGCTTGCAATACATTAAGTATCATTCGATGCCACCTCTGCTGCAAACACTGCAACTCCTTAGGAGCTTACTGGAGACCTCACTCACAGGAGGGAACACAATAACCCTCTAGGCAGTTGTTGTTTGCCTGCGGTTTTCTGTAAGGTTCAGGTACTTCCCCAGACGGGCTGCTTTGATGCGCCCTACCTATCTTAAAAGCACCCAGACCAAGACATCAAGCACACAAGTGTTTGTCCCGAGTGAAAATCGAACCCACGAGGGCTGGTGTCAAAGTAATGTAACAGCGCGTTTCACCGCAGCGCCACCGAGCTAGTCAAAATGTATCTCCTAGTGACCAAACTTGTAGAACTAATTTAGTTACGTAACATCTGTGCCCATATATTGTTACACGGTCATATTTGAAATAAGTCTGAATATGGATCTGACAAAATTCCCGCGATGATTGCGTGTGGCAAGTCTGTAAGTCTGTGCAAATTGCCACAGATGTATTTAAATTATTTTCTATTACCCAAAGTAGATAATTACTTGAGGGGAGTGAGCCGGTCAACATAAAAATATAATTTGTACGAAGCTATCAACCCGCCGACTGCATGAAGAAGTTGCTAAGTAGTGCAAATATGCTTTGCGTTAATTATTTTGTAGAAGTAAGCTGGCTAATGCGTTTTGAAAGCAGAAACTGAATTTATCGTAGACCTCTATTGCCCATGTAATAAACACACTAGCTTTTTATACTACTAAGATAGCAAAGAAGCACATTGTTGGAAAAAAATACCATAGGGCACACTAATATCAGAGATATCACTTGCACGTTCAAAGTCAAAGTCAAAATCTTTTTATTCCGTAAAAATGGCTACATTTGTTTGGAATCGTCACAATTTTTTTCCCTACCGTGCAGTTCATGACTAGGTGAGCACTGATAAAAATACTGCCAAAAAACTCAGGCATCCCTCTTTTGGTATCCAAACAAATTTACATAATTTATTAATTACATTATAATTGGATCGACTCAATCCCAGGCATTTTTATCATTAATATAGTCAGATACTTTATAATATGCCCTGCTACACAATTTGGCTTTAATAGTAGTTTCAAATTTGTTTATTGACAATTCTCATATATTGCTGGGAAGTTTGTTACAGAACCTTATACATTACCCCATAAAAGAATTACTTATTTTGTGGAGACGGCTTGGATATAACACAAGATTATGCTTATATCTAGTATTTATGTTATGAGTATCACTGTTTTTACAAAATGCGTCTATGTTTTTATGGACATACAAAAGATTTTCATAGATATATTGCGATGCGACTGTTAGAATATTTATTTCTTTGAATTTTTCTCTATGGCTCTCCCGGGTACCTAGTTTGTAGATAGCTCTTATGGCTCTCTCTTGCAATAAAAAGATGGTGTTAATGTCCGCGGAGTTATCCCAAAGAAGAATTCCGTATGACATAATACTATGAAAGTAGCTGAAATAAACTATTCTAGCCGTATCAACATCGTTGTGAAAGTAAAGTGCAGTATGTATAATCTACTTTAGGATTTTTAATTAGTAAATCACGCGCGGATCCATTCACAATAGTCTGTCCGTTCATAAGCGGAATGGTTCAACTTATGTTTTAACACAATCTGAAACATTTTGAAAACATCAGCGACAGGTGCCCGAATATTTCACAGCGGCGATGAAATTCAACTTTTATTTGGATAAAAAAAGTACTTTCATACATACAGTTCACGGTACGTAGTTATCATGCCACTTCGACAATCAAATTTAAGTGCATTTCAACTGTAAAATCTAATTAAAAATTTTAATTTGATAAGTAATCTAATATAATCGTGTTTTAAGTGATAACATTCATGTTACATATATGTTATTGGTTGATGGTCTGAAAGAGAGTGTTGGTTTTAAGTAAGAAATGGCTTGCTCCGTTGGTTCAGACATATGAGATATGAAATGACGAAAGTGGAAGGACTTAGGAGCCGAAAAACTAACACTCATCTACTATGACCAAATTGGATGGTCATGGATCAGGAGCCTTTGGAAGCGGCGAGCGAGCATGAATTAGCTATGTACAACGTATATAACCCTTCGAGCATATTATGCTAGTGGAAAATTATGTACTCGCATCACCAACATGCTAATGATAACAATCCCGTCTGGGGAAGTACTTCCACCTCACAGAAAGCCGCAGCCAAATAACAACTCCCTAGAGGATTGTTGTGTTCCTGCGTGTGAGTGGGGTCATCCGTAAGCTCCCATGGAGTTGCTGTGTAAGCAGCAGAGAAGGCATCGCACCAGTGATACTTAATATATCGCAAGCGTTAATAGGCTACGGTACCCGCTCCACATCACGGTGGGTCGTATGCTTGTATGCCTCCCGACGTAGTATAAAAAAATATATACGCACGGAAAAAACAACAGATTTAACTTTTTAAAATATGGTTTCTGATTTGTTTTAGGAGATAAGTTACATAAGGACCGTATGCACTGTTTCTGTGCCATAAATACAATACAAGGATAGTGATCCTATACTATTGAATTGCTCGATACTATTATACCACATCGAAGATTTGAACCTACGTATCCATGGTATGCTAGCAAAGCAGGAACACCGTTCCTATATGAAATCTATATATTTGTCTGTGTGTTGTCTGTCACTTTTTTTCGAATATTCGAATTTTGACTTCAGATTCGGATTCAGCATAAAAAGTAGAATAGGAGTATTCAGGAACACCGTTCCGATCTCTGAAGGAACACGGTCAAAATGGCCGGCAAATAAAAAAAAATGTATTGTTATATAATTCACGAGCCAGGTGTTCCTCTGGCAATGCAAGCTTGCGCATTCTCAACTGGTTTTTTTTTTGGAATGTTATATTGACAAGTCGCCATACACGAGAAACTATTGTTATATCTCCACTAACACCTCGATAATATAGTAAGACATTCTAGTAGGCATTCTCCAATGATCACCAGAGTTTTTAATATTCAACTGTTTGAAAGTAATAATCAATTTACCTAACTGATATTTCTAAATTGAAAAAGTTTCACACTGGGTCGTAAACCCTCCTATAATGACTTAGTAGTACTGCGTAGATAAAGGGATTTGTGAGGTAAGGGATATTAATAAAATAGTCTCCAAATAGATATAACACTTGTTTAACAATTGCTATGCTTCGATAGAGAGATCGATGGCGTCGACGTCCACCGCAGCCTGTCTATGGATGGGTTTATCTATCTCGAGTTAAACTAAGTCAGTGGCCCTCGGGCGGGCTGAAAACACTGGCCTCCGCCAATCCTCATTTGAGTTGGTTGAAGCCTTCGGTTGAAAGAAGACCCGTGTCTCTGCAGTGGAGTGAAGGGTTTATGTGGTGGTAGTACTTCGATTGCTACATTTCACAGAATACTCAACATCCTGAAGATTTTTTTATAACAACGTAGGGAAACATACAAGCCCAAAACTCACCTGACGTAAACCGGTTACTGTAGCTCTGCTGCTAACACACCAACTCGTTAGGAGTACAAATTAGTAAATGTGGAAAGCGATCTGCCAATGAATAAACATATCACCAACATGCCAATGAGTGAACATATCTGCTGCTAACACACCAACTCATTAGGAGTACAAATTAGTAAACGTGGCACCAATGTGCCAATGAATAAACATATCACCGACATGCCAATGAGTGAACATATCTGCTGCTAACACACCAACTCGTTAGGAGTACAAATTAGTAAACGTGGCACCGATCTGCCAATGAATAAACATATCACCAACATGCCAATGAGTGAACATATCTGCTGCTAACACACCAACTCGTTAGGAGTACACTGGTGACCTCAATCATACGTAGGAATGCAACAACCCTTCAGAGTGTTGTTATTTGAGTGCGGTATTCTGTGAGGCGGAGGTACTTCCCCAGACGGGCTACTTCGACGCACTCTACCTCTCTTAGAAAGGTTATTATCAATATCTTGTACAGCATATACATATCACCTCACTCGCTTCTTTAACATTCTTTGCTCTTCTCATGCACGCTCGCCGGTTTCTAGGGCTCCTGACATCACGGTTCGAACCAAGGACTTTGTCCACTGAGCTATCACAGGTCTTTGATACGCTTTTATCATGAATATATTACAAAGAAACAGTAAAACATGTGAAAGCTGTTTTAAAACATGACGAATACTCATGAATGTTTGTTAAAATAACATAAATTATTTTCATAAATTTCAGTGGGCCGCGTCGTATGTTCCGCGGCGAGTTTTCAGAAGGGTCAAGACAGAATATATGTTGGGTACAATACTAACGGACCGTGCGACATATATTATGTTATGTAAAAATACACATTTCGCATTAAATCATGTTGGCTTTTGTTGTGCGATGTACTGAGATTTATTGTGTGGATACCAAATTATTCATATCTCATACATTATGTACTCAGCGGGGACGAAATGCAACACATAGAAAATAATGCTTAAACATAAAAGATAGCGGCTTGTACTGATAGAAACATAGTTTTAATATAAAATTTATAGTTATAAAAAACCCAGCTAGGTTTGGTCACTGTCAAGTTAGTAAGTAAATCGCGGCATCGATATGTCAATGAGTATTTAGCGGTGCGGTGCCAGGGGCATCCCAAATAGCCACTTTTGCTAGACGGAGTAATCCTCTAGAATTCATCGACCTACATGCAATCAATAGTCGTTTGTTCAGTATGTTATGTTTGTTTACGTCTTCTGACACAAAAGCTGTTTAAATTTTCGTGGACTTGTCCCACGTTTGGTCTTCAAAAAACATTTTGTGAAGTATCCGTCCAACAAAATACTCGACAGACAAAAATGCAAAGAGCTCTAGCTCAAAGCCCATATGGACTCGCCTGCGGGTGCATGCCCCTTCAGTAAGCAAATAATGAGTGAACACATCATCGACATGCCAATGAGTGAACTCGTTTCCTAAATACAAATTATTTAACGTGACATAGATCTGCCAATGAATAAACATATCACCAACATGATAACGAATGAACGCGTCTCCTAAATACAAAGTAGTAAACATGGCACCGATCTGCCAATGAATAAACATATCACCAACATGCTGATAAGTGAAAGCGTCTCCTAAATACAAATTAGTAAACGTGGCACCGATCTGCCAATGATTAAACATATCACCGACATGCCAATGAGTGAACGCGTTTCCTAAATACAAATTAGTAAACGTCGCGCAGATCTGCACAATGAATACACATATCACCGACGGCCAATAAGTGAACGCGTCTCCTAAATAAAATGTATGTTTGTTGTATGTTTATTCATTGGCAGATGCCAATGAATAAACATATCACTGGCACGACTGGGAATACCCCAAATACCACATGGAATGTTGTTGTTTATATGCGAGTGAATAAGGTTACCGGTAAACTCCTAAGGAGTTGTTGTATTAGCAGTGGGGTGAGACACATGTTACATCGTACTTTTTTAAATTTGTTATAAAAAATATTAAACAAGCTGCTCTGTATTCATGTTAAAGCTAAGCTGGAGCTCACTCTCCGTCGAAGAGTGTCAAGTTAACCTTTGAATATAAACTGGATACGGCTCGGTTAGTTGGATGAGTTTGTTAATAAGTTGTACGGTGTATACCTCTACAAAGGAATGGAGAAGATAAGCTTCTTAGGGTTCTTCATCCGATTTACAAAACGACTATCATATTCTATTTTATTTTTCATATTGCGAACTACCAAGATAGAACAGGGTTCAGTTTAACCAACAAGACATGTTTCTATATATATTTTTTTTTCAAATTTAACTTCTTATGTACGTACTAGCTATAGGCAATTTTCAAGAAATTACCGTAGGAATATATTGAGGGCAGTAGGCCAATTCTACTATAAAACTGCAACTGCACTGCAGCGCGGCGTGTGTAAAAATGCGTACATTTTAACGTTTCGATAGTTCGTTAGGGTTCCTTACCCAAGGGGTAAAACGGACCCTATTACTGAGACTCCGCTGTCCGTCCGTCTGTCCGTCCGTCCGTCCGTCCGTCTGTCACCAGGCTGTATCTCATGAACTGTGATAATTAGACAGTTGAAATTTTCACAGATGATGTATTTCTGTTGCTGCTATAATAAAACACAAAAACAGAATAAATAAATATTTAAGGGAGCTCCCATACAACAAACGTGATTTTTTTGCTCGATATTGATAATGGCAATAGGTAGACGCTTTAAATATTCACATATTATTTAGTTATATATTCACTTTAAAAATAAATAATTAAATAAAAATAAAAATAAATATTTAAGGGGGGCTTCTATACAACAAACGTGATTTTTTTACCGTTTTTATAGATAATGGTACGGAACCCTTGGTGCGCGAGTCCGACTCGCACTTGGCCGGTTTTTTTAGTAACATCGGCCTAAAGCGTGTTACAAATATAAACCAAACTTCTTACATAACATACATATAATCACGCCTCTTTCCCGTAGGGGTAGGCAGAGACCACTTCTTTCCACTTGCTACGATCCTTACATACTTGTTTCGCTTCGTCCACTTTCATTATTCCCTTCATACATGCTCTTCGGTTTAGGGTACTCTTGACCTGGCCTTTTTTCTTATTACTACGTATAATACTTGCTGAGACAAATATCTGTGATGGACAGACAAGTGAGTGATTTTATTAAGGCTCCATTTTTGGGGTTACGCACCAAAATGATAAAACAAGGAATACCTATGGCGCGTTACGCTTTGTCCGTCTGCCACAGTGGCATACTTCAGCAGCGACTAGAGCTAGATTTAATATATAATTATTAAAATTTATTGCCCATTAAAAAACATTTTGTGTTTTCGAAAGGGCTTGAAATGGGTGTCGAATTTTCAAAGTGCGAATTAATATGTGTCACGTAAAGTACATGAAAGCGTTGTACTGGCACATTCCAAAAAAAGCTTTTACTTTTTTTTACGCCAATAGTACCTAATCATTACAATAAAACTAGGAAGATGTTTCTAACTAGCACAATTTTTATAAAAATCGTGAGAAATTCTTCATTATAGTACTTTATTATGCTTTGTTTTACTTTCGGAAAGAAACATATAACTTAATACCAGTAGCTATCTATATGTCCAAGACCAAAAATTTACCAGAGGGAGACTTTGTACAAAAGTCGTCTGCATGGGTACCTCTGTCCCACCTATTTCTACCGCCAAGCAGCTACATTTACGAGTATATAGCTGTGTTCCGGTTTGAAGGGTGAGATATGGCAGAGAAATTATACGTCACAGTATAATTTCTCTGCCATATCTCACCCTTATTTACAGTACTGTGACGAAACAGCTTTAGGTCACAAGATTGGCAGCGCTAGTAACATCCCCATGGTGTTGCGAGCGTCAATAGGCTGCGGTGACCGCTTACCATGTAATGCGGGCCACATGCCTGTTTGCCAATCTAGTTGTAGAAAAAAAATCGGCCATGTGCAAGTCGGACTCGCACACGAAGGGTTCCGTACCATTATCTATAAAAACGGCAAAAAAAATCACGTTTGTTGTATGGGCGCCCCTCTTAAATATTTGTTTTATTTTAATTTAATTATTTGTTCTTAAAGTGTATATATAACTAAATATTATGTGAATATTTCAAGCGTTTACCTATTGCCGTTATCAATATCCAACAAAAATGAATAAAAAATCGGCCAAGTGCGAGTCGAACTCGCGCACGAAGGGTTCCGTACCATTATCTACAAAAACGGCAAAAAAATCACGTTTGTTGTATGGGAGCCCCCTTTAAATATTTGTTTTATTTTAATTTAATTAATTATTCTTAAAGTGAATATATAACTAAATATTCTGTGAATATTTCAAGCGTCTACCTGTTGCCGTTATCAATATCGAGCAAAAATGAGCAAAAAAATCGGCCAAGTGCGAGTCGGACTCGCACACGAAGGGTTCCGTACCATGATCTATAAAAACGGCAAAATAAATCACGTTTGTTGTATGGGAGCCCCCCTTAAATATTTGTTTTATTTTATTTTAATTATTTATTCTTAAAGTGAATATATAACTCAATATTCTGTGAATATTTCAAGCGTCTACCTGTTGCCGTTAATATCGAGCAAAAATGAGCAAAAAAATCACGTTTATTGTATGGGAGCCCCCTTAAATATTTATTTTATTCTATTTTTTAGTATTTGTTCTTATAGCGGCATCAGAAATACATCATCTGTGAAATTTTCAACTGTCTAGCTATCACGGTTTATGAGATACAGCCTGATGACAGATGGACGGACGGACGGACGGACAGCGGAGCGTCAGTAATAGGGTTCCGTTTTACCCTTTGGGTACGGAACCCTAAAAAGAACTGCGCGCAACCCTCAATGCGTGGATCCAATTCACACTTGACTACTTTTTCCTTTTTAATATAAATCATACATAACCTTTTTGATGTTTGTTAAAAATACTCACCTTCACGTGTACAACATTACTTATAAATAAACATATAGAAATATTGAAATTGATCATAATATTTATCACACATGGGGCGACATAATGTGGCTATGTCGAAAATGTACCCTGTGTCCCTAACATAGAAACCATTTTTAATCAAGTGCACACGTGTTCACGGCACCCAAAACGCCAATCACCTCTATGCCGACACTGTTAAGATTCAAAATATCGTTGCAGTAACATTTCAGAAGGCCAAGTGTAATTTGGTATAGAATTATGACGCCATCTTGAATTTATCCGTAGCAACATAAAACATATCTTTACGGTTTTGTCGTGTTGTTACTGTATGTATTAATTCCTTGGATGTTTGTTAGGCTGTGGTTTTACTTAAAGCGGTATTAAATATATGACTCAATATTTTCAGGAACACCGTTTCTATATGAATTCTATATGTTTGTCTGTGCGTTTGTACGTGCGTTTGTCTGTCGCTTTTTTTCAAATATTCGAATTTTGACTTCAGATTCGGATTCAGTATTAAATTGTAGTATAGGAATGTTCAAGAACACCGTTCCTATCTCTTGAGGAACATGATCAAAATGGCCCACAAATTAAAAAAAAAATGTTATATAATTGACGAGCCAGGTGTTCCTCTGGCAATGTAAGCTTGCGCATTCTCAACTGGTTATTTATAGTATACGTAATGGAAACGATACTCGTGTCCTGTTCAGCTTACGTCATTATGTTCTTATTATCTAAGATATAGGTCTATTATAATAGACCTATATACTAGCAAGTTTCTTTCGTTATTTGTCTTCGCCAATGGTTATTTTTGAAATACTGTCATAGAAAAATGTAAACTATGAGAAATGAATAAGTCTTTTCTATTGAGATTACATTTAATCTGTGCTAGTATAACAATACAATAAGAATGACGATGTAAAGTGATGAAATAAAAAAATATACATGTCTTGAATCATTTCTGGACATCTTTGGTAGTCATTATTCATCGATTCTATCTAACTCAAATGGAAAATCAGATCTTTAGGTTAGCTCACGTATTTTTCGAAACATTATTTGTTACGCGTGCGGGTTTCCTCAGCATGTTTTCCTTCACCGTCTATTAATTGATAATTATAAATATGTACATCTATACATATAAATAAAATTAGAGTGTCTGTTTGTAATATTAAAATAACCGCTTTTTACTAAATGCATATGGATGTATTTATTGTATTGTATGTATAGTATTTTTACAATTTTCGTCTGTCTGTCTGTTTATTCCGGCTAATCTCTTAAATGGCTGGACCGATTTTGACGGGACTTTCACGGCAGATAGCTGATGTAATAAGGAGTAACTTAGGCTACTTTTATTTTAGAAATTTTATTTATTTTTATTAATATAAATAAATAATATTCCACGCGGACGAAGTCGCGGGCACTGCTAGTAAATCCTAAAACTCGTATTGATTGGTACATGCCAGGAGGCGAAATGGAGACCAGTTGCTCAATAGTTCTTTATCCACTATCACTGCTATATATATACTCTCAGTCGTAGCACTGCACGTCAGGACCGAAAACTTCTTAGCTTCACAAACTCGTAAACATTATTTTTGGGCTGTTAAGAAAGAGCCGTAAACATTATTTTTGGGCTGTTAAGAAAGAGCTAATAATATATTTTAACGATGAAAAAAAGACCCATATTGGCTAGCTTCTTTTGGCATTTCTTCTTCGCCAATGGTCATTTTCGAAATGCTGGTAGATTAAAAAAGAGAAATTAAAAGTAAAAAAAAACTGGAAAATTATTAAGATACAATATGATGTAATTTAAAGAATGTAATACATGTCTAAGTGCCCGTAAGGGTCTAATCGCAAATAATTGATTTATCTTTATCTTTAGAGCATGGTATAACCGAACCGTATATGGCATACTGAACAACAGATCTCCGGTTCGAATCCTGGTATGTACCACTAAATTCGTATTCTCGAATTTATGTACATATTTGTAATTATCACTTGTTAGGCGGTGATGGAATACATCTTGAGAAAAACCGCACGAACAAGAAATTAAATTTCCTTAGAGGTGTGACCTAAGAAAGTTGTGGTTTTCCCTCTGGATTGTGGAGGTCTAACGGCAGTCGTTTCATGTCAAAACCAGCTGAGAATGCGCAAGCTTGCATTGCCAGAGGAACATCTGGTTCGTCAATTATATAACAATTCAATTATTTTTTTAATTTGTCGGCCATTTTGACCATGTTCCTTAAGAAATAGGAACGGTGTTCCTGAACATTCCTATTCTACCTTTTTATGCTGAATCCGAATCTGAAGTCAAAATTCGAATATTCGAAAAACGCGACAGACACACGCACGCACAGACAAACATATAGATTTCATATAGGAACGGTGTTCCTGATCAGTATCTTCGCCAAACCATTAGGCTTATGTAGCGGATCCCGCCAATCCTAATGCATTACCGAGCTAACGTTAGGAAGAAGAAAGAGCGTGACAGTCACACGAATTCAGTTCCTTTCCTCATCCCAACGTGCCTAAACAAGTTTTCCCTTCAAAACAACCATCTACAAAACTGTACATGTATTAACTATCCCAGCCCGCTTTTCGTCACGATGTCTAACCTCAGCTTTATATTCCGCGAATTACGTTTGTCCGATATTAGTGTAATTCATTTATGTTCTGTTACATGTCTATGTTTACTCACTCGTACGTCTTCAGTGTGTCAAGACCGACTTACATATGATGAGGTACACAATGATAATTATAACAAATGAAGTCACTGCATCACTGGTCGTAGTGATACTTCATCAGTCCAGAGGTTCACGCTGAATGCACGGTACTGAGAAAAAAAAGGTTGTCTGTAAAGACGAATTACGGATGATAATTTTACGTGATAACGTCTAAGGAAACATTCAACAGTTGACAAATCAGTTCACGTGTATGTTGTGTGCTGCCGCTGTCTCTCTTCTACTGGGACGCATCGGCCGATGGAGTGGAAGAGAGATAGATGTGTCACAAGCCGAATGCTTAGGCCGATCGTGCTTCTCTATCGCTTGTTCAGCGCTCTCGCTTGCACTCTCGGCTCAGGCGAAACATGACAATGAGTCATGCTTTTTCGTGCGTGCAGCCGGCGTTTTTATAAGACGTTATCACGTCAAAATATAAGACGGGAAAGAACATTTTGTTGTATTTCTGTCTGTCGGTTTGTCGTTTTTCTCAGGGATGGGTAAAGCTATCAAGCTGAAATTAATATCACATATTCAGGTCTGTAATCCCTTCGAGCTGTGAAAAAGTCAAACTTCTAAATCAACGCAATCCAAGGATATGGCTGTTTATGTCTAGTTTATGTGCATATTTTGACACTCGCAAGGGAATCAAAACCTAGAATCATGAAATGTGGTAATAAGCAGTGTCATGTAACATAAATAAAGGAATAGCTATAATCGTTTCACCGGCGCTCTAAAATGGGCTAAATCAAAATTTTTAAAATATAACTGAAAGATGATGAATGGAAGAATTAATTGCGAAATAAAAGAGAGTACGATGAATGAATGTGTTTATTTATTTGTAATATTTAATAAATTGATTACTTAATAATTATGCAATAAAAAGAGCCTTAATATAATATAATATAATATAATATAATATAATATAATATAATATAATATAATATAATATAATATAATATAATATAATATAATATAATATAATATAATATAATATAATATAATATAATATAATATAATATAATATAATATAATATAATAATATAATAATACTCGTAATTTGCGAAAATACATGATTACGGAACCCTCGGCGAGCGAGTCGGATTCGTACTTGGCGACTTTTTTAACATTCTTAGCTCGTTTCATGCACGCTCGTCGGTTTCTAGGACTTCTAATGTCATCATCTTATAAAACAACCAATTTGGAGGTTTGTCAGGTAGAGATGCTTTCACGGGCTGCATTGACGCACTCTACCTCTCTTAAAAACACCCAGACCAAGACAAACAGACATGTTCATGCACACAAATGTTTGTCTAGTGTGAATATTCAACCCATACGAGCGTTAGTGTCAAAGTAGCTCGACTTCGACGAGCTCGGTGGCGTAGTGGTGAAACGCGTTGTTACGCTACTTTGACACCAACGCTCGTGGGTTCGATTCCCACACAGTACAAACATTTGTGTGCATGAACATGTCTGTTTGTCTTGGTCTGGGTATTTTCTATGTATAATAAGTATGTATTTACAACAAAAAAAAATATATATTTACGTATGTTTATCAGTTGTCTAGTACCCATAACACAAGCTTCGCTTACTTTGGGGCTAAATGGCGCTGTGTAATTTGTCCGACAATATTTATTTATTTAAAAAAAAGTAGCCATATTAACCACTGCGCTACCAACCTCATCAAAACTCGAAGGGGGTTTTGATGTATATATATATATATATAAAGATAGATTAAGTATTATTTTATCCGTCTATGTTATTGGATCCTTTAGACCTTGGATCATAAATACCTCGTCCAAAAGCAATCGTGACCAGCTCCAAGTTACGTCATTGAGACAAAAACCAATTTGGCGTCGTAACAACCGATTGTGACACTAAAAACCATCGCTGTAAAGTTATAACTCCCATAACAGCCGCACGGGCGGGTGGCTTTACGAGTCGTTAGGTAAGCACATAACTTGCAGGCAAATCGTAAACCAGCGTTAGGTATCGGTGATCAAATGTTTGTATTAAGAGGCTGACGACGTCCTCGGGTGTCTGTCACTGTCGTTTTCAATACAAGGGAGAGGGAAGAAACGATAGCCTTGTCAGAAATTACAAAGGATTTTGTTAGGCCCTTGTTTCAGGGGTGGCACAGAGAAGATATATGACGTATAAGATTTGAAAAATTGGAAGATACACCACTGATGTGGAAAGACGAGTGAGTGCTGGGAATAGTGCGAATGGAACGTTGGGAAAACCTTTTTACAGCAAAAACTTGAGCCAGAAGACACAGCTGCGCTGTACATGATGCAGTGCTGATCCCAACGCTTATTTATGGAAGCCAGAGCAGGATATGGCAGAGCGAAAGTAGAATAAACGCCGTCGAAATATTATATTATTAATTCACAACGATGATGTTAGAAAGAAAGTTGGTCTGAAGGAGAGCGTCGGTTTTAAAATAAGAACAGGCATGCTCCGTTGGTCCGCACATGTGGAAAGAATGCAGCATGATAGATTTACGATTACGAAGTAGATACAAAACGCATAAGTAAAAGGATATAGGAGTCGAGGAAGGCGAAGACTAACCTACCATGACCAAATCGATCGTGGTCTATGAGGAGAAGATTATGTCAGGAGCCTTAGAAACCGGCGAGTGTACATAAGAAGAACAATGGATGCTGATAAAGCGAGTGAGGTGTGTAAGGATTGAGTCACGTGGCGCTCGGTTCTCCCTGCCCATCCCGCGAGGGATTTGGAGTGAAGTTAAAGATAGATGTAAAGGTTAGTTCTGCTTTACTAGAAAATATAACATAATTTAGGAAAAAGGAAACTCTACGTTAGTAAAGCCGTAGATAGCACTCAGTATCTATACAGATAAATAAAATTGGAGTGTCTGTTTGTAATATTAAAATAACCGCTTTTTACTTACTACTAACTAATTTTACTGCATATGGATGTATACACGGTACATATACCAAAATGAATATTTTTTCAATTTTTGTCTGTCTGTCTGTTTGTTCCGGCTAATAACTGAAACGGCTGGACCGATTTTGACGGGACTTTCACTGGCAGATAGCTGATGTAATAAGGAGTAACTTAGACTACGTTTATTTTAGAAATTTTATTTATTTTTATTAATATAAATAATATTACTCGCGGTCGAAGTTGCGGGCACAGCTAGTTTGTAATAAATCTACGAAAACCATAGCCGGCTCTTTGTAATTCAGATCGCCAGAAAGTTCTGTGACTCGCGTCAATTGAAACTTGCTTTCTATGGAGTCCGCTCGGTGTTGAGTTCTCGGTTTTTAGCATAACATGCATGGCGCGAGTTTGAGGGGGTAAATTTAATATGCTCTCCGAACTGCACTGCTGAAAGTTTGCCGTCGAGATTGTAATGATGTACCGGGACGGTTTGTTTATCTTACGTTGGTTATTATGGCTTAACTGTCATCTCTAGAGTGATGATAACCTTACTGCCATGTAGTTTTAAGAGAGGTAGGGCGCATCAAAACAGCGTCTGGGAAAGTACCTGTCACAGGAAACCGCAGCGAAATAACAACTCCCTAGAGGGTTGTTGTGTTCTTGCGTGTGAGTGAGGTCACCAGTATGCTCCCAAGGAGTTGCTGTGTAAGCAGCAGAGTGATACTTAATATATCGCAAACGTTAATAGGCAGCGGTACCCGCTTTATATCAAGTGGGCCGTATGCTTGTTTGCCTCCCGACGTAGTAGTTATTTGACTGCAGTTTTCTTGCGTTAAGATATAAATAGAGAGATAGATGCGACAAAATATAACTTTCTCTTTGAATTAAACAATTTTTAACGGAAGTATCGCGTATTTTATTTATTTTGTTGAACCTGACGTTTCAAACGCTTTGCAGCGTCCGTGGTCGCGGGAAGACTAAGGTGATATTTGTCTTACATTAGTTATTCAATTATTACATCTACCGACATGGATGGATTAATTATATATGTTCCGATTCACACAAAAATCGCTCACAGTGTCAGAACATTTTTTAGATCTTTGGGTTTGGGACTTAATTATTTTTAGGACTGGATCCCAAGCAGGTGGTACTTGCCAACCATCTTCTCTATTAAAATGGGGTGTTTTCTTATTTCAATAGCCTCGCGCAACATTCTCGGCATGTAGCGATTCTCCTTGGCGAGGATTTGTGGTTAAAAATTGTTTAATTCAATGTGTAACAATCGCGAAAACCTAAGACAATACTATAACTTTCTCTTTTTAAGATCGGTTAAAAATGGTAGTAAGCAATCAGATTCCGTATTGACGAAGCACTCATTCCCATCGTAATATTCCACTCGTCTTCCATTTTCGTCAACAAAACACGGGAATATGTGTCCAATTTATTTCAAACTGGCAACAATGTGGGACACAAAACCTTATAACACTTACATATACGAGGCAGAAAGAACAGTTTTATGGCAACCCCGAAACATTCAAGAGCGTTATTAAAAGACATCATTTCAAACAGCCTCCTATAAACAACCCATTTTGCGCGCCCTCCGCGAGATTTACAGCTGCAACTGAGAATATACGCCTATCTTTTTTCCACGTACTGTAGTTATATATCTTTCGTCTCTCTCCAAATTTAATTTCGCTAAAAGCAACAATTTATAATCCGGTGTCTACGTCATAGGTACATTTGCGTTGCCATAATGCGTATGTTACCTCGATTTTTGGGTAAGACGTTTTCAGCAAGGTACGTACTTACATTTTGAAGAGATTATAGTTGGTAAACTTAGATTGGGTTGTTCAATGAATATAGTTTAATGAATACTTATCTTGTGACCATTGGTTCTGAATTCAATGCCAAGGAATTTGTGTCCAACGGTGTTTCAAAATATTTACCTGGATATCTTGAATTTCGTTTGTTATCAGAAGGTGGTGTCAGCAGCCTTAGGAACTGGTAAGTGTGGATGAAAGACTCACGAACGTAAAAGAAGCGAGTGATGTAAGAAGCGTGGTGTGTGTCATTCGGATCTCTTTATTACCCCGTAAGTGACTTAGCGAGAAGATGAAAAATATCCGGAAATGATTCAGCACGTGTATATCAATATTTCTTTAATCACTTGACATCATTACTGTTACAACGTTAGGGATGCATACAAGCATACTTACCGTAGCTTATGGACGCTTGCAGTACATTAGGGTACATTATGGTTTTAGGATCGGCAACGCATGAGTGACACTCTTGGTGTTGCAAATATCCATAGGCTACGGTAACTGCATACCACAGTTAGACCGTACGCTTGATTGCGATACCACTTCTGGTGCTAACCTGCTAACACAGCAACTCATTACGAGCTCTCTGGCAACTTCACTTACTCTCATAAACACAAGAACCCCCCTTACAATATATTCTTATATCAATTGATGATTTTTTAAAAAAAATTACAAGTTTCTTCGCCAATGGTCATTTTTGAAATTCTCGTAAAATGAAAAAGAAAATATGCAAGACGTATCTAAGTGCCCCGGGAGCTTCCAATGTCAAATAAAGAATTTTCATATGTATCTGTTATTTGGATTGTAAGGTGCTCACTGTTAAGTATATAAACAACCGAGTCCATCACCCTTTCCTGATCCTCCTCCGGTGTCACTACCTTCTCCACCGCCCGACTTCCGACTTACAAACGAGGCTACTAATAAAAATATATATATATTAATATCAGGTCAATAATATACAATATCAGTAAGAGTACAAGAATACGACCCACCGGATGTAAAGCGGTTACCGTAGTCTATGTAATACATTAAGGATACTTCCACAGAAGCTGCAGGACTCGTTGATAACCTAACAATGTAGTGCAGTCAATATGGTATAAAAAAAGGTCGAATTGAGTTTTTTTTTAATAACAACCGATCAGACTGAAACAGGATGCATTCAATGGGGAAAAATATGTAGACAAAAGGACCCCAAATTATTTTCTCCACAATGGGGAGAAGTTGTGGAGAAAAATAATTTGGGGTCCTCAATAAATAAAAATTGAGAAAATAATTGAATAATACTGCCGAATAGGCCTGAAAATGTTATCCTGGGGGGTTTTCAGGGTCGCTGATCACGATCCCGTCGTCAGATTTCCCAAATTCCTCTTCCCCCTCCTCTAATTAACCCCCCCATGTGTTCGTCCAGCATTTTTTGAAAATATCCATCAGAATTGGAGGAAACAGTGGACTCGGGGATTTTTGGGGTCGCTGATTACGATCCCGACTTCCAGAATTCCAAAAATACCCCACTCCCCTGTCTACATATGTTTACCCATCGTATGCATCCTGTTTCAGCCTGATCGGTTTTTATTAAGTATGTTATTAAAAAAAATAAGTAAAAAATACCGTATTTACTTCACTGATGGCTGATGACTCTAACATTGATCGTTAGCCATGTACAACGAAAAATGTATTAACCATAATACATTTTTAAATTAATATTAATTAAGTATTAACCATAATGCATTTTTAAATTAATATTAACCATGTATTAAGCATAATACATTTTTTTATTAATTTTAACGAAGTATTAGCCATAATACATTTTTTAATTGTTATTAACCATGTATTAACCATAATAGCTTGGTCAGTAATGTATAAAACAACAATCTGTCAAATATTTACTTATCTTCGCTATAATTGTGTTAATAACAAAATTAAGCAAAACTAACTTAAAGTTTAACAGACTCGTGTTACTTTACTGTAAAAACTTTTAATTTAGTGCCGAATTACACTCGCAAAGTTAGATGTTTTAAGTTACGTTACTATTAAAAGTTTCACAAAGTTTTCGTTATTTTCCATTAGAATGTTTGGAGGTTCTTGAATGTTTTTAACCGATTTCCAAAAAACGCAATAGGGTTATTTGTTAGGTTTTTAATAACACTAAGATGGCAAACAACCATACGGCCTGCCTGATGGTAAACAGTCACCGTAGCCTATGGAAATTTGAAACACCATAGGTGTCACTCATGCTTTGCCGACCCTCTAAAAACCTCTTCGCGCCTTTCTTGAAGAGTCCCATGCTGTAGTCCCTTGACCTCGGCTGAAAGTTCATTCCACATCTTGAGGGTTCTCGGAAGAAAACATCTCTGGAACTATGTGCGATAAAATGTAGCTGTCGGCATCATATCGAACAATTCTTCAGAACACAACCATTTACGTTGTACAATCGGTAGAACACACAAAGGGAGGCAAAATCTCTCCTTTAACTTAAGGGTTCAATACCGTGTGTAAGCTTAGGATTGTTGACAATTCTCCCAGCTCTTCTCTGAATCGAATCACACGGTCCAAGCTGGTATCCAGGTGATCCCGCCCAAAGGTGAGTGCAGTACTCCAAGTGCGGTCTGACTTGAGACTTATATAACATAAATCTTTGCCCCACACTGAAGTACTGCATTGCTCTGTTGGGCACACCAAGTTTTTTAGGGCTTGATAAGTATGATTCGTTTCGCAATTTGAAAGAAAATAAAACGAAACGCAAAACGACATAAGAGTTAAAAATCGGCCAAGTGCGAGTCGGACTCGCGCACGAAGGGTTCCGTACCACTATCTATAAAAACGATAAAAAAGTCACGTTTGTTGTATGGGAGCCCCCCTTAAATATTTGTTTTATTGTTATTTAATCATTTATTCTTAAAGTAAATATATAACTAAATATTCTGTGAATATTTCGTCTACCTGTTGCCGTTATCAATATTGAGCAAAAACGAGCAACAAATCACGTTTGTTGTATGGGAGCCCCCTTAAATATTTATTTTATTCTATTTTTTCAACGAACGAATGATGGAAGTATATGAACGCAATTGTACAAGGAGTATTGATCGTGCGTCCTTACAACTCAGGGACTCACTGCTAGCCTCACTCGGTATTAGCAACATAACAATCCTCTAAGGAGTTGTTATTTGGTTGCGGTATGTTGTGTGGTGGAGGTAGTTCTCCAATCGGGCTGTTCCTGTGTGCCTCACTTCTCTTACGCTGGAGGCTCGTTTGTTAATTAGTAGGGGACATCGCGTGCAAGTGAGGTTTTTTTTATACTACGTCGGGATGCATACAAGCATATAGTCCTCCTGATGTAAAGTGGTTACCGTAGCCTGTGAATGATGGTAATACGTTGAGTATCACCCGCGCGATGTCGCCTCAGTTGTCAATACAGCAACTCCATAGGAGCTTAGTGGTAACCTCACTCACACGAAGGAACACAACGACCCTGGGAGTTTGTTATTTTGCTGCAGTTTTTTGTGAGGTTGAGGTACTTCCCCAGTCGGGCTGCTTTAATACGCCTTTCTTTTCGTAAAAAACACCCATACAAAGACGAACAGAAATACTCATACATCCAAATGTGAGTCCTGCAATACTCACCATTTCAGTAGCACAAAGAAACCATTCAGAAAGAGACTATCGGTATTATGTTAAGAAAAGGCATGCATCGCTAGTTCGGACACAGAGAAAAAAAGCTAAACGAAAGAATGACGAGGCAGATGTATAATGCGAAAGTGGAAGGATGTAGGAGCCAAGGAAACCAATACCCATAATGATCGAATGTAATCTTATGGTATTTTATCAAGGTGGATGTCAGGAGTTCTAAGAACCGAAGGTGCATGTAACGAACAATGAATATTAACCGGTTGAGAATGCGCAAGCTTACATTGCCAGAGGAACACCTGGCTCGTCAATTATATAACAATTCATTTGTTTTTTATTAATTTGTCGGCCATTTTGAATATTTGAAAATTCGAATATTCGAAAAAAAGCGACAGACAAACACACAGACAAACGCACAGACAAACATATAGATTTCATATAGGAACGGTATTCCTGAAATAACAGCTAGGTGTGTAAAGACTGTCATTTGGCGGTCAGTTCTCTATGCCTACCCCGCAAACACCAACCGTAAACCTCTTGACTACGTATGAAAGCACAAAACAAATGTAAAATTGGCTCACAAAATATCTCAGTGATTTGAACCTACTTACCGATGGGTTAACGTTTTAATCAATAAGGCGATAAGTGCCGCGGTCTTCGTTCGTAAACTTGCCAATAATACCAGCACGTTTTATTTTAGCCTCGACCTGTAGCGCTGAAATGAGCTTCTACGTAATATATAATATAAGACGAGCTCGGTGGCGCAGTGGTAAAACGCGCTGTTACGCTACTTTGACACCAACGCTCGTGAGTTCGATTCCCACACAGGACAAACATTTGTGTGCATGAACATGTCTGTTTGTCTTGGTCTGGGTATTTTCTATGTATAATAAGTATGTATTTACAAAAAAAAATGTATTTACGTATGTTTGTCAGTTGTCTAGTAGCCGATTCATTACCCCTGAGTACATCATTTGTCCGGTGGGTTCGATTCCGATGTCGATGTCTATCTTGATCTGGGTGTTTAAAATTAAAAAATAAGTATGTAATAACAAAAATAAATGTATTTACGTATGTCTATCAGTTGTCTAGTACCCATAACACAAGCTTCGGTTACTTTGGGGCTAGATGGCGCTGTGTAATTTGTCCGACAATATTTATATATTTATTTATTATGGTAATCGTTTCTTGATAGAATATTTCCTTTACTACAAGTGACTTAGCTTTCTTGAAGATTATTCATACATATCTGAATGCATTCAGAAGGATTAAAAACCAGTTGAGAATGCGCAAGCTTGCATTGTATAACAATTTATTTTTTTTTTAAACTTGGTCGGCCATTTTGACCATGTTCCTTAAGAAATATGATATTGATTTTTAAGACATTCCTATTCTACTTTTTTATGCTGAATCCGAATCTAAAGTTAAAATTCGAATATTCGAAAAAAAATCGACACGCATACAAAGAGACAAACGCACGCACAGACAAACGCACACACAGCCAAACGCACACATAGACAAACATATAGATTTCATATAGGAACGGTGTTCCTGAAAATTCAACGGTTTGAAAACAAACGTCATAATTTTTCCCTAAAGCGCTCCAGTCGTCCACTTAAACAATTAATCAAATCAAGCCGCAACATTTGATGTATAACCGTCTCTTTTCACCTAATGGTGTAGATATATATCTGTCGTGCTCACGACTGAATGGAGTGTAAAGGATCAAGCGATCTGCTTAAGAGTGGCAATTTATTTTGCCTCTGTTCGAAATGGTGGCAAATGGCGCCTCTATTGTAAACGTTTTCAGGAAATTATGGGGATATATCACGGAGGCAATTTTTGGTGTTCGCCTGATATGATTGGAGGTTCCCGGGAGAGATGGTGGCAGCTCAGTGTTTGGTAGGAAAGAAAACTTTGTGTGTGTGACACCCCTGGTCTTGCAAATGTAGGCTACGGTGACTGTTTACCATCAGGCAGGCCGTATGCTTGATTGCCACATTAGTGATATAAAAAAAGCTTCTCTTGCGTGCGGAGTAGCTTGTGGATTAGCGAGTGAGACTCTGGCGAAAGACAGGTGGAACACAGTGCAAATTAATTGGTAGGGGAGTACGGGATAATTATTTAACGAGGCTCTGGTGTTTGAGAGAGGACACACATCACTGAGGAACGCGGCCAAATAAGAACTCCCTAGAGTCATTGTGTGAAGTGAATGTGGTTGCGGTAAGCACCTTTGGAGTTGCTGCGTTGGTAACGGTGATGGGCGCGAACGATACATCCTGTATCGCAAACGGGCATATGTTACGGTAGCCACTTAACTTCAGTTACTAAGACTGTTTGTTTAACAAACCCCTTTGTAATAAACAGATCATTTGATGTCTGTCTGTCTGCTACGGTTATATGGGAAATTATTAAATGTTCAATCTTAAAACTTAAATATGATTTACTTGAATATTTTAAACTACAATATAATTCATTTTTCTTGACAAATGACACTACACCATCCACTGACATACATACATATATTTATTGTATACATGTGATCTATAGATAACACCCAGCCCCAGACAAGTAGACACGTACACCAATGTTTGTCTTACGCAGGAATTGAATCCACAATATTTGATGTCAAAGTCGCCACTCAGCCATCGAGCTCGTCTCGAATATATTTGAAACTATATGGACTTAGTGATAACCATAAACAAGTCTATAGCAACCTCCGGTCCTCTTCATCAGCCCAGCTAGGTGATGGTACGCCGTGCTGTTTTCATTAGAATGCACACTACAATAATAATATATTAATAAAATGCAACAAGATTTAATTTAAAAAATGTAAGACGTGTCTAAGTGCCCGCGATGGTCTTAATGACAAATAGATATTTTTTATCTATATCTACTGAATCGCCAACTTTTCTGATGTGGTTGGAATTCCTAAAATCGATTACATGCAAGTGAACCAAATAAAACCATGTTCAAACGTAACATACAAACCCCAGGTCGGAATCTTTATAGCGACTTGGCGGTAACTTTACACGAATGGTAACCAAAAAAGTGTTCAGAGTTCAAGTGTCATAAACACAGGCCAAGTCGGCGGTCGTAACAACATCACAACGCAAGAAATATGGCCGCCACCTGGATGTAAACTGCTGGAAGTGCTACTTATGTTATAAATGTTACAATTTCTGGTAATAGTTTTTTTGTGAAACATTGGGAGGCATACAAACATGTAGCCACCTGATGTAAAGTGGTCACCATACTCTATGAACGCTAGCATTACAGTAGATTTAGACGAGCTCGGTGGCTCAGTCGTGAATGACGCGACTTCGACACCAACGCTCGTGGGTTCGATTCCCATACAAGGCAAACATTTGTGTGCATGAGCAAAGCAGCCCGTCTGGGGTTGTTGTGTTCCTGCGTGTGAGTGAGGTCATCAGTAAGATCCCAAGGAGTTGCTGTGTAAGCAGCAGAGGAGGCATCCCGCGAGTGATACTTAACATATCGCAAGCGTTCATAGGCTACGGTACCCGTTTTACATTAGGTGGACCGTATGCTTGCATGCCACCCGACGTAGTATAAAAAAAGGCTGCTTTTATATTTAACAACCCTCAAAGGAGTTGTTATTTGGTTGCGGTTTTCTGTGAGGTGGAAGTACTTCCCCAGACGGGCTGCTTTGATGCGCCCTACCTCTATTAAAATATCCAGACCAAGACAAACAGACGTGTTCATGCAAACAAATGTTTGCCTTGTGTGAGAATCGTACCCACGAGCGTTGGTATCAAAGCCGCGTCATTCACGACTGAGCAACCGAGCTCGTCAGCACTTATGCACATAACTCGGCAAATTTTGTGTTCAATAAACAATTATTTATTTAAGAAGAAGAATAAATTTATTTCACAGAAAGAACATTACATTTTACAGATTTGCTGGCGGTCCCCACACTAGGTCAAGCCTGTCTCGTGGGGTTGGACTAAGTTAACAATAAAAGTAGTCACATTTATGGGTATAAAACAAACAACCTTGGCAACAGTGATGAGGCCAGCCAGGAAAATGAAACAGCACCCAAGTCGCACTGTCCATGGTTATAAGTTACAAAATTAAAACAATTCCTACATCATAAAAGGTTACAAGTTCAATTGAGATTTCAAGAATAACCTACCATAAGATTTCAAAACAAATACGTGACAATTTTTATAAGACATAGCAACTTATACAACTGTGGCAGATACCACACGTTACCATTTATACATGTCCATACCAGGATTCAAATCACCAGTCAGTCTTAACAATTATTTTATACTCCATATCTTTACAATTCAATATGTTCGATCCTTGTAAAGTATTGGTGGGTAATTACACATTTTTGCGCCACCAATTCTTGGATGTCTACCGTCGTTTTCGGTACGATGGTCCGCGTCCGCGCATTCGCTTGGTGAACGCCCGAAAGGACACCCGTGTGTCAAGCGCGAACCGTGCCTATACGTCATCAGGAGTACGTTGCTCCTAGAAGACCTTCATCCTCTGTACCTCTACGGCATCTACCAGATTTGCAACCATCAGCTCGGAAGGATTGGAGCCCCATAGTTGTCCTCGTCCGTGGCGAAGGTGACTCACAGGTTGGTGGTGTTCCATTTCCTAACGATCTTTACAGGGGTTGCATCAAACTACCGAAATCACATAATTTTTATTAAGTATACAGTCCACTAACATTCAAAGAACCAGACAACTCAACCCTTTAAGTGCGACGTTCGTACACAATACATACTCCATAAATACACACAAAATTCCCGCGAGGGTTCAATGATGAAAAAAATGTTGTAAAAAAATTTGTATTTAGTTGTAGACGTTTCCAGACACGGTACGTCCGTGTGAATGGAGCGCGGCTACATATTTCATTCGAGTTTATGATTCCGACGTCGAATCACAAATAAAGACAACACTCGACCTAAATGTACTGCACACTGCATATACTCGTTATTTGTATACCTAATTTTAATATACTGAAGTTTAACGCGAGTTAGTTAGTTAGTGCGTAAGGCTTGTAGACCGTATTCGCAATGATGATGTTAGAAAAAGAGTTGGTCTGAAAGAGAGCGTCGGTGTTAAAATAAGAAGAGGCATGCTCCGATGGTTCGGACATGTAGAAAGAATGCAAGATGAAAGAATGACGAAGCAGATATACAATGCAAAAGTGGAAGGATGTAGGAGCCGGGGAAGGCCAAGACTTACCTACCATGACCAAATTGGTCGTGTTCTATCAGAAGGTGATGTCAGGAGCCCTAGAAATCGGCGAGCGTGCATGAGAAGAGCAATGAATGTTAAAGAAGCGAGTGAGATGGCGATGTAAGGATCGAGTCACGTGGCGCTCGGTTCTCTCTGCCTACCCCGCAAGGGATTTGGCGTGAAGTTATAGATAACGCGAGTTGATATGTTAGTCTGTTAACCTCCTTATCCCGTTTCCTAAGCCATTATGATTGGCGGAGTTCGCTACCTAGGCCTGAGGATTTGGCTAAGATACAGATTTTTTTCATGGAGCGATGTCGAGAGACCTCCATAACCCAGAGGCAAAATCAGACCTTCCTTAGGCTAGGTAACAAGACTTTTCAAATATAATTTCTTGGACGTGCAGGTTTTCTTACGATAATTGCGCCAAGTGATAATTATAATTATGTATATTACATTCACACACCGGGATTCGAACACCGGTCGGGTTAGTCAGTCAGTCAGTCGATTTCTATCTGTATCTATAGAGAAACGAGCGCCATAAGACGCGATCGTACATACCTCTCTCGCTACTTTAAGATTCATGGCTTTTTTCATGTACTCGCCGTCTTTTTTTTACAATTTATAATCGGGATTAATAAATAATTCCTAATAATTACAAATAACATTGAAGATCTTTGCAACTCGGGGGGTATCTACTCCCTTCTTGGGTTATCCTACTAATGTTATAAATGTTAATTAAGTGGGATACCTCACAGAAATCCTCAGCCATTAACTTCAAAATTTGATCCAAATCGTTAGAGCAGTTTCTATGTATAGCTAGTCGGGTCGTAAGTTCTCTCAAAACCTTCTTATTTTAATTTTGGATTACTGGCCAGAAATACTTTGATTAATTTAAAAATAGAATTTTCCCGATCGCCGAAAATAAAAAATTGTTGGGTATGTTAGTTATTTGTTATCATGTCGGTACGAGGGTACCTAGCAATAAATCAGTTGTAACTCGGCCTCTGTGTTTGCTTGATCGCTCCCATCAAACTATATTATATATTTAAATAAATTCACTTTTATTCATTTTCAAATTTGGAGTGGTCTTCGAAAGATAGAGTCGCGATTATCGCGTTGCACCGCTGTGGTTACGCGCCAAAAGTGATTTTCAACATTCTACAAAAATTTAAAATATCACTACGGTTTATTTGTCGCATCAAACGATACAGTAAAGATTCAAGCTTCGAAGATCGTAAGAGGAGCGGCCGACTTCACACAGTTAGGACACCAGCGGTCATCAAAGCAATGAAGGTGCGAATCCAAAGAAATCCCGTGCGTAAACAAACAAATCTTAGCTCTTCAGATGAGATTAAGCAGAACCACTGTCAAAAGAGTGTTAAATGAAGACCTGGGACTACGATCTTATCGTAATCTCCAGGTCTGCATTTGATATTTTGTATGTTTTGTATGTTTTTGTGTTGAAATGGAAAAACTTAAAAAAATACTGTCTAATAACCGATTTTAAGATGCATTTCACGCATAGATTACATACGTATAAATGCATTTTTATACCTAATAATTCGCAACCCACAATAACCTCATCGAACAACAGAGTCGACGAACATATTCAACAAAAAGCATTTAATTCTAGAACAATCTAGACGGTTCATGCCCAGAATTAACAAATCGTAATATAATCTAGACGGAATACGTAATAACGTGGGAGATTGCATCCTAAACCTGGCAAAGGATGTACGAGTGGTGTGGAAACAAGGTAGATACATTGTCATACTGTACGAAACAAGGCTTTCCGTGACGTTGTACAAAAGTCGTCTGTGTGGGTACCTCTGTGTCACCTGTTTCTACCGCCAAGCAGCTATATTTACATAGCTGTGTTCCGGTTTGAAAGGTGAGATATGGCAGAGAAATTACTGGATACTGTGACGAAACGTCCTTAGGTCACAAGATTGGCAGCGTGCGAGTAACATCCCCGTAGTGTTGCGAGCGTCAATAGGCTGCGGTGACCGATTACCAACTGATGCGAGCACGTATGATTGTTTGCGATTCTTGTCGTATAAAAGAAACTTCACACGGGTACGTAGGTAGAAAGACTTTTTTGCACAAGGTCGTGAAGCACTACTACACGATTGAATATCACTCGCGCGATGTCTCCTCTGTCGTTAAAACAGCCACTCCTTAGGAGCTTACTCATAGATAACAGAAACAATGGGAGATGTGACATACCACGCGAGTTTACACAGGGACGGTTGTCGCCGAGTTTCACCCCACCATAAAACACTCACACACTTAAATAAATAAAAAATATCATTCTACGCACACAAGTACAACGACACACATTTGTTAAGACGCTGTCATTGGATGTTTATTTAAACCACACCCAAGTAAGCACGCACTACTACATTTATAAAGCGGCAGAAACAAGCGGCCGTATCTCGAAACTGTACACACAGTGAACGAATAATATTACTCACTTTACATTGCGTGTTGGTAAACGAGCGGTGGCGACTGCGTAATGGTAGAAAAGCAATGTATGATTAAAAATGAGAAATTTGATATTTATAATTTGTATCGTGGTAAGGCCCTGGTAGAAATGGCGTCAGAGAATTTTTGAAATTAATTCTGTATTTATGCTTATAAAACGTAATAGTATTTGTACTTATAGGTGATAAGTGATTCCATTTGATTTAAAGTTAACCACTGCACTTCTATTTTTGCAAAAAGGCAACAGCACAACTTGGCATTTTGCTAAAACAAGGAGCAACGTATCTCAATCGAACTTGATTGCAACTAACTAACTGTTCTTGGCAATGTTCTCGTTTTGAGCATATTGCGGCGACACCAACCACGCCCCATCGTCACATCTCCCGTTGTTTCTGTTATCTATGAGCTTACTACTGACTTCACACGCGGGAACACAACAATCCTCAAGACTGAAGGCATACAAGCATACCGCCTGGTCTGTATACTTGTATGCCTCTGGAAATTATATAATAAAATTTCATTTCCGTATCATACGTTACATATGTACATAATATATTTTCATTATAATTTTAAAACTTGAGTACCTCCTACATTAATGCTAAGTACATACCCTAGCAGTGAAACATAGAGAGGGAATTTACATGCAAAAATGTGGAGCATCATGTAATCCTAATGTAGATATGTCTCGTAAAGACGCCATTTTGTCTTACACTTAAAAATTCCACTTCAATGTTACGCGTAGTTAAAGTTTTATGACGAAAATAGTAGAATTACGGGAAGCCATTAGAGGTATTGTAAAGGCTTGTACACAATGTATGGGCGCTTGCTCCGGCAGTAAACTTGCCCTCCTACTTTGTACGAGGCTGTAAAGAGAAGTGGGGGGTGGATATGACGACCCTGGTTGTTATTAATACGTTTCTTACTGGCCTCGGGCTTTAATGGTTGTTCATGTACGACTATATTGTAACTTTGATGCAAATATGGATCAAATGTAGCCTTATTTCAAATAATGGCGTTTTAAAAACGATGCTACTTTAACATCTATACTCCTGGGATGGGAAAAGATTTTTGTACTCATACATTTTTTTTTATACTGCGCTGGGAAGCATGGGTACATACATACGGCCCACTCGATGTAAAGCGAGTACCGTAGCCTACTAACGCTTGCGATATATTTAATATCACTCGCGCGATGTCCCCTTGGGAGCTTACTGGTGACCTCACTCACACGCAGGAACACAACACACAACCCTCTAGGGAGTTGTTGGCTGCGGTTTTCTGTGAAATAGAGGTACTTCCCCAGGCGGGCTACTTTGATGCGCCCTATCTCTCTTAAAATAGCCAGACCAAGACAAACAGACATGTTCATGCATACAAATGTTTGCCTTGTGTGGGAATCGAACCCACGAGCGTTGGTGTCAAAGTCGCGTCATTCACGACTGAGCCACCGAGCTAGACATATATATCTGTTTGCTTCGAACTGGACGCTTTTATGAGAAGTGGACTGCATCAAAGCTTTGGGACATCATTGTAAGTGATTTGGCGAATAGAATCTGTATTTTCAAGTCTGTTTTAGCATTTTTACTTCATCAATTGTTATTTTCGAAATGCTAGCACATTAAACCAGTTGAGAATGCGCAAGCTTGCATTGCCAGAGGAACACCTGGCTCGTCAATTATATAACAATTCAATTTTTTTTTAATTTATCGGCCATTTTGACCATGTTCCTTAAGAGATAGGGACGGTGTTCCTGAACATTTCTATTCTACTTTTTTATGCTGAATCCGAGTCTGTAGGCGAAATTCGAATATTCAAAAAACACAGAGACAATAGATTTCATATAGGAACACCGTTCCTATAAGTCTATATGTTTGTCGTTGAAAAGAAAAATATGGTAATGCGGTACTACAGCAATTTATTACAAGATTTGTGTGTGTATGTCCGCGAGGGACAAATGACAAATATAGAGGACTAGCTGCTGCCCGCGGTTCCGCCCGCGTGGAGTCAAATAACGTAGCCTATGTGTTAATCCAGATTATAATCTATCTACGTGCCAAATTTCATTCAAATCTGTTCAGCCGTTTAAGCGTGAAAGAGCAACAAACATCCATCCATACAAACAAACTTTCGCATTTATAATATTAGTAGGATTTTCTTTTATTTATAAAATCGTATTATATTACGGGAATTATGTACCTATTTTAGTAGGCTCAAAAAAATGTGTCATACAAACCTTGTTGTGATAAATACGAACACAACATAAAATAAAACCGGCCAAGTGCGAGGCGGAGTCGCGCACGAAGGGTTCCGTACCATCTTCTATATACATAAAAATTAATGTTTGTCTGTTAGTCGTCTATGGACTCAAAAACGGCTCGGCAGATTTTGATGAAATTTTCAGTAAATCTTCAGATCAGTCCAGCGGGTGATCGTGTGAAGTTTGGTAGCGATCAGATCACTCGTGCGAAGCCGGGGCGAGTATCTATAAAAACGGTAAAAGAAATCACGTTTGTTGTATGGGAGCCCCACTTAAATATTTATGTATTCTATTTTTAATATTTGTTGTTATAGCGGCAACAGAAATACATCATCTGTGAAAATGTCACCTGTCTAACTATCACGGTACATGAGATACAGCCTGGTGACAGACGGACGGACGGACAGCGGAGTTTCAGTAATAGGGTCCGTTTTACCCTTTGGGTACGGAACCTTAAAAACTACCAAATTAGTTGAACCGATGACATGAAATGTGCATACATGTAGCTTTTCTATCTGAACTTTCACAGTAATGTGCAAAACATACAAAAAACAAGCAACTTTTTGCGTGCGTTTGGCACGCCAATTTTCGTATATCTAACAACTAAAAATGGAGATGTAAAGAGAAATTTGGATAACAGAACGTTAATAAATATATTTCAGTAACAAATAACGTATAACGCTTGTAGACCGTGTTCGCAATGATGATGTTAGAAACGAGAGTCGGTCTGATAGAGAGCGTCGGTGTTAAAACAAGAAGAGGCATGCTCCGTTGGTTCGGACGTGTAGAAAGAATGCAGGATGAAATAATTATTGAAACAGATATACAACACGACAGTAGAAGGATGTAGGAGCGGAGATATATCAAGATTTCTTCACCATGACCAAATTGTTCGTATTTTGTTAGAAGAAGGTGATGCCAGGAGACCTAGAAACCGGTGAACGTGCATGAGAAGAGCTACGAGTCATATGGCGCTCGGTTCTCTCTGCCTACACCGCATACTCGTACTTCTCTCGCTACTCGCTTCTGTGACATTCATAGCTCTTTTCATGCACGCTTGCCGGTTCCTGGGGCTCCTGACATCACCTTCTGATTAAACACGACCAATTTGGTCATGGTAGGTTAGTTGCGGTACAAATAAAAATACTTCAAATTATTTCAAAAGTTACCAATAAGCCATATTTTTTCATGTATTGAACACTGTATTATTTCCGTAGAATGTTAAATAAAAAGTATTGTGTCTTCAATACAATGTAAACAGTTCAATGCAGTGCCAACACAAGTCTGTTTGCGATTGCAACCCAGGCGGAGCACTCTCCGCGGTCCCCCCGGACCAGCCGCTGCCAGCTCGACAAACTACAAAAATGCACATTGACTACTGAGCTATCCGACATATAAACACGATAAAACCAAGCGAGAGAATTCTATACTGCTTTTACGTTAAGGGACACAAGCAAATGGCAGTTGTTTACTGGCTATAAATGCTTAGAACACACTTCGACGAGCTCGGTGGCTCAGTCGTGAATGACGCGACTTTGACACCAACGCTCGTGGGTTCGATTCCCACACAACGTAAACATTTGTGTGCATGAACATGTCTGTTTGTCTTGGTCTGGATATTTTAAGAGTCGTAGGAGGCATCAAAGCAGCCCGTCTGGGGAAGCACCTCCACCTCACAGAAAACCACGGCCAAATAACAACTCCCTAGAGGGTTGTTGTGTTGGTGAGTCACCAGTCAAGTGAGGTCACCAGTAAGCTACCAAGGAGATGCTGTGTACGCAGCATAGGAGGCATCGCGCGAGTGATGCTTAATATATCGCTAGCATTAATAGGCTACGGTACCCGCTTTACATCAGGTAAGCCGTATGCTTGTATGCCTCCCGACGTAGTATAAAAAAAAGTATCCTCGCGCGGCACTGCCCCGGACTGCACGCCAAGTACTAGAAAGAGACTTTGTACAATACTCGTCTGCGTGGGTACCTCTGTCTCACCTATTTCTACCGACAAACAGCTATATTTGTATAGTTGTATTCCGGTCTGAAGGGTGAGATATGGCAGTAAAATTACTGGGTACTGTGACGAAACATCCTTACGTCACAAAATTGGCAGCGCGCGAGTAACATCCCCGTGGTGTAGCGAGCGTCAATAGGCTTAGGTGAGCGCTTACCATCTGATGCGGGCCGCATGCTTGTTTGTCAATCTAGTTATATAAAAAAAGGATATTTTTTCTTGCGGTGAAGATGTAGGCAAGATACGTAAGTCACGTATTTCCTATGAAAATTTAAAACCACTGTTTTACAATGGTTCTAAAAATACAGTCGCTTGAAAGAGGAACAGACTGACGGACGGACATACCGTGTCCTGTTGACTGCGTTACTGACACGAGACTTAATAAATTTGCATGGATAACCATAGAATCTGTACCCATTACGACAAAAAAGATTTTAACACACAATGTCCTGGTTGATATCCTAGTGCTCCCGCCCAAAGCACTGACCATGGTACAATTCGTGCGGTCAGAGCCTGAAGCTCTCACTGACCAAACCATAATTATTTTCGAAAATCCTTCAGCAAGCTTTTGTTGCTCCATACTGTTAAAACTAAATTCTGGTCCTATAGATCTTATTACAAAACCCATAAGGTCGATAATGCGCTGCTAATGCTCTCGTAGCAAAATGAATTTTGCAAGCCAGATAGGTTTTATTACATTAGTGTAAGGTTCATTATGTGTCAATTTGTGGTTGGATTTAAATAGGCACCTTAGGTAAGAGGTTCGCTATAATTCTTCAATTAAAGCAGGCGGTGCGAATACGAGAGGTTGGCGATGGCGCAAGTCATAAGCGTTGGCGATTTGTCTTTAATTCTAAAACAAAGTTAAATTGTAAGTAGATCTTTGCAAGACGTGATCCATTGGTCCGGACATGTAAAAAGAATGCAGGAAATAGTATATAGAAGAAAGACGTAAGAGCTGAGGAGTTAGACAAGCATGGTGGCGTAATGGTGAACGTAACGTAACGCTGTTACGTTGACACCACTTTGGTAGGTTCGATTTCTACAGAGAACAAACATTTGTGTGCATTAATATGTCTGTTTGTCTTGGTGTGGGTGTTTTTAAGAGAGGTAGGGCGCATCAAAGCAACCCGTATGGGTACCTCTACCTCACATAAACCGCAGCCAAATAAAAACTCCTTAGAGGGTTGTTGTGTTCCTGCGTGTGAATGAGATCATCAGTAAACTTGAGTTGCTGTGTTAGCAGTAGAGGTGGCGTCGTGTGAGTGATACTTAATGTATTGCTACCGTTCATAGACTACGGTAACTGCTTTATCTGTTTCAATATGCATCCCGCCGTTGTATAAAAAAAGTCCAAAATTTACCTACCATGATCAAATTGATCATATTTTATGAATGAAAAAGCGAGTGAAGTTTGTAAGGACCGATTATTATTATAAAGCAAAAACTATTGTATATATTGTCAGAAGAATTTGAAATATTCTCTTAGGTACTATATTTGTGTACATAAATATTACGAACTCGGTGGCTCAGTCGTGAATGATGGACTTTGACACCGACGCTCGTGGGTTCGATTTCCACACAAGTCAAACATTTGTGTGCATGAACATGTCTGTTTGTCTTGGTCTAGATGTTTTGAGAAAGGTAGGGCGCATCAAAGCATCATCAATCATCATTCAGTCTGGAAAAGTACCTCCACCTCTCAGAAAACCGCAGCCAAATAACAACTCCCTAGAGGATTGTTGTATTCCTGCGTGTGAGTGAGGTCACCAGTAAGCTCCCAAGGAGTTGCTGTGTAAACAGCAGAGGAGGCATCTCTCTAGTGATACTTAATATATCGCAAGCGTTAATAGGCTACGGTACCCGCTTTACATCAGGTGGGTCGTATGGTTGTACGCCTTCCGCCGTAGTATAAAAAAAAATATATTATCTGTATGTCGAGTTGGGTCGAAAAATCGTTTTTATATGTACGTCAACGAATTGATATTTAATCTTCTATCGTGTGACCTGATTACAATGGAATCTATCCATCAAAATAAAAAAAATGGTATTACGGAACCCTCACTACGCAAGATCAATTCGCAATTGACCGGTTTTATAAAAAACATGCAGCCCACCTGATATAAAGTGGTTACCGTAACAAATATACCGAAACAATAATCATGGTTCAATTTGCTAATGAAGATACTCCTTGGGATCTTACTGGTAACCAAGGTACTGAGTAGCATTAGGAGTAACAAGGAGTGATAGCCTAGTGAATAAGGAACCGGCCTATAGGCCATGTGGTCGCCGGTTCAAATCCTGGCATGTACATCTAAATTCGTGTTTTCGCATTAATGTACATATTTGTAATCATCACATATTCGCTTAATAAAAGAAATTATATTTCGAAAGTCGTGTGATCTAAGATAGATCTGACATTTCCTTCGGGAATGTGCAGGTGTAACGGCAGTCGCTCTATGTCAAAATCAGTATCTTCCCCAATCCTTAGGCTTATGTAGCGGACCCCGCCAATCCTAAGGGGAAACGGGATAAAGCTATGAAGACGAAATAGTGGTAGGGTACTTCTTCAGTAGAGTTTGCTTTAATAGCCGTATGCATTTTTCATTATGTACAACTTTCCCATGTCTGCAATTGAACTGTGTCAGTTGGCCTCTCCCGCTGTCGCCAGTGGTTTGCACCACATCTGAAAGCATCAACGCGAATCAGTCCTAAGCTACGATTTACGAGCTCGCACCGAAATTGAGTCGACGCGAATTCTCACAATTAATGGCAAATAACTTCAAATTTGTGCCAATATTAGATTTTTACTCGACTCCAAGGCCAAGAGGGAAATGGTTTTTGAAGAGATTTCATGGGTTGGAGAGACAAAAGAGCTGACTTGTTTGGTTTGCACTTTGAAAAAATGTAAGACTTTTGATGGAATTCAAAGATGTGAAGCGAATTTCCAATTAGCGAAGCGAATTTGCTTTAAAAGTTCGCTCAATACTAACAAACATAAGTATTATGTGGTTTTAGCAGTCACTCTTTACGAAAATGCTATCAACGTCAAATTGTCAATAAACCTAGAGGTTAGAAATCTAAGAAAAACATCATCTTAATGTACATAAATTCTTCTGTACGAGTGTTTATCACCTAACTCTTCCTATACGGCTGGAACGATTTGGATGAAATTTTGAGTGTAAATTTCAATGGGTTCATTGATGGTTTGAAAACACAATGAGACCCGTTAGGTAGCGTTGATGTCGGTATGTGACCAAATCTTGGGACTGAATACAAATCAAGTTTTCTATATATAGGCTCAATTCTGAGTCTCTCGCAGAGGAACACCGAGCATGATTTATCGCTGCCGTGTGGTTGCTGGCACGGAATTGGCACCGCACAAATCAATTGTACATCGTATAAAACTTCTTGGAACACAAATCATTGTACAATCAGTAGAGCACACTAAGAATGTCTCCTTTAACTTAAGGGCTCAATGCTCTTTCTAAGCTTAGGGTCGTAGACAATTCTCACAGCTCCTTTGGCCAACGACTAAGGGTGTTAATATCTTTCACAATATATTATTTCTAACTTATATTTTTTACCGGATAAGCTGAAAGCGCAGGTTCATAAATCCATCAGTAGAGCTGTCCTTTTATTTGGCAGTGAAGGGTGGCGGGCTGCGCCATGGAGATGAATACGCTGCGCTGGATATGTGGAGTGACATGGAACGATCGCGAGAACTTCCTCATTCGCGGTAGCCTTTATATCCGTAACCAATTGCAAGTGCGTCGCCCACATAGATAACAGAAACAACGGTTTCCTTGTTTCTGTTATCTATGGTCGCCCACGCTGGCACGGACACGTCTAACGAAAACCTGGAAGTTAGAACAAATGTCTAGCCATGCCGCCACCTCCACCGGACCGCGGTAGAAGTAGTAGGCCTAAAACATGTTACGAGTAGCTTGACGTACGTGCCAATGGTCTCACAGTTAGGGATGCCAAACGCGCGAATTGGAGGGGTAGAATTCGGGAAGCGAATGCGAAAGCTCCGAAAGATATGATCGGGAATACTCTTGGATGACGAGGTTTGCTTTCCTTTTTATGAAAAGAAATTATTTTCAAAATGTCTATAATGCAATTAGTAACAAATTAATGAGTTCCCGTGGAGCGTTACGCCCGCTCATTATAAATATTAAAGCAATTAAGTCAGCTAAGTTCGAGTCGAAGCCAGCCTCGTCTCCGATTCTCTCCACTCGGAAGAGTTCGAACGCTTTGATGATGTTTCGTAACTTTGTCCACAATAGCTTCTTCAATTTTAATAACAATTCATGGTTTCTTTATATAATTCCACGCTTTAAGAGTAAAATAATATGAATTTGATACTTTCTGCATTGCAAACTGGCTGTGGTTAACTTTACATCAAGTAGGCCGTGCATGCCTTTTTTATGCAACGTAGGGAGGCATAAAACTATACGGCCCGCCTAATGTAAAGCTTTCGTAGCTTATAAACTCTTGCAACACAGGACGTATTGCTCTCGCGTTGGCCCCTCTGCTACTAACATAGCTACTCCTTAGGAAAAAGACTTGATGTGGAATGGTCACCGTAGTATGTTATCGCTTGCAATACAAATATCGCTCGCGCGTAGCTCTGTGGTGTAGGTATTAGGAATAAGTACTAATATGATATATCTCAAAGGAATTTAGGTTCCACGTGCCTTTAAGTACAATCAGTATCATATTAAATTCTTTAAATGTAACATTAAAAGAAAATTTATATATCTATGTATCTATCTATAACTTCACGCCAAATCCCTTGCGGGGTAGGCAGAGAGAACCGAGCGCCACGCGACTCGATCCTTACATACCTCACTCGCTTCTTTAACATTCATTGCTCTTATCATGCACGCTCGTTTCTAGGGCTCCTGACATCACCTTCTGATAGAACACGACCAATTTGGTCATGGTAGGTAAGTCTTGACCTTCCCCGGCTCCTACATTCTTCCACTTTTACATTGTATATCTGCTTCATCATTCTTTCATCTTGCATTCTTTCTACATGTCCGAACCAACGGAGCACGCCTCTTCTTATTTTAACACCGACGCGCTCTTTCAGACCAACTCTGTTTCTAACATCATAATTGCGAATACGGTCTACAAGCCTTATGCCACAAATTTTGCGCCGCGCTCGCATTTCGACCGCGTTTATTCTAGTTTCATGCTCTTAAAAAAAATATATTAAAATTTCTTCTTTAAAAGAAAAATAGTCCCTTTTATTCATACGGGCAAATAGGTCAATATTATAACTTATTATAATGTTTATAATGGTATCTAGTTACTACTTAAAGATAATTAATATCATATTAATATATTGACGAGCTCGGTGGCGCAGTGGTGAAACGCGCTGTTACGCTACTTTGACACTAACGCTCGTGGGTTCGATTCCCACACAGTACAAACATTTGTGTGCATGAACATGTCTGTTTGTCTTGGTCTGGGTATTGTCTATGTATATTAAGTATGTATTTACAAAAAAAAAATGTATTTACGTATGTTTATCAGTTGTCTAGTACCCATAACACAAGCTACGCTTACTTTGGGGCTAGATGGCGCTGTGTAATTTGTCCGACAATATTTATTTATTATAATATATATAATATATTTGAAGAATTTAATATGCTACTGGTTGTACTTAAAGACACGTGTAACCTAAATTCCTTAGAGATATATCATGTTATCACTTATGCCTAATACCTACACCGCAGCTCGTTGCCTTTCTTTTAATATCACACTACGCGATTTAAGTAACATTGACCGCAGCCTGTCTATGGATGGCTTTATATATCTCTAACTATGACTTCGGTTCCAGTTGTTCTCTACAGATAACAATCAAAAAACAACAAGAGTGTTTTAGAGGGTCGGCAACGCATGAGGGAGTCCCCTGGTGTTGCAAATGTTCATAGGCTACGGTGACTATTTACCATCAGGTAGGCCGTATGCTTGATTGCCACCTTAGTGCTATAAAAAATCGTTGAGCAAGGTTTGGGGAGTATTTTCTAAACCCCTTCGATTGAAGGAATACCCGTATCCCTACAGTGGGAACAGCAAAGGTTTATGTATAGATGTATATATATATATATATATGTACGTATATGTGTATCTTCACGCCAGGTCCCGTGTGGGGTAGGGTGCCGTCCTTATACACCTCACTCGCTTTTTTAACGTTCATAACTCTTTTCATGCACGCTTGCCGGTTCCTAGGACTCCTGACGTCACCTACTGATGAAACACGACCTATTTTTAAATTTTGGTTCATCCGCTTGATCACCATAAACGTAACATCATTTCATTTAAACAAAATTGGGATGACATTTGACAATGATTAATTATATGACAAACTTAATAATAAACATCTTTATAACCACTTTCTCTTATGAAAACTTTAACAAATTAAAACATTGTTTATAAAATATATTTCCATCAAGTCAAAAATACAAAACGAAATCTACCCTTCCAAGTAAATGAAGCGAATGATACAGAAACTCTCTATCAGATAAACACTGCATAATTAAAATACTAGAATAATATTTGTAAAAAGAGAAACGCAATAAAAAATATCTGAACATCTCGGTCCTGGCTCCCAGCGGGCGCAGAAAGAATGGCACTATCAAAAATGTTATTCTGTGACGGCCGCCGGCGAGGCAGTAAAACTGTTGAGATACCGACATACGGACGATACGGATATCCAATAAAATAACTAATAATGCTTAAGATGTTATAATTTTAAGAGGGGTAGTGTACAGCAATACATTATTGGAACTTAAAACGGGCAATTTTCAATATAACTGATGATATTTGACTCTAGCATAGCAGACAAAACCAAAGTAAACATATGAAAAAAATGTTTACTTTGGTTAACTGCTATGCTATCCAGGATCTAACAAATTTCAGGTATTACTTAATGTCAAAAATTATGAACATAATACAACTTTACTATTGCTTCTACTAATCTACGTACGCTTCCTTTAAAATAGAGCAAACACTAATAGAGATGATTCTGTGGTTAACTACTATGGGATTCGAGATGGAACCGGAAATATTACAAATAATAATAAAATTATTTTAAGTAATCTATAATAATAATAGTTACAGACCAATGTTATTATTCAAATAAAAGCTTAGGTACCTTAAACATATGTTTGTTAAGCTGACCAGGATTAGAGGCCTGGCCTTACACTAAACATATTGAAATTGAAACTAACTTAAATATCAAAACCAGCCGCTGACGAAAGATGGGTCACTGCAATAAAGTAGTTAATAAACAACAACAAAGTTAGTACTTCTCATTAACCCTTCGAAACCCGGGTGGTCGTAAACGACCGCGAAATGTATGGGAAAACGTATATAACGGGTTCTGACTGCAATGACCGAAAAATGATACGACTTCATTACTGGATGCTTTTCCTAAAATGTGGCAGTAATTACGAGTAGCTTGAGACGTGAAAGAGGCTTACTACCGTCTTTAGAGTTAAAACAGCCTTGCCTAGTAGAAATACAATAACCGTAGCTAAATAAAAATCTCTGGAGAGTTGTTTTGTTCCTGTAATTTAGAAAGGTACTCCTAGTCTTGTTTTGCTTTACATCAAATGGACCTGTCAATTGCCATCTGATCTACATAACTAAATATTGATGCTTGATCCTAATTTCAATAAGTTGAAGGAAAGTAATTCTAAACAACAAATATTGCTTGTTTGCGTAAAATGATTACATAAGTCTATTATTAAAAATATATGTTACTACTGTTTATTTATGCATCCTCGTACTGGCAGTATGGGACTACCCCTCACTAAATGATGATCACCTCAAATGATTTGGATGCGTGGCTCTCTAGAGGGGAGGCCTATGTCTAGCAGTGGACTAGTACGAGCTAAAATGATGATGTCTATTTACTATCCATTTAGTAGCATTATATCATTAGAAAATATCGCCCGGCCTTTAAAGCCGTGTGTCCCATCAGATAAGGTACTGCAATGAGCTACAGTAGCGTGGGATCTTTGAGTATTTTTTCTCGTTTTGCAGCGACAAATTTTATCGCGTTCACTGCATAGACAAAATCAAGGGTGTACCCTCGACATATATAGACTATGGTATATTCTACTACTTCGATTATTTTATCTCAAAACGAAAGAACATTTGCGGTATCCCATGTTCTCAGTGTGAAATGTTCCACATTTAGCAAAATATTATTCATGATGTAAGACGAACCTCATTGATTGACACCGTAAAAGACAATTTATACACCTAGTCCGGCCATAAGTTCTGTTACAAATGAATATGTATTTATTTTTTTATGAAGTACATGTAATTTAATTAAACATATTTATGGAAGTCCAGTGAAAAATAAAAAAAATATTCTATTCGAAATAGCCACATTTGGCTTTGATACAGGCCTTTAGTCTATCTGGCCGCGAATCTATGGATTGACGCACTGTTTCCATGGGAAATTTAGCCACTGCTTGCTCCAGAGATCTCTTGAGAGATACAATGTCGGCGTGTCGTTTCAAGCAGGCCATGTCCTCTAAAACTGACCTTAATTTGGTCTAAGGGGTTAGTCTAAGAGGTTCAGATCTGGGATAGACGAGGACTAGTCTTCAGCTCCTATGAAGTTCGGAACATTGGTTTCAAGCCAGGCTTGGGTAGTTCGTGCCTTGTGACCAGGTGCAGATTCCTGCTGGAAAGTCCACGGTACATTTTAAAAAAGTGTGTGCTGAGAGGTTTCACAACACGATCCAAGACAGTCTCTTGATTCACGTTGGCAGAAGTGTTCACTCCTTTTTGAGACAAAAATGAAACTTTCATGACTCCTTGATAAGACAACCTCTTACCTTCTGGCTTTAACAGCATTAACAGCCTTTGTAGCAAATAAAATTGTTTTATTTGAAATAACGTATTGAAATAGCATCAGAGCAGCGCGTCTGGGGAAGTACCTTCACCTCACAGAAAACCGTAGCCAAATAGCAACTCCCTAGAAGGTTGTCGCGTTCTTGCGTGTGAGTGAGGTCACCAGTAAACTCCGATGGAGTTAATAGAATCAGGCGTTACTTTGCGAAAGTCAAATTTACAGGCAATTTGATCCAAACTGGAACAATCCAAAATTGCCTCCGATGGAGTTGCCGTGTTAGCAGCAGAGGTGGTATCGCGCTAGTGATACTTAATATATTGCAAGCGGTTGTAAGCTATGGTAACTGCTTTACATCAGGTGGGACATATGCTTGTATGCCTCCAGACGTGCTATAAAAAAAAGTCTCAAAATGAACGTGGACAGGAATAAGATCATAACGAATGTCCATATCCGACCTGGTCCATCAGAACCGGTCACGATTGGGAACACTAAGCTCAAAGTTACTAATGAACATGTGTACCTTGGACTTGTGCAGTTAGGTAAGTCCAACTTCGAGCGAGAGATCAACAGATGAATCCAACTCGGCTGGGCAGCATTCGGGAAATTTCGACATCTTCTCGTCCAAAATATCTCAACGCATACTCAAGTCTTCGAACAGTGTGTGTTTGCCAGTGATGACATACGGAACTGAAACGTAGCCCTTCACTGCGGGCCGTATGGAGAAGCTGAGGTCGCCCAGCGTGCTAGGGACAGGGCTAAGTGATAGAATCAGAAATGAGGATATTCTCAGTGGAACTGAAGTAAGGAAAGGATAAGCAAGCTGAAATGACTTCGCTCATAGAACCGACAACCGCTGAGGAATAAAGGCTCTCGAATTGTGTCAGACGATCTGAAAAAAAAATTATAGAAAGTATATGGATGCAGGTGGTGGTGGTGAGGCTCTAGATGGAAGGTCTTTGTCCAGCACTGAACTTATAAGGGCTGAACTGTTGATGTTCCCGAGTTGGAATAATATACAAAAAAATATATCTGGTCTTGCCTTTTTGTTATCGCCAACAAAATGTTATTCCATTTTGTTGGCGATAACAAAAAGGCAAGACCAGATATATTTTTTTGTATATTATTCCAACTCGGGATCACTATTTGTGGATAGCTTTCTTTCTCTTCTTCCTAGCGTTATCCCGTTTCTTAATCCATTAGGATTGGCGGGGTCCGCTGCCTAATTGTAATGATTTGACGAGGATACAGTCACACCTCCACAACCCAGAGGGAAACACCAGACCTGTCTTAGGTTAGGTCTCACGTCTTTCGAAATATTATTTCTTGGGCGTGCGGGTTTCCTCACGACGTTTTCTGTCACCACCGAGTGACAATTACAAATGTGTACATACACTTGTAAACACAAATTTAGTGGTACATGCCGGCATTCGAACTGCGGACCAGTTTCTCAATAAGTCGGTTCTTTATCAATATTATGTCGTATTGAACATACAGTACTGTCTCTGTATACTCGGCAACGGACCTGACGTGAACATGTAGATAATTTTATTATTAAAATGTTCATCAATGAAATATTAAAATTTTTTATTAACTTATAACCCCAATTAGACAACGGATAAACATACGTAAGTACATTTTCAGGAACACCGTTCCTATATGAAACCTATGTTTGTCTGTGCGTTTTTCTGTGTGTGAATTTTTTTCGAATATTCGAATTTTGATTGGATTCGGATTCAGCATAAAAAGTAGAATAGGAATGTTCAGGAACACCGTTCCTATCTCTTAAGGAACATGGTCAAAATGGCTGACAAATTAAAAAAAATAATTGAATTGTTATAATTGACGAGCCAGGTTTTCCTCTGGCAATGCAAGCTTGGGCATTCTCAACTGGTTTTTTGTAAATACATGATTATGATACTGTAGTATATTATGTGTCGATGGTAGTTTAATATTATGTTTTTGTTATGTACCCTGCACCATGTAAACGTTGGCAGATCCAATAAACCATTCATTCTGCGATCGTCTTCGTTTGATTTCATACATCCCATTTGGCGCAGTTCGATTTGTGTTGTGTTGTACAATTATAACGTACCTACCTCATAATGCCCATCGGAAAAATCGAGACGTTTGAAATTGGTTCTCACAATTGGAGTGCATATTGTCGCCGTGTGAAACAGTTTATTGCACTAAATAACATCGAAGTAAATTTACACGTGGCTACTCTAGTGACTCACGTGGGTGTGGCATGTTACGAGTTGATGTGCGATTTGTGTGCACCGGAACTACCGGAAAATAAAACTTTCGCCCAGTTGGTGTCAATCGTACAAAGCCATTTAGAACCACAACGGTCGGAGATTGCAGAAAGGCATATTTTTCGGCAAAGGAAGCAAATGCAAGGAGAAACCGTAAGTGAATATTTGCAGAGTCTGAAACATTTAGCGAAGACTTGCAATTTTACAACAGTTTCAGTCAATCCGTTAGAAGTTAATTTGAGGGATCAATTCGTTTCGGGTTCATACAATGAGGACATGAGGTCCAGGCTATTTGCCGAACAGAACTTGAACTACAGTCGGGCTGTGGAGCTGGCACTTTCACTGGAGGCGGCGGACAGGCACGCTATGCAGGCGGCGTCCGGCAGCGCAGGGACCAACACCGGCTCCGCGGTGACCGAGCCCATACACAGCATCGGAGGGAGACGCGGGCGGCGAGCGGCCGCGGCCTCGCCGCCGCCGGCAGCGGTCGGCACAGGGCCGCCGCCGCGCCGGTGCCCGCGCTGCGGCCGCGACGGGCATGCAGCGGCAAGGTGTCGTTTCAAGAATTACTCTTGTGATCAGTGCGGTGAGAAAGGTCATTTAAAAGCCGTTTGTCGTAAAAACGGTTACAGAAGCGGACCGAGCGATGCGAGAGGAACTAAGGAGCAGTTTTTTTTGGATCAATCAGGTGACAGTGATTTAGATTTTTACAATATTGTATGTGGTGGTAATGACGGTCCGTATTATATAAACTTAAAAGTTAGCAATCATTTGATTAAATTTGAAATAGACACTGGCAGTAAGATATCAGTAATATCAAAAAAATATTATGATAAATATCTTTCTCATATTGCAATTAATAAGAAAAATTTGCGTTTAAAATCATATACTGGCAATATCATTGAAACTTTAGGCTGTGTGATGGTTAGAGTAACATTTGGGCCTGTTTCCGAATTATTAGAATTATTTATTATCGAAAATGGTGGGCCGCCTCTATTAGGTCGCACCTGGATAAGACAATTGCAATTAGATGTTACACAGTGCCATCACATAGGTAGCGAAGTAGATTTTAGTTTAGTAGATAGGTTACGCAAAGAATTTAGTGAAGTGTTTGCTGATGGGCTTGGGACATTCAAGACCCCTGTTAAATTATATGTAACGGATAATACTCCAGTCTTTATTAAGGCTAGATCGCTGCCACTGGCGTTGAGAGCACCAGTGGAACGCGAGCTCGAGCGATTGCTAAAAGACGATGTTATTTATAAAGTCGACCGATCTGACTACGGTACACCTATAGTACCAGTCATTAAAAAAAATGGTGACATTCGCATATGCGGCGATTATAAAATAACTATAAATCCTTTAATTAAAGACTTCCATTATCCTTTGCCCCGCATAGAAGACATATTCGCGACGTTAGCAGGGGGTGAAAAATATACAAAATTAGATTTGTCCCACGCCTATCAACAATTATTATTAACGGAGGACTCACAGCCGTTGACAGCAATCACCACTCATGCCGGAACCTTTATATACAAAAGGGTACCTTTTGGTGTCAAATGTATACCCGAAATCTTTCAAAAAGCAATAGAAGAAACTTTGTGTGGATTGCCTTCAACGGTTGTATTTCAAGATGACATCTGTGTGACCGGTCAAGACAGACATACGCACATGCAAAACTTGATGGCAGTTTTATCTCGTTTAGAAAACGCCGGACTGCGCGTTAATTCAAGTAAATGCGAATTTTTCAAGGACAGTGTTACTTATCTTGGATACCGTATCGACAAACACGGCCTTCACACAGACGCAAAGAAGGTGGAAGCCATTGTAGCTGCACCCACCCCTACCAACGTATCCCAGTTAAAAAGTTTTCTAGGTCTTGTTAATTTTTATGCAAAATTTTGTATAAACATAAGTCATATTTTAAGACCTCTCTACAATTTATTAAAAAAAAATGTAAAATGGCATTGGAATGAGGAGTGTGAATGCGCTTTCAAATCAATTAAGAAAAAATTATGTCATTCGCCTACGTTGGCGCATTTCGACGCCCGTTTGCCATTGATACTTTCAGTAGACAGCAGTGGGTACGGGCTCGGTGCGGTGCTGACTCATCGTTACGCAGACGGCTCTGAGCGGCTGGTGAGCTGCGCATCTCGCACGCTCAATGCAGCCGAAACTAACTACTCACAGTTAGATAAAGAAGCTCTCGCTATTATGTTCGGAGTGACTAAACACCATCAGTACGTATACGGTAGACATTTCATATTGCGAAGCGATCATAAAGCATTAAGTTACATTTTTGGTAGGAATAAGGGGATTCCTCAAACGGCCGCCAGTCGTTTACAGCGATACGCTGTCAGACTAGCCGCTTATAACTTTGATATTGAATTTGTGACATCAACTAGGAATTGTTTCGCGGATTTTTTGTCTAGGTTTCCATTAAAGCCAACTGAAAATAAATCTAATAGTAATGGTTGCATAGAGAGTAGTTATTTAAATTTCATCGAGGATAAATTACCAATAACTTTCAAAGAAATAAAAATGGAGAGTAGGAAAGATCCGGTATTAACGAAAATCATCGGCTACGTAAAATTCGGGTGGCCCGATCGAGCCGCAAGCGACAATGAAAAAAATTTTTTTGTACGTAAGGATAGTCTGTTTATTGAGCACGATTGTCTCGTGTGGGGATATCGGGTGGTAATACCTAATACTATTCGGGCGCAGGTTTTAGAAGAGTTGCACAGTGGTCATATTGGAGTAGTCAAAATGAAGCAACTGGCACGCAACTATCTGTGGTGGGATCGCATTGACGCGGACATAGAACGTATGTGCCGCGAGTGCAAGGCGTGCTCCTCACCAGCACCAGCACCATTACACTGTTGGAGCTGGCCCGAAACACCTTGGGTTAGGCTTAATTTAGATTTTTTAGGTCCTTATAAAAATCAGTATTATTTAATATTAGTCGACGCTCACTCGAAATGGTTAGAGGTCGAAAAAGTAAGCACAACATCCGCCGCAGTAGTCATCTCAGTACTAAGAAAAATATTTGCACGTTTTGGGTTTCCAAGGTGCTTGGTGAGCGATAACGGGCCTCCGTTTTCTTCCGCCGAATACCTGGCATACTTACAGAAGAATGGTATTAAACGTATTATGGTAGCTCCTTATCACCCATCCAGCAATGGAGCGGCGGAGAACGCGGTCCGAACCGTTAAGCAGGTACTCAGGAAGGCTACCATAGAAAACGAGGACTATGACAGAGCGTTATGCAAATTTTTATTCACCTACAGAAACACAGAACACTGTACCACTAAGAAAGAACCAGCGGTTGCGCTTTTTGGGCGTCGTTTGCGCGGGCGTTTAGATCTGTTAAGGCCAGATACTGGTGCTTTGGTGTACGATGCACAGAAAGCAATGGAAACTCGTCGCGGCGGCACATTGAGAGAAGCATGCCCGGGGGACCCGGTACTCTATAGAGAATATTGCGATAGAAACATTAAGTGGAAGGAGGGGGTAGTAGTAGAGAGATCAGGGCCAGTATCGTATGTAATAAAACCTAAAGATGATAATATGCCTACTAGAAGGCATATCGATCAAATAATAAATAAACACCCAGCTAGAAAGTCACGACATTCCATGCCGCCGGCTCAGCTGGTCGAGCCGCAGGCTCAGCCAAGCGGGCCGCACGCTCATTTAGACGAGACAGTCGTAAATTTCCCCATTTTAGAACAAAATGATCAGTGTAGTGCGGACCCTTGCGCGCAGGAACCTGTTGAGTCGTCTGTAGGTGAGCCGGATCCCGAACCCGGTACCGATAATGTTGCCAGTGAGCGCGCACAAGGACGCGCTAGCAAAGCACACTTCTCATCAGTAGAACCTCACGCCATGATTAGGAGGTCACACTTGCGGAAAAAAAATAATAACAATCAAATGTAACGCGTAATTTACATACAACAATATACTCTAATATGAGTGAATCAACAAACTATCTGTCGATGCTTACATAATATAAATTTGTAACTATACCTGATGTATATTAGTACAATGTGACCTATTATAAGGAGAGAAAAGTGTAGTATATTATGTGTCGATGGTAGTTTAATATTATGTTTTTGTTATGTACCCTGCACCATGTAAACGTTGGCAGATCCAATAAACCATTCATTCTGCGATCGTCTTCGTTTGATTTCATACATCCCAGATACATAGGAAACACCTAGACCAGGACACACAGACATGTTCTTGCACGCAAATGTTTTTCATGTGCGGGAATAGAACCCACGAGCGTCGGCGTCAAAGTAACGTTACTAACTGCTTTACTGAGCTGGTCGACATTAAACGTTCAAATGTACTATCACAACAAAATATTAATTTGATTTCGTCCATCTGACTTAATTCTATTGGAGAAAAGTAATAAAAAAAAAATTAAGCCAAGTGGTCCTCCACAATTATTCAGACCAACTGGGGGAGACGTTTTAATATAAATTGTAATAGTATCTGATATCTAATTGGAAATTCTAGAGGTCAAACTGACGTTTAAAATTGGTCATAATTTTACATGAGTTTTTTATACAATGTTGGTAGGCAAACGAGCGTGCAATATATTGTTGACCAGCTCGGTGACGCAGTGCTTAGTAACGCTATTTTATTACCGACGCTCGTGGGTTCGATTCCCACTCAGAACAAACATTTGAGTGCAGTAAACATTTATGTTTGTCTCGATCTGGGTGTTGTACAAGGGGTAGAATGCATCAAATCAGCCTGATGAAGTACGCCCATCTCGCAGAAAACCGCAGTCAAATAATAACTTCCTTGAGGGTTGTTGTGTTCCTGTGTGAGTGATGTTCCCATTAAGCTCCCAAGAAGTCGTTGTGTTAGCAGCAGAAGTGGTGAGGGATACTTAATATATTACAAGCGTATGAACGCTTATAGACTATGAAGTCTACGGTAACCGCTTCACATCAGGTGTTCTGTAAGCTTGTATGCCTTCCGACGTTGTATATAAAAATTACAGCTCATCTTAGTAAACTGATTGCTGTAGCCTATAAACGGTTGTAATACACGATGAATTATTAGCGTATTTTCACACTGCGTTGTCACTCGGCGACTTTTCGCTTGCTCTTGGCTTATTTGGCTGTGGTTTTCTGTGAGATGGAGGTACTTCCTCAAACTGATTGCTTTAGAGTACCCTAGCTCTCTCAAAATTTTTATTTAAAGATGGTATCACGAAAATTTTAAGAGTTGATATGTACTCGTATATCATATCAACTAGATCAACTTTATACGTTGCAGTTTGTAGTCATGTCACCAGGATATTAGCCTGAACGACCTTGTGATTCAGTGTAGAGCTGAGTGAATCTTCGATTAGCTAAGCTCACACGCGGTAATCGGCCCTTGTGTCTAATTTTGTCTCTCCCTTTGTGCGTTCTACCAATTATACAATGGGGTGTGTTCCGAGACGATGTTCGATGTGACGCCTACAATGTCAAATAACAATCACGCCGCTTGATGATGTCTGGGAAATACAGCCTTACATTATACAAGTCACAAGTCAGGCGTGGTGAAGTCATGGAGTACTGTAGACTCCTTTAGGCGGGCCACCTGGATACCAGATAGGACCTTGGGATTCAATTCAGAGACGAGCTGTGGGAGATGTCGTCGATCCCTTACAGACGAGCTCGGTGGCTCAGTCGTGAAAGACGCGACTTTGACACCAACGCTCGTGGGTTCGATTCCCACACAAGACAAACATTTGTCTGCATGAACATGTCTGTTTGTCTTGGTCTGGATGTTTTAAGAGAGGTAGAGCGCATCAAGGCAGCCCGCCTCGGGAAGTACCTCCACCTCACAGAAAACCGCAGCCAACTAACAACTCTCTAGAGGGTTGTTGTGTACCTGCGTGTTGAGTGAGGTCACCAGTAAGCTCCTAAGGAGTTGCTGTGTAAGCAGCAGAGGAGGCATCGCGCGAGTGATACTTAATTTATTACAAGTGTTAATAGGCTACGGTAACTGCTTTACAGGTGGGCCGTATGCTTGAATGCGTCCGGACGTTGTATAAAAAAAATATATATTAAGTATATTATTAATATAATGTAGATCAAATGACTTCTGCCATTCATCAGGTAGCAAATTGGTAATTCTATTTTTTTTTTACAGGTATACCACTACTTTACTAAGAAGAAGAAAGAGTACTGTAAGTGAAAGACGTCTCTTCAGACCATGGGTTACTTGACTGCAGAGAGTTTTCTTATCACTTGCTGTAGTAATGACAACAGGGATGGTGAGCAATACTCCTTGTGTTACAATTACCTTATTTTATACATGTGTTCCCTTCCTACAATATGGGATCCTTCAAACGAAGCGTGAAGACACATCTTGCGGGCCTGCATGGCAGCGTCAACTGACTGGACACTGTGTAGTCTTTTGCCAGTTGCGATGCGATTTAGGTATCTCTTTCGTTTACCATCAGGCAAGAGGAGCCTCTATGCTGAACTTATATGCGTGAAATCGCTTGCTTGTTTCTCAAAACACGGAAACGCAATAACAAGTAGCCCATGGCATTTACCACATTACACACTGCTCCTGTACACAATTTCATTAATATTTGTTGAGAATATATTTTACGTGTAAAAAGGAATAAACACACAGAAAGTTTTAGTAGGGTAAGTATTTATTTTTATACAATGTCGGGAGGCATACAAGCATACAGCTCGCCTGATGTAAAGCGGGTACCGTAGCCTATGAACGCTTGCAATATATTAAGTATTACTTGAGTGAAGCGGCCTCTACTGTTGGCAGTAACTCCTTAGGGGCTTACTCACACACTCACTCACACACAGGAACACAACAGCCCTCTAGGGAGTTGTTATTTGTCTGGGGTTTTCTGTGAGTTGGAGGTTCTTCTCCATATGGGCTGCTTTGATGCACTCCACCTCCTTTAAAGACTCTCAGAACACAATACAAATAGACAAGCTTATGAACAAATGTTTATCTTATGTGGGAATCGAACCCACAAGCGTCGATGTCTAGGTCATGTTATAAACCTCTGCGCCACCGAGCTCGTCAAAACATATTGCAATAGTTCATAAGCTACGGTATCAATTTTACGCCAGGTTACGTAGTGGCCGCTATTCTGGATTCGAAATTCAAATCGCTTCGAAAAGAATCGGTTCGAATTGGAATCTGTTACAGACGAAGTAGATTAAAACTAGTTTGCAACAAAAGTTGCTAAAAATTTAATAAAAAAACAATTTTTCGGACGCTTTGGCGATCCTAATTAATGTACAGTCGCTGTCACGCCCAATGGACTTTTCAGTCGTTACAATTAATATTTCGCTGAATAGTGCAACAATTGAATTCAGTTACAAAGAGGATATCTTGTATTACAAGCGTTTTATACGCTACGTTCACCAATTTACATCCGGCCGTATGCTTTGTTTTTGTCGGTTACGTTTTCATAACTAGACCTAAAAGGATCACAATTAAATTAGGTACAAATGAAGTCTAGGATCTAGGGAATAGCATAGGCTACTTGATAACTTGATGTCCAGTACAGTACATAGCAATGTATTTGTTTCTCATTATGTGTTTTACAACGTCAGGAGGCATACAAGCATACGACCCACCTAATGTAAAGCGGTTACCGTAGCCTATGAATACTCGTAATACGTTAAGTATCACTCGCGTGATGCTACCTCTGCTCCTAGCACAGGAACTCCTTAGGAGCTTACTGGTGACCTCACTCACACGCAGGAACACAACAACCCTACAGAGAATTGTTATTTGGTTGCGGTTTTCTGTGAGGTGGAGGGCTGCTTTGATGCGCCCTACCTCTCTTAAAACTGTAAAATGTAGGCCATCATATTCAAGTACCGGGTTTATTTTATACAAACAGATTGGCAAATAAGTATGGGGCCTGCATTAGATGGTAAGCGGTCACCGCAGCCTATTGACTCACAATACCACGGGGATACTCGCGCGCTGCCGATCTTGTGACCTAAGGATGTTTCGTCACAGTACCCAGTAATTTCTCTGCCACACCTCACCCTTCAAACCGGAACACAGCTATATAAATATAGCTGTTTGGCGATAGAAATAGGTGACACAGACCCACGCAGACGACTTTTGTACAAAGTCTCTCTCCGGCTTGTGGAGATCTGGCTGCAATGACTCGCTATCAAAATCACTATCTTCACCAAATCCTTAGTCTTAGGTAACGAACCCCGCCAATCCTGTCGGAATAGCTTGCGTTGCGAAGAAGAAGAAGTAGGTCATCGTGTTATTCAAAGTCCGCAGTACGTGCCGCACTCGTTTTGTTCAATGCAAAGTGCACTTTCCTTGAGCCGCATTTGCATCTCTGAAGAAGTACGGTGCACTATTAATGGATTGTACTCGCTTTGAGCGAAGGTTTTATTATATAATTGGTGCGATTCTGAATAATATATAATAATACCTGTAAAAATAAATGTAAATATATTTTTATTACTAAATATATATGTAATACTAATAAATATATATGTTGCATCCGGTCATGAGTATGTTTAAAACGAAACGAAAGCGTGCGAATGGTGGCGCGCTTTGGCAGAATCAAGAGGTCGACACTGGGAAAAAGGGGAGAGTTAGTGCAAACGGCGGCAAGTGACGACGTCTTGGGACTGTCCTCTCCTTTCGTATTTTCCTGAACATTGATCACAAGTGTTGATTTAAAATTATAGTGTTATAGTAATTGTATTTCTCATTGTACAACTACTCACCATAAATTATACGAATACAATATATATATAACTTATAAGCAGCCGAAATCTAAGCCAGAAGGCGCAGCTCGCTGTACGTGGTGCTAATCCCAACGCTAACTTATGGAAGTGAAAGCTGGGTAAAGAGCATGTAACCTTACGCAATGCTATATATGGTTACCGTGTGAAAATTTCAAAGCCTTAACAAATGCGGTCGAGATGAGAACATTGCGCAAAATTTGTGGTATAACGCTTGCTGACGTGAGAGAAAGAGTTGATCTGAAAGAGTGTCGGTATTAACATAAGAAAAGGCATGCTTCGTTGGTTCGCACATGTAGAAAGAGTACAAGAAGAAAGAATGAAGAAACAGATAAGTATACATTGCAAAAGTGGAAGGATGTAGGAGCCGAGGAAGACCGAGACTAACCTACCATGACCAATTTGGTCGTGTTTTATCAGAAGGTGATGTCAGGAGCCACAGGAACCAGCGAGCGTGCATGAAAAGAGTTATGAATGTTAGAGAAGAGAGTGAAGTGTGTAAGGACCGCGTCTTATGACGCTCGGTTTTCTCTGCCTACCCCGCAAGGGACCTGGCGTGAAGATATATATATAGATACATACATACAATAAATTTCGTTAATCCAAAATCCACGCGGGTCAGTCCGAGGGCAGAAACTAGTATTATATATCTTTATATATATAAGCTAAACAACCATACGACGAGATGAAAGACGCTGTTTAGCTATTTTGACACCAACGCTCGTGTGTTCGATTCCCACATAATACAAACATTTGTGTGCATGAACATGTCTGTTTGTATTGATCTGGGTACTTTTTATGTATAATAAGTATGTATTTACAAAAATAAAGGTGTATTTACTATTTGTGTATGTTTATCAGTTGTCTAGTACCCATACCACAACATATTTGTCCACGGGCTCCGTAAGTTCGACCATATATCAGAGTATCGCCAGCGTCTTGAGTAGCCTCCGATTAGAGTTCGCAGGAACGTTCATTTACTCTCACAACTGTATAATATGTTGTACAGTAAATATACTCCTAATTACCTTTGCGAACGAATGTAATTTCGACATGGCGACGTCCGTCTGTGTTCGAGTAGTGTTCCAATCCTCAACATATAAACTCATATTTCGAAAACTTACTCCAACTCCTTTACTGTCAAATCGGCAAAGCTGTTGAATTCACTCCCATTGAATGTAAGATTGGCGCCCTCTTTTGAGTTATTCAAATCTCGTTGCCTTGGATTCTTCAGTATGGACACGGAAACCAAAGAATAATGTTTATCTTGAGCAATGTACTCGGTTCCACTACATTCGCCCTTAGTTTGAATGTATTTTTGCTTACGTACTTCTATATATTTATGATTTTTCTTTTACTTTTATTTTCTTTGTGTTATATTTATGAATCTATATTTACTGTTGCAATGACTCATGTTATTAGTTCATGATATTTTAGTTAACGAAGGTACAGATAGTTTCTCTGCCTATATATGTATTACATTATATTTTCCTACCAATCCTATAAAGGTTGGCTGGAAGAGATCTCTTACAGAGATAAGTCCGCCTTTGTACATACTAAACATTTGTAACTGTATATGTTATGTATATTTGTGCAATAAAGAGATTACAACAACAACATAAGCTTCGCTTACTTTGGGACTAGATGGCGCTGTGTAATTTGTCCGGTAATATTTATTTATTATACATTATGCCCTTTATCTGCAAGATGTTTCGCGAACCTTTCTTGGTGACTGTTTTTATACGCCGATTGCCTTTTTGTCTTTTTTCAATTGATTCGATTTTTTATGTATATTTCCAAACTTTATGAACATAAAATAAAATTTGACAACGTAGTCGAATTTCGACCATCAGTGTAATCACTCTGATTTATTGACAAGTCATTAAGAATATTATAAAACGGTACGAAACCCATAAACGTAAGTGACACTCGCACATATCAAATAATTATTTAAATACTTTATTAGAACATTTTTATGAAAACCATATTAAGTCAGTACTATACATGCGTCCAAAATTTATACTGCGCTCTAACATATTTGACGCTTCTGTGTGCTCACTGATAATCCAATAAGCCGCGCTCGTGGATTAAAACGGTTTAATTTTAGTATATCCATGGATGCTTATATTAATAGTCGTGTTTTTGTTTTTCCATCATATTGCACGTTATCTCGTATGTTCAGAGTTTATTCTGGCCAAGTTAATTCGATGGCTTTATTTGAAACAATGTAATATTCAGTTATTATAGTTGTTAATGCAGTCTGTTTATCTGTATGTTTTATGATTTATAAGAAGATTATTTTTAACAAGACATTTTTTTTGTTAAGTGTAGCGATGAATTTTGACAATAATATTAGCCTAAGTAGAAATAGTGTTCCGAGGATTTCTAAGAAACTTTAGAAAAGGGGGAAATTATACATTTTATTAATTATACTGCATGTGTAATTGTAGACAGTTACTGAAGCCGACAGACTACATAAGACAAGAGACATCATTGGCATGTTGCCGACATAGAAAAACACCTACTGGCAAAATCTCAGGAAAAAAATGTCTGTTTAGTTCACTTTTAGTTTTGAACCTCCGACCCAAAAAGAGAGGTATTATAAGTTTGATCGTTATGTGTATATGTGTGTCTGTCTGTAACACAGTAAATTTTAAACGAGTTAACCGATTTGGTTGCGATTTTTTTTTATTTGAAAGCTGGTTGTCTACCGGTAATTCTTAGACATGACACATAAAAACTGTTCAGCCGTTTCAAGGTCATCAGCTCCTATGTTAGCTGTGGTAGGGATCTGAGACGCATAATGGCTATTACATTATTTTCAAACATATATATGACTTAAAATTTGAAACACCCATGCTGTATGACTATGCAAGATTGTGGACATGTTTTTACTTTTTATAGGTTTTTATATGTATCAGGGTTTTTTAATGCTGTTTGGTTTTTGAAAATAATAAATAGATAAATATCAGGTTTAGATTTAAATATGGTTCAGGTTAGGATTATCTATGATATAGGACCGGTTCAGGTCCCAGTTAAGAACCGTTTATGAGAGGTTTATGTGCAGGCCAGCATTGGATAGCCAAGAATATATCATCATGACTGATTTGGTAGTGTTTTGAAAAGCTATATTAGGAACACCAATTTCCAGGGAGCGTGCGTGAAAAGAACTATAAATGATAGAGAAGCCATTGAGATGAGTGGGGATCCATTTGATTGACGTGATATATGTTATATAAACATAATGTATAAATGTCTATAGGCAACGGTAACTGTTTTTTTTTTATATAACGGGTCATACAAGCATACGGTCCACCTGATGTAAAGCAGTTTGCGTAGCCTATTAACGCTTGCAATGTGTTAAGTATCACTCGCGCGATGCCTCCTCTGCTCTGCTTACACAGCAACTCCTTAGGAGCTTACTGGTGACCTCACTCACACGCAGGAACACAACAACCCTCTAGGGAGTTGTTATTTGGCTAAGGTTTTCTGTGAGGTGGAGGTACTTCCCCAGACGCTTTGATGCGCCCTACCTCTCTTAAAACATCCAGATCAAGACAAACAGACATGTTCATGCACACAAATGCTTGCCTTGTGTGGGAATCGAACCCACGAGCGTTGATGTCAACGTCGCGTCTTTCACGGCTGAGCCACCGAACTCGTCAACTCGTTTACTATAAGGCAGACCGTTTACTTGTTTGTCACCTTAGTGGTATAAAAAAAAATCATACCTACAGTTGAATGAGTGCAGAATTGTACCCCTCCTTAATAAAGAAAGATACGAACAATGTTTTAAATTATAATGTATTGTTTATTTCGTAGAAGGGAAACTAATTTGACAGCAATGTTACTGGAACAAGATGGTATATAGTTAGAGCTAGATGTAGGAAAGATTTTAAACAAATTAGAGAAACTTGCATCGTTGACTTGTTAATAATAACTAGCCTCAAATATAATTTAAACTGTCCAAATCATTAAGTCAAGTTAGAGATATTTGTAAACAGTAAAAAAAAAAACAACTGCCTACTTGAAAATATGAAGAAGACTCTATTCCAACTACGAATTCTCATAACGTCTCGTAGCAGAATCTTCAACCGAACTGCAACACTAGTTACAACAATGAAAGATGATTGTATGAAGAAACGCTTACAATTGAATGCGAAGAAAACCAAGATAATGGTATTTGAAAGAGAGACAACCGGAACGAACACTAAGATTACGGTTGATGATGTAGTGTTGGAGCAAGTGGATGAGATTGTATATCTTGGAAGCGCTTTTAGCAGCGATGGAAGGTGCAGAGTGCAGGGAATAGGGTGAATGGAACGTTGAGTGAACTACTAATCAGCCGAAATCTAAGCCAGAAGTCACAGCTCGCTGTACACAAAGCGGTGCTAATCCCAACGCTAACTTATGGAAGTGAGAGCTGGGTATGGAAATGAGCATGAAAGTAGAATAAATGCGGTCGAGATGAGAGCATTCCGCACAAATTGTGACGTAACGCTTGCTAACCTTGTTCGTAATCGTAAGAGATCGTATCAAAGAGAGTGTCAGTGTTAAGATAGGAAAAGGCATGCTCCGTTAGTTCGGACATGTAGAAAGAATGACCGACCCGGGGACCTGTTGCTCAATACGTCGGTTCCTTATCCACTGAGCTATCACTGTTCTCGAGCTCGTCAATCAGTATACTCGTGAAATACTTCAGGTTAAGTAGCACATCCCGCCGATCCCAAAGTATTAGGAAACGGGACAGAACTACGAAGACGAAGAGTAATCACACCTGATTTTAGTACTTTAAATGTTTTTCTCTAACAAATCTAGTATGAAAGAAATGCATTAAGAGTGTAGCGGGCAGCCATAATACAAGACTCTTCACAGAGAACGCTCGGCTGACTCCCAAAGAACTTGAAGGAGATTTGCTGAAAGTCGAGCACAGTCTCGGTTCCGTACCGTTTACATTGAAAAAAAATTAATTGAAATATACATTTACAGAAGGTAATGTTTACGTTTGCCTTATTTTTGCAACGTCTGCAAATGTTATAAGTCTCTCTTGAGAGATATTATACATACCGCTAAGGAACTCTACATATGTATAACTTTTAGAGTTCCGTATTCAAAGGATTGTATTTAAGATACGTAAATGAAGGAAAAAAATGGTTTACAAACCCATGCATAAAAAAAATTGCCGCTAGCCCTTGCCGGTATAATTTAAAATAGAATTTTATTGCGATCTGTTTATTTCTTTCTTTTTTCTATTTACCAGAATTTTAAAAATTCACTATTACCATTAGCAAAACAAAAGTTGTAAGAAACTTTAGAACCTATATTTTTTCAATTGACTTTACAATAAATGTATGTTAATATAGCGATCCAATAATAATGATTTCATGTAATAAAATAAAAGATATATTGATGCATGTGGTGAATTATTTCTATACATCTTTGTCAGGTATATAGTATATCTATCAATTCTATAAAATGCCTTTTTAAGAAGAGCATTTAACGTATCTTCTGATAGTGTTGTTAGAGTAGGACATAAATTTAGGTAATTTATTATAGAATAATAATGATTTCAAGTGATAAAATTAAAGATATATTGATGCATGTGCTGAATTATTTCTATACATCTTTGTCAGGTATATAGTATATCTATCAATTCTATAAAATGCCTTTTTAAGAAGAGCATTTAACGTATCTTCTGATAGTGTTGTTAGAGTGGGACATAAATTTAAGTAATTTATTATAGAATCGAATACAATTTACAACAAAAATCTATCGGACTTAAGAAGCTGCTGTACCTCTTTCAGCCAATGGTTGCCGAACGTGTTTAACAAACGGGTGCTACGCTGTTCAAATGACTTCAAGACGCGAGTTCTACGCTGTTCATACGGATTCAACAAACAGGTGTTCGCCCGTCTCTCCTTTTGTCAGTCGAACGATTAAAAGAACGTATCATTTAAACAAAGTAGCGACTTCAAATTTTCTCAAAATGTATATCAAAAATATGAGTGACGTACATTAGGAATGAGTCTCCCGACTTTCAAAAGGACTTGACATTAGAGATACAGATAGTCATTTACTTACATTATTTACATGACAATATGTCAGTGCAACGGAATTCGTGATAACTGATAAAAACAACAGAACATAAAAAATATCTAGAAATCAATTACAGCGCCACTTACCGGGTTAATAAAATTTCATCAAAATCCACCCAGGCATTAAGAAGCAGTTTAGTGACATACACACATACATAAGAATTAGATATATGTAGTTTTTGTCGACCAAAAAATGGTAATACTGTAGGACTTAAAGTATAACAATGAATAAGAATGAAAGTCAAATGTGAGTTCAGAAAGGAACCCTTCGTATGCGAATCCGCCTCGCACTTATCCGGTTTAACTGTACAACATTAGTGCTACGAAGTACGTAGGCAGTGCTACGAAGGTCTACGAATCTCGATTCTGTTTCTACAGTGCGCAAAGTCGAAGTATGTTCAGCATATTAATTGTTACTGTTTAAGATACCCTATAACCATCTAGTGATTGAAAATTTGCGCTGTTTAGAGTAGATTTTTCACTAGTTGAAGTAGGTATGCCTGATGGTACGGTACTTTTACGGTAACCTTAGTTAAATCTGCTGTCATTTACATGCAATAATATTTGTTATGTGTCAGTTTACAAAGAATCACACATGCATCTTTTAAAAAAAAGTACGCTATTAACTTTTGAGGAAATAAACTAATATTGCCCTGTATATCTACAACATTGTTAATATATATATATATATATATATATATATATATATATATATATATATATATATATATATATATATATATATATATATATATATATATATTCTTTATTGCATAAAAATAAAACAAATAATCAGTGTCAAATGTAGTGTACAAAGATGAGGTTATCTCTGCAAGAGATTTCTTCCAGCCAACCCTGATGAATGTGAAAACAAATTGTACAAGGGCTGTCACAAATATATGTGCCAACTAGCTAAGTAAAAACAGATACAGTAAAAAAAATAAGAGAACTATAAAATACACAAATACACATACATACAATATATAATCATATACATACTCGTATATATAAATATATACGTATTGTTTTTCGTTAGACGATAATGTATTTAGTAATTAAGTTTAAGTAAACACAAAAGGACTTTCTCTTATCTCTAGTGGTAATTTATTCCAAAGTCTAGCAGCGCGTACGGTGAACTAAAAAATAATTCCATGTTAGCTAGAATAGAATTATATCATGGTCAATCTTTTAAGCACAGTTAAGAAATCTACTTATAAACTATTACAACAGTGTACTTGGTCATATGCTCGTAAAATAAACATCATGGAAGATTGTTGCGTACGTGAGAGTTGTCGTATTAGCAGCAGGCATAGCAACACGCCAACGACACCTCCTATTCAAAGGCTTCGGTAACTCCTCAACACCAGCCGGGACGTATGTATCCTTGTATCCCAATGTTATATATGCCCTAACAGATATCAGATATAGCTTATTCTTGCTTATCACTTGACCTACTGAACAAATAGGCCTCCAAAACTGCCAAGGATTAGATAACATTTGGACTGTTTAAACTCGTTTCACACGAGAACCATCTTGACAGTCCAAACGAAGTTTGAACAATGGCGACCGTCGTCAACACTTGATATCATCGCATTCTGAACGATTAATTCAGGAGGAGTGCTCGCAGAGGGCCGCCACGGACGGCCCTTCGTGAAATTAAGCCTCAGTTCCCCTGTCAGGGGCAGGCCCCTCGAAAAAAGGCCTCTCAAACCGCCGCGCCTATTGAGATGATGTTAAGATGTTTTCAGAAAACAATAGTGTGGAATCCAATGTTATTTTGGAAATTTAATGAATGTTTACTGAATAAGTAAATATGGCTTATTTAAAAAAACATGAACAGTGATCCCCGGTTGTAATCTTGTTGTGGAGACGAGCTCGGTGGTGCAGTGAAGAAACGCGTTGATACACTACTTTAACACCAACGCTCGTGGGTTCGATTCCCACACAGTACAAACATTTGTGTGCATGAACATGTCTGTTTGTCTTGGACTGGGTATTTTCTATGTATGATATGTATGTATTTACAAAAAAAAAATGTAGTTACGTATGTTTATCAGTTGTCTAGTACCCATAACACAAGCTTCGCTTACTTTGGGGCTAGATGGCGCTGTGTAATTTGTCCGACAATATTTATTTATTTATGTGCTGCACCGTTAAATTCGTTTTCAGCTGTGAAGAAAACATGGTGAAGTAACCAGCACGCGCAAGAAATTATATTTCGAAAGACGTGTGACCCAAGAGAAGTCTGGTTTCCTCTGGGTCGAGGTCTGAAGGCCGTCGGTCCATGTCACAATCCGTATCTTTGCCAAATTCTTAGGCTTAGCTAGTGAAGCCCGCCAATCCTAATTATCTTCTTCCTAGCGCTATCGAGTTATTTTTTTTTAATATTGTCGGACAAATTACACAGCCCCATCAGCCCTAAATTAAGCGAAGCTTATGTTATGGGTACTAGACAATTGATAAACATACGTAAATACATTTTTTTGTAAATACACACGTATTATACATAAAAATTCCCAGACCAAGATAAAAAAACATGTTAATGCAGACAAATGTTTGTACTGTATGGGAATCGAACCCACGAGCACTGGTGATAAAGTAGTGTAACGGCGCGTTTCACCACTGCGCCACTGAGCTGAATTAGCAAGGTTTTATTTTTATACTACGACGGGAGGCATACAAGCATACGGCGCACCTGATGTAAAGCGGGTACCGTAGGCTATTAACGCTTGTAATATATTAAGTATCACTCGCGCCTGCCTCCTCTGCTGATTACTCAGCAACTCCTTGGGAGCTTATTGGTGACCTCACTCACGCGCAGGGACACAACAACGCTTTAGGGAATTGTTATTTGGCTGCGGTTTTCTGCGAGGTGGAGGTACTTCCCCAGATGGGCTGTTTTGATGCGCCCTACCTCTCTTAAAACATCCAGACCAAGACCAAACAGACATGTTCATGCACACAAAATGTTTGCCTTGTGTGGGAATCGAACCACCGAGCGTTGGTGTCAAAGTCGCGTCATTTACAACTGAGCCATCGAGCTCGTCAAAGTCCAAAAAGGTATACTGGTGTAGTACGAGTACGAAATTCGAAACAATTCTTCGAAATAAATAGCCAGCGAATACTTTACAAGCGGCACAACCACTGAAGACAGGAGCGGTTTACAAGGACATAAACCAGCGTCCCCGGCGGTGTACATCGTCGTTCGCTTGCCAAACCACTCGTTGTAATTACCATTACTCACTGTCACCAAACGCACCAGCAGAGCAAACGGGCTTGGAATTTAGATTTTGGTTATAGATTTTCGTATAGATTTAAGTGACGGGTTATGTTCGGAATTTGTATGTACCTTTAGTATTGATTTCGTTCTTTACGTTTATAAAGATCATCCAAAAGTTATAAACCATAAGGCATAAATATATGCCATTACGCCTGTTTTAGGTAGGCAGAGACAATGGAACGCCAGGTGCATCCAAACATACTTATTTCGCTTCTTCTAGACTAGATTCATCAACCTCTTCATGCTTGCTTCGGTTTCGAGTGCTTTTGATTTCGCCCCTTTTTCAGCACATTATCAATTTGATCGGCATAAGCGTGTGTAGAGTGGCCCTTACCGACATCTTTACTCACTCTTTCTCAATACACTTCTATTAAATAAGAAATTATATGTTAAAGAATAAATTATACAGGTTCAGTTGTCTCTGCCTACACTGAAAGGTACTTGCCGTGAGAACATAAATGTTAAAATAAAAATACACTAAAAACTAAGCGAGTGCAATCCGATACTTGTTTACAATAACTTCATATTCAAAATTAATTGATTTACGTTCCACGAGCGTGTTTGGCACAGAAAATCATATGTGGACAAAATGTTAGGTTAATTAGTCAAGTTAATTTGGAGCAAATTGTCTGTGACAGAGGGACATATAAACACACTAATGATACTACACTTCATTATTTCATAACAATGTACATAACCCTAAAAGATCAAAATAAATTACGATTTATAGCATTTAATCACGTACATTGATGAAATTTAGATCACAATAAATACCTTCAATGATTAAAAAATATTATTAATTAATAGATCACATTCAAAAATACATGTTATAAAGTTTAAGAGCGTTTTTTGAGCAACCTGCTATATGACCATTGTTGAAGGAATGTCGAAATAAACTCACTCTTTCAAATCGTCCGTTCATTTCGCAATAAAATTGTGTATGTATATGAGTATACATAATGATGTCAAAGTGGTAAAATTAAAGATATATACTGAATTATCTTCAGACAATGCCTAATACAAAAATAAGCCTTTGCATAAAAAGTATTTATGATAAGCTTTTTAACCTATCAGACCCCGTTATATACGTTTTCCCATACATTTCTTGGCAGAAAAGGTTAGCGTTTCAGGCAATTTGTTATAGAAACGAAAACAATTATAACAAGTAGTAGTGCTGGTGATTGAAATTCAGTTACGTTAAATTCAATTAAATGATTTAGTTCAATTAAAAAATAACATATGTTCCTTTGATAACATCACAGAATAGGTTATTGATTAATCTAAAAGGATATTAAATATTCAAGATCGTGTTAAGATATCAGAATCGCTTTCTGTTTCATTATTGTTGCTATTTATAAAGAAATAAATATAAGTTATTGAAATTTTTAGTAACTTTAATAATATTTTACACTTAAAATTATAGTTATACAATACAAATCAAATCAAATCATTTATTTGCAGGCAAACACGGTAGTATACATTACATATACAGATCTTATGGAACACTGATGGAGCATGTTGCGCCAGCAATTGGTATGCAAAAAAAATGTATTACTTAAAATTAGTAAAAAACAATATTGTAACAATGTCATTGAGTCGATTGTAATAAAATAAATTAGTCTAAATTTTACACAAATTAACATTATCGAGTAAATTACTATAAATTGGGTTGATATCTTTAAAATTTAATTTTTGCGAATTCATTAATGTCATAGATGCTGTTCCTACTAAGTAGCTTATACAATGCCTTCTGGAAGGTATTCATGGGTAGATCCTTCAAATGCTGCGGTAACATGTTAAATAATTTGATAGACATATTGTAACTACGAGTATTTCTTGCAAAACACGTGGTCTTATGATAGGGTCCAACTAAACGATTAGGGTATCTGGTGTTAAATGTCAAAATTTCATTATTTTTTGTGTATAGGTGTAAGTTTTTTTTACAAACCTACACATATCAAAATACAAGTCAGAGTATCAAAATTGATATAAGGAAATATAAAGTTTAGGTGCCTTGCCTAGGTTGCTATAACCTAAAAGCACATACACGATATTCTGCTATAATTGAACATGTACTACTCTGTGTAAAAAGTATCGGGAATATGTCAATAAAAAGACCCGCGTAAAAGAGGTCGTTCTAATTTTTTTACTGCATGTTGGTAGCACTGTACTGATTTAGCGCGCAAAATTTGAGCGGGATCTGTCATTTAATTTGTTTTAAACTACACTTTTTGTTGGTCATAGTTTTGAGTCCTCGGCGATTTTTACAATGGAAAATATTGTTGAACAAAGAGTGTGCCTTAAATTTTGTGTTTCAAATGATATTTCATGTGGTGAATCACTAAAAATGTTGCGAAATACCTACGGCGAATCGTGTATATCGAAAACAAGGGCTTATGAATGGTATAAGGCTTTTAAAGAAGGCCGAGAAGTAGTAGTAGACTTGCCTCGTTCTGGTAGACCTTCAACCGCTACGACCAGAGAAAACATCGACAGAATCAAGAAGCTAGTGCTCGAAAATCGACGTATGAGTCTGAGAGAGTTGGCTAGTGAGGTGAACATATCTTTTAAGTCCGTCCACAACATTCTCATTGACATTTTAGGCATGAAACGCGTCGCCGCTCGACTAGTTCCAAAAGAGCTCAATTTTGTTCAAAAAGCGCAGCGAAAGCATGTCGCTGAAGACATGGTTTCCCGAGCTTCTACGGATCCGACCTTTATGAAACGTATAATAACTGGCGACGAGACATGGGTTTATGAGTACGACATGCAAACAAGCCAACAGTCTTCAGAATGGCGTCTCGAAAACGAGCCGAAACCCAAAAAACCGCGGCAAAGTCGCTCCAAAATCAAGGTGATGCTGACAGTTTTTTTTGACTACCGTGGTGTGGTTCACTCCGAATTCCTTCCAGAGGGAGAAACAGTGAATAAAGAATATTATTTAGGCGTCATGAAGCGTTTGCGTGAGAGTATCCGCCGAAAACGTCCAGATTTGTGGCAACACAACTCATGGATGCTGCACCATGATAATGCACCATCACACACAGCCATTATAGTGAAAGAGTTTTTAGCGAAAAATTCAACAAAAGTTCTCGACCAAGCACCGTATTCACCTGATATGGCTCCGTCTGACTTTTTTTTATTTCCCAAGTTAAAATTACCACTTCGAGGAAAACGTTTTGAGTCGATAGAAGCCATAAAAGAAAATTCGCTGAATGAGCTAAAGGCCATACCGCAAATAGCCTATGAAAAATGTATGGAAGACTGGGTGAAGCGGTGGAGATGTTGTATTGCAAGCGATGGGGCCTACTTTGAAGGCGATAAAATAAATTTAGATGAATAATTTGTATTTTTTGTTTTATTGACAAATTCCCGATACTTAGTACACAGAATGTATATAACTTTTTATACAACGTAGGTCAAAAATGACGTGTTTGTAAATACCCGGCACCCTTTCACAATATTAAAGGAATGTCATAAATAAGCAAGCAGCGGCGATATGTATTTGCGGCATATTTTCCATCCCCTATTTGCTAGGGAGGTCCCTGGGGACATGTTCCTGCTACTGGGCCCGCTTCACGACGCTATATTTCTTCTGTGACCTCGGCAACGTGTCTACTGCTAATATATTATTTTGTGCTAGAATTTCAGAATTTATGTGTTTGATTAGATACAGGGGATGGAGTTGAATCTATTCTCACATAAATATTATTTACATAAAGACAGAAGAATTTTTTTTTTACATTGCAATACGGGTGGTTTGGATATGTGTAAATGATGTGCATGATATGGCTGTCATAGATTATGACTGTAAAATTTATCACATTGTAGGTAATTAAAAAAATACTTTAAATTTGAAAAAAAAAAAATTGATATAAGACATTGTACCATTTTCCAATTATTTATAATATCTGACAACCCAGCAACTACTCTCTGGCAGGAACACAACAAGTCTGTATTTACAATTTGTAACTAAATTGCATATTAACTTTAAATGTCTTATGGTATTGCCAAATAAAAATGTATAATATTTGTCAAGTATCTGTCACGACGTATATAGTATTTATACTTGACGTTTGTCTTGTCTGTGGTACATTCCAATAAACACCAATTTTGACGAGCTCGGTGGTTCAGTCGTGAATGACGCGACTTTGACACCAACGCTCTTGGGTTCGATTCCCACACAAGGCAAACATTTGTGTGCATGAACATGTCTGTTTGTCTTGGTCTGGATGTTTTAAGAGAGGTAGAGCGCATCAAACCAGCCCGTCTGGGGAAGTACCTCCACCTGACAGAAAACCACAGCCAAATAACAACTTCTAGAGGGTTGTTGTGTTCCTGCGTGTGAGTGAGGTCACCAGTAAGCTCCCAAGGAGTAGCTGTGTAAGCAGCAGAGGAGGCATCGCGCGAGTGATACTTAATATATCGCAAGCGTTAATAGGCTACGGTGCCCGCTTTACATCCGGTGGGCCGTATGTTTGTATTGTAGTATAAAAAAACGGTTCCAATGTGAACGACATTACAATTGTAATCCAACAATCACCATCTCTCCGAGCAATATATTCGTCAGCCATACATAAACACGAATTTAATGGTGCATGACACAAGACGACACAAGGATCCAAGCAGGGATCGTCAGATGATAGGTCATTGTCCAGCTAACACTGTTTAAAGCGCTGCGAAAACATGCGATCTTTACTAGTTTTCCCTTGCCCAGACATGTTAGCAATCTAACGGTATTTGTGTAAGCTCGATAACAAAATATGTCCACCTCGCATCTCTCCGGCCGCCGTGTCACGTCAGTGGTGTAACAAAAGCGTGCGAGGCGAGCACGTGACGCGGCCGTGATACGTGACACAAAGAGTGCCACCGTCTCTGCGTGATTATGTTTCGGTCAGCGATTTTATACTGACGTGTAAACATTTACAACTTCTTCGTCGAAAGCGTTTTGTTTTGTTATATTTATTGTGTGTGATGTATATTTAGACTATCTTTCTATATTTTTCACGTTAGATCCCTTGGGGAGTAGGCAGAGAGAACCGAGCGCCACATGACTCGGTCCATACACACCTCGCTCGCTCCGTTAATATTCAGAGATATTTTCATACATACTCGTACATATCCGAACACCGACACTCACTTCCGGACCAACTCTCTTTCTTCAAATAGTGCACATGCATTCTGTGCACGCTGCATCATCTGTTCCGTTCCTTTAAGATGCATACACACAACATTTGCATAATTTAGCCTAGACAGCACACGGGATTCACAAAGTCTGACGCTCAATTCAAATTTTCAGTATTTATAAAAGGACGAATATTATACAGAAGTCTTAAGCGATGAAAACATTTTTTTATATCAAGTGCTTCTTATTTTTTATTTAATCCTAAGTTCCACACATCTTGCACATGTTCAATTGGTTTTCCATCAACAATTATACGCGGATTGAGGTTTAAAGTATCACCTTACTTGTTTCCGTGAACCCAGCAATAGGAACTTTGAGTTTCCGGAATCCTTGAGCTTTTTGTAGCCATTGTGGATAGCAGTAACTGAATTAAAATAAAGCAACCGAAGTTAAAGAGGTACATTTTTAAAGATTGTTAGAAAAATCTAGAGGTAGAAATTATAAAGGGGATATTGAAAGAGGGTTCATCAATAGTGCATTATGAACCTTACACAAACACGAGAACAAGCGATAATGTGTAATTATTACCATGCTATCATCCAAAAAGCATGAAAAACTATGGCAAGAGCAAAAAAAATAAGTAAGAAGAAGGACAAATTCTGTAGAAGTTAGTACTCTGAGCAGTTTATAGGAAATTAGGACGATTGAGGAAGAAATAACGCAATACGAGTACAATGTAGAGTGAAAGAAGATGTAGTAACAAAAGTATCCTGAGATGGTACTTAAAACAAATGGACAACTCACACATCGACCAAAAAGGAGATGTCGCGAAAAGAGATATTTGGCTTATTGTTAGGACGGTATTTGGCAACAACAATGAACAAAAACAAGAAACAGATATACAACGCGAAAGGAGATGGATATTAGAACCAAGGCCAAGATTTACTTACCAAATTGGTCGTGTGTTATAAGGAGACGGTGTCAGGAGTCTGGCAAAAGCAAGTCAAATGTGTAAGGACCGAATCATGTGGCGCTCGGCTCACTCTGCCTACTCTGGAAGGGTCTTAGCGAGAAGTTGAACATAGAGAGAGAAACATATATGAAGAGATTGATGAATGTAGAAGAAGTAGATAGGTTTGGATCAGTGCAACTGGCGTTCCATAATCTCTGCCCACTCCAAAAGGAGACTGGCGTGATGTATGCTTTAAAATCACTAAACTACTGACTAACAATGCGATTATGATTTGCTCCACCAACCAGTGGTAAGAAGTTTAAAAACAATTGAATGGTTTGTCCACAATCTATCAAGTTCCGGGCAGCCAGCTCGTGACAACAGCTCTGGATTCCAGCCAGGTATATAATTCAGATCGGGAGCCGATAGTGTTCCTAGATCATTAGTTCACTTAATACCTCTTCTTGGATTCTTGTTTTATGACCTTTTGTGGTAACAGATGACCATAGCCGCTTATCTTTAAGTACACGTAAATCCATTTCTTTCAATGATGGAAGGATGTTACGATTGTTATGTGAGCATGAGCAATGTGCGCAATGAATTCCATCTTGTTCAGTAAACTCGAAGTATTTGGATTTGCTGTTGACCATTGAATAGTCCGTATGCTAGAGATGTGGCCATATGTAACAGGTAGGGTGCACCAAAGGAACCCGACTGGGGAAGTACCTTCACATCAATACCGCAGCCAGATAACAACTCCCTGGAGGGTTTTTATATTCCGCCAGTAAGTGAGTGAGTTGCAAGCGTTTATAGTCTATGATAATCGTTTTACGTCAGAGCAGGCCATAAGCTTGTTTGCATCGCAATTGTAATGGTATCTATTTACATACGTTAAGATACTCGTAGGTACTTTCTGTTACTTAGAATCGAACAAATAACACTCCCTTACCAACAATTTAAGGCATATTCTCTCCTTTCCCTAATGAACTAACCACGTAGTTTTTAGTTTTAGTTTATGCATTTCCACCTGCGTAGGAATATATGCGTTCTATAAAAAATTGTAATATGGGAAATACAATAATATTAAATATATATATTCAAAATGGCTACCACTTTTTCTTCGTGTTGTTGCAATTCTCGTTCCTATTTATCTAATGCCACTATAATGTCTCATTCTGCTAAGAATTCTGTGTCAAACTAACAATCATCAGATTTTTCTTCATTTGACGTATAATGAGCTAATGATTCTGTTAACCATTATTTGTATTTTTATCAGGAACACCGTTCCTATATGAAATCTATATGTTTGTCTGTGTGTGCGTTTTTTTAGAATATTCGAATTTTGACTTCAGATTCGGATTCAGAATAAAAAGTAGAATAGGAATATTCAGGAACTCCGTTCCTTACTCTTAAGGAACATGGTCAAAATGGCCGACAAATAAAAAAAATCAATTAATTGTTATATAATTGACGAGCCAGGTGTTCCTCTGTCAATGCAAGCTTGCGCATTCTCAACTGGTTTTTTTTATGAATATCACAAATTAATTTCTATTTGGGTTTTCCAGTCACTCATCTACTTCTGGTCACTGATACTCTTTCATGTCTGATTTTCCTTCATATAGATACTCAAGAACTTCATCCGCAGACGAGTTTCGAAGACAACTACACGTCGAGAAGGACTCGCTACGAGCATGAGCTGCTCGGTTTTCTCTTTTTTGGTGTCTTCACATAAAATTAGGTAATAAATAAAAGGAAATATCTTTGTCAAGAACCCATCCATGACCCATCATATTCGTATATCTCTATTTAAGTAGCTTCGATAACTTCTTTTATCCCCACATTATCTTCTATCTTCTTCTTCCTATGTTATCCCGTTTTCTAATCTATTAGGCTTAACGGGATACCGCTACGTAAGCCTTTGGCATTCGTAAGGCTTTGGCGAAGATATTGATTTTGACGTCGAGCGACTGCCGTCAGACCTCAATAATCCGGAGTGAAAATAAGACCTTAGGTTTTAAGAATTCAGGAATTCTTCTTAGTTCTGAGGAATTCTTAGGTAAGGTCACAAGTCTTTCGGGGTATAGTTTCCTGGACGTGTGGATTTCCTCACAATATTTTCATTCGCCGACGAGCAAGTAATAATTACAATACATACATATAATCACGCCTGTCTCCCATTGGGGAAGGCAGAGACTATAGAACACCAGGTGCACCGATCCAAACATACCGCTCTCGCTTCTTCTACACTCATCAGCTTCTTCGTGCATGCTCTTCGGTTTTGGGTACTTTTGATTTGTCCTTTTTTCAACATATCACCAATTTGATCTATATGTGTTCGTCTAGGGCGGCCTCTCCCGGCATCACCATTCACTCTTGCTTGATACACTTCTTTCGTAACTCTTTTGTCATTCATTCTTTCTAAATGACCAAACCATCTCAGCATACCCTTTTCAATTTTTGTCCCTACATCAACTTTCATTCCACATAGTTCTCGTATCGTGCTATTTTTTATTCTATCAACCATTCTCACTCCAGAGATACTCCTCAGCGTTCTCATTTCTACGACGTTCACCCTGCTTTCATGCTTCTTCTGTCATACCCATGTTTCACTACCGTACATATAATATATATATAATAATTACAAATATGTACCCGAAAATACGAATTTGGTAGTACATTCCATAGAGATATGGTTGCTCCATCTGCTGCCCCAAATTTATTTTGTATTTCTTTCAATAGTTTCAAGATCGTTAGGAAAATTCAATTTCAAGCATGAGAACCAACAGTGTGGCTAACGGTAATCATTCCACACAAACTAACCACTAGAGACACGTCAGAATTCCATAGCTGGATTTGAAGGCCCAGGTATCCAATTTTAAAATGCCTCCCCCACGTTCCGGCAGCCCCACTCGAGCGACCTAGTTTCCATCGGATGAGCTCTCGACTGCAGTGGTGTATTCGAGTGCAGCCGTCTCGTTAGTACCACCAATTAGTTGCGAAATTGACGCATTCCGCGGATATGTCGGCGTGAGACGAGGTCCCTCATCATTTTTATTGAAAACTCTTTCACAGAGCAATGTATGAAACAGAAAACGTCTCGTAATTTTAAAAGTCCTTACCCACAAACCAATAAACCGGTCATCGCATGATGGCCCTGCTCACTGTTGTGTTTCTGCGTGTGAGTGAGGTCTCTAGTAAGCCCCTATAAAGTTGCTGTGTTATCAGCAGAGTTGGCATCGCTCGAGTGATACTAAATGCAAGCGTTTATAGGCTTCGGTAACTGCTTTACATCAGGTGGGCCGTATCCTTGGATGCTTGCCGACGTTGTATAAAAAAAAACGTACTTGAACTTACTAACCAATGCTAGGATATTTTATCCAATAAACCGATAAACTAGCCAATGAGAGCTGCGCGTTCTTCTTTGCCTCCCGACCGGTATCGTTTTTTCATACGCAAAATCGTGTTGTTGGATCTCCATGGGTTATTTCACTTTTATGATGTGAACGCGAATTACGATGTATATCTTCACGCCAGGTCTCCTGCGGGGTAGGCTGAGAGAACCGAGCGTCATAAGACGCGATCCTTACACACCTCGCTCGCCACGTTAACATTCATAGATCTTTTTATACATACATATCCGAACACCGACCGGGGAAATCCGCACGTCCAAAAAAAATATATTTCGTAATACATGTGACCTAACCTAAGAAAGGTCTGGTTTTCCATCTGAGCTGTGGAGGTGAGTATTCTGAAGAACTGTTTTCCCTTATTACACTCCCTCCCTTCCGTCATAGAACCACACGTGCAAGCTTGTGATGTCATCATTCCACTGTTGAGGACATTTCTTCTCGTTCTAAAAAGTTTGGCAACTCCTAACTCTATCGTACTATTAAAACGCCTTGCATGCAAATGAAGCGTGAATAAGCACCTTGCGGGCCAGCATGGTAGCGTCGACTGACAGGACACTGTAGTCCTTTGTCAGTTGCCGCTGCAATTTGGGCTCCTCTTTTCGCTTACCGTCAGCTGAAGCGGGGCCACTATGCTGAGCCAATATAGAAAAAAAATCAGTATATTCGCCAAATTCATAGGCTCCGGTAGCGAACTCTACCACTCCTAATGGATTAGGAAATGGAATGACAGTAAGAAGAAGATGATGAATGTACTTAACAGGTATATATACTATCTTTAATGTACATAAGCGAATGAAATCATAGGAGTAATCTTTTAGTAGATTATTTTACTGTAAGTTATTTTTAAGTACGATAGTAATTCTAATACAATGTACGAGTATATTGATTTTGGAGAAAAGTAAATAGTACGTACTGTCTAAGTGTAAACATTCTTAGGCTATGGTAATTCATATCAGGCAGGCCGTATAATTGTGTGCATGTTGCAGAAATAAAATAACACAAGCGGAGCCGGGGCAAGCGACTAGTCAAACTTAAAGTGCATGTCCCATAACTTAAACGATATGCAAATTCATATGTTGAAGGGTTAAGTTTAAGTACTTCCAAACTTGGTAAGCTTATGTTATTATCCGACCAACTTTGGTATAGTAAGGGTTGTATTGCGTCGCGGAATAATAAATAAGATGTCAATAGATACGGCTTATGAAACATAAGGGAGATGGAACATACGTTATATGTTATTTAGTAAAGGAGAGAAACATATATCGTCGATGAAGTGCCAATACCTCCTATCTGACATTTTTGCTTAAATTTAGTTTTTGAGAATTGAGAGACTTAAAGTGGTTTATTACTGTTATTACTAATTTAATAACCATTCCACAAACTGTATAGAGCCTTTCTGGTAATGATTGATGATTAGGTGTAATTGCCACCGATGCAAATTCCAACTTTAAGCCTATTGTATTAAAAAACTCAATTTAATCAAAAATGTCACTTAGGAGGTATTGGCACTTCAACGACGATATATATCTTCTAAGAGGCTTTGGTAGATGATATTTGTTTTATACTAGCGCCCCGCCGCGGCTTCACACGGGTTATCTACCTGATAGAAACACTAATAACATACACACTTTACAAATAGAACTATTCAACGTGGAGAGGCATTCAAGCATACAGCCCACCTGATATAAAGCGGTTACCCCAGCCTATGAATGCTTACGCATTAAGACAACTCGTGCGATGCCTCTGAGACTAATACAGCAACTCCTTAGGAGCTTACAATCCATCAAGATGCGAGGGTTGCGTAAAATCAGCAGTGTAATGCTTGTAGACCGAGTTTACAATAAAACGTAAGGAAATGACTTAGTCCAAAAGAGATTATCGGCGATATCTCATCAGAGGAAGCATACTCTGTTCGTTTGGGCATATGGTAAAAATCGAAAGGAAAGAATAACGAAACATATGCAATGAAAAACTCAAAAAAGAACGCCAATACTCAAAATGCATCTATTTGTCTGTGTCTTTACGCCTGGTTCCTCGCAATGCGGGGCGATAAAAACGACAAGACGCTGTCCTCGCAAACCTCACTCGCCTCTTTAACATTTACAGTCCTTTTTGTGCACACGCGCAGAAGTCAACACATTTATTTTAACGAAATTACTCATTTTTTATTTTCTCTCTGTACTGTATATCCTCTTTCGCAGATCTAATCGGTAAATATGTGTATAACAGAGGTTGAGCTTGTCTCTTAAGATGATGGTGAGAGGTCTCCAACAAACATTTTAGAACAAATTCCCAGTCCAGATCCCAAGCCAGTTATTAATTCACGCGCTACCATTTCACGGACACTTAATCCCAGCTGCATTTGAGGTAGATATTAATTTTACCGCGTTTTAGTTCTGAATGTAGAGTTCAGTGAATTTCTGGGTACCTTTGTCATTATGTATATATAGTCCATGAGATGACCGCAAGATACATTACTTCAATGAAAACTAATGAAAAATATAGATCAGCGTTTTTTAAACGCGTGGTTATCGATAGTTACTTTAATGCTAACGGATTCTACGTATTGCAAGTATACATTTCTCAGAAAAAGTATCATGTATTAACGTTACGTTTATTTGCTTAGTTTGGGACGAAGTGGCGCTGGGTAATTCGCCCGATTTTTTAAATTACATTATACCCTAATATAACTTTATTAAACGATGGATTGACGGTGAAATCTGATGAAATGCTACAGGAGGCACAGGGAGGATTCCGAAATGGAAGGGGATGTGTTGGGGTTACCCAAACATTAAGCTGATGCTAAATGCTAAAGCTGAAGTTTATGCTAGATAGGAATGGGGACTCCAGGAGAGGAGAGCTAATAACCTACACTAATTTATTATTTAATTCACCTAAATTACATTAATTACAATATAATTGTATACCTATTGCTTCGCAAGCGTTATTAATAAATTATGTTGATGTAGGTATTATATGTGCGAGGTAACTCGTACAGGATGTACAAGATCATGTTTTCTCGAATTAGTGTCCAACAGGTCTAGATAGTTGTCTACAGAGAAGAAGATCGACGAATATATAGTTACGCATGGATAAGTATCTTTGCCAAATCCTTAGGCTTAGGCGGACCCCGCTATTCTTATTGGATTAGGAAACGAGATAACGCTAGGGAAAAGAAAAGAAATCCTGATCATCCTCTTAGCATATACAAATGAATAAAAAATGTTCTCAACAACATAATATATTAAATTAATTAATAAAATAAATATTTATTACTTTCTTACATGGTAAAATACAATAGTTCTTTTGAGCAAACAAATGCTTGTGTTAGAAGTAGCCGCTCTTCCACAGTGCATTACGAATATATGACAATTCAGTAAGGTATATATAACAATATATATATATATATATATATATATAATTTATTATTTTTATTTATAACGAAAGTTGTAGCTTTGATAATAGTCTCCCAGCTCTTGTACTATTTCGGTCGTAAACTAATTCAGCTTACTCGATATTTGGAGCGCTATGCAATATCTGAGTTAACTTTTGGGTTTAACAACTTCGTTTCTATTTCAATTTTGTTCAATTCATTTATTTATTTATTGCACATGTCAGTTTACAGTGGGTAGCAATTATAACAATATATAAAGATAGCACAACTTCACAAACATGGACTCTGGCTGGGTGTTGAAATTTCCAGCTACAGTTAACATATTAATATTAATTAAGTTACATATTTATTTGCCACTCCACACATATGTTCCTTGAGAGTTTCATCGTTCATGTATTCAGCAACAGAGTAATAGCATTTTTGTAGTAGTAGATTTTTTAATTTATTTTTGAATAGGTTATTAATTTATTTGCTGTTATGTGATTACGTTACAAGGTCTTATAGACATTGAAGTGCTCCACGTGGCACCCTGTGAGGGCACTACAATTACGTATGGAATTGGTTATAATTTCAAATAATCTGCTATAAATAAATATAATCGGACAAATTACACCATCCATCTAGCCCCAAAGTAAGCGAGGCTTATGTTAAAGGTACTAGACAACTGACAAACATACGTAAATATACTTTTTTCTGTAACTATATATTTAAGAAAACACCCATACTAAGACACAACCCGCCACCACCCATGGCTCCACCGACCTCGCGGTCATTTGAGCTGAATCGCGGGAGATGCGCACGGCACATGCCGCTCTAGGGCTCTCTTCGTGCCGCGGGCAATTCTTCACTCCCTACAAATTATTTAAATTCTATCTCCTCTTCTCTATCTAGCTTTCTCCCCGTTCTGGGGCAGGAACAAGCACGCGTACGCCTTCTTTGCCGTCCACAAGCGTGCGTGTGTGTTTCCTTGCTCACTCCTCTGCGGACCTCTACGCATGCAACCTGCGAGAAGCCGCGAAGTTGGTCACCGACGACACGTGATCGGTGTGGTACACCGGACCCATTTCTGCTCCGCCCAGATTAGGATAGACATGTTCATGCTGACACATGTTTGTCCTGAGTGGAAACAGAACCCACGACCGTTATTGTCGAAGTAGTGCTACTAACCACTGCGCCACCGAGCTATAAATATCATTTATACATTAATAAGTTTCATTTTGACCGACAAATTCTTCCATAAAACAAACAAACAGAAACATTTTGGAAGATTTTCAGGAACACCGTTCCTATATGAAATCTATATGTTTGTCTGCGTGTGTGTTTGTCTCTATGTGTGTCTGTCGCTTTTTTTCGAATATTCGAATTTTGACTTCAGATTCGGATTCAGCATAAAAAAGTACAATAGGAATGTCTGCAAAACCAACCTCCTATCTCTCAAGGAACATGGTCAAAATGGCCGACAAATTAAAAAAAATAATTGAAGTTTTATTTAAAAGTAAATTAAAAAGTAGAATAGGAATGTCTTACAAAAACCAATATCATATTTCTCTTAAGAACATGGTCAAAATGACAGACAAAGTTTTGAAAAAAATAATTAAATTGTTATATAATTTACGAGCCAGGTGTTCCTCTGGCAATGCAAGCTTGCACATTCTCAACTGGTTTTTGTTTATTTGCTCATTTTTCATATCATTTGGAATTTTGTGTGACTCCATGCCTTTGTTCAAACTTTGGAAATGGGTTGAATTAAACAATTTTTAACGGAAGTATCGCGTGTTTTATTTATTTTATTGAACCTGGCGTTTCGAATGCTTTACAGCGTCCGTGGTCGCAGGAAGACTTTGGAAATGTGTGTTAAAAATTACGAAACTAGTCTAGTATGCAGATTAAATTGTCAGTATCTTAAATTTCTCGATGTGTAGTCATCACATCAACCCTTACTCATTCCACTGCGGGGATACGGGTCTCCCTTCAACCGAAGGGATTTAGAGCATACTCCACCGCACTGCTCAAATGCGGATTGGCGGAGGCCAGTGTTTTCAAACCGCCCGAGGGCCACTGACTTAGCTTAACGACTGTCATATATCGCCGACAGCCAAAACCGACGGCTTAACGTGCCCTCCGAAGCAACTCGAGATAGATAAATCAATCCATATACAGGCTGCAGTCGACGTTGCTTAACCTGTGTGTTCGGTTAGAATGACATGCGCAACTACGCCATCAAGCTCTCTATTTGGTACTAAGCGTATACATTTATTCTGTAGTGTGAACAGATCTTGGCATCTGTGTTATTTCTCCAAACGATAGCACCATACCGGAGCAAAGCGTGGGCAAGAGCATACTAAACGGAAGTGCGTCTATAGCTCTTTCATTCAACAACATCGGCACTGATAGAACGGCGGACGTATAAATACATATAATAAGAAATATTCCCAGATTTATATGGCACACTTAGAGTTCGAGTTACATCTCCGGTGGTACTCAGAAAAACGGAACAAATACCCTCCCGGAGAGGGCCATAGCTCTCCGAGGAGACCCATAACTGTGATCTGTTATAGGAAATAGAGGTATCACTCGTTGCTATGATTTAGGGCCCTTGGAGATGAGAGTTAGTAGGTGGGCGGGGCGACATGTCGGGTGATATTTATTATGTGGCTTCTTTTTTAACCGAGTTCAAAGAAGGAAGGTTCTCAATGATATTTTTGTACTTGTAGTATTTTACTGGTTTCAACTTACTTACTTATGGAAGCGAGAGCTGGGTATGGCAGAGAGAGTATGAAAGTAGGATAAATGCGGTTGAAATGCGAGCGTTGCGCAAAATCTGTGGTGTAACGCTTGCAGACCGTATCCGCAATGATGAGGTTAGAAGCAGAGTTGGTCTGAAAGAGAGCGTCGGTGTTAAAATAAGAAGAGGCATGCTCCGTTGGTTCGGACATGTAGAAAGAATGCAGGATGAAAGAATGACGAAGCAGATATACAATGCAAAAGTGGAAGGATGTAGGAGCCGAGGAAGGCCAAGACTTACCTATCATGATCGGATTGGTCGTGTTCTATCAGAAGGTGATGTCAGGAGCCCTAGAAACCGGCGAGCGCGCATGAAAAGAGCAATGAATGTGAAAGAAGCGAGTGAGGTATATAAGGATCGAGTCACGCGGCGCTCGGTTCTCTCTGCCTACCCCGTAAGGGATTTGGCGTGAAGTTATAGATAGACTGGTTTCAAACAAGAATTGGGCTGGAACCTATGAAATTAAATGAAATATTGTTTATTTATTAGGATACATGGTACATCGATAGATAAATTTATATGGAGTAGTTCAGCATTTTCCGCCAATATTACAAATGGCATGTAAAAGCTTAGTCTGTAGTGAGTAGTTAGACTGTAGTCTTAGTCTATGTCGAGTGTAGAAATTAATTCGCATATGTTCATAGTTAATTCATATCTTGAATGGTGTGTCTTGGAGTACCTCAGCCCTCAATTTATAGCATTTTCAACCCAGTTTTAGCAGTAGAACATGCACATTTTTTTAGTTTAGGTTAGGTTTAGACTTTTTACAGTAATATGGAATGAAAGATTTCTTTATACAACTTTAGGAGGTAATACAAGCATACAATCCACCTGATGTAAAGCGGTTACCAGTGAAATGACGTATCACTGAAAGTATGCTAGTATTTTGTCTGGTATCCATATTTCCTTGCGACATATGTATGTATATAACTTAATTACAAATAAAGCGCGTGCTGTGCCAAGTTGTCTTTATGCCAGACCAGATGCCAGACTTCTCTTATTCTATAAACTTACGATGTGAAAACTCTTTATCTTATTTAGCACCCCTTCCCCTTTTATAATAAAGTTAATTGATTTATTCATTAAATTACCCTTAGAATTTTCATGGACAATATTTTATCATAAAAATACGTATAAGCTGAATTTCGTGAACCCTGTTTTTCGTCGTGTATTTTGCTGTGTATTCACGACACTGTGTGTTATCCTTCAGTTTTTAAGGTGCTCCAGTGCCTGATGGTAAAATGTGACCGTAGATTATGGACATTTGCAACACCAATTTCACTCGTGCGCTGCCGACCTTGCAAAAACCTCTTCACGCCTATATGTTCAATGCTGTAGTCTCCAGTGAAAACCTCAGCAGGGAGTTTCATTTCTCAACTTACAAGTTCTCGGTGGAAATCTTCTCTAGAACGGCACAATGCTAGACCACCACGACTTCAGCCTATGAAGATGACCTCTCAGTCGTCGGCAAGAGGAACAATTGTACCATTGCAGTTTTCGTGCGTGAGGTTGAAATGAGCCCTACATGACGTGAGGAACCCTAGAAACCTGTAATAATGTAACATCACTGCGACATTATCTATCTATAACTTCACGCCAAATCCCTTGCGGGGTAGGCAGAGAGAGCCGAGCGCCACGTGACCCGATTCTTGTACACCCCACTCCCTTCTTTAACATTCATTGCTCTTCTCATACACGCTCGCCGGTTTAATAAAAACAGCCTGCCTGCGATATTACAATATTACCTTCCCTATATATTTTTTATACAACATCGGGTGGTATACAAGTAAACGTCCCGCCTGATGTAAAGTGAAGAGTACCGCAAAAACGCTTGTATCTACACGAACTACTGCTCGCACTTTATCTCGCCCGCTGCTAATACAGCAACTCCCACTGAGCTTACTGGTAAACCTTACTGACTCTATTTTACCCTTTCTTCCGCGAATCCGACTCACTTTTAGCCATTTTTGATATTATAGTTAATTTTAGTACGATTGACGACATCCATCTTCAATGATGAAATGGTTTTCACTCTTGCACCGTGGTCGCAGATTGCGTTCTGAAAATCTACATTAATATAGTAAAACAGAATAGTTTGTTTGTTAAAATGCGCTTATATTCCAGTGATTGGTGCGTCAACTCATTTGATACAATTCTTAGAAACCGAGCTAAAAGAAAGCAAAGAAAGCAATTCATACGGAATACTCATACGGGGTATGCGCAGACGAAGCCAGGTGATAGAATAGGGTGTCCGTATTCTATAAACAACATTTCAACAGACTTTCATTTACAGCCAAGCTGAGCTTTTCGACAACGTCGGAAGGCATATAATCATACAGCCCACCTGATGTAAAGCAGTTTTTGTAGCCTATGAACTCTTGCACTACATTAAGTATTAAGCACTACAAGAGACTATCTGGTGACTTGTATGCTATGCTATCTTAGTGCTATATTAATATGCAGACATATAACTTTCATGTTCATGACATTTAATTATATGCTATTAAATTTTCTGCTGAAAATGACCCCAGTTTCTCCCCTTTTTGTAAAAAAATCGCGTTTATGACGTATTTATGACGGGGGATTTTGTTTAGCGTTTCAACACTTTTTTTGTGCAAGGACACACCGTGCATTCAGCCTAAAAGGGATGCTAGTAGAAATAAAAACTCTGACAGTCCATTAGCCTTCATCAAAGTGTTAGAATTACGGTGCGTACACACTTATATACTCGTACTTCACGACGTAATTCTAACTTGTCAATGTACACTAATGTAAATAGCCAGTGTTTTACATTTGAGAGTGATTATTTTATTGACCATTTTCCAACTGTGTCGCCCAATCTAAATATGATCCAGATCGGATTATGATTGTAAATATCGAAATTAAAATAGAAGAAGACTTAATTATTGAAATAAACCTGAAGAAGTTTAATTTAATATTTATGAAACAGAAAGGCAATTACTCAGTTTATGCAGCCTGTCCATGGATGGGTTATCTATCTCGAGTTTCTCCGTTCTTCGGAGGCCACGTTAAGCCGTCGGTCCCGGCTGTTGTTGATAGATGATAGTGGTTTAGATAAGTCAGTGGCCCTCGGGCGACTTGAAAACTCTGGCCTGACTCTAAACCCCCAAAAAGTTGAAGGAAGATTCGTGTCACTGCAGTGGGATGAGTAGGGGTTGATGTGATGATGTTTACCGGCAGTATCAATATATTTATATTTTCTATACGTTTTTCATAAATAGTCGGATCGCAATCAAGCAATACGGCCCGCCTGACATAACGAGGTTACAGTAGCTGGACGCAATACAAACACACATTGTCGATTGTGTTAATTAACGCAACAACTCTTCACAAGTTAAAGCACAGGCCACACCGTTAGCCAGCAAGCGAGAGAGAGAGAACTGGCGGGCGAAGCTAAGCTATCGAAACCAAACAAACTAAGCGAGGTTTTGACAAGCTAAACTTTGCGGGTTCATACCAAAAACTACGGAGCGAGCGAGCGGGAGAGGGAGGGGAGCGATCCATAAGATAGCCAAAGATTTTCATACTTCGGTTCACGCCGCGAACTAGAGAACTAAGCTGCGTTAACGAGGTGAACGAATAGATTCTCTGGCATCGTCGGACATTTCATTCATATCGTTTGTACCGCTCATGTAGCTTATCTCTGTAGTTAGCGGTGTGAACTGAAGTATGAAAAGTGGTGAAGCGATGCTCGCCCGGCTCGCTCGCTTTACTGGTAATTTCAGTTATTCCTAGGAACACAAAAGCTCTTTTGGGAAATATTATTTGCGTGCAGTCTCTTGTAAGGATTATCTAAATACTTAGATCGGTAATTACAAATAAAAAAAAATACCGTGTTCTGCTATTCTTATACAGTTAGTTTAGACTCTATCTATTCTATAACTTCACGCCAAATCCCTTGCGGGGTAGGCAGAGGGAACCGAGTGCCACGTGACTCGATCCTTACATACTTCACTCGTTTCTTTAACATTCATTGCTCTTTTCATACATACTCACCAGTTTCTAGGGCTTCTAACATCACCTTCTGATAGAACACTACCAATTTGGTCATGGCAGGTAAGTCTTGGCCTTCCTGAGTTTCTTCCTTGGATTAGCCTCTAAAGGGGATTAATTGGGCTATTAACATTTTCTAAAATTCTAATAGACCAATTAATTATTTCTGCATTCTATCGCTCAGCATGCGAGTTACTAGTGTGATAAAAACTTGCCCGTCTGTTTAATTCATCAATGTGGACGCGCCGCTATCCGTCCGCACTCCAGCACGCACAGGATGCGGAGGCCTGATAAATTGTTCAGAAAATAGACCGTCGAGATGCGGACAACACTGTCATTATTCAAATAAGAATCTTATTATATAATGTATTTACATTATATTTTCCCTTCAAACATAAAATATGCACATATATGGACATTGTAAATCAATTTTATTTTTAGTTTGCTCTACCATTTCTGCAGTTTTGCTCTCGCATACGAACACAGGTCTGAGAGAAGTACAAATAAGTTACGTATGCTGGTACATCTGCTTGCTAGGACTCGTAAGTCTTTTCTTGTAGATTGTACTCTACAATAAATTGCCAGAAACAGTTATGTCCTTTCCTGACAATATGTTTAAAAAATCACATCAAATATACTCTATGTAAAAAGGCTTTTTATGGAATAGATAAATATGTAACTGTCAAAAATGTCTGGAAATAATTCAGCGCAGATAGTCTTTTCGTGATAATCTTTCATTTCTGTATTGCAACATTCATAGGCTACGGTAACCGCTTTACATCAAGCAGGCCGTATGCTTGTATGTCTCCCGACGTTTCATAAAAAAGCATGCGATTCGCCTGATGTGAAGTGATTATCATAGCCAATGAATGCAGAAAGTATCTCTCATGCGTTACTGCTTACTCTGCATCAGCACTCTTCAGAAGCTGACACAAACACAACAAGTGTGCCTGAGAGTTATTTGGCTGCGATCTTCAGTAAGGTGGAGGTATTTCCCAAGATTTGCTGCCTTTCGCCAAAGTCTCCTTTGGCAGTTATCAAAATCACCACGTGCAAGTTGCCTACAACTGTAAATGTATTAGTGATTTGTTTTCTCCATAATACGAGTAGTATATGAATAGTATATTATTCCTTTATGATATAAAAACTACAAGTATATGTGGAGCCGTATATCTCAGTGGACAAAGGATTATCTAGCTAATAGATTCAGGCGTTATTTTGCGAAAGTCAAATTTACATGCAATTTGATCTAACCTGCTTTGTGTGCTTCCGCCACCAATTAGTTCATGCGGCCTAGCGCCGGCCGGCACCCACCCACTACTGTTAGTAAGTGCAACATGCCGACGCTGCCATGGCTGCTCCGGTAGTCTCTGCCTCGGCTGCTGCGGTCGTCCGCCATCTGGAACAGAATCCGCTAGGCCGCATGAACTAATTGGTGGCGGAAGCACACAAAGCCAATTAGATAAAATTGCATACAAAGAATTATCTATTAATATTCTGATCCTGAAACAAATCCTAGTGTGGGAACGCACCCCTAAATTTGCGTTTTCAGATTTATGTACATATTGTCTTATCACTGGCTCGACGGTGAAGAAAAACATAGTGAGGAAACCCGCACTACACAGAAATCAGTATCTTCGCTAAGTCCTTAGGCTGAAGTAGCTGACACCGTGAATCCTGATGGATAATCAAATGGAATACCGTTAGAAAGAAGAGAACGTACTTTCACTACAGCATCATACAAACACAACAAGTGATAAAGAATTACAACCAAGTGGACAACATAGGAACTGTCTTGATGAAATAATACCAACTTCTACATGTATGAAATATTCAAAATGTATATATGAAATACCAAAATAAATCTCATTACCCATTCAATGTACAATTATTACATTCTCTGTATAAAAGCTATAATAAATATAAAGTAGCAAGGTGTTGTTAATGCATTTCGGAAAGTCTGACAGACGTCAGGCTGTCAGAATTTCCGATATGCATTATGTTTTTACAGAGACCAGAATGTAAGGCGTCACATATAACCATTATTTTTTGCCACAAAAAATCAATGGCTGAACCGAAGGCAACCATCCACTACGTCCGCAGCGATTAGAGACAAAAAAATATATGATATTTACTGCATCGCAGCTCGTTTATCTTTCTGGTGTCGCATTTCCTAATATGCCATGATTTATTGAAAATATGACAGATGTGAGGGGCTGCCAGAATCGTATATTAATGTCTATATTTTGTAGAGCTTTTATTTTTATACAGACATGGGGAGACATACAAGCATACGGCCCACTTGATGTTAAGTAGCCGTTACCCGGTGTTGCAAGTGTCTATTTGCTAGGGTAACTGCTTACCATCAGTAGGTAGGTTGAACACACAGTCATTTATCATACAAGCATACACGAATACACACATATACGCGTGATGAAAACAAATTCAAAAATACACGTACTTAGAGTAAAGAGATTAACTTTATACCTCATAAATTGTTTTTATATTATTTTCTTTTTAATCATGTTAATCGTTTTTTAAATATTAACTGCGAAACTGAGCACAATGTTCGCACATCTTAGGATGCTGAGTGCGGAGGGCCGGAATACTGTATACAGGGTATCCTAGTACGGGTTCCGCCCCTCGCAATGACGTAAGTAGGTATAAAAACCTTTAAACGCTTGCAATGCAGGAAGTGTTTTTCGCGCATTGTCACCCCCGTTGCTAACACAGCAACCCCTTAGGAAATCACTGGTTTATAGGTGACCTTACTCACGCGCAGGAATACAGCTTCTACGATTGTTATATGGCTGCAGTTTTCTGTGAAGTGGAACTAATTCCCTAATCGGGATGCGTAGTCTCTTTAAAACGCCCACAATAAAATGTTTTCAAGCAGACAAGTATTTTTCCTATGCGGGAGTCGAACCTACAAGCATTGTCTAAGAGCATTACTAACCACTTTTACCAAACACTAAGCTCATCAAACGCGATGGGGAAGCTCAAGGTCACTCAGCATGTTATAGAAAGGACTGTGCTCGGGATGGTATCGCGTGATAGAATCAGAAATGAGGATATCTGAACTATACTAATGAACATACCCCAAAGGAAAAGCAAGCTGAAGTGGCAATAAACCGACCTGATTGTCATAGAACCGACCTACAGGGATAAATGATATTGGAATGGCGTCCTCGTACTGATGCAGGCAGTGTGGGACGACCGAGTAGTGTTTCGATGGGCCCAAGCAACTCAGGATCGAGTTAATGACCCCTCTAGAGGGTCCAATGGATGAATATGGGCTAAACTGGTGATGATTGATGATAAGTTCGATATAGAGCAAAATTCAATAACTTGTTATCTCGATCACAGCTACGCCTTCCTTGTCTACCATCGATTCACTTCTCAACAAGTGAGTTTTAAATCAGCAAACTTGGTAACAAGAATCGTTCGTCCACCGGTTTGTTTATAAAAGCTACAGTTTGTTGTATTTCGACGGAAATTAAAAGTTTCGTCTTTCAGTTTGAGAGCTTTAAAATTTTCTATTACTTCCGGTCGTTGGCTTCAGTAAGTACATTATTAATACGAATTAATTCCAATTTAGGCATACGGCCTGATGTTATGGTTACCGTAAGCTTGCTGCTAACACGGCAACTCCTTAGGAGCTCACTGGCAACCTTACTCGTAGGAACACTAGGGAGTTTTTATTTGACCGCGGTTTTTTTATACGTCGGGAGGGATACAAGCCCACCTGATGTAAAACAGTTACCGTAGGCAATTAACGCTTATAATACATTAAGTTTTACTCGCGCGATGCCTCCTCTGCTGCTAACACAGCAACTCCGTAGGAGCTTACTGGTGACCTCACTCACACGCAGGAACACAACAACCCTCCAGGGAGTTGTTATTTAGCTGCGGTTTTCTGTGAGGTGCATTGTTGTGCCCATCCTCTAAAAAACTCTCCTATTAAAAGATAACTGCGGAGTGTAAATGAGTCAGTGTTATCTTCAGAGAAGAAACTAACCTCATCCGCTCGTTCTGCCAATTAATATCGCTGACGAAGAAGATGTGAACGCATCGAAGCCGACTAGGGAAGCAAAAAATGTTTGTACTTCTTCAAATGAGTGGTTTCTCACACAGGACAAACATTTGTGTGCATGGACATGCCCGTTTGCCTTGGTCTGGATGTTTTATGAGAGGTAGGGTGCATCAAAGCAGCCTGTCTGGGGAGGTAACTCCACCTCACAGAAAACCGCAGCCAAATAACTCCCTAGATAGTTGTTTTGTTCCTGAGTGTGAATGACGTCACTAGTAAGCAAGGACTGCCCATAAGGCTTGTGATTGTTTGCCACAAAAGTAGCATAAAAATGTCTTGACATTATCCATTACCAAGAGCAAAAGGTCAAAGTTCAGCATGCAAAGTAATTTGTCTAGCAATATCTCGACGATAAGGATATGAAAAATACCATGACGACGTGAGTGACGTCACTGTCCCCCCCCCCCCCCCATTATCACCCTCGTAATGATTATGGGCGCTTGAAGAAATTGCACAGTTTCGTATATGTGAAAAAAATATAAAGCTGAAACATGAATATGAGTAGGGAAATGTCGATTGGTGAAGGGAGATTCACGCGGCTCGGTGGACAGCAGTGCTACTTTCACACCAAGGCCCGTGAGTTTGATTTCCACACAGAACAAACATTTGAGTGCATGAGCATGTCTCTTTGTCAACGGTGTTTTAAGAGAATTAGGATGCATGATATCAGCCCGACTGTATCCCGTGTAGAAATCGAACTCACGAGCTCTGCTGTCAAGGCGGCCTTACTAAACATTGCGCCATGGTTTAGGTTTCAAAGTATTATAGGATTGCAATTGTTACAAGATGTTTACAAGATGTTACACTTGCCACAAAGTGAACATCTTTTATATGAACAAAGAAAAAAAAAACATTTTATCTTAAGAAAATAGTAACTATTTAAACAATTGGGCTGAAAACAATCTTTTTTTTTTATACTACGTCGGGAGGCATACAAGCCCACCTGACTTAAGGCGTGTACCGTAGCCTATTAACGCTTGCGATATATAAAGTATCACTCGCGCGATGCCTCCTCTGCTGCTTACACATCAACTCCTTGGGAGCTTACTGGTGATCTCACTCACACGCAGGCACACAACAACCCTCTAGGCAGTTGCTATTTGGCTGCGGTTTTCTATGAGGTGGAGGTACTTCCCCAGACGGGCTGCTTTGATGCGCCGTACCTCTCTTAAAACATCCAGACCAAGACAAACAGACAAGTTCATGCACACGAATGTTTGTCTTGTGTGGGAATCGAACCCACGAGCATTGGTGTCAAAGTCGTCATTCACGACTGAGCCACCGAGCTCGTTTTCAATATTATAATAATAATTTTCCTACACCGATATAATTATACGTCGACACAGCATATCTACTGAAATGCCTTGCTCGGATAATTCGCTAGGTGTGTCGCTACACTTAGGTAATTAAACAAATGAGTCGATAAACGCGCCGTGATTAATTTCCTCCCTATAATATGTACGAGGATGCGACGCGTTTTGGGTTGTAAGCCTCAGAGGGGATTTCACAGGCTTAAGCTGTGGAATACGCTGATAGCTGTTTAGATAGTGTTGGGCACGAATCTATCGATATCTGTCCCCGCTCGACAATGGGAAATTAGGTCGTTGGGATTTAGATAAGGGGATTTGGGGATAATACTGCGATAGTTGAATTGAGAACAGTTTTAGATTATCTTTTGGTTGAAAATAATGTTATTGAAATGTATTTTGAATTGTTATTTTATTCGTTTGGATGATATTTGAAGGATTTAATCTGATAGTTTACGCCATCGATGTGATATGTACAGGATGACTGATCATGTTGGATGATGGATCATGTTGTTCGTTGAAAGCTGTATAACTAGTTAATAGATTCAGGCGTTACTTTGCGAAAGTCAAATCTACATGCAATTTGATTGGTAATTAATTGGTGGCGGAAGCACACAAAGCAGGTTGGATCAAATTGCAAGCTGTACAACTACCATTGAGCACGTCGAACAAGTTAAAAAGAAAATTAATGATAATAGCAGACGATGGTTTACTTATCATCAGACAATACGCAGATGTGCGTTTAAGATATGGCGGGGGATATAGTATGGTTATTTAATAATAATTAAATAATTACAAATAAAAAACTAATATATCTTTTTTTAAGAGTTATCTTGTTTTCTAATGGATTCGATAACTAAGCCTAAGGATTTGGCAAAGAGCAAGTATATATTTATTACATGTCGTCACAAGGATTTAAACTATGGACCAGTCTGTTAATAGTCTGGTTCATTGTCCACTAAGCTATCACTGCTCTTGCACTAACAAACCTGTCCTACTCGCAGTGCAGTACTAATCTCTAAATATTACAGACAAAAGAAAGAATCGAAGAGAAGAAGAGATCGAAGATGGCAAACGTCATACACAAAATATTTACTATAGACTTCGTGACAGATATCAATACAATATATACACTTTGTTTTGGCAATGTAGAGACTTAACACCTAACATCAAAGTGCAAAGTAGGCAGTTGGTTAAAACGTCACAAATTACACAGGAAATTACACACAACGGGAATCGAAGCATGTGGATTTTCTCCAGTATCAATAACGGACGGACGGATGGACAAAATCGCTTACTATAGGTTCCTTTTTTAATCGACATCGATATAAGAGCGAGGCTCATCCCTAACTAGATTAATGTGGGTGTCCATGAACGCGCGCCGCTGTTTACCAACCAATTAGAGAGCGAGCGAGCGCAAACAGACAAACAAACAAAAATGTTAATGTCACACATTTTTTTGACAACCGCGCTAATGAGATATTTTTGTGCACGAATTTGCGAATGTCCAAAAGTGACATATGGACGTGAAATATGTCGAGCTTGTATTACTGAAAACATACATGTCGTTTGTAAGGATCGAGTAAAATCATATTATACCAAGAGTAAAATCAAATTGATATTTTCGTATGAATCTATGTAATTCTAAAAAGGAATTAATTAAAATTCTATGAGCTCTATGGAAATGTTGGACAGGGAGATGTGTCTCCAGCTTCCAGAAGATCGCAGTCAAATAAAACTCCATGAAGAGTTGTTGTATTCTTACGAGTGAGGGATTTTATCAGCAGAACTGGCTACGCGCGCTGCTTCTTGTATTGCAAGCGTGAATTTACTACAGTAACCATTTAAGGGAGCCGTGTTCTTGTTTTACTCTCGAGGTTGTATCATAAAACTACATATGCTGAGGTAGTTTTTCTATCAGTAATTCATTTGCGAAGTTAATGTTATAAAAGACAGTTGAAAAGTTTCTATTGGCTATATCTTTATTATAAACACAACTAGTTCTAATAATTGTGATGAAAAATCAATCCTTTGCCGCCCATTCTTTACAACCGTATGTCAGACACCAACTTCCTTCAAGCTTCGCACTGATTTTTTTTTTGTTTTATTTGGAATTGCGTTTTGTTAAGTGTGATTTCGTGTAACATCTGAAGCGACGAGAAAAAATTCTAGAAGATTCTATCGGCCATGTGCGCAGTGAAAGTTCTTTCTTTGATATAATTAGTAGCGAATTTAAGATTCGTTAAGTGAAATTATTATTTTGTTCAGTTTGACGTCATTTGCTAGACTTTAACATGACCTTACTATGTCTCCGGCTACCTTATTATGAATGCTTGTAACAAAAGGAGCTTTTTTTTATACCACTAAGGTCAAGCATACGGCCTGCCTGATGGTAAAACACCAGGGGTGTCGCTCATGCGTTGCCGACCCTCTAAAAACCTCTTCACGCATTTCTTGAAAAACTCCATGCTGTATTCCCTTGGAAAAACCGCGGCTGGGAGCTCATTCCACAGCTTGAGAGTTCTCGGAAGAAAACTTCTCTGGAACTGCACAGTATGCGACCATTGCGGTTCCAGTGTGTGAGGGTGAACTCCCCGCCTTCGACGAGCGGTGAGGTTATAAAAAGTAGCTGTCGGCATCATTTCGAACAACTCTTCAGAACACACCCCGTTGTACAATCGGTAGAACACACAAAGGGAGGCAAAATCTCTCCTTAAACTTAAGGGTTCAATACCATGTGTAAGCATAGGATTATCGACAATTCTCACAGCTCGTCTCTGAATCTAATACAACAACTCTTCGGGAATTCTCTGATGAGGTTACTCACTCACCTTTTTTTTCAGCGATGTAGGGCGAATCACAGCAGCCCATCTGGGCAAGTATAAAAAAAAAATCACAGCCAAATAACCATTTCCTACAGGGTTGTTGTGTTCCTGCGTGTGATTGGTGAGATCACCATTACGCTTCTTCTAAGCTGTTGCTGTATTAGCAGCAGAGGTTGCATCGTGCGAGTGATACTTAATATATTGTAAGCGTTGATAGGCGTTACTGTAGGTAAACGCGTTACATCAGGTGGGCCGTATGCTTTCGTGCCTCCCGGCGTTGTATAAAAAAAACAGGAACAAAAAACCTTATAGGGTAATGTTTCGTGATTGCAGTCTTTTATAATATAAAGGAGGTACTTCCCCAGTCGGGCTGTTTTAATGCAGGCTATGTCTCTCTCGCCAGAGCTTTGTTTATTATGAGCAGGTGCAACATAGCAAATGTGACATTGGCTGTAATTGCTAAGATGACTGGTAGGGTGCATCAAAACAAAAAAGTGCTCCCTGGGGAAGTACCTCCACCTCACAGAAAACCGCCGCCAAAAAACAACTTACTGGCGGATTTTAGTGTTCCTACATGTGAGTGAGATTACCAGCAAGCCTCTATGGAGTTGCTGTGTTAGCAACTTGGGTGACAACGTGCGAGCGATACTTGCTGCACAGCAAGTGGTCATAAGCTACTGGAATCATCTTACATCAGGTAGACCTGGGCCTACCCGCGGCAGCTGGGGTGACACTTCCTGTACTGCAAGTGTTTATAAGTTACTAGCTGCTGCCCGCGGCTCCGCCCGCGTGGAGTCAAATAACGTAACCTATGTGTTAATCCAGATCATAATCTATCTACGTGCCAAATTTAATTTAAATCCGTTCAGTCGTTTAAGCGTGAAAGAGTAACAAGTATCCAAATTCAAATTCAAAAATTCAAATTCAAAAGCCTTTATTACATTTCTTACAATATAAACTAATACAGTGTCTGGGATCTCCTTTTAAGTAAACAATACCTGTATTAGGAGACCCCGCTCTTCTATGATAATAAAAATACAATGTATAGAAATTAATAGGTACTCAGTAACATAGACGTATTGCCAATTTGTGCTCAGTATGTGTGTTTACTATTTTGTGTAGATGTGAGATTATTAGAATGTATAGAATATATCTATACCTAAATAGATTTCAATATATATAGTGTTTTATAATATACTACCCAGTGATTATGTTACTTATATACATATATCTAATTACAATTACAGCACAATTACATATTATTTATTTATATTTTTAAATTTTATTATTATTACACAGGTCTATTTAAGGAGCTCTTCCGTCTTTAGATAATCAAGAGTCTTTAGCCATTCTGTTAGCGTTTTTTTGCAAGTGTACGAAGTCATGGGATATATATCAATCTTTGAGTTGATCATATTATAAAGTCGTGCTGATTGACTAATGAACTGCCTACGAGCATATTCAGTTCTGGTTGCGGTTTTGGGAGCGACTGCATGTGTTCTTCTTCCTGCAGGCAAGGCAAATAGTATCCATCCATACATACAAACTTTCGCATTTATAATATTAGTAGGATAAGCCACGGTAATCACTTTAGAATACGGCCCACCCGATGCTTCCATCTCGAAGAAACAGAAGGGTTGCGTAATTTTTGCCACCTAATATAAAAAGCCCTAAGAAGTCAGCAGCGGTCCAGTATATCATGAAAGTTGGCTCGAACCGGCAACTTCTCGAATTAGCCGCCGATTTATGTGGCGGCCTGGGGTAATGGAGCGGAGCATATCCATGGATAATATCCCGGTCCGTCCATCCGTCACTGAGGATCTTCGGGTGCGCGACACATCAGAAATGGGGTAGAAGTGACTTGACATCGATGGTCACTTGACTTAACGAGGTCGCGTTGCCTTCTGTCACCTTTCAGATTACGTAGATATGCAGAGTAGGATAACTTCATATGAACACAATGCAGCTGTATGATTGACTATAAGGAACGTTCGTAGTAAAATAGTTGCGCCTTGTACTATTTGCGGACTTGAAAAGTGAAGGCAACAGACGAATTAGATAGTCTACTAGCTGTGCCCGCGACTTCGTTCGCGCGAAATAGTATTTTTTTTATTATTAATTTATATTAATAAAAATAAATAAATATTCTAAAATAAAAGTAGCCTAAGTTACTCCTATTACATTAGCTATCTGCCAGTGAAAGTCCCGTCAAAATCGGTCCAGCCGTTTCAGAGATTAGCCGGAACAAACAGACAGACAGACAAAAATTGTAAAAAAAATATTTTGGTATATGTACCGTGTATACATCTATGCATTTAATAAAAAGCGGTTATTTTAATATAACAAACAGATACTCCAGTTTTATTTATCTGTATGTATAGTCTAGTATATAAGTAGTCTATGAGCAGACTGATGAGAAAACAATCTTCCAAACCTGTCGTGTTTTGTATATAAATAAATATTTTGACAACCTCGGTGCCTCAGTCGTGAATGACGCGACTTTGACACCGACTCTCGTGGGTTCGACAAACAAGAAAAACATTTGTGTGCATGAACATGTCTGTTTGTCTTGGTCTGGATGTTTTAAGAGAGATAGTGCACATCAAAGCAGCCCGTCTAAGGAAGTGTCTTCACCTGACAGAAAAACCGCTTCTAAGGCAGGCGTATTACCAGTTGACTTAGAAATTCAACGCCGGGCTTCAATGTACTACACCTCTAAAAACATACACCCTGACTTTCAAAAACACCGCGATATAGACAAAATATTTAGATTATTCAAACCCAATTTCAAACCAATTGACGAGGTATTTAAAACTTTACTGTCTGAATGGCAAGAAAGATGGGAACCTTCTACTAAAGGACGCCACTTGTATCCGTTCTTTCAATCAGTGCGAGACAGATTAAGTAAAGAGTGGTTAGAAGTCGATCATCCCGTTGCGCAATTTTTAACTGGACATGGAAACTTAAGAGCTAAGCTCTTTTCGTTTAAACTTGTGTCATCGCCTTTATGCGAGTGTTTTACGACAAATAATGAATTCGAGCAAACAGCACATCATGTTTTCTGGGAGTGCGATCTCTGGAGTCGGGAGCGGGACGATATGTTAAATTCCTTGCACGTCACATCCGGGGTAGTATACTATTCTGATTTGGTGGCAACAAGGGAGAATTACCGGGTGTTTAGGCGGTTCTGCAATCTATATTATTGGAATCGATGTGTTAGGTAACAACTCACAATTTAGGTCCCAATAGTGTTAGATATCTGATAAACCGTGGTGTACGGCAGTTGAGCTTCTCTTGACTAGCCATCTCCTTGAGGTTTTTAAATGCCTTATTTGTCATATTGCTGCCTCTCACATTGCCAAGAGGGGAAGTCAATTCCAAAACTTCCTACTCCTACAAATTTCTCTTGATTAAATTCGAGTTCCAAGGCAGCTGTAGTTAAACCCCCGGGACGGCAGTGAACTTCACTGTTCAATGTTCATTGCCTTTTTGTTGGTCGCCGCTGTTAATTCTGGCTACACAGGAGACACAGTGGTGGGTATGAGTGGTGGGCCTGTCCCGTTTAAAAAAAAAAAGATGTCTTCTAAATTCCACCGAGCGCCATAACAGTATCAACATAAATATAATTCTGATTTTTAGTAAATTGACTTATTTTACATATGTTTTACAATATACATAGATACCTCGATGGCGTAGTTGCGCGTGTCATTGTAACCGAACCGTGTATCTATCTCGAGTTTCTGCGTGCTTCGGCGAGCACGTTTTGCCGACTGTCCCGGCTGTTGTTGATAGAAGACAGCCGTTAAGCCAAGTCAGTAGCCTTCGAGCGGCTTGAAAACACTGACCTCCGCCAATTTGAGCAGCGTGGTAGAGTAGAGTATGCTCTAAACCCGTTCGGTTGAAGTGAGACCTGTGTCCCTGCAGTGGGATGAGTAAGGGTTGATGGGATGTGAGACATAAATATAGTCTTCTATGTATCTATCTATAACTTCACGCCAAATCCCTTACGGGGTAGGCAGAGAGAACCGAGCGCCACGCGACTCGATCCTTACATACCTCACTCGCTCTAAGGCTCCTGACATCACCTTCTGATAGAACACGACCAATTTGGTCATGGTACATATACTCTTCACATTACGTTTTGTAACTAACGAAACTAGATACATAAAATAGTTAGAAAAAATGTCCCCACATATATCCAAACTTTAAAATCGCATGCATACAAATCAGATTTTACGTGAAAGTTTTTTTATTAGAAAACTTTGTTCATTTCGCTTACACGTGTCGGAAAGAGTCACTCTGTGCTATTTGTGGACCTCACACAAGCGGGTGTTTCGCTGTTATTGTTTCTGCTTTGTTTGAATTATTTCATGACCGCATGGAAACAGCCCGTCTGGGGAGGTACCTCCACCTCACGGAAAATCGCAGCCGAATAACAACTCCCTAGTGCGTTGTTGTGTTCCTGCGTGTCGGTAAGGTCCTAAGAAGTTGCTGTGTTAGCAGCAGAGGTGGCATCGCGTGAGTAATACTTAATGTATTGCAAACGTTAAAAGACTAAATAAATAGAAAAACCGGCTTCTTCTTCGACTATCTGTGTAACGACAATTTTGTAACGCTCCGTTTAGTGGTTTAGTCTTGAGAATGAGCTCGGTGTTCAGTCAGTCGTGAATGACGCGACTTTGACACCAACGCTCCTGGGTTCGATTCCCACACAATATAAACATTTGTGTGCATGAACTGTTTGAAAAGTTACTTATGATGTATAGAAAACACCTAAAGTGAGACAAACATACATGTTCATGCACACAAATGTTTGTCATATGTGGGAGGCGAATCCACGAGCGTTCGTGTCAAAGTAGCATTTTTAACCACTGAGCCACCGAGCTCTTTAAGTTAAAAAAACCTACATTTACTTGTAAGAGGATAATAAAAGCCGAGGGATCTCTAAAGCGAGCCTAAGCTAACCAAGTTCTATAACTTGGGAATAGCTAAGTATTTTATTGGGGTACTTAACAGTTCGCGTGTAATTTGGAAGACTTGTAACTACTTAATTCTGTTTGTTGTGCATTTGAAATGTTCTATTTACAAATTTAAATTGATTATTTAAATTTGCTTAATTAAGTTGGGCAACTTAGTCTCGTTGTTGTCTCTTAGTTTGAAGTGCAAGTGAATCGACTGTAGAGCCAAAGCCGCGCTATTCACTGACATAAACTTTTTGTGTGACACCCTAAAATAATGTAATTCGTTAATTTAATAAAAATCTTATTATTAAAATACCGTCGAAAGAGAGTTCGGTGTTAAGAAAAGAAAAGGTATGTATATATCCTTTGGTTCTGACATTTAGAGAGAATGCTGAATGAAAGAATGACGAAACAGGTATACAGTGCAAAAGTGGAAGTATGTAGGAGCCGAGGAAGGCCAAGACTAATCTACCATGATCAAATTGGTCGTGTTTTATCAGAAGGTGCAGTAAGGAGCCCTTGGCTGGGGTTTACGCTGACCTGCTCCGTTGTGTGCAATCCATGTATGAAGATTGTACAGCTTGCATGCGGGTGTACGTGTGCTTGCCGCTCTGATTTGATGTCAACATTGGTGTCAGATTGGGATGCGTGCTGTCGGCTCGGCTGTTCATCCTGTATCTGGATAGTTGTCTTCAGAGAATAAGAAATAGAAATGTGCGAATGGGTGACTCAGTGGTCAACTGCCTGCTTTTTGCAGACGACGCGGTATTAATAGCAGAATCACTATCCGAACTGCTAACATTAGTCACAATAATGAAAGATGATTGTATGAAGAAAGGCTTACAATTGAATGCGAAGAAAACCAAGACAATTGTATTTGAAAGAGAGACAACCAGAACGAACACTAGGATTACGGTCGATGATGTAGTGTGGAAGCAAGTGGATGAGATTGTATATCCTGGAAGCGTTTTCGGCAGCAATGGAAGGTACACCACTGACGTGGAGAGACGAATGAGTGCAGGGAACAGCGTGAATGGAGCATTGGGAAAATTTCTAGGCAGCCGAAATGTAAGCCAGAAGGCACAACTCGCTGTACAAAACGCGGTGCTAATCACAACGCTAATTTATGGAAGTGAGAGCTGGGTATGGCAGAGAGAGCATGAAGAATAGAATATATAATAATAATAGAATAAATACGGTCGAGAGGAGAGCATTGCGCAAAATTTGCGGCATAACGTTTGCTGACCGCGTTCGCAATGATGACGTAAGAAAGAGAGTTGATCTGAAAGAGAGTGTCGGTGTTAAGATAAGAAAAGGCTTGCTCCGTTGGTTCTGACATGTAGAACAGGATGGAAGAATGACGAAACAGGTATACAGTGAAAAAGTGGAAGGATGGAGGAGCCGAGGAAGGCCAATACGAACCTATCCATGACTAAATTGGTCGGATTTTATCAGAAGGTGATATCAAGAGTCCTAGAAACCGTCGAGCGTGCATGAAAAGAGTTACGAATGTTAAAGAAGCGGGTGAAGTGACCACGTCTTATGGCACCCGATTCTCTCTGCCCACCCCGATATGGATATGGCGTGAATTTGTAGACATAGATGGGTACAATCAAAGGCAAGCTCTCATGTATGTGGCGCACTCAATTGATACACTGAGGCGTTGGCGAAAAGATATGCGCTTTGAAGTACCTAGTTAGATTCTGGCAGTACTTCCACCTCATAGGAGTCTCTATATGACACTAAATAACGATGTCCTTAACTTAGAAAACCGCAGCCAAATAACAACTATATAGAGGGTATACGTTTTTGCGTGTGAGTGATATCTCCAGTAAGCTCCTAAAGGAGTTGCTGTGTTAGCAGCAGAGGGCGCATCGCGCGAGTGATACTTAATGTATTGCAAGTGTTCCTATGCAGCGGTAACTACTTTACATCAGGTGCACCGTCTGTTTGGATGCTTCCCGACGTTGAATAAAAAAAAATGAAGTCGAAACCTATTTGTATGTACTGACATTAGTAACTAGCTGTTACCCACGGCTTCGTCCGCGTGGTCAAACTATAAGTTTTTTTTTTATGTGAGTGAGCTATTTTTCCACGATATACAGTAGCCTGTCACTCTGAGACCCTCTCATTGTCTCTATACAAAGAACCACATCACTCCGTTCCTCCGTTCTGATCTGAAAGAAGGATAAACAAACAGACTTTCACATATATAATATTAAAATATGGATTCTTAAATTAATTTATTGTACACTCACAAAGCCGTTTTGTGATCTACTAAGCATGGGCACTTAAATACCAATCCTAAGTTTTAATAACAATAGGGTTCCAATTCACCGTTTGTGTACGGAATCCTGAAAACTGAGAGCACTGAATATATTTAATTTAGCGTAAAGAAGGCGATAAGTTTCTCCAGCAGAGATGATCGCAGTCCGAATGCGCTGCTGCCAACTTTGTTCTTGCATATTCCAAAACTCTGAGAAAAATATGGAGTAAAAAGTACAACCCTTATTTATAACCTATATACAACGCCTGCGGCACAGTAAACATGAGGCAGTGACACAATCCTATGTAAATGTCCGATCAAATTAGGTGCAAGTACAAGCTAACTGTAGAGTCACACCCAAAAAATAAATCGATGATTAAAATAAAATTAATTATTGATATTTTTGCATGATTATCTTCGTTATCACAATAATTTCTTTTTTAATTCTCACATTTTATATATGTATGTATGAGAGTGACATGCAATTTGATCTAACCTGCTTTGTGTGCTTCCGCCACCAATTAGTTCATGCGGCCTAGCGCCGGCCGGCACCCACCCACTATTGTTAGTACGTGCAACATGCCGACGCTGCCATGGCTGCTCCGATAGTCTCTGCCTCGGCTGGTGCGGTCGTCCGCCATCTGGAACAGAATCCGCATGCCCCCACCACCACCGTCGCTGCCACGACTGGCCTGATCGACGCTGCGACACGTGTCTCGCCTCTCCACGAGGCATCCTCAGGTGCTGTAGACGTTAATCGTAAGAACAACATGCGACAAATCCATCGCAGTGCCGTCCCTTATATTGAATTGAGGGTGGGGGTGGATGGTGTGAGCGAAAAGATATTTAATAGTGGGGAATGGTTTACGTCAGTCTGTTTCTTCATGAGAGTAATTTTAGAATTTTTATGTTTATTAATTTCTAATTGTTCCCTAATATTTAGTTTTAAACCTTTGTCTATGTTGTGTAAAATTTGATATGTATTACCCCCACTAATACAAATATCAAATTTTAACATTTCTCTTTCTCAGCTTTCACGATGTTTTCGTCATGAGGATTGGTAACGTCAACAAGAACTACACGGCATGTCTCCCGATCTATTATCACAATATCAGGTCTATTGGCGACAATAGTCCTGTCTGTGATATGATAATAGACCGGTCTCAGTAGAGCGTGACACCACCGTTCTTGAGAACTGGTGCTGGTGCATACTTATATTATTATGTATTGTTATTTTTAATACACTGTGCGAAAAATCAATTGCGTGGTATTGGTGTATATTTGATCATCACCTATATATAAAGAATAATGGCAGCAGCGGAACGACTTTTTAGCATGTGCAGGTGCTACATAGAGTTCCATTTGAAATGGTTTGCGAAAATATTGTCAGTACTTAACCCATCATAATGATTATCAGGCTTAAACAGCAAATATCTTATACAGGAATCTCGAAGTCAGATGATTAGCATTGCAGCCCTATGGAATTCTACGGTCAATACATAATTCCATGTGTAGTTGCTAATATAGGTTAAATAACTATTGATAGAATACATAATCTGCTGAGGAAGGAGGTAGTTTTACTTTCTTGTTTTATCCAAATTTTGCTGAACTTATGGTATGTGCCTTGCTTGTACTCTAGAACACAACACACGATTGCACGGTATTAACGAGCTCGGTGGCTCAGTCGTGAATGACGCGACTTTGACACCAACGCTCGGGGGTTCGATTCCCGCACAAGACAAATATTTGTGTGTATGAACATGTCTGTTTATCTTGGTCTGGATGAAAGATAGGTAGGACGCATCAAAGCACCCGTCTGGGGAAGTAAATAACAACTCCCTAGAGAGTTGTTGTGTTCCTGTGTCTTGGTCACCAGTAAGCTCCTAAGGAGTTGCTGCGTAAGCAGCAGATGAGGCATCGCGCGAGTGATACTTAATATATTACAAATGTTAATAGGCTACGGTAACTGCTTTACAACAGGTGGACCGTATGGCCGCAGTATGCTTGCCTACCGACGTTGTATAAAAAAAAAACAGTGCAGCGATTACGGATTTATGAGCTTGCTTGTATATATTCAGAGTACGAATCATATAACGCCCCGTGTTGAACGATTTATAACTGTGAGGTACTGTTGTTGTGTATACTGTGACAAAAACTTAGGACGTAAATACATCGAAAAAACTTTATCGTGAGGCCGATTCCACACGATTTAACACGAGATATCCGAACGTACATAAATTTTCAGCCAATTACAGTATAACACGTTTATTGCCCAAGTTTCAGGGAGAATATTTCTTTTTTATTGCCATAGTTTTTAAAAGGTTAAATGTTACTGGCTTTTATGAGAGGAAGTGTCGGGAAGATGAGGCTAACTCCGGGCGGGTGGAGTTTTGAGAGATGCCTTGGGTTTGTGAGACCTTCCGTTCCGATGAATATCTAACAAATTATTATAGCTTTCTTAATAAGGACTGAAAGAATGGTTACTTATTTTTTGTGAACTCAGTAGCGCAGCGGTTAATAACGCGACTTTGACCCGTGGTTTCGGTTCCCACCCAGGACAAACAATTGTGTGCACATGTCTGTTTGTCTTGGTCTGGGTGATTTTAATAGAGGTAGGGCGCGTCAAAGCAGCGTCTGGAGAAGTCCACCTCACAGAAAACCGCAGCCAAATAACAACGCCCTCGACAGTTGTTGTGTTCCTACGTCTACGTGGGAGTGAGGTCACCCGTAAGCTGCTGAGGAGGTGCTGTGTTAGCAGCAGAGGTGGCAACGCGAGTTGTACTCAATGTATTGCAAGCGTTCATAGGCTACGGAAACCGCTTTAATACAGGTGGGCCGTATGCTTGTATGCCTCCCGACGTCGTATAAAAAAAAGATAAGTCAAGTTTCCAGTAAGGTGCTGGTTCAGTAGCGAAGATGGTAACGTGCCAGCGACTCAACTAGGAAAGTATATCATACATACATACAAAAATTACCGCTACGAAATAACAATTCCCTGAGAGTTGTTGCGACAAAGTGCGATTACCAAACTCCAGACGCGGTGCCGTATCTGCGGCGGTTACAGCACGCTAGCGATACTCCTCGTATGGCAAGGATTCATAATCACTTTACGTCAAGCGGGCGGTATGCTTGTTTGACTCCCGATTTTGTGTACAGATAACAAAAGCTCTTTGTATTCACGAAATGTCGTCAAACGTCTCATTGAATGACTCGACTTTGACACCAACGCTCGTGGGTTCAATTCCCACACAAGGTAAACATTTGTGTGCAAGAACATGTCTGTTTGTCTTGATCTGGATGTTTTAGGAGAGGTAGGGCGCATCAAAGCAGCCCGTCTGGGGAAGTACCTCCTCCTCACAGAAAACCGCAGCCAAATAACAACTCCCTAGAGGGTTGTTGTGTTCCTGCGTGTGAGTGAGGTCACCGGTAAGCTCCCAAGGAGTTGCTGTGTAAGCAGCAGAGGAGGCATCACACGAGTGATACTTATCTCAAGTGTTAATAGGTTACGGTACCCGCTTTACATCGGGTGGGCCGCATGCTTGTATCCCTCCAGACGTAGTATAAAAAAAAAACTTTCAAGTAATAGGTAAGGAGTGCATTATGTATTAAAAAAAACTTAAGTGTCCTACACTCTAATGGTTGATATTAAAACATAATCAATACTGAAAATTATCTTAAAGTATGTTTTATCTGTTATAAAGCTATTACCGTAGCCTATGAACGCTTGTTACATATTAAGTATACCTCGCGCGATGCCTCTTCTGCTGTTAACACAGCAACTCCTTAGCACTGAAGACTTCACTCACACGTAGGAACACAACAACCCTCTACGAGAGTTTTTATTTGCGATTTTCTGTGAGGTGGAGGTACTTCCCCAGACGTGCTGCATTTATGTGCCCTACCTCTCTTAAAAACTAATCCAGATTAAGACAAACAGACATGTTCATGCACACAAATGTTTGTCCTATGTGGGAATCGAACCCACGAACGTTGGCGTCAAAGTCGCGTCATTCACGACTGCGCCACCGAACTCGTCATGTACGAACATATATCTTTTTATACAACGTCGGAAGCATAAAGCCCACCTGATATAAAGCAGTTACTGTAGCTGTAGTATAGTATGAACGCTTGCAGTACTTGAAGTATCACTTCCGCGTTGCCACCCGAGCTGATAACATAAAAATCCTAGGAGCCTACTGGTACTTGGCGCTTTTTTCTCTCTCTATTTATATATAGATACTCTTCTTAGCGTTATCCTGTTTCCAAATCTATTAGGATTGGTGGGGTCCGCCACCTAAGCCTAAGGATCTGACGATGATACTGACTTTTACATGGAGCGACTGCCGTCAGGCCTCCACTGTCCTGAGGGAGAATTAGATCTTTCTTAGATCAGGACACACGTCTTTCGAAATATAATTTCTTGGACGAGCGAGTTTCCTCACGATGTTTTCCTTCACCGCCGAGCGAGTGATAATTTTTATTTTATTTTTATTTTATTGGGAAAACATTACAGTGTAAATAACGTGGAAAAAAAACCACATAAATAATAAATTAAAAGTAAAAAACCTTTTTAAAAACAAGCTTTTATTTAAATGCTCTAAAAAGAAAGAAAAAATGATTTTCAAGCTTTAGAAGTCCGCCATATTGGATTAAGAGTGATGTCATATTATTTTTATTCTTAGCAAGCCCTTTTATTTGATACCCATATTGTAGAAGTGCATTAAAAATAGTTGGTTCGCCATCATGGGTATGCCGCCATGTTGGATTTAGAATGACATCACACATTTAGCCATGCATTGTCATCCAAACGGAACGTGTATACAAAATTTCAGCTCAATTGGTTAAAGATATCTGCTTTAAAATTGAGTTGCAAGATTTCAACCGAACATACTTACATATACTTACATTGCAAGTTAAATAAAAGCTACATACTTACATACATACTTACATTGCAAGTTAAATAAAAGCTTGTAAAAAGTACCACAATTAACATGTTTTCGCATATAGTAATAAGTATATGCTCGTTTGCTTAAGTTAATATTATAAATCATAGTGATAAATAAAAAATAAAAGGTAATTTAGTATAAATTTTGGTGCTAAGTTACTATTTGAATTTTTGGAATCGACACTAAACCAACCCCTAGTCAATTTGGGGATTGGTTTAGTGTGGATCCCAAAAATTAAAATAGTAATAATCACAAATATGTACCAACATAAATCCGAAAAGATGAATTTAGTGGTACATGCCGGGATTGGAACCGAGGACCCGTTGGTCACGAGGCTGGTTGTTTATCCACTAGGCTATCACTGCTTGCTTATTTATATATTCATAAAATAATTACGAATTTAATTCAATATGTTTTTTTCTCTTCATCAGCCAGCAAAAAGGAACTAAACCCACCAGGTGCGTATGAACCTCTTCCTCAATCATATATAGGTATAATCATTTCTTATTATATCTTATTTTTTTCTTAGAAAACACGGCAACTCCTCTATAGCTTACTAGAAGCCTCAATCATTCAATAAATCAAGCAATTCCCAAGGAGTTGCTACGCGGGCGATCTTTTCTGTGAGATGAAGGTACTTCCCGGGTCAGACGTCTTACCTCCTTTACACTAGAGCCTCGTTTGTTAGTCAGGGTGCACGATGTACATCTAAAGATGATAGCAAGCTACTTACTTAAAATCTATGGAAACCTAATTATTTTTGACGAGCTCGGTGGCTCAGTCATGAATGACGCGACTTTGACACCAACGCTCGTGGGTTCGATTCCCACACAAGACAACCATTTGTGTGCTTAAACATGTCTGCTTGTCTTGGTCTCGATGTTTTAAGAGAGGTAGGGTGCATCAAAGCGGCCCGTCTGGGGAAGTCCTCAAAGAAAACCGCTGCCAAATAACAACTCCCTAGAGGGTTGTTGTGTTCCTGTGTGTGAGTAAGGTCACCAGTAAGCTGCTAAGGAGTTGCTACGTAAGTAGCAGAGGAGGCATCGCGCGAGTGATACTTAATATATTACAAGCGTTAATAGGCTAGGGTAACTGCTTTATAACAGGTGGGCCGTATGCTTGAATGCCTCTCGACGTTGTATAAAAAAAGACGTGATCGTCAGTGTATATCCTACTATACGGATCACATTTCAGTCCAAAGTTTGATTAAATAACAATATTTCTTAACGACAGTATATCAGTGATAGCCTAGTGGGTAAACAACCATCCTATTGGCCGTCCGGTAGCTGGTTCAAAATCTGGTGTGGACATTACCGCTTACCGTCATTTATTCCAGATTTATGTACATATTTGTAATTATCACTTGTTCGGCAAATCGTTATTGCGAGGAAATCCACACGTCGTACAAATTATAACCTAACCTAACCTAACCTAACCTAACCTACCAAATATATAATAATAGTCCAAAACACGTGTGAGATAACCTAAGAAAAGTCTGGTTTTCGCGCTGACGTGACCTAGGAAACGTTATGTATATATAATAAATATGTCCATGTATGTACCTATATCTATCTATACAAGAATTGATTGTTAAAAGTAACAAGCAAAATGTACCAATAGAAATTACTGCTATACAAACTTTAATCCATATAATTAACGCCGTTTTCGAGATACAATATATTGTATGTATGTATCTTCACGCCAGGTCCGTTGCGGGGTAGGCAGAGAGAACCGAGAGCCATAAGACGCGGTCCTTACACACTTCACTCGCTTCTTTCACATTCATAGCTCTTTTCATGCACGCTCGCCGGTTCCTAAGGTTTCTGACATCACCTTCTGATAAAACACGACCAATGTGGTATGGTAGGTTAGTGTTGGTCTTCCTCGGCTCCTACATCCTTCCACTTTCGCATTGTATATCTGTTTCGTCATTCTTTCATCTTGCATTCTTTCTACATGTTCGAGCTCAGGGCATGCAACGGAGCATGCCCTATGCCCTTTCTTATCTTAACACCAACACTCTCTTTCAGTCCAACTCTCTTTCGTACGTCATCATTTCGAACGCGGTCAGCAAGCGTTTTGCCATAAATTTTTCGCAGTGCTCGCATCTCCATCGCATTTACGAGTATTCTACTTTCATGCTCTCTCTGCCATACCCAGCTCTCACTTCCATAAGTTATCGTTGGCATTAGCACCGCGTTGTGTACAGCGAGCTGTGCCTTCTGGCTTAGATTTCGGCTGCCAAACAGTTTACCCAACGCTCCATTCACGCTATTCCCTGCACTCACTCGTCTCTCCACATCAGCGGTGTACCATCCATCGCTGCTAAAAGCGCTTCCAAGATATACAAACTCATCCACTTGCTCCAACACTACATCATCAACCGTAATCCTAGTGTTCGTTCTGATTGTTTCTCTTTCAAATAGGTGTACAATATATTGATATGTAAAAAATAATCCCCTTTAAATATATTATATAATTCAATATAAAATTGAAAATAAAAATTAGTACTTATATGCGTCCTTTGGATCTATAAAAAGATCTTCTAAGTCAACACTGTAAAAAAAGCCTTATATTTCAAAGCACATAAATCGAAACCTACCTAACTTCTCATTGACCGTTCATTCATCGATTGAGGCATGAGGTGTACAAAAGCTGGAAAATCAATCATTTATAATTACTTTTTGTAACTAGCGACCAGCCCCAGCGGGTGTCCTGTTAAGATAAAGGTACAGATATATTTATTTGCACAAAACATGAGTAATATGACATACGTTCGCATTCAAATATGGTGTTACAATGCTTTCTTTCATGTTCTACCTTGTCGGCTCATAACATTTGAGAGATAGAGCAATATTTGCATGTTAAGATAAATTGAATAAGTGATATAAGTAATTGAATAAATGTCGATAAGAATCATATACAGCAAAATACAAGCGTTCGCTACCAAACTTCACAGAATCAACGGCTGGGCTGGATCCACTTACAATTTCATCAAAATCACTCCAGCTAATTACGAGTACATATGGGATGTACACATTTTCTTTTTAACATGATCCCAAACCAGTAGGATTGGCGGGGTTCAGCTACGGCATACTGATTTTGACATGAAGCGACTCCCGGTCAACCCAGAGGGAAAACCAAACCTTTCTTAGGCAAGGCCACACGTCTTTGGAAATTTAATTTCTTAGACATACGGGTTTCCTCACGATGTTTTCCTTTACCGCCCACCAAGCAATAGTCTATACATCTTCTATACAGATAAATAAAATTGGAGTGGAGTTTGTAATATTAAAATAACCGCTTTTTACTAAATGCATATGGATGTATACACGGTACATATACCAAAATGAATATTTTTACAATTTTTGTCTGTCTGTCTGTTTGTTCCGGCTAATCTCTGAAACGGCTAGACCGATTTTGACGGGACTTTCACTGGCAGATAGCTGATGTAATAAGGAGTAACTTAGGCTACCTTTATTTTAGAAATTGTATTTATTTTTATTCTATCTATCTATAACTTCACGCCAAATCCCTTACGGGGTAGGCAGAGTAAACCGAGCGCCACGCGACTCGATCCTTACATACCTCACTCGCTTCTTTCACATTCATTGCTCTTTTCATGTACGCTCTCTTAGTATAAATATATATATATATATATATATATATATCCATACGTACTACGTCCACCTCACAGAAACCGGCAACCAAATAACAACTCCCTTGAGGGTTCTTGTATTCCTGCGTGTAAGTGAGGCCACTTGTAAGCTCCCAAGGAGTTGCTGTGTTATCAGCAGAGAAGGCATCGCGCGAGTGATACTTAATATATCTCAAGCGTTAATAGGCTACGGTACCCGCTTTACATCAGTTGGGCCGTGTGCTTGTATCTAGCCTCCCGACGTTGTATAAAAAAATAAAGTATCCTCGTTATGAACATTAATTTTAATCTTGATAAGTTAACGTCGGCGAACGGTAACTGAAGATTTAGTTTTAAACTTCTCGTTAATTCAAATTAACGCTGGTACTTTTGAAAATTATCTCGTTTGGAAGGCATCCGCCGAGTTTGAGTACAACTGCCTTTTTAATTATATCTCTTGATAATAAATATCTACGAAAATTGCTGGTTGATATGCGAACAGCTGCCACGAGCTCGATGGCGGAGTGGAGCAATGCTACTATTACACCACTTCTCGTGGGTTCGATGCCCGTGCGGGGCAAACATTTATTTGTGTGCAAGAACATATCTGGTCTGAATGTTTTGCGCTTCGAAGTAGGGAGGTACGTCCACCTCTAACTAAATGTAATTAACTTTATTTGGGACATACAAAGAGCCGATGTATTACTGTAATATTATTTATTTATTTATTTATTTTATTGCACATGTTTATAGACAGTTACAGACAATTATCTATTTTTTATCAGCTAAACATGGACCCTGGTAGGGTATGGCAATTTCGGTACAGTACATTGTGTTTTTTATTTGTCAACTTTACTACATTGGTATCGAAAATCCAAACAATCACATATGTTTTCCGAGACTCGTATCAGACATGAACTTTCCGACTGAATAATAGCATTTTTGTTTCAGTAGTTTATTTACTTTATTTCTATATTTATTAAAATTCTGTTCTTTTTTTATCTCGTCAGGCATTTTATTATAAATTTGAATAGCTCGATAGTATGGTCCTCATTTACATATTTCTAGTTTGGGTTCTGGTAAAATTAGGTCATAATTACTGCGGGGATTCTGTTGAAATTCGAAATAGTGCAAATGTTTACGGACAAATAGAGCTATTTCAAATATGTAAAGGCGAGGTCAGTATTTTAAATTTTATAAAATGAAGTTTGCAGCTGTTCGGTTGGTGAATATTGACATGTATTAGCATGGAACAAGTAAGTTTGAGCTATTGTACAGTCAACATCGTAATCCACATTTTCTATCTATCGATAACATCATGTTACATCCCTTGCGGGGTAGGCAGAGGGAACCTACAGGGGTTCATAACTCTCTTCATGCACGCTCGCTAGTTTCTAGGACTCTTGACATCACTTTCTGATAAAACACGACAAATTTGGTCATGGTAGGTTAGCCTTGTTCTTCCTCGGCTTCAACACCCTTCCACTTTTGCGTTGTATATCTGTGTCGTCATTCTATCATACTGCATTCTTTCTACATGTTCGAACCAACCGAGCATGCCTTTTCTTATCTTAACACCGACACTCTTTTGAGACTAACTCTCTTTGTTACGTCATCATTACGAATGCGGTCTGCAAGCGTTACACCACAAATTTTGCGCAATACTCTCGTCTCGACCGCATTTATTATACTTTCATGCTCTCTCTGCCATATCTTTTAATTCACATATTAAAAAGTGTTCTATCAGAAGGTAATGTCTGGAGCCCTAGAAACCGGCGAGCGTGCATGAAAAGAGCAATGAATGTTAAAGAAGCGAGTGAGGTATGTAAGGATCGAGTCACGTGGCGCTCGGTTCTCTCTGCCTACTCCGCAAGGGATTTGGCATGAAGTTATAGATATATAGATAATAAGTATTTATTGTAGACACAACTTCAGATATTTATAAAGGCATTACGAGTAGACGTCAATTTGCTATTTTGTGTGAACCAACGTGGGGGTGAATTATTATTGTAACGCTCACATTGGCAATAAAACAATGGAACGGATAACAGCTACGTGCTTTTAACTTTTCCTGCACCTCATCAGCCTTGCTTCCAATGGTCGAGTTGGACACACCAACACTTATATTTAGTGTGGTGATTCATATTCCAACAAATAATTATGCGCATTTCAAAGACAATGAAGACCAATTCAAATAAGGGTTAAAGTTAATTTAGATAGATAAAGGGTTAAAAGTAATTTCAACAACAGACGATGAAAACAAAAAAATATAATCGAAGCTATTATATGATAGAATATTATAAACTCACAAACTTTAAAAAACATCAGTCGCTTGTTTCTTATAACTATACCGGGACAAAACGAAAATGTCGATGGTAAGGAAGTATTCATTGTATGAAAACATTAAACGATTTTATACCACCAAGTTGGCAACCAAGCATACGTCCTGCCTGATGGTAAACAGTCACCGTAGCCTATGGACATTTGCGACACAAGAATTGTCACTCATGCGTTGCCGACCCTCTAAAAACCTCTTCGCGCCTTTCTTGAAGAGCCCCATGCTGTAGTCTCTTGGGAAAACCTCGGCTGGAAGCTCATTCCACAGCTTGAGAGTTGTCAGAAGAAAACTTCTCTGGAACCGAACAGTACGCGGCCACTGCGGTTCTAGCATGTGAGGGTGAAGTTCCTGCTGTCGGCGGGCGGTTTTATACCTAGTACGATAATGGGACCACAAATTATCATAGGCTGAGTCGTTTCTATACGCTTTCGTAAATAACAATTACCTGGAGGGTCGATTGCAGCATGCTCCTGAGAAGATAATGTGTTATATGCAGGGGTAGCAACGCGCTAGTGATTAGATTCCTTTCTGTATTGCGAGTATTCGTATACTACGGTAACAGCTTTACATTAGGAAGGCCGTATGATGGCATGCCTCCCAATGTAATTAAAGAGAATACAAAATTCGAACCGAGGACCATTTGGTCAAAAGAGCGGTTCTTTATCCGCTGTCTTATCATTGCTTCTAGGCTTGTGTATACATATATATATCTTCACGCCAAGTCCCTTGCGGGGTAGGCAGAGAGAACCGAGCGCCTTAGGACGCGGTCCTTACATACTTCACTCGCATCTGTGACATTCATAGCTTTTTTCATGCACGCTCGCCAGTTCCTGGGGCTCATGACATCACCTTCTGATAAAACACGACCAATTTTGTCATGATAGGTTAGTATCGGTCTTCCTCGGCTCCTACATCCTTCCACTTTTGCATTGTATATCTATTTCGTCATTCTGTATATACCTCTGATATGTGTAAAAAATTCTCACAATAAACTATTTCTGATAGATCGTCATAGACCCAAAAGTGTTTGCACCAAGAAATTGCGCATTACTTATACCCATCGTTACTTAGTGATACGGTAACCGCTTTACATGGTTTGGTACGCATACTTGCCTCCCGAATGTGTACAAGAAAGGCACCTTTTTTATACAACGTCGGGAGGCATACAAGCATACGGCCCACCTGATGAAAAATAGTAATGGTAACCTATAAACGCTTGCTCTATATTAAGTGGTATCACTCGGGCGATACCACTTCTGCTGCTAACACAGCAACTACTAAGGAGCTTTTTTTTTATACTACGTCGGGAGACATACAAGCATACGGCCCAACTAATGTAAAGCGGATACCGTAGCCTATTAACACTTGAGATAAGTATCACTCGCGCGATGCATCCTTCGCTTCTTACACAGCAACTCCTTGGGAGCTTACTGGTGATCTCACTCCCACGCAGGAACACAACAACCCTCTAGTGAGATGTTATTTGGCTGCGTTTTACTGTGAGGTGGAGGTACTTCTCCAGACGGACTGCTTTGATGCGCCCTACTTCTCTTAAAACATCCAGACCAAGGCAAACAGACATGTTCATGCACACAAATGTTTGCCTTGTGTGGGAATCGAACCCACGAGCGTCGGTATCAAAGTCGCGTCATTCATGACTGAGCCACCGAGCTTGTCGTTGTGGAGACTTCACTCACACGCAGGAACACAACAATTCTCTAGGGGTGCTTTGATGCTTCGTACCTCTCTTAAAAACTCCCAAACTAAGACAAACAGACATGTTCATGCACACAAGTGTTTGTACTGTGTGGGAATCGAACCCACGAGCGTTGGTGTTAAAGTAACGTAAGAGCGCGTTTCACCACCGCGCCACCAAGCTCGTCAATGTCTTCACGATCTTACCTACAAAAAATTGTAAAAAATATTTTTAAAAGATCGGCAATCTTGTCATGTATCTGGTACTGCAATCATTCATAATCTACAGTAACTTCCTCGCATCAGACGTAATAAAAAAAGAGGGTTCAACAATGGCAATAAAAAAATTTACTAAACAAATTACAGCCTGAAAAGCGAACCCTTTTGGGTTATTACAGGAGTTGTGTAAGGTCGCGGTTAAAGTTGTTACGTCCGTAATCCTTCCTGCGGGGGCGAGTCGGGGATGTTGGCGGTTATTCAATTGTGATCCCGAAATTAAGGGTTCAAATATGATTTTTTTTATATCGTTATGTGATATTAGAATTTATCTTCGCACGTACTTTATTAAAAATGACACAAAAATGACAAGGTGCTCATAAATATTTGAGAAGCGCGACAGCATCGTTGCGCGTGTCACTTTAACCGGACACGCGGGTTAAGCAACGCCAACCGCAGCCTGTTTACGGATGGGATAATCTATCTTCTTCTCAGGGCTTTTGTGAATACGCTAAGCTGCCGTTTCCCGCTGTATTCGATAGCCGTTTTGTGTTCTTCGGGCGGCTTGAACATCGCGGAGTATGTTCTAAACCGCTTTTCGGTTGAAGGAGTTCCATCAACTTCTAGAGTGACAACGACGATGATAATCTTTTCTGGAACTCTCCTAAAACCAAAAATGTAACTTTCGCTAATATAGAAGTTTCATTTATCTACTTATATCCGTACGCCAATTCCCAATATAAGTTCGTAATGAAGACGTGAGAGAAAGAGTTGATCTAGAGAGAAAGAGAGTGTCGGTGTAAAGATAAGAAAGGGCATGCTCCGTTGGTTCGGACATGTAGAAAGAATGCGGGAGGAAAGAATGACGAAACAGATATACAATGCAAAAGTGGAAGGATGTAGGAGCCGAGGAAGGCCGAGACTAACCTATCATGACCAAATTGGTCGTGTTTTATCAGAAGGTGATGTCAGAAGCCCCAGGAACCGGCGAGCGTGCATGAAAAGAGCTATGAATGTCACAGAAATGAGTGAAGTATATAAGGACCGCGTCTTATGGCGCTCGGATCTCTCTGCCTACCCCGCAAGGGACTTGGCGTGAAGATATACATACATACATACAAACCAATTCCCAAAGAGTAAGGTGGGCAAAGAAAACAGAACCTTACACATCCCACTCGCTTCTTTGAAATTCATAATTCTTTCATTCTGGTTTCATAGCTTCCTGACATCATCTAAACACTCCATAAAATACTACCAATCTGGTTGTAGTAAGCTAGTGTTGACTTTCCTCGGAACTACGCTCTTCCACTTTGGCGTTGGGTAGCTGTTTTGTAATTCTTTCCAATTTTTTCCTTCTGCATTCTTCCATTTTGTTAGAAATTTGCATGTGCACAATATGTATCGAAAATTGTATAAACCTACGAAGATAATAATAATAAATATAAACCTCGCAGAGCAGCTTGTGGCGAGCTGTTGGTCCGTAACGACACCACGGGTACCCGAGTGCTCCAGAGAGTCGAGCAGGGCCTTCGTCTCCGACGTGTCTTCGTCGGTCGGAGTGGAAAGTCAAGAAGGGCCGCAGGACTCTCAGCTCTGGCTTGCCTTCATTGGCCGTCCAGAGAGGAGTCGATAGAGCATATTGCTTTATCAGGTGATATGTTCCAGGGGTGGAAGTGTTAAAGGGCATAACTTCAGAGAAAGCGCAGCACACCTCTCGACACCTCTGATTCACTCACACCGATGTTGCCCCGGCCGACTATCTCTGGCATTTCGGGGGACCATCCAGTGAGTGGCGAGCCACCGCCTGCCGGAAGTAACATCAGATATGATAGTTGTGGCAGGCGTTCGCCCCTCTTCTGCAATAGCCCAGTTCCAATAAAACTTCCAGATCTCATTTTAATAGATCGCTTTTTTCCGACATATTTCCAATAGTTCCAATACCTGCCGTGACCTGTTCATGGGTATATTATCCCATTAATATCTCCTGAAGCAGGTTACGGCGGGTATAATACATTACATCATACTTTTCGAAAGGGCCTCTACGCGTTGGATTCATATCCCCGCGCACGCCTATCAAATGACCGGGATTAAAACCCGTGAAATAAAAGAAATAAATATAATATAAATAAATAATAAATATTGTCGGATAAATTATACAGTGCCATCTAACACCAAAGTAAGCGAAGCTTGTGTTATGGGTACTAGACAACTAAAAAACTAAACATACGTAAATACACTTTTTTATAAATACATACTTATTATACATAGAAAATACCCAGACCAAGACAAACAGACATCTTCATGCGCACAAACGTTTGTTCTGTGTGGGAATCGAACCCAAGAGTTTTGGTGCCAAAGTAGCGTAACAGCGCGTTTCACCACTGCGCCACCGAGCTCGTCAAGATGATGAAGATGTTGAATAATGAAAGAATAAGGAAAAAAGAAAGAAACAGAGACATAAAATACAAAAATTTAAAAGTAAATGTGCTGAAAAATATTTGAAATTGTTTCAGCAACTTTTAATCGTGGAAAATTGAAATTTCCTTTCTCATATAAGCTACTTATGCAGCGCTTCAACGAAGGGATTATCTTGCAAACAAAACTCTTCAGCGTTCATTTTTTATACTTATAACAAAAGCTAACTGCAATAACTTTACTAGATTTAAAGGGGACACCATAGCCTTTTTTTTATACAACGTCGAGAGGCATACAAGCATACGGCCCACCTGGTGTAAAGCGGTTACCGTAGCCTATAAACGTTTACGATACATTAAGTATTACTCGCTCGATGCCACCTCTGCTGCCGACTCAGCAACTTTTTATGGAATTTTTGGACTCACTCATAAACAGGAACACCCTTTAGGGAGTTGTTATGGGACTGCCGTTTTCTGTGAGGTATTTCCCAAATAGGACTTCTATATATGGCTTACTTCTTTTAGGTTATTTTAACGGCTGTTATCCATTGAAAACAGCTGGACTGACAGCTTAACATTAGGTACTCGAAACGACCGTACACATCCAATGAAAAACTGCGGGCAACGACGCCTAACTTCCGTGTTCGATTAGGCTGTCACGCGCAATGACGTCATCGAGCTTATATTTTATTTATTAATACCTCTAACTTAGCAAACAAGCACGGGGTTCGCCTGATGTTATACAAATACAGCAGGCTATGGACGCTTCCAACACCGACGCATTCACTCGCTCTTTGTCCACAAGGTCTAGAAATCATGAAAACTCACTTCAGTGAAATCACTTCATAAATGTATGTGACATTCATCGAACACAACGAAGATGTGAAGCCACAACGATATAGATGTTTTGTAATATTGAATCACTTTAAAACTTTTACAAGTTCTTTTTTTTATACCACTAAGGTGGTAATCAAGTATACGGCCTGCCTGATGGTAAACAGTCACCGTAGCCTATGGACATTTGCAACACCGGGGGCGTCACTCATGCGTTGCGGACCCTCTAAAAACCTCTTCACGCATTGCTTGAAGAATTCCATGCTGTAGTCCCTTGGAAAAACCTCCTACTAAACTAATTTTCAAGTCAAATTTCAAAGTCAAACTGACTTCAGTGAAGTCGACGCGCCAATTTGTATCAATTAACAAAACCTGTACTTCTTATTCTCCTGTGACCTTGTCCTCTGTACCTCTGTTATGAAATTCCTCTCCATCTATATCTTCACAACAACAGTCTCCTACAGGTTAGGCAGAGATAACTAAGTACCACATGACTCATTTCTTAGTTCCATTTGACTCGGTTTTCGATGCTTTGAAACCAACGTTCGTGGGTTCGATTCCCACACGGGACAAACATTCGTGTGCAAGGACATGTCTACGAAAGGTTCTATTCAAGAGAGGTAAGGCGCATCAAAGCAGCTCATCTTGGGAGACTTTCACCTCGCGAAAATAAACCGCAGCCAAATAACCACTCTATGGAGGGTTGTTGTATTCCTGCGAGTGAACTATTAAGTATAAGTAGAGTTGGTATATTGGCAAGCGAGATGGCATTGTACGAGCGATCATTAGTGTGTTGGAAGCCTTCATTGTCTACGGTAACCACTTTACATCAGATGGGCCTTCATTCATTTTAACATTCACAGCAATTTATTTCCAATATTTTTGAAGAATTCCATGTTGTATTGTTTCATTTACATGACGTTTTCGACGAGATCGTTGGCGCAGTGGCGAATTGCGCTGTTACCTTATTTTGACACCGGAACTCGTAGGTTCGATTCTTACACATAGCAAACATTAGTGTGCATGAACATGTCTGTTTGCCTTGGTCTTGGTATTTTCAGAGAAGTAGGGCGCATCAAAAGCAGCCTGTTTGGGGAAGTAACTCCATCTCAGCACCGCAGCAAAATGACAACTCCCTACAGGGTTGTTGTGTTCCTACGTATGAGTGAGATCACCAGTAAGCTCCTAAGGAGTTGATGTGCTAGCAGTAGAGGTGACATCACGCAAGCGATTCTTAATGTATTGCGAGCGTTCATAGGTTATGGTTACCGCTTTAAATCAGATGGACCGTATGCTTGTATGCCTCTCGACGTCGTGTAAAACAATATCTTAAGTGTTCGCAAAACATCTTTTTTAAATTTAACCCGAGTATTTAACCACGCGGTTAACTAGTACCGGTTAATTCTGTAACTAATGATTTGACTCCGCCCGCGAAACAGTCCGCCGTGAGTTATGCACCTGGCTCCGTTCCAGCCACTTCCTAATTATTGGCATTGGAAGATCTCACAAACAAGATTACTGAAACTTAACTGGTGGGATACATTTAGTTATAGACTAGAATGTTCCGCAGTTACATTTTTTTTTATACAACATCGGGATTCATGCAAGCATATGGCCCACCTGATGTAAAGCGGTTATCGTAGCCTATAAACGCTTGCAATACATTAAGTATCACTCGCGCGATGCCTCTGCTGCTAACACAGCAACTCCATAGGAGCTTACTGGTGACCTCACTCACACAACAACCGTCTAGACTAGGGAGTTGTTATTTGGCTGCGGTTTTCTGTGAGGTGGAGGCGCTTTCGCAGACGGGCTGCTTTTGATGCGCCCTACCTCTCTTAAAACATCCAGACCAAGACATACAGATATGTTCATGCACACAAATGTTTGCCTTGTGTGGGAATCGAACCCACGAGCGTTGGTGTCACAGTCGCGTCATTCACGACTGAGCCACCGAGCTCGTGTTGCCGAAGATTAGAATATTGCAAAAAAATATGTCCTACAAATATATGTGCATAACAAAACGCATTCACTTCCACCGAACGCTATGGAATTGTCCCAACACTGAGTAATCCCGGAATCCCGGAAAATCCCGCAGATCCCTGAAGAATATCCCGTTCAATTAACTGGCGCACTTTTTATGGGTTTTATGTAGAGTTCCGAACGGTTGGCTTTGAAATACTACGGACTGACCAAATGTAAAAAACTCTTTGTTCGTTTTTAGGGAATCAAACAGGTTTTTTTTTAACAAAAAAAGGCAATTTGCTGTCAGTATTTGTAAAAGCGCGGGTATTTCGCATTTTTCTTTACGAACACACATACTTCAATGACGAGGTCCAGCTGTATTTTGCCCATGAAGAATTGCATGACAAGGAACCAAAAAAAAATGTATTTTCATAATTTACATACATTTAGTGCCAGATCTGGTAATTTTTAGAAAGGTAGAGCGCATTGAATCAACTCGGCTAGGGAAGTACCTCCACTTCACTGAAAACCGCGGCCAAATAACAACTCCCATAAGTTTGTTGTGTTCCTGCCTGTGTGTGAGATCACCAGTAGGCTCCTAAGGAGTTGCTGCGTGGCATTGCACGAGCGATAATGCGTTCATACGATGAGGTAACAGTTTTACGTCAGGTAGGCCACATGCTTGTATGCCTACCGACGTTGCATAAAAAATAAATTGTAACAGGCCACACATTTTCCCCTTAAAACTAAACTAAGTAACTAAAACTTGCATATACGTAAAGCCATTAATGTCCAATTCATACGTCACGGGACGGTAACGTAATTGTACGTCGTCGTACTTTGACTGTGTCACGTGACAGTTTACTCCAATATGGCGTATTCATACCATCTGACGTATAAGACATACTCACAAATCACGTCTTTATTACGGCGGGTATCTGGTTATGTTAGATTTTGCAGGAACACCGTTCCTATATGAATTCTATGTTTGTCAGTGCGTTTGTCCGTGTGTTTGTCTGTCGCTTTTTTTCGAATATTCGAATTTTGACTTTAGATTCGGATTCAACATAAAAAAGTAGAATAGGAACGTTCAGGAACAACGTTCCTATCTCTTAAGGAACATGGTCAAAATGGCCGACAAATTAAAAAAAAAATGATTTGTTATATAATTGACGAGCCAGACGTTCCTCTGGCAATGCAAGCTTGTGCATTCTCAACTGGTTTTTATTTATATTGGCTCAGCATAGTCGCTCCGCTTCGCCTCTTGGTAAGCGAAGAGCCCAAAATTGTAGCAGGAACTGACAAAGTATCCTGTCAGTTGACGCTACAATGCTGGCCCGCAAGGTGCTTCTTCACGTTTCGTCTGAAGGATCCCATGTTGTAGGAAGGAGGAAACACATTTGCAGGCAAGGCGAAAGATTCTACAGAAAACTGGTAATCGAGACTCAAGGTCTCCAAACGTGAGCTGTGTATATCAACGTTTCGTTACATTTAATTCTCTTGGAATATGTCACTTAATATTTAAACGCTGGACAGTTAAACGCCACGCGCCATATCAACAAATGTACCAATTTTTTCGCAACGTGTAAATAAGACAACGTGTTGCAGCGTTGACCAACTGGTACCCGGTACAAATCCTGGCATGTACCAATAAATTTGTGTTATTCGAACTTATTTACATACTAGCTGTGCCCACGACTTCGTCCGCGCGAAATAGTTATTTTTTTATTATTTATTAATATTAATAAAAATAGCCTAAGTTACTCATTATCACATCAGCTATCTGCCAGTGAAAGTTCCGTCAAAATCGGCCCAGCCGCTTCTGAGGTTTTCCGGAACAAACAGACAGACAGACTGACAAAAATTGTAAAAATATGAATTTTGGTATATGTAACGTGTATATATCCATATGCGTTTAGTAAAAAGCGGTTATTTTAATATTACAAACAGGCACTCCAATTTTATTTATCTGTACCTATAGATAAATGTAATGAATAGTCCTGAAAAGTCAACCATTATGAGTTGTGCGATATTAGAACATATTTTTTTTTATCTGTATAGATTTGTAATTATCACTTGCTCGACGGTGAAGGAAAACATCGTGAGGTAACCCTCACGTCCTAGGAATTATATTTTGTAAGACGTGTGTGACCTTACCTAAAACTGGACCATTCTAAAAGACTGGTTTTCCCTTTGGATTGTGGACGGCTGACTGCAGTTGCCTCATGTAAAAATCAGTGTCTTCGCCAAATCCTTAGGCTTAAGTAGCGACCCCGTCAATCATAATAGATTATTAAATGGGATAAAGCTAGAAAGAAGAAGCTATCTTTTATCTATCCACAACATCACGACTTATCCATTGCGGGGTATATACTTATAGAGAGAACCAAGCACCACATGACTCGGTCCTTACACACTTCACTCGCTTCTTTAATATTCATACATACATACATATCGTCACGCCCACTGGGGTTAGGCAGAGACTATGGAACGTCAGGTGCACCGATCCAAACATACTTCTCTCGCCCCTTCCCACCCTTCAAATTGGGGCTTTTGATTTGGCCCTTTTTCAACACATCACCAATTTGACCTATTTATGTCTATCCCGATATCTCCATTCACTCTTGCCTGATACACTTCTTTCGTAACTCTTTTGTCATTCTTCATAACTCTGTATATTTTATATACATGTCGCATCCGGTCGTGAACGTATGGATGTTTAAAACGAAACGAAAGCACGCGAACGGTGGCACGCTTTGGCAGAATCAAGAGGTCGACACTGGGAGAAAGGGAGAGTTAGTGCAAACGGCGGCAAGTGACGTCGTCTTGGGACTGTCCTCTCGTCTCGTATTTTTCTGAACATTGGTTACAAGTGTTGATTTAAAATTATAGTGTGACAAGTGCTGGAGTTCGCGCTTCGCGCAAATCCCACCACTACTTTTACAAAATGTACTTTTTTAAATACTTCCGGTTATCAAATTAACTCCATTTTGATACCATTAGAAAGATGCAATTTAGTTCGACTTTCTGGTGAAAACCGCATCTCAATCGCATTTATAGTTTTATTTCTAGAGGCCAAAATGTCAGTGCAGAGAAATAGAGGGAGAAACTGTACTATTTTATGGGTTAGGGATACGAACTGCATTGTATTTCTCATTGCACAACCACCCACCATACGCCCGCATAATGTCGAATACACCGAAAAATCATACGAACACGACATACTTATTATATTATTAATCGTAATTGTTTGTTTTCAGCTCACGCTTCAGCGATAGTGGGCACGACAACCCAGATACGATGCCAGTTCGTGGGGAAGTCCTGCGGAGAGATGCACAGCATCAAATGGTATAAGTCTGACAGTCGCGTGTACGTGTACTCGCCGACCAAGGACGGCGGGGCCATCAACAGGCCTGAGGGCGACATGATGGACAGGTGAGTCAAGATTTTATGCTGGTCGACATTGGACCGTAAATTTCATTTTCACTTAAAATTCTCTTACATCTGCACCATACGGAACCTTACCCACTGCAGGGATACGGGTCCCCTTCAACCGAATGGGTTTAAAGTGTACTGCGCCATCCTGCTCAACTGCCGAGCGTACGCTAGTGTATCATATCGCAGGGAGACTCTTTTATTGGTTACACCAAATACAAAGAGACAGAACTTTTTTTTTATACAACGTCGGGATGCGTACAAGCATACCTGATGTGAAGCGGTCACCGAAGCCTAAACACGCTTGTAATACAGGAAGTATCAGTCGCGCGATGCCACATTCGCTGCTAATACATCTACTCCTTAGGAGTTTACTGGTGACTTCACTCACACGCAGGAACACAACAACCCTCCAAAGAGTTAGTTATTTTGCTGCGATTTTCTGTGAGGTACTTCCACATATAGGCCTGCTTTGATGCGCCCTACCTTCCAACACAAATGATTATCTCGTGTGCTAATCAAACTCACGAGCGTCGGTGACAAATCCGCGTTTGTAACCGCTGCGCCACCGAAACTGTCAAAAGAACTTGGCCCTTTTTAACATTTATATTTCTGTTTGATATTATCATCAATTATTTATATCAAAGTCAATACTGATAGTATCTAAATTAAATAGATACGTCGTACACATGGACTGGTCTACGGGCAGATAGACTAAAACTGTAAACGTTCCTAGTTCGACAGCGGAGAACTGAAAACGTATTCATACAATAGAACTCCTGAATTACATAATAACATTAAATCCAAACATAATTTCGCTGAAACAATACGATTTAAGATAACCGCGCTGAACGCTGTGCAATATTATCTTTTTGTGAAAAAGAGCCGCCGCGAGAGGACACGCGTCCTTTTGTTCTGCAGACAAATGAATTTATTGTTCCACTTTTTTATTAAATATATACTTTCCTTTTCTACACACTTTAGACAGACCTATTTGTATCTACCTCCACACAGATCAACCCTCACTCATCCCACTGCTGGGATACGGGTCTCCCTTCAACCGAAGGGGTTTAGAGCATACTCCGTCACGGTGCTCAATGGCGGATTGGCTGAGGTCAGTGTTTTGAAGCCGCTCGAGGGCCACTGACTTAGCTTAACGACTGTCATCTATCGACAACAGCCGGGACCGACGTAACGTGCCCTCCGAAGCACGGAGAAACCCGAGATAGATAGACTCATCCGTAGACAGGCTGCGGTCGACGTTGCATTGTTGTTCTGTTATAGTAAAGTACTAATCTTTCTATGTATTATCTGCGCAAAGCCGGGGCGGGTAGCTAGTTTTATATACTTTACAATACAGGTTTCGAATGTCAGGTAAGAAGGTTACTGTTTCGTAAAAGGTTATGAAAACTAGGTGGGCTCCAAATATCATTCTGTTATTTCTATAATATTTACTTAAGCCTGTATAAACTTGAGAGCTCGATGGCGTCGTTGCGCGTGTCATTCTAACCAAACAGGCAGGTTAAGCAACGTCGGCCGCAGCCTGTCTATGGATGGGTTTATATATCTCGAGTTCCGCCGTGCTTCGAAGGGCACATTAAACCGTCGGTCCCGGCCGTTGTCGATAGACGACAGTCGTTAAGCTAAGTCAGTGGCCCTCGGGCGGCTTAAAAACACTGGCCTCCGTCAATCCGCACTTGAGCAGCGTGGCGGAGTATGCTCTAAACCCCTTCGGTTGAAGTCAGACCTGTATCCCAGCAGTGGGATGAGTGAGGGTTGATGCGGTATAAACTCTATTTATTTTCGCTTTACATACTTCAGAGATGATGTATGTACCTACCATCAGCCATGAGTTCATGAATGTACTTTTTTTTATACAACTTACCTAATATAAATTGCCCACAGTAGCCAATGGACACTGGTAATATATTAAGTGTCACTCGCGCGATGCCACCTCTGCTGCTAACACGGCAACTCCTTTGCTTACTGGTGACCTCACTCATTCGCAAGTATACAACAGGTCTCCATTGAGTTATTTGGCTGCGGTTTTGAGGTACTTGCTGTATAGGAATTAGATAAAAAAATATATATATTTATTTTGGAACAATAACAAGAGTACAGAAACAATATTGTAGGATAACAGCTAAATTAGTCTCTAAGGACTGTGTCGCAGCCGTTAACGCCCATTCCCCAAACAGTTTTATTCAAGTTCCATATTTTGTTCAATACACAAAGAGTTGACAATTGTGTTGGATACATGCTTCTTACCCGTGCCTACCCTATATGAATTTTGCATATAGACAGATACGTATATTAATTTATTATTATACAATCCATAAATGAATGAACCTAACAATTCCTCTACTAATATTACTTCAGCAGATTCTCCATGTCGTCATATGCCTGTAACCATTCCGATATCGTCTTTTTGCAGCTCTTTAGAAGATAGATAGATACGCTCTCTTAAAAACACCCAGACGTGTTCATGCACACAAAAGTTTGTCCCGTGCGGGTATCGAACCCACGAGCGTTGGTCTCAAAGTCGCGTTATTAATAGCGGCGCCACCGAACTTAGTTTCTAAGTAGTAAAAACACATAAGACCTTATAAAAGAGTAGGGTGTATAAAACAAGCTTAAGTTTCTAAAACCAAGTAATATCTAACAAGAACATACGCGCATTGTTTCTTTGTGATGGCGGACATGGGAATTTATTGCTGTGTCTTTTTACAGAGCAATGAAAAACCGCACGGACTTTGTGCTTTTATGAAGTGCAGTTTCCACTTGGATTATTGTTTACATTTGCGCTTGGGTAGAGATGTTTGTGGCTTTAGAGCCGATATTATATAAACTAAGACTAACCTACCATGACCAAATTGGTCGTGTTTTATCAGAAGGTGATGTCAGAAGCCCCAGGAACCGGCGAGCGTGCATGAAAAGAGCTATGAATGTCACAGAAGCGAGTGAAGTATGCAAGGACCGCGTCTTATGGCGCTCGGTTCTCTCTGCCTACCCCGCAAGGGACTTGGCGTGGCGATATTATACATACATACATTATATAAACCTGCGCGCATCGTAGCCTGCAATGCACTGCTTTACATCGGGCTGGCGGTATGTTTTTTTTTAATAAATGCATTATAAAACGTAGGAGTCGTATTCACACGGAGTCAGTGATCAGTGGGTAGTAGAAGTTTGAGCGATATTCATTGAAATTTTAACATTCAACTTTCTTTCAGATTTCATACAAAAATGTTATCCATCTCCATTCCTTTTTTATACAATTTATTTATTAGTTACATCAACAAAGCGAACACTAACACTTTCAATTTAGAGATATACATTTTTATAACAGATACAGCATATCAGAAATGCACAGCAGTAATGAATAAAATTAATAATAACAACAACATAGTGTAGCTGAGATAAACATTGCAATTCTATGGGATATACTCGTACATAGTTGATAAAATAAACATAAAATTAAATTACAATATTTGAAAAGAGAAATGAAATTACATGATTGAATATCAACTTAAGAATTAATTTATTTACGCATATTTATAAGTTTCAGTTTTCTTTTAAAATTACAAGTGCCACGCGAGAAAACAATCTCACGTTGCTCCCTCGCACCGCGCTCGCCGACAACATTATGAACGATATTGTAATTTTTAGACATTCTATTTAGAGGGAGGAGAAGGAGGAGGAGACCTAGGTTTGTTCTGGCAATATTTGTTATAAAGGGATTATACCTTTTACACTGTCTAGGCCGACTTCTCGGGAAGCTTCTGTTTAATTTTGATAAAAGATAGGGAGCATCAGATATATCATTGAACAATTTGAAAAGAAACAGGCTGTCCAGCAACTCTCGCCTATTCTGAAGCGAATTTAAACGAAAATGTCGAAGACGATCGGTATAAGATTATAGCTTTTTTGCTTAGTTACAGCTGTAAGATAGCTACCAGAGAAATCGTTTTTGAACACTTTCTAACCGCTTTTTGTAAATATCATAAAACGGATTCCACACGACGCTGCAGTATTCCAGGGAACTGCGAACGAGAGCGTTGTAAATTGCGATCTTAGTATTAGGGTTCTTGAAATCTTTGCATTTCGAAAGGTATACAAGAATATGACCCACCAATGTAAAGCGGATTGCGTAGCCTATGAACGCTTATAATATACTGCGATATCTTCTTCTTCTTAGCGTTATCCCGTTTTCTAGTACATTGGGATTGGCGGGGTCCGCTACAATAAGCCTAAAGATTTGGCGAAGACACTGATTTCTATATGGAGCGAATGACGTCAGATCTCCAAAACCCAGAGGGAACACCAGATGATTATCGGAGGGATTCTCAAGAGGTTTTTTTTCATCCCCAAGCAAATGACAATTACAATAAATGTAATATATACAATTGTGACCTATCGCGAGGTGACCGCCCCCCGTTTTTAGAGAGTTCTCGCAGAATCATTGAGAAAAAAACCCAAAAAGGGGGTCCATCTGCTTTAGTTATTTTTTATGAATTCTTTATTTTGATTATAACGGATTTTTAGAAAACTGCGATTTTTGTTCATAGATTTGTCATCGTTTCATATTTTTAATTATTGTTTTTTTTTCAGTTACGAGCAATCATTCTGACTGCTCTACTAAGAGTGTTAACATAGTCAGAAATTAAACACAACATGAAAATAAATGCCAAGAAACAGAATTTATACATCGAAAATAGGCTTAATTTTTCGGTAAAGTATATATAATCTACATTAGGGTCGGCAACGGAAGAGTGACACCCCTGGTGTTGCAAATGTCCATAGGCTACGGTAACTGCTTACCATCAGACTGGCCGTAAGCTTGTTTGCCATCTTAGTGGTATAAAAAAATATGATATTTTCAGTAAACTATCAGAACATTTTTGTAGCTCCCTTAAAAACTTTACAATTTGGAAGCTTTTGAAACGTGACCTTAATTATCAGTTAAAAAGCAACAAGTGCTATTAAATTTACATGATTAGTCTGTTAACTCTTTTTGTGAATAAAAAGAAGAAGAAAATTATAATACAAGAAGTTCCTATGAATTTTATTATTAATTTAAACCAGTATCCAGTGTGAGAATTGTCTGCCGCCCAAACGCGCAAATTGCGGTGATTAGTTATGCCCGCCCTGGTAAACGTTACCTCATCTGTCCATAAAATTTGGCCATAATAACCACCTACAAAATAAAACGAGTGTACTTTAGACCACACGACTGAAGTAAAACTTCTTTAGCTCCATAGTATGATACAGACAATAGGCCTGCACTGTGTCTTACATATACGAAACTTAACTCGCTATGAGAGAAAGGGAGAAAGAAAATATGTGCTCGCACCTCTATCTCTTGCCCCTACAGTATACGAAACGTAACTCTCCCTCTTTCCATCTTCACTAACTTATATCTCCCTCTCAACTTCCGTTCGCCTCGCCCGATCACACTTTTCGTAATGCTCTCGTCCCGCATTAACCAGCTTACTCCCCAAGTCAAGCGTGCGTAAAGAAGTTTTACTTCAAAAAAACAATCTTGGAACGCTGTCTTCATCTCTTATGTTTTGTGATCTACGAAAATGGTACGGATGAAGCCTTTCTTTTTTCAATATTAATGTTATGTTTGGTATTACTAATTGAATTGCAATGCGTCGAATACTTGTTGTAAAGATGTAACACATCTTCTTCTATTGCAACGGCAGCGTTACGCTGCATTACCGGTACATTTCGTCTTCGGGCTAAGGCCAGTTCAGCCGATTGATAGCGAACGGCGATAAAACGGTACCCTGACACGACCCTGCCAGGATAGCGGCGCCTGTACTTCCACTACGGCAGCTCGAGCATTGCCATTAAAAAATTGCCATTGTAAATGCAAAGCACATCGGCCACTTGCGCTGCTAATAATGTTTTAATAGCTTGCTGGAAATATCATGTAGACTGTTAATAATTGAAAAAAAAAATGTATTATCGTGCATTTTATTTACTTTTATTCAATTTACTGAAAAATAAAGCCTATTTTCGATGAAAAACTTCAGTTTCTTGGCACTTATTTTCATGTTGTGTTTAATTTCTGACTAGATTAATACTTTTAGTTGAACAATCAGAATGATAGATCATAACTAAAAAAAATAATTGAAAAATATGAAAAGATGAATAAACTTCCTTAAAATATGTTATAAAAAAATTAAAAATTCATAAAAAATAAAACTAAAGCAGATAGACCGCCATATTTGAGCTATTTCTCATTGATTTTGCGAGAACTGTTTAAAAACGGCGGGCAATTCGCAGGGCGGGCGGGTCTCAGCAAAAAACATAAAAAAAGATTCGAAATCGAAATGACCACCTTTGACTTTGATACAGGCCTTTAATCTGTCTGGTCGCGAATCTATGGATTTACGCACTGTTTCTTTTAATTAAAAATAATTAAAGAGTTGAAACAAAGAAAAGTTATATATGTAATAGTATTTATGACCAGAATAATAATATATATACAACCTGTATACAACACAGGAATTACGATTTACTAACTGGTTAACATTTTGAAGTAGACATTTTTACAGAGAACTTCGATAATAAAATTTAAATTATCATTTATCAATTTAATCAGTTAAAATTTATTAAAACTACGAATAACGGACTCCTTGAGAAAAAAAAATGTATTTTTGTTTTCCTTTTCATGTTTTAAAACCATAACGGAAAATACTACAATTGGATTTCTAATTAAATGTTTGAATTTATGTCGCATGGTCAGACAGAGGGCCGGTAACAACAGTCGGTACGGGTTTTACCCTTTTTGTACGGAATCCTTTAAAATTATCACAAACTGTACAGTACACAATATTTAATAAACAACGAAATTCTGTCCGGTTTGATTGATAAATAAAGGCACTTTCACACTAATTCCGCCGCAAATCATCTATAATTTAAAGTCGATAGAATTGTAAACGGATCCGTCTAGACACTCCGTTTGTGCAAAGGTAGCGCACACGAATTGCAAAGGAGATTGAACTTTATTTTCTGAACAATAAACGTGAACGCGATTGATAGAATTTATATTTGTTTGTAAAACTAATAGAATCTCTAATGAGATCCAAATGGGGTCGTATTAAGTGTTTAATAGCAATTGTTTTGAATACTTGTATGCTTTCCTCGACACCTTTCACCTTCACCGTACTGTTACGGCTTTCATATGTACAATATTAATGTTTTAATTAAATGAATGTTCGCCCATAATTGTTTAAAATGTGAGGTACATGATGAGAGACTTCTAAATAGACTTCTGCGCTAAAGGTGGAGAAAAACAACTTTCAACAAACCAATGTTGCTAAGCAACGAAAAAAGAAAAGCGGACGACTAGACTAGAAAATAAATATGTTGTCTTGCCTGAAAAAAAATATCTACAATCCCGATTGCACGGCCCCCTTCCGGGTCCAGTGGATCTAACATGGCCGGGGATCCATACAACCCCACGACGACACACGATTTTTGACGAGCTCATTGGCGGAGTGATTGGCACACTTAATTTAACACAGACGCTAGTGGGTTCGACTTCCACGCAAGAAAAATATTTGTGTGTATGAACGTACCTGTTTGTCTTGGTCTGTTTTCAAGAGAAGAAGGGTGTATGAAAGCAGTCCAACTGAAGAAGTACCACCACCTCACAGAAAACTGCAGCCACGTTAACAACGCCTTAGAGGATTGTTGTGTTCCTGCGAGTAAGTGAGGTCACCAGTAAGCTCCTAAGTAGATACAGGAGCGTATGTAATATATTAAATTAAAATATATATATTTGCATTGATAATAGAGGTAGATTCTTTGCCAAAAGAACCTTAATGACGTTCAAACTTAAATGGGTGGATCACCTATTCTTTGCAAAAAACATGCAAAACTAATACCCAAACAGATGTCCGCAAAGTTACTGTTCTTAAAAGTTATAGATAAATGGCTCTAACAGTCTCAATTGTGGCAATTAATGCCTGAGGATGATGCAATGACATTCCGCCATTTTGTGTGTGTGGTAGTGGAACTATTGTTTTTACATAGTTAAATATTTTTAATTCATGGAGGGACATGTTTTTTGAAAAGAATAGTTGATCCACCTAGATCGATGAATTATGGTCGAAATTGGACAGCGGGGTGACCTCTAGTATTATCAAAAATACAAGACTTTATGTTAGAAATATTATAATCCAATGATAAAACCGGATTGTAAAGAAAACAAAGATCTAATCTTTTCTTCTTATTAAGATCTAATCTCTTCTTCAATCTTAAAGACACACTCTTAACGACTCCAACTCTTAAAAATAACTAATGATCAAATTTGCACCCAATTTACACAGAACCGAATTAAAAACTTTAAACTGACCAAATTAGTTCATGCATTTGCAGTGTAAATTAACATTCAAAAAGATATTCATTGGTCACACCACGACACAATGGATCACTTGTTTCATTGCGCAACCCTAAAAATATCGCAGTAAATAAAGGATTGTCTAGAACGTTAGTGAGATGGGAGCGTTAGAAACTGCTGGAGTATCAATTGAATCCACAAATGGCAATAGAAATTAATCCGCCAAGACCTAATCCGAGCCGCCGCCACGCCGCGGGTAATAAGCCGCTCGATCGGATTTATTAACGAGTGATAATGGAATTCAGAGTGCACGTGCACATTGTGCGACGGGATGAATGACGTCATCATATGCGATACGACAATTTACGAAAGAAACTAAATAATGTAAATAAATGGGTAACCAACCTAATTGAGATCTAAAATTTAAATTTGAAAAATATCCTAGAAAAACATAAAAGTAAATCGTTCTCCCTTCCTCCTTTATCTAAGAAGTTTGTATAGCGAATTATCTAAAATAATTAGAATACTTGCGAAACGGACAGACGATGCTCTATCTGAAAATAAAAACAGTAATACCTGTAACAGTCCTGTGCGGCGCCACCTACCGGGTCCAATTGTAAATCTAAACTATTCTTGGATCCACTTAAACCTGCATAAAAAAATTCATCCAACCGTTTAGGAGGCGTTTAGCGACATACACACTGACGGAAGTATATTGTCAAAAGATATATAAATTCAAATAAAATGTATTTGTTTTTATTCTATATTTATAAAAAGTAATAAGATTTCTATAAAAAAATGTAAAAAAATTGCGGGCACTTGAACACATCCTTCATTTTTGAAAGAATTGTTTGCATTCTATAATTTTTCATATATTTTTTTTCCTTTCAATTACCACCATTTCGAAAATGACTATTGGCGAAAGAGAAATGTCAAATCACATTTAATTTATTGCATAGTTATACGTAGTTTATTGTATCACTAGAACCTGCCGTTTTGCCGTACTGCATTCTAAATTAATATAAATCACATATACGAGTAATAATAAATTACACATTACTAATTGAATTCCATAAAATGTCATAAATAACTATATAAACTGGAAATAAATCAAAATTACGTTGTTACGTTTATATACTTACGAGTATATACAACAATATCATATCTTGGTCAGTCAATTAACATTACAAAATTGCAAATACATTATTTTTATAATTTATCTAATAAGTAATCATTTACAGTATAGTAGGTTTTGTCTAATATTTTTTTAATGACATCTTGTACTCATTCAAACTATTGAGTTGCCTTATGGTTTGAGGTAGATTATTATAGACATTTGGTCCCATCCCGCAGACACTTCGAGAAAATATTTCTGTTTTGTGTCAATTATATACTTTATTATTATATTATCTTTTGAAGTTTAGAAATTTCAAGAGATTTAGATGACATTTTACAAAAGTAGATACTTCATATATGTACAAGCCAGGGAGTGTTAACACTATTAGCTCTTTAAAGTGATATAGATGCGAATCAATACTGCGAAGTTTGCAAATTGCATGAATGCATCTATTCTGGGCTTTTATCTTATTCTGGCGCAGTCCCCCAAAATATTATACCGTACCTTAAGGACGATACGACGTACCCATGATAAGCTGTAATTGCAGCTTGTTTGTTAACCACCTTACAGAGCAAATGTAGGGCATGGCAAAATTGATTTAGTTTTTTGCAAAGATATTATGTGTGAGTATATCAAATGTGTCAAAATATTTCCGAGACATCAGAGAACATATATTAAAAAACAAACATACGACACGAACGTACACATTTTCTTTTGAAAAATTAATATAATTTTAAAATTAAAATTTGATTTGAAATAAGATTGAAAAAACTTTGTGAAATTAGATTTACTTTGAAAAGAGCCGTATCAAAAATAACTTCTTTTATTTCGACAAGCTGTGCAATGGAAACGTACTACAAAACTGTTGTATTATTATTTTTACCCGATTGCAAGGAGGCTATTATTGCTAATATAGTATGTGGTCTATTTCAGTCGCATCGCTAAAGGCTTCATGTATTAAAGTTTCAGCGGTGTGGGGGGGCGGTGCCTGAATTCCTTTTATACCAGCTCTTCGATAGTTTTTATTGGCTGTGATTTTGCAGGTGTTGCGTTGAACGTAAGAATAGAACAAGTATTTTTTATGCGGAATTTATAACTAACTTTAAAAATGAAAGGATTTTGTGTTGTTTATAACATCTTCCTCTTCGAAAAATTTGAGGAGGCTCCTAGGATCCAATTGAAACTTGAGTCCTAATTTCAATTGGTTAGAATACCATGTTACGGTTCGTAGCAATTCGTTTCTCATACTGACATAATATCCATGTGCGTGGACATGTATGTGTGGGTATGTATCTGCCCCTCACAGAAAACCATAGTCAAATAACAATTCCCTAGAGAGTTGTTGCGTTCCTGCGCGTGAGTGAGGTCACCAGTAAGCTCCGAAGGAGTTGTTGTGTAAGCAGAGGAGGCATTGCGCGAGTAATACTTAATATATTACAAGCGTTAATAGGCTACGGTACCCGCTTTACATCAGGTGGGCCGTATGCTTGTTTGCCTCCAAAGATAGTGAAAAAAATTGTTGGATAAGGATTAATCTTGATATCTGCTGGCGCTTTCATTGGCTAATTTGAATAAAGAATGAGTATTGTGATGATGATTGCAATGAACATATAGTAAAATATTTTATGTTTGTTTGTTTGTATAACTTTATTGCATAATCCATAATTACAAAGTATAAAACTTACATGATTTGCAAAGGCGGACTTATTCCTTCAAGGAATCTCTTCCGGTCGACCATTGCTTTCGAGTACTTGAATGGAGCAATGAATGAATATTTTATATATCATAGTTTTCGCAGCGCACGACAAATAATGATTTTTGTAGGCAAATTTTTGATACCTACGGTTACATTATTGTATTTTTTTTTATACAACGTCAGTAGGCATACAATCTTATTACCCACCTGATGTAAAGCGGTTACCGTAGCCTATGAACGCTTGCAATACATTAAGTATCGCTCGCGCGATGCCACCACTGCTGCTGACACAGCAACTCCTTAAGACTATACTCGTGACCAATAGTGTTAGATATCTGATAATCCGTGGTGCACGGCAGTTGAGCTTCACTTGACTAGCCATCTCTTTGAGGTTTTTTAATGCCTTATTTGTCATATTGCTGTCTCTCACTTTGCCAAGAGGGGAAGTCAATTCGAATACTTCCTACTCTTACAAATTTCTACTGATTAAATTCGTTGTGAGTTCCAAGGCAGTTTAACCCCCGGGACAGCAATGGACTTTACTGTTCATTGCCTTTTTGGCGGTCGCCGCTGTTAATTCTGGCTACACAGGAGATACAGTGGTGGGAATGAGTGGGTGGGCCTGTCGCATATGCTGGTGTCCTCACTCACACACAGGAACACAAGAACCCTCTAGGGAATTGTTATTTCAGCTGCGGTTCTCTGTGAGGTGGAAATACTTGCTCAGACGGGCTGTTTTACCGCCCTACTCTCTTAAAAACACCCAGACCAAGACAAACAGACATATTCATCCACACAAATGCTTCTCCTGTGTGGGAATCGAAACCACGAGAGTTGGTCTCAGAGTAAGGTTTTACCACTGCGCCACCGAGCTCGTAATATTCGTAAAGATCACTAATTAAAATAAAGAGTCCATGTTCCTTGCTAATAATGTATCTTTCTATACGAGAAAGTTTTTTTTAAATGGGTTAAGGTTTTAGAGATTATCCGTTACAAACAAATACTCAAAAATAAACAAATCTTTGATCTATGTAATATTGATTTAAATCGGCTGTATGCTTATAAACCTCTTGCCTTGTATGAAAAATGTCATATTTAACTACGGCTAAAACTACTTCATTAAAAGTCGAGCTTGGTAAAAAGTAGCACAGCACGTCGTATTCTGTACATGCATCACTCGCAGTGCAATAAATCCCGCGCCCCACCTTAATCCCGCCCCGGGAATACGTATCGGGCGCTGTCACGTGGGCTACGTGGGACGCTTGTCACGTACCGTATTACTTGACTAACGTGACAACGTGTTATTATACTCGTATGTTGTATTTGATTCGTATAATATTAACAAGGGAGTCCCTCAAACCACTGTATTTTTACCGTACTTCTTGTCAGGGAAATTGGTGTTTGTTAAGAGAGGTGGTTCCCTCCGGGGAAGTACGGGGAAGTACGGGGTTGTTATGTTCCAGCGTGTGAGTGAAGTCACCAGTAAGGAGCTGCGGTGTTAGTGCCAGCGGTGGTAATGCGCAATCAATATTTCTTGTTTTGCGTTCATAGCCAAGGTGACCACTTTACATCAGCGGGCCGTAAGCTTCTTTGCCTCTAGACATAAAAAATAAGTTTGCAATACAGCAGTCGGTATAGCATGCCGCGTGATAAATAGGAGTGAGGAGAATTAACACAACTCAAGAACACAACAACACTCCAAGGAGCTGTCTTAGAGCTCCAGTCTTTTTGCGAAGTTGAGGTACTCTCCCAATCGAAATGATTCAAACATGACTACAGTAGATTAGGAATCTGTGGCTAATTGTTTATCGTTTAGCCATTGCTTTTGTAGACAAGATCTAGAAAGTTCGACGTGCCTGTCCTACATAAGAATATCAAAGGGATAAGAAACTCATGAATATCGTTTACGGCATTGTTTAGCTACTGTGCTGAATTAACTGCTACTACTAATTCGTTTTCTTTAGTTAAAGTTTAAAACTGCGCTTCTCGGTTTTTACTGCAGCTATAGTTGCTTAACTCTTGTAATCAGCAAGCTATAGAAAACGATTAAACAAAGAATAACCGGTTAAAGTAGTAACAAGTTGGCGTAGACGCGGCGTACCACCAACTTGATTAACTAACTCCGTGATAATGTTGCAACGTGACGGGACCTACCACCACGTAGCGGCGCGGCGCGAGCCACGAGCGGCAGCGGCGGTGGACAGTCATTATCATATATATTTCACCTAGTGATCAACTGTTCGACGACGAAATGTTAGCTGAAATAGCAGTTGAACCAGCAGAATAACCTATTTCTGAAACCGAGTTGCTCTGAATGAGAGTGTCGGTGTTAAAATATGAAGAGCGCCATTAGGTTGGGACGTGTGGAAAGAATGCAGGAAGAAAGAATTACGTAACGGATACACAACCCAAAATAGAAGGAAGTAGGAGCCGAGGAAGGCCTACCTACCATGACCAAATTGATCGTGTTTTGTCAGAAGAAAATAGGTACCTTGGAAACCGGCGAGTGTGCATAAGAAGAGCTATGTATATTAAAGAAGCGAGTGGGGTATGTAAGAATCGAGTCATATATGGGTTCTGTTTGCCTACCCCTAGAGTTACTTTTTTACTACGCATAATTTTGAAGAATTCTTGGAGAAGAAATCGGAGTTGTAATAACTTAACCTTTTTATTACATACGTATGTATATTTTCGCGCCAGGTACCTTGCGGGGTGGGTAGATGGAGCCAAGCGCCTTGAGAAGCGATCCTTGTATACGTTTCTCGCGTCTTTTATATTTATAACTCGCACGCTTGCCGGTTCCTAGGGCTCCTGATATCACCTTGTGATAAAACACGAGCAACTTGGTCATAGGTGAGTCTTGCCCTTCCTCAGTTCCTACATCCTTCTACTTTCGCGTTGTATATCTGCGATATTTTTTGAGGCTTCCCTTGAGTGTCCTCCTATGTCGAATTTCTTCAATTTAAGCAAAGATATCTCGTTTAGTCCTATCACTGAACAAATACACCAATTACCCATCTACTCACAAATCAAGCAACACACTATTTTACGTATTCTTTACACCAGTAATGATGATGTAAGAAGGAGAGTGGGTCTCATAGATAGAGACCCACTTTCCTTCTTACATCATCATTAGCAACGCAGTCAGCCATCATTACTTGTCTTTTTTTTATAATTAATAGTACAATAATAAAAACCTGAATAAAGTTGATGCGGTTCAGAAATAGGAGAGGAACAACGTGAGATAGCTGGAGCGTTTATATGTATTCTAATAAGAAATCTGATTGGTATTTGACTTTAGTTCGTAAGACTTTACCTTGATACATCTGAGCATTGGTGTAGTACTGCTAAACACTTGTAGCATAGCCACTAAGTATAGACAAATAATATAAAAAACCGGCCAAGTGCGAGTCGGACTCGCGCACGAAGGGTTCCGTACCATTAACTGTAAAAACGGCAAAAAAATCACGTTTGTTGTATGAGAACCTCCCCTTAAATATTTGTTTTATTTTAATTTAATTATTTATTTTTAAAGTGAATATATAACTAAATATTCTGTGAATATTTCAAGCGTCTACCTGTTGCCGTTATCAATATCGAGCAAAAACGAGCAAAAGATTCACGTTTGTTGTGTGGGAGCCCCCTTAAATATTTATTTATTCTGTTTTTTAGTATTTGTTATTATAGCGGCAACAGAAATACATCATCTGTGAAAATTTCAACTATCTAACTATCACGGTTCATGAGATACAGTCTGGTGACAGACGGACGGGGCGGACGGACGGACGAACAGCGGCGTCTCAGTAATAGGGTCCGTTTTACCCTTTGGTTACGGAACCCTAAAAATGAATTCTGTTGATTTTCGGAAGCGGTAGGTTTTGATTTTCTAAAATAATCATTGACGTTCATAAATGAATGATTATAGTTTTGACACGCTCCCGCTTGTACCTTAACCCATGCCTAAATAGCTACGCTCTGACGGTTCATATTTATGTTTCGTATTAGGGTTAATTTGAATTTAAATTAAGTGACAGATAGTTCATCTGGATAGCCATTGGTTTAGTGGTATAATTCGCAACCTACATTCTAGAATTAAGTTTTGTAACGAACATATTGTGTAGTATGCTTTGCATGCATCGGTTAATTCAATTACGTTGTTGAAGTAATTACATTTCACATTGAATACTTGCATGCGATATAACGCTACCCTTTATGATGGTATTCTCAATATTGTTGATATATTGTTATATATTGAGGGGAGGGGAGAGGTTATAAGGGAGTGTTCACAAGGAATAAACGAAGTAAAAAGTTAAGTACATGAAATAGAGAATTGGAGACCCCCATGCGCAATCTTTTTTGGTGTTTTCTACACGTTGTTACAGAACCCATGTGTACGAGTCCGACTCGCATTTGCCCGATTTTCTATTACTTTTTGTCTATCTCGGTAACCTCATCCAATGATTTCAACAGATTTAGTATATAGATAAGGGTTTTACGTTGTATGTATATGTATGTAAAAAAGTCTAAAACGGCGAGTGAAGCTCGGGTGCATAGAAAAGATAAAATATTAGCAAATGAATATTCCGGCGTGTTCTACGATGATTGTGGCCAGGTTTATATTGGTCAAACTGGTCGCAAATTTCAAAAGCCGTTTTAATACATATCGGCGTCTAGAAGCAATCAAACCAAGAAAGGTTCGCTATAAAGGGCATAATGTATATCTCTGTAACGTATATAAAATTATACTATTATTCTTTCTATAATTTCACGCCAAGTCTGTTGCGGGGTAGGTAGAGAGGAATGAGCGCCAAGTAACTCGGTCCTTACACACTTCACTCGCTTCATTAACATTCATACTCATTCGCCGGTTCATACAGCTCCTGAACCCAGATTTTCGTCGTGTACTTAGTTGAAGTAGTTAAGCCTTCCTCGGCGTCTCCTTCTACTTTCGCGTTGTATACGTGTATTCTATTCTCTTGGAGTCTTCCTACATGTCCGAACCAACGGCGCATGCCTCTTCTTATCTTTATACTCTCTTTCAAACTATTCTACCAATATTATAAATGTGAAAGTATGAATGTTTAGATGTTTGTTCCGTTTTCACGTCTCAACCTCTACACGGATTTGGATGAAATTTGGTAGGTTTGGTAGGTAGCAAAAGAGAAACTGGATTAACATATAGGCTACTTTTTATCCCGGTGATACGTTCCCATGGGATAGTGTGTATGTTTAGATGTATGAATCTTATTTAATATGGTTGTTCTATTTAGAAACATTTAGGGATGCATGCGAGGCACTAAGACAGCTGGAAGACGACAACCATTGGGATGCAACGATGAAGGAAGCCGTGCTCTGTCGATCGCCACCAAGAGTTAGAAGTCTGTTTGCTATTTTATTAAGCACGTGCGATTTACTTTTCATTTTTCATTCATTCATCATTCCTGGCAAATGCACGGCTCCTGTGGAATAGATCCTGAGCGGAGGGGGTCATAGACTTCTTAGAGTCCGAATGTCTCAGAGGGGTCCGTACTATTATGAATGTAAAACTGTATTTATTTGTCGGTGTTTCCTTTTTTCAAATCAATACCTAGCGACGGATTGATGTGTTTTTTTGCATGGATATTTATTTTGTATGTCCTCCATACAAAATACATGCCCGACAGTGACATAGGCTATGTTTTACCGCAAAAAATATCCTACTCAGGAAATATATATACATAAATGTACATACAGAAAACGTGCTTTGTTTCCCTTTGATGCGGGCGAAGCCGCGGGTAACAGCTAGTCTTGAAATAAATGCTTACTATATAAAGGATTACAACTAAATATTAAAGACAAGGCATACAAGCATACGGCCCACCTAATGTTAAATGATCACTATATACCAGTCTACGCACGCTTGCGAAACAGGATGTATCACTTGCCCACTGCCCTCCCCGTTGCAATACAGGAAATCTTTAAGAGCTTACTGATAACCGGAGTTCCGTGGAAGGAGTTGATATATGGCTGCGGTTTTCTTTGAGGTGGAGGTACTTCCCCAGTCGCGATGCTTTGATCTGCTTTTTTTATACTACGTCGGGAGGCATACAAGCATACGGCCCACCTGATGTAAAGCGGGTACCGTTGCCTATAGTAGCGATATGTTTAGTATCACTCGCGCGATGCCTCCTATGCTGCTTACACAGCAACTCCTTGGGAGCTTACTGGTGACCTCACTCACACGCAGGAACACAACAACCCTCTAGTGAGTTGCTATTTGGCTGCGGTTTTCTGTGAAGTGGCGGTACTTCCCCAGACGGGCTGCTTTGCTACCTCTCTTAAAACCGCTTACCTTCTTCTTGTTAACGTTAGTCTTTTTCTTAATCCATTAAGGCTGACGTGGTCCGCTACTTAAGCCTAAGGATTTGGTGAAGATACTGATTTTTACATGGATGGATGCAGTCAGACCTTCAGAAACCAGAGTGGAAACCGACCTTTTTCGGGTAAAGTCACACGTATTTCGAAATATAATTTTTTGGACGTGCGAGTTTCCTTGAGATGTTTTCCTTCATCGCCGAAGAAGTGGTAATTACGAATATGTACATCAATCCGAAAACACGAATTTAGTGGTACATGCTAGGATTCGAACCGGGCTCCTGTTGATCAATAGGCCGGTTCTCCATCCACTGAGCTATTACTACTCATTAATGCACTTACCTCTATTGAAAGACTCCAGACCGTGAAAAACAAACTTTTTTTTATACAAATATGTATCCTATGTTGGAATCGAACCCATCAGCTTTGGTATTAAAGGAGCATTGCTAATCACTGCGCCGCCGAGCTCGTCATTACAAAACATATCTAAATGTATGCGGGTATCTCAATGCATAAAAGTAGTTGGTAAGCCGTGAGCTTATTTGTCTTCCGGGGTTGCGTATAAAAATGAAAAATCGTCATTTGACCATGAAAAGCGGAAATCCACAAGCGGATGCTTGTTAATAAGCACAGTAGGAAAGCTTTCATCAGAAGCTCTCGATAATAACAGTATCCGGCGGAATGAGTTTGGGTTAGGAACTAATTAGGAACAGTTAATGTGCAGTTTAAACTAAACTTAATTTGCGGTGAGAGGGTTAAAATTTGTTGCTTTGAATGACAATTTGAACAAAAATGGAAATTAGGTAAAGGGCTCAAATTAAAACATTTTGTTTATTCCCAACATCGTGAGGCATACAAACTTACGGCCAACCTTATTTCAAGCGATTCCCGTAGCTTATAAATGCTTACAATGCATTAAAAATTACTAAAAAAAAAATGCGTGTTGGTACTTATGTACGCGCGTGAGAAGTTATACTTCTCTGGCATCATTAAATAAATATTTAACTTTAAGAACTTAATAATATTTAGTATTAATTATATTAAATAATAATATTTAAATTTATAACAAGGGTTATTGGAGCAAAATTAAAAAAACGTCTTTCAAGTAGTAGCGGCGATGTTTATGGAATGTATTACATACAAGTCAAATGTAAAATACAATGTTATACATTTTTAGCTATAGCGCCATCTACCGGTAATACCGTGAAACATTTAGCAGCTTCAACCTGTACTTTTGTGTTCGAGTGCCATGCATTCACTCTCGCTCTGTCTCTTTCTATTCCCCCTCCATGGTAGCGTTAAACGTTTAACGCAACCTTTTTGCAAGTCGCATTAGAAGTATAACTTCAAAAAATCACATTTAAAAAGTGTATTGCTGAGAGGTTTTACAACACGATCCATGACAGTCTCTTGATACACTTTGGCTTAAGTATTCACTCCTTTTTCACAAAAATGAAGCTTATTGACTTCTTAATAAGATACCCCTCACCAAACCATTACAGACGCAGGGTGATGACGCAGACGTTGTAGTGCTCTTCAATCGTGAAAGTTTTGTCATCAGTAAAGGGGATATTTCTGTGCCCTTCACCTGCGTATCGGGACATAAGGCGTTTTGATAGATCCACTCTCTTCAACTGTAGAGATTGATTTAGGGCATGTACAGTACATTGGCGATAAGCGCCGAGTTTTAGGTATTGTTTTATTATACGCGACAGAGTCCTAGCGGGAATCTTCATTTCTCGAGATACGATTTTTTGTATGTTAATGGGCTTTCAGCGAATTCACGCTTTAACATCATTCATCTAACAGCACGTAGTCGCCCCGATCTTTTATGGGCTTCAACAGAGGAAGTGTTGGTATATCTGTCGACAGTACGATATACGAACATACGGCTGATACCAAGCTTTTGAAGTGTCTTGAATATGACCGACAACTCCGTACCCACTCTGTGTAAGGCAATCACTGCAATCCTATTTCCTTGAAGATCCCATTCCATATTGTAATTTGATAATAAACACAAAAAAAAATATGTAAAACGGCGGAAAATCGAAAGAAGTTTTTAACATAATAAACGCGTTCCAAATTCAAAATAATGAAAGTATTGAAAAAAGAAAAGTTTCTATGTTCTATGGAAATGGATGCGTCACAACATAGTCTACACACTTACCGGTTATATAATTAACACCGCGATTGCAACCGGTAATTCGCTGAATCGGTAATATTGAGGCAATAAAATGGCTACATTTCGCCCCAGCATGCTGGTCAGAGAGACTGTTTATTTAGTTAAATTGTGTCACTCGTTTGGCCCCCAGAATATTCTATTATTGGTAAAGTCTTTCAAAATTAGTTTTAACAAAGGAATGTGTTCTTAGTTTATAAATATATATATATATATATATATATATATAATAATACCGGGCCCGACAGAGTTTGTTTTACATTAAAATAATAAAAATGGTAGAAGCCAATTGCACTACCACCTACCAAGTCCAATTATGAACATAAACCATTTAGGGACCTACATAAATACTTAAAAACCATAACTTGCATTGCCAGAGGAACACCTGGCTCGTCAATTATATAACAATTTTTTTTTTCCATGTTCCTTAAGAGATTGGAACGGTGTTCCTGAACATTCCTATTCTACTTTTTTATGCTGAATCCGAATCTGAAGTTAATATTCGAATATTCGAAAAATAAACGACAGACAAACGCACGGATAAACGCACAGACAAACATATGGAATTCATATAGGAACGGTGTTCCTGAAAATCAAAATCAGTCTATCCATTGAGGAGGAGTTCAGGACATAGTGTGTATTGCAGCAGAATTAGTGCACAAGAATATAAACATATGAAAATCCAAAGAATTCGATTCATTAAAAAGAAACATAAATCTGTATAACGTTAAGCCATAGCTATCCCAATGCTCGAATATTAATATGCCTTCAATCAAAATTGTTCAGAGCATATGTCGCCATGCTGCAGAATTATATAGATTGGTGCAAGCCAGTGTTCTCAATGCCACGGACATGGCTTAGCGGCTGTAAACCTTCGATAACAGCCGAGTTTGACAGGTTAATATGTCCTTCAGTACGTTGAACATTTTGATGTACAATAAACCCATCTTTCAGGGGTCTACATCTTGAACTGATCTAGGTATTTTTAAGCGAGGTAGGGCACATCAAAGCAGCCCGTCTGGGGAAAGTACCTCCACCTCACAGAAAACCGCAGCCAAATAACAGCTCCATAGGGTTATTGTATTCCTGCGTGTGAGTGAGGTCACCAGTAAGCTCCTAAGGAGTTGCTGTGTAAGCAGCAGAGGAGGCATCGCGCGAGTGATACTGAATATATTAGGCTACGGTACCCGCTTTACATAAGGAGGGCCGTATGCTTGTATGCCTCCCGACGTAGTATATTACAGGTTTCGGACGTCGCTTCATTCGCGTCTACAATTAACTGACACTCGCAACGATTCCTTCCTCGACTGGTTAAACAAAAGCTATTCTACTTTACTGCTAATCCCAAACCGAGAAAAGCTTACAGCGTGAATACTAGATTGATTCCATATTTATACTTGAATCCATATTTGAATACCTTTTTTAATAATGCATACAAATACAAAAAATACGCGGATGGTAAACAGTCATGTTCATACATACAAATGTTAGTTTTGTTGAGGGAACGCGGCGACCCGCGCGTGTTAAAGTGGCTATAGCTGTGGGCTCCACTACCGGACACCTCATACCTATATAAATAGGAGTGTTGTGATTATTGTATATTTGCGATGTTTTTGGAGGCTTCCCTCTAGAATATTCCGTGGTCGCCAGATGACTAAGTTGACATTTGTTCTACATTGGTTATTCAATTATTACATCTACCGACATGGATGGATTATTTATATATGTTCTGGTTCACACAAAAATCGCTCACGGTGTCCGAATGTTTTTGAGTAGATCTCTGGGTTTGTGACTTGATTATTTTTAGGACTGGATCCCAAGCAGGTGGTACTTGCCAACCATCTTCTCAATTGAAATTGGGGTGTTTTCTTATTTTAATAGCCTCGCGTAGCTTTCTATATGGCTATAATTTTTTCACTGGATAAAACGAAGATAATAAATTATTTTGAAATTCAAACTGCCTAATAACATTCTGCGTATGCTATATTTGTCACTAGCTGACAGTATAATTGGCTATTGTATAGGTAGCTATGGCAGAACATAAAGACATATATTAATAATATATATAAATTACAACTTAGCTTGCTTATGCATTTAAAACAAGAGGATGTGTCTGTACACCTTTCTTGACGCTGTTTTTTTAATTGCTAGATCTCTCCCTTCTTAGCGTTATTGTTTCATAATCCACTAGAATTTGCGGGATCTTTACATAGACCCCCACCCCCACAACTCAAAGGGAAATCAGACCTTTCTTAGGTTCGATTACACGTCTTTCGAAATATAACTTCTTCGACGTGCGAGTTTCCTCGCGATGTTTTCCTTCACCGTCGAGATAGTGATAATTATCGATGTGTATATTTTGTTTGATATTTTTTCTAAACGGGCTAGAATCATTTTATTTTTAATGTATAAGAGCAATAAATGATAATATTGAGTCTAAGTAGAAGTAAAATATCAAGAAAATTTACAATTTAAAGAGTACCTAAAAAGAATTATTGAATCCCGGATCCATCTTCAAATCCGAGGAGTTCGGATGTGGTGTTCCATTTGTGGCGAGTACCACGGATACACATGCTGGTAGCTCTTACGGTGGAAATGCAGATACGAGTTTGTAACCAACCTGTCACAACGCTATAATGTCGGTGCTACCGGTCAGCTAAAGTTTCTGCAAGGGTTTTCATGAAAGATGACATTTGGGGAGCAAAGACTACATCAACAGAAATTACGAGTGGAGTGAATGTGGCATGTCGAGTCTCACATAGATTAAGTATTTTCTTTTCTTTTCATCTTCTGCCGATCGGAGAACACTGGTGACGGGGCGTGATAAGTAAGAGGAAGCGTCAGTGTCATAGAATCATTTAATTGTAGTTTATTGCGTCATTTGAAGATCACTTAAAAGTTTTATGTTTCGTTTCAGAACAACCCTTATTTACATTTTCATGAGTTATTCAAAGTTTTAAATATTAAAACGCTAATATCACGAGTCCGTAGCTAACAATGGCTGTAAAATTAATTCGATGACGCAACATTACGTAGAATAATTTGACCGGTAATTCAGTGGACCGGTAATTGTGCGGCAATAAAATAGCGGCCCACTGTCGGACGGTTGCCCAATGAGTTCATTTGTGGAGCTAATTACACCGGTCGGCGGCAGCGGAAGGCCGTGAATTTGACAGAATATCGACGATGTTAATGCAGATTCCATGTAACGGTTGTAATATAGGCTGTCCTAGAAATTATAGTCACGCCGAAAATGGGTTCCTCTTGGTGTAAAATTACTACACAGGGCACACACAAAAGGCTATTACAACAGTTACATGGAATCTGATGAATCTTTTATGCAACGTTGGGAGGCAAATATATATAAACATATTTTTTGCTTATTTGCCATTGGGCCCTCACGGGCACTTAGACTTAGACGTCTTACTATTGTTATTATCATTTATTGCACGCACAACAAATTAAAAAGTTATAATGTATAAAGTACATAGTTTGCAAAGGCGAGCTTATCTTTAAAAGAGATTTCTTCCGACCAACAGTGGGTCGTAGTGTCAGTAGGGGAATAGCTGTATGAGAATTATACATACATTTACATACACTATATACGATATATATATATATATATATATATATATATATATATATATACACATATGCATATACAAATGTTTCTGAATGGATAAGTAGTAAACTTTCAATTTTTTTTAATGAGAAAACAGATGGGCTTTCACGAATACGTGTGGGAATTTATTCCACAACTGGGCAACACGGTAGGTAAAAGACTTTCAAAATAAATTTGTTTGCGCAATTGGGAGCAGCAGCATCTTGGTATGGCAGGAACGACGGGAACAGTTGGCAGGGGGGGAGGAGCTTAAATCGGCTGCGGAGGTACGCAAGAGCAGAGCATAATATTAAAAAGAAAAATAATAATAAGGATGTTGCAGCGGGAGCGAATAGGGAGCCATTTCAGTATCAGTGATGTGTTCATATTTTTTTAAGTCCAAATATAAACCTGATTGCAAGATTTTGCAATCGTTCAAGTTTATTTAAAAGTTTCTCATTTTCGTCCAAGTAGCATACGTCGGCGTAGTCGATAAGTGGTAGAAGAAGGGCATTTGCTAAGCATGACTTTAGTGGAGAAAGTGAGAAAGTTCTAGAAACGTCTGAGGGAGCTAAATTAATAGTGCCACGTCAATGAGATTAGCAAACGAATGCTAATCTCATTGACGTGGGCAGACCAAGATAAATTACAGTCCAGGACAAGGCCCAAGTTTTAAGATTTAGGATTATATGGCATATCGGTGGCATCATATACAATCTTGGTTTAGGCATTATCCTGCTGCTACCGATAATCATGTCAATTAATCTGTGATTTCAGGAGAAGGTACACAGCTGATGTGGAAAGACGTGCTGGGTATAGTGTTAATAGGGCCTTGGAAAAACTTTTTGGTAGTAAAAGCTTGAGCCAGACGGTACAGCTCGCTATACACAATGCAGTGCTGGTCCCAACGCTTACTTATGGAAGCGAGGGCTGGGTATGGCAGAGAGAGTATGAAAGTAGAATAAATGCGGTCGATATACGAGCGTTATAAAATTTGGGCCGTAATGTGATTTCAGGAGCCCTAGAAACCGACGAACGAGAATAGTTATGAATGTGAAAGAAGCGAGTGAAGTGTTTAAGGATCGAGTCACGTGGCGCTCGGTTCTCTCTGCCTATCTGTAAGGGGTTTGGCGTGAAGTTATGGACAGATAGAACCTCCAACCGGGTCTAAAAACCAGTTCAATAAATCAATCAATCGTACGGCTGACATCCAGATTCAGTCTGATTCCAGTTTGATTTATTCACGGGTTGCCGGTTTTACCGGTATTCTGCGGTAATCGAATCTACATCATATGTCTCTCTCAGATATCGATTTTTAATCCCCGACGCAAAAAGAAGGTTACAATACAATACACTTTATTGCACCAAAAGAAAAATACATAAAAAAAACAACAATTAAAATAATGGGTGCGTGTACTTATGTACGCGCATGAGAAGTTATACTTCTCTGGCATCATTAAATAAACATTTAACATTAATAACTTAATAATATTTAGTATTAATTATATTAAATAATAATATTTTAATTTATAAGAAGGGTTATTGGAGTAAAATTAAAAAACGTCTATCAAGTAGTAGCAGCGATGTTTATGGAGTGTATTACATACAAGTAAAATGTAAAATACAAATGTTGCATCTACCGGTAATATAGTGAAACATTTAGCAGCTTCAATCTGTACTTTTGTGTTCGAGTGCCACGCATTCACTCTCGCTCTGTCTCTTTTTATTCCCCCTCCATGGTAGCGTTAAACCTTTAACGCAACCTTGTTGGAAGTCGCATTAGAAGTATAACTTCAAAAAGTATCAGTACAACGGCGGTCTTGTCGCGATGCGATCTCTTCCAGACAGCCTTAGTGTAGAGGAAAAGTGAAGAAACAAGGTAGGGTAGCGCAGAGCATAACTTGAGGGTTGTTATAAGTTTGAGCGTTATGTGTGTCTGTCTGTGGCACCGTAGCTCTTAAACGGGTGAACTGATTTGGATGCATTTTTTTTTATTTGAAATCTGGTTCTCTTGCGGTAGTTATCAGATATGATTTATAAAAATCGGTTTAGCCGTTTCGAGGTCATCAGCTCTTTTGTTAGCTGCGGTAGGGATCTTAAACGCATAATAAAATTTACTTGAGTTTCAAACATATGTGTGACTTAAAATTTGAAGCACTCGTATATGCTACGCAGCTATGCAAGATTATGGATTTTTTTTACTTTTTTCAGGGTTGTTAATTTATAGTTATATATAACGGGACTTTATACACAGAACAATAATAGTCCAAGTATTGACGTTGAAAGGCATACGGCCCATCTGATGTAAAGTGGTCACCAGAGCCTACGAACTCTTTTGACCAGCTCGGTGGCTCAGTCGTGACTGACGCGACTTTGACACCAACGCTCGTGGATTCGATTAGCCACACAATGCAAACATTTGTGCACATGAACACGTCTGTTTGTCTTGGTATGGATGTTTTAAGAGAGGTAGCGCGCATCAAAGCAGCCCATCTGGGGAAATACCTCACAGAAAACCGCAGCCAAACAACAACTCCCTAGAGGGTTGTTGTATTCCTGCGTGTGAGTGAGGTCACCAGTAAGCTCGAGGTGGCATCGTGTGAATGATACTTAATGTATTACAAGCGTTCATAGGCTACGGTAACCGCTTTACATCAGGTGAGCCGTATGCTTGCATGTTTTCCGACATTGCATAAAAAAAAATACACTCCTTAGATGCTTACTTTTTTGCACAAGTTCGGAAGGTCAGCCCACCTGATGTAAAGTTTTTACCGTAACCTATATGAACGCTGGTAAACTCATACCCTCTCTCTCTCTCATGGCATACAATAACCCTCCAGAAATCCATCATTCGTTTCCGGTTTACTGTAATGTACTTCCGGTTTACTGTAATGTACTTCCGGTTTACTGTAATGTACTTCCAGTTTCTTTGGAGGTACTGACCTAGTCGGCTGCTTTGATGAGCCTATCATCCAATGTTACTTTTACACTACTTTGTGTGGAAAACAAGTACTCACTCTCACAAGCTAGTATAACTCCAACTCACTATCATTAAAAGAGAAAAAAATATTTATTTGTCATTAGGCCCTCCGGACACTTAGACACATCTTACAAAGTTAGTTCATATTGCATATTATTAAATTTTCATAGCTATAATTTATCTCTTTTAATGTATCAGCTCTTGGAAACTGACCATTGAGATTGGCGTTGGTTGTATAGGCTATTCAATATCACAATACGACCATTACAAACCAAGGAAACGGAAATGACGTAGTGAAGGCGGTTCCCACTGTATACCGGGAAGTTCACCCTCACACGCTGGAACCGAAATGGTCGCGTACTGTGCGATTACAGAGAAGAGTTCTTCCGAGAACTCTCGAGCTGCGAAATGAGCTCCCAGCCGAGGTTTTTCCAAGGGACTACAGCCCCTGGTGTTGCAAATGTCCATAGGCTACGGTAACTGTTTACCATCAGGCAGGCCGTATGCTTGATTGCCACCTTAGTGGTATAAAAATAAAATACCGGGATACCGGTTCGCAGGCTGAAGTTAGTATAATAGTAAACGATACCACATAAACCCAATAAAAGTCGATTTCAATCCTAAACAACACACGAATCCAAATAACAACATTATTTTAATGTAAAAGTAATTAATATGCTGTAGCGGCCCTCAGCGCTTGCTGATGACCTCAGGTGTACTGTCTCCGGGAGTCACGCTGCGTCCAACAACTCCCACAACCAGTACTTCCTTCACCATCGACCAACACAGTCCACAAAAATAGTCAGGGGTCGCCAATGTAAAGTTTATATGTATCACCTATGTAAGGTTTATATATAACTAGCTATCCGCTCCGGCTTCGCACGGGTGACATGACCGCTACCAAAGTTCACAGGATCACCTGCTGGGCTAACCTGAAGATTCACTGAAAAGTATTGTATTAGGTTTTCGCAATTGTTATACATTGAATTAAACAATTTTTCACGGAAATATCGCGTATTTTATTTATTTTGTTGAACCTGACGTTTCGAACGCTTTGCAGCGTCCGTGGTCGCAGGAAGACTAAGGTGATATTTGTCTTACATTAGTTATTCAATTATTACATCTACCGACGTGGATGGATAATTATATATGTTCCGATTCACCGAACGTTTTTGAGTAGATATCTGGGTTTGTGACATGATTATTTTTAGGACTGGATCCCAATCAGGTGGTAATTGTCAACCATCTTCTCTATTGAAATTGGGGTGTTTTCTTATTTCAATAGCCTCGCGTAACATTCTCGGCATGTGGCGATTCTCCTTGGCGATGATTTGTGGTTTATCGAACCGTATGCTGCCCAGCCCTTTTTGAGTCCATAGAGGACATACAGACAAACATTTATTTTTATATATATAATCAGAAGGTTGTGTTCGGTGTGAACTGGTTGGGTAAAGTGTATCCGGATAGAAAGCATTAGATAGAAGTTCGATTACCACTTTATTAGTTGTTCACAATAAGTACACTTATAGATATAGCTTAGGGCTACGTGAGTTCAGTTGTTGGGCGACGGTGCTACTGGTGGATTATTCCATTCGCCCATCCATTACGTAAAACTGCTGACGCAACAATTTGCGTGTACTGTGTGCCCACAATCCCAATAACTGGAAATAGCATAAGCATTCAAAATTTGATACTTGAATGAAGCATAATAACATAAATTATGGTCGGCATCGCCGGGTTTTATGCGCAAAAACTGCATAAAAGCCATTTTTATTAATCTCGCGGTTTACGAGGTGATAAATATTACGAATAACAATTCGCTAGTCGGGCGAGTTGTTTGTATTTGACAGCCGCGTGTTTTTAATATCATTAACATAAAGATTATCTCATTTATTTTTGATGAGCTCGGTGGCGCAGGGGTGTAACCAACTGTTACGTTACTTTGACACCAAAGCTCGTCGGATTCGATTCCCGCACAGGACAAACATTTGTGGGCATGGACATGTCTGTTTATCTTGGTCTGGATGATTTTAAGAGAGCTAAATAACAACTCCCTAGAGGGTTGTTGTATTCTTGCGTGTGAGTGAAGTCACCAGTAAACTCCTGAGGAGTTGCTGTGTCAGCAGCAGAGAAGGCATCGCGCGAGTAATACTTAAGGTATTACAAGCGTTTATAGGCTACGGTAACCATCAGGTGGTCCACCTGTGCTTGTATGGATGGAAGGCATACAAGCATACGACCTACATGATGTTAAGCGGTTACCGTAGCATTTGAACGCTTGTAATACATTAAGTATCAATCGCGCGATGCCTCCTCTGCAGCTAATACAGCAACTCCTCAAGAGTTTACGAAATTTCAGCATATTGGCTCCACTTCGTCTGATGGTAAGCGGAAGAGGAGTCAAAATCGAAACGGCAACTGACAAAAGACTGCACCGTATCCTGTCAGTTGACGCTGCCATGCTGACCCGCAAGCTGCTTCTTCACGCTTCGTTTGAAGAATGTTTGTTTTATTTGGTAACGGTTTTCGGTGTGGTGGAGGTACTTTCCCAGACGGGCTGCTTTGATGCGTCCTACTTCTCTTAAAAACATCCAAACCAAAACAAACGGACATGTTCATGCACACAAATGTAACACAAACTACTATACGTCATTAATATGGCAATACTAGCATGTAGCGTTAATAGGGTACTTGAAGTTATTTTAATGGCAACACCGGAATAGCTAGTAGTGGGATGGATCAAATGGGGAGAACGATAACCTATTTAAGACCATTGCGGTACTAAAAACGGGCAGAGACATTCGAGTGATTCCAGTAGCCATCCATCAAGACGTATCGAGTTTTTAAAAGTATGTTTAATGTTTGGTGTAATAGTGTGTGTTGAATAATATCGTATTATAAATTGCCGCCTTTCTTTTATTTCGTTCCCGCATTTTAAACAAAGTTTGTCCTGCGTGGGAATCGAACCGACGAGCGTTGGTGTCACAGTCACACCATTAACCGCGGCACCATCGAGCTCGTCTCTATCGAATTGAATGCTTTGAGTTATACTAGAATTCTGTTAAACTAACAGTCAAACATTTTAAAACTAAAAGAAATTGAAATATCAGATAACAGGAATCAAAGGCGCCACGGCTTGCCAAGCGGCAGACCGAGCGAGAGACGACCAGTTTGTTACTTTGCCAGAAATACTTCTTTATAGTTAAACTTTTGACACTTGAACACATGATTTATGTTATTACAAAAAATACAGTTAAAAATAACTATCCACTGTGCAAGATAATCACGCTCAGTACGTACCATCGTTTTAGCCCTGTGTGCGTACCACCGATTGTACGACGGATTGTGTTCCGAGTCGTTGGATATGATGACAAAAGCTTTACAAACGCACCGCTCACCGGCGACTGGGAGTTCATCCTCGCGTTCTGATCACCTCAAACGAATATTTTCCAATATCGAAAAAAATAATTTCATCACTAGTGTATCATCAAAAAATCATTTGTTCGACTTTAATCTATATAACGTCGGCCCACCTGATGTAAAACGGCCACTGTGGCCTATGAACGCTTACAGTACACCAAGTATCACTGCTGCTGCACAGCAACTCCATGGGAGATTACTGGAGATTTCAGTCACACGCAGCAACACAACAACCGTCTAGGCTAGGGAGTTCTTACATACCTTTAAACTTCATTATTACTTCAGAACTGTCCCAATGTGGAAGAAACCATTCTGGAACAGTATGATAAAATGCAAACTGTGTCAACTTGAGATGGTTTAAGTCCTTTGTGCTTCAAAATTATTTCCCAGCCTTTATTAAAGTTTATTCCTGAAATTCAATGTCTTTACTCTGTCAAATTCAAATAATGATTCGAGTAAATTATACAACTGTACAATAAAAGTAATTTAAGTATTATAATATATATTTTTTATACAACTAGATTGGTAAACAAGCATGTGACGAGCATCAGATGGTAAGCGGTCACCGCATACAATTGACGCTCGTAACACCACGGGGATGTTACTCGCGCACTGCCAATCTTGTGACCTAAGGATGTTTCGTCACAGTACCTACTAATTTCTCTGCCATTTTTTTTTTGTAACATCTAATTAACAATTTGAAAAGAGACATATAGGCAAGTTTCTTTCGGCATTTCTTCTTCGCCAATGGTCATTTCCGAAATGCTAGTGAAATAAAAAAAAGGAAAATAAGAGAATTAAATACGATACAGTGCCCGCGAGCGCCCAATGTGCAAATAAACAATTTTTTATCTTTTTCATCATATCTCACTCTTCAAACCCAGCTATATATAGCTGCTTGGTGGTAGAAATAGGTGAGACAGAGGTATCCACGCAGACGACTTTTGTACAAAAATCAAATCAAAAGCAACCAAAGCCGAAGAGAATGCATGAAGAGGTTGATGAGTGAAAAAGAAGCGAGAGGGGTAGTCTCTGCCTACCCCAGTGGGAGACAGGCGTGATGATATGTATGTATGCTAAAATTGTGTTACATATTTTCCGATATTATTAGGGCATCTCTCCACTATATGTAGTGAGGGGTGTGCAGCTGTATTCGGCCAGTGCACGACGTGGTTACGCATACATTATGATGGTTGTGTTATTTCAATCTAATTTCTCTAAATGGATTGAGGTTTGGGAAATCTTTCATAGCTTCAGAATAGTTATTTCTCGATTATTGCCCATTTGTATAACGTTGGAAGGGAAATAATTTCAATAGATTCCCAACTGATATGAAGCAGTTACGAGAAAGTCGTTCAGTTCGCCCTATACAATAACTTATAACTTTTATATATACCAGCAGACTGATTTTGTCTTATTGCAGCGCCACCTACCGAATCTAATTGTAAAATTAAGATACCCAATTAATAGAGGTAGGGCGCATCAAAGCATCCCGGCTGGAGAATTACCTCCACTTCACAGAAAACCGCAGCCAAATAATAACTTCCTAGAGGGTTGTTGTGTTCCAGCTTGTGAGTGAGGTCACGAGCAAAGGCGGCGGGAGTGATACTTAATGTATTACAAGCGTTCATAGGCCACATTAACAGCTTCACATCAGGTGGACCGTATGCTTCTAGTTCTCCCGAAGTTGTATAAAAAAAAAGGAAGGTCTGATCTTCCCTCTGTGTTGCGGAGGGCCGACAGCAGTCACTCCATTTTGAAATCAGTCTATAAATCCTTAGGCTTAGGTAGCGGACCCGGTCAATCCTAACGGATTAAGTAATGGAATAACGCTAAGAATTCGAAGAAGAAGATTTTATACCACAACGCACGCACCAGGGGTATCACTCACAATTTGATTGCCCGCGATAACATCTCTGATATTCCTTCAGTGTTTTTGTAATACTTAGATGACAAAGATACACACGGTCCAGCTAGCAGCCATTGTAATTTAATAAAGCGAAGCAGTGTCTAAACAATCTTTCAATATTTCAAGTAAAGGTCCACGCACATACTCCTAAAACCGGTTTTCGAATAACTCCTATGAAATTCCATCGAGCTGCCCACAGATAACGGTAATTGAGTACATTATCTGTCCGCATACCGTACGTCCGCTTAATTGTACCGGTCCGAGCCACGATCGGTATTTGTAGCGAAATGAACCGGCAAAGTGGGAATTAGGTTGAAATGTGCGATAATTTTTCAATGTAACAAAATTTATTGCCCGGTTTTTATGACCGGTTTTTTGTGGCTTCCCGTGACGGATTTATGTGTGACGCACCTTATGATTCATATTTTAATGGTTTGTACGTTTTGTGATTATGACAGAATTAATGGTGTTTAGATTTTTGTGTATGGTGTTTTTACTATTATGTATTAAAAATATTTCTGGTAAATTTTGCTATAAGTACTAATGTTATGGGCAATGCTAAGGGCAGTGATAGACATACAAGCAAACGACCTACCTGATGTAAACCAATTACCGTAGCCTGTGAACGTTACCTTACCTTACCGCACATTGAGTACCACTCGCGTGATATCACCTCCGCTGCTAACACAGCTATTCCTAAGAAGCTTATTGGTGATCCCACTCACTCGCAGGGACAACCCTCTGAGTAGTTGTTATTTAGCTGAGGTTCTTCTGTGTGTTGAAGATATTTGCTCAAATAGGCTGCTTTAATGCGGCCTCTCTTTTATACAATCATACGGCCCACCTGATGGAAAGCGGTTTCCGTAGCCTATTAAAGCTCGCAATACATTAAGTTATCACTCGCGCGATGCCACCTCTGCTGCTAGCACAGCAGCTCCTTAGGAGATTACTGGTGACCTCACTCACATGCAGGAACACAACAACCCTCCAGGGAGTGGTTATTTGGCTGCGGTTTTCTGTGAGGTGGAGGTACTTGCCCAGACGGGCTGCATTGATGCACCTTACCTCTCTTACTACTTTTAAAACGCCCAGACCAAGACAAACACATATGTTCATGCACACAAGTCTTTGTCTTGTGTGGGAATCTTACCCACGAGCGTTGGTATTAAAGTCGCGTCATACACGAGTGAGCCACCGAGCTCGTCAAAAGAAGTATCTTAAAGAGGTGCTGGATTAACGATACTTCATTACAAGCGTTCATATGCTACGCGCCTTGAAAATCACTTTAATCAGGTGGGCCGTATGCCTGTATGCCTCCAGACGTTGCATAAATGAAAAAAAAATATATTTAGTCTCTTTACTTCATACTTCTATACTTCATGTCAAGTCCTTTACGGGGTGGGCAGAGAAAACTGAGCGCTGCTTCAGTCCCTACACACCTCACTCGCTTCTTTGACTTTCATATAAAAAATGAAAACGGATTGCACTCCGGGAGTGACGGCAGAAGTGAAAACTTGAACATTAACGTTGTGCATTTTTGAATATTTTGGAATGGTTAGGGAATAATTTCGCACAAATTGCTTTATTTATCGGTATAAAAGTACTATCATGTATGTGGTAACTCAAACACACACGCACACTCGCGCAATCGCCCTGCGCCGCTTAAACCAAACAGCGATGTTGATAAACTACGTTGAACGAAACGCGTAAGCGCCAAGAATTTCATGGCGCTTACAACGTTTTGGTCGCGAGAAAATAATGCCCTATGAACGATCTAGCGCTTCATGGTTTAATTGTTTAATTAGAGGTAACTAATGTTTTAGCGCTGCAGCGAACTTAAGTTCTAATTCTCACCAAAATCTTACGGTCAGGGTCACATGTCCTGACGCGAGTTTAACATTTTTTACTCATCCCAAAAAGTGCACAACGCCGCTAAAGAAGTTTTCACTACAAAAAGATACATTTTGTGAAACGCATTGTACACATCGAACTGAAATGTTCAGTTCCCAATCCACCACAAATGGCAGACTCATTGCCCTCCAACGATTTCAATTTTCAGTGTTATGAAATAAAATCATAATCAAAAGATCCTTTGTGCTATCTCTGAAACACACTTGTTTGAATTCGACTTTACATTTTATATTTGAACTTTCTATTCGGAAAAGTTCAAATCGTCAAGTTTCGAGTTTGCAGATTAAAATAGAAGTTTCAAACGGTACTTGAAGATTATACAGCGAGGCAGTATACGTAGATTAAATGAAAATGAAATATAAGTTAAAATAAGAAGAGGCGCGGTCCGTTGGTTCGGAAATAATGCAGGAAGAGAGGGTTACGAAATTGGCATACAACGCAAATGTGACAGGGTGTACGAGTCGAGGAAGATCTAGATGTTCAAGATTATCAGAAAGTGATGTCAGGAGCCCTAGAAAAAGGCGTGCTTGCATGAAGCGCTATGTATGTTAAAGAAGCGATTGAGGTATGTAAGGACCGAGTCATGTGGTGGTCAGTTCTCTATGCCTACCCCGCAATATATGTTATAGATACATAGACAGAAACTGTTGGAAAACGTAAAATTCTGAAGTATTTTGGTTGAGTTGTTTATGACGTAAAGGCATACGCATACGGTCTAACATGTAAAGTACCATATCCTACGAAAGCGTGCAATACAGGAAGTATCGTTAGCATGTTACCACAACTGCTGCTATCGTAGCAACTCCTTAGGAGCTTAGAATTTCTGGTTAAAATGTATTTTGAGGTGTAAGTGTCTCCTCACAGTTGTCTTCAGAGTCAGAGCCAAACGCACCTTTTGTACGTTCCACTGATTGTACAACGGGTTGAGTTCCGAAGGGTTGTTCCATATGACGCCTATAACATCCTTTTACAGTCACACCACTCGCCGGCAGCTAGAAATTCATCATCTTTCACTGAAAATATATGTAAGGACAGCGTCTTATGGCGCTCGGTTCTCTCTGTCTACTCCGCAAGGGACTTCGTGTTAAGATATATATATACATACATACTCACTGAAACTGCAATGATTGTATGTTATGCGACTTCAGAGACCATTGTTACGGAAATCTCTTAAATTGTGAAATGGACTCCATGACAACGTTTTCCCTAGGGACTACGGCATGAGGAAATTAAAAAAATATGTTTATAAATTAAAAAAAAAATAACCGCTACAGGTTATAATAATAACAATTCGTTTATTTATTTGATAACAAAGGTTGTTGTGAAGACTTGTAAAATAAAATTTGTTAATAACATGTACAAAAAAGAAAAAATACCATAGGAATGTTTTTTTTTTATTTTTAAATAACTGTTTTTGATTATCCAATATACATATTCATAAAAGTCTAATTACATATTTATAAATTAAATGCCTAGATATTAGAGTCAAATTTGTTCCCTAGTGTTCTAACAATATTGTTAGGGCTATCCCGAATTCTTTCCTCATTTTTTTACAGAATCGACCACGTACATTTGACATCTTTGATATTGCAAGCTATAAGCTATCCGATGCTTACCATCAGTCAGCTCGCATGCTTGTTTACCATATTAGAAAGAATAGGAGTTTTAATATTCCCAGCAAATTCAATACGAGTGCGGCTTAAATTTAACTCACGTTCCCGCGTGCCTACAATATATTTTATTACATTCGGAGAAATGTACATAAAAGGTTTTATCATTGAAAACAGGGCCGTATCCGCATTTTGCCGGTTCGATTTAGTTTGCGCCAGTTAAAAGCGGTTGTAGCCGGTGTTTGCCGGTCGAATGGACGCCGATGTGGGCCGCCGTGCTACGAGGTTCCATAGTTTGAAGCTTCTGTTTTACGTGAGTTATATAATTAGATGTTTATTGTATATAGACACATACATATGGATCAAATAGCTGATGTGCTAAAAATGGGTCAAATCAAAAGCACCGGAAACCGAAGAGCATGCTAGACGAGGTTGATGAGTGAGGAACAGGCTAGAGATATATGTTTAGATCGGTGCACTTGGCGTTCTATAGTCTCTGCCTACCTCAACGCGAGACAGGCGTGATGATATGTATGTCGCAGAGGTAGCAACACCATATTGAGAAGCCCGGAAGAAATCAATCCCCGTGATGCTAGTTTAAATAATAACGGATCAAAATGTCAAGTCGGCGCTTGGGTGGGATCGACATCGTTGGATTGGCAACACTGGTTGTGTTTGTTATGGTTTGCTCGAAATGTCGATTGTTGTCAGTTGTCAAAAACGTCAAGATGAGATACCGTCATTGGAAGCGCATTACGAATCGAGCAATGGAGCTAATCGCACGTGTCGCGTCCACCGCATTTTGAATCCGTTGTAATCTACGATCTAAGCATAACTTTTGTTAAAAGTATTGTGGTAATTGGCTGATTAAATATTGAGAAGATTAACTACGTTGGTATTTCGCTTTATTCGCCATGAACAACGAGCCACCTGACGACCATTACATCCACGTTCTGACATCAGACGTGGGATGTAACCCAACCGCCCCGATAAGGAAATATGGAAATAGTGATGAAGAAAAATAATGTCTTTTACTGGAGCAACAAAACCAGAATTTTTTAGCATTGGTTCAAGTGATGAAAGGACCATCGACTAGCATTGACAATCAGCAGCCCGAATTCGATCTTGACAAAGGAAATGTGGACGCGCGTGCATGGATCAATACCACGGATATGTGTGTACCGGATCAGCAACTGAGTGGTGTTCCCCTGATGTTTGCTTTGAGCCGTGCGCTGAAGGGACAAGCTGCTGCTTGGCTATCTCAAGTATCTTTCCATGGCATGTGTTGGAGTGACTTCGAGGACCTTTTCATATCAAGTTACCTGCTTCCACTGCCGGGGAACAGGCCTCTATGTATCCAGCGGCCCCAATCGACGTAACCAGGGTGGAGCCAGCGGTACCAACGGCACCCAACCTACGGCGGAGAAACGAGTGGGTATGTGCAGCATCAGCGCCCCTGCTGGAATAATGCGACACTCTGGTGAGCAGTACCTATTCTATTATGATTCTGGAGCCGAATGCTCGCTTTTAAAGGAGATGTAATGACACTGTAACTTTGACTGTTATTGGACAGACGTCAGTTAATAGCACTATTCAAATTTTGACTACTGTTGAAATACATGACATTCAGTTAGAAATCCTCTTTCACGTACTGCCTGACTCTTACTTACGATATGACATTCTAGTAGGCCGCGAACTATTAAAACAAGGTCTAGCAGCTCTTATGACTCCTGATAAGTTATAGTTTACTAGGACAACAGTTGTTTGCGCATGTGATGTTTCAAATGCCCGAATATTGACAAAAATGATGACTATGACAAAACACGTTTTGACAGCACAAAAGCTAAATTTGTTAACTTTAAAGTTGGAGACTTTGTATTATTGAAAAATGAATAGCAAAACCAAACGAAACTCGGTCCTAAGTACAAAGGCCTCTATAGCGTCATTGAGGTGCTTGAAGGAGACCGTTACGTTTAGAGGCTTTGAGTGGTGACCGTACCTACAAGTACGCTTATGATTGCTTGTGAAAAATGCCTAATGATTGCCCTCAATTAGATGAGGATGATAATCGATCGAAGACTATTGAGCAATAATGTTGTTTAGAATTTTAAGAGTTCTGTTTTCATGCAAATTGTGAGAGTATCCGCCGGATGGAGGCGATGGCTTTCTTGAGAGTATCCGCCGGATGGAGGCGATGGCTTTTTTTGAGAGTATTCGCCGGATGGAGGCGATGGTTTTTTGAAAGTATCCGCCGGATGGAGGCGATGGCTTTTTTTTGAGAGTATCCGCCGGATGGAGGCGATGATTTAGAGAGTATCCGCCGGATGGAGGCGATGATTTCATGATAGCAGAATCCAGTAAAAATGTTGAATTAACTTGACCGCACAATGGTCTCGATTGTGAATTATAGCTTAGAGTTAAATGCAAATTGTACTATGTTACTGGTTAATAATTGAAATTTGTTTTACTTGAAATAAATGTTGACTAAGGCGAGTCTTAGTCAGGGTTGGCCGAGCTGGAGTAAGATCTGTTTCTGCTCAGATTTTTTGGTTACAGATTACGCACACGAGGACGTGTGATGCATCAGAATGGCCGTGTCGCAGAGGTAGCAACACCATATTGAGAAGCCCGGAAGAAATCAATCCCCGTGATGCTAGTTTAAATAATAACGGATCAAAATGTCAAGTCGGCGCTTGGGTGGGATCGACATCGTTGGATTGGCAACACTGGTTGTGTTTGTTATGGTTTGCTCGAAATGTCGATTGTTGTCAGTTGTCAAAAACGTCAAGATGAGATACCGTCATTGGAAGCGCATTACGAATCGAGCAATGGAGCTAATCGCACGTGTCGCGTCCACCGCATTTTGAATCCGTTGTAATCTACGATCTAAGCATAACTTTTGTTAAAAGTATTGTGGTAATTGGCTGATTAAATATTGAGAAGATTAACTACGTTGGTATTTCGCTTTATTCGCCATGAACAACGAGCCACCTGACGACCATTACATCCACGTTCTGACATGTATGTATATCTGACGGTTACCTATCATAAAGGCGAAGAGAGATTTTGTACGAATTTTAATATACCGGAAACGTTTATTATTTTTTTATTTTACGGTTGTTATTTTTTCGAATGCTAATGTTCTTTTGAATTCTAACTTAACGTTTGATATTTTATTTTGTAAAAAAATGTTTCCATATTACGAAAAGGCAACGTTTTAATAATTGAAAATTGTCATGAGTTCGGTAGATTACCATATCGGACCTAAGAAAGGTCTGATTCCCACTCTCAGTTGTGGAGGTTGAAGGTACTCGTTCTATGTTAAAAAGTTAAGCCTATGGAGCGGAGTCCGTCAATCCTAGTGAATTCCAAAACGGAATAACTCTAAGAAGTATCAACATGGTAGTCAACATAGGAAGTCTATATGTATGTGCGCAACATTCTCATATTGTGTTATATATGAGTAATTCAGAATGCCATTCCGCTGTATTCACGTCATATGTCAGATGTAGGTCACAGGCGAGCTCTTTTCACAAAGGCAATATTGAATGCACGATGCAAGATATTGACGTAAACAGTAATATCTCTCTGTAAATAATGGCGGAAAATTAAAACCGCCGGATGGATGGAGGATATTAATATTGTAGGATAGAAAGAATGCAAGAGCTGTCACAACCTACTGGATAAAGAACTGATATCATATAACTATTAGATAAAGATAAAAAAAAAATATTTGCATTTAGACCCTCACGGGCACTTAAACACGTCGTACATTCTCAATATTATATCCTACAAATTTTTAAGTTTTCTCTTTTTTAATCTACCACCATTTCAAATGACCATTGGCGAAGAAGAAATGCCAAAAAAAACTTGCCAATATAAGTCTTTCTTTTTCCAAATCTTATACATATTACAACAAATATAACGATATGAGTGTACATATAGTGATATCAAGTGGTACAATTAAAGTTATATTAATTCATGTGCTGAATCATTTCCACACATCTCTGGCAGTTAGATATTCATCGATTCTATAATAACCCTTCTTACATAGAGTATTTTTGATGTGTCTTTTGAACATATTGTCAGGCAAGGACAGAATTGTTTCAGGGTAATTTATTATAGAATCGAATACAATTTACAACAAAAGACCTATTAGTCTTAGCAAGCCGATGTACTGGCATACGCAATCTATTCCTGCTCCTAAGATTTTCAGTACATTTTGAAAACAAATTTATATTTTTACGAGCATGCATTATGTTCTCATAAATATATTAAGAGGCAACCGTGAGGATATTTATTTCTTTGAATAATTATCTATAAGCGTGAAGTTATAGATACATATAAATGTATTTATATGTATCTATAACTTGAGGCTGAATAGTTACGTAGTAGGCAGAGAAAACCGTGCATAATAAGATCTGAGATTCGCTTCTTTAAAATTCATCTCATGCACGCTCACCGGTTCCTAGGGCTCCTGATACCTACTTCTGATGAAACACAACCAAATTGATCACGGTAGGAGAGTCTTGACCTTAGAACTGTGGATAAGGTGTCTGTTGAACTATCGTATATTCGATTGCCTGTTCCTTTGGTCTCTGTGATGTTACGTTTCATGTTCGTCACTACAGAGATGAGTAGCGATAGCCCAGTGGAACGAAGCAGCCAATTAATTGAGCTGATCATGTCCTTGGTCCGAATTCTGGTATTTGTTATGTATATTTATAAAGACGTTGGATCTAACCTAAGAAAGATCTGGTTTACCCCGTGGATTGTGGAAGCAGTCGCTCCATGTCAAATTCAGTACCTATCCTCACCAAATCTTTAGTCTTAGGTAGCGGACTACGAAATGTATAATGGATTAGGAAACTGGATAGCGTTAGGCTGCAGGAAGAATGTATAGAAATACGTTCTCTTTGTACGATTCATATTACTCGTACATTGAAACAGATTTCTTAAAAGTACTAAAGCATGCATTTTACGCAAGAAGTCCTTACAACTAAAAGCATTTTTTTCAAGGCAACCATTGTACGCTACTGTAAGAACACAATTTGAACCAAGCTTTGAGGTGGAATGGAGCATTTCAAGCTTTAGAATTGAAGAGTAATAAGTAAAGAAAGAAAAAATATGCATATTTTTGTGCTGATAGATAGACAACTAGTACGTCTGCGATAGGAGTAAGAATGAAGTATCGAAAGCAACAGCTCGATGTCGTCGTTGCGCGTGTCATGCTCACCAAACACGCAGGTTAAGCAACGTCGACCGCAGCCTGTCTATGGATGAGTTTTCCTACATTGAGTTTCTCCGTGCTTTGGAGGGCACGTTAAGCCGTCGGTTCCGGCTGTTGTCGATAGATAAGATAGATGACAGTCGTTAAGCTAAGGTCGGTGTCCTCGGGCAGCCTGAAAACACCGACCTCTGCCAATCCGCATTTGAGCAACGTGGTGGAGTATGTTCTAAACCCCTTCGGTTGAAGGGAGATCCGTATCCCTGCAGTGGGATGAGTAAGGGTTGATGTGGGACATACCATTTCACTTATTCACGGTATTTATATATCGTGATCATATTATCAGATCACGCCGTGCGGAGATCGATGATGAATCTAATTTAGAGATTTTAAAGTGCTTCTTATTTACTTATCGGGTCTATCCAGACCATAATGTAGCCTCCTAACGTCTTTTCTTCCTAGCATTACCGTTTTCTAATGCATTAAAATCGATGCGGTCTGCTACGTTAGCCGCTAGCCCAAGGATTTGGTGAAGATACTCATTTTGACATGCTTCATGGCAAAATCAGTATCTTCAAACCTCTATAATTCCTAGGGAAAACCAGATTTTCTTAAGTTACATCACAAGTATAATGAAATATAGCTTCTTAGGTGCGTGGGAGCCCTTACGATGTTTTCTTCACCTATGTGCAAGTGATAATTACAATACATAAATACTAAAACACTTTTGTGGTCACAATATATAAACTGTAATACATTAACTCCTTTGTTAGAAACATAGGACACTATTTCTAAAGGGGCAGCCAATTTCGCGTAAATATATCCTTAAATATGCCATTCATACGCCAAAAAGGCAGCCATATTACTAAGGTTTTCTTCACGCTGCCGGATTTTTCTCACGAAAATGGAGCATTTCAATAGAAATTGTTATCCGACCTATGCAAAACGTCACTAAAATGTATTGATATGCTTTCAAATCGTCATCGCGCAAACACGTTCGGATATTCCGGGCCCGTTGGCCAAACAGTTTGGTTAGGCGCGGACACCGCTGTTTATTGTCGCCGCAAGGGCGCGCCTAAATAAATTGGCATGTGGCACGAGTGACGGGATGTAGCGGGTGGCGCGATAAGTACGGCCGACGCCCGCCTGAGTAAGTAGTTCTCGCCTGTTACAGCTGACGAGCTCGGTGGCTCAGTCGTGAATGACGCGACTTTGACACCAACGCTCGTGGGTTCGATTCCCACACAAGGCAAACATTTCTGTGAATGAACATGTCTGTTTGTATTGGTCTGGATTTTTTAAGAGAGGTAGGGCGCATCATAGTAGCCCGTCTGGAGAAGTATCTCCACCTCACGGAAAACAGCAGCCAAATAATAACTCCCTAGAGGGTTGTTGTGTTCCTGCGTGTGAGTGAGGTCACCAGTAAGCTCCCAAGGAGTTGCTGTGTAAGCAGCAGAGGAGGCATCGCGTGAGTGATGCTTAATATATCGCAAGCTTTGATAGGTTTAGGTACCCGCTTTACATCAAGTGGGCCGTATGCTTGTATGCCTCCTGACGTAGTATAAAAAAAAGCTGGTTCATGGTGTTTAAAACAAAATACGTGTTAACGGAGCCATCGATTTCGCATTATTTTCAAATATATGCAAAATTTGAGAAATATGTATGAGCATAAAAACTATGGTCCATATTACTACTGCTGAGCGCGGCTTCGCTCACCTGAAGTCGAGATTTTGAAGTTTTTAAGTGTTACATAAAATTAAAAAGCAAACCCTTATCTAAATACTTTCTTTTTATATACCAACGTCGGGAGGTGCTTGTAATACAGAAAGTATCACTCGCGCGATGCCACCTCTGCTGCTAACACAGCAACTCCTTAGAAGCTTACTGGTTACCTCACTCACACGCAGGAACACAACTAACCTGTAGAAAGTGGTTATTTGGCTGCAGTTTTCTGTGAAGTGGAAGTACATCCCAATGCGCTCTATCTCTCTTAAAACGCCCAGACCAAGACAAACAGACATGTTCATGCACACAAAATACACATAATATATTTATATGTATAGAGTTGCTATTTTAAAGTATTCGTAATTTTTATTACCACTGAGGTGGCAAAAAGCATACGACCTACCTGATGGTAAGCCGTTACCGTAGCCTTTGGACTTTTGCCACACTAGGGTTGTCAATCTTGCGTTAAGAAAGAGATATGCAAAAAGATAATGTCATTGGTGGGCTTAGAACCGCAGATGTGAGTAACTGCATAAGATGCACTCACAGTAGGGCCAAATTAGCGATAACCATAATGGTGAATAGCTGGTAGCTATGTCACTCTTGGACCCTTCCACTATCTCCATACGAAGAATCACATCACTACATTGCGCCGTATGTACGTGAAAGAATGACAAACAAACAAACACACATTAACATTTATAATATTAGAAAAAAAGTATAGTTTGCTCGTTTAAAGTAATAAGATCTGTCTATAACTTCACACCCAGTCTCTTATGAGATAGGCTGAGAGAACCTTATTAATCATTATATTATCATGTTATATATTTTAAGCCAGCAATCCAATCAAAAGTCAGAAAGAATTCAGATGTTATAGCGGTTTTGAAATCGCTTCATCTCGTCCCTGGAGCCACGCGGCAATGTCGTGCCTAAATAAATACCAGCCTGCCTTGTGAATACAGAGCGTCGTAGTGTATGGACGCTTTTTGCCGTCTCCCATACATATTGATATGAAAGTATTGCCAGGTTATTACTTGTAGATTTTCCCCAACCCGCTCCGCCCAACAATGAATTTATATATCCCGAACTGAATGTCAACTATTAGGGGGCTTTTTCTTATTGGAATCATTGTCTGTCCTTCATTCCCACTTTTCTTTTATAAAATACTAACGATTCGCCCAGGCTTCACATGGGTGGATGGGTAGATAGATAAATGAGTACTTTACAAATGGAACATAACAACAATTGAAACTATTTAGTTGGATTAACATCGTGATATCTGCGCTTTGGTTGGCTAATTTGAACAAAGAACGATTATAGACACACAATCTCATAGGCTATTTTGTAGATAATGATACTCACTATGAACTATATGAGTATACTACTCGTATTTTATATATCGTCAATAATTTTACGGCGCACGCGAAATAATGAGTTTTGCAGGCAAATTTTGACCTTGAGTTACACTATTGCAATTATCGGAAAGATCAGTAATCTTTTGAAAAGAAAATATAGCCTTTGTATTTTCACTGTTAATATAGCTTTCTATATTGAAATTATTCATAAAATTTTTTGAGTTTTTCCATTACCAAGAAACGTGCAAGAAACAAATGTTTTCTCTTTATAATATTAATTTAGAACTGCGAACTAGAAGAAAGCATGTGTGACAGCGGCGCTCTGTCACACAGGCTTTCATTATATTCAAAGCCTCCAGTGAGGGAGAGGAGAGGTACAACTTAAGAAAAATGCGTGAAGATGATCCTGTTGAAATATAAGATGGTGGAAACGAAGAGAATAAATGTTAATAGATTCAGGCGTTATTTTGCGAAAGTCAAACTTACATGCAATCCGATCCAACCTGCTTTGTGTGCTTCCGCCACCAATTAGTTCATGCGGCCTAGCGCCGGCCGGCACCCACCCACTACTGTTAGCGCGTGCAACATGCCGACGCTGCCATGGCTGCTCCGGTAGTCTCTGCCTCGGCTGCTGCGGTCGTCCGTCATCTGGAACAGAATCCGCATGCCCCCTCCACCACCGTCGCTGCCACGACTGGCCTGGTCGAGGAACACCATCCACCCCCACCCTCAATTCAATATAAGGGACGGCACTGCGATGGATTTGTCACTTGTAGCATGTTATTCTTACGATTAACGTCTACAACGCCTGATGATGCCTCGCGGAGAGGCGAAACACGTGTCTCAGCGACGACCAGGCCAGTCGTGGCAGCGACGGTGGTGGAGGGGGCATGCGGATTCTGTTCCAGATGACGGACGACCGCAGCAGCCGAGGCAGAGACTACCGGAGCAGCCATGGCAGCGTCGGCATGTTGCACGCGCTAACAGTAGTGGGTGGGTGCCGGCCGGCGCTAGGCCGCATGAACTAATTGGTGGCGGAAGCACACAAAGCAGGTTGGATCGGATTGCATGTAAGAATAAATGTTCACAGAGCTTGCAATGTATCAATCTGACATATATATTCATGCCAAATTCCTTGCGCGGTAAGCAGAGAGAACAGAGCGCTACAAGCTCGCGCACCTCACTCGCTTCTTTAACATTCATTTTTTTCATGCTCACTCGCAGGCTTCTAGAGCTCCTGATATCACCTCTAATAAAACCTGACCTTTCGCATTGAATATGTTTCGTCATTCTTCCTGCATTCTTTCTACACGTCTGAACCAACGGCGCATGCTTTTTCTTATCTCGACAGCGACACTTTCTTTCAGACCAACTCTCTTTCTTACATCGTCATAACGTCGTGCACGGTCAGCAAGCGTTGTGCCACATTTTATGCGCAATGCTCGCATCTCGACCGCGTTTATTCTACATTCAAACTTTCTCTGCCATACACAGAAATGTATGTATGTACATAAGGTGGACCTATATAATCTGCTATTTATGGAATCTTTTAAAATCAGGAACCGTGTTAAACTCCATTGAAAAATGCAAATCCCTTATTAAACTACAGAAAGTTTTAATTTATTCAGCGGGGAAGTTGGGCTGCTCGTTTCGCTTCAAACATCTCGCTGGGAACTCTTTAACGAAGTTTCTAGAAACTGCATTCGTATATACAACATTATAACAACATGCCGAGGTGGGAATGGCTTTATGGAGCCGATGCTAACGTCTCTTACACGTATTACCTGCTTGTTAACAGACGAGGCTCTGGAGAAAGAGAGGTAGGGTACATCAATGCAGTCCGACTGTAGAAGTACCTTCACCTCTCTATAAACCGGAGAAAAATAGCAAATTCTGGAGGGTTGCTGTGTTGTGAGCTTACCAGGAATTCTTGTGTTAGCAGCAGAGGAGGCATCGCGCAAGTGATACTTAATTACAAGCCCTCATTGGCTCCGGTAACCGCTTACATCAAGTGGGCCGTTTGTATATATTTATACAAATAGAAAATTTCAGCATATGAGGCATCGCGCGAGTGATATAGTTTATGCATTTAAATCTATAAATATACTTAAATATGTTACTATATTGTATCGAGTGAGTGATCTCGCCGTGCCACGCATAAACCTTCGTCAAATTTTTGTGGACGGCTTTATTATATGTAATAGATTGTATCCAATTACGTTGATAAATAAATAAATAAATAATAATATATTGCGAAGGATTTGGTTACAGTAACTGCTTTCTATCATGAGAGCCGTATGCTTGTGTACCTCCCGACGCTATATAAAAAAAAAACGATAATAACGTGATAAATCGATAATGGGTGGGGCCAGGCGTATCCGCGTGCAGAAACTAGTTTCCAATAAAAAATTGCCCAAAAATATTTCACCTTTTTTTCGTATTGAGAGTAAACACAATGGCGCACGTGATCCCCCCGCTACTCGGGACAAGTCCAGCGGTGGGACAATCGACACACGTCTGCCAACAAGAGTATTGCATTAAGTTAACATGGCCACATAATTTTTATGGCTTCGACAATCCAGGGGTTGGCCACGAGCCAAATGTTCCACAAATATTTGTGTTGGCTGAAATTTTTCGAAAGCCAAGCAATTTTAATGTATTCAGGTGTCAATTTTCAGAATACTTCTCAGCCCATTGGATGTCTACTTGTGACATTCTGACATTAGTCAGTTCATGCGAATTTACCTTACCAGAGGGAGACTTTGTACAAAAGTCGTCTGCGTGGGGTACCTCTGTCTCACATATTTCTACCGCGTAGCAGCTATATTTGTAGAGCTGCGTTAGCCAGCGAAGCTATATAACCGAGAAAATTGTCTTTTTTGCAGTTTTGCGGTTTTCAACTGTTACAAGTAGTAGGTACTCCTTCAGTTTTGAAGCTAGAGAGCTGATTGTTCGACGTGAATGTACCTTAAGTATTGTAGATTCCCCTAAAATAGATTAAAATTCGATTAGCTCAATAAAGGATATCGATAAGTGATGATATCGCCTCAAAAACCGTTCCAATACAAAGTCAATTGGAGCGCGTATGGCGAGCACTGAAAAACAACAACACCGGGTCAAATTAATTGTCAAAATATTTATTGACACAAGGGTTAGGGTTAGGGTTAGCAGCTCTGCTTACGCAGCTTGCTGTTATTTACTTATTGTGCAAAAGCAGCACTGCATTGGCGCCGCAGGCCCAGCTCCCCTAGTTATATGTTCCGGTTTTAAGGGTGAGGTAGGTATGGCAGAGAAATTACTGGGTACTGTGACGAAACAGCCTTTAGGTCACAAGATTGGCAGCGCGCGAGTAACACCCCCGTGGTGCTGCATGCGTCAATAGGCTGCGGTGACCGCTTACCATGTGATGCGGCTCGCATGCTTGTTTGCCAATCTAGTTGTATAAAAAAGAAAAGAACTGTCGACATCAGTGCTGCGGTTCGTTGTGGTCAATCGACGAGCTCGGTGGCGCAGTGGTGAAACGCATTACGTTACTTTGACAACAACGCTCGTGGGTTCGATTCCCACACAGGGCAAACATATGTGTGCATGAACTGATCTAGGTATTTTTAAGCGAGGTAGGGCACATCAAAGCAGCCTGTTTGGGGAAGTACCTCCACTTCATAGAAAACCGCAGTCAAATAGCAACTCCCTAGGGGGTTGTTGTGTCCCTTCGTGTGAGTGAGGTCACCAGTAAGCTCCCAAGGAGTTGCTGTGTTAGCACAAAAATTTACACTTTTGATATAAATATTTTTATATCGAACAATGTTCTTCACACCCCCTTAATGTTCTTAAAAACGTATCTAACGACGACAACGTTGTTATTTGACTGCGGTTTTCTGTGAGGTGGAGGCACTTCCCCAGACAGTGATGATGCGCCCTACCTCTCTTAACAAACCCTAACTTCAACCGAATGGATCTATAAGCAATATATTGTTCAGATTGGATTGCCGGAGGCCAGTGTTCGACGACTGTCATCTGTCGACAACAGCCGGGACCGACTTGACATACTTTCGATAAACCCATCCACAGACAGACTATAGTTAATGTTGCTTAACTTGCGTGATTAGTTAGAATGGCACGCACAATGACGGCATCGAGCTCTCGAAAACAAAATAACAGAAATTGTTCCCCTTTCTTCCCAAACTACAGAAGGAGAATTCAATAGGTTATATTAGTAGTAAATTTATGAGGGCCTGACCGGAACTACATAAAAACTGTACGTGATCCACAGACACACAGAGAAATATAAGGTAAGGAAAGCACCCTTGTCTATGTTTATGGTCGGAGAGAAGAAATGTATCTACACAGGGGTGGAATCTCTCAACCCTTTATCTATACGGTCATATGTACGTTTAACAGAGGTAAGGTGAATCAAAGCAGCCGGCTGGGAAAGTACGTCAGAGATAAGCGCAGCCAAATAACAACTTACTTGATGGTTGTTTTTATACGAGTGAGGAGTATCAGTAAGCTCCTAAGGAGTTGCTGTGTTAGCAGCACATGAGGTAGCATCGCTAGTGTAATAGTCAATGTATTACAAGCGTACATAGGCTGCGGTAACCGCTTTACATCGGGTGGGTGGTTTGCTTCTATCCGATGTAGTATAAAAATTTATTAATATTCATGTCAGCCAGTGACCAGAGTATTTTAAGAATCATTAATAATCATAATTTGGGATCGAATCTGCTCACTCACTCAAAAACATTTCCGTAATATTATTAAAAAAAACACATCTTTTATGCTCAAATACATTTCTGTAACATTATTTAAGAAAACATGCGGATATTCATTGTTGTGTTAGGGCGCTTTTACAGCCTCGCGCGGACGTGGGACTTGAAAGGCTTTTACGGCGGCCATGTTAAAAATATTGTTTCGATTTAATTAATAAGATTCAAAAGTCAATTAGTTGCAACAGTCTAATTCTCAAATATATATGTATATTGATCAACCCTTATTCATCCCACTGCTGGGGTTTTCTCCCTTCAACCGAAGGGGTTTAGAGCATACTCCACCACGCTGCTCAAATGCGGATTGGCGGAGGTCGGTGTTTTTAAGCCGCCCGAGGGCCACTGACTTAGCTTAACGACTGTCATCTATCGACAACAGCCGCGACCGACGGCTTAACGTGCCCTCCGGAGCAGGGCGAAACTCGAGATAGATAAACCCATCCAGGCTATTGTCGATGTCGCTTAAACTGCGTTGCGGTTAGACTGACATGCGCAACGACACCATCGAGTTCTCCCTTCTGATAAAACACGACCAATTTGGTCATGGTAGGTTAGTCTCGGTCTTCCTCGGCTCCTACACTAGTAAAAACAGCAAGCTGTGTAGGCAGAGCTGATATTTTTAAAATTTATAAAATATTTTATTTTAAATTTTTAGAAAATATATGGAACCCTGTACGACATCTAGCGACGAGTGCTGTTACTTTTTCTGTTGATGGGAGTGCAGTGCAGACTCTTCACTGCAGAGTGGCCGGCCATACGTTTTCCCCTATGTTTTTTTTTCTAATTGGAACGATTTTGGACCGTTCTTCCTCACTAACGAACATTTAAATTTCAAATTAAAGGATACAAAACTACAATATGTTAGCTATTAGTGTGTGGATTTTGGAGTTTCTCACTATTACCATCTAAACGCTAGCTGGATGACATCAGTCTACCCCAAACGGCAATTTTGAGGGTAATGTGGCTCCGCTGGCTATCGCAGCTCTGCCAATTAAAATCACTTACAATTACTTTATACATTCTCTACGTAAGACATGTTGGAAAGTAATTGGAAAATAACCACATGTTACGAGTTGAGGTTTCGCTAGGTAAGCACTGGATGGCTACACTCTAGACTTTCATTAAGATCTGTCTAGATTTCGGTGCCGCCGTAATGGATTGTTGATACTCGTAGCTACGGACTGTTGAAATATGATTGTAATTGATTTATGGCCTTTTACTTGGGAAAGGGACGTGGGAGGTCCCTTTTTACTCGATTACAGCGAAACCGATAAGAAGGGTTATGGTTTAGCAGTTTGTTTATGTGACTGTACTTTTTTATATGACCTAAATACAAGCATCTTCTGGTGTGAAGTGAAGTAAAGTAATACCAAGCGTTGCTATCACCCCGGGGGATGCCACAGCAACTCCTTAGAAGCTTACTGGTACATTACTTCACTCGTAGAGACACAACCCTCTAGGGAGTCGTTACTTGCCTGCAGTTTTCTGTGAGGTGGAGGTACATCCACGGCCGGACGGTGTTTCTCTTAAATACTGTTCGATTTTGATGATTGAGGTATCCATTTATCTGTGGTGGCATCGTGACAACAATAATAAAAGCACTCGGTGGCATAGTGGTAAGTAACGCTACTCTCGCGGGTTCAATTCCCACACAGGACAAACATTTGTGTGCGTGTTGGTCTGGATGTTTTCTATATATTGTAAGTATGTATATACAAAAAAAAAATATTTACGTATGTCTAGTACCCATAATACAAGCTCCGCTTACTTTGGGACTATATGGCGCTGTGTAATTTGTCTGACAATATTTATATATTAATTATTTATCTTCAAGCCAAGTTCTTTCCGGGACAGGCAGAGAGAACCGAACGCCATTCATTGCTTTAATATTTATAACTCTTTTTATGCACGCTCGCCGGTTCCTAGGGCTTCTGACATCACCTTCTGATAAAACACGATGAATTTGGTCATGGTAGGTGAATCTTGGTCTTCCTCTGCGCCTACGTCCTTCTACGTTCGCGTTGAACATCTGTTTTATCATTCTGTCTTCTTGTATTCTTTCTTCATGCCCAAACTAACGGAACATGCCAAAAGAAGAAAAAATAATTTGTTGTAATAATTTTTTTGTTAGCGTTATTCCGTTTTCTAATCCATTAGGATTGGTGGGGTCCGTTACCTAAGCCTAAGGATTTAGCAAAGGCACTGATTATAACAAGTAATGAACTGGTTTTGTGTGTTCTATCATTATTATTATATCTCTTATTTCACGGGGTGCGCGGGGAATGCTAGCAGATTTAAAAAGCATATTTATTAGTTAAGAGAGGTAGAGCGCATCAAAGTAGCCCGACTGGGGAAGTGCCTCCACCTCGCAGAAAACCGCAGCCAAATAACAACTCCCTGGAGGGTTGTTGTCTTCCTGCGTGTGAGTGAGGTCACCAGTAAGCTCCTAGGGACTTGCTGTGTAAGCAGCAGAGTAAGTATCGCGCGAGTGATACTTAGTATATTACAAGAGTTAATAGGCTACGGTAATCGCTTTATATCAGGTGGGCCGTATGCTTGTATGCCTCCCGACGATGTATAAAAAAATCGGCCAAGTGCGAGTCTATAAAAACGGCAAAAAAAACACGTTTGTTGTATGGGAGCCCCCCTTAAATATTTGTTTTACTTTAATTTAATTATTTATTCTTAAAGTGAATATATAACTAAATATTCTGTGAATATTTCAAGCGTCTACCTGTTGCCGTTATCAATATCGAGCAAAAATGAGCAAAAAATTCACGTTTGTCGTATATACGTATATTTATTTTGTTCTATTTTTTAGTATTTGTTGTTATATCGGCAACAGAAATACATCATGTGTGAAAATTTCAACTGTCTAACTATCACGGTTCAAGAGATACAGCCTGGTGACAGACGGACGGACGGACAGCGGAGCCTCAGTAATAGGGTTCCGTTTTACCCTTTGGGTACGGAACCCTAAAAATTAACGCGGTCGAAATGCGATGTTGTGCAAAAACGTAGTGTAATGTTTTGCTGTGTATATATTGTTGTTCAGTGTTGTGTTGTGTACGAATAAGTGTTTTTCTTTCTTCTTTCTTTCTTTCAAAATTTACGGACTAATGATTGTAGACCGCGTTCGCTAATAATGATGGGCGAGACATAGTTGGTTTGTGAGAGAGCATTAGTAGAGGCATACACGGTTTCTCTCTTCAAAACACCCTGCTAAAAATACATAAACATACCTATTTATGGACAAAAATGTTCGTCCTGTGTAGAAATCTATCACGATACGTTCTTGTGTATTATACTCGTATATATCATATACATATTACATTTTTATATTTATCTTACCGCGATTAGTTTTTATTTTCCCCCCGATATTTCGGCGTAGTTGCAGACGCCGTGGTCACAAATCGCAGTAGGTTCCGTACCTACATAATTTTTGTGTGTGTCTGAGTGGATGGTTAAATTCACAATTGCAGCCGATAGGTGGCGCTGCGAGCAAGTTACAGGACTTGTTGTTTTTATTTCGGACAGGGCGACGTTTGCTGGTATAGGGTTCTGGGGAAAAAAGCAGGCAAGCCAACGGCAATGTTCAGGCAGGACAACGTCTGTAGGGTCCATCATTTAAATTATACAGTGTGAAGGATTATCACAATGTGCATGGAATACTTAAGGTGACTAACGTATTTAAGTTGTAAATATCCGATGAAAGCTCCCAGGCGGCTTGACATATTCCGACATTTTCAACAATTATCGTCATATTTTAACGGATTTATGCAAAGCCTTAACAAGTTATACCGCTAAACCTATCTCAAGAATCATTAATGTCTATTGGTGAAAATCGCATGAAAATCAAAAGTAATGTTTGACTTAACCCCGAACAGATAGACAGGCGGACGCGGCGTGTGACTTTGTTTTTAACCCCCGACGCAAAAGAGGGGTGTTATAAGTTTGACGTGTATATCTGTGTTTTTGTGTATCTGTCTGTGCCATCGTAGCTTCGAAATGGATGAACCGATTTTGATTTTTTTGTTTAAAAGGGGACTTAATCTTAATCAAGAGTGTTTTTGTGTATATCATATAGGTTATTTTTGTGTCGGGATTTTTTAATTTAATTTTGCTTGTATAATATGTAGTGACGATTTAATTTATCTTTGTAGCTAGTGTCAAAAAGTGGAGTAGCTAGTGTCAATTAAATCTGACTTTTGACGGTCGCTCACAGTTTAAGTTAATGAATAAATAATTTAAACGTTAGTGAAGAGGCGGCCATTTGTAAATTGAAATCGCAAGTAGTGACAGGTTGTAATTTGATTATGAATTCTCCGGCCGTACTCCGGCGGGCGGAATTCGTTCAATTCAACGACAAATGTTCGTAATTGGTGAATTTGAGTTACTTCTTCAAATATTGAGTCGGTGAATATTTTCAAAAGGTTAATTTGAAGGTGGGAATTTAAATTTTGAATACTTTTGAGCAGTGCAGAGAAGGATAGTTTGAATATTTGACTTTTGAATAATTGTGTACAATTCAAAAGTCACTGCACCACCGAGCTTGTTGAATGATTGTACTGCCATTGTTGGCTTATTATTATAGGCTTTAAAGCTAGACACGAGTGTAATCTGTAGAATAATAATGATGATAATTAACGTATTCTGGAATTTGGAAACCACAGCAATTGAGGTATTCTTACTGTGTTCTTTTGAGCACTTTTTTAGTTGTGTAATGAACTCCCTACTGAAGTTTTAAGAGAGGTAGGGCGCATCAAAGCAGCCCGTCTGGGGAAGTCTCGTACCTCCACCTCACAGAAAACCACAGGCAAATAACAACTTCCTAGAGGGTTGTTGTGTTTCTGCGTGTGAGTGAGGTCACCAGTAAGCTCCCAAGGAGTTGCTGTGTAAGCAGCAGAGGAGGCATCGCGCGAGTGATACTTAATTTATCGCAAGTGTTAATAGGCTACGGTACCCGCTTTACATCAGGTGGTCCGTATGCTTGTATGCATCCCGACGTAGTATAAAAAAAAAGTTTCCCCAAGTTACTACACCAGGGGTTGGAGAAAGGAATAAAGGCATTCTGATATAATATATAAATAGAAAGGTTAAGACACCTGAACAAATGGGAACATTACACTGACATTACATTACAATATGTACTCAGTGGAAGGTACTACTTACTTGCTGATAGTGAGAAGTTAGCGGCTTAGATCTAATTGTAGAGCTGAGGTTATGTAATATTACACACTAACTGCTGCCCGCGGCTCCGCCCGCGTGGAGTCAAATGACGTAGCCTATGTGTTAATCCAGATCATAATCTATCTACGTGCCAAATTTCATTGAAATCATTTTAGCCGTTTAAGCGTGAAAGAGCAACAAACATCCATCCATACATACAAACTTTCGCATTTATAATATTAGTAGGATACTCTCATTCACCATTTCACCTTTGCACAAACACACACACACACATGAACAGACAGAACGATAAAATATACATACACACACTAAGTGGATGTCGCTAAGCTTATCGGTGGTGGGTAACTGGTAGATTCCAATCCCAGGAGTCTATCGTAGAGCTGGCTCTACACTACAAATATCATTTCACCTTAAAGGTACTCCTCACAAGCGAATTTGTTATATCTGTTAATTTTATTAAATATTAGCTGTTACCCGCGGCTTCGCCCGCGTGGTCAAATGGAAATACAGTATGTTTTCCTGTAGAAGTAAGATATTTTGGCGCGTTAAAAGTGCAATACCTCCATACAAAATAAATCTCCATACAAATGAAACGCATCAACCCGTCGCTCCGTTTTGACTTGAAAAAAAAGGTCAACTACACTTTTACATTCATAATAGTATGAACCTCTGTAACACATTTGGACTCTTATGACTATGTATTCCATGATTCGCTACGCTCTATATCTGTTACACAGTATCTGTTACGAAGTAACAGTGACACATATTTTAACTTATCAATTTTGCGTCACACAAACAATCTCTACACAAAAATAGCTATGATGATGATCCTACAGACGTTATAAATGTTTCCAGAATAAACGAGTTGAGAATGCGCGAGCTTGCATTGCTTGACGAACACCTGGTTCAATTATATAACAATTCAAGGAACATGTCCTTAAGAGATAGTAACGGTGTTCCTGAACATTCCTATTTTACTTTTTTATGCTGAATCCGAATCTGAAGTCAAAATTCGAATATTCGAAAAAAACGCACACACAAACACACGCGCAGTCAAACATATAGATATAGGAACGGTGTTCCTGAAAATCAAGTCCCTTCAGTCGTTAATACGATAATCGTAGTTGATATCACGATCCTAAGCAAATTCATATTTCATATATGCTTCTGTAGACGATATTATAACTATAAGACCGAATATTTTCGCCAAACACGTGCAAATTTTGGGCACTCGACACATGGGAGGAACATAAAGTTGACTAATAGCGGGGAATCTCCGGGTTAAACAGAGTCTTCGCGAAGGGGACATCGCTGTAGCTTTTTTATCACGGTGATACATTCCTGTTGAATAACGCGGGATAACAGTAGATCAAAAGCCGCCGATACGTAAAAGCGAAGTAAAACGTACATATTTATTGCGATTCAAACATCTATACGTCCAAACTACCCCACTGGAACATATCGCCGCGATAAAAAATAGCCTATGTGTTAATCCAGTACCTCATCTATTTACCTACTTAACTTCATCCATTCACCCGTTGAGGCGTGAAAACGGAACAATCATCCAAACGTCTATTCATTCAAATTTATACGAGTAATATTAGTAGGATTATAATTAAGCCTATGTAATAGAGATGTTTTGAAGAGCGGGATCCCTTCCACAGGCTTTTACAAAAGCTTACTAAAAACGTCCCAGAAAGTACTGCTATCTATACAGATAAATAAAATTGGAGTGTCTGTTTGTAATATTAAAATAACCGCTTTTTACTAAATGCATATGGATATATACACAGTACATATACCAAAAAGAATAATTTTACAATTTTTGTCTGTCTGTCTGTTTGTTCCGACTAATCTCTGAAACGGCTGGACCGATTTTGACGGGACTTTCACTGGCAGATAGCTGATATAATAAGGAGTAACTTAGGCTACTTTTATTTTAGAAATTTTATTTATATTTATTAAAATAAATAATAAAAAAATAACTATTCCGCGCGGATGAAATACATAATCTATTATTATTTTACGCTGCTTATTTAGGTACTTATAATCAGATCAAGTAAATAGAATTATAACTGAACAATAACTTTTTTGTTAAATTCCGCGCGGACGAAGTCGCGGCCACAGCTAGTTGGAAATAAAGAAGATTGAATTTTTGAATATTGATATAAGTCGTCTAGTTACACACCATAAAAGCTCCTTCAAAAGCAGACTAAAGTTGCGTTTAATATTAAAGCTAGGTTTCAAATTCAAAATAGACGCCCTAGGAGATAGACGAATGCATAAAATTGCAACAGAATTTGCTCGGACGACGTAACAAAGAGAGAACTGCGAGTCAAACAAAGAGAGAAAAAGATATTGCAATGTTGAACGAGGGGACTACGACGGTTTAACTGAACTCTACATATTTAGGGGAACATATCCCCTTAACTTCATATTGCACATTGGATTTTTTTTATACTACGCCGGGAGGAATACAAGCATATGGCCCACCTGGTGTAAAGCGGATACCGTAGCCTATTAACGCTTGCGATATATTAAGTGTCACTCGCGCGATGCCTCCTCTGCTGGTTACACAGCAACTCCTTGGGAGCTTACTGTTGACCTCACTCACGCGCAGGAACACAACAACCCTATATATAACCCTATATGGAGTTTGTTATTTGGCTGCGGTTTTCTGGTTCTGGTATTGATATAAACTGTAATGGTAGACTTAAGCAAAGATAAATAAAAAAATAAAAAAAAAAAAAAAAAATGGGGTTCTTCGAAAAAGGCGTGAAGAGGTTTTTACAGGGTCTGCAATGTATGAGTGACATACCTGGCATTGCAAATGTCCATAAGCTACGGTAACTGCTTACCATCAGGCAGACCGTACGCTTGATTACCACCTTAGTTACCACTAAGGTGGTAATTAAGGTGGTAATGAAGAAATATATGAAATAAAAAAATATATCAAGAGATTAAAAACACAGCCGACATTGTTTCTAAAAACACCTAAACTATATAATAATGTTTATAAATACTAAAGTTTAAGATATTTTAATGTTAAAAAAAGTTTGATGGCTTCTCTATCTCGAAGAAAACCGCAGCCAAATTGTCTTTAGATGACCAGCAAGCTCTTAAGGAGATGCTATATTAGTAACAACAACCCATGGATGTGCACATATGTATTTCTAACATAAAATGTATTATTAAATATACATTAATATTTGTATTGTACAGTTTAAACCTTATGATGGCATGAATTGTAAAATTTAAATTTATTTAGATTTGTTTCATGATAACAATTTAACACTGTAATGTAATGTAAAAGCCCAAACAAAACTATGTTGCAACACCCGCCAGGATCGTAAGGATCTACTGTAGCTACCAATCCACGTTTTATAGCCTTATGAAAGCAATAAACGTATTGAGTATTGAATAGATACGATGGCTCCTGTACGCGTTCATAAGCTACGGGAACTATTAGGTTTACAATATGCTTTTTGACCTTCCGACTTTGTATAACGGGACAGGCCCACCACTCATACCCACCACTGTGTCTCCTGTGTAGCCAGAATTAACAACGGCGACCACCAAAACGGCAATGAACAGTGAAGTCCATTGCTGTCCCGAAGGTTTAACTACAGCTGCCTTGGAACTCACAACGAATTTAATCAGAAGAAATTTGTAGGAGTAGGAAGTTTTGGAATTGACTTCCCCTCTTGGCAAAGTGAGAGACAGCATTAGGCATTTAAAACCTCAAAGAGATGGCTAGTCAAGTGAAGCTCAACTGCCGTGCACCACGGATTATCTAACACTATTGAGACCTAAACTGTATACTACCCCGGATGTGACATTGTATAGTTAAATTTCAGTAAACGAAATGGTCACCAATGGATCCCTAAACCTTAAGTGTATTCATTCCCTATTTAAGGTACATCCTGCTTTACTTTCATAAGCTGTCTTGTTTTTAATTTGTTAATCAATGATTCGTAATATATTTATATCTTCACGTCAGGTCCTTTGCAGGGTAGACAGAGGAACCCGAGCGCCATAAGACGCGGGTCTTACACGCTTCTCGTTTTATTAACATTCATAGCTGTTTTCATGCACGCTCGCCGGTTCCTGGGGCTCCTGACATCACCTTCTGATAAAACGCGACCAATTTGATCACGGTAAGGTAAATCTTGACCTCCGTCGTGAAAATATTCCGATTAAATACACCATTGACTGGGTAGTTAGTCTAAAAGGTGATAAATTGATGAATTAGATGCTAAAGAACTCAGCACCTTCAAAAACCTGTACGTGATGCAAGGACGCAGGGTAAAGGCCCGATTAAGTGACTGCAAAAGAAATTAAAAATGCACCGCTCGCCGGCGGTGAGGCAAAAAGTAAAACTGATGTTCCCAATTATGCACTGGACTGAAGATTATCCGCATGGTCGGGACGGAAAGAATAGACGATATTTCCAACATTTTTTTCTTATACAACGTCGGGAGGCATACAGGCATACGGCCGACCTGATGTAAAGCGGTTACCATAGCCTAAAAATGCCTGAAATACAATAAGTATTACGCTCCCGATGCCACCTCTGCTGCTAACACAGCAACTCCTTAGGAGCTTACTGGTGACTTCACTCACACGCAGAAACACAACAACCCTCTATAGAGTTGTTATTTGCCTGCGGTTTTTCTGTGAGGTGGAGGTATTTGCCCAGAAAGTAGCCCGTACTTTGATGCGCCCTATCTCTCTTAGAAACCCAGATTAAGACAAACAGACATGTTCATGGACGCAAATGGTTGTCCTGTGTGGGAATCGAATGTGTGTTGGTGTTCGCGTTGTTAGACGCTGCGCCATCGAGTTCGTACATTTTTTTCTTAACACACCAAGGGATAACATATGTCATCACGCCTGTCTCCCATCGCAGTAAGCAGAGACTATGCAGGTGCACCGACCCAAACATAACTCTCTCGCCTCTTCCACACTCATCGACCTCCTCATGTAGGCTCTTCGGTATAGGGTGCTTTGTATTTGTAATAATGAATAACAAATATATGTATAACAAATGTATACATCACTTGCTCGGCGGTGACGGAATACGTTGTGAGGAAATCCGCACATCCAAGAAATTATATATTGAAATACTACTTAGAAGTTTGCTGTGTTGTTGTTACGAGTGAATGATGCTCCTAAGAAGTCGCTGTGTTAACAGCAGAGAGCAATACGTGAGCGATAGTTATTGTACAGCAAGAATACATAGCCTATGGAAACTGGCAATGCGAGAATGATCACACGTTGTCACCTGCTAACGTAGAACCTCTTCGGAAGCTTCCCGGCAACCTCACTCGTTTGTAAGAACTCATTAACTGTTAAAGAATTTATTATTCGTCTGCGGTCTTCTTAGAGATGGACGCAATAACACAGATGGGCTGCTAATGGGTTTGATAATTGACCAGCACGTTGATTTGACTCTAAAGATACACCTTCAAATTTTACGAGCCCCGTTCGTCTACATAAACATAAGTGTACACGTATTTATGTACGCACGTACGAAGTTATACTTCTTTCGCGTAACAAAAGTGACCTCAAAAATGTCATCCCGCGAGCTAGTATTTTACGTTTGTAAAACAAAACAATAATATAATTAATTTATCAATAAATATCACCTCCGTATATAATTTAAAGACACACACACACATATTTTTTTTTATACTGATACACGAATGAAGAAACACGTGTTGAATATTCATAAATAAGTATTTGAATTAATCGAATTGAATATAGTCACGAATAGAATTTGAGGGGCATGTACCAATCAACTTCGTGATGTCGTTTTAGTAGTCGGTGTTGTAAAAAATACAATTTCATAATTTTTCGGTAATGCACCAAAAGAGGCATTACTAAGCCAAATTTAAATTATTTTTAAATAAAAAAAACGCTTTCAAAAAATACCCAAGAACTTAGGGGCGAAATATAATTGGTTACAACTACTTAAAATTTTTGTAGTCGGTTCCAGTATACTGATATTATCAATTGATATTGTGCGGCCGGCACCGACTACAAAAAGTCGTAAGTAATTGTTACCAGTGTTTTTTGAAGGCGGTTTTTTTAATTAAAAATTTATTTTTTGCGTTTTAGTGTTGTAAAACTAACAGAAATTGAAAGTCCTCATCAAAAATTTTTTTCTGAAGGAAACCACGAACTAAAACATTATCTGTGTATATATTTTTGTTTTTCAAAAAGCGCTCAATCAATTTCGATAAAATTTATACAGCACGACCTCTGAAGTATGACCTACCAAACGAAATAAGTATCATCAAAATCAGTTAATAATTAGTGGAATGATCGCGTAACAACTATACAAAAAAAATTGAAACATTTAAGAAAAGACTGACGAGTTTGTTGATCGAAAAGGCATATTACAGTACTCAGGAGTTCCTTAATGATAAGCTCTGATACATTTATTCTAGCATTTTCATTATAATTTGTTTTTTCTTCTATTTTAATAATTTTCATTTTGATTAGATTCTATTTGTTTGTATTGCTTAATAATATTTTGAATAAGTTTATGGAATCAATTAAGTGTTTACCGAATTGTTACATACCTTTTGGTAGAACATGGCTGAAACTCTAGTACCTAAAAGATTTTTCTTTTTTTACCGCCATCTGTACCCATATTCGCAATAAATATATTTGTATTTGAAAAAAAAAACAGTCGAAGTGAGAACATCCTCCTTTTTTGAAGTCGGTTAAAAATGGCGTTTGTTTCGTAAGTTGGATGAGGTAGTTTAACGTGCAGCCCCCGCTTACACTGTTAGTGTTAAATGTGCTAGTCTTTTGTTCTAGGTAAAGCTGGGTCAGGAGTGCTTATATCGTGAATGCTCACTCAAAGGATTTAAGTCGGCCTTTCAGAACTGTATTATCTTAGGACTTAGCTTAAGGGCCTAACATAATAAACACGCTGCGTTCGAGCCTCGTAACTTTAGCAGAGTTAGCGTAGATTGGCGGCTGGCTAAGCCGACTTCGATGGAGTTTTGGGGATCAGTTGCTAACGCGCGGCGTGAATTATTTATCAGACGTGACATCACAATAGGGTTTTTGTGAAGCTTGCATACATTCCGTCATAAGATGGCTAAACAAACATACAAACTGTTTTCGTTATTAATCTATATATATCTTCGCTCCAAATTCCTTGCGGGGTAGGCAGTGAAAACCAAGGGCCACAACGCCTGGTCTTTACATATCTAGCTTGCTTCTTTAACATTTATAACCCTTTTCATACACGCCCGCTGGTTCTATAGGCGCCTAAATATCTCAGAGGTTGGAACGTTCTGACCAATGGGAGAATATTCTAACCGATAAGCGCCGCGATATTGATCCGAGAACTGGCCAATGAAAACTGCACGTTCTACTTTCCCCCCAACCCGTAGCGGTGAAGTTACTATGCAATATTGGTCTCACAGGCTCTCCATAGATTACTTCCGCCATGGAATGAAATATTTTGACGGTGGCTCAGTGGTGAAACGCGCTGTTATGCTACTATGACACCCAACGCTCGTGGGTTCGATTCCCACACAGTACAAACATTTGTGTGCATGAACATGTCTGTTTGTCTTAGTCTGGGTATTTTTTATGTATAATAAGTATGTGTTGAATTAAACAATTTTTAACGGAAGTATCGCGTATTTTATTTATTTTGTTGAACCTGACGTTTCGAACGCTTTGCAGCGTCCGTGGTCGCAGGAAGACTAAGGTGGTATTTGTCTTACATTAGTTATTCAATTATTACATGTACCGACATGGATGGATTAATTATATATGTTCCGATTTACACAAAAATCGCTCACAGTGTCCGAACATTTTTTAGATCTTTGGGTTTGGGACTTGATTATTTTTAGGACTGGATCCCAAGCAGGTGGTACTTGCCAACCATCTTCTCTATTGAAATTGGGGTGTTTTCTTATTTCAATAGCCTCGCGCAACATTCTCGGCATGTAGCGATTCTCCTTGGCGAGGATTTGTGGTTTATCGAACCGGATGTATGTGTTTACAAAAAAAAAATGTATTTACGTATGTTTATCAGTTGTCTAGTACCCATAACACAAGCTTCGCTTACTTTGGGGCTAGGTGGCGCTGTGTAATTTGTCCGACAATATTTATATTTATTAATTTAACTTGCTTGTAAGCGATGCTCGCATTAGCTGCCCACGTGCTTATACGGCACTCGCGATACCACCTCCACTTTTCGTAACAGCTTCTCATCAATTGTTCCTTTCACCATCCCCACCCTCCTAACCTCACCTCAACTTAATGTGACGGAAGGCAATTTTATACCATGGTTTAGGCATTCGTGGCATGTTATTGTAACATACTCAATGCTTGAGGATGCACCACCGCTGATAATGGAAGCATCAGGGGTGTACGCAGTTCCTGCTGAAGATGGAAACCAATCGCACGACAGCAGCCAAGGCGGAGATACTTAAGTCATTTGCAGCAATGGAGTGCTTTTTTAGCAGTGAAGTTTTTTTTTGGGTTCTATTCGAACCCACGAGCGTTGGTGTCAAAGTCGCGTCACTAACCACTGCGCCACAGAGCTCATTTTGAATAGAACTATAAACCTTTGAACACGCCCTTGAATACTATCAAGGGAAGTATTTGTGTATTATACTCTCGTGACAAAGCATACCGCCCGCCTGATGTAGCGCAGTTGCCGTATTCTGTAAACGATTCAACACAAACTGTATTGTTCGCGGGTTGTTACGCCAACGCACAAGGGCTTCGTCTTAAGGCTGACCGCGCACTTTGCTACTATCGCATGTTGCTATTATTCTGTCGATTACGTTATTTAGCAGTTGTAAAGCTGCTGTCTAGTTGTTCGGGCATTCTTTCGGTGGTTTAAGTAACCGAGTGGGTTTTTTATATCATGGCATAGTGGGTCTGAAAGAGAGTGTCTGTGTTAAAATAAGAAGGGGCGTGCTCCGTTAATTCGGGCATGTAGAAAAAATGCAGGAAAAAAAATTGCGAAATAGATATACAACGCGAAAGTAGATGGATGTTGGAGCCAAGGAAGACCAAGACTTGATTAACATGACGTGTCTTAGAAACCGGCAAGCGTGTACGAGAAGAGCAATGCAAACTTTAAAGATGCGAGTGAGGTATGCAAAGACCGAGCCATGTGGTGCTCGGCACTCGCTGCCTGCCCCGCAAGAGATTTGGCGTGAAGTTATAGATATGAAAATGACACCATGTTGGATTGCTTGTCCGAAGTTGACATTGGAACTGGGAATACCCAGTGAATAAAGAAGCGACGTATTGTCTCAGTAAACTCCTATAGAGTGCGCAAGTGATGTCTGGGATTTCGTGTATACTGCAACTTTACGCAGTTACCTAAGCAAAAGTAGTCAGTTTGTGGCCAGCCTAACTTTACTCACAGGAAACAGCTACCTTTCACGTAATTGTTATCTGGGTTGGGTCCTCTGTGAGGAGATCCATGATCTGGCTTCGTTTGTGTAAATATCGCTGTATCCCACCCCCTCCAAGAGTCTCTAATCAGTGGTCTGTCTTGTGTGAGTGAGCCTTCTCTCAAAAAATCATGTTAAGCCACTAAAAGCCCAGAAGTGGAGAGGTTGGCAATGCTACTATAACATCAAGGGAACTTAACCCACAGGGAGTTCGATTCTCGCACAGGACAAACACTTATGTGCATGAACATGACTGCCTCTCTTGTTCTGAGTGTTGAGGGGTACAGCGCATCAAATCAGTTTTGGGGTTGGCTCAATGTCACCTTTAGAGCCAAAACCAACCCCATCTGCACGTGGTACACCCTACTTGTTAACAGATGAGGCTCTGGCGAAAAAGAGGCAGGGCACGACGTTAGCCCGACTGGGGAAGTAGCTCCACCTCAAAGGCGGCTGCGAAATAACAACTCGCTGTAGGGTTTTTGTGTACCTGCGAATGAATGAGGTCACCATATGAGGAGTTGCTGTGTTGATAGCGGGGGTGGTAACGCGTTAGCGACATTTTGTTGCAAGTTTCTCCACCTTACAAAAAACCGCAGCCAAACAACAACTCCTCAAGGGATTGTTATATTCCTGTGAGTGAGTGAGGTTACGAGTAAGTAAGCGAGTTATTGTGTTAGTGGCAGAGGTGGCATCTTGCGAGTGATTTTTTTTATACAACTAGATTGGCAAATATACATGCGGCCCGCATTAGATGGTAAACGGTCACCGCAGCCTATTGACGCTCGCAACACCACGGGGATGTTACTCGCGCGCTGCCAATCTTGTGACAGCCTTAGGTGTCTGTTTCGTCACAGTACCCAGTAATTTCTTTAGCGATTCTTTATGTATTTCAAGTTCATAGGTTCCGGTAACTATTTGATGTCATGCGGGCTGTATACTTGAGAACCTCCCGAGACGTTGTATAAAAAAATAAAAATTGGTTGTCTGTAAAGTAAGTCATAAGAAAACATTCAACAGTTGACAAGACAGTTCACGTGTAGGTTGTGCGCTGCCGCTGTCTCTCTTCTACTCGGACGCATCGGCCGATGGAGTGGAAGAGAGAAGCGTCACAAGCCGAACGCTTAGGCCGATCGTGCCTCTCTATCGCTTGTTCCGAGCTCTCGCTTGCGCGCTCGGCTCAGGCGGAACGTGACACTTTCACGTGCGTGCAGCCGGCGTTCATCGATTTATAAAACACTAACAGAAGCCCGCGGCTTCGCACGCATGAGATTTGGGCTTTTAGTAGCCTTTATTTCTCGGTAGACATGAAATTGTTTCTGTTTAAAAAAAAAACAATGTTCAGGGTCGTAGATGCAACCATAGAGCGATTAAATTTTCGTACAGCGCCATCTATTGACCTTTACAGGAGGCAACGTACATAGATTTTATTTATATTACATAAAAATGCGTAGTTATTTTATGTTACAAAAAATACGTATTCTATGAAATAATAAAAATAAAATTGCAAAGTCCCCCGAAGGGGAAGATATTTCCCCCTAATTTCTACAGTTTTTATTTTTTTACGCAGGAACCCTAAATATTTACGGGATAAAAAGTACCCTATATTCTGCTCTGAACAGGCCTCTACCAACCAGTGAAAGTCCCGTTAAAATCAGTTCAGCCATTTCGAAGATTAGCCCGGACAAACAAACAAACAGACAGACAAAAAGTTAAAAATGCGTATTTAGGCTTTGGTAACGTGAAAATAATAATATGAGCTTAAGATAAAGGCTTTATTTTGAAATCACAGACAGACACTTCAAATTGTATAGATTATCACGTCAAAAACTTACAGGTTATTAATGTATCCAGAACTATATTCCGTTTAGTATTCGTAGATTTATCCAAATTTGTCGCAATAAGGAAACAAAGTCATAAACCTAGGAAACGACTCACATTCTGACATGCACCGTAAACAACAAGATATAGAATGTATTTTTGACTGTACTTTCGTCTTGAACAAGACAAAACTCGGGCAGCTCACTGTAATCCACGCTTTAACCGAAAACTTCTAAACACCCGCAAAGAACAAACAGAACAGGAATTATGGCTTACATATAGATAGAATGGGGAAAGAGTGACCCCTACTACTAAAACTAGAATTAAACTCGAGTTTGACGAGCTCGGTGGCACTGCGGTTAGTAATGCTACTTTGACACCAACGCTCGTGCGTTCGATTCCCTCATGGGACAAACATTTGTATGCATGAACATATTTGTTTGTCTTGGTCTGAGTATTTTAAGAGAGGTAGGGCGTATCAAAGCAGCTCTTTTTTTATACAATATGCATACGGCCCACCTGATGTAAATATTACTCGCGCCATGCCGCCTCTGCTGTTAACAAACAGCAACTCCTTAGGAGCTTAAAGGTTACCTGTAAGTTCGCACTCGCGCGCAAGAACACAACGACCCTCTAGGTAGTTGTTATTTGGCTTCGGTTTTTTGTGAGGTGGAGGTACTTCCCCAGACGGGCTGTTTTGATGCGCCCTACCCCTTTTAAAGCATCCAGACTAAGCCAAACAGATATGTTCATGCACACAAATGTTTGCCTTGTGTGGGAATCGAACCCACGAGAGTCGGTGTCAAAGTAGCGTTATTCACGACTGAGCCACCGAACTCGTCAAGAGTGAGGTCACCCGAAAGCTCTTAAGTAGTTGCTGTGTTAGCAGCAGAGGTGGCAACGAAAGTAGACCACGTTCGTTCGCGTGATGCCACTTCTTATTGCGCGTTTCTTATTGGCTAGTTTGCGGATCAATAATGCGGCACTTATCGGCTTATTGGTTAAAATAGCCTCCCATTGACCAGTATCAGTAGTAGGTTCGGATCGCTGAGAAGTTAGGCACTTAAAAACAATGTTTTTTGTGAAGTGACGTGAAGGGCTGCTTGACGTTGTAAGTGCTTGTGTTATGGGTACTAGACAACTGATAAACATACGTAAATACATTTTTTTTGTAAATACATACTTATTACATAGAAAATACCCAGACCAAGACAAACAGACATGTTCATACACACAACTGTTTGGTGTCAAAGTAGCGAAACAGTGCGTTGCACCACTGCGCCATCGAGCTCGCCAATTAAGTTATAAATATAAAAAATATTATAAATATTATATCCACTTCTATTAATAATTTAGTTAATTATTAATTGAAAGCGATAGAAAATTAAGGACCGCTATTAACATATTTGTTACATAATTAGACTCACAGACATTTCTCCTTGTAGTTTATTGATTAAGGGTGCTGCTAGGGCTATTGATTAACATGTAATTTTTTCTACCAAGATCACGGATTTATTTTAGATTTTTGCTTAATACATGCAATGGGAAAGTTTTAGATAAATGAAAAATTGGGAAAATAAAAATTATGACGCAAATTTTTAACTGGGGAATAATTTGCGGCATAATTTTTATTTTCCCAATTTTTCATATTTCCACGCATTTTCCGAACATTAGAAAAGATTTCTCGCCTTCTTTTTGATTTATCTAAAACTTTCCCATTGCATGTATTAAGCAAAAATCTAAAATAAATCGGTGATCTTGGTAGAAAAATTTACATGTTAATAGCATAGCTATATATATCGCTGCAGCACCCTTAATACAAGTCGATGCTTGTATAGTTCAAATGTATGTGGAAAAAAAAATATATCAATGTAAAAACTAAGACGCTCTTTAACAGATGTACTATCTGTCTTTTTATTACGAAAGCTGAGGTGTGCCTAGTTCACTCTTGATCAGTTTTTTATTTATAAACAGTTGAGAATGCGCAAGCTTGCATTACCGGAAGAACACCTGGCTCGTTAATTATACAACAAACCATTTTATTTATTAATTTGTCGGCCATTTAGACCATGTTCCTTAAGGGATAGGAACGGTGTACCTGAACATTCCTATTCTACTTTTTTATGCTGAATCCGAATCTGAAGTCAAAATTCGAATATTCGAAAAAGCGACAGACACGCACACACAGACAAACATATAGATTTCATATAGGAGCGGTGTTCGTGAAAATCTAAAGCAATGAAAGGAACACCAAACTGTATATTCTACTACCTGAGTATTTTGCACATAAACTCGAATCGATCTAATCGTTCTAAATCATATTATCACCTATTTTTTCGACCAATAGTAGCGGTTCGAGAAATCCTCGAGAATCCATCCCGCTGAAGTTGGTACACCTTCAAACTTTTATATGCTACATGTAACATGAAGGAGTTTTATGCCATGTTAGTTAATAGAACGGACAACTTACCACACGCTTCTTGAATAGGTAACCTTAGATTAACAAGTCTTACACAATTTATTTTGTAACGCAGTGACGCCATATTTACTATATTATATTAAACGTCGTGGCTGCGCTTGTTCGAGTTGTTTGCCGGGCACTGTATCACTCTACCTTTTATGACATAGATGCATTCACTCTCACACACAATACACACACATACACGCTGATACGCAAGTACAGTCATACAGATACATTACATCGTAATATAGATTTTAACTTTAACTTCTTTTTCCTTTTTGTAATAAGTTTTTATTCAAATAATGTATCACAGTTACAATCTTAATCAATGTACAATGTGTTATAGAAGAGCGGTGCCCTCTGGTACAGGTGTTTTAGCACTTAAAAGAGGGCATCAATCACATGTTTCTAAATATGTAAACTGGTTTTGAATAAATACATTATTATTATCGTTATTATATGCCCATGACGGCAGAATATGGAACTGCGCAACTTGTTACAGGCAATTCATGGCAATCTGGAGAAACAATATTAAAGAGCTGTTTAGAATATTCCTCCTGAGAGGTACAGAAGAGGGCACTCAAACTGCGGATATCTCAGGTTGCTTCAGGCTTTTGATAAAGTCTAGGTTCCCAATGTTATGGATAGATCGACGCTGCAACTTATCGAACAACTACTTAGCGGTGGTCAAAATGCCCCAAAGATGAGCGGAGTATTCCAAGCATGGGTATAATAATGTAACGAAAAGCTGACGTGTGGGAACCGCTGCACCCGGTTTATAACTCAGTGTCTCCGGAAATCTCTTGAATGCTTTCAATAGAAGCACTTTGTTCACTGGCGATTGGAATGCTTAAGATATTGAAGCCTCGATTATGTGAGACACTTTTGCTATAATTGCTTATGTCTGACTTGTCAATCGAGAAATGCAGTACAAACATTGCCAATTTTAATGACTGACAATGAATGATAATGATGGTCATCCAACATAACTTGAAGGAATTTCCAATTCATCTGTAAAACGAAAAAAAAACGTCATTTAATGTTAACTTGTTATTGCTATATAGCAAGTGTTTTTGTTATATAGCGGTTCTTGATATATATCAGTGTTGGCGAGAGTACAGAACCCTGAGGAACTCCGAGGTTTTTAGACGGAAACTGTGTAGTTGGGCAATCACAAAGTAGGCGAATGAAATGTTTCTTCAGGAAACTGGCGATCTAAGAACAGAAATGGGGCGGCAGGCCGTATGTACGAAGCTTGAGAAACGGACGGTTTTAGATCAACAAAGGCTTTAGTAAGGATTTGCCATAATTGTTTATGTATCACCCACACACGTGTAACTTATGCCTAAAGGTCACCCGTTGGCAGACTCGGTCTAAATCAGTAAAGTTGGTCATTTAATTCAAGAATTTAGCAAATACCTGTTAATTCAGTTGAAATGCCATACTTACTTGAGGTGATAGCTATTATGTAATCTACTATAATATTAGACCAATTAGGTGTGGTAGATATAATATTATATATATTACACTATATTATATCACCCATATGTTGAGGAGTAAGTGGCTCAATGGCACCTTTATAGCCAAAGCCAACCTCTCCTGCATGTGGTGCACTCTGCAACAGACGAGGCTCTGGCGAAAAAGAGGTATGACATGACCTTAGCTCGACTGGGGAAATACCTCCACCTCACAGAAGAGCAGCAAATAACAACTCCCTGGAGGGACTGTGCTGACAGCTGGGGTGGCAACGCGCTAGCGATATTATTTTTGTTGCTACCGTTTGACAATGGCTTATTTGCTCCTAATTGGTCTATTATAAGGATTTTTCGAGTAACAGTAATTCAGATAATTACACAATAGACAATAATATTATTAAAATAAGAAAAGGCATGCTCCGTTGGTTCGGACATGCAGAAAGTATGCAGGATGAAAGAATGACGAAGCAGATATACAAAGCAGATAAAAAAGTGAAAGAATGAGGAGCCGAGGAAGGCTAAGACTTACCTACCATGACCAAATTGGTCGTGTTCTATAAGAAGGTGATGTCAGGAGCCCTAGAAACCGGTGAGCGTGCATGAGAAGAGCAATGAATGTTAAAGAAGCGAGTGAGTTATGTAAGGATGGAGTCACGTGGCGCTCGGTTCTCTTTGCCTACCCCGCAAGGGATTTGGCGTGAAGTTATAGATAGATACAATAGACAGGCATTGCTATGTCATTGAGATGGGTCTGATGATTTCGGCTCGAGATTATATATGTACTTCTTTCCAGTATAACGGTAACAAAATAACGGAGATCGATGCTGCAGTTAAAAGGTTATAAGCGAGTCTATCATTTTTGTCGAAATAAACCACTTTTCTCGTAAAATCGGAAACTTAACTAACTTCTCCGTTTAGTTAACTGTTTGTAATGGAGAATGTTTTCACTGTAAACTCCAATTATGCAAAACAAAATGGTGGTTTTAAAAGAATAGTGTAACAACTTAGTACATGCGAAGTAGACATTAATTTATTTTTCTTGTTACAGGTACGATAATTTGCTGAAACTTTCTGTACGTGAGTTCAGATATCGTTTTCAGGAACACCGTTCCTATATGAAATCTATATGTTTGTCTGTACGTTTGTCTGTGTGTGCGTTTTTTCCAAATATTCGAATGTTGACTTCAGATTCGGATTTAGCTTAAAAAAGTAGAATAGGAATGTTCAGGCACACCGTTCCTATCTCTTAAGGAACATGGTCAAAATGGCCTTGTCGGCCATTTTAAAAAATAATAAAAAAGTAAATCTCAAGTCAAAACCATCCTCGCCTGCACTGCCACGTGCAGGTGACTCTGGCAAAGCAACCCGACTGAGGAAATAATTCGTTCGATAGAGATAGTGAGATAGGAGGTTGTTAAGATAAGGCCTTCGGGCGGCTTGAAAATATTGACCTCCACAGTTGAGCAACGTGGTAGAGTATGCTCTAAACGCCTTCGATTGAAGGAAGGTCCGTGTCTCCGCAGTGGGATGAGTCAGGGTTGATGTGTTGGTTGACAACGTGCGAGCGTTACTGCTTTTATTGCAAGCATTTATGGACTAGCCTTCTTTTTAAATGGTAGAGCGCATCAAAACAGCCCATTGACAACCCCCTGGAGGGCTCTCGCGTTCCTAAGAGTGAGCGAGATTACCAATTCGCTCCTAAACAGATGTAGTGTTAGCAGTAGTGTAGTCTTTTCTAATATGGATGTACTTGCCCTGACAGAGCAAGATTCACCACATGTTGGTAAATTTGACTTTAGCTCTATTTAAATAGACTCTATTTAGATAGATTATCAATTGAAAAAAAAAACGTATGTACTTAAGTATTAAGTTATACTTAAACGAAAATAACTCCAAAAATATCATCCCGCAAGCAAGTATTCTACGTTTGACAAACAAAACAATATTATAATAAATTATCAATAAATATTATTTTACTATAACTTTAAAGACACACACACGCACACATTTAAAATGTGTGTCTTTAAATAAAAATAAATTACTTGACGTTTATTTATAAATGTATAAGTATATTGAGAGATATTTACCAACAAACGGTCCAAAAAAAAAATATAGCTTCAAAAAGTTCCACAGCTTGTGAAACATAACAAATCTTTATTTTGATAAAAAGTATCCTATCTTTTCATAAAAAATTAAATCATTCATAAAACAGGCCGTTAACGCGAGTATAAAAGCGTCGCAATGATAAAAAATTAGTTATTTTTTTCATTTAAAGTTTTGAATGAGACTATTCTTGGACTTTACGAGCGCTTTTAAGTCTGTTTTAATCTCAAGAAAATTTAATTAAGATTTATCTTTGAGATTGATGACATCGTCGCTTGTATCCGGTATTGTAGATTGTGCAAGTCAAGTAACATCCAGGATGGCTCATTTACAGATAGCTTCGTTTTGAGTTGTTTCGTGTTTAGGATAGAACGTTAGGTCGTCGATCTAGATAGGTAGCATGTTAGCCTAGTGGATAAAGTACCGGTCTACTTTTTTTTGTATACTACGTCGGGAGTTATACAAGCATACGGCCCACCTGATGTAAAGCGGGTATCGTAGATTATTAACGCTTGTAATATGTTAAATATCACTCGCGCGATGCCTCCTCTGCTACTTACACAGCAACTCCTTGGGAGCTTACTGGTGACCACACAGGCAGGAACACAACAACCCTTTCTTATTTGGCTGCGGTTTTCTGTGAGGTGGGGGTACTTCCCCAGAAGGGCTGCGTTTTTGCGCCCTACCTCTCTTAAAACATCCAGACCAAGACAAATAGACATGTTCATGCACACAAATGTTTGCCTTGTGTGGGAATCGAACCCACGAGCGATGGTGTGAAAGTCGCGTCATTCACGACAGAGCCTAACACAAATGTTTGTCCTGTGTGGGAATCACAACATTGGCATGGAATGCAGTGGTAACAGTTGGTCTCTAAGTAGCGTTACGAACCACTGCGCTACCGAACTCGTCAAAATCGAAAATATTTGTATAGATAATGAAATAAATAAAATATACCTACAGATCATGCTTCAGTTTCGTAGCCATGGATGCCTGTCTGTTTTTAAGGCCCATTATGAAACTCTTTAATATTAACAACTCCAAAACTCTATTTTAGGCTAATGCTTTCACCAGAAATCCCTCCATTATCACGAACCGGGAATTTTTAAATAGCCCCATTCCCCCAATCATGTCGAAAATAAAAGAATGTTAAGTGAATTTTGTTGAATTGGAACTTTCCCCTCTAGTTGCGAAGTGTGCATTATCTGAATATTTAGCGCTTATTGGCCGTCTATTACACCCTAATGTAATGACCCACATGGTTCATTCTTGCAAGCTTCAGTTATTTTTTTTCTACAACGTCGGGAGGCTAACACTATAAGTATCACTCGCGCGATGCTCGACCGCTGCTTCTGTTAGGGCAACTCCTTAGGAGCTTACTTGGTGACCTCTCTCACATGCAGGAACACAACAACCCTCTAGGTACTTGTCATTTGGCGGTTTTCTGTGAGGTTGTGGAACTGGTTTGATGCGCCCTACTTGTCTTAAAAATACCCGTACCAACATAAATAGACATATTCATGCACAGAATTGTTTATATAAATGTAATAAGTTATTATTAAATTGAGTTATATTGCTATCGTGCTTCGGAGGGCATGTTTAGCCGTTGACTCCGGCTGTCATCGATAGATGACTGTCATTAGACTAAGTACTTCGGACGGCATGGAAACACTGACTTCCGCCAATCCGCAGTTGAGCAGTACGGTGGAGTATACTCTAAACTTCTTCGGTTGAAGGAATGAGTGGAATGAGAGTCGGTATAAAAAGCAGGTATGCATTTTGTTTTATTATTACAAAAAAAGAAACAATGTAATTCGATAAAACTTGTTTGAAACAAAGGCAACGTTTTTAGTTTCACAAAAACATTACGCGACGCGGTGTGATAGACAGCCCCGAAGAGACAATACAGTGGAAGGAGATAAAACTTAGAGAGGTATTAAAAACTTTTTGATTTTTTGCGTTCGCAGACAAGACGGGCTTTTGAAAAGTTCTCAAAGAAATATGTATGTCGGGGTTCGTTCGTACAGCCAGCCGTAGCTTTGTTGTGAATGTTGTAACAGATAAAAAAGGTTTATGGCAATCGGTTTTATATTTTCTGTATTCCGTGATTCTAGGGTTTAGTATTACAAGTAGTGACTTCAATAAAGTTTCATCTTTACCATACTTATGTAGGATTCATTCAAAATTCTTATGAGACTCCTCACCAAAAACAGAATTTTCATATATTTTTTTATACTACGTCGGGAGGCACGCAAGCTTACGGCCCATGAACTTAGCCTATGAACGCTCGTAATACATTAAGTGTCACTCGCGCGATGCCTCCCCTGCTGCTAACACAGCATTCCTTAAGAGCTTACTGCCGATTTTACTCATACGCAGAAACACAAACAACCCTCTAGGGAGTTGTTATTTAGCTGCGGTTTTCTGTGAGGTGGAGATACTTCCCCAGACGGGCTGCTTTGATGCGCCCTACCTCTCTTAAAAACACAAGAGAAGCGGACACGTTCATGTTATGACACAAATGTTCGTTCTATGTGGGAATCGAACCCACGAGCGATGGTGTGAAAGTCGCGTCATTCACGACAGAGCCTAACACAAATGTTTGTCCTGTGTGGGAATCACAACATTGGCATGGAATGCAGTGGTAACAGTTGGTCTCTAAGTAGCGTTACGAACCACTGCGCTACCGAACTCGTCAAAATCGAAAATATTTGTATAGATAATGAAATAAATAAAATATACCTACAGATCATGCTTCAGTTTCGTAGCCATGGATGCCTGTCTGTTTTTAAGGCCCATTATGAAACTCTTTAATATTAACAACTCCAAAACTCTATTTTAGGCTAATGCTTTCACCAGAAATCCCTCCATTATCACGAACCGGGAATTTTTAAATAGCCCCATTCCCCCAATCATGTCGAAAATAAAAGAATGTTAAGTGAATTTTGTTGAATTGGAACTTTCCCCTCTAGTTGCGAAGTGTGCATTATCTGAATATTTAGCGCTTATTGGCCGTCTATTACACCCTAATGTAATGACCCACATGGTTCATTCTTGCAAGCTTCAGTTATTTTTTTTCTACAACGTCGGGAGGCTAACACTATAAGTATCACTCGCGCGATGCTCGACCGCTGCTTCTGTTAGGGCAACTCCTTAGGAGCTTACTTGGTGACCTCTCTCACATGCAGGAACACAACAACCCTCTAGGTACTTGTCATTTGGCGGTTTTCTGTGAGGTTGTGGAACTGGTTTGATGCGCCCTACTTGTCTTAAAAATACCCGTACCAACATAAATAGACATATTCATGCACAGAATTGTTTATATAAATGTAATAAGTTATTATTAAATTGAGTTATATTGCTATCGTGCTTCGGAGGGCATGTTTAGCCGTTGACTCCGGCTGTCATCGATAGATGACTGTCATTAGACTAAGTACTTCGGACGGCATGGAAACACTGACTTCCGCCAATCCGCAGTTGAGCAGTACGGTGGAGTATACTCTAAACTTCTTCGGTTGAAGGAATGAGTGGAATGAGAGTCGGTATAAAAAGCAGGTATGCATTTTGTTTTATTATTACAAAAAAAGAAACAATGTAATTCGATAAAACTTGTTTGAAACAAAGGCAACGTTTTTAGTTTCACAAAAACATTACGCGACGCGGTGTGATAGACAGCCCCGAAGAGACAATACAGTGGAAGGAGATAAAACTTAGAGAGGTATTAAAAACTTTTTGATTTTTTGCGTTCGCAGACAAGACGGGCTTTTGAAAAGTTCTCAAAGAAATATGTATGTCGGGGTTCGTTCGTACAGCCAGCCGTAGCTTTGTTGTGAATGTTGTAACAGATAAAAAAGGTTTATGGCAATCGGTTTTATATTTTCTGTATTCCGTGATTCTAGGGTTTAGTATTACAAGTAGTGACTTCAATAAAGTTTCATCTTTACCATACTTATGTAGGATTCATTCAAAATTCTTATGAGACTCCTCACCAAAAACAGAATTTTCATATATTTTTTTATACTACGTCGGGAGGCACGCAAGCTTACGGCCCATGAACTTAGCCTATGAACGCTCGTAATACATTAAGTGTCACTCGCGCGATGCCTCCCCTGCTGCTAACACAGCATTCCTTAAGAGCTTACTGCCGATTTTACTCATACGCAGAAACACAAACAACCCTCTAGGGAGTTGTTATTTAGCTGCGGTTTTCTGTGAGGTGGAGATACTTCCCCAGACGGGCTGCTTTGATGCGCCCTACCTCTCTTAAAAACACAAGAGAAGCGGACACGTTCATGTTATGACACAAATGTTCGTTCTATGTGGGAATCGAACCCACGAGCGTTGGTGTCAAAGTCCCAGGTATTAGCGATTGATATAATTACGAAGTTTCTAGTTGAAAAAAAAAAACAGTTATTAAAAACGGAATTGGCGATGATATTTATTGATACAACGTCGGGATACATACAAGCATACGACTCACCTTACGTATAAAGTATCTAAAGTAGTTATTGGAGCCTATAAACTCTTGCAATAAAGAGATTGTTGCTCGCGCAGTACTACCCCTGTTCCTAACATAGCAATACCTTAGAAGCTTACTGATAACTCTACTCACTCACGGCGATACAACAAATCTCCAGGAAGTTGTTATTTGCGTTTTTTGTGAGGTGGAGTTACTTCCCATATTCAGGCTGCTTTATGATAGAGAGGTAGTCTTAAAAATACCTAGACTAAGACAACAAACAGACATGTTCATGCACACAAATGTTTGTCCTGTGTCGGAATCAAACCCATTCGTGAGTTCGAATACACGAGTCGAGTCTTGTTTCGCTAGGTTCACTCTGCCTACCCCGCAAAGTACATAGCGTGAAAATATAGATAGTGAGACACCTTTTGATCACGTCGGTAGAACATAAGAGTGAGGGTATACATGCAGGGAGGTGACACAAACGCTTTGTCCCGGAATTCAGTAACGACGTATAATGATGTTCCCCGAATACATTAACAAGGGTGGAAACTCAACCCCCTCTAGTTAACCGAGTTTACACTGTCTTTGTATAAATTGGTGTAAGTTCGTTATTCTAGTGGTTTAATTAAATTAACGTTTGATTTTTTAGCCGATTGTGTGACGGAGAAAGTAGTATGATGTGTTTTACTTAATTACAATGAACCTGAAAAGAGAGTGCAAGTGGCGTTTAATCTTGCAATTTTTTTTTATACAACTATATTGGCAAACAAGCATGCGGCCCGCATCAGATGGTAAGATGTCACCGCGCTATTGACGCTCGCAACACCACGGGGATGTTACTCGCTGTTAATCTGACCTAAGGCTGTTTCGTCACAGTACCCAGTAATTTCTCTGCCATATCTCACCCTTCAAACCGGAACACAGCTATATAAATATAGCTGCTTGGCGGTAGAAATAGGTGAGACAGAGGTACTCACGCAGACAACTTTTGTACAAAGTCTCCCTCTAGTTAATACATTTGAGTCCGGCAAAAGCTCGTTTTATTTTTGTTATTTAAATTTATTAAATACATTTTAACCGCAACTAAGCATGAAGTTCAAAAGAAGATAAGTCTCGCTGGCTTCGCTCGCTCGGCTTTTGATAGTGTATGTAACTTAACCCAACTTAGCAATGTCGCACTGCTACTAATACCAAATCACCAATTTACATATTTTGGCCTTCTTCTCAGTCGGTCACTCTTGACAGAGTGGTGGTGGTTACTGGTGGCTCTCCACGAGGCCACAAGGCGCAAAGTGAGCGCCGCCATTCGGCTGTATTGGACGCATTGTGGGAACAGTTGGTCATCGTGGATTTCATGAGCGATTTAATGAGTTCTACCCATCCAGTTGCAAAACGATCACGGGATCTCTTTCCCTCCACTTTGCTCTGAACTATAAGCTACTCCATTGAGTCTTCTTTTCGGGTTATGTGGCCAAGGAACTTCAGTATTCGCATTTGAACAGTCGACGATAATCTTTCTTCGATGTGAGTTCCTTTAAGATCGATGTATTGGTACGGTAAGCAGTCCATGGAGTTCTTAGCAGACGCCTCCAGCACCACATCTCCAGTGCATCGATTTTTCTCCTTTCTTTCAGCCTCAAGGTCCACGTCTCAGCCCCATACAGAAAAATTGGAAAGACGTGACTTCGCATCAATCGCACCTTATTGGTTTTAGTTATTCTGCGGTATTTTGGTACTAGTTATAAAACATCTGTTAAAGGAAAATTTCATGTTCTGATAATCGAACATGTGATTTTCTGGTAAACGCTTCTTTTCGAAAGTGAGATATGTTACCATATTATTATATGGTATGGTATGGTACCAAATTATTATACTTTCGAAAAATTTCTGTTCGAATTTCCATTATCGCTTAGTTCTTCTGAATCAATTCAATTTCAATGAATTCAATTCAATTTTTAAAGTGAGATATGTTATCATATTATTATATTGTAACATATCTCACTTTCGAAAAATTTCTGTTCGAATTTCCATTATCGCTTAGTTCTTCTGAATCAATTCAATTTCAATGAATTCAATTCAATTTTTAAAGTGAGATATGTTATCATATTATTATATTGTAACATATCTCACTTTCGAAAAATTTCTGTTCGAATTTCAATTATCGCTTAGTTCTTCTGAACTACGTATTTAATTTTGATTTTCATTATTATTCAATTTCACGAAAACCTGCGCGCGGTAATTAGTGTCGAATAATACAAAGTTTTAGTACTTAAGTATGTTTATCATCATCGAGCCTTAATCCGTTCGTTCTAAGGTTTCGCTTCGAAGTCTATCTGGCCTATCCTATTTTTACTTCTCCACTTCGCTCTTCGATCTTCGGCATCTTTTATTGTGAGAACATTGGCATGCTTGTCGGACCTTACGACACGCGTGCCTGCCTGCACATCTTAGGGTTACCCCTTCTGCTGGAACCCGACGGAGATGGCATGGCCGTTTGTTTACCACGTAACGAACGCCAGCGTTCGTAACACGTGCCCGTATCAGCGTAGGTGACTCTTGCAGTCTCGGACACGAAAGCTACCGCGAATGCGGGAGTTCCTTACGTGATTCTTTGAGCGCGTCACTCCGCACATCCAGCGCAGCACATTCATCTCCGTGACACGCAGCTCCTGCTTGTGTCGTGTCAAGTACCGGCCACGCTTCGCTGCCATATGAAATGATCAAATGCCGTATATACTTCCTAATTATGTTATAATATTTTTATTACTAAACACATGAGCTGTTTAATAATAAAACCATGACGTCACACAATATCAACACCACCGAAACTGTAATTACCTATATAATAGAGTCCATGACTCGTGACAAACTTGACATTGCACGAAGCAATGAAATAACTCCTTTGATGCTATGACATAAAGTCTATGTAAACGGAAAATATAATTTGGTGAACACATATGGGTCATCCAATATAACTTGAGTTACTTCGCCCCTTTTATCTGTGTCAGAATTGGGTTGAAACGAGGTGTTTTTATGTAGATTTGGAGGTCGGTTTACACTGGCTGATACGAAGGGGTAAGTGACGGAGGGGTAAATCATAATAACACAGACTTTTATTGTTGTGTGAATGTTATTTGGTATCCACAATGAGAATGAATTTCTATTACATATTCTTTTCTATTCTATTCTATGAATAATTTATTATATTTTATTTTGTGTTTTTGTAGAGAAAATGTTTATATATGTGTCGAAGCATAATATCAGCAAACGTTCATTCGAAACATTTATTAACATTATTTCGCGATTAGTAACTCTTCTTCTTACATGGAAATGTCAGTATAGCTTGGGTGAGGTTGACACGGGGTTGGCAACATTGACATTTGACGTTTGACAAGCAATGAGATCACGGCGGGAAAATAGACGGGGTGGAGATAAACGGCGGCCATTACATTTTGGAGAGACGACTCGAACGTACGCGAAATAAGCCACCTCCGTGCCAAACTCATCGCGTTGCCTATTTATTTTGTAATCCATCTACATCCGCGTTATTATCGAATATTTTGTTGTCAACGTGATTGTAAACGAAGATTATTACCCTGTGAACATCGTTACCGACTGTTATCAGGAACATCGTTGAAATCTATATGTTTGTCTGTGTGTGCGTTTTTTTTCGAATATTCTGATTTTGACTTCAAATTCGGATTCAGCATAAAAAAGTAGAATAGAAATGTTCAGGATCACCGTTCCTATCTCTGGAACATGGTCAAAATGGCCGACAAATAAAAAAAAAAATTGAATTGTTATATAATTGACGAGCCAGGTGTTCCTCTGCCAATGCAAGCTTGCGCATTCTCAACTGGTTTTTAAAGTGGCGCCATGTCTGAACCCACCGATAATAACCATCCTGATAAGCCATCGTTAGATATATGTTTATTGTTAGAGGAATATTTATGTGTAGAATTCAAGAGGAAAGCACGACGTAATTTAATGTACAGCACCAAAGAGAAATTAGGTACCTGAGGAAGGCCAAAACTCGCCTGTTGCGATCAGTTTTTTTTATACATTCAAGCATACGGTCCACGTGATGGAAAGCGGTTACCGAAGCCTATGAACGCTCGCAATAGATTAAGCGTGATGCTATCCCTGCTGCCAGCACAGTAACTTAGGAGTCTTTGGTGACCTTACTCACACGCAGGAACATGCTCAAGATAGATTTTTAATAAGATACAACCTCGGACGGGCTCGGGGCGCAGTGGCGAAATGCGCTGTTACATTAACTCGACACCAACGCTTGTGGGTTCCGTTCCCACACAGTACAAATATTTGTGTCCATGAACATGTCTGTTTGTATTGGTCTGGGTGTTTTTAAGAGAGGTACGCCGCACAAAGCAGCCCGTCTGGAGAATACCTGCTCCTCACAAAAAACCGCAGTATTGCGTTCCTGCGCTTGAGTGAAGTAACTAGTAAGCTCCTATGGAGTTGCTGTATTTGCACAAGAGGTGGAATCTATTGCGAGCGTTCATAGGCTACGATAACCGCTTTACATCAGGTGGGCCGTATGCTTGTATGCCTCCCAAAGTAATATAAGAAAAACCTTTCTGGCATTTTCAAGTGGTGATTACAAATAAAGCAGTAATTCCCAAGCTGTTGTGTAATCTGCGAATGAGTTAGACCTCAAGAAGCTGGCGAGGAGTTTCTGCATTAACAACAAAGGTATCAACGCACATTGCTTGTTTAGTGTAACCTCTCACTTAAAAGAAAAGGAACAATTCTATTCCTCCAGGAACACTTATCCTCTGGGGTATCCTAAGTTCCCACCTAAAATTTCCGACACGTACACTCCATCTCGAATGCTTTATATCCTGAACAAATCAGGCAGTCGGGACAATGGATAGCATGATAACCTGCCTATAATTCATCTGCCGCCGATATTAAGGAAAGTAGATATGGATTTACATTCCACATTCGGCCTACCCATAGATGGTTGATTTATGCCGCGTCTCCCCCATTCTTGAGAAGATTTAGCCCAAATAATAAGTTGTAGCGATTATCTGGTTAAAGGATTTCGTCAAACGGAACATGCTATTGGTACTGATATCTCTGCTAAGATCTTAAAGATTGCCAGACTGCCCCGTTTCTCTGCTTAGACAAGTATTATCTATCAAGTGTACAGTCTGGGTAATTGTTATCAAATGATAACGATACTTTAATATGTACACTTGAAAGATTAGAACAGCTCAAGATGAAAAGGTGTACATATGTTGGACCATATTAGTTTTCAGTACAATTTATTTTCCATTTCCAGTTTAGATATAACCTTTGTCCCGAATGTAAAAATGAGGTTTAACATATGAGATTGGAACATATTGTGGGTGACAGATGTTAGACGACAAGAGAAAAAACGATGTTTTAATATTGTGCATTTAGTTATACAGTAATTCAATAAATTAGACATCAAAGTGAAATTGTTGTAATTTATTTGCTCTGTAATCCCTTACTTCCATGGATCAAATCAGTTACGATAAAAATCCATTTCTCTATCTTTATCTTCACGCCAGGCTAACTCGTCCTTAGACACCTCACTCGCTTCTTTAACATTTATAGTTCATTTAACATTTACAAGCGCACTGACTGGTTCCTAAGGCACCACCTTCTAATAAGCTCACGAAAAATTAGGTCGTGATAGGTGAACCTTCTTGTGCTTCAACATCCTTCATATAGATAGACAATGCATTTATTCGGCACTACACTCGTACATTAAAGTTTCGTAATTTCAAAAACCGCAATTAATTAATGCGCGATCTTCGCATTGTATATGTGTTTCGTCGTACTTTCCCATTGCAGTCTTTCTACATGTTCGAACTGGAACATGCTTCTTTTAATCTTAAACCGATGCTTTGTATCAGACTATCTTCATTGCGAACTCGTTCGGGAAGTTTATAAAACCGCTCGCCGCTCGTGGCCTACACCGCGCCCGGCCCGTCGCCCGGTTATTTGTGGTAAAACGGGGAATAAATTTTATTTTTTTCGACACCCGCCTGTGACATTTTCTCAATGTTTCCGAATCACTTTTGATTTACGATTTTCTTTGTTACTTTATAATTGGCTTTCGAGATTGGTTTTGCGGTGCTTTAACCTATTACGGTTACAAGGATACAGTCCGGACAGCCCGCTGTATAAGCTAATGAACAGACAGACTCACAGATAGACAGGGAGAAAGACATACAGATGAACGGACTGATGGACAGGTATAATACGGATAAATGAAGCAAGAGCTGGGTAAATACAAAGCGCAGCTATAGGAGCAAGCGGACAGACATAATACGGACTGATTCAAGACAGCCGAACGAACATAATACGGACATATGAAGGGTCAGCCAATCAGACATAACGTAACATATTAACAGACATCCGATCAGACATATTATGGACAGATTAAGGGACAATGAAGAGACAGTTGGACATATGATGGGACAGTCAAAGGGACGTAATATGGACCGACTAAGAAATTCTGAATAGACATAATGTGGAGGAGATGAAGAGATAGCCGGGCGATTTTTGACAAGCTTGGTGTCTTGGTCTGGGCGTTTTAAGAGAGGTAGGGCGCATCCCTCCTTCTTCACCTCCAAATAATAACAACTTTCTAGAGGGTTGTTGTGTTCCTACGTGTGAGTGAGGTCACCAGTAAGCTCCTAAGGAGTAGCTGTGTTAGCAGCAAAGGAGGCATCGCGCGAATGATAATGCATTACAAGCGTTCGTAGACATTACTTGGAGAGATGAAGGGACAGCCGGACAAACATAATATGGATAATATGGAAAGATACGGAATATCTATTCAGGACAATGGGAAAGATACGGTGAAGGAACAGAGGAACAGAAATATATGCTTAGCAATAGGTTCTCTTCAGCATACGTTGCAACTTAAAACTGTACCGTACTACCTCATGGTGACATACAGAAACAAGGAAAGCAATACCGTCGGGTTAGTGTTATGATAAATGAGTGAAAACATACAAGTCATGGTCCTCCTTTGTCTCAAGTCTGCACTCCTCGGGTTAATAGGAAACAGACCGGAGCCCCGCGGCGGCGTGTGGATGTGCCACGTCTAATATTAAAACATTAGGGCGGGTTCACAATTTAAGTAGAAAACGTGCACAAAACAAATGTCTTAAGCACGTTACGGCCTTGAATTAAATATTGTACGTGTGTATATCTTTACGCCACGCCTTGCGGGGTAGAAATAACCGAGCGCCATAAGACTCGGTCCTTACACACTTCACTCGCTTCTTTATATTCATAGCTCTTTTCGTGCATTGCTTTTGAAATGCATCAAACATTGATATAGATTATATTAGTAGTCTACGAACGCTTGCTACATAATAAGTATCACTTAGGTGGTAGTGTTTAACTCATTTATCAACACTAACACTAACTAACGGTATTGCTTTCCTTGTTTCTGTGTATCACCATGGGGAAGTAAGGTACAGTTTTAAGTTGCAACGTATGCTGAAGAGAACTTATTGCTAAGCATATATTTCTATTCCTCTGTCCTTCACCCTATCTTTCCCATTGTCCTCTCATCTTTCCGTATTATCCATATTATGTTTGTCCGGTTGTCCCTTTATCTCTCCAAGTAATGTCTACGAACGCTTGTAATACAGTATCACTCGCACGATGCCACATCTGCCGCTAACACAGCAAATCCTTAGGAGCGTACTGGGGACCGCACTCAAACGCAGGTAAACTCTATTCCCTCTAGGAAGTTTTTATTTGACTGCGGTTTTCTGTGAGGTTGCTTTCCCAGACAAGTTGCTTTGATCGGCCCTATCTCTCTTACGGTTCGGTTAATTCTCCATTGTTTCTATACCTCATGGCTAGATGGTAGAATCCAGACCAAGAGGTATCACTATAAAATAACCATGCAGCCATTATAAAGTAAAGTTCTTTATTTGCACATAAATTGGGTAGATACATGTGATGTTGGTATTGAAATTTTTAGGTGGCTTAACCTATTTAACTATATTAGATGGCACGCAAATATTATTTGATTTGTGTCTATTAATACTAACATAACATTTCAATATGGAAAATAATAGTTAATAGTTAGTTATAATTAGTTACATATATCAATTAAATTACTTACAAGGCTCTTAACTATTTATGGAAAATGTCACAGCGCATTTGTCTGTGGTCATTAACATAATAATTATACACTGTCAAAATATGAAGTAAGTATGCCAATTGGAAACTTAATATAATCCGTGCATCATTCATTATATAATATTACAGTTTATGATTTAAATAGTCACTTGTAGAATAAAAAAGATTGTGAAGAAGCCATCTACGCAATTTACTTTTGAACCTATTAAATGGCAATATTTTAATATGTTCTTTGTTATATATTTTGTTACACATGATATGATGTACGACTCCCCTACAGATCAAACACGTGCCTTTGGCCCAACAATTAATCGAAAAGGAAAAAGGAATATTATCCTTCATAAGAAAAAAGGATTTTAAAACATGTCAGAACAAAGTTTTTCCTTCCAGCCCGCTAAGCACCTTATCATAATGTCACAAAAAGTCATGCAAAATTATGCGGAAATAAAAACTTTTTTTAAGTGAAAGTGTTTCCTTTCCCTAAGCCACACAAAGACACACGTAATTCTCAAAAAGATAATCCCAGGATTAAGGATCTTATATATCTTGTGGGGCCACAAAAAGCGCGGAGGTAGCATTAGCGATCCGCGACGTCGCACACGCGTGAGGTTTTTGTCTCACGAAATCCAGGTGAAAATACAACCTGCCAATTAAGGGGGTCACACACTATGCAGATACGATAAGATATCTGTATCTGAGCGAATATCTTTCGATTCAATAATTTAATGAATTAACACACATTGCGCAGATAATTTATATTTAATTGTAAAGTATCTGTGGGCACGGAACTATATTAAAAGATGATGACTAATTATATGCTTATACAAATATATCTGCAGATACAAATATGACATATATTTTTACCTGTAGATCAATACAGGATGGTCTGTAGTGAGACGGAAGCTGTGTTTTTTAAGGTATTTTAGAAATCCTCCCAGTTTTTAGTTTATCCGTATCTGCGGTATCCATTTTTTGCAGCTGTTTTTTTATATTATTAAGCGGGTACCGTAGCCTAGTAATGGTTTGTGATATACTAAGTATCACTCGCGCGTTATTGTGCTCCCTAGATGGTTATTGTGCTCCTGCGTGTGAGTGAGGTCACCAGTAAGCTCCCAAGGAGTTGCTGTGTAAGCAGCAGAGGAGGTATCGCGCGAGTGATACATAATATATCGCAAGCGTTAATAGGCTACGATATCCGCTTTACATCAGGTGGGCCGTATGCTTGCATGCCTCCCGACGTAGAATAAAAAAAATGTGCCGCGATGTCAATCCGCGAATAAGCCAATGAGAGCTGCGCGTTCTACTCTACCTCCCGACCCGCAGCGGTGAATTGAGTTACTACGCAAAATCTCTCTCTCATTGGTTCTCCATAAGTTATTATCTTTCTGCTGTAGGTTATTGTTTCAATGCTCTCACGGCTCATCTTTAAAGCAAGACCCGAGCCAGTAATCCAATGTTACGGCCCAAAGCTGACAATAACTTCACGTGCGGTCAGACTTGAAACTTGACAAAAGTTACACCAATTACGCCAGTGAGTAAGTTATTTGAGCTCACCAAGTTTCTTAGATGTTAGTTTGACCCATGCAGTCAGGCATCTAAGAAACTTGGTGTCTATCCCATTCAAATTGCATATATATTGAATGGGAATAGAAACGATTTAATTACACCTAATGGCGAGGAGTCGACGATCATATTTGAATTGCATCTTGTTGCCTAATATTAAGTATCTGTTTCTATATCTTCACGTAATATTCCACGAGGGTAGCCACAAAACACGGTCCTTACGATGTGTGTCGCTCGCTTTTTAATACGCATAGTTCTTTTCGTGCACGTTCTCCGGTTTTTAGATTTTGTGACATCACCATAAAAAGGTACGAGTATATCTTCACGCCAGGTCCCTTGCTGGTAGGCAGAGAGAAGAGAGAGACAGAGACCTGGCGTGAAGATGTACATACATACCATAAAAAGGTTATATATGTACCTATATGTTACGGGTGGAAGTGTAATTAATAGAAAATTATTAATAATTATCCATCGTTATTAATAATTTCAAGATTTGGTAAATGTGAATATAAATTTGAAATTCGTCACTTTTGGCAGTTGTTATACTACTCTCTCTTCTCTCTACTCTCGTCAGTAAAAGTAATACAATGAAATAATACGCAAAGTTATTTGTCCAGTGGGTATATATTTATAATATCACAGTGCTTACAAGTGTATAACTAAAAAAAACTTGCATGCAAAATCATTTATTCTTTGGTCTCAAATCAAACAAGAACAGATAAAATAAAAATTATACAATCATAGACTCCGTATAATCAACATTAAATATTAAAATCTTTCTTTTATCAATTTATTCAATAGGTATTTATTGATAATACATATCACAATACATATAAGTACTGAACTAAAATACAAAATAAACTAAAAGAAATTAAAATGAAACGATCATAGACTCATCACAAAATCAACATTAAAATTGTAATAACAATAATTATTATTTGTTTTTGCAAGAAAGACTTTTGTGGCGGTAAGAATTGCAAAGAACGTGCATTTATCTGCATTTACAGCGGTTGAAAGCCTTGTCTTCGCTAATTTGAGTCTTTGCGGGCACATTCTCGCAGACTAGAAGTTGTATTAGGAACCTCGTCAACGGAAACAAACTTTCCTTGCAAATGGTAAACTCATTTCGTGAACACATTTGATTTAAAATGCCATACTTTCTTCCCAGCTTACATAAGTTATTATCAGTAATAAACATAATAACACCGATAATATTTAGGCTATATGCCTTGACTCGATCTACTTCTGGTACACGTAGGGTGCGTGCCCCTGGAAATGTTGTGTTAGTTCGTTTTAACATTTTTTCTTCTTGCTTCTGGAGAGACTCTCTTGCCAAACCTGGCACTTCTTGCATTTATTCGTAAGTCTTGGCAATTGATGCCTCAGCTTGTTTATCGATATTTGACATTGTCGCCAGGAATTTCTTTAAGATTCTTCGAAAATTTCCTCTAAATGTGTGTAGCAGAAAGTGTGAGATAGGTGAATCTCTCTCATCTTTCACTGAAACTGCAAATTTTGTGTACTTACTATGTTATACCTTGATAAGCGATGG